>CM046305.1:27450960-28806288 GCA_025267735.1 Mactra quadrangularis | reverse complement strand
GAAAGTTTTAGTTTTAGAACAAAAGACACAATGGTGATTTATTATATTAGAATTTGAAAAAGGAATGTCTAGATAAATCCAACAAAAAATGCCAACGATTGTTGCAGTTATAGTTACATACGTGAATAATTCATATTCTACCTATTGTATTATTCATTTCAAAGTGTTCCCACGTGACATTTTATATATCTTATACAAAGTATTATCACATTTTCTCAATCGTATGGAAATATATGGCGTTAAGTGTAACGAGATAACTCAAGAGTTATTGGCGAAAAGTGTGTTATAATTTTGCTTCTAGCGGACGATTAGTTTTCTGAAACAGAAATATATCATCAAAGTTTGAAAACGTCATATTCTTGCCTTGCAAATTTTCCGCATATTTAAAATTTGGGACTGTATACTAAACTTTATTTCGGGACAACTAATGGTATTATTTATTTTATTCATTTCTTCACACCGGAAGAGAATTTCATTGGACGAATAGGAATCGTAGAGCTAATAGTATTGGTTAAAATATAGGTCAAAATTTCGCATAGTATAGGAAGAAATACCTATTTTCTTTAATGTGTTTATCTGGTATATATCTTCTAATGATATATAGGGTCAGAAAATGGCTCTTAGTATAAGCACCATGGTGTATAGCTCGTTTAGGATAACTTGAGACAAAATACAACGATACCATTTTTATACACAGGTGGATTTAAGTTTAGTACACGTAATTATCGACTTTTATCAGTGTGTTTTTGATATATTAAATTTAGTACGAGAACACACGTTCCACGTATTAAGACATGTTTAATACTTTCATTACACAAAATCAGCTGACCTCCCTGTTTTATGTAATACCAAGTCCCAAATATGTAAACAAACTGAGTCGTTTGTCTCAAGTTATCCTAAACGAGCTATAACAAGAGTACAAAATGCAAATGGCACACGACATAATATTATACTAGAATATATCTGTTCTACTTTATGTCACCTAATGTCAAATACATCTGTTTAGACTATTGTATTTCTAAACCATTGAAATTATTGTGTTATTTGGTTAAGTAACGTGACATTTATTAGTGTCATGGCAACTATTAACAATGACGTTCTGGTTTTTGTTTCAATAGTTTATGTCTAAAAAAACGAAAGAACTATCGTTAGCAGTTGTTGAATTGTCTATTTTCTTAGAAGTAGGTAATGTGCAATGTATCTTAGAGAAGTTAAACACATCCATTAAGAATTTAACAAAAGAAATTCCATCAGAATGAATACGTTTCATGTTTAGGTTTTACTGCTGACAATACGTTGAATGCAAAATGAATAAATTACAATGTACAGATGACAGAACCAATAGCTGGATTCACTTTACAGGCCTCTCTCGTGAAACGCTCTCTGTCAGTCAAATTAACGCTGCATTTGACAGCATCGACTGTAGCGTGAACAAGTGTTGCTCGTTATGGAAGTGCACTGCTTTTATAGAAAGGAGTTCTGTTGAAATTTGAATTTAATTGTCACTGGAAGAGATTGAAGGGGAAATATCAGTCTCCAGATTAATCCGTCTCGAATATAATAGTTTAAAAATTGTAAAGTGAGAATATCTTTGAACGACGGTATAACAAATTGGCAGAACATGTTATTTGTCTCTTGCTTCGAATTTCTGCTTTGTAGTAAGTATTTAGAGTTATGCATCCAAATAAGAATGGGTAAACTGTATTTTAAAGATGTATTATCTACCATTTTCCTGACTAGGGACTTCAAATCTTATATAGACACAATCCTTTGATTGATAAATTAAAGTAGTGGGAAATGATTCTCAAAATTGGTCATGTGACTGGCGAACGGTTTAAAATGAAATAACCCTGCTCATTAAAACGCTATCATATTAAATTTTGAATCAAATTCCAAGTTCTGTTTAATAAAATTTCCACACAGTTCTGTATTAAGTTTTGGATGGTCATCAACCATTAAAACTTGAAGTAGCTATAAAATCGACTGCATACTTTATGTAGCATTAATGGCCAAACATTTCCATACTCGCCTCGCCGGTGTCTATACTGGAGCAAGACTAGTGAGTTTGACAGCTGTGTAACAAAACGAAGTACCGAATTCATGTTTTAACACAGCCTTTACTTTAGAGACATTGCAATTCGAGAAAAATGCTTTGAGTAAGATTTAGCGAATGTCAGGAATGATGGCTGAAGAAAACATTAAACTCCTTTATTTAACAAAATGAAGATGACTGACAGCTTAATTGTGCTAGATCTATTTTGGTATAGATTAAACAGCTCTAGTTATAGTTATATTTTCAAAACGATTTAAGTTCAGTATTGGTTCTGTGGTACAAACTTTTTATGGACATACAGTTTACATGTAAGTGAACTGTACTGTATGATACTCATAATATTCCATTTCTGAAACATTTGACTGACATTAATAGGTTTCTTGTTTTATTGTACCATGTTTTACTTCTGGCAAACCATCTAATGTTTTAACTTGAACTAGCTTTTTATTTGTTCATGAACATTGTTTTGTACTAAATAATTGGAGTTTGAAATAACTCCGGGACAATTTTCTACTTTACTTTGTTCGTAAGTTGTATTGAGCCTTTGACGCTAGCTGTCTACAAAGTGAAATTAATTTCATTTTTCGTCAAGTATTTTATCCAGCTTTTAAACAAATAATGGGATAATATCTCCTAGTCAAACGGCTTGTGGTAGGACATTAAACTTCGATGAAAATCTGTCCGTCTTTTTATATTTAAAAAGTGTAAGACTATTTATAATAAACTCTAAAACTATAAAAAATGTCATGATTCGATCAGCACACATGTTTGTTTGATTGAGGTTTTCACCGGGGACCGTTCGCTCTGTTATGTGCAGACCCTAGCTAGAATTAATTCCAAAAGTAAAGTGTTTAGAATTAAACATAGTTGAGAAGTTTCCTTCGCCAGCTTCTGTGTTTCTAACTACAGTTATTGTGGTGTGATACCCTCTCTATTTCTCAATCTGGCTTTGGACAGGCTACCTCTGGATTGATCAGCACAAATCACTTTACAATGTCTTTTGTTATCTCAGTTTTAATTATTACTCAAATCACATCGAAATAGACACATTGGAAATAATAATTCCCCACACAGAGACAATATGTCTTCAACAACGTTACTATCTTCTTTTGATTGACATAATGTATTTAATAACAATTACAGTTTACTGTAATATTTGTTTTGCTGAATAGACAAAATAGTTCTTTGTAAATTTCCATATAAACACAATCTTCACAAGTACATGTAATTTGAAGAAAATGGTGTTCGTTTTGTGATGAATTTCATTTGTCATGAGAGAGAAACAATTTTATATTGCTTTATAGTCCGCAGTTTTATTGCTATTTTGTCAAACTTCAGATCTTTCATGGGAAATGTTTATGGCAAAACAATTTTATACTGTTTGGCTGAAAGTGTTTCAGTACGTGGTTAAACAAAGTTAATAAGTTAGTGTTTTAAATACGAAATAATTACAACGAAGCCACGCAATTTTTTAAGCATGCAAATAATTGACATACTCTTCTCCGCAAAGATGAAACTAATACCTTTTTTATAGTATACAGTGTAGCCTACTATTCACTGGTTAATTTACATTCGTGGGAACAGATTTGGATTTTACATTCTTTTATCTTACCTCTTAATGAACTACATTAAATGACAACTATTTAAAACACTATGTCACTCTGGGAACTCGACTGTCAAAAATATACATGTAGTTGATAAGTAAACTTTATACTAGCTAAGGTGACCTTTTTAAGCTTAGGCTAATTACGACTGTAGGGAGATGGTTACAATAAGTCTTGATTTTTAGACACTTTTTAAAGAAAATTATACGTAAATATATGTAAATGTCAAAAATATTGGCACGCCACGCGTGAAAGAAGTTACGAAACTTGGAGTACAGTATTGTTCGGTTTTTTCTAAACTGTCAAAGTTTGAATAATTTCACGGTGAATGATTACACAATATCTCAATGTCACGAGTGTTAGACAAAGAGCACGAAGTCACCGTGAAATTATTCATGTTTTGACAGTTGAGAAAAAACGAACAATAATACAATGACAACGTATTATTCACAAACAAATCCTTCTCATGTTTTGTAAGATTTTAACATGATCCAACGGTTGTTAGAAAATCATATGATATATCTAGATACCTTTATTGTATTTCCTGGGAAAGGACATTTGAGGGTCTTGAAATGTGTATGAAACACTTAGAAATGACCAAAACTCAGGTACTTCCGGGGGGCTGCCGTCTCCCTGGAACCCAATGGCTCTGCCCTGGATCTATTAAGAGCTCTTACGGCTCCCTGGACCCCCGTCTCAATGTTCGTTTTCACCCAAACTAACTAGAAATCCTGGATCCGCCAATGTTTAAAACGTTTACATGATGACAGCCTGTTCCATAATCCGATACGGGGGCTGTGGATTTCAGTTTGCACATTTGAATCCTGGAGATACACTCGTGGATAACTTAGGTCCCCAGTGATCGGTCAAGTGTATATTATTAATACAAAATATTGTACGTTTTTTCTCAACTGTCAAAACATGAATAATTTCACGGTGACTTCGATTTCTTTGTCAAACACTCGTGATATTGAGATAGTGTGTAATTATCCACCGTGCAATTATTCAAACTTTGACAGTTGAGAAAAAACGGACTATACACAGTGTTTTTTTTACGTGAGTAGAGTGGAAGTACAGCAGGGGCATATCCAGATTTTCCTTTACCTCCTTTTTTAATATCTAGTGCATTCCATAATATTTATAGATTTTTGTAATAAAATAGTTGTTTAAATAAGATTTTTACATCTTGCTATTTTTCTTTTTAGATTTTGTTATTTTCCAACTAATTGTTTTTTATCATTAAAAATTGACCTAGATAAGGGGTATTTGGTCCATCAAAACACCATTCTGTTTAAGTTTAGTAGAAATAATTTCAGTTGTTTTTGCTGTATTATACATTTATACTTAAAGAAACCTTTTGACTACCCAAACAAACATAACTGTTGAGAACATGTATTTTCATTTTACATTTTGACACAAATAGCAAAATTATGAATAATAGACCCTCGTGAACAGATCCACCTATCTGGTTCATTTCTATCTTTGTCGCTGTATGACACATATGTTGAAGGGCATGTATTTGATCAATTCATATATCTTTTCCTGCTGATGTCATTTCTTTCTTTGTCTCTGTATAGAACACATAAATAAACTAAATACTTAATAAATACTAAATATTAAATGCGATTCTTGGTTATAAAGGCTGTTTACGCAAATATCCTGTATTTATGATAACATTTCAACCCACATATTTTCTTGTAATTCAAATTGTCAGAATGATTACACTACAACCTGGAACTCACACAAAGCCATAGCCTGATCATTCACAACATGATTATAATCCCCGAAGAGTCAAACGTCAATAGTTTCATAGCGCATTGTTTAGCTCAAAAGCAACATACATAGTATTTCCAACGGTATTGGACAATGATGCTTCTTTCTCACGGCTTTCCGTATTGACATACTTAGTGAATGTTTACAACAACTTTTTGTCCAAGAAACAATGTGTAAAACTATAGAACAATTCTTCTATCTGTATTCAGACTGTTTTAAAAAATTACTTACAAGTATCTAATAATTAAAGTCGTAAAGACTGTACGGGAACCACATCAGAATTGATAAATCTCTTTGCAGAGAAGTCTTTAAATCACCAAATACCTCTTCGAAAAAATACTTGATCTATAATAATGTCCTTTTCATCTGCCTTTGAAACATTTTGCCCGACAGTAACTTCGTGTGTAAGTAATCATAATTAACAGTCGAAGTGCATGGCCAATAATGCGCATTGATAGGACCTTACCTTTTTCAATCATCAAGATGAACTACTTGTTTCCAGGATAAGGAATAATCTTACATTGAAGGGGAGAGTGTAGTAATTGATTGGTGTTATTTGATTCCAAGGGCTTTAATTAGATATGGTTTACTTAAATTTTCAATCTTTGCGTTGTTCTGGATGGGATGAAAAAATATCAAATCGAGAACTGTTTTAAACTCAGGAGAGGACGGGAAGTACTTTGGTAAGGTAGTAGTGTGGTGTGAAACTTGATAACAATATATATAAATAAGGAATGCCTATCACATGGTTTGGGTTGGGGGCATTCATGCATAATTGTTTCATTCCATACATCTACCCCTTATGTGTCTTTATGCATGCTTGTGGCCGCTCCTTTTCTTTTCTCCAAGACCCAGTTCTGCATTAATTCTCATGATTTCACTTTTGTAGTATTCTCTGGTTTTCATTTTTTTTATAATTTGTCTTACAATTTATGTGGCGTTTTTTATAAATGTTTAAATTTAAATTACGGTTTTATTACGACTCGCACGTAAAAAAAAACATGCGACCAAAATTGTCACGGTCTGTCGTTTCAATATTATTCAAACTCGATTAGGTAAATTGCAATTCAATCGTACTTGATATGAAGGTTCTTTCGGGTTTCTCTTCTGTGTTTTTGTTTATTTCAGATTGAAGTTATTGCTACAGAGCGCTGATGTCTACAGACCTAGCAGGTTTGGTTTGTTCATTGTAATTTACGAAAGTAACAATATGATTTGGTAAACAAACAGCTGTCACTAGAACAAAAGCCCAATTACTGTCATGCGTTTTACATGCGTAAAAATGTGTTTGCATACAGAAGTTCTTTTTCGATATATACAGTCACGTGATCATTAGAATGTTAACAGACACTTGTTTTGTTCAATTTTTACAGCTATATACCAAATATAGAAAAAAAAACATGTAGTTAAAAAATACTACCATATTTCTTTCTCCTAAAATGCCAACATAGGATCATGAGTCGTTGTAATTGTTTACTCTGATACCTCTGCACATATACTTTTTCCTTGCCTAGTTTTCTGCTTGATCCAATTTTTTATTTGGAGCTATGAATCAAAACTCCCTGGATCAGTATGGATTTTTTAGGGGAAGAAATGCAGTACTTATTTTATGCACTATTTGATAGCATTCAATTTTTGTTTGGAAACAGAAATCGACGAAACTGAAAGTCTGTTTCCTTTATTAGTTGTTGTTGTAGATCACGTGACTATAGACCCTGAAATTTGTCTCAGTACACTTTATATTCGCAACTTTCTTTAATTTTAAACTATCTCGACATTACATTCATACCCCGCACCAATTTGTTAATTTATTTAATTTGCATTTGGTACATATTAAGATTTAAGTAAGTAGGCCTACCGATTGCAAAAAAATCCAGGACAACGCTCCTTACAACATGTATGTGAAATATTGAAAATTTGTTCAAAACGTGGTAATACGTCAGAGTAAAATGCAAGACTATGTCCTTAACAGTTTGCAATAAGTTATGCAATATATTGACTGACGCAGATTAATATTTTAACTGTCTCGTGTGTTATTAGCCGCCCGGTAGTTCAATTAGTAGAACACAAGTCTACTTATCGAGGAGTAGTGGGTTCGATTCCCGGACGGAGCATATTTCATAGTTTGGTCATGAAATGATTTCTACGGCCACCCCCTCCTACCACTGATTCTTAATCATATACTAGGACAGCTACCAGCCGCTGACTGAAGTGTGTGCCTAGTAACTAGTTAACAGCTAAATCCATAGATTTAGTCTTTCAGGAACGATCAGTAGGTTGACTGTCCGCAAAAAGATGTTACTTCGGCGTTTAACCAAATTTAATCGCTATTTGAGATTTACATGTATCGTGATGCCGTGATGATATCGTATCACAACTTTTGTATTTTGACCCCATATCGTATCGCATTTCAACTGGATAAAGTTGTATCATCCTTTCAAACAATACCTTATTCTAACACTTACTTCAGGTCAATGAATTTATGGAAACTTTCTACTATTCCCAGAATGGTTTCAAAGACGATAGTGCAACTGAATTCTCAACGATGATAAAGGTGAGCAGTATTTTAACTGACTAGACCTGACTTGTTGTAGAATTACTTCTTAAGGATCTATGAAATTGTTCACAGATTAAATTTATAACATGTTCTTGGAAGAATTATAGGTATATATAAAAAAAAGATGTACAGTAAAGTTCCGCTATTAAGACCATCTTGGTTATTGCAAAGTTTTTAGATTTTTTCACGTTTCGTCTAAAATATCTTCTTTGAGAAGAAAGGCCCCTATATCAAGAGTATTCAGCTAAATAAGCTATTAAGTTTAATGTTACTATTATTTTGTTAGTATAAAGAGTTTGATATTTGATAGTATATTTTGTACTTGTAGCAAGCATAGCCTAGTGATTACGGTGCTGGTCAATCGTTGGATAGGTAGTTTTGTGTTGGTTCAATTCACACCAAAACCTAACTTGTTATATCCATGAGCATGAATTTTATCCTGTAGACTTAGCACATGTACTATGGACTAGGAATCGGGCTCGAGAGTGATTCATCTCAGTTGTCAGTGTTTGTTGTATAAATAATAGAGATAAATTGAATTTATAAATATTAAGTAAATAGTGACTAGTTATGCGTGTGTGCATGCGACACAATACCAAGAGTCTGATTAAGAAAAAGTACCTTTTATTTTAGGAAGAAATTCTGCATACACTTTGTAAATGACATTCCAAAATAATAATTCAGTCATACTAATCAAAGCGCTATCAAATTATGTATATTTTCAAATTATGTTTTATTATTCACAACATGTTGATGGGGAGGACCGAGACCAAGTTTGAGAACTTGTGGTCCAACCCAGTTGCCATTATAATTGAAACTTATATATGTAATGGAATATGTAAATAGAAGGAAATAAAATATGTTTCATCACTAATCATGCTAATAGTTTTATGACCTCAACATGTGTGACTCTCCCTTTCTAAATCACTCTGCATGTACCATAAGCTAAGGTGTTGTTTATTGTTACCATTATGTTTTGCACAACATCTGTAAATCTATTATATGTAAAATAAGGAACCGTAGTCAGTTATTTTCCCTTGTATACTCTTTAATTAGGTAGGTTCAATAATTTGGATTACTCGGATTATACACTTACTTTTCAATGTCAATTTGCCAAAATTAATCTTAAATAACTCTTTTGTATTTTCATTTAATTTGTTTGAAATTCAAGCTATGTATTTTTAGAGTGAAGAATCTAAATTTCATCGCTTCTGTTAATATCTTCATTAACAAGAAAGATATTAGATGAAACATTTTGTTATCCTTACATAGGACTTCAATGATGAAATCCGAGGTTTCCAACTGTAAGGACCTATATACCAATTGGATTGCTTCAGATTTTATCAGGGAAAAAGAACTGGCTAAAGTCTCTAATTAGATTAACAGTTTGATATTTGTATTGCAGCGTATAAGGCTATGGTATCAACCAGATTTGTTTCAAACATACCTAACACTATAATCAAGAAAGAAAAATCAATACAGAGGTATGTATCGGTACCAATTTACCAACTGCACAAATACGAGATTCACATTTCACATTAGGTGAATGAATTCTCAATATGTCTTTGAATAATGAACGTCCGGACAAATGTATTTTGACTCCGAACAAATGTATTTTAAGATATCACTTGTCCGAGGACATGTAGAAAAACGAGGAATCCCACACCCCTGGATAGTACTTCCTTTTAATATTAACTATCAACAATGTCATTCACAAACAAAGTTATCAACAGGTATTGAAGTGATAAACACCACCTGAAACAAGCATCAAAATGCATTTACCCTGTAGCACACAAGTCTACCGATCGAGGTGTCATAGGTTCGATTTCCAGTCGGGCATATTTCCGTGTAGCTTGGCCATAAAATAATTTCTACGGCCATACTCCCTCCTTCTGCTGCTTTTAAATCATGAAGGAAAGTTGTCAGTTACTGACGGAAGTTTGCGCCAATTTACAGCTAAATCCAGAGGTTTAGCCTTTCCAGAAACGTTGAGCATGTTGACTGACCGCCATCATATGATCTATGTAACGTGTTGCTACGGAGTTAAATCCAACACAAAAATAGTTCCTGTTTATATTTACAATGCCTTAATCATAGTCTTTCATAATTATGAAAGTACATTACCATTACTTGTGACTATCGAGGTACAATTTATAAGAGTTTCACATAATTCAATGCCTAAAAGGTTAGAATTTTGTATCAAGATTTGTCTTTGCTACCTATCCAAAACTGGCCTTGGTACTTCGTTTAGGTACAAAAGTTATAACAATTGCCTTATATTTGGAAATATGAAAAGGACCCTTACTTTAATTCAATGGAAATAATATTTTTGCATTCGAATTAAAATGACTTTTATATTTATGTACATATACTAAAAGTGGAATAAAATCAGTCAAAGATTTGCCTTGCTTTTTTTGGACATTATTAATACTGTTCAGTTCTATTCATGCATGTACAGAACCCACCAAACGTTTGGAAACATTTTCACTTTGTAGGCTTACTATATAGGTTTTATCAAAAGTTTGATTTACTTAGAAATGCTTCTTAGGTATGCTTACTTTTTGGTAATGGCGCTATTTGTAGCCGAGACTACAAAAGTAGCTTAACATATATGTTATAGAAAAGATTTACATTAAACTTGGTTTTTTGCATTAGGATATCAGATGCTGAATCTTAAATAGGTTATGCATTCAAGAAGTTTATTATTTAATCATCAATCATAGTAAATACAGTACCCACCAGAAGTTTGGAGACAACAGAAATTTACTACAATTCTTGAAGTTTGATGATTATTTTGTAGAATCACTATTTTTTAATATATTTAAGTATTGTTTGTAATGAAATGAAATAAAATTTTCATTAATGCAACATATTTATAAGAATCAGAATCTGACATCCTAAAGCCTCCAAAACCATGTTAATGGTAATTATTTTCCATAATATAGCTTATATGCTTATTTTGAGATCTTAGTTATATTTATTATTGATAACCAAAAAATAATTCAAAACCTATTAAGCATTTAAAATAAAAAGTTATTAAATTTTAGATAAAAGCTATTCAATAGGCCTACAAAGTGAAAATGTTTCGAAACTTTTAGTGGGTACTGTATATATAAAAAATGGTTCTACCAAAATCATTCATTGTAGCTAATTTTGTAATAATATTTTCTTTGTCTCCATACTTTTGGTGGGTACTGTATTAACATTATGTTTCCTATTAAAGCCGCTATATGAAGATATATTTATATAGCAAACACGGAAACTGTGCAACAACTGTAAGGTTAATAAGAGATAATATGCAATCGAGACACAATAAACCTGTCTAATAATATTGCTGTCTATGTTTAAGTTTGACATAGTGTCTACTTTTTAAAAAAAGTGAGACATTTTTATAAGAGCATTTACATCATTTTTTGTTAGTACTTACTGTATAAATTAAAATCGATTTAAAGCTTAATTATGTAATTTTACCACAACACTTCATCTTATTATTATTATATTCATCACTTATTGTGATGATTACTACCGTTTTACCGTTTTAAATAGTGTAATTAAAGTGAATACATGCAATAAATAGTAAAACATATGTCAGGCAAAATTTCGTTAAAAACTTTGTACTAGACAATTGTCTAGTTATTTTGTAGTGCATGGACAAATGTTAGACTTGATATATATTTTTTTAAAGTCTTATCCATGTATTGTTTTTGCTTTTGTCCTTCAGGTATATTATGTATGGGGTAAATGTGTATGCAATCACCACATTTTTTATCATAAATAAAATGATCAATGGTCTCATTAGAAATTGATCAAGGGGAATAAAAATAAAAGGTACGGTAATATATTAATATGAACAGAGTCTATCTTCCAGCTTATGAAACGCCTGACCCGGCCATTCAATTTAGAGAAATTAAGTGTCAGATATCTTAGGGTCTTTAGTCACGTGATCTACGATTTTAACTAATTAATTAAACAAGGATTTGTTTTGCACCGATTTCTCTTCCCAGACAAATAATTGAAAGACATCAATTAGCGCATAAAAAACTACTACCTTTTTTCACGATAAAACCAAAGTGACCCTGTGGCTTATGATTTTTACCTCCAAATCCTTTGAATAAAAATTGAATTGATCAGTAAACTATATCATGATCCAAAATCATGTGTGCAGTTGATATAAAGTAAACAGTTTTCTCTCTCAAAAGCACTTGTGTGCATTTTAGGGGTGTAACGGTTAACCGATATACCGGTTAATATTGCAATACGACTTCTGACGGTTTTTAACCGGTTCGTTTTTCACTGAACCGTTTTTTTCTAGAAATGTTCCATACTGATTGTTTTTATCAGATTCTGAAATTTCAATGTTTGAATAAATGTTAAAATGTGTTCGGAAACTTGAAATATTTTTCGTAAAATGAGAGAGTAACTATCTTTGAAAGTCCATCCAAAACCTTTTTTCTAACTTATTCAAACATTTGCATAATACGTATAGATCATTTGAAAAAACAAATATCTATGTACAATGTTGATCAAATTAAGACGATGCACGTGCACTAATTCATGCTATGCATGTATGCGCAAAAGAACAATATGTATTGCAATATATTACAATACATTGCAATACGGGTTTTGTGTGTTGCAATATATTGCAATACGGTTTTTACCTTATTGTTACACCCCTAGCATTTTTAGATACAGAAATGTAATACATGTAGACTAAGTTATTTTATAACATCATATTAATTTAATAAAGAATGTCTCATTTAACCAGCCCCCGGTTTCACGAAAAAATTCAATCTTATGATTTGATCATTGATTCTACTTATTTCATCAATGTTACAACAAATGTAGTATCATTAGAAACTTCAATAGTGATTTAAAAGTTGTATTATATAAAATAAAACTGACTTAAATGTTTGGATAAGGTTTAATTTAATTGTATTGATTTGATTCTGTTAAGGAACTGTTGAGTTTAGTCTCAAGTGAAAATTGAGTTTGTGGCTTTAAGTTTATAATCAAACCTATGAAATTTTATGTTGATTCATTTTATATATTTTTATTATTATGATCCTCTAATAACAGCCATTCCAACTACATTTACATGCTATTTAGAGACCAAAATCACTTGAGTCTGTTATTGAGTTTGTACTTAAGTTTGTTTGTGAAACTGGCGCCTGGAATTCAGTATTTTCATTACAAATATGTAAATAGTGTGATGTTTTATGCACTTTCTGCTTTTCATTCTATGTTTTGACTGTCGCAAGAATTTGACGAAAAACAAGTTTTTTTAAATTCTAATAATCACGTGTGACTACATAACCTTTTTGGAGAACCCATTATCCCCTCTAGGGTTCGATTTCCGTGCAGGGCATACTTTCGGGGAGTTTGAACATAATTTGTTTTCTACAGCTATTCTCCTACCACTGATTCTTAATCATGAAGGGCAGCTGTAAGTCACTTACGAAAGTATTCGTGTTGTAACTAATTAACAGCTAAATCCAGATATATGACCTTTCCAGGAACAGTGAGTAGGTGGACAGACAGCCGTGATATTACCTATTCAATGTGTTGCTATGGCGTTAAACCCAATTATTATCCACAGGCTCTTGGTTACTTTCTATTTTGATATCAAATATAATTAAGTAAAACATGCAATGTCAAGCAAAATTATTTCTATTCCCAGCCATGGTAGATGATAGTCCTTCATGAAAATTTGATATTTAATACGTGTATAGATTTTCATCTGTACGCGAAGAAGTACTATACATGCTTATATAAAGTAGGCCTAATCGAGTACAGGTAAAACAGTTTCCAGAAATGTTGGTTTGATTAGGCCGTTGTACATGACTTATAAATTAATGCAGATAAATGTCATAATCCAATTTGAGTTAGAATTTCGCTAATGACAATTTGCAGTCATCAATATCACTTGAAAACCTTGATAAATGATTGATTCATTATATCATGTTACTTATCATCATGAATTATAGATTTGTTAAACAATGTTCTGTTGCACACTCATTCGGAACACCTCGACCTTTCATGAATGAATAAATTCGGAAGGATTCGTGGGGGGTCTACCCTGGCAGCTTGGGATTTTACTACCTACGTGAGGCGAAGCACTCAACGGTTAAGCAAAATAGTTCTTGTAGTATACACACAGATCTTTATCAAAACATATTTCTATGTTATAACTTGAACCAAATATTGTTCAGCGATGTCATTTAACTGTGTTATTTTAAATTTACGGACTAAAACGAAACTTCACTCAACGCCTAAACGATCGTGTATTTGTTTACTTAGTTTCAAAATGGGGTCTAAATATGTCCGAGGTTTTTCGTAGCGAATGGCCGAGGAGTTCCGAATGTTGCACACGATGTAAGAAAACTTTAAATGATAGCGAGTTATTATCTCCCTTTTCAATGTGCAAAATAATGTCATGTTTAGTTTGTTCAAACAAACAAACACAAATCTAACATGGTAAGAAAATAAGAAATACTAAGTGCAGACAGGCGACAGGCTTTAGGTAATTATTTTTTTCTGTGGCCGTACTTTAGTTTTTATTAGTGGAATTCTGCACCAAACAGGATCGCTCAAGGCTAGGCGAAACACAACTGTCATCGATTATACACATAAAATGCACTGCAATTCGCCATAAATGAATATAACAAAAATATTCTACACTGGGTATTTAGTCAGGTGATCAGCAACAACTTATAAAGTAAACAAAGATTTATTGTTGCAACTATTTAAAGCGCTGTATGAATATTTTCTATTATTTGGCTTCTGCAAGCAAAAAAAGAAACGCAAGTTTGCTTTCATTTTAATGATCATGTGACTAACCCTGCAGAAATCAATGTATGATGTCTTATTTATCCTTACTCCGACTTTAGGCAAGTCTTAATTCCAAACAAGTAATTTATAAAAAAAAACAAATGTCAATTTGTCATAGTGACTACCCAGTTTATTGCGCTTGATATGAATAAACTAGTATTAAAGAGCTTACATGTGTATCATTTCAGAACTTGTGGACCTACAAACTCGTCAGACATGTTTATCACCAAGATGGTCATGGTTGAATATGATTCTTTTTGCAAACAGTCAAGAACACACAGAATATCCCATTCCATGTACTAACTGTAACTGGCCTCCTAATACATAACAAGTCGTCTCGGACTTTTTGTCCTTGAGATGTTTGTTGTCCAATTTTATGTATTTGATATAATTTGGCCTGCTTATATTTAACAAGTCGTCTCGGACTTTTTGTCCTTGAGATGTTTGTTGTCCAATTACATGTCATAAATCATTGTTGTTATTTTTTATTGAAACGATATATCACAACTATTTGTCCGTCCTGGTAATGTGTTTCTAATGCTAATGCTTTTAGAACAAGTTTGCGTTGGTATTGCAGATTATGATTCGTTGTTTGTGCTATTGATTATAGTGGCGTTGAAAGTAGGTCTGAAATTTGTTAGACTTTTATAAGGATGACGTTGGATGTCTTAATTGTTGTAGTTGTTATTGATGCTGTTGTTTTGAGTAGTGTAGTTGATGCTGTTTTTAGTAGTTTTGATTTTATATTTTATTTAAGGCAGAATTCCCATAATAGCTGCTGTCAAACTTCGGGCGATGTCGGGTCATGTCGACAAATTACGTAAGAGGTTTTCGTCGGTGTCGTTATCAATCGATAAAGATCGTATATACTTTTTTATTGTGTAAATGCCTCATTTTTCAAATATTATTAATATTTTTCTTATATTACCTCAAAAGATTATCAATTCTCCTAATTATTTGAGAAAATAGATAGAATTCGTGTAAAAAGTTTAAACCGGAAGTTTAAAAATCCAATTCAAACAATGGACGAAAAGATTCGTCCCCTAACTGATTCGTCCCCTAATAAATTCGTAATCAAAAAGTTGTTGATGATTTAAGCAATTAGACCATAATATACCATTATTTTATCTTAAGATGGTCAATAATGGCGTTTAAAAGTAAAATATATACTGTAAAGAAGTGTTTACCTCATATTATAATGGTCACTAGAGTTTTGACATTTTTTCAAAAGGGGGGTCGATGTATTAAAATGACATTTTGGTTAGTTATCTGTGGTGAAAGTTTTTTTTCTTTGTTTTATTCATTGCCATACAGTATAAGGTAAATTATTAAATGTGTAACTTGGAGTGCAGAAACTGTTTTCATAGTCAAAAGATAGGGATACAGACTTGTAATTTTAAAAGCCGGTGAAAATCGTCACATTTTCTGTTGGGTCTCCCTATGATTAACTTGGTATATGTGTAAAAATACCAAGGTAAAGTTATTAAAGTTGATGTATTTGCATTCATTAAAGCATTGCGAATTTTATTAAACAACATTTATGAAAATAATTTGATTATTTAATTCATTTTTACATTTTAAAGACATATACCCCTTCAAATTTATAGTGTGATTCTTACTCATAACTTAATTTTCAAAAAAATGTTATAAAAAAATTATTTGACGGTAAAAAGTTAAAATATTTTGCCAGTGAATCTAGGTTGTGATCCTAATTATATAGAAAGCAGCAAAACGCTAATTGCTTGATATGTGTATTATGGGTATTCTACCTTAATAATGATGATGATGCGATGTGTTGTTGATACTTATATTGTCTAAAGTTTAATTTTTGTTTGTCTTTTGTAATGTTTGAGAACCCGGGTCGATAGCGCAGTTGGTAGCGCGCCGGGATTTGGAACCTCGTGCCCGAGGGGTGCGGGTTCGAATCCCACCCGGGGAGGTTATACCCTTCCATGAAAATTTGACAATAATGTCGATTTTCCTCCATTGATTAGATAATATGGAGAAGTTTCCGGCCTTGTGGAAGGGTATGTGAGTACTGGTTATAGACAATGGTCCAGGAAAGCTAGGTTAGGTGCGCTGGACGCCGTAAAATGACCTAAATTGTGTTGACACGGCGTTAACTCCAATAAATAAATGTAATGTTGATGATAAATGCCTTGTGTTGTCGATGTTGTTGTCCATAATAGTGTTGACGGTAGTTCGATTTTTGTTCGTCTTTTTTAATGATGGCAATGGATGTTTGAGTTGATGCTATTGCTAATAATGGCGTTATGTTTATCTTAAATGAATTTGATGTTTGGTGTTTTTGCTATGGTGTGTTATTGTTGATAGTGGTTTTGACAGTATAATGTTGATTTTTGTTTGTCTTTCATAATGATGGTGACATTGGTCGATTTGAGTTGCTGATGCTGTTGTTGATAGTGGTGTTGACATTGGACAGTAGTTTTGATTATTTTTTTATTTGTATGTATTTTCAATGATGATGGAAAGTGTTTTATTTGTATTAGCTGTTGTTAAAAGTAATGTTGTTTGTTTTTTATACTGTTGTTTTAATGATGGACGTTGGGAGTTGTTATTGATGTTGGTTTGTGTTGCTGGTGTTTTTGTTTATTGTAGACTTGATGTTTGTGTTTTATAATAATGATGACGGATGCTTTGGGTAGTATGTGCTGATATAAATAGAAGTGTTGACAGTAGCTTAAGTTTTGTTAGTCCTTTATAATGACGATGGTAGATGTTTGTTTGTTTTGTTGCTTAAAAGTGATGTTGGCAGCAAGTATAGTTCTATTTTATTAACCTGTCACAACTTAAATAATTACACGGTCACTGAATCTGTTATTTTTAACTCATTTCGAACTTGTTATTTCCTCGATATTCAAAATCGCCGCATATATAGTAAGTTTATCAATAATAAAATATGGATCGGTGACTCAATGGTTATAAAGAAATTGAAAAATAACACAATCAGTGACCGTGTAATTATTCAAGTTGTGACAGGTTAATTAAATAGAACTATATTTATATGTAATAGCTGTGTTAGATATGTTATGGGCACGACTCAAAATATAAACAAAGAATTTGTTCTCAAACCTTTCATACAAAGAAAAGATTGTTTCGATATTTTCCGGATTGGTATCGGGATATAATCAAAGGAATCCTCCCCGTGCCCGGGTGGTGCGATAATTCCTGGGTACGAATCATGTCAGTAAACATTTCGAACCAAGAAAAATCATTTCACGAACCAACGTACAAAATGATTTTCGCATATGTTTCGTACTCGGAAAAAGATTGGAACGATATTTCCATAGCATGAATCAATATATCAAAAAGGATTCCTCGCAAAATTTGTACCCGGTAAAAGATTGGTTCGATATTTTCTGGGTACGAATAAAAGATTTTAATCGTTCGTTCTCAAATTTTTCGTACACAGAAAAGATTCATCATGGGCGCTGTTATATTCATCAATAAGTTGTTTCAATAATAAGAATATTAAGTTGTTTTCTTAGCTACGGTACATACATTCGATCTAATTAAATATTAGCTATCTATATTTATCAATATTTTATCCAAAGATATATAACCGACTTTAGTGCTATGATTTAAATATGGACTACATAAGAAACCAAAATTGCAGTATTTCCTTATTAATTTTCCCCTCAGTCTGAGGCTATACCTTATACATATTTATGTACCAAATACTTTTCACAACCTCGGGCTAATCTCATTTTACATCGTAATTAGTTTACATCTAATGGAAAATAATGAGTTATATTTTTAGTAATTGTTAATACATCTTGTGACGCACGAATGAGACATATTTTGCCGTCAATAAAAAAGATGGTGACTATTCGCATTATCCTATTTTAGTATTATTCTTAATAAGGTTAGACATATTTTCTTAGAAGTTACAAATAATTCCTAGGTAGGAACATGTCTATTTAACTATAATGCGTTCACAAACTTTCAATTGGTTGTCGCCGTTACGGAATTGCGAATGTTAAATTAGTGTGCAAGTTGTTCCGTTATAAGTTCAGCTTTTATCTGCTCCGAATCTCATCTTCAACGTCAGTTTATACTTTTTGCAAACACTTGGAAAACCTACCGACGATTTTTCTATCCAAACCGTAGCATTTGTCATAGTCACGTGGTATTGCCACCGTGATATAGCTGAATAATCACAAGAAGCAAATAAACAGTTTATATTTTTATGACACTTCATTGTCTCTCAATACACTCATTTCTCAGTCGTATAACGTAAACTGTTTGCCATATCAGAAATTTTCTATTCCCTATAATTTCCTTCACATAGACAATATGACTTCAAGAATGAAATTAATTATTCTCATTCGACATATTGTATTAAATAAAGCAATAGATAAACGTTTCCTGTATGTTTCGCTAAAAAAATGAAGGAGTTCATTTTCTTGTTTCATCAAAACCCAAACTTCAGAACAATTGGAAAAATGCTATTATCTCTTTTGTAATGAATTTTGTGCGGCATAAGATATTGATAATAAAGAATGGTGTTCTTTTGAATAAACAATGAAATATGTAGGCACTGTCTTGACAAGGCCCTCTCCTTGATAAGACAGTACTCCAGGGAACTGTCAGAAGAAGAAGAAAAAGGGGAAGACAGAAGGAGTGATGGGAAGACAACATCACATAATAGACAGGATTGAATTTGAGCGAGGTGGTCAAACATGCGAAGGACAGGGGTGAATGGAGAGCACTGGTTGACAGGTCATTTGAAGCAACCCAACGGTATTCGCCATGTGGTAAATAAGATGAGACGAAGAAACATAAAATGTTTCATCCAAAAGACCTGATATATTCCAATTAACAATCGAACCAAATGATAAAAAACGCAAATGATTAATGATGTCACTGATATGTTAGCGCTAGACGATTTAAATATGGTTTAAATTGAATATTCTTCGAGAAACAAAAAATCTATCCGATGTAAAACCGATTTATTATTTGTTACACAGAATTGTAATCCTAAAAGACGATATATTGTCGGTATTAGCAACATGATAATTCTATTTTGAGATGTTCAGGAAAACATTGTAGTGGCAACTCTGCAAAAACATTTAAGTATTCGGTTGATGGCAAAAAGACTTCCTTGAGGTAATTGTTCAACGTTGTAAATTAGTGTATTGTTACGGAATGAAACCGAAAGATATTTGTTAGATATTAAATTTAGCTCTGAGAAACTTGCCTTATATACACAAGATAATTTACATTTGTGGGAACAGTTTCGGCGTTTTACATTCTATCATCTTACTTCTTAATGAAACACCTTAAAGAATACATTTACACAAATTAACAACACTCTGTTATTCTAGAAACACTGGTGTCAATGAAAATGTGTTTTATATAAGCTAAGGTGACCTTTAAAACTGAGTAAAATCACGACTGTAAGAAAATGTTTACCATGACCTTTGAGGGTGTGCACTTTTTTCATTCCCTTTAGTTTAAACAACTCTTGATTTGATACATAATACTCTATTAATATTGTTTTAGTTTTTATAACTATTTCTGTGTCAGATTTTCTTCATTGAGAAATCGTTTAGATTATAAATCATGTCTTATTATAATTAAGAAATGTCATTTGAAAATAAATATTAGTTCGGATAACTTTTCTAAAGAATGATTAGATGTTGTCTTTCAGATATTAAAAATGTCATTTTAGCTTCCAGTAATTTAAAGATCTAATTTATGATTGTAAGTATTTATAATTCAACTTTAATCTTAAACATATCCATCAATAATATGATATCACTTTTGCGTTTTTTAATTCAGCTAGTTGTTGTTTTTTTCTGCTGCTGTTATTTATATGTTTTTTTTTAAATTTATTTTTATACTTTAAACGTATCGTCTCTATACCGAGTATTAAATGTATGAATTATTGTCTAAATGTAATAAGTTCACACAGTTGTCAGTCACCGACGAAAGTATGCACTTAGTAGTTGGTTAACAGCTAAATCCTGAGATTTAGCCTTTCTAGGAAGAGTGAGTAGGTTGACAGACCGCCGTTATATGACCTATACGATGTATTGCAACGGCGTTAAACCCAACAAAACATACAAACAAACAATAAGTTCACGCTCCGGTTTTTTTCCACAATTAAACACACATCAGAAATTAAACTCATTGCTATGTGAGAGATATTGTTAAATACGTTATAATTTACTTTTAATTTGCTGTTGAGAAAACTCTATTTTTTAAACATTTTATTTTGCATTTTCCATACATTTCTTCTTGTTTACGATTTCTGACGAGTAATCGTTTCAAACAAGTACTATTTGTGTTGCTTGTAGGTCCTTGAGAATGGGTAAAATCAAGAATGTATATTAAAGTTTGCATTCAATTTGAAGTTTTTGTTTTAATCTTGTATCTGATTTGATGTGACATATATCTACCAGGGCGTAATTATACTGTAATTAGACATTGTCGTATATTTTAGACTTATAGTAATGATTGTATTGGTTATTGCGATGTATGAAGTATATTACTGATTAGAGCCCATAAACTTTAGACAACCCTCAATTGGGACGGTCACTATACACACATTTTCAAAATCATTTAAACTTTAAAATTTTGCGAATCATTCAGTCATGTGGTTTTAAAAAACGATGACAACAAAAATATTCCAATGATATCAACTGCATTAAACAGTAATTTAAGCGATGTTCATCGTTATTTTAGCCCTTCGCGCCCTTAATGGAAAATCATGGCAGCAAACCTTAGTAGGACTGTGCTAAACAAACAGAACCCGCATAACAACATTTTTACATCAATTTATTATAAGTACTCTTTATTGAATTTATGACAAAATATAAATCCATATATCGGACTATTGATGCTTATGAAATTTAGCCAGACTTTCTATAATATGATTCCATAAAAGGTTTCTGGCAACGTCATCAAACAAACAGACAACTACTGATTTGATTTGTTCTGGGGTTAAAAAGATCACCAGAGATGTCATTGATGTGTGGACACATTTATAAATCATACAAATAGGATTTCGACATTTCTTAGATTTTTCGTAATTGCATTTCTTTGTCAATTTCTTGTTTTAGTAGTATACTTGTTGATGAATGAATGAGCTCTGGTTTGATTTATGTCCGCAATTATATGTCGAACAGAATAACGATAGCCCAATATGTGAAAAGTTATGTAGAGAAGTGTAAACATTATGTTCATTGCCAAGAAAAACGATTTAGTGGACAATTAGAGAATCATTAAGTGTCAGTAAATGGAAAAAGAATGAAATCCTTCCTGTTTGTTGTATACAATTATACAAAGTCAAGGTATGTAATTAAGAAACCAACACAAAAAACTAATTTCATTTAACTTTTCCTGGGTCGATTTTCAAAACGTCCGTCTCGCATACAAGTATATGTTTGGAGGAGGAATTTGTTATACGGAAGCCAGGTCTTGTATAAATTATTATGTACGATTTAAATAAGTATGTAATGATTATTCTAGGAATCAAGCACTTTTTTCAATTTAAACATGTTTACTGCGGTATGTTATCTGGCAATATTTACTTACATTTAATTTGTATAAATACGCCCCAAAATTTAATCAAGTAATTTTCTATCATTAGTTATTGAATGATTACAAATGTTAACAGACAAATCTAATAAAATATACTGTTTCTATCAAATACAATACGTTAAATTTTGGTTTTAAAAGTGTGCATTTGTATTTCACCAGATTAGATTGGTGTTTCTTTGCATTATTTGCGTTTCTATTATTCTGCAATTGTAATTTACTTTACGCATCATGCGTGTCCTTTGGGCTTATCGTTGCATTAGGTATCTCCTTATTCAAAGCGACATGAATAATTCATTTGTGTATTTAACGTGATAGAATAATTCTTTACCGACAATTTGCATTTTAATAAGAAGGAGAATGGAATTTATGTCGTTTTCTCTGAATACAAGTACTGCTAGATTAAAGCAAATTTTAGCATTTTTATATTGATATAATAAGATTCACCATAGTTCATATTATTGGATTTTCATGTAAAAGTTGTCCAAGCAAATAAGAAAGAGCTGTCCACAATTCGACATCCGTTGTACCATGATGCAAAAACAGACCGGCAACTTCTCCTCATAAATAACAAATGAAAGAAAATCAACATAATTGACGTATTTTGATAGAAGGGTATAAAAGAGATAAGCTTAACCGAATTTTATAGCATATCATAATCATGTACTACATAAAAAATTGCAGTGTGTCCTTTTTAAACTCCCCCTTCAGTCTGGATATTTACCTTATACATATTTATGTACCAAATATAGCATCTCATCACAACCCCGGGCTTTTATCAATTATATTTGGTAATTGGTTTGTATCTAATGGGAAATAATGGGTTATAATTATAGTAACTATTTATAAGTCTTGTGACGCACGTATGAGACTTTTTCGCGCGAGAAAAAAATAGATGCAGACAATTATCGTATTTTAATATTATTTAAGGTCAGACATATTTCCTTAGAATTTCCAAAAATATATCACCATGTTGGTAACTGTACATTTGAATACACTACATTTACGAACATTAATTGGTTATCCGCTGTCACAAATTGGTAAATATTGATAAATAAGTTGATTTACCAAAATATTATTTATTTAGGTAAGTGTACATTTATTTTGATGTATACTTACACAAACACTTCGGTTTGCTTGTGAAATTGATACATTAAAAAATCTGAATAAAAAATGTAATGTCACACTCGTTTTTTAGTAATTTCATTCAACCCACAAAGTGGCCACCAGTCATATACCGTGTCAACTATTGATAAAGATTTTGTGCTTGTTGGAGCTAGACTAGATATACATCAGGGTCGAACACCATTTTCTTGTCTTGGCCAAATAAAAATTGTTATTTTTATCTACATTTGATGTAAACATTGTTTTTCAATAATCACCACCAGCGAGTAAACAATTGTTACTGTTATAACACTTCATTTTGTCTCAATATACTCATTTCTCTGTCATTTCAATACTCTACACATAGACAATGTGACTTCAACAATGCAATTTATTATTCTCATTTGACATGTTGTATTGTGCCAGTCTTTAATAAAACGTTTACTGTATGTTTTACTAAAGAGATAAAATAGTTACTGCTTTATTTCCATCAAAATCCAATCTTCACAAACAATGGTAAAATTGTTGATAATGTTTTGCTATATATTCCATTTGATATTAGAGGGAGCAGATTTATATTTCTTTGTTTGCTGAGCATAGTTCTGGTGCTCAGTTATACCAAATTGTGTAAATATTGACTTATTTTATATTTTTGGCACAGGATTTAATGTTTCGTGCTTTTTAATAATACTCGTAATGTGTAAAAAAATGTTGTTCGCACCGACTGCGCACTGACGGAAAAGCCCCTAAATTAGAGATCTGAATTAAGTATATTGCTTAAGAACAACAATTAATTGATACACTATGCTATACATTTATAAAGATGTGTTCACGATGAAATTAAAATACATACATATGTTAAACATATAAATATATACAATACTATTTGGTCAAATTTATAAAGTTAACTTTTAGCTTTGTGGTAAGACATCAGACAAGCATGCAGATTAAAGTTGTGTTGGGATAAGATATTCAACATTAATTATATCAGTAATTAAGTCTTAAATTATTCATTGTACATATAGGCGTATTCATTATGTACAGCCATAATGCCTGAAAATTATCAACAGTTACACAATGCTTCGGCACACAAACTTATCTATACAAATAACCTGTATATTCCGATTACAATTAAACAAATGATGCACAAGCAGATGAATGATAAATTGATAATGTCGGTTTGAATTAACAGCTTAGATGTTTGCACAAGACAATCTGTATTTTATCCAATTTAAAACCGATTTATAATTTGTAACTTGAAATTAAATCTAAATAGAAAACATTATGATGCAGCTTTTCTTAAATATTTTGTAAAACATTGTAGTGCCAACACATTTGCATTCGCTCAGCACAAAAATGAAAAATAAAGCACAGTTGGCATATTATTATTATTTTTTAATTATTATTATTATTATACCGCATTTGTATAGCGCTCTTTTCATATGGAATATATGTTCAAAAGCGCTTCACAATCATATGCATAATAAGAAATACGAGCTCAAATAAAAACCAAAATGAAAAATGAAAAAGATTAAGAAATGATAAAATATAAAAACATCAACTGAAGACTAATATAAAACTAAGAATTAGTGATCAATACAGTGCTCATAGTAGTTTAAAAACAACAACAACAACATAACAAGTGGATATACATGGTTGATGGTAAAAGAGGAAACTAGAGTATTTCAATTTGGTCAATTTGTGAATTCTTACGAAATCAAAGTACTCAATCTACGAAATTAGTAAGTGTCCGGTTAACCGGGTCAACCATTTTCTAGTTCGGACAACCAAACATTTCTTTTGGGCAACCGCATTTCTACAAACAAGATATAGTGCTTGCTGCTTAAATGACATGTTCGGGCAACTACTTTCATATACTAACTTCGTAGATGTCTCTGTAAGACAATTGCTTCATAATTACTTCGAAACTTTTATATAATCAGTGCATTTCGGCGCGATATGACCTTTTTGTGTTGGTGCGCCGTAAAACCCAAACAAACAAACAAACAAATATAATCAGTGCGTGTTCATTACCACTCTGTGTTGTCACATAATCACGTTGATTTAAATGATATGGAAGAAGTTTATGTAGAAAAGCTAGAGCTTCTTAGTGCTATGCATTGTAATATTGCATTTAAATTGAAAGTTTTTTATTCATAACACGTTCTGATTTAATTAGGATTAAACATCATTTGCATGAAACAAAATTGAAAATATTTGTGTTGTATATATTGTGTCATAAATGAAAAATAAAGATGCCTTCATGTGATATTAACTGTACTTTCAAAACACATGAAAGGACACACTGGTTTGTCCACACAGTCATTCTTGAACAGAAGAATTCGTGTACGCATATGTGCAAATATTCATCATCAGTAGTCAATTATGATACATTGAATACCATGTCCAAATACCTAATCATATCAAGCTAAAGTGATATTGATAAATATTTCGTTTGATTTTTGTCTGTCGGAAGATCAGGATGCTCTGACGGACGCTATACCTTTGTTTACAATAACTGATCTATTTTGGTTATATTGGAACATTACCCTTTTACAAACGTTGGCGATTAATGAATACTACTATATCACAAAACAATAACAATAATGGCTAGAAGCTTTAATTGACAATAAACGGTGTATATGTAGACATAATTATTGTTTGACCTTTTAAAGTCAGTGAAGGTTTCTATTCATTTAGTATGCCGTTCAGCATTAATTTGTGATTAACCTCTACGATTGTCTTCAGACAAATTCTTCTTTATGCTAATACTAAGTGACAATCATACATATAATTGGTACTTACAGCTTAACTAGTCTGCGGAATGACGACATTTTAGCACATTTGCCGACCTCAGTCAGGTAATACCAATCGGTGAAGTATATTATGCCATCAATTACATGATTTATGCTTCTAAATTTAGGTATTTAGTTTTGCTCATTAATGTTGAGACACTTTATCAGACGACCTCATTACAAGCTCTAAAAGGTTGCTGGATTATACAATCCAGAACAATAAAAATCTCTAATTTGATATGAGATATTTATACATGTACATCTAAAAAAATGTCTATAACATTTGAATGCGTGTCTTCCTATGGAAGATATATCCTCAGCTGTATTGTGCGGCATCATTAATTGTTAATAACTTTAAACTATTCGCATGTTTTTTTTATATTGGGATATTTACATGATAAGAAAATAATACCGTCCATTTATGTAAAATATGTTATCCCAACATATCTCTTACCTGATACCTTCTGCCAGCTTGTCTGATGTCTTACCACTAGGCTACTGGCGAATTATATTGTGAACACATCTATAATATATATTTTATATTTATATGCCTATATTTACTAAATTATATTTTAAGTGGTTATGATAAAATCTATAATACATTTCATGTATATATTTTATATTTACCAAATTAATTTTTAAAGTGGTCATGATAAAATCACACCATGATCGTTGTTTATATAAAAGGTACATTGACTGATCTCCCGAGTAATGTACCGACCCACATTAGCAGTTGTTAATGGAATTTTAGATCATTTTATATCCGACTACTGTTACTGACAACCAATTAGAACTTGAACGATTTCCATTTTGGTTTCAATTATCAAAAGTAAGTTTAAATATACACGGAGAAAATGTTGACAGTTTAAAGTACACTTGTATATTACAAGATTGTCTTTTAAAAAGAAATAATAGTGCGTTGAACTTGTCACTTTTGTCGATGCTTTGAATGTATCTGTTAATGTATCTGTTAAGCGATGATCGTTCACTTTCTTCTCGTTATAAGTGAAATACATTTACAGTTGTATACGGCAACCAGTTAAGAGTACATTTGGTTTTCATTGTTTTCTAGTAAAACTAGTCAAATCCACCGATGGTTGCTTGGTTTTCACACATTACGAAAGTTGACATTTGGCAGAATTCCCCGGAAGACTATCGCATTCCATTCTCTTATTAGTTTAGCCTAATAAATCTTCAAAACATTTGTTTAAACTTGTTTTTGTTTACAAATGAAAAAACAAATGCTAAAGTCTATGGGGAAAACGTTAGTTGAATCATACGAGTTACGTCGCCTTAACCAAATTACAGTACTTGTAATATTACATAGGATATACATGTATTCAGAAAATTTCTATACAATAGTGGCATATCTTTTATGAATAAAGAAAGAAATATTTATACTGAATAGACACATATTCTTTGACCTGAATTGAGTGTTGCTGCCATAGTATATACTTACAATAATTGTGTTTGAAAAGGCTATAAATACAATCACCAAAGTGAATTAATTTACTGGAAGGTTGCCATGAAAGAGATCTTTATACACACATTTATTAAGTTAAACTGGCAATAGAAACATTGAATATAGTCTAAGGCAAAGAAAGTAACAAATTGGCACAATATCAACTGAATTATTTAACACAACTAACTTGACGGAAATTAGGACCAAGAAGTCGATACTGAATTTCATAAAGCTTTGATAAAACAATGTTCTCTCACACGTGTCATTGCTTTATTTTTGTTACTAGCCCTTTTCACTTAGACTCATTTAATACAATAAATGAGTTAACACAGCAATTTATCTTTCCCTAAAAGTCAGAAACGTGTTCTAGAAATAATTTAACAGACATAGTCATTTGTTTCCATTATAATAATAGTAATAAAAGCTATTTCCCGAAGGGGAATAGGAATGGCCTGAAGTTCATACAAGTTTAAAAGTATGTAGACAGAAGATATTGAGTTCACATAATGTCAAGACTTCTGATATAAGGAGGAAATAAGACGATGTAAATGTCACATGTATAAAAAAGGTAATCATAATACATATATCAACAGCCAAATACAATGTCAAAGTGTGTTCACATTATTTCAATAAAAATAGCAGCCTGTATTTTGTCATAAGGTCGTGTTTGTTTCCTTTACATTTGTTATCGATTTTTTATTGTCGAATAGAATCCTGTTTCATAACAAAAACATCACCTGTTCACGAAAATGATTCAGTAATGAAGTATTTTGATTATTTAATGTTGAAAAAGATGATGAGAATTCCAATTTTGTCCGAATTGTGTCTTCTATATTCTTAATGATATTCCTTGAATACAAATTGTAAACTTAAATGCAGAAGATCCAGTCGTTTAACTCATTTTGTAAATCATTTGTTATTCCATTTCGCCTTTTAGTTCAGTATCCTGATGTATTTGAAAAGCATTTGGTATGTGTAAAATTCCTGGTTTTATTGTTATTTTGGCACCAATATTTCTGTAATTTTATTTTATTGATAGCTTAAACATTGTTAGCAACTGCTAGCTTAACACATGATATGTTCAAAACAGCAAATACTGGCTCCAGAAAGAGAACAATTTAATACAATAGCGTGATATGAATTAATGAATCACACATTGTTGGCATTCTTTCAATCAAATGTTTGATATTATTTTAATTTCCCCATGTTACATCCATTTCGATAGTTTGATTGCTTAGCATTATTTTACATTGAACTATTCATAAAAAACAACGAAAAGAAAAAAGTAAGGTAAAAACGACAAATTAGAGCTGTGGTAGGACGCACGATTAAATATCAAAAGGACAACGGTTTGAATCCTACCAGGAACCATTTTTTAATCTAATCTAGAAATTTACTTTTTTATCATATTTGCAATTAAAGAATTTTATGTATAAAGCTAATTTGTTAAAGATCTGAAATTATCTCTGTTTGGTTTTATTTGTTTTTTTTTTAAAGATGTAACGCCGTGTCAACACAATTTAGGTCATTTTACGGCGTCCAGCGCACCTAACCTAGCTTTCATGGACCATTGTCTATAACCAGTACTCGCCTACTCTTCCAAAAGGCCGGAAACTTCTCCATATTATCTAATCAATAGAGGAAAATCGACTTTATTGTCAAATTTTCATGGAAGGGTATAACCTCCCCGGGTGGGATTCGAACCCGCACCCCCCCGGGCACGACATTTTATATCCCGGCGCGCTACCAACTGCGCTATCAACCCGGGTTGAAATTATCTCACACAACTCTTAAGTCAGTTAAATATGTCTATACGTAGAAGCAGAATTAAAACTGTTTGTCTGTTTTTTAAGAATCAGTTTATGATAAAACATTAAATTTGCAAAATTGTCTTCGTAAACGAATGTCAATATAAAATTATTCCAAACATTGGGTTTATCCCAAAAATGTCCGAAAACAGATTAGGAACAGCAACAGTTAAACCAAAAAAGCAAAAAGGGAGGTGATTTTAGATTTTTTAATTTTGGTTAATAAAGTGCACAATAAAAGTGTTAAGAGCATACATCTCTGAAGACGTCCAAACCATTTTAATACGATTGTAAATGGCTCACACGAATTATTTAAACACAGTGTTGAAATCAATTATAAAAGTAATCCATTGAAATGTATTTACGTTCATTTATCAATATTAAAGTGACATTTCCTAAACGATTGGGTAATAACAACAATCTGTCTTTCATTCAATTACAAGACATTTGTGCATTTTCACTAAACTATGCCATTAATCACTTGAACATTGAAACGGTATTGTTGACGCATAATCGACTTAAATTAGGTTTTGTCTGTTTTTGTTTGTAAAATACTCTGCAACTTTTAGTTAGACTGAAGATGCAAAACATTAATCATTTATGAAAATAGTTGAACATTGAAGAAACGGATGTTTGACAGTTGTACTTTTGCTTTTTACAACCATATGCTAGTTGGAATGTTCGTTATTATTTTGTATTGCTCAATAGTCATGCATATCTTTGATTCATTGCTAGGCACGTTGTACAGAATGAATATTAATAATAATAGATTCACTTCTGGTGAGCACTTATTCAATATTTGTACTACAAGCGGAAAGGCGAAAGGGCAAAACAAAATTACCGTATCGTGCAACTAAGCAAGCTATGTTGAGCTCTGCGTGAGGATATTTCGAATGACCCGCTTTCATACAGAAACATTGTTTTGTAGGACAGCAATTTAAAAGCTTGTACGAAATAGTACCTGATCATTGAGATTTGTTAAAATTAGGTTAAGGTGTTTAACTGCTTGTAAAAGGTTGTTGTCATAATACAGTAAAGTTCCGCTATTAAGATCAGCAAAATCGATGGTCTTATTAGCGAAACGGTCTTATTATAGAGACCCTTTAGTTCACAAATAAAGCATTTTGGTCTAAATAATTGACAAAAATCGCATGATTTTGAAATAAGAAAAGTGGTCTTAATAGCGGAACTTTACTGTAATGAACATAATTGTCAAACATGTAATGGTTTCAGGAATAAAATGTACATAATTATCAAAATGCGCGTAACGGATATTGACTATGGTATTTGATTGTTCCGTGCCTTTGCTTTCTTTGGATTCTGATTTTTAGCGAAAGTGAATTGAATTATTCATCATTCGCAAATTACATTTAAAAATGAGTTTTAAATTTTTTCCTGTTTGAAGCATTTCAATATTTAGGTATCAATTTATCACACTTTCGAACAAATTACATATAAAAGCAGTAAGTTTAGTTAATTGTTGGGAAAATTTGTCGCACTTCTAAAATAATTGTTGTTTAAAAACAAAATAGAAACTATTACAAAAGTAATTGTTGAAATACAAACATATACTTCGTAAGTTTGATTTAACAGAATTAATGTTTAAAATTGAATTCCCTATCAAATATATGCAAAAGCAGGGCGCATTGTCTATTAATAATTATTGTAGTATTGTTCTGATTTGTTATGTAATCACTATAAATAGCGGCTACGAAGTTGCTATGAAATAGTAGTTAATAATTGGTCAACTATGTCGATGTTTTAAACCAGATGCATATAAATGGCCTTATTACATATAGAACTTTTTTTAAAGACAGTAAAAGTTGAGATAGGAATGTATCATTGCCTTAAATGTTAAAATGTGATCTGGAAATAGTATAAATAATTGCTGACATATATCACCGGTTTCTTAGAGATAAAGCGACCAATTACTGAAGGAAAATGAGAATGACAGTTGCTGGTAAAAAGATGACAAATTGGGTAGATAAATGCAATAGAGGTCAATCAATGTCAAGATAAAATAGAAGAATTAGGAAATATAGCAATGTTGTTTACAGTGTTTTATATTATAAGCTGATAGTTTACAAACATTGGTAACTGCCTAATTGGTATTTATAAGTTTATGAAGCAATGCTATAAGTAGGAATATAAAAGGCGTTATGTACATATATACTGAATAAAAACGAATTTTAATAAGCGTTCATTGTGGATATTGCTTCATAGATATTGCACCTGTCAACTAATTAAATTCTGGTATTTTTGTCATAATAAATGTATAGCATCAGTGTTTAAGTTTGATTAATATTATATAATGTCACCATTTTAATGTTTATTCGTCTGGTGCACTTGTGTTTGCTTTGACAGCAAGCATTCATAAAGTACTTTCTTGTATTTTCCTTTTGATTATATATTTGATTTAATGTAGTATGCTTCCTTTTGATAGATAAGTTAACATATAGGTAGTATGCTTCCTTTTGATTGATAAGTCTACATATAGGTAGTATGCTTCCTTTTGATTGATAATAGGTAGTATGCTTCCTTTTGATTGATAAGTTTACATATAGGTAGTATGCTTCCTTTTGATTGATAAGTCTACATAAAGGTAGTATGCTTCCTTTTGATTGATAAGTCTACATATAGGTAGTAAGCTTCCTTTTGATTGATAAGTTTACATATAGGTAGCATGCTTCCTTTTGATTGATAAGTCTACATATAGGTAGTATGCTTCCTTTTGATTGATTAGTCTACATATAGGTAGTAAGCTTCCTTTTGATTGATAAGTTTACATATAGGTAGTATGCTTCCTTTTGATTGATAAGTTTACATATAGGTAGTATGCTTCCTTTTGATTGATAAGTCTACATATAGGTAGTAAGCTTCCTTTTGATTGATAAGTTTACATATAGGTAGTATGCTTCCTTTTGATTGATAAGTCTACATATAGGTAGTATGCTTCCTTTTGATTGACAAGTCTACATATAGGTAGTATGCTTCCTTTTGATTGATAAGTCTACATATAGGTAGTATGCTTCCTTTTGATTTATAAGTTCACATATAGGTAGTATGCTTCCTTTTGATTTATAAGTTCACATATAGGTAGTATGCTTCCTGTTGATTGATAAGTCTACATATAGGTAGTATGCTTCCTTTTGATTGATAAGTTTACATATAGGTAGTATGCTTCCTTTTGATTGATAAGTCTACATATAGGTAGTATACTTCCTTTCGATTGATAAGTTTACATATAGGTAGTATGCTTCCTTTTGATTGATAAGGTTACATATAGGTAGTATGCTTCCTTTTGATTGATAAGTCTACATATAGGTAGTATACTTCCTTTCGATTGATAAGTTTACATATAGGTAGTATGCTTCCTTTTGATTGATGAGGTTACATATAGGTAGTATGCTTCCTTTTGATTGATAAGTCTACATATAGGTAGTATACTTCCTTTCGATTGATAAGTTTACATATAGGTAGTATGCTTCCTTTTGATTGATAAGTTTACATATAGGCAGTATGCTTCCTTTTGATTGATAAGTCTACATATAGGTAGTATGCTTCTTTTTGATTGATAAGTTTACATATAGGCAGTATGCTTCCTTTTGATTGATAAGTCTACATATAGGTAGTATGCAGTGTAAAGATAAATAATAAGAACGATTCGAACGCATTGTAAAGAAGGAAGTCGTAATAATGAATAAAAACATACTAAAACTAATGCCTAAAATTCATTTTCAAAAAATGCTACCTAAAAACATCACTAGTACCAACATGTTATACGTTCATCTTGAATGTTTCACATTCATTTGAAATATTCTAAGAACAAATTCCCTTTGGTCTAACATGACTCAATTTATTACAATGGTGCATCAACGTGCTTCTAATGTATCTAATAGTATCTAATGGCATTTGCATCTGGTCATGTTGAGCTTTGATAAATTCTTGTGTATTTTGTCGATATCAATGAACATAGCTTTTAGCTACATATCAGTAGTGATAATATCGTTACGGGAACCAAGATGATATCTAGAAATGTGTGTATTATTATCAGTATGTACTTAATGATGTCTGTTAATTGTCATATAAGAGCATACTGTGAATAACATTAAGTTAGAAAATGTACATGATATGGCAAATAACAGTAAGTCACCTTCGTAAAATGATGCAAACATATAATTAATGTATATGCATGGATCGCACAGTTGATTCAACTGACAGGTATAAAGTATCTATTGTTCAGTCGAGACAAAACCTCGGGTTAATGCGAAACTCTTTTACTTAAAAGTCATGAATTGCGGAACTTACAATTCTTGGGACCCAACATATATGCATGGATATAGAAAAAAAGTTTTTAATTAGCAGATTACATGGTTAAGAGTTTGGACCTTGGTTGTATATATGAGGCCATCGTATTGTGACGTGAAAGACTGTCAATGCTAAGGTATGAACATGATTACAAAATGGTTTTAGAAGAAAAAAAACCATAATATAACATAAATTGTATTCAAACTGTATATATTAACGTCGTCTCATCACAGGACCATTGCTTCTGCTAATTATTTAATGTTTGAAGTAATAGTGCAGACAGAATGCAAGTCCATCGAACTGTTTGATCATTACAATGTCTACGTGCCTAAAGCAATAACGTCAATCACAAGTAAATAAGCAATATACATCGTTTTAAAAGACCAGACTCTGTTGTTGACATCCAATAAGCACTTGATGAATTTCTATTTTGTTTTCAGATGAAAAGTCCGATAAAACATTCATTGAAATGATTGACAACCTAGACTACCCGTACATCGCAAGGTCTTCCACATAGAGCTTGTAAATTATATTGTAAAAACGATTTTCTTTTGATTGACAAGGCATAATTGAGCATGCCATTAAATGATACGTATAAACCAATAAATAAAGTGACTTTATTGTTAGTACTTACATACGGAGTTTAAAGTCATTCCGTTTTGTGGAGAGAGAGAAACTGCAGCGTATGATTAGTTTAATATAATAATTTATTTTACCGACGCAAAATGTTTTTACGCAATCAACCCAAGCTAAATATAAACTTTAACATTACAGTCATAAATCAAATCCAAACTAAAAGCATCATGTTAGAAATGGACGGTTATTGACAGTTCATTGATGATATTTTCCTGCAACAATATTAAATCCAGATATTTGAATGACAATAACTGTGATTGATTTCCTGTAAACAAGCGCTAACTGTCCACACCGAATTAATTGAAAAATTAAAAACTACATTCTTAAAAATACGTCTGACTAAAATACAAAGCTTAAATGCACTGTCGATTAATACACTATTTTTTTCTATATGTAATGGACTTCCACTTCAGTTATACCAAGACCCCTAATGTTCGTTCAAGATGTTGTCCTTTTCATACAAGTTAATACTACTAAGATTGAATAGAGCAGTAATTTCGAGATTGTACAATATTTGAACCCAGTGCACTACTGTAGATTATACATATTTTTATTTTAACTTGCCTTGTAACTAACAGATTTTTACGAGTTGCCAAAGGTCTTACATATTTCAAATTGCTATGAATGAAAACTATTATTCCAGGAGTTATTTCGATCATGGTTTTCTTAGGCGCCAGTAATTTGCAATATCATCATGTGCTTGAAAATTCTCACAATATTTAAAACCAATTTGTCAAAGTCGATTTTAAACATAATCATTCCAAATGTATTAGAGTTTTTTAATCAATTTTGAAATGACATTTCTTAAAATGTTCTATAATAACCACCATTTGTCTTCCATTCAATAATAAGATTTTTATGCAATCTCATCGAACTGTGTCATCAATCACTTAAAAATTAAAATGTTAAAATGATTGATACTAGAAACAAAATTAAGATCTGACTTGCTTTGTTTCTGAAACGTTTTGTTAAAATGAGTGACGATTAAGTTAGATAATCTAAATACGATGCATTTAAAGTCTTTAAGGGAAGATTTTTTGAAGACAACTTATGCTTGAATAAAAGTCATTTTCGAGACAAATTCTTTCGTAACGTACTGTTTGGAAATAAACTGCCTTATGAGTACATTATTTATTATTGAAGGTAGAATACTGCTTAAGAATCCTAATCAGATGACCGGGTTCATTTTCAAATGTGTTTTCTTATAATTTTACTTGTCAAATTTAAATTAGCTGTCATTAACTGTGAACGATTTAAGATAATATAACATGTGACCCATTTGTGACAGATTTATTGCTCAAGAAAATTTATAATGTACCTTACATGGAACAAAACGCCCTTAGATAGGACAACGACTATAAATATGCTTACGCAATCTTTTTGATGAATTCTCCGATCAGGGTTCATTTCTTAACTATATCAAATGATATGCCGTCAAATGTATATATGTTGGTCTTAGAATTTGTTAATGAGTTTACTTTCTCAATTTAAACAATCGTGTCTTTCAAAAGAGTTTAAACATTGATTCTGTTTACAAAAATCATTGATAACGTGCCTTTTAAAAGCACAAGTGAATGCAAAATGTAATTACGAAGTTTCTAAAGTTTATATACATCACTGTTGACATTTATCTTTAATTTAACTGTTTGAGAAGAATAAAATAAGAAGACATGTGCTTTGTATTTGTTTTTCTGATCTTTATTGTATTCTAAAATTAAATCGCAGACATAAAATGTTAATCTTATTCTGTTTTGCTACTCCTTTTGATCCATGTGTATGAATTTGATATAATGCAATGAAACCACAATTTGAAAATTTCTAAATGTTCTATGAAACAAGCCCATGTAAGTGTGTTTGATGGACCGAAAATTGTAATCATATATTGTCAGAGCAAATATACACCTGCAGACCAACACTTCAATAAACAATGTACTCATATTTTCAACTACTTCATCAAGTGGTAGAGCAATTGAAAATTGTTTTGACGCTAATAAACATCTATCTATTTTTACTTAAGGTTATAATTTTTTTTCAATTTTGCAATTCCTGAAGATGTTGACTGTCTATAGTAGACAAACATGTGATTGTCATTTTAAAATTGATTAGACAGAAAAGGACATCAAAAGTACATCTGCATATTGCATCCATTATTAATATTGAAGTCAAGATATTACACCTGTGTAATGATTAAATTTGTCAAACGGTTTGGAATCAATTTTTGTAACGAAAATGTTATTGGAACCTAAAGTTAATCGTAATAAGACCATATAATCGGTTGAACAAGAAGTTAATACTTTTGTAATCATGATTCCATTTTTTAAATGTGTATTACATGAGCAAATAAAATTATTTATTTATCATTGAAGAGTAGACTTTTATGAAATTCAGATATATTCTATGGAATTGCAATTAGTTTAAAATTGTATGCCCAATATATCGTATGTCTTTTGAAGTACAATTCTCGACAATTAAACTAAAAACTAATTATATAAAAAAAACATATTGTGAAAGTTTGTATTTAGAAAAGCTACACGTGACCTAGTTGCTAAGTACCCAACAAATATCGAATGTAATAGTAATTTGAAATTTTTATCGTTTCTTGGATTGTAATTCATGTCAATTGTCTAAATTATCATTTCGTTTGTTCTTCTTTAGTGTATTTTCAACACAATTATTCCATTTAATAAACACGCGATATTAGATATATCCTCATTACTGACATCAGGGAAGAAAAATTTATTGAAATATCGTGATATTAATAATAAATCATAAATTCTTGGCATGCTTTCAATTGAAAGTGTTATTATTTCGTTTTCAATTTCATGAATATAAGTTAAATTTGGTTGTTTTTTATATATAAGATAACGGCACAACAAAATGTAACATTACAATATTTCATGAAAGGTGACATGTACATTAAGCATAGCACTTATAAAATAAGATCACATTTATTAAGAGGCAGATGGATATAACATAACAGAAAATGTTCTGATATAATTAAAGTGTATCTAACGCTATATTGACAAAATATTTAATAAAAGTCTAAATCGATACAAACACAATTGAATCACATCATCAATTGTACTCTTACTTAAATGAACTAAATTTCATTATGATAATTCCGAAAAAAATCGGATACTAAAAAAGCACATCCTTCATTATTGTACATCATTGTATAGTTTTGTTAAGAATGTAACACTATTTTAAATTCAGCATTTCTTACTAGAACAGAAGTAATTTCAAACAATTGTATGAAGTTAACCGTTTGCAATGTATAAGTCACGCAATCTGTTTTTACAATGGTATTGATGCAAAATGAAGTACACCAAATAATACGGCTCAAGCGAACAATAAATTGTTAAAGTGTAACTTTTATTTCCTGTAAAATGTGCATTGTTGCGTGTGAACTCAACCTGAATAACAAACAAATATTGTATTTTCTGCAATTAAAATCCTATATAACATGTTTATTTCTTAATATTTTATGTTACAGTATTTTTTAATTGCGAGCAACTTTGTAATATATTACAAGAATTCAGCAATCAATTTTATGTAATTCACAAAGCATATATTTGTGGAGCATGTAAACGGAATATCAATCATTTATCTGATAACTTATTAAACTGGTAATGAACGTAATTAAGCTCTAAGCTTTTGTTCATTTACCTATTTTTTCAATGCCATTTATATTTATGTCAATTACTATATTTATAACTGTATAAAATAGTGTTCGAAATAACAAAGTTTTTAGCTTTAATAACATATATATGTCACAAATGTGCGTTTCACTTTAACTTGAGAAGCCTTTTTATAAATCATTTTCGTCATTTCAGACAAATCTGAGGCTACATTGATGACGTTTATATTAAGTTTCAATTACTTATACATATTTATGGATTTACGCTACACATAATTGAACTATTGGTTAAGAATGACAACAGGTTTCATGTTGGGTGATTCATATCTCATTCAAATGAAAATAAACCCACCAAGTTGATAAAATGCTGTTTCATCTTTTTTTATTTGCAATGGACAACAATGTAACTAATCATATTCAACTCTACGTAAGTTTATTTTTTAAATGTTACAATTTATTGGTATGGATATGTTCCCTTCTATAGATTTCTCGTGTTATTTCAACTTTTTTATTTGCACTCTTGTTGATTTAAAACATTCAAAAGTTTATTATGCAATTTCCGTCTTTAACAAAATATCATGATTTCAATTTTAAAATAACTGACAAAAAACTGTTTTTTTTGTATCTAGAAAAAATATTTTGTGAAAGACACATTTCACATGAATAATTCACCCAATCATGATACAATCTATGACAGTGTCATCAAATATTAGCGAGAGAGCATTTCCATTAAACAATATTGCATTGGTTCTAACAGGGAATTGTTAGAAGCAGGTTAAAATTGATATTGATCTGCTTTAGAAACTGCGTTTATTTGATTGCAAGAGATTTGATATCATGTAAAATCATGGACACTACACATTATTTTCTTCTATTAACTCTTTATGTATGTTTGCAATGTTTAGACTTAAAATGTGGTTTTCACTCGTCGATTGGTTTTTAGAATAATGAATGAACTGTGGACAACACAGTCGTAAGTCTTATCTAATCCGAAAACAACATGTTCATGTCTGACATTTATTGTCATCACATTGATGTTTTGTTTCCGACAGCGTGAATTGATTTCTGTTATTTAAATGACACATTCTGTAATTAAAACTTCTGTTAACCTTTGGTTTTTACACTCCCAATCTGGCTTGAGATCATAATACATCGTTTAAATATTGTCTTTGTTTGAATGGTATGTTAATTTATGATCATCTCAATTTTCAAAGAAGTAGTTTGATTGAAATTTTGTGAATTTTAACTTAATTAGTGTTTAATTTGTTTTCCAGAAAAATAGCATTACTGGACTTTAATGTTATAAACACGATGCATGAATTAAAAATGACATTAAGTTCATATTTTTAGATTCAGTCCAGATAGTCGTACATAAAGTATATAAATTTATTATGCTGAAAAAAAAACTAACACAAATTTTAGCGGAATTATTACATTATGCTAATTATGCAGTTCATTTAATTTAATTGACAGAGATAACTGAATTGTGCGAAAACATTTTGATTCGAACTTTGATTCAAGATTGATATACCCGATAGCAAATAAACGTTGTATTAGAACTGTGTGCGTTATTGGGGAAAATGGGATGCCTGCTATACATAAAACACCCGATATCAGAGAGTTGAGATAATTAGTTAAATTAAACACAGAGACAAAAATCAATGGACCAGATTACTGTAACTGACAACCTATCAGCACTTGATAGATTTCCATTTTATTTTTAACGATGAACAGTTTGATTGATAAATCCATTTAAATGGCTGCAACTTCAGACGACTCGCATATCGTAAGATCGTCTCTTACATATTGCGATACTATAATGAACATTTATTTGATATTATAAAATTAGTTTTCTTTGATTTAATAGACATAGTTGATCATGCCATCAAGTAATATGTATATACCATTTATGTTATTTACTTATATATATTCAATGTCTAGGTAAAACCAATTTTGCCATTTTGATATATATTTTATTTTTAGCACGATTACCATTTTAAGCATGTCTTGTGTCAATGTCAGAAGCCTAATACAAACTGCTTACATGCAAACCAATGATTGTGGAAATTGTATAGAATAGTTAACCAAAAAGATGGCTAAAACATATATTCGCAGAGAGTCATTATATCATACAATACGTATACGTTTTATTTCTTCAGCAAGAGGTTGGGCTCCTCGAAAATGGTTTGAAGCTTATAATATCAACATATCTTTGCTTAAGATTACTATCCTATTGTTTATCTTACTAAATCATTGCTTACAGTTGACCAAACATGTGCGACAATCTTTTGTAATATATGTATTAATAAGAAAGAAAAAAATCCATTACAAAATCATCTTAATCAATCATTTATCATTAATATTGATGACAAATTCTAGAATTTCTAGTCATCTGTCATGTCTCATCAGTATTTAATGACAATATGTTGTCATCTGTCAAATGTTTAGTAATCACACCTGTTAATGGTTATGCAAGCTGCAAATTGTTTTAACCAAACCGTCGAATTGTTTATCAAAACCTGATATTAATCACATTTTTAAACTAATTTTCCATATTGACCAATGCGTTATTGATATTTTTGTAAGTCTGGTTGAAACTTTTTTAAACGTGTTTTATATTATTGACAATAAAATACATAATAATTAGTCAGACGTTTTTGACTACATATATATGTAGAATATAACTATTATGATGTTGCAATCAGTCAGAAATGCGTACGCTTTAGGTATCATACGGTTTCTTTAAAATACAAATATCAGCTATTTGATTACACACTTATTAAAACATTTAAATGCTGTTGTTTTGTGAATTCTTTACTCCCATATTACCTTAAGCTTAGTGCAAATTCTCTTAAAATATCAAAAATGGTCAAAGCTGTTTGGAATTTTATCGTTTTATGAATTATGATTGTAAAGTATTTCGAATTGTTATTTAGGTCATAAATTCATACATTAGCTGTACCATTTAGTCGTTTACATGTTTTAAAATGCACTTTCTAAACAAATGAATAATCTTAAACACGCAATATTTTGTGTACCCTTATAACTGACTTCTTGCGAATCAAAGTTTATTGGAAATAGCGTGATTCAAAATAATAAATTGCAAAATTCTTGGCATACTTTAAATTAAAATAGCTGGTATTTCGTTTACGATTTCCTGAATTTAGTTCATTTTCGATTTTATATTTAATATTTAGAATTAGTCGACACGTTATATGATAACAAAACATGGGAAGAATAACAAGGCTTAAGATATTTAGCATTGCCATTTACAAAACCATGTCACACTTACAACAGACAATCAATGAATGCATAACGCACATTTTCTAAGACAATTAAAACGTATTAAAGAACATCATCTAATGATTTATTTTGACAAAATTAAAAAAAAATATTTTATTGACATGAAAATCATTTTATATGTCTGTTTTATATATCTAACTAAACGAGAAATTAAAGTCGATAATTTATCCATTTTATGACTATTCTTCTCCAACAGTTTACTGATCCTGGTTGAAAACCCAACAGCTTACTGATCCTGGTTGAAAACCCAACAGCTAACTGATCCTGGATGAAAATCAAACGTAATTAAATATGCAATTTTATAGATGTCCAATAATTTAAATTCAAATATACATGTGAATTCTTATTCACAAAGCTGTGCATTATTTCAACACTGTGTCTGATAATATAAAAGAACATCAAAAAATGCAGTTACCCAATGATAGAGTGCTTATGACTTTTAACGACAGATTCTGACTCTAATGACTGAACTTCTAAAATAGGAATAGTGACTCTTATATACACATCCCTACGCACCATCACACACACCCCCACTCACATAATATTCTAGAAAATCACAAAACATCATGATAACAATGTATTTACATAACTTAAATAAGTGATACATTTAAAATTATTCAAGAATGTTTTATGAACAATACTGCCAAACAAATTATGTAACACGACATTGTTAACAGTTAGACAATTTTAGATCACTTTAGAAATTTCTATATCAAATAACATTACTTTATTCTAATATATTTTCATGTCAAAAATAAACCCAATGCTGATGGCAGTACACAAATTCTTTTATAAGAGTTCGTAAAGTTAATTATGATGAAACAGAAACGAATGGCTTAATGGAAAAGATAATAAGCATGCCTTAGGATATAAGCTATACGTCATCGAATAATATTTTCGAGACGAACCTATTTTGATAATCGCTCATTGTCATATTTCTTAAAGTACGGAAACTTAACTACTTTTTTACTGGGTTTAAAGTCGTGACAACACAATTTATGTCATTTTACGGCGTCCAGTGCACCTAACCTAGCTTTCTTGGACCGTTGTCTATAACGAGTACTCACCTACCCTTCCACAAGACCGGAAACTTCTTCATATTACCTGATCAATGTAGGAAATTTGACATTATTGTCAAAACTTTCATGGAAGGTTATAACCTTCCTGAGTGGAATTCAACCCGTGCCCCCTTCGGGACACGAGATTCCAAATCCCGGTGCGCTACCATCTGCGCTATCGACCCGAGTCAACTTGACTACAAAAATACAGATAACTATAGGAACTCACTTTGGTGCTTCCATCGAAGTTATAGTTCAACCTGCATGTGGATCTGTCGTGGATTTAATTTGTTTTACAAGACATATTTTGTAGAACATATAAACGGAATAACAACTATTTGTCATATACATTTTAGTGAAGTACTTAAAGTTCACATATGTTTTTTCCTCATTTTAACTGAGGATTTTTTTTATAAATCATTATGAAAAGGATAAACTTGAAACAAACTGCATAGTTCTAGTTAACATGCGTTCTCTTATGTGTCAATTACCTTATAGTGTTTAATCACTTCATCTCGAATTATATTAGATTTCATTTTGTTTTTAAATACTAAAAAACTGCAAATTTTAGAGAACCATTTTGCAATCAAAGCAAAATTGCATTGTTTAAGCAGGCAAATTTAAGATGCTGGTTAAGAAATCATATCGATTTTACTTTTACTCTAGGAACTGGGTTTTTTTCATATCGGAAATGTACTTCGATGTGTTTTGGTATGTAGGCTTAATAAATATAGTTCTTACAGCCTCGTTGGATTAGTTATGAAACCCAACTGCTTAACATTTGGAATTCAAAATACAATTGGGTAGGGGCCATTTTAATATTTCATTTAGTGCTAATTCTATGTACAAGTTATATAAATAAATAGTCTTAACATGTAGTCTTAATAAACCATTTATTTTCATGAAATGTCAGACGTTCATCATCTTTAGGAAAGTTTTATCAAGTGAAAAGTACTTCATATGTTTCATAAACTCATATATTTGTACACCACATGTCATTTGACAATGTAGCTATGGTTACAATGTAAAAGTACTTTTGATTCTCTAAATGACTTCACTTAAACATTTTCTCAGAAACAATATGAAATATATAAATGAAACTAATTTGATATATAATACACAGTATTCAAACAAACATTCTGCCATAAAATCAGTATCCTGATACTTATTCTTTATGTTTTTATTTAGAATTTTCTTATTTCTGGTTACTTCATTGGTTCAAATTTTAGGAGAGGTTCTTTTGATCGGGTTTTATACGTGAATATTCTTATCCTGCTTTATATCACCCCGAAACACTTTTGTCTCTAGTTTCAAGATTTTTGCCGTATTAGACTTCCATTCATGCATTATTATAATCATTAATATTGTCTCGTAAATTATGATTTTTTATTGTGATAGTGCAGTTTAAATACAATCATAGAAATCAAATGTATTTATACGATATCTTCTTTTGGAAGATTGTCGTAGAGTAAACATTTACGACATTTGTCAAGCCTGGCAAACACTTTTTATTGCCTTTAATCTACGTATTTAATAAACATGTATAGATCAGTAATCAATGATATGTATCCAACGTGTTTCTGGTTGTCAAAGCCATAGTCTAAGTTAAATAAACTTTATGGTCATAAATCAAAAGCACAAAACGATAATTCATTTCTGTGAATATTTTGCCATGTAAACACATTAAAATATAATATTGGCTCGTCTTCCCGAACTTTTCTAGGTCAGTACAAAGCCTTGAAATCATGCATTCATTTAGAGCCCAAATCGTAAAACACAATGCATTTAACATGATGAATGAACTTAGGACAACACAGTCATAATTCTTATCTAATCCGGAAACAACACGTTAAAGTCTGACATTTATTGTCATCACATTGATGTTTTGTTTCCGTCAGCGTGAATTGATTTCTGTTATTTAAATGACACATTCTGTAATTAAAACTTTTGTTGACATTTGTACGCGATGCATTCAGTCATGGATTGAGGTCATAAAACACCGTTTAAAGATTGTCATTACTTGACTTTGAAACAATTTACGACGTTCTAAATTTCAGAAACGTAGTTTGAAAGATCTTTAGAAACTTAAACTCAGTCAAAGATTTCATGAGCTAATTCTGTTTAATATCGATTTATTTGTTTGTAATATAACTGTTTTTCTGAACGTTATTTTCTGGATATTTATGTATTCTGAATTCCGAATTCACTGAAGAAATCATTGGTCTTTTGTTGTGTTTAGACTTTTTACATCAATCAACGTTACGTGAAGATTTTTGTTCACGATATCTATTAAAATAATAGAAGTTAAAATGTATGCTGAAAATACTTTCCAAGATATAGTCACTTATGTTCTTTTCATTGATAAATCTATGTCTAATTTACCTTTAGTTTCGTCGTAAATAATCACGTCTTTATATTACTTCATCAATAATTGAAAAACAATGCAATCGTTCGTTTGTTACTTAAATTCAGAAACGTGAAATTTTGAAATCATTCTTTCTCACAAAAATAATTTGGTTTCATTATCAAGGTAAAACCTTATATATAAATCCTCATTTTAAGTCCAATTAACGGAAATCAATCAATTAAGAGAACAATAAATGCATCGAAAATTAATCATAGAATTTGTTTTCTCATATTGATTTTTGATGTGTTTCTAATCACCACACGGTCATGAAATGTTAAGACAATAATCAAAATCATTACCAATTGTGACTCTCTTAATGTATAGACAATCCAGAATTCTCATTACGGTATGGAATTTACTCCACACTCTCTGGCACTTATGAAACAATATTAAGGTAACAGCGTGTTATTATATAAATATCATCACAACTCATTGATAAGCATTAAGTATGTTGCAAGTAATGATACGAATGACATTACGTATATATTTTAGCATGTGTTCAAAGAGTCAAAGATACCTCATTGGTAATTTATTGCTGAAAAAAGTCACAGAATATGTGTAAGATTACTACGAATCAAAAAGTCATTTAAACAAATACAACCTACAAAGATAACTGGTTTGTGAGACATGGCTTTGAGTTAAACTTTTGTTTTATAATGCAGGAGATTTGATTACATTCTAGATATTAAACAATTGATTAAAAGTCAATTTGTGTGAGAAAAGAGGTGTCTGCCTTACATGCTGCACTCGATATCAGAAAAGGAAATTTAGAGAATTGGTTAAATTGAACACAGAGGAATAATTTACGGTTTAACTAGTGTTTTCTTAATCTATAGAGGGTTTGTTAAAATAAGACAATTATATCGCTCATTGTCAGTAAAATACTAGAAGTAATATATGCGCGACTCTGTATTTCATTATTCGTGGTCTGTTCGTTCATTCGTCAATCGTCATACCCGAATGAATACCTAAGTGGAATTCAATGGAAAGGAAACTGTAACAAATTTCAGCAATTCCACCGTTCAATGTTACACTTCTAAATCGACACATCATCTTATTTTAATAAAGATGAACCCTGAATAGTATCGTTCATTTATACAATGTGAATTTAAGGATGATTAATTAACGAACGCCTCAATTTCAAATAATTAGACCAGAAGATCTATCTCATAATTCCTGGTCCATGTAATTTGGTCAGCATTCTTTCAAAATGTCAAACAGATTTCCGATACAAGCTTGTTTCGGCTCAATGTTTTTACTTGCTATATTTAGTTTTAATGAGACACTAGCGTACAGTCTCACATTAATTCATAGTGGCAGACGTGAATGAATCGTAGAAGACAATTGCATTTAAATGAAGACATATTGCAAGCTAAACATTACTTTTTGTTCATGTTAAATTTATACCGTTTTATTCACTGTTAAGCATCTTAACCAATATAGTCTATATACTGCAGCTATACTGTACTTTTCTCTAGACTGCTTCCTGCTAATACGTAAATCGTCTTGTGTTTTTGATAATTGTTTTGTGGCAATAGCAAGATAACAACTATGATCTGTATTTTATTTTGCACTAAATATTAAATATTTCAATGAGCGGCATGTATCGATTCATACAAAACAAAATGGACAAATATTTAGATTTGCTTTTAAATTTAACGTTACAGTTTCAAATAAATGAAACAATAAATCTATTGGTACAGAAAATAAATTGCAGTCGAAACAAATTGCATTCTTTAAAGCATGTTAGATTGAAACTGTTTTGTGAAAGTATGTCCAATATTGTTACAATATATTTGAAATAAGAATCAAAGACACTGAATACGTTTCTTTGATTAAATCACACATTTTAATTTAAAATGACGGATATATTATCTTTTAGGAAATTGAAAATGTCTTATTCCTAGCTTTACCAAACAATAAAAGTCAAAATATTAGAATATTGTACGTGTAATAATGGGAGTGAAACTAGATAAAGTGAACTTTTTAATATTTATTAGAATATTTTAAATTTTAGTGAAACTTTATTATTCACAAAATTCATAATTATCCTTGACCAAAGCCTAGACTACTAAGCAACTTGACTACTCAATCAATTGATACACTTTTTACAATGAAAATTCTATAAAAAGTACTGCATGTTGCTTTTGAACCAGTCTACATAAAAACAGATATTAAAATTAGTTCTGCTATACGATAGACTGTTTCCTCTCAAGACAGTTGACCTAAAATTGGAATGAACGAGAAGTATATGTGAAGAATATCTTCAGGCCATGATGAAAATGGCGCATTCAATCTTTAAGAAACTGAGGGAAGTAATTTTCATCGTAAACAAAATAATTACATCTAATCCTTGTCCAAATATTAGCACATATGTATGTTCTACCAATACATTGGATAAGAATCTAAATATAGTAAATAATCAATTTGTCAAGAATGATTTGATCAACTTTTTCCTCACAACTTCTTATCTCCAAGATATTTTATCGATTCCTGATGTATGTTTCTACTCCAGTAAACTCATCCCTTTTACAGAAATGACACTAATCCTTAGGTAATTCTTTTAACTCTAAGTGTTTTTTCTTGTGTAAAACCGTTTTTGTTTTTTACGAAATCTAATGATTTTAAGCTATTTTGTGCACAGAATCAATAAGATGTTAAACAGCAACTTCATTAATGACTTCAATCTCACAAAAAACAACATTAAATGTAAAGGGAAATTCCTTGACACATAACTAAACAATATGACAACTGTGATAGTCAATTCTTATTAAATGAAGGATGATTAAAACAATTTAAACAATCCAACAGCATGTTTCTAATTTTTCTAATGTTTGTAACACTTGTCAATCAGTATTAACGTTCACCAAGGTATTTTGCATAAAGTACCCATTGGTTAACATTTTGACGTAAAATATTAAAGTTATACTTAAAATGCAGACATTGGATATTATAATGTCCTTTAACATTTACCATATCTCAAGTTACGGACTCAATAATAACCTTTCATTTATATTATACTATTTGCCTTAAAGTCTGCAAAATGTTTGTTTGCTCTATCACTTGTTTGTTTTTATAATTTATGTTTTGCAACTGAATCAAAAATAACCTGCATGATAGGGCTGCAACGATTCGATTCGATACATCGAAACTCGATTGCAAGGGCGCCGATTCGATTTCGATTCGGGACCCGCGAGTTTCGATTCGATACTGACTTTGAACATGTTTACATAAGTTATAACGATAAAAGCAAAGGCTCACCTAAAAGACTAAGTACGTTGACAGTGAAACTGGGGTTAACTTTGTTACATTTTTCTAAAGTTTCCATCACGATTTAAGTAGCATGGAAACTCTGTTCCAAATATTTATTTACAGTATATGCCCCCAACGCTACGCAAATTGGGTCGGTGTGATTGAATTTTACCGGTCAAGTTTTGATGTTAGTTAATTCAAATTTCAATATATTTGCCCACAAAGCGTAGGTTTATGATAAATGTACAGTAGTATATCAAGAACTGCATCTTTCTACAATTTATGCTCCATGCTGTTTATACTTTTTAGTCGAAATTACAATTATAATACATTTTCGCGAACTTTACATTCGTACCCAAACCATTTCGTACTTGAAAAAAGCAAATATTAATTTAGCAGATTTTCGAGTTTCGTGTTATCAAATTTCAGTAACACTTTAAGTTAGTCCATCTTATTTAGTTTTAAGCTTAAATTAATGTATAAATGCATATTTGAAGTAAATTATATTAATAAATGAATCGAATCGAAAGAAAAAGTATCGAATCGCATCGAATCGACTTTCCTGTGAATCGTTGCAGCACTACTGCATGATGCATTGGAAACGATGATTATTAATCATATAATTAGTTCGCATCTTCTCGACAAACGTACTTAAAATAAAATCCAGGGTGTTGATATTTGCGGTCGTTATTGTGTATAATTTCGTGTAATATCAAAAAAGTTTGAACTTTTAAAGCGGTCTTATCTAAGTTGCGTTTTTTAAATCAGGAAAAACGTTGCTTTTTTCATGTTCCGTTTTCAAACTCAATTATATTATTTAACAAGCGAAGTGTGGAATCAATCGGTTATACTGTCTAATGTTTCTTAGCTTTGTTATTCTAATATTGTCCAAGAATGAGTTCAAGTTTATGTAACTTACTTATTGTTTTAGAACGATACATTTGCACGTTTAAATAACACCAACGTGCCATTCATATGTATATGTACATGTAATATATATTAGCATTATTATATTCATTGAAATTGAACAGATCATTGTATTTTGTCTGTTTGTTGACCTACTACAGTGGTCAACGTTCTGTTGTCAGTACAACGCACTTGTTCTGTCTGAAACTAGTCATGAACTTGTACCATTTGATAATATGAAATATGTCCCTGGTGTTATTTAATACATACAGACGTTAAAACACAGTACGTGTATAGTTCGTTATCCATTTTATAGATAAGTCTTAAGGGTGCCTATTGCAGAAACGTCTTAATCACCAGCTGGAAAAATATGACCTTTAACTTTAAGGTTACATGAAGTAGATATATGCAATAAAGTGCAACAGATTCAACTATTTTCTCAGACGTAGGCGTTCTTTTCATATATCAAAACGATTTAAATAGTATTTTTCATATGTCTCGCTGGTGTATAACAACGCTTATTTACAATGCGGTCATATGGCGAGCTTCGACTGATTAATTTTCTATAGAGACTGACCTTAAAATAATCTAGTATCATATTTAGCAACGTATTGACATATTTCGTAATTGTTTTATTTTCGCTCATATCCTTTACATCTAAATTGATATTAACTGTTATTCATACAGCATTGATTTTCCCTTTTTCGGAGAATTCAAAATGTAATGCATAGTTAAAATGTTAGAGTTTTAAAAATATTGTATGTGAATTTAATGTATTTACTTATATACTGATTTAACATAAAAGCGAGCGTTAATGAAGTCATAATGGTATAACTAATTTGAGGTAAATGGGCTGTTTCCTGAAAACATTAACTGTGTAATTGTCCTAAGTTGTTTTAACACATATAAATATCTATTTCCATTGACATTATTCTGATATACTAAAGCTCTAGTAGAAGCATACCGTTTCAAACAATTTCAATATATTTTTATAATCTATTAGACCATAACATATTTACAGAAACCTTTGTGTTTGAACACAAAAAAATGGCTCAACATTTTTGGTAATAATATTTTGTTCAAGCAATATCTTTAACAAATGCTTTTGAAAATGTCATTATAATGCATAAAGGATTAAAAAAAAAAGTTTATTTACAGTTTACCGTGGTTGAATTCTCTATTAGAAATAATTAAAGACTTCCAGATCTTAGCATGAAACTAACTATAATTTAAGATATAGTTTCTTGAATACTTGATGTTTGATCTAAGCAGTTAATGCACTCAATAAATATCAATAGGAAAACTCAATATTGTTTATTAGCCATTCGCATTTACCGTAAAATCATCTTTGTTGAATCCATGGCAACATATACATTACTCTGTTGTATTGTTATATACATGTTATATGATATCCGTTGTGCTGATAATAAAATGACGAGACACGCACTATATTTGTATTAAGCAAATAAGCAGGAGGTATCAATTATAAAATGTGACACCTTTCAGGAAATAAGCAATATTCGCTTCATCGAAATAACTTGCGACAATTTGAGCCTTGGATGAGCACTGTTATGTTGATTTTTACGCCTGTCGGCCTCACAACTAGTTGCTCTAGGAATTGTAATTATCTCTGTGTTTACAAAGACAGACGAAGGATGGTGTAACTAAAACATAATATTAAATTACGAACTTTATTTAAGACGCCTGAAACGGATAACATACGAAAATAAATATCACCATTTGTTTTGTTGTACATACATATCATAAATCAACACAAGTGTTCGACATAGTTAAGCATCTAAATGATACAGATTTCTAATTACGAGTATTGTATCAGTTTTAAGTTGCACATCATTTAAGTATTTATTACAAAATGTTTTAGATTTCATATAAAATTTGCTGATTCATATCACAATCATATTATAACAGCGCCCACGAAGATGACATTTTGCTGTTTCATCGGTTTTACTCGATCGATGAGACAACAATGTTACAATAATTAAAATCGACGGAACATCATGCCACACAAGCTAGTTTTCTTGTCGCGCAAATAGAATACAAAGTTTTATCAAGAGATACTCAAAGAGGTAAACTTTTATTGTACAGTATAACCTCTGCTAACGACACCTCTAACGAGCGGCAACCTCCGACGAGCGGCATTTTAGAATTGCCCCCGTCGATTTTGCACTATGATTTACCTCTAACGAACGACACCTCCGCAGAGCGGTAAACGGCCGTTGAGATAAATTCCCATTGTAATTCTTTACCTCTGTACAGCGACACTAAGTCTAGCAAGGTTAATATCAATAATCGATACTTATCTATGACCGGAAGATTTAAACAATAAGCGATACCCTTAATCGTATAATACTACCCTAAAGTGTCATGTTGTTAAATCATTTGACTGACAGGGGTTAATAAACAAGTGACATATGGTTTCCATGACACCAACGAACGGACCTACTTGTAAGATGAGGAGCGCTTTGTTTGGTAGGCTGACGTCATCAAATATTAGTTGCACATACGTCCACCTAGTTGACGATAGTAAATGAAACTTATTTGTTATTGTACTTTTTATTAGAAACTTCGAATGTTATTTGAGATTTAAGAGTCGAATCAAATATTTACTCCCGAAAGACGACGATAATTCATGCTAAATATTATTCGCTTTTAGACATGTATAAAAACAATTTTGATGGTAACAGAAACAATTTCTCTAGTGTATTGCTTTCTTTTGTGTAAAACTAACCATCATGCTAGGAATCTTTAACGGTTTTAATGATTAATTAAAAACTTTATAATCATATTAAAACTTTTTACTTTTGTCGATCAGCGCCCGCTAATATCTGTATTTACATTACGGAACGGATAACGGCCAGTTTTCCGTACCGAAAACGGCCGTTTTTCGTGATCGGTAGAAAAAGTCTACCTCTGCAGAGCGGCACCTCTGCAGAGCGGCACTTTTTTCAAACTCCGCCTAAAGTCGTTCTGCAGAGGTTACACTGTATATGTATTTTTATTGTTAACAATGTCTCGAATTACTTCTGTAACAGCACCTTGCTTAGTTTGTGATCATTTGCATGACTATAAATAGAAACATATTGTACTATATTATGTATTTTCCGTTTTAAACACATTTTCATGAATTTAATTTTGCCTGACGGACCAAATGTTTTGCTACTTGATTGAATCATTTCTTAGAAAATGATAAAGTCGAACCATAACTCTTAAATGAAGTCGAAACAATCGGGATGTAATTATGATGATATCCTTAAATAGAAGAAAGAATCTATATAATTACATAAAGAATGACTTTCTCTGGCAAACTCAATAAAATTGCATATTTAAAGGGCACTTGTAAAGAGCTTGTTATAAAATTGATATCACTTAACGAAACAGTGTTCTTAAAGTTGCTGTATGTGATAGGACTGCGTATGTTAAAGAAAATTGCATTGCAATAAGAGCCGCGAAACAGTAGTTGCCATAATATTTTGCGATTCACTCACAAATGTAAACTTAAATTAAGGGTAAGATTTAAAAAATAATTTATGTATATTTGCATACTTCTAAAGTGTCAAAGTTACAACTGATTGGTAATATTATACCCAATAAACAGCTGACGCAAAATATGAAAAACAGTACATATCGATTACCCAGGTAATAAATTGCAACTTACATAGAAACTGGGTTGTGAGACAAGTTTTATCATTCTAACTTTAATTTTGTCATGCAGGAGACTACTATACCATTACATTGGAAGTTTGATTCGAAAGTCGTTGCGTGTGGAGAAACCAGGATGCACAATTTACAAGAAACATTCGATAATAGAAAATTAAATTTGGTAAATTGAACACAAATGTAAAGTAAATGTATCACTAATCTTAACATTTCTCTCCAAATTATTTGAGCGCTTTGTGAGAACATTAGACAATCATATTGTTTGGTGTCAATAAAATACCGGCAGTTGTGTTCAGGTTTCTAGTGATTTATGTTAACATTTAAAACAACAACTCCTACAGACAAACCACAAAATCTCATTTCACATAAATTCTTAATAAATGAGATACACAAATTATTGCTTTGTTTCAATACGTAGTTAAAACAGTATCTAATGTCAAATTTGATATAACACGATATTATTATTGATCTTTAATCGTTTTGAATATTCAAATACTCTCAGAAGATGAAACTAATGTGTCGATATATAATTTACATGTTCTAATTATTAGTAATATATGTATACATCTTGATTTTTATGAGTGATTTTCCCCTCCTTTATTACTGATCCCATTTTATGTTATATATGTATATACTCGTATGTCCTTACATTATTGTTATGCCCAGTGGCGCTTATCACAAAAATTCTTACCATAAAATAATCGTAAGTCAAAAGCAAGAAACCGGCATATTACAGTTAGGCTTGACTAAATGAATTCCAAATATTATTGAATAATGTAAAATATTTTATATATGTTGAATATTATATCTGAATTTAAACGGCAAAATTTATGAAATTGACAATCGATAGCTTTTTCGTGAGAATTTGTATAAAAAGGTGCACATGAGTTTAATGAGTATAATGGCAGTATTACACGAGCCAATTAAAGATCGTTCATTGTCCACCAATTATTCTTATCGAAGTCCCTACAGTAGAATACCTCTGATGATAGTACAAGTCTTGTAGATAAGGGAAATGAACGCGCATGAGATTTGATGACAAATTTTACAAATACTCTCAAAATACTTAAATTCACGTTAGGAATAAATTGTTATTTTGTTATATAATCAATTTATTTAATGTCAGCATTAATGTCACAATTTCCAACGATCAATGCAGAATGTTATTTTAAATGGACGCAGTACCTTGTCATAAATATTGAATATAATTATTCATTGCAGAACAGCTTGGTTGTAAAGATGATGCATTAACAAGCAATTCAATTTCAAACAAAAACACTCACGTTCTTTTTTATTCCATTAAATGTGGTCAGTATTTTCCCGAAACGTGAAATATTTTGCAGGATCCTCGATTAGAAATTTTATTCATGAATAAAAAAGGCCTTGAATAGTTTTTGCAATTGTTTCTCACTTCCACTCTAGAAATATTGACGTTTGATTTAGTATCCTTTTATTGTTAGCCTCGCATTGCTTCAATCATATGTTAAACCAGCGAGACTAAGAGTCTTAAAACTTCTTCTTAAAAGTCGTTATAAGAAACCAAGAAGCTGCTAGCAACACTTCAAACATTAGAACATAACATTGCTTAAGTGACAAACTAATTCAATGAATACCTTTTACATTTAAAGCATCATTTAAAATTATTGTATTACATCAATTTACAAATTAATATATTAATTCGAGATATCGTCATTGTCTTATGCGACAACATCATTTCTTTTTAAGTTATATGACAACTACAAACCTTAGGAAATCTTCAGACTTTACTAAAATGACATATCTAACATAATCATTTGTTGACAGAAATATCAACAGAAGTTTGTCATCGTGATTGAGTCATGCTGTCAAAGGCTGAGTAAACAAAGCATAACGACATTAACAGTTAGTATGAAAATTTAAAATGTTGACGACATGTTCAAATTTTTTTTAAATTCATCGAAAGTTAATTTTATCTATGAGTAATATCAAAATAAATGTTATTCAATGCTTTCTAAAAGTACTTACACAATTACTCTTTATAAAAAATAAAGAATGTTCAAGTTATTTGTGTGAAATATATTTTATAAACCCATTGATGTTGAATGTGAAATTTGCTTAACTGACTTTTTTGTTGTTTAAAGTGTTGTCTAAAACCATTGACCCAAAGCCTTTCAGAGCACATACTTTTGCCAGGACTGCATTTATATATCACCAGGTAAAACACAATAATTTAGATCAGAAATCTGACACGTTATTAATTCGATAAAACTTGTTCCTTCGGCCAAACGGTTCACAAAATGTATAATTAATTCACGGTCAATAAATAGAAAACAATACCTTTGTAATCATAGCCATGCTTATCTTAAATGACATCAAAAGATCGATGATTTTATATATTACTCGAAAAAGCGATACAAAGAACCATTTAATCATAATTGTGTAGAAATTGATTCAATTATATCTATAATAACTAATTACGTACAAATTAAATGTATTCTAAGCTTTGAAGTGCAATCTGGTGAATACTATGTGACAACCACGATGCATTTAACTGTGTCCTAGTTTGAGAACTTTCTGTCCATTATTCTTTGTCCTTGAAATGGATATAATCCAGTTCAATAAGTCAGATTGTCTTGCTTAATAGGTACTTAGATAGTATGTGTGTGATAACTTTCTTCAACCAAATGGTTAATTTCATTGTAATAGCTGATTTCGATATTTAAATGAAAGGAAAATGTTGAACGCTTAATATTTATTTGTCAATCTTGTATACCTTTAGTATAATCAAAAATAGATTTTATTGATTGAATCATTGTTTGTTCTTGATTTGATTGTGCCACCAACACACAACCTTTTTAAATTCATAACCCGGGTCGATAGCGCAGTTGGTAGCGCGCCGGGATTTGGAATCTCGTGCCCGAGAGGGTGCGGGTTTGAATCCCACCCGGGGAGGTTATACCCTTCCATGAAAATTTGACAATGAAGTCGATTTTCCTCCATTGGTTAGATGATATGGAGAAGTTTCCGGCTTTGTGGAAGGATAGGTGAGTGTTGGTTATAGACAATGGTTCAGGAAAGCTAGGGTAGGTGCGCTGGACGCCGTAAAATGACCTAGATTGTGTTGACACGGCGTTAAATCAATAAAACAAACAAAACAAACACATTTTTAATTCATTCTATCTTTTCTTAGGCAAATGTGCTCTTACAATACCAATATTGCACACACTCACTTTAATTAATTTTGAAAGAAGTAAAATAATGTTTCTTTCTCAATCAAGTCATGATTGGAATAGTTACAATATTTACTATATTTTTCTAAATGATTATCTGAAAAGTTGAGAAACAATGTTAAAAAGCAATATAGCTTAACGTGTTTTTACATATTTTATTGCCATTCTCAGGCCATTACACACAGAATTAAATATTTTCGTCTCTGAGGTCCAGTAAAACATAACTCAAGTGGTAAAACGACGATTAATGTTTTCACTACTCAAATAATCAAATGCAAAGAAATGAAGACAGAAATTCTTCAAAAAACGAAATTTACAAGTTATAAGACAGTCTTCACGAAAGCAGATTTTGAGATATTCTACTTAAAGTAGATATTCTGAAACGTTATTAAATTGGTAATGCTATGCAATGGATTGTTTTTCCCCAGGCGGTTGACTTAATAATGGAATGTAACTAGCTTTAGGTTGTGAACAAAATAGCACTAAAATCTTTACGTCATGACGATTAAGAGGCATTTTCTTGAAACTGAGAAAAAATCGCCGTAAATAAAATAATTAAATCTAATCCTTGTCCAAATATTAGCACATATGTATGTTCTACAAATACATTGGATTAGAATCTAAATATAGTAAATAATCAATTTGTCAAGAATTGCTTTGATCAACCTTATCACCACAACTTCTTATCTTTAAGATATTATATCGATTCCTAAATGTATATTAATACTCCATTAAATGTTTTCATTTTACGCTAATGGTGTTAATCCTTATGGCAATTATCCTTTCACTCATCGATGTTTTCTTGTGTAAAATACACGTATATCATATACGTACACAAAAGTAATTAAAATATATTTAAAATCTATACAAACAACTTCATAAATCGCGTTACCATCTTTTAAAACTCAACTTAATGGTAATGGAATCATTTTTGTCACATAACCTAACAATCGCTGACATCAAATTTTTAACGGATGATGGATGCTAATAACAACGTCAAAACATATTTCTGACGATGAAGGACGCGTTCAATTGGTATAACTCTCGTACCCAGAGGTTATCAAGATTTTCGATCTAGTATCAAGAATCTTAATAGCCTATGAGAACGAAATAAATTAGCATATACTGAAGGGTTTTTGTATAATATGTACGCATATGCCTTTATTATACATGTATTAACGCTTTACTGTAAATGCAGACAAGGGTTCGACGCGATATAATTTTCCTGTGTTGAAGCGCCGTACGACCAAAAACAAACAAAAGCAGACAATAAACATGGTAAACACCTTAAATATTTACTGTAATTCTTGTTATTTTATTACTGATTTAGCGTATTATTTATCATACACTATCCTTATTTTACAGATCATATCTCTTGTGCTAAATCCAGAGATTTAGCCTTTCTAGGAGGAGTGAGTAGGTTGACTGACCGCCGTTATATGACGTATATAAAGTGTTTCTACGGCGTTAAACCCACCAGAAAACTAAAAAAATATATGTTTTAATACGTTTGAGCAGCTTAACAAATAGAACCTGGACGAGGCACTAGTAGCAATGATATAGACAGTTAAGTATATAAATGTATATAATCACTCTCTTGTTGGCAAGTGTTGCTAAGACATCAAGAATGGTCATATTTGTCTTCGCTATAGTGTACGTCTCGTATTATTCTTCGAAAATTCTTTTGTATATACACACTAAGTTATTAATTGGATTCATTGTTTATTTCGAAAAGAATTGCTGTGATTGTTTCGTTGGGATTTCAATGTATGAAATACTTTTGACCTTATTTACACTTTATAACATTTTGTTCTACGAAGGAATTCACATTTACGCACCCTTCAGATTAGTCTAGCATGATATCATCGCTTTAGACACGTAAGTGCCGTTTCTGTATACTGTGATGCAATTATAAACCTTTTTATCCACATTGAAGTCAAATACGTCTTTTTCATTTCCTGTTTGTTGATCTTTTACATTCTTCTTTCGAAGACAACGAACTTGTAATGTCTAACAACAAGTTATGAACCTCAAGGTTACATGATATAGGATCGTGGGGATAATTAATACATAACGTGTTTACTTTGTACTTTTATAGACAAAGTCTTGGCGTGGCCTTTGAAAGATACGTCCGAAACACCAACATATCTTATATGATCTTTAACTAAAGAAAACGTGCGCTAAAAAGCACAGAAAGTGCCGATTCAACTATTTGCTAAAATACTAGTACAGACGCATTGACAATTGTCTATAATATAAATGAGTTCATTTATAAAGTACTTGATTCCTTTCTGATGTTATATTGTGTGTTTGTTAGAAACACTGCCTAAAGTTCATCTTAATACTTCATAATCATGAATGTTGAATTGTTGCTTTCTTGATAAAAATTCATGTACATAAGATGTGATCTGTGATTTAAGTTTTGTTTGGCAATCACAGTAATATTGACCCTCTTAACAGTATTTACTAGCAAATATAAACATGTCCCTTCGCAATCAGTACCGACATACATGACACAACATAATCGAAACCTCTTCTAAATGTCAAACACTATCAAACTTTTTAAATCATCATATACTTATTGACAATTATGTTGGGGGAAAATGATCGCAACTTCAGGAAATGTAATATTTGTGCGATAAACGAAATAGGCGATGAAATCTATATTTTTTCAATTGTTCCTTATTTAATGACCCTAGAAAACGCCTACTGCCAATGATAACACTTTATAACGGAAAAATACTTACTTTTTCAAATATGCAAGTTAAATAATCTTCCTAGTTTTTATTAACTTTGTATTTAATTACTATAAACAAAGTTAATTTAACCTGGCTTTATACTTTCTTGTTAATCATTGTTCCTGTAGATATGACAATATTTACTTGATTTATATATTAACCATTTTTTCCATCTATTTTTTTTTGTTATATCACTATTCCACACAGCCTTTGAATTTATTTTACTTTGTTCTTTGTTTGTTAACCTCCTATTACATGTACATGTACAAAGTATATCAAATAAGCTTGAAACAACAATAGCGTAATACAATTAGTTAACTCAATATTGTTCATTCTTCTTTCGCATTGACCATTTACTATTGAATCCATGGCAACACGTACATTACTCTGTGTATTTGTTATATAAATATTAAATGATATTCGTTATGCTAGTAATTCAATTATGAGACACGCAAAACATTTGTATTAAGCAAACAAACAAGAGGTATCAGGTATAAAATTTGACACCTTTCAGGAAATTAGCAATATTCGCTTAATCGATATCAAATTGCTATAATAACAAAAACATTCACCGTGTCCTTGAATTTCTTCTTTCGCGTGAACGTCTTCCAGACTTAAATGTAATTTAATGACAAATAATTATTTTATTTGGCATGTCATAAGACAGTAAATCGATTTATATTTTTGCCAAAGTATTTTACATTTTATTTCACTTTTCTATAGCATCATCCACTTTTAAAGTTTCAGTTTACATTTTTTTTTTCTCTTTTGCTGAAATTGAAGAAAACAATTTGATTTGCCTGCATTGGTGGTAACTAACTTGTGTTTTTTACGATATAAATGCGTAAAACAAACTTCATATCACTCTCATATCATGATCATGGATCACGCTTTCATATTGTAAACATTTTATCAAAATTCACTATACTTAAGACGCCTTGCAGAGATAACATATGAAAATAAATATCATATATTGTGTTGTACTTGTATCATATATTGTTAACACGATTTGTTCGACGTCATGCACACTTGGTTAACGTATCCGATTATGAAAAACAAATAAAAGATATATTAAGCTTGTCTGTTCATACTTAGCTCATCCTTAGAAATAAACAAATACAATTTCATATAAATTGTACAATATTTCGTTACATCATATCTGATTATATAACATAAAACAAAACAGATACTGTTCACATTAAAGAAAAGGGTTTTCTTATCGCTAAATATAGATTCATTTTGAATAAACATTGAAAGAAATAATTTAAATAAACACAATGGAACAGAAACAGAATGTTATTGTTCTTTGTGCAACGTTGTTCATTCATATTCATTGGATATCAATGTATGCTAAACGTTGAATCTGAAATTATTTTATGACTGAAGGATTAAACACCCACCTTTACGGTTGGATGGCTGTTAGTTTCTTCCTAACGGATAACAAAAAGTGGTATAATTACATAATATATCACTAATACAGTTACTAAAGTATTTTATTTTTCCACAAGTATCGAATATCTAATATTTTTATAACAATAATGGCGATTAACCAATACTCTTCATGGACAACTTTGAGATTAGTAAAACCTGACGATAATACAAACAAATATATCTGAATATAAATATCACAGTAAAGTTCTGTTCGTTTATTTGATACATGTCGTTAAACTCTTTCAGAAAAACTGATGTTTATTATTAATAACGACTGTAAATGAAACAAGAAATGCGTAGGCTGTAGATAGAAACTTCTCATGAGGGTCATTGACATGCTTAGACTTAACTTTACTGCTTTCATATAAAATGTTCAATGTATATTCTCATTTTATTTGAAGAGGTATTTTTATGCTTATCATATGCATAACAACTCTAAGAGATTCAGCATGTTTTGTAGATATTTTAGTAAAATGTTTATTGTTACGTCGTCACGAACATTTAGGCTTTTCCATGCAGCGAACATGATTGACATGTTCCAAGTTACCTGAATTGATCGTTTGGTTAGTATAGTACCTTGTATCTCAAAAAGTAGTATTTAAAACCTTGTTTAAAAGCAAACATGGATTTTTAGTGACCAAAATTCTATATATTATGGTTTTTAGAGGTATTATACTTAATAATAGAGAATTGTCTTTAAATGAGCCAACTATCAAAAGACAAACGACATGTAAATTGTTACAGCAATGGCACTCACTAAAACTCACTAAAACACAAAACATATATTTTATCATATAATATGTTGGAAGATTGAGAACCGGATAAAATTAGCTCAGACAACGAGATTGTTTGTCTTACAATCACGTAATTGATATATAAATTTGCATTAGTTAATACCATTAATGTTTTATTGGCGTAATACTTGTACTTATCTCGTAAAATGTGTGTGATGTACCGTATTTATCTCCCTCTATATTTCCTCTAGATATCTTTTCTATTATTATATCAACTTTTTCACCTACTTAGCACAGCTTATAACGTTAAAAAAATTTCTTCATATATATTTTGAAACATAAATGTAATATAACGCTGAGATTTATATTTTTATCTTATTTAGATTTTTACTTGTATAATAATATATTGTCTCAATGTATATTATAGATCATATTAAATTTATGGAGAATCCAGAATAGCTTTGTACATTTACATATTAGAAACAATGAACAATGTCAAAACACCAGTAAGCGGTAACTTTATAAAAAAAGAACTTTAAGTTAACAAAATCGTATATTTTATTATCATTCCTTTAATGTAGATCTATGTGATATTTTTAAATCATCAATATTTATTTAGATACAGCTTTAATTGTTGAAAACCGATTTTTAAGAGGACTTAGCTTGACAAAAGCTTCGTTTAGTTCACCGGATTGCACTCAGATGAAGATTATATCAAACTTGCATACACAGTCGACCAACTAAAGTCAAACTACATGTATCTTATGTCACAAAATAAAACTTACTATCAAAGTAGACTATAAAACATTTTTGCAAACATATCAGTAGCAATGAAAGTATTAAATCGATTTTTTGTATTAGCAACCAATTGTTCTTATAGTTGTTTAATTTGAGTATATGTCGCACGAACATCTACACATCCTATTGCTATGAAAGGAAGTGAAATTTATGTCGCATTGTATATATTAGAAGATTAAGTACCAGACAAAATTAGCTCTGGCAATGAGAATTTTTGTCTCACAAATACGTAATTGAAATATAATTTTGCATTAGTTAATACAATCAATGTTTTATTCGCGTAATACTTGCCTCGTAAAATGTGTGTAATGTACCGTATTTATCTCCCTCTATATTTCCTCCGGATATCTAGTCTATTATTATACCAACTTCTTCCACCTACTTAGCACAGCTTATAACGTTAGAGAAATTTCTTCATATATATTTTGAAACATAAATGTAATATAACGCTGAGATTTATATTAGATATTTACTCGTATAATAATATATTGTCTAAATGTATGTTATAGATCATACTAAATTTATGGAGAATCCGGAGTAGCTTTGTACATTAACATATTAAAAACAATGAACAATGTCAAAACACCAGTAAGCGGTAACTTTATAAACACAACTTACTTATTACTTTAATTTAGATCTATGTGATACTTTTAAATCATCAATATTTATTTATATATAGCTATGATTACTGAAAACCTCATTTCAATAGGACTTAGTTTGACAAAAGCTTCATTAGTTCACCGGATTGCACTCAGATGAAGATTATATCATACTTCTATACACAGTCGACCAACAAAAGTCAAAGTACATGTATATTATTTCACAAAATAAAACTTACTATCAAAGTTAACTATTAAACATTTTTGCAAACATATCAGTAGCAATGAAAGTATTTAATTGATTTTATGTACGAGCAACCAATTGTTCTTATAGTTGTTTAAGGTAGAATACCCATAATACACATATCAAGGAATAAGACTTTTGCTACTTTCTTTATAATCAGGATCACAACCTAGATTCACTGGCAAAATATTTTCAATTTTTACCGTCAAATAAATTTTTTATAACATTTTTTTGAAAATTGAGTTATAAGTAAGAATCACACTATAAATTTGAAGGGGTATATGTCTTTAAAATGTAAAATTGAATTAAATAATCAAATTATTTTCATAAATTTTGTTTGATAAAATTCACAATACTTTAATGAATGCAAATACATCAACTTTAATAACTTTACCTTGGTATTTTTACACACATACCAAGTTAATAATAGGGAGACCCAACAGAAAATGTGACGATTTTCACCAGCTATAAAAACTACAAGTCCGTATCCTTATTTTTTGACTATGAAAACAGTTTCTGCACTCCTAGTTACACATTTAATAATTTACCTTAAACCATATGGCAATGAATAAAACAAAGAACAAAAACTTTTACCACAGATAACTAAACAAAATGCCATTTTAATACATCAACCCCCTTTTTGAAAAAATGTCAAAACTCTAGTGACCATCATAATATGAAGTAAACACATCTTTACAGTATATATTTTACTTTTAAACGCCATTATTGACAATTTAAAGATAAAATAATGGTATTTTACGGTCTAATTGCATTAATCATCAACAACTTATTGATTACGAATTTGTTCGGGGACGAATCTGTTAGGGGACGAATCTTTTCGTCCATTATTTGAATTGGATTTTTAAACTTCCGGTTTAAACTTTTTACACGAATTCTACCTATTTTCTCAAACAATTGAGGGAATTAATATTCTTGTGAGGTAATACAATAAAAATAATAATAATATTTGAAAAATGAGGCATTTACACAATAAAAAAGTTCATCCGATCTTTATCGATTGATAACGACACCGACGAAAACCGCTTACGTAATTTGTCGAACTGACCCGACATCGCCCGAAGTTTGACAGCAACTATTATGGGAATTCTGCCTTAATTTGAGTATATGTCGCACGAACATCTACACATCCTATTGCTAAGAAAAGGAAGTGAAACTTTTATCGCATTGTATATATTAGAAGATGAAGTACCAGACAAAATTAGCTCTGGCAATGAGAATTTCTGTCTCACAAATACGTAATTGAAATATAATTTTGCATTAGTCAATACAATCAATGTTTTATTCGCGTTATTCTTGCCTCGTAAAATGTATGTAATGTACCGTATTATCTCCTCATACATTGCCTCTAGATATCTTATCTATTATTATATCAACTTTTCATCTACTTAGCACAGCTTATAACGTTGGAGAAATTTCTTCATATATATTTTGAAACATAAATGTAATATAACGCTGAGATTTATATTTTTATCTTATTTAGATATTTACTCGTATAATAATATATTGTCTAAACGTATATTATAGATCATATTAGATATTTGAAGATTCTGGAATGGCTTTGTACATAAACATATACAAAATTAATGAACAGTGTCAAAACAGTAGTATGTGATAACTTTATATAAAAGAGTCGCACGAATATCTACACATCCAATTTCTACTATAGATGGAAGTGATATTTATATCGCATTGTATATATAAGAAGATTAAGTACCAGACAAAATTAGCTCTGACAATGAGAATTTCTGTCTCACAAATACGTAAATTGAAATATAAATTTGCATTAGTTAATACCATCAATGTTTTATTCGCGTTATACTTGTCTCGTAAAATGTGTGTAATATGCAGTATTTATCTTCATATGCATTGCCTTTGGATATCTTATCTATTATTATATCAACTATTCATCTACTTAGCACAGCTTATAACGTTAGAGAAATTTCTTCATATATATTTTGAAACATAAATGTAATATAACGCTGAGATTTATATTAGATATTTATTTGTATAATATTATATTGTCTACATGTTCATTATAGATCATATTAGATATTTTAGGATTCCGGAGTAGCTTTGTACATTAACATATTAAAACAGTGAACAATGTCAAAAACACCAGTAAGCGGTAACTTTATTTACTCGTATAATAATATAATGTCTAAATGTATATTAAAGATCATATCAGATATTTGAAGATTCCGGAATGGAACATGAACATATACAAAAGTGATGAACAGTGTCAAAACAGTAGTATGTGATAACTTTATATAAAAGAGTCGCACGAATATCTACACATCCAGTTTCTATTGATGGAAGTGATATTTATATCGCATTGTATATATAAGAAGATTAAGTACCAGACAAAATTAGCTCTGACAATTAGAATTTCTGTCTCACAAATACGTAATTGAAATATAAATTTGCATTAGTAAATACCATCAATGTTTTATTCGCGTTATACTTGCCTCTTAAAATGTGTGAAATGTACCGTATTTATCTCCCTCTATATTGCCTTTGGATATCTTATCTATTATTATATCAACTTTCTATATACTTAGCACAGCTTATTACATTGGAGAAATTTATTCAAAATATGTTGAATCATAAATGTAATAATACTCTGAGATATGTATAAGTCATATATCGTATAATATTTTATTGTCTAACAGTACTATAAAATTATAAATCATATTTATTTTATGTAGCATGTTTGCATGTTATATATCATAATGCTACCAAAAATGTATTATAGTAAAACATGACCTTTATAAAAACTTAAAGTAGTTTATGTATATTTTCATGTAGGTCATTTATCACCAGTATAATAGATAATATATAGAAAAAAGTAGTAAACACCTACTTGAATACTACATTTTATGTATAAGCAAATTACCACATAAACATGTACAGAAAAAAACATATAATCTGTCATTATGCAAATCGGTTGCATCCTTACTAGTAGCGTTTAATATGATTTAATTGAGGATACATAAACAGATTTACAAATTCATTTATCTCAGTAATAACTGTGCCTTTTAAAAAAGGAACCATTTTTTGTTTTAGGTCTTCCAAACCGACAACAATGTTAACTTTGTTATAATGAAGTCATTTGGCGAACTTCTATTGATTAACCATTAACTTATTTAGTTCAGTCGTTAATTCATTTAGTATTATGTTTAGTCATTCATTTCCTGTTTGGAGTATATATAAGTCTCACGATGTTACTTGCATTGATTTATTCAAACTATTAGCTTAGTCATACTTATTTTAATGCTATTATTAAATTGTTAATATTAGCATGATTGCCATTGATTTTTTGCTGTCTACCATGAAATTCATATCAGAGTTTGTGTTTGCCATTAAAACATTCAAACATTAAAAAAGGAAAATATTTATTACGTAAAATTAACACAAAACATAAGAAGAACCAAGCAAAACTAAAGAACTATAAAAATAACATTCTCTATATTTGCAAGCGTATCGATTTCTTCCTGCCAAATTGGCACGTAACTACCATTTATTGTTATTTTGTCTTCAACTCGTTCAGATTTTGCCTATTTATATTCATTATTTGCGTATTTACATATCTTTAATATTCGAATAATTTTCAGAGTCTAGACACATGAACTGTTTTGTTAAGTATGTTATTTCAATTGATTAATTAGACGAAATAATAAAACTAATAATTTACATTTCATTCCATTGATGTTCTTCATAAACAATTCGTTAGTAACTACAAAACTTTGTACGCTTTACATAGAATTAGTTCTAAGCATGCTTAAACGTAAATACACATGTACTGTAATATAGTTGAAACACGACTAGTTATAACAAACTAATCTCGTAAAAATTCATTGTTGTAACACAGCACAAAAATTACTTTTAACTATGTCAATTTATATACAGTAATTTTACATAATAAAGGATTTTTTAGTTCAATTATAGTTTTGAGTTAGTAAACTGCAGTGATATATGTCTGCCAGAACGACGGAATGAATAATAAAATTACTCCATGTAGCAATAACCGATATGAAGTTTGGTATAGAACTAACCGCTCGTTGTTTTATTTTCGCTTTCTCTGTCGGATCATTAACAAACGCCCAGACAAACTGATGTATTTGCAGTCATTCTAAGATATTTATGCAACTCTGTGTATCAATTTTAAATCGCTTAAGTAATTGTTGTGTATTTTGTGTCAATGACAGTTGGTGTTGTTTTATTTTCTGTGATTGTCAGTACGGTTAAATGCTAAGCTTTGGTTTTTGTAGAATTAACATTAATCTATCAAGACTTGGAAAGATAACATAATTTCAAATATAAACGTTAGGTGAAGATTATTTGTTTCTTAAAAAGAAAACAGACTGTAGTCACGTATGTAAACTCCGATGAAATGTGGCCTGAAATTAGTTTAAATTTTACGTTTGACAAAATAATATGCTCAGGGATGTTTTCTACGATATTTTAATGAAATAAGTCGAGCTTTAAAACGTTTTGAAATATAGAAAGGGAATTATTCATTATGGATTACATCATTGATAATGGGTAAGTAATGTTTAAAATGAGTTATTTCGTTCGGAAAGGAATGGTTTTAAAGACACATTTCTTTTATTTTGTAGCACACTTATTTCTTATAAGTAATTTGAATCAATTAAAGAATGCACCATATACATTTTCTATGTTTCCTTCATATACGTACGTGTTTGCCATTTTAAATCCAGAAAAAATCAGATACATTTAGACTGTTCATTATATTGGTAAAATTACTATTATTATAGGGGATCTTTTCCTTATCACAAGGTCCGTTTTCTTAAGAGTATTTTGCCAAGGTATATATATGTGTATGTTTATATTTTCTAGTAGACAATTACAAACTATAAAGAGCTAATGGTTGACAGTGCACATGCTTTTATGGCACTCTTTCTTGTACTCCTATTGATTTATTTAAGAACAATATTACATTACAAAATTAAGCATTCTAACTCATCAAACGAAAATCGAAATGTTATTCATGTTAATTCAACAATTACAAATTGTTTCCACACAGTTACTTATTACACACATTAATCAAATGCCAATTTTGACCGTGCTCTATTTAAATCATATTTGTGTCACTCTGTTGTAATATTTGGCGCGAAAATCATATGTAATTGTTAACATAGTAACTAATTTCAATCAATTACATATCGAAATGTTATTAAACGTTTACCCAATTTCTTGAATACTTCTGAAATTGATTTCAAAGTTAATGAAAGTGATAAATAGAGATTAAAACACATAGTAGTGGTAAGTACTATTATTCTTCAGACTGAAAGTGTTTCTCTAACATTTCCATTTTTAAACGCTACCCTTTGTACAATCATATTGCCTTTATTCATAGGAAGTCCGGCTACAAACAGAAATCCTAATGAAATTATATGCTAAATAATAGCCAATATAATATTTCAATATGAAACCAGATCCTAGTGTTTATCATAGAATGAGAACTGACCAAGGTCAAACAGATGGTAAAAGTTCAAGGTGATTAGTATCTATACATCCAGATTATATAGCTCAAGTTATATTCTCAGGGGTATTCAAGATACATAAATAAATGAATAAATAAATAAAGACAGTGAATAATGATTTAATTCCTAATGTATGGATCTGTTTACGTGTATGATAAATAAACGTTACTTTAATTCAAGTATTTTAGGATAAGTTTTGTAATGTCTTGACCATTAATAAGACTACAAGGTAAATGAGCATGTATTGAAATTAGATTGAATGATATATATTCAATCATCACATGCTACCATTTAACATATTCTACCTAACGCTGCTAAAGCTTTATATAGTTTTTACAATATTTACTAGTTCAGGAAGTTGCCATGATAGCATAAATTGCAGTCAGAAATGCAAACTTCATTCATTCACATGACATCTGGTCAATTGTATTTAATTACTTTACTGGTGTCGACATGCATATTAACATTTGCAATAACTAATATTTGCATGTTCCTTACACTTGAAAAAAAGTTTGCTTTAATCATTTTTGTAGAGCTAAAGTGACATACACAGTTGACATACGGCATAGCTCAGATAATATGAGAGCAACGGAAAGAGCAATATAAACAGAAATAAGTATGTCTGTTTATAGTCTGTATTGTATACAACTTTCTTTATGAAACAGATTTGATATAAAGGTAATCTCACAATTTTGTTCTAAATGGCATGACACTTATCATAAAGTTATCTGTTTTAAACATGAAACTACGCCATAGAATTAGCTTTTATTTGGTACTGCTGGTTAGAATATCGATAGGTCACAATAATATGTTCTTCTAAATATGAAATAACATAGATATCTGGATACAATATGACATTGACAATACCTAGCCGAGTTTAGAGCTATTTCCTCTTCATCGACATAACAATGCTATGATAGCAGTTCCATCTTCCTTGCTTAGAAGTTTTTCTTGTCATTTTAGTCAACTTCCAGACATGCGGGTAATTCAATCCATACCATTGTCTTTATCTGGGCTGCTATAAATATATTTTATAATCGATGAACGCCGATTTATTACCAGCAAGACGAATAAGTTATAACGATGTCACAAGTCGTACGCACTTAAAAATTTACAAAAAAATAAAAAGGAACTTGTACATTTTAAAATGGATATATACGTCTCTGCAATCACTATAGTTCTATACAATATGATTTGTAGTAGTTCCTTCATGTTGCTTTGTGGCAATTGATCAATTAAATAGCGAGGATGAGTGGTCCTTTTTACGGTCCCTAGGCTTGTCGAGGATACTGAACAAAAACAAAGCTCTTAATTTTGTACGAAGCACGTACCCTCGCCAGTTGCAGACAATTTCCTTAATTGATATAGATGTAGACGAAATAATAGCCGTAGAAGATATTGCAATACAAAACTCCCGTAAAGAATGTCTGTCACCTCAAGAACTCTGGTTTCGTAGTCAGGTTCCTACTAACTGAGCGAATCGGTCGCATTGGTTCTAAACAAGCTTAGTGGAATTCTTCTTTAAGAAAAAGTGTCATTGTGAATAATTTGTAGATGTTGCTGTTCATTCATAGTTTGACTTTAATACTTAAATTTTTACTTTTAAGTTGAATTTAAAAACATTATTAAAAAGGGCTTCAGAAATCCTGTATAAATACTTTCTATTAAAGACAGACGACAGCAGATTGTGGGAACAGGTATAAAAAAGTGACCCCTTATCAGAATGATTCAAATATTATATTATTAGTAATCTTATTCGTGTAAAAATCATTACAATGTGTAAATCATTTAAATTTAAGGCAATGAAATAAGTAGTCATTTATAAGATATCGCTCATTAGAAAAGTAAATAATAAGAAACAACTTCAAATATTGGCTTTTGTAGTCTTAATGGTCTCAACTTTCATTTTATGTATTGATTCTAACTCAGGATTTATAAGTATTGTAGTATAAACATGTCTTAAGCTCTTTACATCGATTTTGTATTATATCTGCTATTAGTTCCAAGTATTGTGTTTATTATAAATGACATTATATTCAAATTGAATGTTTTCCGTCTATCACTGAAGATACTAAAATTACTTTTCATAGCAGGCTAGAAATAAATGTCGTCAGACTATATTTATGATAATTTGTATCATATCTGCTATTAGTTCCAAATGTAATGTTATGAAATTTTATTCAATTAAAATGTTTTCCGTCTATCAATAAAGCCACTAAAAATATTTTTCATAGCAAGCTTTTAGTATGTATTTGTATGTATTGTTCCATAGATGATTATTTGACAACATCTTAATTCTTCTTTCCAGTTTATTCTAAGAACAGCATTAGTTTGCTTGATAACAACTGCTTGTCATTCAATCGATGCATAGCTTTTGTGCAATAATCAGAGGCTTAAAGACGACTTCCATTACAGCATCATAACATTACCAATTTTGACATTTTCATCTGAGTTTGGTTTAATTTTTCTATGGATAATTCATTAGCAGTAAATTGATTAGATGTTGCAATATTTTAATTAAGTGCTTAAACCAGAATTTCTCATCACCAACTATAACTATTTACCCATAATTTACAACTTTTTTACGTAACTGATTTCATATGCTAAGAATTTATCGCAGATAGAAACGGAATGTAATTTTATGAATAAAAAACGTGAAATGTAGAACCTTCTAATTGTTTTTAATTCCTATTACTATGTTATTTACAACACCTTATTAAAAATTAATTAAAACAATTTTTGTAAAATACATGAAATTATTTTATATATGATCATTACGTGTCCTCTTCCACGTTTAAATTGACTTAGTTATGTGAATGGCTGTTTTGATTTCAAATAATTAACAATTGTGTTTTATGTGCTTGAAATCCTATAGCGGTACATATTAACTGCTACAAGTATAAGAGCACATGCCTATAAATCAGCATATAACGCCTACTCACAATAGTTTATGTTCTGAATTGTTTAGGAACGTACAACTAGTTCATTCAATCATTACACCTCAGTAACATTATTCGGGTTAATATGAAAGAAGGATTTGAACATAATTGTATCAAATATTCAAAACATTATAAAGAAAAAGAATTGCCAAACGAACATGGATAAAGACAAGACATATTAGCGAGATTTTCTAAAACTGTTATAAAGTTAACCAACATAAGGTTTTATCAGGATATATTTTGGACAAAGAATGCAAGAAAAGCTGATATACTTTTGCTATCTTGCATGATCCCCTAAGCTGACTCATGTTAATGATACTACATAATGAGTGTTTTCTAATGAAGCCATTTTGGCCATTCTAGCCAAACATATTTTACCAAGTCAACCTTAAAAAATTGAAAGGGTCTCAACACAAATGATTATGCACAAAATTGTTTTACTGTTAGACAATTGCTTTACTGCAAAGGTCCCTTCAGTATCATGGTTTTCCTATAGTTTGCCATATAAAACATTATTTTGGCCACAATGTTATCAGAAAAGTCCTAATATATATTTTCAGAATAACTAGGTTAATTGTCTGAGGGATTGATGCCATAGTGTCAAAACTAATATACAGCATCTGCCAAGAAGTCATGGAATTGATCTTCAATGTAATGATACATTGCAGTCACAACATTAGATAACCTATAATGATGTTAACTCGACATAAACCGTAATTTTAACAGTCATAATATCATCTTGCTATGCTGTAGACAATGATCTGTAAAATTGCAGGAGTCTATTGCCAAATTCAGTGAATAATAATATAATTATTTGGATAAGAAGTCTATGTTATGTATAAAATTATGTTAGTTTTGGTGTGATCGCGAATATAGATCAATCAGAAAGACAGTCTTGAAATTAAAACATCAAAAGGTTAATTGCTAGTATACGTAAAATGTTTCTTGAATTCTCTGGTTAAAAACTAATTCTAAGTTGTTGCTTTTTTCAATTCGATATTTGATATACACTTAAGGAGTATACGTATGTTCTTAAAAATCTACCGCATTGTAAACATAAGGGTCTGAGCAATATTAAGTAAGTAAAATAGTGAACTCAGCCACAACTTTATTGATGTTTCCCTAAATTGTTCTTTGCAACTGATATCTAAAGTATGCATACTGTACATGTAGTACAATTAAGGATATTAAGATTCAACAATAGATTTATAATCGCTGATAATAACTTTTCATTATTAAGTTACAGAATTATTCCTTATCATATGTCTTCTATGAAGACAGCAGTGTTGATTATATTACAATGAGGCCATTCGGAGACATTTCTTTCATTGACTATTAGCTTGACCGTTATTTAACCCCGTCTTATACCAGTTTAGTCATTTCTATGGCTTATATTAGAATACCTTCTGTCTTCAGCAAGACCTTATACAAGTAGTCATCTCTGGTTAAATAGCCATATCAACCTTTTTCGGCGTAGCTGTCTAAGCTGGATTTTGACCTACATTTCTGTATAAAGACGTATGTCTGGGGATTTCGGAATACCTTCTGTCTTCAGCAAGACCTTATACAAGTAGTCATCTCTGGTTAAATAGCCATATCAACCTTTTTCGGCGTAGCTGTCTAAGCTGGATTTTGACCTACATTTCTGTATAATGACGTATGTCTGGGGATTTCGGAAATCCGCCGTTCTATTGGATGATTTTATAAGCACTGAAAATGACGTACGGGGGAAACAGAGAAAATCCCCTCTTCGATTGGATGGCCCTGACACGCGCGAAAAAATAAAGGCCACACTATTGTAATGCAGTGTTTTACGAAATTTTGCTTCGTTCGTAGATTATTTTTTTGGGGTAGTCTTCTATTGCTTTCCAAAGTGTTTTTTATATTGTAACAATAAAAAGTTACGTGTCAAACACAATATTTTATGGGTAGAATGAATTACGTCTCCAGATGTGAACCGGTTTCTAGTAAAAAGTCTGACATATTACCCAATAATTATTAAGTTAGCCTCACTACATCCAGTTTCCGGGGTTTACACTTTGAGAGTCACAGCTCCACATATATTTATTAATCTGCAGAGTTATTGATACGTAACTTTTAAGGTTCTGGAACTGTAACTAACTTCGGTAAACTCGACACTCGATACAATCCGGTTTTTTTTCGATTACCTATCTTCGTCAAGTTTCGTAATTGCTATTTTTAGAAATTTTCACCACGTGACGTGGGTTTTTTTAGAAGTCATAGGGTAACGCATTTTCCGAAAATGGCGAAACCAGACGCTCTACAGCGTGATCGTAGTTATCGTAAAGATAATGGTTTATCGACATAAAAACAATGAAAAGCCGTAGTGGATCATAACTTTTGCGTTGATTCTGTTTGTACAGGTGTAAAATACTTTTTTTTCATCTTTTTTTGCGATGTAAATTGGGTATGACTGAAACACGAAATGGAGATTTTGAGGCGAAATGGACGAAACGGAGAATTTGGGGCAAAATGGGGTTTTGATTGTTTAATCTATTTTGTGTACTGAAAATGATCAAAGGTAAAATAAACTACACAAATATCGATAAACTGGAAAGAATGTTTAACTTATATTGATTTATTGACGAATTCCCACAAATAATCGTACCAAAGTCAGCATATCAAGACAAAATCGTTGCACATTTTCTGTTTTTAATATCATCATATTCTAATTATAAAAAACAATACAATAAACAGCATAATTTGAAAGCTAAGGCACATAATATGCCAACATTACTAACTCTATTGTCCAACTGTTAGTGCAAAAAACGACAACAGCAGAAAACATAGCTGGTACAAGTTTAATCCCCAAATAGTCCCCTCAAGCTTGCCAAAAAGCAATGGAAGAGAAGGTTTTTATATGATAGTGCAGAGTTTAACATACATTTTCCATCTTAAATACCAATTTTAGATGATATATTTGTATAAAGTAGTATTATTTGTAATTGACCATTTTGACGTTATTTTTCTCTATAAAATCTCTTGCAGTTTCAGCACAGTAATCTAATACAATTTCTTATAAAAAATTTTAGAAACGGTAAAATTTCTTAAAATTTTCATTATATGGACAGTTAATACTGCAGAAAAAAAACTAGTTGCATGTGTCTAACTAACTTCTAACTTGAGATATTTGCTTTTAAAGATAGGGTAAATTTTTTAACATTCTCAAAAACTCGGATTTTTGCTTGGGGGTACATGTATGCAAATCTCTGTATATTTATATGTATTTGTCCAAAGTGTAACCTGGTTGCTCTGATTTGTCATTACATGACTGTATAACAAGAAAACGGATTAAAACTTGGAAATAAAACAGCAGAATTTGAAAAAAAAGTTCTTTCACTTTTTGTCCCAGCACAATTTACGGTCTTTCTGAAAATGAAGGGTCACGTTATAAAAATGCACATAACTTAAGTTACAAACGGTAAATTTCTTTAAAATTTCAGCATTCAATGTCTTTAATAGTATAGATTCAAGAAACAATATCAGTATAAGAATTGTGGAAGGTCACCATTACAGTTCCAGAACCTTAAGAATAAATTCATAATTTTTGTTTTGTAGCATTAATGAATAGGTTTTCACAATGCAATTCTCAAAAATCTTCTTGTCTGAAACTACAAGGCCTAGAGCTTTCATATTTGGTATATAACATCATCTAGAGGTCCTCCATCACAGTTGTTCAAATTATGCCCCTGGGTCAAAATTGACCCCACCCCATGAATCACAATATTACATTGAATTATATAAGGAAAAGTTCAAACAACATCTTCTCTTGAACCGCTTATGATAATTTGCCCTAACTCAACAGGAATGGTCCGTGGGTGGTTCCCTACCAAAATTGTTCAAATAGGTCTGATTGCTTGGATAAGTAGGTCACTGGGTCAAAAAATAGGTTTTAACATTAGTGGTCCTCTGTAAATGGCTCTTCTGTGACCTTTGACCTTTTCCTCCGGTGAGCACCCAGGGCCCTTTGGGCCCTCTTGTTTTTAAATCGACGCCGTTTGTCTTTTTTAAAGACATTTCTTGTTAAGGAATGTCTTGATCTCAAAACAGCGTACTCCATTTTTAAATACCTGGTATTGGCGCCACGTTATATTGCACAATCATTGATTCTAGTCGCGTCGCTTTAGAAACGTCGTTGAGTTTGATAATCGTAGGGCGAATTGAGCCACTTTCAGATTTTCAATCAATGTTATGGCCTTTTCACGTGTTAATATATACTTTCAGTAAAGTTGATACAACCCCGATGCTTGGTAAAGAATTTTGCTGAACTATTAAAGTTTAATTATTGATGTCCTTATGGATGTGTGTTTAGCCGGATTATATAATTGTCAATTGTCCATTGGTGCAAACTGGAACCATTCTTTGGCATTCAAATCATGCAGTTCCTTAGAAACCTAATATTGTTTAACTTTTAATATGTATGCAAATATAAAACAATTTAAAAAACCAATATGATATTATGAATATGTGTTAGCAATTAATGCTTAGTTTGAGTTTTGATTTTTTTTATGAAATTCCTGTTAAATGTAATAGCTTGATTGACTAGAAATAAATGATTCATTCAGTCTCAAATTGACATTTAAATAGTTAAAATCATAAAACTGTTCGTGCGTTGGATATTTTTTCTTATAGTTTTCTTGAATAAGGAATAATGTCAAGCGTTGCATATAAATATGAAAGTTAGATCTTGGTCTTGTAAATACGACCATACAAGGAGGTCCAAAACTTGCTAAATAAGCTCGGATGATAGATTGTCTGAGTATAGTTATGTTAAAGGGACATGGTTTCAATTCCTTGTTTGCACCTAAATACCTTCATTGAATTTGGTCATTAAACAATTTCTACGGCCATTATCCTAATTTGTATCATGAAGGACATTTGTGCTATGATATGATTAACCGTCATATTGAAATCTGGCGTGTACGTATAACATCACAAGATTAGATATGTGTGTTCCTGTATGAAGAAACTTGAACAGAATCTTCCATTGGAAGCTGGTATTGAAGTAAATAATAGTTGTTTCATATCCAGTGAACATATATACGTACTTAAAGAAATAACTTTCTCTATCACTCTACGAATATCGTTAAAGTCTGCCAAATTGGCACGATGTACTCATTTATCATTCTTTATTGCTTTGTATTCATTGTTTTCTATAATGATAAGTAATTGTCAATTGCATGGTCGGTTAACATACATAGTCGTAACATTCCCCAGCAGTCTAGCGTCTGAACCATATTTTTTAAATTGGAATTGAAAGAATTATATGTTTGATGGAGCCTCTATTATGTTTAGGACATCACTGTATTTACTAGGCTGAAAGAAAAGGGTAATCTATATGTATCGTAAAAAGTAGGATTCCAGATATTGTTCAATGCCAATACGAAATATTCTTAAATATATCGAATGGTCAAAATATGGGTTTATGGAATGTAAAATATTGTTTATAAAATTATAAGTATGCGTTTTGAACATGCATATATATATATAAGTTTCTAGTATTTTGAGTAATACTCTAATGAAACTCAATCCTATGCATCTCCGTTTTGTTGCTACTGTGTTTTGCTAGTGAATTATATCCATCCAAATTTAACTGTATATATGTGCTATACGTACGAATTTATCTGCTCATATTTGCTACTCATATATTACTTAGATATATTAATATAACTAAAAATGAACTCTAACAATGCTAATAAGAACAATAGTTCCCAAGTACTACATAAGCATTTCAGTACAACCCTGATTACTCTATATTGATAATACTAAAGTATCACTAAATTAATAATAGTTGCAAAAGTCCTAGCTTATACTTTTAAAACTATATCATCCGCTTATTAAACATTTTGTTTTTCATCTGATGCGACATTAGACATTAGCAATAATGTACTCGTAGACACGGCTACGCTGAAGACATTAAAGCCCCTATATCAAAAGTAACACTGTTTTTTTACTGCAAAGAAAATAGACATTTATCTATTTTAAACACCTCTATTGAATAAGACTTTTTAAATTAATGCAAATATTGCTTAGATATGTTCATGTTATTTATTGTATTTCAACGTGAAAGTACGTAGATTGAAAGCGAAAGTAGAATTCAGTTGTCAATACATGAAACAATAGTTTTGATCACAGTATGTTAAAGATGAAGTCTTATTAGAGAAAAAACTTACTCCAAATTAGATAAATAATCTTTTAATCTATTTTGGATCGGGTATATTGAACATCAGCGTATAAATGAATATACATGTGCTCTTATAAACGTACCCCACTTTTTTAAGAATTGAATACTTTGGCAAACTCAAATTTAAAAAGCAGAATGGTTTGAACTGTTAATTGTGTCTTTAATGCATGTTATATTTTGATAACTTTATGGTTATAAAAGAGTCTACTGTTAATGAATATAAAATTATCTTAATATAGCGGGTTTAAGCTATAAAATTCCCAAAACTGAATGCACTCTTTGTCGTAAGCAGTTCATTACACATTTACATGTATAAAATTAAAACAATATGTAACACTATAACTATTATTGTTGCATGTCAGTACTCTACCGTTATTGTCTGAACGACGGAAAGAATAATGAAAATCGCTATGTAGCAATAACCAATATATATATTTTTCTTAATGTAAAGTGTGTGAGCGGTATAGAACAAAGCGCTGGTGGGTTTACTTTCAGTCAGTCTGTAGAATCGCCAACAAGCTGATATGTTTACAGTGTTTCTAAGGAATTTGATGAAACGTTATGTAATAATATTTACAGCGCGCTAAGCGTTGTTTAGTATTTTATTCGTTTATTAGACAGCCAATAAACTGCATTATAATAATATCATTTTGGTGTGTTTACAATTTATTAACGTTAGCTGAAAAGAAGAAATAACAATGTGAACGGTTTGGAGTAAATTATTGATACTTGAATTATTTATACAAAATATAATTTAGAATGGGTTATGTTTATTAACTAATTCATGTGATACATGTATTACAAAAATTGTACTTTTAATAATTGCATTTCTGCGATTAAACAAAACAAACAATAATTATGAAAGTTTATTAATTATAAAAAAGTATCCTTTTTTTCTATTTGGATATGATAACAAAAGTGTGAAGTATTTACTGAAATACTAAAAAGGAGATCATCTTGAAATGGATTCTATTTTAAATAACGGGTAAGAGCAATATTTGAAAATATTTGTTTGTATGTTAGATGCATTAAGTAATTAGTATTCTCTAATGCAGTACAATCCACTAATAGGATCATCAATCAAAGCCAATGATCTTTATAGCGGAATTGTTACAATGTAGGAATATATTTTCTTCTAAAAAATTCTACGATTTTGCAAATTCCAATATGGTCATTATAATGGAACTCCATTGTAAAAAATATTCAAAATTAAAAAAAAACCTGTTACTTAACTTTAAAACAACAATAATGTCAACACCGTTATCAAATGCTTTTTGTCACATTTCTACGTTTAAAATGAATACATGTTAACATATTTTATCGTGAAATACTACATGCAATTTATGTTCGTTCATCATGTGGTAATTGCTTCTAGTTATCTTTAGTGCAAAATTGACACTTTTCCTTTACTACACAACTCGTTTAGTGTTCTCTCATTATCATCATGAAATATTGTCTATGTCATTATTAGTTTTTATTCACAAACCTAAATGCTAGTAAATGTTAATAAATGTAGAGGATGTAATGCATACTGTTCGCCTACATTGAAAAAAGATAAAGACAATGGTTATTGCTCTATGTTGTGGAAACGACACTTTTATAGCGATAACTTGCTTTTAACATATTGCTGTTCCAGTTTTGCTTGTCATTATCTAGGTAAACTATAGATATGATATGATATTTTCATGGCCTTAATGGTACATTTAGTTTCTTTTATACTAGACCGAAAGCAATTATGCGAGCTAATGTTTTTGCCAGAACACATATGGTTCGACAAAAAGACTAATAAATGGTAACGTGAAGCACGCCAATGTGGTTTAAGATAATTCTCATGGTGATCCACTGCTGGATGGTTGCGTGGTTTGTGGTGTTTATTTTTGTTGGAGAAATATCTTATACAAAATTTCTTCTTCAATCAATACAAATATCAAAGCGAACGTTTCATCCCACTTTATCAAAGATGGCTAATCTATCAGACATGATTAAATACTTCCATATCTCAGCATAGTTCTTATCAAAATATAAAAGTAAATTACTCGGTGATCTTGCTGATAAAAGTGCTCAAGTATAAGTTTATTGAGGATAAAATGTACAACGTGTCACTATAATTTTTTCATGCTCTTGAATTTTTAGTGTCGAAGCATTCGTGGCTTGTAGTTCATCCATATAGTACACGTTTTGCCTTCTGGTTCAGATACGTAAAAATACGTCATACAAAGAATAAATACATTTCATATGATGACTGTAACAATCAATTTGCTCCATTAGAATACACTTGCACGATATTCAAACAACTGAAAAAAATGAAAGAAATTAGCAGTAATACATTACACATAAAATATTTTTACATCAACTGGCATTACACATTGCTTTCTTATTTCAAATTCATTTAAACGTTTTTATGGCTAAGTATCTAAAAACACTGTCACTTCCTTTGTTAGTTAAAATGTTTTAATTTATCAATCATCGGGTACTTTATAATTTTCAGGGATTTCAGTTCAATAATATTCAGTACATTAACAAAAACATTCATTAATTTAAATATGTTGTTTTCTGAACAAACAACATACACTTAACAACTTTTCTTACGGCACACTTATTTTCGGGTAATATTTCTCAGATGTACTGATGTATTTAAACAACATTATTTTTATATCTACTGTCTGATTTATTAAATTAGTTGACGACTATTGTAAATCTGTTTAAATATAAAATGTATCATTCATTCGTAATAGATTGCATGTCATGGCGTGATGTTTGCAACTTCGAATTTTGATAGCGTGTGTGTCCATCGTGTGCCAATAGCACGCTCACTATCTTCAACCGACATCTTTGCCATAACTACAGCTGCGGGTATTAAAGTGAAGTGTTTATCGAGCGTATCTATACTTACAGACTTGATGTGTGTAGTTTGTTTTGCATGTATCCTTCTCGTTGGTAGCAATTGCCAGGCAAAAAAACACATGAAATACACTTGCCTTATGGACCCAGCAAACAACGTGTTTCACAATCAATTTTTCACACAATTTCTGTGTAGCTTATAGTACTTTGAAAGTTTTATTATGTTTGAATATAATTATTACGACTAAACGTCTAGAAATAGGTATTTAAATGTGGAGTGAAAAAGTTGTTGAGTATACATACAAACAGAGTTTGACTTAATAATATTTAACAATTCCAATACTTTCTTTTATCTGAGTACTCGTATTAAGTAATTTCACAAACTGATATCGTCTCCTTAGAAACACTTACAATAGAACGATATATTTCAAGATCTTGTTTACTTGTCAGTTTTATTGTATCATATTTCATTGATCACATGCAAACATCAACTATTATTTATTTGCAAATTTCATCATATGCTTTGATTTTCTTGACTTCAGCAAGTTGCTAAGAAAATTGAAAGTGTCATTGAAAATGCAAATTTTGTTCCTTGTATTTATCATTTAATGCATATGACCATCTGCTCAATTGTTTGATGAGGATTTTATTGACGCGACATGTGTATGTATTTATGGCTTATTTAGAATTAGAACACAAATAACATGCATAAGACATTCACGGAAGTAAACATGAGCCAGTACTATATAATGGTCTGAATCACAGTATAACAGTTCTTATGAAAGTACATTGCTCAGATATAGTATAAGAAAAAAATCTTGAACTTTAACTGACTTTCAATTCAATGCATAGTAAATCTACTGGATTCACGTATACTCAATTGAGACAGGTTTTAGATTTCAGACTTAGCATGTGTGATATCTATTATAACGATGTGGAATTCTTCAATTTATACGTAAATGTATAAACATGTTAGATACAAAATAAGCAAATAAAATATCATTTCGACGTCAGTATGCTTTTAATGAATCAAACTTTTTTGGTATACCTGTTTACAAGTGCAAGAATGTAAATTGTTTCACACATATCTTACAGACCATGTGCCATTCATATTGATACAAATTTATTGCAGCTGTTCTATTGGATTCTTTTGCATTCTATAAATATGTCTTTGTTATGAACATTGATTGAAGTCATTTGCATAGTAATGGTATGGCTTATGGCCCTGGCAACACATTTGATAGGTCATATAACGGGGACCTGCCAAACTCTTCGCCGTTTCTTGAAGGGCTAAAATTCTGGATTAAGCTGTTAACTAGTTACTAGGTGCACACCCATGTCAGTGACTGACAATTGTCCTACATGATTTAGTATCAGTAGAAGGGAGAGGATTGCCGTGGAATTGCCCCAATTAAACCATATTATATAATTATGTATCATATCTTTCACAATGGTTGATCAAAATCTATGCTTTGTGTGCCATTTTTAAGTAATTGTTGTTGTTTCTCATAAGCATTACTCGTATTTTGACAACAATTCAAATTCAATTTCTGTTTGACAAAGCTCCATCGAATTATAGTTACTGTTGCTACAAGATGTAGAATGAATGCCTTGTATACGCAAAATAATTAAAACAAATCAAAGCAAATCCAATATTGCCACACATAGCAGACATAAATCCACAAGGAAAGCTTATACATGTTGATGAAAACTAAAGCGAGTCTTTGGTCAGAGACGTTATTGTGTCCTATTGATCATTGTCTTGGATCTTTGGTTATAACTAATAAAAAACATAATAGTGTTTCGTATTCATTAGCAATCATCATAAAGTTGTCTGTTTAGTATATCAAACCTTGGCTACATTTTGGCTAGTCTGTTTTATTGAAGTGTGTCTGAATTTGCCAAAACATAGACGATGCATAAGAGGTCTCATGAATGAAAAGTGACGCCGTTCTAAGCATGGCAAGAAATAAACTATTTCCTTTTCATTGCCATAAACCACTGTTAAAACAGTAATATTCTCTTTAACTTGGCATTCCCTGCTATCATTTGAACGTCTTCCAGACATACGGGTAATCTGACGCCATGTCATTATTTTTGTCCGGGCAGTCGTAAAGCAACTCGGCAATTCTGACGTATTAAGATCGATAAACATTGTTATATAACAAGCATTCATTACGATGCTTCTGCTTGATTATCATCAATACTTTGAAAATCATTTTAAAGAACTTATGTCTTTCTTTGTTCCTGTTAGCTGTGTCAGTTGATGAAGACAAATATAAATTCTCTCAAGCCACTTCATAATTGATGTTGTCAATATCGATTGGTTTTTGACAATACCATTGAGTCCAAGTGATTGCCCATAACAAAAAGTGCTGCTTTGCAAGAACATTCATACAATTCCCAAATAGAGCCAACCAGAATGGGTTCGAATTCTTTTTCCGAGGAAGTTCGAGAAAACAAATCCACAAATCAGTCTGTGTTTTTGTAACCCGGAAATTTTTTATATATTTTAATTACATTTTAAGGACCATAAACAGCAAATAAAAAATAAAAGAAATATAGAAAAGAAATACGCACCAGGGCAATCATGATATAATTATTACAGGGTTCTGAGTAGAAATCGTTTAAAGATTATTCGATTAAAATTTATGTTAACTATCATTTTCAAAATCTTAGAATCTACATTAAGTTTGAATATTTTATCCGAAAGGCATTGCACTCAGACTAGTTCATTGGCAATAGTTCCGTATTACCTATATCACCTAGTTCTTGCTTCCAAAACTTTATAAGCCGCTTTTTATCATTTTGTTTTTCGTCTGGTGCGGTACTAACTGCATAGAAACTCATACAATGAAGAATATAAGCTACGCTTTACCTGATTATCTGAATAATATTTCACATTGTCTGTTTTATACGCTGAATCAAGCGTTGTTGCCCTCTTGTCAGGTAGTTAATCTTACATACATAGATAAATAAAAAGTGATAGAGGAATGCAATTTTATCATTACTTGGGCAATCTAAATGATATACACTGTTGTTTCTGTCTCAGGTAATCTAAGAATCTGTCAGACGGTATAAGACAGCAATAGGGCAATGTATTCTATGACAAAGGAATCTTAAACTAACTCAATTAGATCAATGAACTAATACTGTGGGTTTACGGTGGCATAGAGGTGACATGGAGATATATTTAATTTTTCATGTGGCCACGTAAAAAATTAAATATATCTCCATGTCACCTCTATGCCACCGTAGTGGGATGGATACAAAATAATATATTGTTGTTTTTCTAATTCGTCTTTTTAGAACTAAAAAGCTTGGATAAATTTATACACTGCATAAGACTTCAAATCTAAATGATGTTTAATAATACCTTTAACGTGCAGCTAATTTAATATTTAATTTATCTCTAATGATTTAATGGTAGTGTGTAAAATGGGAGGAAGATTAGTTTTATTTACATTCCAATAAATTATAGATTTTACAGTTGCTGGTTACTCGATTACAAGCAATGTCAATGTCCAAGTTGTAAGTAGTTAGCTCTTGATAGCCAATCCAATGTTGATTTGTATAAATTCTGATACATTGTTTAACTAACCAATACAAATCCTAAGACTTGGCAAGCGTTCGAAAAAAGATAATGGGATGTATAAAAGAAACTGTGTTTCGAATTTGGGTCGCAATTAATTTCAACTTGTACTCGTAAATGTCAATATCGAAATTAAGCCTGATATGTTGATATTAATGTAATGACGCTTATAATAAATATAAATATTTTTAAAAAGATATTCGGCGCAATGCGGGGCTCATTCTGCTTGATGTATAAATAGTCCTATTCGCTGTTCTGTCATACCGCCAGGAGCGTACCACGGCGAATGTAAAATCAATAAGCATAGCGAGTCATCCATAATACTAAGTTATTAGACGCTGCACCGAAAATGAAACAAAACATTCTGTGAAATAAAAACATCACGCGATTCTAATAAAAAAACACCCACAATCAAATATGCAATATAGTATTTTAATTACAAAAATCAATATTCTAAAAGTAATACGATTTATAAATTGCTTAAACAAACAATAATCTTGATAATTATCAGTTTTAAGTAGATCCTAATTGAAGTAAATATAACGAAATTGGAGAAACGGCAAACATCGGCTTCGGAAGCGCTAGGTGTCTCAACTTTCATTCCAGATATTGATTTTAACTCACAATTTATAAGTAATGTAGTAAGTGTCATACGTTGATGATCAAATTCACCATATACATGTATGTTTAAGGCAAATACAGACCTGACCTTAGGTGTTTGATTTATAATTTGTTTTGTTTGTTTGTTGGAGTTAACGCCGTATCAACACAATTTAGGTTATTTCACGGCGTCCAGTGCACCTAACCCAGCTTTCCTGGACCATTGTCTATAACCAGTACTTATCTACCCTTCCACAAGGCCGGACACTTCTCCATATTATCTAATCAATGGAGGAAAATCGACATTATTGTCAAATTTTCATGGCAGGGTATAACCTCCCCGGGTGGGATTCGAACCCGCACCCCCTCGGGCACGAGATTCAAAATCCCGGCGCGCTACCAACTGCGCTATCGACCCGGGTTGATTTATAATTTAAAACAATAAAATGGAATATAGTTGTCATTGTCTTCGAATCCATTGTTGCTTTTAAAAGGGAGCCTGAATGTATAGAACTTGTTTTACACTAAAATATAACTGAATAATGCTTCAACGACATAATAATGATAAAAGCGGAGCATGTTCATGTATGTGAATTCAAAACCCGAGTTACATTTCATAAACAGGAGTCTGAAACATTTCAGGAACAACAAAAGTAAAACGATAAAAAAGCACATATTTTCCATACAACCAAACAGTAAATACGGAGATGTACTTAGATTTTCTTTTGTATTACAGAAACTCGCACCATCCTGCAAACGATATGTTTTTATGCAATTAGCCGAGGCTATAAATCAATGTTTTTACAGTATCATAAATCTTACGTATTGTGAATTGTCCATTTGGGTTTAATTTCCGATGCAATTAATTAGTGTTAGAGTAGTTAAAAACATCAAAATGTCTTAATTACGTGTTGGAACCAAACTTTCTAATTTCCAAAATTGCATTGCACTTAATTTCATTGCTATCATTTGTTTGGTTTTATTACCAAACTCTTTTTTCATTACTATGTTTTCCAGAACAAAAACAAACGTAAAGTGTCCAAGAAGTAATATATTATTTGAATGATTTAAAGTTTCAGAATTGTATGTGCTGTTTTATGTCTCTCTGCATTAACTGTAAAAAGTAATAACGACTAATTTTGATAAAAAGAAACATTTTGTCGGGCCAAGCGAACGAAAATATTTAAAGATTTTCACAAACTTCTAAACGAAGTTGTCCATTGAAAGTCTTCATCTTTTTCAATACTGCAACTCTGCATGATTTTTGTTTAAAACTCGACAAAAGTATATTTAAATAAAAATTTAGTTTGGAAATACATTGTACTCGTCAATTGGCAATATTAAAAACAAAGCTTTTAATTCGAACTGACAACTGTTGCTGCTGAACTAGACGGCGAAAAATGTTCATGCATCAACATAATAATTTTTTGTCAAGTTATAGACTTTTCTGTCTTATGCCGGTACAGGATCGTCATCAGATTTGAAGGCCGACTTTTCATATCTAATTATTTCGTCATGCTATTAGAGAGACGCCACATCATGTTTAATTTAAGAGCCAGTATGTCCTTGATACTTCAACTGTCTATACTAATATCGGTGTTATGAAACAGATTTTCATAATGTAAACATACTTATTAAAAAATACGGGCTATAGCTCTCAAATCTTATAAACATCAAAACAATAAAAAAAATACAAGTACACATTGCATAGACATAAAACCGGGCAAAGAAGCACACAAATACCTGACTGAGGTGTCCGACATAGAAAAACGATTATGGGGTGTATAGATGTTGCTAAAACATTTAACAGTGAGCCACCTTAGTCGCAATTAGGGGCTTGTCCCTTTATTTTATAACGAGCGAAATTAACTTTCAAAATTGTTTTTTTGTCCATACTGTGGTGCAATTGTATGCATTTCCATTAGGGATACACCAGAATATTGCTTTTTAGATCATTCTTATCCTTATATATGTACAATGGTTAGGCTTTTTGCAAAATTACTAGAAGTAGGGTAATAACGTCAACACTAAATGTGGTATAGTCCATTTTTTCTCATTTGTCAAAGTTTGAATGATGTCACGGTTATTGAACACACACTATCACGAGTGTTAGATCAAGAACATGAAGTCGTCGCGAAATTATTCATGTTTTGACAATTGATAGAAAAACAAACTATATCTCTGTTGTTTATTCTATCTTATACAATAAAACCTTGGTTCATTTCTACTCAACAAACACTAAGTATTATGTATGCCAATGTTATTGATAATTAACAGAAGATAAGTTTAGAAAGCCTAAAAGTTACGCAAGCCTGATGTTAATTAGAACGGATATCTTACTATAAAAGAGCAATGTTTCATTCAACTGTCAAGTTTACTTCTTTAATTTGCTTTAATTAGCATTAATACCATAATAGACTGTAGTTTATCATTTAACTACGGTTATAAATCAGGTAGATTGTTATGTTTAGTAGTGTCATTTTGTGTGATAAGTATTAACTTCAGTTACTTTGATGCTAAAAGTTGTTGCCACTTTTATTATCTCACTTCCTAAAGAAGATTTATATTCATAACATTTACTTTAGTTACTTTAATGTTAAAGGTCGCCATTTTTTTCTCTCATTTTCTTAGAAAGATTACTTTTATTGATGTTTACTGTTATAGGGTGCCATTTTCTTCCACTTTCAGATTACTTCTTATGTTTAGCTATACTATTAATGCCATTTGACTTAAATCAGTTAATTTTGCTTTTTCTACTACTTCTAGAAAATAATCAGTTATAATTTCATAACCAAAATCTACCAAAATCATTTTGGAGTTCATTTTTTACCAGTTAAAGGAATGTGTCGTGTTTTCTTATATTACTATTTCAGAAGTGTAGCACAGTATTATCCCGCTACCTTAGAGACAATTATTCTTACTTTAATGGGAATTAAGACCTTGAAACATGACAAAACATTTTCAGACAAGAGTTTTAATCTTATTTACAAAATTAAAAACATATTAGCGTTTTGTTAAAGATATTGATGTTTCATTCGTGTGATAATTTCATGATAGATGTTTTATATACCCAATTATCTCGCTAAATAGTTCCTCTGGAAAGTGAATTAAAATATCATATCACACATTGCTACCTACTTTGTACAAGCTGTATACTGTGCTTGTTTTTTTACAAATGAGACGGTTTAAAATGTTTCTTGGAGGCAACATAATAAATATACAACAAGAATGTTAGGAATTTTATAACAAGAAATATTTTTAAAAAGATATTCGGCGCTACGCAGTGTTCATTTTTATTTGGAGTATAAATAGTCATATTCGATATTTAATCATACCGACTGGAGCGTACCTCGACAAATGTATAATCAGTTAGCATAGCTCGTCACCCACAAAACACGAAGTAAATAGTCAGCAACTACTGTCCGTGCTACTTATCCGTCTTTCACAAATAGCCAATGGTATCATATCTTTTATTCATTTCTTTGAACCGGAAGAGAATTTCATTGGACAAACAGGTATGATAGAACCAATTGTATTTATTTAAACATAGGTCACGTGTTGGCTGCGCCGAAAAAAGGCAAAGCGTATGTGGAATCTTAGTATAACTAATAGCCTTTGTTGCTTAAACTACGTTTATGGCAAGTCATTTCAATGTCGTAATGTGTCTAACAAACTGGGCATTGTGATAGACTGCGACCTTAATTAGCATTTGACACCCCATAGCTTCTAAAATCATGACATATTTTTATTCTTTACAGTAACATAGATTTTATGTCACTCTAGCAACCTTAATAGAAACAAAATAGAATTTCAAAATTAACGGATATCAACATTTTGATACAAGCTATTTACATGTACATGTAGTAGACTTACAAAGTGAAAACAATGTTTTCAAATTTTAGTGGGCACTGTATGTTTCGCAAACTATTACTGTACCATAAGTCCATTGGTTTCAACTGCTGCATATTTTCAACGTTAATATCGTTTTAATGATTTTATATTCAAGAACACACTTATTTTCTATACAAATCTTAAATAGTTCACAAATGACTTTTGTAATACCGAGTCGCATGTGGGATCAAATGAGATTGTGATGCTTTTAGTGAAGGCATTAACATGTGAACAACTTCAATACTTTTAAGCACGGAACATTTTGATCTAATGGCTCTTCGTCTCTCGAGATATGATGCAATATGTTTTGCCTCACGTAGGATTATATACGGTAAATGCAGTCTGTCAAGCTATCATATACATCCAGTTTCAGATGCCATCATATGTAACTTATTCTAAATCACTTGGGTAACCAAAGCGACAGTCGATGGATATTTAAGTGGTTTTCAGACTGTTTTATACGGACTATTCAATAAATTCACACTAGCAAGCGGAAGCTATTTATTTATCTATATATCCAGGCGTAAATCACACGTGACAGGACATTTTCTCTATAACTTCTTCTTGAATGGTTAACACTAGATTGTCCAAGATGACTAATGCCTTTCTGATCTATTTAAACCACGGCCGTCTATTAGTAGCTGACGGGGAGAATTATCAAAACCAATACATTTTCTAGTACCAGTAAAATAAATGAAGTTAGTACATGAAAACATGGCAATGCATGCTTGTTTCGCGTGTAAGTTTTACACTATGTATTATGTATTGTCATAATACTGAACTAGTTATTTGTTGGAAACATAACGTTTTGGTTTAAGTGTTCGATCGATGAACAAAGTTATTTATCATTCTAATACAGTTTAAAAAAACTTTTTATATTTTTAATTAACTATAATAAGAAATATAAGCAATATAAATGTAACCTGAGTGCATAAAATCTGATTGAAAAAGATATTGGTCTTACATTTTCATCATTTTCTGATATATGTTTCGAAGTTTAATTAACTACCGTTAAATGGCATTCAACTGTCAGTGATGCATACATTAACCTTGCTGATTTAAATCGATTACGAGAACAGAAATATTTCAGAGTATATTTAAATCAGTGGGGTTAATGTAATCTCCACTGACAGTTCAATAACATTTGACAAAACAGAACACATTAGAAAATTGAAAATTGAACTGTAGGCATAAGAGCATAAACGGAACCATACAAATACCAATATACAAATGTAGATGTATATATATGTTACAGGGAATGTGTAGGGATTTCACGTATTCCCTGATTTTCTTTTTCAATTTTTACGCATGTTCCCAGACCACAAAATTATCATTCTTCAGATCTGATATAGAAAGCTATGCAAACATCTAACTATACATGGACTTTCTGTATAATATTTAACAGTATATGAATAAAACATATCTACAATGAAATATTATTTGTATTTTAGCGCAATATGTATTGTAGAAAACAAATCAGTAAAACATGAAAACCACGTTATAACAGGTTGAGAACAATATAAAATAGTTTAATAGCTTCCATCCTCAATTTTCTAGTTTTTATGATATTTTAAATGTTAACAAGTAATTTTGTACAGGTGTATGCTATTATAACTTTGAGTTTATTGGTGTTCTTACAAAGTAAATATATAAGGAAACATAATATTTTATTAATAGCACGTTGAGAATAGTATGCATAACATTTACTACAGTTAAACCTTCAATATATCGTTTAATGGGTCATACATATGTATGTACTTTAGATTTTGAACTAAATAGGGGAATGAAGTATGCATAAGGCTATGCCATATCGGAATTTTGTTAAGCTTCCGCGTGCGCGTAGGTTTTAGAGTCGTTAATCCAATAAAAAACAAAATTGTAGGTGGGATTTTCATGAATAATTCTGTTGTTCCAGGATTCGATAACTGATTTTTCTCAGGAAATACTGGTAGTTCCTTGTTTCTGTGTATTTGATTAGTGAAAATGTACATGTGTATGTTGTATACTATACTTTTTTATAGAATTACTTAAATCTCACAGTAATGTCATAAACAATCATGCACTACCAAGTACTTATTTGTGTGAGTACTAGCTAGAATGGACATGTCATGTGTTTTCGTCTTCGGTTTGTGTTTTTGTGAAAAGGTACCTAGGTTTGTCAAACTTGAGTTGACGCTTAACAAAATTCCAATTCGGCATGGCCTAACATATTCTACAGTTAAACCTTGTGTATATCGTCTAATGGGTCATACATATGTATGTACTTTAGATTTTAAACTAAATAAGGGAATACAGTTATGCATGAGTAGTTATCGTTAACAACACCCACTGGGAGAGACTATAGAGTGTGTTATTGTTCAGAGGTTGTTGCTCTACAGAGGTTAAATTCAATTAAAAGTATGCCTAAAGGAAATATCATAAGTTGTTGTTGTGCAGAGGATTTGTTCGGTAGAATGCCATTTGTAATGTTCATCATTTTACTAATTGAATCATGTCACTTTGACATTCAATTCGGGATATGTTCGTTGTGAATTGTATATGTTGATTTGTCAAATATACGTGTTTAAACTAATTAAACTAGTAAGTCAGTAAATGCTTTATCTCCAAATATATAGAGGATATTCGCCAATTTTGGTGTAAGATCGATTTATATTTCACCGAGTGAGCTTAGAAAACATATTTTCACGAGTGGCGTAGCCACGAGTGAAAATGTCATTTTCTGAGCTCACAAGGTGAAATATAAATCGATCTTACACCGAAATCGGCGAATTTTCTGTTTCTTTCATGCTGTTCACCTGAAAAATGATGCAAGACTATCTAGATCTACCTGTGCCAGTTCATGGACAGACCGTATGACTCATTATTAATGTGATAGAGCGAAAATAAGTAGTTCCAGTGTGCATAATTTATTGTAATATAATCGTTCATTTCTTAAGACACTACCCATCCAAATTTAATTAATCCATGTTTGTTACATTAAAAAAGTATGAGGGAAAACAATTTTAAACTCGAAAATCGTGTAACAGTTTCCTCACGCGGAAGGAGACAAATGTGTACTGCATGAACAGTCAATGTCAAGGTAAATGTGTTTACGTCTGAGTTGGTCTACGCGAATTTTAAATCAATACAGTTTTTATTGTGATGTCATATTACGCGGTTAAACGGAAGGATTTAAACGATATTATCAAGCGACTGGAAAGTACATGTTTCACAATTATGATATGGATATAAGGATAATGTAAGGAAACACATAGAATCTAGATCTACGCGCTGAAGGGATGTTTCATTGATTTGTCAAAATGGCGAAGACTCAAGAAAGCCGATGATTTTTAGCCAGTTCATTATATCTAATTTATGCACAGATTGGCTTGGATTTATACTAGCCAACCTTTGTATTTACCGTATAATGACTGGATATTCGTCAAATGAATCAACGAATGGAATCCAATGGCAATGCACACGATGCAGCTTTGATACAGTCAACGTTCAGACATGTTTGAGTTTTTCCTCGCTGGATTTTAATGGTGACGTAAGTTATTCTAAGATTTGTAATGAATTTTCTCATGAAAACCTGTATCAGACTATTCATTAAAAGCGCGAAACTCTCGCATTTGACCCCTACAAAAAATCTCCATTATGCAGTCGCGTGATTGCCGTGTAATCTGGACTGAGCTGTGTCGACTAAATTTGTAGACTTTCGTTTTAAAAATTAGTTAGCAACAGGATATGTTGGATTTGTTTATATCATCTCCTGCTTTAGCATCAACTAATGCATTTGTCACCATTGAACTCGCTTATATGATGTTTGATAAAGCTCTAGCTTGTCTGTCTCCCTTGAAAAAAGTAGTCCGTCATTTTTTATATTTTCACCGTAGTGAAAATATAAACCGATATTTTCATCGTTTATTTTCATTGTATAACACAGCATTTCATCGTAAAGCATGAAAGAAACATATTTAATGAAGCAAGTGTTTTAATTGTCGCAATGTTTTCAAGATCGACTTGCAATTAAGGTTGACATATTACTTAAAGTCGTCGACAAGCCAAGTAGGCTCAGTCTGAGAGTCCTGCCTCTGAACTACCGCTCACACTGTCAGTAAAAAAAAATATAATCCACGACAGTTTGTTTTTAAAAGTACTAATTCTTGCATAAGCTTTTGTTTTCTCCAAAAAAACGTAATTTGACTTTCCCACTTTATTTTATGACTTACCTGAGGAAATTAGCGGTGCTATAATGTTTTATATATTTGTACTGCATCTTACCTCTGGATAAAAGCTTTTATAATGATTACAAAGTTTGTTCTCCAGGGCAAATGCATTTGATTATTATCATTAAAATACAATCAACTCCAGTATTTTTATAGCACGATAACCATGAATATTTCATGAATTTACAATTATTTTTTTTATATTTCTATCGAAATCGTTCACAATTTTTTAAACATCAATTGCATAATTAATTGATATCATTTTACTGAAATTATAGAGCAGTATTTATCGTTTCTTAATTCAGTGTACTAACTAATTATTCTAAATAAATCACGTTCACTCACAATATAAAGTTATGGTGTTAGTTTACAACGTTGTCTGTCCCGATGTTCGTACATACTTGTTATAAAATGTCACAAGCATGAAGTAAACGTTAGAATTACAGTGTCCAACATACGTCCTTGGTATGGCGTATGCATGATCAGATTTTCTCAGAATTTATTTGCCCAAGAGCTTTTGGAGGGCACTACTACAATGAGCATGTTGTAGGCGGTTGTGAATATGATCATTGAAACGGATTGCCAAGAGTCATGTATCGTGCTGTACATCGCATTTCATCATTGTTTAGTTATATTGCGGTGGGCAGTCGTCCTACTCACTGTTAAAGGTACTAGTTCACAATTTGGTTAAGATTTTTCAATATTTTCAAAATACCATTCAGTGACCAACTGACCTATAGATTGCAAGAAATATACAATAAAAGCCACTAAAATGCACTAAAATTGTCCATACCGTGACATACGGTGTAGATTTTTACTACATGAAATACCATTATTTGTACTTGTACATTGTATGTCAATTTGCACCAAAATTGTCATTATCAAATCACTAATTTTCTGCTTAAAAATGTTTCCAAACAATTTTGATAGTTTCAGAAAAAGTTGATGTCTAAGATGAAATATGTGAATGAGTACCTTTAAATGTATGATACTGTTGAGACAATATATGCACATGCATTGTATAGTGTCTAGTTTTAAAGTCAATATATAGGTCGTATTCTAGGTCATGCGTGTTTTTGTACCTTAAACGTTGGACTAGCCCACTGAATAGATGAATAAGCTGATTCATGAACACCATTTTACGGATTTAAACATACAACTTTGATATTTAACATTTATTTTAAATACAGTATATGCACCTTGTAAATTTTATGTAGTGGTATGTTCATAAAATAAGTGTTAAATAACTTAACTATAAAACTGTAAAAATAATACACCCCTAAATATTGGTGTGTAATGAAACTGGCTATGTTTATATACGCAATGTTTACTTGGACGACCTTGTAGAACTGTTCACGTCTATTGCTTATGTTGTTGCATTGCCAAATTAATTATTGCAACTCGTGATCTCTCGTCTATTGTAAGTGACATAACATTTAACATTATATCGACTTATTGGTATTGTTTAGATAAACCTACAGTTTGAGCAACCTTGAACTTTGAAAAAAACTTCCATGGTGTTTATACTTTCATAATTTTTCTATTCCCATGTTTCTACGCTGATACGAGCGTATTCATAGTATTCACGAAGCATATACTAAATTAGGGCGTAATCCGATAAGTAAGCCCGTAACTTAATTATTCCTTACTAATTCCTAGGATCACAGATAAAGTGAATAAGAGGATATAATAATTATTATATTTAAAGATTACCTAGTCATGTAGGTGGATGTTATAAGGAGAGAAAACATGAAGAACTAAGTGTAGCATATACGAGTATAACATTTATTTATCTATACTGGGTTTAACTAAAGTCTGCTAAAGTTTTTAGGTTATTTTACGGCGGCCAGCGCACCTAACCTAGCTTTCCTGGACCCATTGTCTAAAACCAGTATTCATCTACCCTTCCACGAGGCCAAAAAGTCTCCATATACCTTATTAATGGAAGAAAATTGACATTAGTGTCCAATTTTCTTGGACGGGTATTACCTTCCCGGGTAGTATTCGAACCTGTCCCCACTTTGGGACACTAGTTTCGAAATCCAGGCGTGCTACCAATTGCATGCGCTACCGACGCGGGATGCATTACATTTACAAAACTCTGCATTGAATGCTCGTTATTAAAGCTTAATCATGTAATCAAGTTTGAATCATATCTTGATAAGCTTTTTTAACTAAATTTGAAATTTGCTAGATGACTCTTTGTTCCTTTGTTTTTAATTCATCAGTTTATCCTAACAATCATAACCTTTTGAAAGCACGGTAGGTTAAACATATGCATAATGTTTTCTTGACATTTTATGATCAGCGTGTCTAAGAATATCATTTAGTTCCTTGTAATGGATACATTGTTGACACGTTATTCCTCTTCTGCTGATGTATCATATAAAACAGTTACAGGAAATGTAGTTCCGCCTCTTAACAAACATTCATCACTTTGCTGTCATTTTGTCCATTTGAAAATTTCAACTATTATTCTTTCAATGTAAATGTCAAACTCATCAGAATAGCCCTAACATGAGATGTGGGAAACAATCCCAGGATCGCCCACAGAAAATAAATATGACTTTAAGTAAGGAAATTTGTGTTAGATAGAAACTATACTTGCATAAATAAATGGTTTAATTCAGTTTAAAAGAAGTTGGCTTTGATTTTGGCTCCTAGTAAACAGAAGCTAAAAGGATAATTCTTTGTACAATTCAGTGACCCCTAGGTTTAAAGATTTACCATTCATGCCCACTTATTTTAAGCAAAGACGATGTAAATATCTATATACATTATGATTGTATATACTATACTTATCAAAGATAAGAAAGATAGAAATTCGGCTCCGCACAGGAAAGGGTTCGTTTTTTCAGGTGTCTGTAAGGAGTTTAAAATGATTGCGACAGTCATAAGAGACGATATATATGAATTGCTATCCTTATACTGGCGGAACTATATGCGGATGCCGCGTTTAAGGTATGATCAAGTCTGAAAATACGGTAGCTATATATTTGTTTGCGCTGATAGTTTCAAGCAAATGTATAAAACGGTAAACACATCTACGTTTAGAGAGTATTAGCTGCTCGCTTGTCATGTTTCAGGGTATTTTGTACCCCTGGAAATAAGTATTGTTTATGTAATTAACAAACCAAAAGCGAATGTTAATAAACTCAAAAGTGATCGGATCAAATATCGCTTCAGTGCTCTTATTGCTCACAGTTATGTTGACTAGCAAGACAAATGTCTTGAAGGAGAAAAAAGTGACAAATTACCTCAATTATTTCATATAGAAATCATTCCCTGATCTTAATTCGGTTCAAATTCATGATCAGACTAAGGCGAGTTAATAAGTCTTGGTATAATGTACGGTGATCATCCTTAGTAACTATTTATCCACTGCTACAAGCAACAACAACACATACGTAGGATATGACATAAACATGTTGACAATATTGTGACCTTCAAACATCCTTGAAGGACGAAAGCTAATGTTTTTGGATTAACCGACTAATATTTACTTGAGTGTCCATGGAAAATGCACAAATATCAGCTAATTTCTAAATCCACATCAGTTTTAATTATTTTTTTCAACATAAGATTCACTTATTTGAATAAACTTTAATTACATCAAAGTACTTGTGTTCTGCTTGATGACCTGTCAAAGTACATTTGAGAGCACTGAATAACTGTACATGTTATCCAAATTCAGTGCTTTGTTTTAGAAGCTATTAGTTATGTAAAGGATAGTCTACTTTAAAGGTACTCATTCACAGATTTCAACTTAAATATCATTTTTTTCTAAAACATCAAAATTGTATGGAAACATTTTTGGAAGCAGGAAAGCAGTGTTCTGATAATGACAACTTTAGAGTAAATTGACTTATAAATACTTATAAATGGTGGTGTTTCATAAGTTAGTAAAAATCTATTCCTTATGTAACGGTATACATATTTTAGTGCATTTTGGTGACTTTTATTGTATATTTCTTGCAACCTATACGTCAGTTTGTCTAAAATATTAATGATTATTGTTTAGACACAAATACAACCACTGAATGATATTTTGAAATTACAGAAAAAATAACCAAAATCTGTGCACTAATACCTTTAACATACCGCCAGCTGAGAACGCTTACGTCAGTTCTCTACTAAATTCTCATTAAAACGTTGAGAAGGCGTTGAACTCTGATTCCAAGAAATGGATGAATATAAACTGGATCAATCGCTACATGATATTGTGGCCACAAGCAAATAAATAGCTAGTTTAGTCACGTCTGCCATGTGTTTGCGCTATGATTTTCACTGAGTATGTCATATTGTGAGTTCATAGACATTAATTGAAAGAGGATTTCGAACTAAACGTTTTCTGTGATTTTGGACATAAATACGTTTTGACGTATAGAAAGTTCGACTACATGTATGTTTAATCAATGACTTAAGAATGAGTTCTTTCTACAATGGCACCCTAAAGTCTATAGACAAGTCCTGTATTTATAATAAATTGATTAGCACGTACATGTACCCAAACGATGAACATGTATTTTTCAAACCATATTTCAAAATCAGCATTTATTAACAAATCAAAATATATTCAAATCGCGTTGTATAAAATAATTTATAATAAAAGTTAAAAAGTTAAAATGCATTTCTTAAATTTCACTTAATATTCAATTCTCTGTTGTATAAAGATTTGCACTGGATTAAACGACGTAGCAACACATTGTACAAGATATATCGCAGCGGTCAGTCAACCAACTCACTGTTCCTGGAAAGGCTAAATCTCGGGATTTAGCTGTTACATATAACCAATTACTAAACACATACCTCCGTCAGTGACTGACAAATTCTCTACAAGTTGAAGAATCAGTGGTAAGAGGGGGAATGGTCGTAGAAATCATATCATTACCAAACTCCACGAAATTATGCCCCGCCAGAGAATCGAACCCGCGACGCCTCGTTCAGTAGACTTGCGTGAGCTTGCCGGGCGGCTCAGTTGTATAAAGTACATTTAAGCATTTTGATATGTTCTTTGTTCTTTTACATAACATATTTTTATCTTCAAAATATTTAGAAATATTTTTATTTTCATCAACGCATTTTGACATGATAATGACGTGAAATGCTGGTAGCGTAATTAAATTTGTTTTGACAATAAATAAATAATGATTCTTGAATTTCAGGAAAGTATTTAAAGGTTTTATTCCAACGCGTTTCCTGAATTCTGACAGTCGTATTTAGGTTTTGAGAAATAAGTGAAAACCAAACATGCATTCCTAAATGTCAAGAAAGATAAATGTTACATGTATGATAAGTGTATAGGTAAGCAGGAAAATTGCTTCTGACAAATTATCGGAGCATTAAAATATATCACATTGCTTACAGGTTGGGTAATCAGGGATGTGTGTTTTTAACTAGAATCCGAATCTGGATTACCGATCATGATTGTGATTTGGTCGTTTTTTATCGAATCATGAACATGTTCTCAAATCATACTAATCAAGCTCAAAGTTCAAATAAAATACAATCAAAGATGGCGGATCTGACACTGACAGCATTTGGAACTACCTTATCAATCATCTACGCAGACAAACATATATCTTCATAGATGATCGCCGAGGTTATTCCGAATGCACTGAAAGTAGAGCCTTCGCATGTTGACACCATTAGAGTATGTATAAAAAGCATGATAATGTCTCTGCATGCGGAATTTTTCGGCTTTTACTGCCTAATTACTGTCTAACTTACTTTTCTCACATGGGGGCCGACAATGACGTCAATGAAGGTTGTTCTAAAACGCTTACGTACTTTTTTGTGACACTACAGCTAGTTTTGTTACAATATTTAGTAACTAGAGTTTTAATAACTTTTTATTTGTTTTATCATTTCAGATCTATGTATCAGTATGACTATGACAAGATGACGATGATGCCCAACAATTCGTACGTGTATTACACTGATCCTAGTGAATACTTGGATATGGCTAACGAATATAAACAGATGCTTTCTGATCGTGAAAAATTCCGTTATGTGTATCATGTATTCGCTGGATGTATTGTGACATTGAATCTTTTAGTTATTGTTACAATAATCACAAGCCGGAAGCGAAAAAGTCACTTCCGGAACTGGCTGGTACTACATGTCATGTGCATGCACGTGTTATTCGGAGGAATAGGTTTGCCGTTCACTGCACAGTCATTCGAAGTAACAGGTGCGGGGCTTAACAACGTAGCTTTGTGTAAATCATTAGCTTTTTTATCAGATATAACAGAATATATGTCTAACATATCTATTGGAATCTTAGGAATATATCATTGTCTTAACCTGATATCTATCAGGCTGTTAAAGAGTGTTTCAAACGCCTTACTAGTGTCTGTTTTGTTAATACTTCCATGGTTCATTGTGCTCATGTTATCAGCTGTGTTAAGACTGACAATGTCAGAGGAGCAATACGGCCAATGCTACATTGTATCAGATGTAACTGCGCAATATCTTTGGCTAACAATGGCATTTTGTGTGCCGCTTACAATAGTATTAGCTTGTTTTCTTACAATAATTTATCTGATGTGCTCACCGTCGTTTGTATTGAATGACCGCTACGCAAGCGGTCGCCATTTTACATTATTTGTGTCCATCTGTTTAGCGTCGTGTTTCTTTTTAAGAACGCCCTTCTACGTCGTGTTCTTCCAACCGCTAAATAAGGAGAATACATTAAAACATGGATTAGCTTGGACGAGGATGACACATGGTTTAGATGCAGCTAGGCTGACCAGTATGGTGGTTATTCCATTAGCTTACCTTATTCCAATGGAATTCAAAAAGCGTTATCGAAAACTTAAATTAAAAATATTATGCAAGGAAGAGGAGTGTACCACGACGAATAAAAAGTCACAGACGATGGAAATGGTACCAGTGTCACAGACGGATCGCACAGTTGTATAGTGTTATACGTTTATCTGTCCATAGATTGTCAAATAATGTGATTCAAAACAATTAGTTTATGAATAGTAGTGATTGTGTACCTGAAAAATTGAATGAGAAAATACACGTTTTAGCCACTTCTAGGACCAAGTGCAAACTGAAAGCCATAGAGAACATGATACATAAGTAAAATCTCATATATTAGGTCAAAATGGAAAATAGAACACTATTAAACAAAGAGAAATCACATTGAACAGATGAACAAAGAAGTTTTTTTGATATAAAGTTACAAAGTTATTTGTTTTTGAATATCATCATGTGGCTATGTCTTCCTCCGAAATGTGTTTTTTTCAACGCCTAAATTTTGTTCATGTACTTCAAATCGACGGAGACCCCTTGGCGAAGTCCTCACTAAAGCATGTACATATTATGTACGTTGTCATTAACAAAATTATGATAACGTTTTCTTTTGATATTTAAGACTAATAAATGCTCCTTTGTGTCTTTGCTACAATCGGTATGTTAGCTTTTTGTAGACCATTTTCTATTGTTTCTCTAGTAACATGCATTGACGTCACATGTCAATATTTCTGAAATGGATCCACTTTATAAGTCACAAGACTCCTAAATTTACTTGTAATTCAAAATAGGGTTGGTTTTATGAACATTTGCATCTATAAACTAAGCTATAAAACTGACATCCGATCGATTCCGATAAACCCGGTTACCTTTGATCTGACGTCACTGACGTCACAAGATACAACAAGCGCTGATTGAACAGATGTAAAATTTATTCTGACAAGAGAATTAATGGACGACCAGCACTTCCTACTTTGGAAGCATATTTCAATATATGATTTTAATAAAATTGTGATAAACGGGATTTTAGAATGTCTTTGATATGTTTATTTCGATGGAAATACCAGCGTAATACGAGTCTAACTACGAGTGAAAAAGGATGTAGACTAGTTTTACACTGACCTATCTATTTTAATAATATTTATTAGTTATTATTTTCATTGCTAAGCTTATCATTTGTATTATATACATATACATTTTAGTAAACCGAGAGATAAATTTAATACGATTTTGTAATTTATTTATACATTATTTACATGTAATAGTGTTGTTGCGAGTAACCGAGTACTCGGATAATCGCGATCCCGACTAGAAAATCGAGTACGAATATTCGTCACTTCCCAAATCGTCGGATCGCGGTCTACTTTTACACACTAAATATGAAATTATATTTCAGCTATATTACCACCGACAATGAGCTGCACTACAAATGAAAACATAAATTTACGTACTTTACAAAGGCATTTATTTAAAAAATCTCGCATGTAATGAACGCTTCTGTAGTTCTTCACTTATTTTGTTATATTTACAATAAAAAATATTTTATTTATAAAGACGCGTTATGTATATGAATTCCTGTATGCTTTTTTCAATAACTAGTTATTCGTGGTTCGACTCGTGAATCGTAACGCATGAATCGTGGTTCGGATCGGATCGCAACTTGCTCAACGATGGCCCTATTATTTAAAGTGTATACAGCTATATCTGTAGATGTATTACTTATTTATATAGTTTTTATTTATTATACAACATACATACACAAACAAACAATCCAACATACCCAGCTTAATAAAACTTATATAGTCACTTATACTAAAACATCAAACATTTATAATAATACGTTAATTTATAAAAAAGCGCACATTCACAAAATACAACAACAAAACATACAAGTAACAAACTGAGTAGGAAATATTACAAAGCATATATATATAATTTGACCAAATCATAAAACTGTACATTGTGTACAATTATTGTGAGAATAATGCCATGCAACAAACTCGACTTACTTGGGTCAGTGGCACAAGAGGCTCAGGTACGCGCATGATTTAGGATCCAATATCCTGAAGGGCTTTCTGATTCGAGTCACACCCGAAATGGTTGTACCCTTCCATGAAAATTCAACAAAAATGTCGATTATCCTCCATTAATACTGTTCATGAAGGAACTGTTGGTTTTATGGTTCCAGAGTGCGTAAGTACCGTTAGCCGACAAAGGCAAACGAAGAGAATGCGCCTATGCTTGCGAATAAGACACTTTTTGCAAAATATTAAACCAGTTAGGGGTGTAACGGTTAACCGATATACCGGTTAATATTGCAATACGACTTCTGACGGTTTTTAACCGGTTCGTTTTTCTTTGAACCGGTTTTTCTTGAAATGTTCCATACTGATTGTTTTTATCAGAGTCTGAAATTTTAATGTTTGAATAAATGTTAAAATGTGTTCGGAAACTTGAAATATTTTTCGTAAAATGAGAAAGTAATTATCTTCGAAAGTCCATCCAAAACCTTTTTTTCTAACTTATTCAAACATTTGCATAAAACGTATAGATCATTTGAAAATACAAACATCTATGTGCAATGTTGATCAAATTGAGACGATGCACGTGCACTAATTCATGCTATGCATATATGCGCAAAAGAACAACATGTATTGCAATATATTTCAATACGGGTTTCGTGTATTGCAATATATTGTAATACGGTTTTTACCGTATTGTTACACCCCTAAAACCAGTAGTGTTTGAGTGCTTGACTAAAAACTTAAATACAGAGACGTAACGCACGCTAATGACGGACATGGAAAAATTGCGACTTTTAAGACCTTTCTTTACATAATGACGGAATAGTTATTTGACAAACCGATGATGTTTAGTACCATATGAATCAGTGAAACGAATGCTTTCTGATGTTGTGATTTTAATTCACATTTGAAGACATACATTCTTTAAATATATGAAAATGGGACAAAATGTGAAAAAAACGTCGTGTAACTTTGTAACACAAATCATCGGTATCGTCCAATAAAAAGTATACACCAATCTAGTATTCATCTAAATTTTGCTCTAAAACGCTTTACAAAGTGCCATACATGTCGTCACATCCGGCACCGACCGGAAACAACGATTGGACGAAAGATCATATAATAGAATGAAAATAAATAATTTGTAACTTTGCGTAACAATTCATGAAAAAACGTCGCGAAATGTCAAAACTCAAAATGGTAAGCATTATTTTGTCGTTTTCCTTTATTTGATTTTAATAAAAAAAGTTTTACGAAATATCATTTTATTCTAATGTCTAGAATTGAAATATTATCACAAAATATTCATATTCCAAAAAGTAACACGGATTTAAGCGTGTGGAGGTATTTTTTCAAAATTTGTCGTAAAACGTTCAAGCAAACAAAACTTCAAAGTTCAAACGTGAATTCTGAAACAATGGCGATAAATTTAATATTCGTATTTACAAATTGTGACGTTGCGTTATGTCCTTCATTATCGTGCGTTACATCCAAGATATTGGCCTTTTCCATGGACAGTGAATACCTCAACATGACTTGCCTGCCGCAGTGTTAATGAACAAATTTTGGGAGGCGGCACCAAACATTACACCATTTGAATAGAATGAAATATTTCCGAAAGGTCAGCGTACAATTAGTCTTACTACATGTAAATAAAGAAATTCTTGACAAGTTTTGAGCTGACCCATCGATTTGTACTTACATAATAAATTATTGAAAAGAAATGCCACTAACTGAGTCTAGTAAATCTCTTAGATAACTTCTATTGATCTGTAGCGTGTTCAATTACACAAAACGTTACATAACGATACATTCGGAATTCCTCGGCCATTCGCTGCGAATATTCTAATCTAATACACATAGTCCGGTATATAAACTACAAAAATCGACTGAACCGTGCATGGAATGATGTAGAAAATGTTTTTGCATTTTCTTGAAGCTAAGACAACGTAGTTTACGAAACTGGATGATGCCACTTCGGCACTCTTGGGCAACTCCCAAAAGTCAAGATGGCGGACAAAATGGCGGATGAAAGCTGATTAATGTATAATAAATCCATCTTTACTACAGTCTGATCATTTAAATAGCTGAAATTAGTCTAACATTATCTGTAATTTTATTTCATGCAATTTTGGTACCCCTCGTTTATTATCCAATCCAAGATTGCGGACAAAATGGCGGATTAATGCTTCATTTGTCGGGAATATCAACCCCGATTAGCAGAATCGTACATAGAGGCATTTCAATAAAGTTTTAATGCTTTTTGAAGTAATAACTCTTGATTTTAGTTTATAAAACTGGTTGATGCCACACTGGCATCATTGGGCAATTTCCAAAATCCAAGATGGCGGTTAATAATAACTAACTGTCGGGTATATATTAGTTCGGTTTATAAACTACACTAATAAATTGAACCGTGCATGGGAGGATGTAAAAATTGTTTTTGCATTTTCTTGAAGCTAAACCATCGTAGTTTACGAAACTGGATGATGTCACTTCGGCACTCTTGGAAAACTCCCAAAATTCAAGATGGCGGACAAAATGGCGGATGAAAGCTGATTAATGTATAATAAATCCATTCTTATCACAGTCTAATTTTAAATAGCTGAAATTAGTCTAACATTATCTGCAATTTTATTTTTTTGCAATTTTGGTACCTCTCGTTTATTATCCAATCCAAGATGGCGGACAAAATGGCGGATAAAAACTACACTTGTCGGGTATATCAACCGCAATGAGCAGAATTGTACATAGAGGCATTTCAAAAAAGTTTTAATGCATTTTTGTAGGAATTACTCTTTAGTTTAGTTAAAAAAACTGGTGGATGCCACACTGGCATCATTGGGCAATTTCCAAAATCCAAGATGGCGGCTATATTTTCGTAAATAACTAGCTCTCGGGTATATATCAACCACTAAGTCATATACTGGGGTATACAAAATGATTTCAATGCATTTTATTTCGTAGTTAATCCTTTTTTGTTTATGTAACCGATTGATGCCATATTGGAATTCTTGGATAACTTCAAGAATTTAAGATGGTGGTCAAAATGAATGATTACAGTTTGAAAATTAATTTCAATTCACATTGAAAGACATAACTCCTAACTAATGGGTATACAGCATTATGTTTAGGTTTTTATATCTCTTGGTCTTGCGAATATCAAATCGTTGATAATTTTTAGCTTGTCAGTTGACTCTGGAAGCAATTTTTTTCTAAGATGGCAATTTAGAGACACTATTCTGATACATTTGTAATATTTAATTCATAGAACAACATATGTTGTGATATCCTTAGAATAGCGACCACTTTCCCAATATGTTTGCCACTTCAATAATAATCAATATGTATGTAAAGGAGGTTATAAAAAAGAAAAAAACTAATGACATTGTAAGTATTGTGTGCATGTTCTATTATCTTTCAAGAGTATATTTATGCCAAAGCAATTGATAGAAATTCTGTTGACATTGTAACACATTTTGATAGTAAATAAGAGAAATTGCAATAGGATCATTTCAAGTTCGATCTTGACATCAGATATCACAACTGAATCATGAATGTTCTTTATTTCATTATTTTATTGTAAATGACTCTGGCCATTGATAAAAAATAGAGAAATAACAAAAGCACATTTCCATCAAAAGTGTGTAGTAGAATTTGGTTTTATTTACACGGATTGAGAGAAATTACGTGGCGTAGATGCCAATTCTTATTATAAGCGTATACACTGCTATTTGAACCCAGTGTCTAGCTCATGATTTAGCAAATAGTATTCACTGTGCAAGATGGTGGTTTTAAGGGATTCATTAATTACAAAAAATGGTCAAGTAGAAAATTTAAAAATACACTTAACACTAAATATCTTGAAAGAACTCATAACAAATCCAATGCATCAGTGCCAAAAGTTTAAACATGTCTGATTACTAAACACATTTGGAGTATATTCACTATCAACTGCAAAGACTCCCCCAAAGAAGGATGGGACGTTGAGACAACTTGTCGATCTCGTATGTAATATTTAAATATGTTCCACTCCAAACATTATAGACGATGCATTGCAAGATATGGTGATTCTTCATTTTTTTCGGTAACATTACATATATGTTTAATAGCATAAACCTTTAAGACTTGGTACGAGAAGCACAGACAACAAAATTGTTCAACAAATGATCACTTCTGCGGCAATTTGCTGAGCACCAAAAATATCTGACGACATTGGTGTGCTGATACTCTTTTGAGATATCTATCTTGTTGGAGTGACACTATAACAATGCGGTCAACTGACATTCGTCAAAAATGTAATGTTACAAGTCAGTCAGTTTTTGACAATGTAAAGAAGATACACTATTAGCATGGGTGTAAAATATGCTTTTAAAGCTAGTTCACATATTCTACATCAAAAGTGAAGAAATTTATATCTTTTGGCCATAAGCTAATACCCACTTGGATACTTTCTAAAGATAATAATCATTAATATGTTTAGTTTACCATTGAATATGCTTAGAATGTTGAGTTCAAAATACTCTGCCAACAATAATTTGTGTCGTCACTTGAACATGTTGTTATCAACATACAAAACGGCTAGAGAAATTGTGCTATCGTCATGTAATATTATTAGACAGAAGCAAACTTAAACATTTAAGCACATATTTTAATTAAGTCAAGTTTAGTCAAGTCAAACTGTACCATTGTTTGTGTAATGATATTGATAGAGCTCAGTCAATAAGTTTCTTCCTCATTTTTTGGCACTACATCGAAATATTTCAACTAAAAAGATTATAAGCTTTTCAAATATCCACACATATTGCAATCTTGAACAAAATGATAGCACTTCATAATAATCCTAAATTAAATTTTCTACTGTAAATTGTATATTTACCCAATCTTATTTTCCCGTTTTTCTTTATTTAAACGGCTTATATTTTGGAAATTAAATTAGTTTGTCCATCACAATTCGAGGGTTGCCAGCAAGACTGTAATAAGTACATTGCGTTGAAGAGCTAGTATCTTGCGGGCAACCCTCGAATTATTTATCAAATTTTCATTTAAACCTCGGCTTTTATGAGATTCAGGCATTTTGATTGCTTCCGAATCTCATAGTGACCGAGTTTTCTCATGAAGGTCGTGTTTTTTTCTTCCACAAAAATGCCGCCATTTTGAATGTTGGTACAATTTGAGCGTTTTTTATTGGGACCCTATCTGCGACAATGGTGAATTAGGTGTTTTCATAACGGCCTGTATTCGGCTGAAGACAGTCATTCTAAACCGAGGCCACAGGCGAAGGCTAATATGACTGTTTTCAGCCAAATAACTAGGCCATTATGAAAACACTTCATTATTTACAGTACATTATTGCTAAAAAATAGAACTGGTTGAATTTGCTTCGTAATCGTAAACTTTGACCTCACCTTGAATCTTGAGTTGCTAATAGATTATCAGGTGGGATTAACTAGTTTTGTAAACTTGAGAGCTTATAAAGATTCAAAAAATCATATAAACAAACATTGAAACTTAAACCCAAATGTGTTTGTTTCCGTCCATGTATGTACTCGTATATTATATACTGAACTATTAGATCATATCGGCCATTTTAGCCGCCATTTTGGATTTATAATTGTTAATAATTAATCATAACTAAGTGAAATCAATCGGTTTCTTTAATAACATGAACTATTCTATAAGTAAATAAATTTCTACAGCACTCGGTCTCTTTCTGCCAGTTTGTTCTTTAGATACTGGGAAAATAGCCTTTACTCGCCATCTTGACCGCCATTTTGACCGCCATTTTGAATTTAAAAGTTTGTATAAGAATAACAAAATTTAACCGACTCGATCTGTAAATGTTGAAATCACTTTTGTCCTTCATTTTGAGACCATAATGTGTAAAAATGCATTTTGCATCTATAATTTAGCCTCTATCCGCCATCTTGGTCGCCATCTTAGATTCTGGGAGTTGCCCAAGGATGACAAAGTGGCATCAATCGAATTTGGAATCAGTAAGACCATGTCTACCAATAAATTGAATAACATTTTCTACATCATTTCGTGCAAGGTCATCCTTGGTGTTGGCCGGACTAACAAATATGCGTTCGTTAAGGCAATGAGTAATGTTTCAAAATTTACGGACTAAAAACAAAACATCACTCAATGCCTAAACGACTATATATTTGTTTACTTCAACACCGATAGTTTCAAAATAGCGTCTAAATTTGTCCGAGATTATTCGCAGCAAATAGCCGATGAGTTCCGAATGTATCGTTACGGAACGTTTTGTAACGTTCGCGGTAACTGAACTCCCTACAGTATTATTATAGTTAGACATGGTAGTACAAAGACAACTGGTTTTTTTTTCAAAATGACTATCTTTTTACGTATCAGACATTACATACTTCCAGATATTGTCTATGATCACATTTTTATTCTACACGATTTAACAAAGATAGAATTTCATCTAAACAACATTTCTAGTTATATGATACTTAAACAATGAAGACAGAAAAAAAGTTTTATAATGAATGTTTCAGTGTGAAATAAGAATTCATATTTTGTATAATGATTATGCTCATTTAAAAGGTTTTGGTACGAAGACCCTGAAGTGACATTTGTCGTAGATTTTTCAGGATTATTTCTTTTTTTACGGAATACATTTTTAGTGGGTTTTTTTCATTATTACAAATTCGTAAAAAACAAAGTGATTTTTTGTAAAAAATGAATTAACTTTTATAAAAAGCACAATAAATTTCGTACAATCTCATAAAAACAAAACAGTCTGAATAAATAGAGCGCATGAAAATTTATTTGTCACGATTTTGGCATTTTATAATAATTATTATCAATAAATAATTGTTGTTGTTTTTTCAATAGTAAATCATTAGTAGATATACATGTAGGTTTAAAGCACTCAAGGACGGAATCATAAAAGCGTTCGAATGTGTACAACATCAAGTTTTTGGTTTTACGCCGTAGCAACACATTGTATAGGTCAAATGACTGCGGTCAGCCAACCTACTCACTATTTCTGGAAAGGCTAAATCTCTGGATTTAGCTGTTAACCAACTACTAGGAGCACACTTTTGTCAGTGACTGACAACTGCCCCATATGAATAAGAATAATTGGTAGGAGGAAGAATGGCCGTAGAAATTATTTCATGACCAAGCTCCAAGAAAGTATGTCCTGCCCGGGAATTTACAACATCCCTACCACAGACCTAAAACATTCCCATACTATTGGCAATATTGGTATCTTTCGATAATACATTTAAAGCCCCTATATCAAAAGTAACACGGATTTTTGACTGCAAAGAAAATAGACATTTATCTATTTCAAACACCACTAATGAACAAGATTTTTTCAATAAATGCAAACTTTTATTGCTTAAATATGTTCATGTTATTAATTGTATTTCAAAGTGAAAGTAGGTCGAGACTGGAAGTAGAACTTTGTTGGCAAATCTCGAAACAATAGTTTTTATCACAAGATGTTAAAGATGAAGTCTTATTAGAGAAAAAACTTATTCCCAATTACATAATTAAGCTTTTAAACTATTTTGGATCAGATAAATTAAACATCAGCGTATAAATAAATAAAGTGTGCTCTTACAAAAGTATCCCATTTTTTTAAGAGTTGGACTCTTTGTCAAATTCAAATTTAGAAATCAGAATGGTTTGAACTGTTTATTGTGTCTTTAATGCGTGTTATATGTTGATAACTTTATGGTTGTAAAACAGTTTTCAAGTCTACTGTTATGAATATATCTTCATATAGTGGCTTTAACAATGTTTTTGTTCTATTCGCATAGACATACTATACAATATATTAAAGTAACTGAATCGAATAAAAATAAAAGAGTTACGAAATACGAGAAATTTTATCCACAATAGAAAATAACTATTAGATTTTTTTATTGTACTAAAAATCATGAAATCAGAAACTATCCACATCTGGAGACAATACCATCATACAGATCTTCATTGATGTGAACAAGATGATATATAAGTATGTCGTAGTACAGGTTTGTGTCCACGTTAACTTACCAGTATGATCATGTTTTTGTTTTATAGTAATAGGTCTAGATTGTGGGAGCCAGATAAAATAATATTTAGCCCTATCATTGAACACTGGATCTAAAGACATGTTTAAGCATGGCTTTAAGTTCCGTGTAAAGAAGATCGGTAAAATTTTTATGTTTATCATAAAAAATTCAAAACCTATCTTATAGTTCGAACAAAAAAACAATACACTGTTTATAATAACAATACAATGAACTAACCCACGACGAGGGATGCCCAGGATGACTTTAAGATAAACAATTGTGATATGTTTTAATTTCGCTTAGTTGTTGGTGTAATGGAAAGCGTTCTACCATAATAAGCATGATTTACCATATGGTGGTGGTTTATCAACCATGCTAATTTTGTTAAAATGAATTACACAAATTATATTTTCATTACTGCCTACCCCTGAAATGAATTGTCTCATTTTTAATGTTTACCAAAAACACGTTTTGTTTTTTTGTACGCACTATAGTCAAATTACGTTTTTGATTTGAACTCACTGGAAAACTGTGTTTCGAAATATATTGAAAATAGACATTATTACAGCATTCAATGTTAGAGTATTTAATTATAACGATATATGCACTCCGTATGAAACACTAACTTGTAAAGTATTTAGTTGTAATGATATAGGCGATCTTTCGTAGGATAAATTCTAAACATTAACTTGTGCGTAGTAGTTTACGAAGTGTTCTAGGTTTCTCCGTCGTGTGATTGATAAATCTAATTGTAACTAAATTGACTTTTAGGGTAACTTGACGTCAAAATATGATTTATTCTTACTAGGGGATTTAACTATTCCACGATTAAAATATTTCCTTTTGTTTTGCCCAAGGTTCATATAAAGTCCTAGAAATTTTTAACGTAATTACATGAAATACAAATGAGGTTGCTGTCCTTTCATAAAAATGAGAATGACATTTTACACAATGACATCCAGAGTTCCTGGACAAATAAAATTAGGGAAAACTGACCATGCATGCCGCATGTAATTTTACAATATCTTATTCTCATTCTTGTATAAAAGTGAATGTTGATGAAATTGAAATAAATGTTAATTAGTCGGATTTTTCAACAAAAAAAAATCAGCTTTTAGTTTGGCAAAACCCGGGCGGGCGGGAGAGAAGCTAGGCGGACAGACGTGCGTCAGGTGTCGTTAACAATTGCGTTGAAGTTTTTTTCTTTACCATATATTTTTACCATTTATTGTCAGATCTTTATGAAACTTCATACAATGATAAAATACCATGTGGTGAACATAATTACAACGTAACCACAAATCTACCTGGCTTAATTATGGATTATTTCCCTTTGTAATTCTTGCGTAGAAGTTTTTAATATGTTGGATATCTCTGTCATTTATGGTCAGATCTTGATGAAAATCCGGCTTTAATGTGGTTTCCATTTTACATTTCTTGTTTTATATTAGCGCAGTTGATTCTTAGTTTTCATTTATGGGTAAAGGGAAGCGGTTTATCCTTAAAACAGAATTCTGTCCATGGTATTTTGGGTGGCACTGTATATGAGGAGAAATTTATAAGCTCCTAATATAACTAACCCTATATCGTGTATTATTTGACACAAATTATAATTTTCTCTTTATATAGAAATATATAAAAAAGTCACCTTTATTGAAACTGTAAAAAATATCATATTATCTTAACCGTATTATGATTTGTGTTTCTAATATTATCTGTATTTTTGTCAGAGGCGAACAATAAGAATGCCATAAATGTATATATAGAATTGTTATTATAGGATTTTGTCTTACTATTTCATAAAAACCATTCAATTTTGAAATATAAAAGGAACGGTGACATTCACTAGGTGAAGTTAGTCTTTAATTTATAGTATTAACTTTAGTGGAGAAAAAATATAATCTTTGTAGGCGATATAAATTAGTCAGTTAAAAATAATGCTAAAAGTTACAAGTAGAATTGGCATTTCATTGAATAAAATTAAAAAGAATGTTCGAATGAATGTTATAGGTTTGACTTACATGATTTATTGTCAAATCCTCCTATACTAACGACACTTCCCCCGTGGTATAATTGACAACAACTCGCGAAAAGGGTAGTTTTGTGTTCGTACATTATTTGTTTAAACAAGTACTGTCCATAAACAGCTTGCTCAACTTTTTCGGATTATCGCTTGAACGAAAACACTATTTCCAAAGAAAAAAGGTAATACAAGAAGTTCAGTCAGAATCCATGCTTGAGTTTACAAAGAGCATACGGTTTAAATTTACACAGCAATTATGCAGAACCCAGCTTTCACGCAAAAACTTATCATCAACTTGAAATAAGCACAAGAGCATGGGTGACTGCAATTACTTTTACCATTATTATTTTACGAGATGTATTAGAGTGTCTATTCATTGTCCCGTGATAAAAACGCAATTAGAAAGTATTACAAATTTAGTCCAGACAAAGCTGATATAATACAATTACAAAGTTGCCGTTTTAAGAATGTTCTTGTGATAGTAATAAAAATAATTACATTGCATACGTATATGTGTATCAAGTTTAGCTAGCTACTATATTCCTTCTTGTTATGACACATGTAAAACGAAAAGATAAAACATTTTCATATAATTTATCAATCTATTTATTAACTATTGTATTTACATCACGTGTGCATGTATACAATAAACTGGTATTTAACCCCAGGTGACCCATGGTTCAAACACATCCAAACAATTAAGTAGACAAACATCTTGAACAAGTTTGATGACAATTGAGTAAAAAAATATACTTAGAGTATTCATAAACAAATGTGTACGGACGGACAGACAGACAGACGGACTACGGAGCGGACGGACGACGAACAAAAGGCGATCACAAAAACTTACTCTGTCACTAGATGACAGGTGAGCTAAAAACGCACAAAGCTCTAAAGTAAGAGAAACGGATCATATCAAAATAACAAATGTTTATCCAACATTAAGATTATCGCTGATTACTTAGCAATGTAATAGCAAATAATTTTGTTTGAAGAAACTACACGATTACCTTTTCACTTCTCAGACAGGTGAACCTTATCTTCCATATCATCTTGGAACGCGTGTTCGCTTTCACTTACCTACTCATCAAATACCAGATCTTGATAAGACAGAATGAAAGCTAAACACATTCAGAAAAAGACATTACTAGGGTATATAGTGTAGGCAGGTCGTATTCTAGGTCATACGTGTTTTTGTACTTTAAACAATGGACTTGCCCACGAAATAGGTGAATAAGCAATGCATGAACAGCATTTTACTGATTTAAACAGGCCATTTTTATATGTAATTTTCATTTTAAATAGTGTGTATGCACATTGTATATTTTATATAATGACATGTTTATAAAAAGTGTGTAAACAAATTAAATCATAAAATTGTAAAAATAAATCACCCCCAAATATTGGTGTGTAATGAAACTGGCTTAGTTTATATATGCAATGTTTACGTGGACGACCTGTCTATAGTCATGTATTATTTGGCAACATTGAACATGCACTGTATGCATAGTCGTGAATTTCCGTATGAAATCTCCGTAAATTCACGAATTTATTACTTTAAGGGTAAGTAATAGGAGACAAAGATGCAACTAAAGACTTGGTGTAGAGGTAAAACGTACCACCTCACAATCAAGAGGCTACTGGTTCGATCCCACGTAAAATCTTATTTTTTGCAATTTAAACATAATTACATAATACATAATAAACATAATACATGTTTTACAAATACTTGTTAAGACGACGGCTCATGCATTCCATGATTTTTTTAAAAAACTGAGCGAAAGTGTATTACACACATAATAGGCGTTTTTATTTATGAAAGTCCTTCAAACTTTATCCATGTCACAAACTTATAATAAAAATATAAATAAAGAAAAAAGTATAATAATAAAGAGACATCAAATATCGTTCAATGATATATAATTAATATTCCGTTAATTAGTAAAAGAAATAAGTAAGTCATAGTGTTGCTACTATATTTCTAGTGATTGCAAAATTACAAAAATATCAACCTGTGTGGGAATCGAAGCCGGGGTATTTCGATTCCCAAGTCAGTATTTTACCTCTGCACCACAAACCGTTTGATATAATACAATCGTTACTTTTTCATACATACAGTGTATTGTCACTCATTAAAGCAACGAAACTTGACGAATGTATACGAACTAAGCCGTAACTCGATACGGAAACTAATGAAGTGCATGTTTAATGTTGTCAAATAATAATCTTCTGAATGTAAACGACCACTTGTTTTTCGCCTCAGTCTTGCAACAGCCCAAATTTGGAAATATTATAATAGTGCAAGTAATGACTACAACATTTCTTCGTCCGAAAATACTCACAGTAGTCAGTGATATGTAATTGTTTACAAGTATTAGCATTTCCAAAAATGCTTAAAATAACCGTTTAGCCGTGTATGACATCTCCTTTGAGTAAAAACATTCAAGCAATATGTTAATGTAACGTTAACGGTCATGACTGCATTTTAACGTCTCTATGTAAGGTTACATCCCTTGTTAGCAAGGCAACATTTGTAAACAGGTAACGGTAGACGCTCATTCAAGATAATGAATAGGCGCTTGCAAATGTGCTTTCCGTGCAAGAGTTACAAAGAGCATCAAATGTAATTAAGGACCAATCAGAATTAGTTCCGGTATGCGTGGGCATCAGGTGTGTATAAAAAGCCTAAATCGACAGAGAAATTTGGAGTCTGGCTGGAGACTCCGAAAGTTCACATCGCTTTTTGTAATTATCGGGGCTTTGTTGTACAACTGGATTTACGGAATCCGACGTTAATCGGACGTTGCGTTTCGACGTTAATATAACGCCTGGATCCAACGTTGATAGGACGTCGGGGTGCGACGTTGATCGAACGTCGGGGTCCAACGTTAAACGGATGTTGGAATCCGACGTTAATACGACGTCGGAGTCCAATGTTGATCGGACGTTGGGGTTCGACGTTAATCGAGCGTCAGGGTCCGACGTTAATTGGACGTCGGGATCCGACGTTAATACGACGTCTTGATCTGACGTTGTTCCGACGTCGGTGTGCGACGTTAATCAAACCTAGAAATCAGAACCTTCATCGTGTGTTTTTAACAGGTTGAATATAGATTTTTTTCATCAAGAAAAAGCGCAGTTTTAGCATGATGTGGTATCAACGCTTGAATTAAAAACACACGACAGGATGTAGAAGACAATGAATAAAATTAGAGCAGTCCAGGGACAGCGACTTTTCAAGTGTTTGTTCATGGCGAGGCTTATCGTTAAACTAAAGTGCTTCCAAGACTGGACTTAATTTTTCATGGCAAATATATCAGCCAAACAATAATTACTAATTCTTATTTTCTTACTTTTGGGAGGATGGCAGACTGGCCTATTACAGCAGATGACTACTGATAGCAGATGACCGTTAATTGATGTTGGTTATACTATACGGATTCAAGCTCATAAATAAAATCACCATCCTCTTGTTCAGTTGTAGGATTCATCTATTCCATGACCTTTGTTTGTATAAATTATTTCTCGCTTTACTAAGAACATCAAACTAGTTTATGTTAATACACATAACATAGTCATTATTTTTATGAAAAATATATCCAGTACATATTGCAAAATCATGCCAATGAGATTATATATTTTGGCAAAAGTTCAGATAGTTAAATCAATGAATTATTAATCACATTAAACATCCGGCAAATTCATATAGGAATGCATTTTATTCCTTTTATAATTAATATCATATAGTTATGAACTTTTATTCAAAATATATATATATTTTATTCGCCAGTTACATTAGACAACTCAAACCAAGAAAACTCAATTCCTCACTAACGGTTTGAGTTGTCCCAACTTTGGGTTGAGTTATCCATGGGTTGAGTTGTCTACGGGTTGAGTTGTCCTCGTAATGTTCGTTAACAATCGTTACTGAACACGCTGAAGATTAATTGTTACTAAACAATACTACATTAACCAAACCTGTGAGTGAGTAGATTAAAATTCAAGTATTAATTAGATCTGTCACAGAAATGAGTATTCTCTTAAATTGACAAATTTTCACTTTCGTTTATTTCGACATTTTTATCTAAAAAACATAAAACACCCACTTTCAAAGTAAGTAAGAGAGAAATTCATCTTCAATGACACTGTAACATTCAAAACAAATAATTCCTGAGAAAACTGTGTTACCGAAAGCAATCTGAATTGACTTAAAAGACAAATCGGATTAAAATCTTGCTATAGTAATCACATTCAGCATCTCCCTGTAATTATCAAGACATTTCTCTTACAAGAGATAAGACTGGTTAATTACTTCAATTATTTGATTTCTAAATGATTTCCATAATCTCCATACGGTTCTGTATCACGATGTAATTAAGACAGTTTACTATACAGAACGTTAGCCTCGGTTGTGGAACTTAATGCATTTATTTTAATATTATACATGTACCTACAGACATTTCGCTACTTTACTGAATCTACATCGTCAGATTTTGTTGAATGTATAAAGTCATTTGCAATAATACACTGCCATCTCTGGTTCTGTTATGTTTTCACTTGGACTAACAAGCATTTTATGTACTGTCCAGCATCGTCCAATTAGAACTTACAAATAAATATATTTACTGTCCACCTTCGTCCAATTAGGACTTAGAAATATTTATATGTACTGACCACCCTCGTCCAATAAGGACTTACAAATATTTATATGTACTGTTCACCCTCGTCTAATTAGAACTTACAAATATTTATATGTACTGTCCACCCTCGTCCAATAAGGACTTACAAATATTTATATGTACTGTTTACCCTCGTCTAATTAGAACTTACAAATATTTATAATTATGTACTATCCATCCTCGTCCAATTGGAACTTACAAATATTTATATGTACTGTCCAGCCTCGTCTAATTAGTACTTACACATATTTATATGTACTGTTCACCCTAGTCTAATTAGAACTTACAAATATTTATAAGTACTGTCAACCCTTGTCTAATTAGAACTTACAAATATTTATATGTACTGTTCACCCTGGTCTAATTTGTACTTACAAATATTTATATGTACTGTTCACCCTCGTCTAATTAGAACTTACAAATATTTATATGTACTGTTCACCATTGTCTAATTAGAACTTACAAATATTTATATGTACTGTTCACCCTGGTCTAATTTGTACTTACAAATATTTATATGTACTGTTCACCCTGGTCTAATTTGTACTTACAAATATTTATATGTACTGTTCACCCTGGTCTAATTTGTACTTACAAATATTTATATGTACTGTTCACCCTCGTCTAATTAGAACTTACAAATATTTATATGTACTGTTTACCCTCGTCTAATTAGAACTTACAAATATTTATATGTACTGTTCACCCTGGTCTAATTTGTACTTACAAATATTTATAAGTACTGTTCACCCTCGTCTAATTAGAACTTACAAATATTTATATGTACTGTTCACCATTGTCTAATTAGAACTTACAAATAATTATATGTGCTGTCCACCCTCTTCTAATTAGAACTTAAAAAATATTTATATATACTGTCCACTCTCGTCCAATTAGAACTTACAAATATCTATATATACTGTCCACTCTCGTCCAATTAGAACTTACAAATATCTATATATACTGTCCACTCTCGTCCAATTAGAACTTACAAATATCTATATATACTGTCCACCCTCGTCCAATTAGAACTTACAAATATCTATATATACTGTCCACTCTCGTCCAATTAGAACTTACAAATATCTATATATACTGTCCACCCTCGTCCAATTAGAACTTACAAATATCTATATATACTGTCCACTCTCGTCCAATTAGAACTTACAAATATCTATACATACTGTCCACCCTCGTCCAATTAGAACTTACAAATATCTATATATACTGTCCACTCTCGTCCAATTAGAACTTACAAATATCTATATATACTGTCCACTCTCGTCCAATTAGAACTTACAAATATCTATATATACTGTCCACTCTCGTCCAATTAGAACTTACAAATATCTATATATACTGTCCACCCTCGTCCAATTAGAACTTACAAATATCTATATGTACTGTCCACCCTCGCCCAATTAAGACTTACAAATATCTATATATACTGTCCATTTTTGTCCATTTAGGGTCGATAGGTATTGTGTTTGAACTCCATTTGGGGCACAAACGAGTGATGTGGTGGCATTTTATTTTAAATACACCAAACAAGTTGTTGTTATGATAATCTGGTGGGATTGGTTGACCTTGATGCCTGATCTTAACCCTTACAACCCTAGTGACAATCATTTAGTCACTGTCCGTTTAAAGACGGGAACTCCTTAGGTTCTTGTTTCCTTTATTTGTTTGCAACATAAATTTAAAAATCTAAAACATCTTTATATTTGCTTTTTGGTTGTGTGGAAGGCCTGTGCTCTTACTGTTGTTGTTCCTTGTATGTTTTCAGACTCTCTTTTATTAAGTGTCGTCTAAATATTCATTAATGAGGTTTGACAAGAAAAATGTTATAAAACACAAATAGTTGTGTTTGTTTTATGTTATTGATAATTAAGCTAAACTTCTGGAATGTTCGTGTTTGTTAATAATGTGTATTTGGCAATCGTTATAATCATATCTTGGTAAATGTTTTATACAGGTGTTATTGTAGGAGCGTTCCAAAATAATATGTAAGATAGAGTGTACTTTTGGCGTTTGTTTTTACATTTGATTTTCCGAGAAAACGGAGATTTTTGCATACCACAAGTAAATTGCATTATTCACGTACAATAATTGATTTTAATGATATGTTGATAAACTAATCACATGTTATGCTTTTTTCTTAAACCTTCTGCCGTATGTACATATAAATTTTAAGTATAATTATAGCTATTGATGAATATTTATGTTTATGCAAATATTCAGGCAAATATTGGACAATAAAATATGTTTAAACTAATGTTTATTTGTTAAGATGATTACTTGTTATAATGAGAACATTTCAATCAGTTTGCTCTTAACTCAGGATATGTTCAATGACGTTTGGTTAGAATGGCACTCTTTAGATTTTGTGTAATTTTTTCACTGATGCGAACAAAGTTAACAGGACTAGAAAATAAAACATGCATTAAGATGCAACATCATGTATTACTGATCCAATCATCTACTGAACAAATATGGCACAAAGTAGCAATCACAAATTAATGGTTACAGTTAACAAACATTTGCTATTACTTTTTTGTCGAGAAATATGACAGAATAAAAAAGTCATTTATAATGAATACAATGAAAAAACGGTTGAAGAGCATCGCCTTAGAGCAATACAAAAACAGAATAATTAGAAACATGGTCCTGAAGCACATTGGACAACAATCACTCCTCTGAATTCCTGTGGAAAAGTACAAAAACATCTTGTCAACATGTCATGATTTGTATCTTGATATTGCAAAACAGCTGGGAACAGTTTCCGCTTACGTTTTCTCATCAGAGAGTATGATTGATTCCATTAACAGTGTGATGATTTCGTATCTTGTTTCTGGTACCTCATTCCACATTCAATTACTTACATTTGTCATTAACATCAAATGTGATATGGAAACATTGATGTTTTGTCATCAGATGTTACATAATAATAGTAATTAGTATTAACCCTTACCTCATGCTGTATATAAGAATAAACCAATAGCGCACTTTAAATAATGTACCAATCTGATTAAAACCCTATCTAAAATTTTCCGCTCACCTACTTGCTAATTTAGATAAGGCCTTTTTGAATTGAGGGTCACGTTCAGGTGACCTTTTCTCATCATAATATTCATGACGAAATTGTGATGATACGTAACTTGTTTACATCGTCTAAGTCACGCAATTTGAAATGAGCCGTCCAATCGCAGACTGTGAATAATACCGCTGTTAAATTAGCGTACAAACCTTGGTCTAAAAATAGAAATTACGAAATCAAAATGTTATTAACAGTGTTTCATCTAGATGAAAGCTACGCATTGGTTGGTCGACATAAAGGCCATTTCGACGTGACCCTCCATTGAGATAGTAGATATCCTGTACGACAATGCTGTACAGGATATCTGTTTACGGAGATTGTCTATAACCAGTATCATCCTTCCATTCATCAAGGCCGACACCTTAACCACGCATCTCATTTATAGAACAAATCAACATTACTGTCGATATTTTATAAGATGATATAACCAGCCGGGATTGAACTATAAATTGCAAACCTTTAGGGACATTGGATTCGAAATCATTCGCGTTGGCTTCTCTGCCACGGAACCGAGTAATCTTTCATTTGATGGTTGATAATTGTTTTACAAAAAATTGAGATAATTGTGAAGCAAATTGGATCAATTTTCTTCACATTATGCTGCAATAACAATGTTAATCTCATTCAGAATGTTAAAATAGTTTCACGTCAGTTTGTGTCATCCAACATTAATATTGACAACACATCGAAAACAATAATGGGCTTTCCCAGTCCAATCACAACACAAAGCTAGCATTGATTTAAATTATGTCTTCGTAAAGTGCTTAGAGTTGAATGTCTTGTTGTTTCAATGTCTTGTTTCTGAAACAAATGATACACAAAGAGTGTTAAAATACAAGACGTTTGACCGTCAAAAATATAATAAAGAAAGTATGTGTTAACCATCAGGAAATTACTGTATAATGGGAAATAAAGAAATCAGGTGAATTTAAAAGAAGAAATATCTTAAAAAAGATATTCGGTGCTATGCAGGGTACATTTAGTTTGAAGTATAAATAGTCATATTCGCTGTTCAGTCATGCCACCAGGAGCGTACCTCGACGTCACCCATACAGAGTAAATAATCAGCAACTACTGTCATTCGAATATATATTTCAATGATATTAGTATGGTATTGTACTTTAGGAACAGCTCAGTTATGTACATGTAAACAACTCTTTTATAAAAATTGGATGGTTCCATAATAAATATTTAGAGGAATAACGTCTTGACACTTTAATATTTTATTTGAGTTAGTTTACACATAGTTTATTGAATGTTTTGTATAGAATCACAATTCACTATTAAAATTAATGTTGAATGTCAAAGATGTCAGTTTAAAACAGTAAAATGATGTATGTGTATCAGCTTATTCACCTATTGCATGGGCAAGTCTATTATTCAAAGTACATTTTATAGGCATGACCTAAAATTCGAACAGTAAATATTATGAATGACATTCAGTTTATTTCATAAGCTATATATTTACTGAATATTTAGTGATAAATTAACATTTACCACGAAAACAGTTCACTAAGTGCCGATTCTGATATCAATTTGTTACTGTAAAACAATAAAAACCTTGAATGAGCAATCGTCAGGCAATATCCGCATGAACTTTCATTACATGGCTTCTATCATGATGTTAGAACCTATTTGGAATAAAGAACATTGCAATGAGAATGATATTTAATCATCAGATGTTCTTCGCCAAGAAGATTTTATCAAAGATGAGAGCTTATCACTATACAGTCCTCATACTGCAGAACTAAAAAGTGCACCAAATTGTACTTCAGTCTGATCTTGAAAACGCCTACAACGTTATATGATTATGTGGTAGTTTTATACATCTTTGTTTGCAGGAGATTACATTGAAGAATATAACTAGAAGTACTTTTTGGCGCAGATGTCTAGGCCAACTTTTGACCTATTTTGACCGATACTATTTGCTGCACAATTCCTGTTTGTCTTATGTAATTCTCCTCCAATATAGACAAATGGATAACATATATGGTACTATCGGTAATTTGTGATAAACAGGTGCGTAGCAAGGACAGTAGTTGCTGATTTACTCTAAGTGACTCATTATGCTAATCGATTATTCATTCATCGTTGTACGCTCCGGGCGGTATGACTTCAGCGAATATGACCATTTATACTTTAAAAAAAATAACACTTCTTATCGCCGAACATATTTGCCAAGATATTTCTCGTTCAATATTAAAAATGTTCACAGAAAATGACAAAAAGAACATGATGTAGTTCATGACGTTGCAACCAAGATTTGTTATTTTACGAGTCTTTGTTAACACTAATAGTCGAGATAGAGTGGGCAATCGTGTAAGTGAACTGAGATGTGATCCTGAAAGAACGAGTGTTATAATATACTCGTATAACAATGTAATCATTTGATCTAAGAATTATTAAACGAAATAACATTATTATGTGCATGTATGGGCTAGGATACACAGTCACGTGGTCTACTGCAACAACAGGAACCAGCTATCGACAACAAAAAAAGGTACAATAACATTTGTTTAGGCGATTTCTTGTATTAATAAAATATACAAAAAATCATAAAACGGAAATACATTAAAAGCAGGAATATCTTCCGATACACGTCTACCTCGGCTTGGTATTTGCTAGAGTTTATTCTGAAACCATCAAACACAACGAGAATCGAGCAGAACTATAGGTCATTGTTAAAAATTGGCAATAGGTCATGCAAATAGGTCATTTTTATTAAGAATCTTTCTCTGAACAAAACATGGCATATTAAAGCAATACAAGTTTCTAAATAAGCCAAAATTGGCACCAAGTTTCTTCTAGAAAATGGCAAAGATATCGAATGTAAACAGCAAATAGGTAATTGGTAAGAAACAAATGTAAACGATTAGTAATCCAATGACATTGAAGCTTGTCCTATATTCAAAATTTATTAATGCTCTAAAAATGTCTTGAGTTCCAGTTATGAGTTATGTTATTTTCATCTAAAATATAATATACTTACTGGTGTCTTGAATTTTTTTTAAGCATTAATAATGCATAGTTGCATAAAGTATGATAAATATATTGTTGACACGTCATTTCTCTCCTGAAAATGGATCGTAGGCAACAAAATACAGAAATATTAGTTCCGTTGTTTAACAAACATTTATCATTTACTACAATTTTATCCCTTAGGCTTACAGTGCCATTCAAAAGTTATTGAATATATTCTTTATTTTAAGATAGACTTATTCATGTCTACCCATACAAAACAACGAATATTCATCTGAGAAAATTCTAAAATAAGCATTATCTACAAATAAATCAGACTGTGGTACATGTACATGAAAAAGCTTTAACATTTATTATAATACAATTTTATGCGGTGATCAGACTTTTACTCCAAAAAACATTTGTAACAAAATGTTTTGATGACACAGTATATACCAATCATCAGTTCGACGAATAATTGAATTTGCAATATTTTACCATAATATTTCATGTTGTAAAATGTTACATCGATGGAATTGTCATACAATATTTCAATGTCTTTTACTTTATCAATAAGAGTTGACATGCGCTTATCTATACTTAAGATACTACCAAGTGTAATGTATATATTTAATGTTATGACCCATTTTTGTTATTCTATACTACTTCATAAGAACTTTAAAACATTCTTTGTAATATTCAGATACATTGTATATACTATGATTTGTAATAAACTCTCTATGAGTTTAATTATAAAATACATACGGTACATCCACTCCTTGATCTTAACAAAATATTCAAATATAAAATATGTATACACTCATAGGTTTTCAATTTTTCCATTAAATATGGTTTATTCATATCAACAAAAGGTTGGAAAGAGACTTGATACTTTGGCATGAGCACAATGATTTAAAACTAATTAATAGTGAACCAGAAAAGATAGTTGGTGCGGAATAATTAGAATTTATTCTATAAATAATTATGTTTTTGAACTTCAATATCTTAGCTTTAATTTGACATCATGGTGAAGGGATTATCTATAATGGCTTGCTAATTGAAAAAATGATAAGGTATCATACCTCGCAAAATTACTATTACATGAGTATAGGAGCGCGTGTTATAATTCTTTGTGCTAAATGCACCCTAATTTAAAAGCCAATCTGTAGCATGACGTTTTCCCCACAATCATGTTTTATATCTTGGATACCATTTGTGGTTAACAGGATTTCGATAGTAATATCTTTGAACTAAATATTGTCTACACTACATAAAAAATATGTACTACTATTATACAGGATTGTTTGACTAAGTGACCAAGCGTGATGTGTGTTGATATGAAACATAAGAATGTTGGTTACAGTTGTAATTGATTATTGGTGTAAATTAACACATGCATTAAACTCTAACACTATGAAAATCTGAAAAACAAATTGTAAAAACTGTCAACATGAATAAAAAGTATTTCCTTTTGGCTTGTAACTAAAGAATAAGATTGACTTTTCTGTCCTCAAATATATTTTCCTTTGTACAATACATGACGTTTGATATTTCAGAAACAAATTTGATGCCGAATATATCTAAAACAGTGTTTACTAGTACATTAGGTAGGTTATGTTCACATTAATCTAACTCACCTCGACTGTTGAACAAGTTCTTACAACTTTTACTAATCGCTCTCGAGTCAGCTTTCTGCTGTCTTAGAACAGTGTTACTTCGTATTGTCATTCACAAGGAAAGGACGATGTAGGGTTTAGGTGTAATTTGAATTCATTTGGAACTGCAATAAAAGATTACCAGTCTAAAGCCACTATCACTTGGGAATGCTCACAACGTTGTTGGTTTTGACTACGCATTAGGACTATGTATGTCTTATTCTCATTAATAAACTATATTACAACAATCTTAGTAGGAAATTACTTAGTTTGCATTTCTGATGGCTATTAATGACCCAAAACACAAACGTGAAATAATTACTTTACCTAAACAATTCAGTAAAAGTATTGACACATCAATTTTATCGCCGACACTCCTTAATTATCATGATAAACCCCTAGAAAGCAGATACGAATAGTAACTCATCTAAATTACTTTATTTGGAAATCATTGCTCACTGATTGGAAACCCAATATGTAGTACATGTATATGCTCTGTGTTACAACTAAAGAAACTGCTGTTTTAATCAAGTATATGCGTGTATATATTTTACATCTGCAATGTTGTAATTCATTTTAGTACAATTTGCTGTAAGGTGCAAATTAAATGCTGACTTAAACAACATGTTTCTATTATTAGGATATTCCAAAATAACTTTAAGTAGGTTCAAATACGTACAGTAAGAACAATGAATGAACTTTATGAAAGACAATTTCTGGTGATCGATTAGCGCTGCATTCCTCATTGTTTTCGTTATTGAGTTAGAGACTGTTTTTGTACTGTAACTTTTCAGTTTATAACACAAACGTATTACAAATTGCAGTTTTGAAATAAACAAAGTTACCGGAAATAGTTCTTATTGCTAACACATGTGTACATACACTGGTAGACGATAATAAAGAAACACAAAGATAGACTCAACTGATTTACAACAATTAACATGTTACACATTTGAGCAGTATTGTGACTTAAGACGCCAACATGAATGCTTTTATCAAAATGAACAAAACCTATAGAAATATCACGAATTTAAGCTTGCAATCCAAATGTTAAAACGTGAAGGCTCACTGCAACACATTCACAGGTAACCTTATAAAAGAGTCGTGACTATGATTTGATGTATATCTTGAGTTACGCTCATTTAAAAGCATTTCAATGCGATGTGGTATAAATATAAAGTCTTTGGCAAGAATAAAACAACCTTTGCAGGTGAACCATTATATGCTTACAAATAGGAAAATCGAATGTAAAAAGTAGTGATGAAATGAATGATTATGAAATTGAGTGAGATAGTTCCTGAGTGGAACGAATCTTGTGTACTTTTTGTCTATGCTTTATTAAAAGCAACAGAAATCCAGAGAATAATTTATCAAAATTCATTTTTGTATTAGACAATAGTGATATAGTGCCCTGAATCTAATTCTGTATTTTGTTAAATATTTACTTAACGGACTTTTATTTGATATATTATAAACTCACCGTAAGAATGATAAACGGTTTTTTTTTAATTTGATGTATACATTGTTGTCACGAAATTTCTCTCGTGTAAATATATATAATACTAATTTCAGGAACATTAGTTCCGCTAATTAACAAACATTCCTCATTTTGCTTTCATTCTATCCATGTTTGACGAGTGCCTCTCCTGTTTCTATAAATAGCGAATAACAAAAATGTAAATTATTTGTCGTTTTGAATTTTAGATATTTATATTCCAACACTAGTGGACTCTGCCAATGACGTTGATGGTTTGCATACTTTATTTTGTTCTATTATGGTCGTTTGATTAAAGCAAAATGTGACCAAAGTGACAAAAGTTGCAACCAATGCTTGTAGCATATCATCATCTGTATATATATCGGTTAAGGTAATTCAGTAGCATTAAACTGATGACCAATACGTTTGTAATCGACAAAATAGGCGTGCTAATTGATGCCCAAATTCCTTTATATTAAAATGGCGTATTTATAACTATGTTTCAAATGTGTAATTACAAGTTTTATAAATATTAGCAGGTCTTTAAGATATGCTGAATTTCATTGTCAACCCGATCCAAAAACAGATCACACGTGTTAAACAAACCCCGTTGATTTAAACATTGTATTATTGCTGATCGACAGGATTCATAACAAGTAGATTTTGTTCAACATCAGTTTGTTGCCACTTGCTAGAAACAGCTGTTTTACCTCCAGCTTGTAATGAGTTCGCACTGTAATTCTCACCATGACTTTAACTCAATATGCTCAAAGGTGTTAATTACAATTAGACTTTGAACCAAGTGATTTGTTTTGTTAGATGTAAATAACAAAGTAAGTTCAATTACGTTTGAACAAACAGCGTAAATAACATGCATGCAGACGTGATACAAAACATCAGTAAACGATCAGTCTTTGTCGCAATAATAGGGTTTAAACTAAGCGTCATCACCTTTTTAGCAACATTTATCTCTGACCACACATATGTAGTCAATGAGGAAGTAATTAATTCAACTTAACAATTTTCATTGTAAAAGCCATATGATGTACACGTGTTTTTGTATTTAAAATGTACATTTTGTATAAAGTATATAATAAAATACATTATATGTAATGAAATGATCCAATTTATTCGTAGACAAGGTTTGAGGTTTCTCAATATTTAATAGATTTAAAATATATCTAAATCAAAGAAATCACTGTCAATCTTGGTACTAATCATATGATCAAATATTAAAATTAATCCCCATTCAAAGCAAAACGTCGCCTAAAAACAAAAAAAACATAGTGAATTTACATATTAGACATTTGTTTTAAGTATGCTCATGTTTAATTAGAAGATAGCACCAAGCTTCTAGATTCGAGGAAAGATTGTTAATGTTTTAATGTGTTTTTTAAAGGCGTTTCCTTACCTATCAAAGTTTTATCTAGGTAAAAGTTTAATAAATACGTAAGTGAAAGCAAACATTATTTCCAAGATAACGAGCCAAATAAATACACTTGTCTGACAAGTGAAAAGGTAAACAAATAAATGCTTAAAATCAGTTGATATTTTACAGTTATCACATTACTGTATTATCACACCTAATCTAAATGGTGATAATAAACTTGTTTCTTTGATAAGAAACGTTTGATGAATTAATAGTTCATAATCATTTATTTAAACTTGTAAGAAAACTGCCTGGACCTGTAGTACATAGTTAGCGGGTAAAGTGTCTTGCTCAAAGAAACAACGAATCAGCTTTTTGAATGAGACCTGCAATTGAAAACTTGTTATCCAATGATAACCAGTTCAGCACTGGCACCATTCGAACTCGCAACTCTTTGATTTATTTTTTTATTTACTTCATTGTCGGTTTAATAAGTACATATAGAGTGATAATAGTTTTAATTTCCAATGGACAACTTATATTATACATTATTTAACCTGTATTGTGGCTTATTAGCAATAAAATAATGGTGTTTAAATTGGTGTTCTCTAATGAATAATTTCATTTAAAGTTCTAAATAGAATAATTTTTTTTGATAATTAGGTAATAGGTAATTGCGTAATAAATTCGGTCCTTCAAATTTTGGATACATTTGTCTCGTATGTCTATTTCGTGTTTACATGATGTCTTTATTTATAATAATTTCTAATATAATCCACCAATATTACCTAAGGTTACCTTTATGCAAGAATATATTAAACTCTGTATTTTCTGTATTTTTATCATCGTTTGTAAATCGTTTTTTTATCGGAAGCTTTCAGCAAAATACATGTAGTAAACAATTAATTTTGTTTTCATTAGAATAAATACTTTAAAACAATGCCACAACATTTCGGACTTGCATTTTTCCTCATTAACGAATGCTTCCAAAATTAAATGTACAATAACACGCATGTTTACAAAATTGATTTATGTCACATAGGTTGTTATAAAAACGTACAATCGTATACACGCATACAGGGAGACTCACGATTAAATGTAAGTGAAGCGTGTAATTAAAAAATCAGTACAATCTAATTCTGATTGTCAAATTGTAATGACGATTAAGACTAAGGACGTCGAAAGGAATATTTGTACAACAGTAAATTTTTTGCATTGAATTCAATTTCTAATTTAAATTCCTCAGATAGAAATTTATCTGCTTTTCGATTTTCTTAACCGTGTTTTAATTCCCTTCTCGTATGATATTTCCTGTTTAGATTACCATTATTTTTTTCTGTCTAATAGTATTATATCAAAGAGCCTAATTGTGTAATCTGATTAAAGGTGGTCATATTTAGTATAATCCTCAATGAAATGAAGAACTATTGATTCCTAAATATCAATCAGATAACTGGCATAAATGCTAATAACTAATGTAGAAAAAAGATGCAATGATGTAACTGAATTACTAAAGTCCGGTCAAAGGTAATGTAAGACAGTTAAAAATCACAGCAGTCCGTCAATCAATTGTATCAATGTTGCGTGTACTTACATCAAAGTAAAGGGCATAAGAAAACCTTTTACATTGTTCGGGACGAAAATTTATCACATGTTGCATCTTCAGTATTAGGATGATGCTGTTCTAATGTTCATTAGTACATTTTGTAATAACTGTCCACATACCATCCTTGACAATGACATATTTAGGAAACTTTCTGAATAAAATAAAGGTTTAAGTTTTCCATTAATGTAATTGTGTGTTCGTTTGAAAGCCCAATGACCATGTCTGGATGACATTTTTCTTTATCTGACAACGCGAACACGCCAAATGTTGGAAAGAATATGCTAATTGGTCATTTCCCATGGTATTTAAAGACCAATGTCAAATTATTCGTTAGATCAAGCAAATTATGGTCTGAATCCAACTAAGGTAATTTTATCTAGCGTCGCTTTTGTTAATTATCCAGACAGCAGTTCTCTTAGCAAGTAAAACTGGCAATTACCGTAATTTTATATGGAAATACGTTCCCTATCTAAATATCAGTATCTAAATAAAGATGAGATTAAACGTAGTTGATCAGGTAGAATCTTACGATGTACTGCATATTCTTGTCGTAAAGATATACACAATTATCTAAGTGTTACTGCAAATTGATAGACGGAAAACTTTTAAAAATGGATGACGTGTTATTTTGATAAAAAGTTGATTTTACTTGCATCTTTATGACGTGCAAGCAATGAAACTTGAAATATGTTAATATTTGTATTAACAATTAATACCATCATGCAATTTTATATTATACATTATTACATTTTATAAAATTAATGTAATTCTTGAATCATGCATTTATTAGTTAAAGTCCCATGCTTCGGTATACACTGTGTAAATAATTTTATTCTTTATTTGACATTAAAGTTAATTGTCATTTTGTTCTCTTCCCTGTTTTTCCATGCAAACTAACGATAGTTTTGTAAGATGTTGATTCAGATAGCAGTTCAGTATGCTAAAACGTATACAATTTCTGTTCTTGTTGTCTATCAACCGTTTAATACTGAATTAGTTTTAAAAGCAATATACGATTTTATATCTAATGTCTTTCCATATCTTTTTACTTATTCCTATGTTGAAAATATATTTTAAAATCATCTCACTATGGTCAGTCTATTTATATAAAGTGTTTTCTTGTACTTACTGTTCTTGAGTGACAAATAATGATTCAAGAAAGCATGTAAAAAAATCTAAATTGCAAACAAACACATATATATCAAATACCAAGAAAAAATAACATTTTAAAACTTCAAACTAAACAAAGAATAGTTTCCTCCAAAAACAATTATAACCCAGACTTAGTGTCACCATAGCAGACTTTATAAATAATTATGGCATCGTTAAAGTCTATTTTGCACACGAAGCATGATAAATTACTTAAAACACGATATGTTATATAAAAAGTAAGAAGTATTTATTTTGAACGACGTTTATCGCTTTACGCATGTCTTTATACATAACAACGACGCCGGACGTGTTAGCGAACCAAAATTATTCATGATGCGTAATCAAATGTAAAAAGTGCTATTTGAAATTCTGGTCATTATATGCATTATATCTCCTAATCGACCTAAAGGTTGTTCACCTGAAACATTTAACCACCGTCAAGTACAAAAAAAACTTAAAATAACGTCTAAAAATTCATTAAAGATCACTCGCTCGGGTTAACTTTCCATTTACTTGACAATCCAGCCAAAGATCGTACACTTGAAATGCATCGTTATTAACAATTTCAGACAATCTTCTTATCGTATTTTTTATATAACATAATCTAAGTCAATCTGATATTTAAACAAACAACGATATTGTTTTTACTTATGCACCTCTAAAACACTTCACATAATTTTTCTGGCTGGTAATATAACTGTAAGTATATAGATCTACATGCGGTTAGAGCAACAACATAGTTGAATTATGTACTTGATTGTGCTTATTGTCGCGTTTCAACATTCTTCAGCCAAACACAGCAATCGTTAAACAAACTCATCTTCTCTGGACACAAGCACATATTTAAATGACAGGGACTAAAATCTGCACAACTTTATACATAGAAAGGTAAGATACGGTCCGATCCTACCGGGGCTGCAATGATAAGTCCAAGAAAATATGTAGTTTTGCCGACCGCCGTACATGTTTGTGTCTTTAAGTGAATATTTAAAAAACTAGATAATATTATGTAACACTAAATTTTATTTTGATCAGGTGATCTGGTACAAAATAATAAGTAGACGTGAACAATATTGATAGCAATACAGATCCTAATCACTCAAAATGTCACCAATATTCCAGAATATATACTTAATATACACAATATTTCATCTTATTGAATTACATTCTCAGACATGACTTGGTGATATATCATTTCTCCTAAATTAAGTTGAATTTATAAAATGTTTAATAGAACTTTTTCGTCGTGTGGAGATGGATTTACTTCCTAAAGAGGAGGTTGACAATGGTAATGATAAGCAACAAAAAGTAGTTCCTGATAAAATTATTACTTAAAACTTCATGTTAAGTGAAATATTGTGTCATTAAATTGACTTTTGATTATAATTAGTTTTATGGGGAATTCATTCAAATTGAATTCCGTCAATTTTAATTTCAGTTTAATTATGCAACACAAATACTATCAATAACTTTTTTGTCTGGTAAAAAACTTTGGTAAGATTTTCATAATATGATGCCCTGTCTGCTAAGTGCTAACATCCTATTTGAAATACTACTTTCTGTGTACATATATTTGGTCAGTAAAGTAAGCTATTTCTATTCAGACAGCTTAACGATGTAAAATCAATTAATTAAAAATTTTGTTTTCTAGCGTGCAATTTTTATGTACTAAACTTTAATCAAATCTTAGCAAGAACGGTGGTATTGTCTGAATTTTACGAATTGCTTCAAGTCATCAATTATTTTAATGAAGTGTGTGTAAAATAAACGTCAAAACTATTTTAGGCTTTTAAAATGATCATTATTATTGTATTTGTTCAAGTATCTAAGACAAATTGTATGTTATTACATGTCATTGATCTATAGAATGATGTTATTACTGAAGCCCCGGACTATGCTAGTTTTTTACACTTACACGAGTACTTATTAATCAGCATTTTTGCGATTGTTTTGATTGAAATTGATTTGTCTAAAAGGGGTTTCCGCAACAAAGACGTCTTTATTTCGATACATTTTAATAAGCAAACATGAATTCCAAGATAACAAGCGAAGCATATTACTACTGTTTGACACGTGAAAAGGTGAACAAACGAGAAATTATTTAATTATCAGACAATGCAGATTATGACTTTTCTCTATTATCAACAGTTATCTGTAATTGAATTTATTGAATTTCCTTATTTTGACTTCTTCGTAGAAACTCATAGAAAATGGAAACAACCGTTTATTACTTTATCTAATTAAAGTTTTAAGATGCATTTTGACAGGTGATTGTGTCACAATTTTTTTGTTATTCATTTTTAGAATAAATCTGATATAGACATGGCACAACTTGACATTGTAATAATTACCAAGTAGTTACACCTTCCATTACAAAATGTTTAACATATAGTAATAAAAGACACAGAAAGTACAATGTAACAAAAAAGAAGTCTAGATTCAAACATCATGTTAATAAATCATAGATAGAAGTAATCAAAGGCTTCATGTCAATAGTGTAACAATTAGGCTACGATCATGTCTAACAATTTTCAGAGAAATAGTAATTACAAAATACATCATCGTGTCCACATGTTAACAGTTTTATATAATGATATTGAATCAAGCTGTGAACAGTGTTTGGATAACGTGATTAATGTGAATCAGAGCAAGATTTGATTCAGTGAAATGATTCCGTCCAATGTGTTCCGATTATTTGAGTAATGTGATTAATTTGCAATATACATTGTCTAAATTGTTACGAAAAGTATGTGTATCGATGTTAACACACTCGATGCGTTATAAAAGTTATAGAAAAATATTTTGAAATTATAGTCAAATATATTCTTCTTGCGTTGCTGCAATGTATCAAGGTTGAGTGTCATTAATCCCCCCTGGTAACATTCTAATTGAATCTAAGTATTATTAATCTTTATTTAAATTGAAATTACCATATTAGTAAAATAGGATGAAGACGCAGAAATAAATACTTGTATTCAACCAAATTTCAATTACAGAATCTACTGGGGATTTATAACTGAAAACGATGGGAATAAGTGGATTTAGATTAAATAGTTTTTTGCTTTGAATTCAATCTCTATTTAAAATTGTATCTAACAAGAAAATGTTATATATTTCGATTTATTACGATTTATTCTCTAAAATTGATTTCTTTTTTAATATTTTCTACTTAAAATTATATGCGTTAAGTCAGAGTAACAGAGTAAGATATTTTAGAGAAATTGTGTAATTTGTTTATTAGATGGGCGTAATAAGTATGATTTCTGAAACGGACATTGACCCTGATGAATGTTGAAATATTGATTGTTTATTTATATACCTGAAATAAAACTTAAATTCTTTTGTAGAAAGGAAACGCAATAGTCAGCAATTACTGCCATTCGACTTTAGATATATTTCAATGATATATTTATGATCTTGTACTATTGGAACAGCTCGGTTATGTAAACAGCTCTTTTATAAACTTGGATGGTTTCATAATAAATATTTATAGGTCTAACATCATAACATTTTATTATTTGAGTTATTTTAAACATAATTTATCGAAATATTTTTCTATAAAATTCACAATTCACTATCAAAATTAATGTTGAATGTCAAAGAGGTCAGCTTAAAGCAGTAAAATGATGAATGCGCATCAGCTTATTCACCTATTGCATGGGAAAGTATATTGTTTAAAGTACTTTTATATGCATGACCTAAAAAACAAACTATAAATATTTCAAATGTTCGGTTTATTTCATACGCTATTACTGAATATTTTGTGATAAATTTACATTTGTCATGAAATTAGTTCACTAAGTGCCGATTCTGATATCAATTTGTTCTTGTAAAACAATCAAAATCACAGATTACTTGAATGAACAATCGTCAGGCAATATCCGCATGAACATTCATTACATGGCTTCTATCATGATGTTAGAACCTATTTGGAATAATGGACATTGCAATCACAATGACATTTAATCATCAGATGTTCTTCGCCAAGAAGAATTTATCAAAGATGAGAGCTTATCACTATACAGTCTTCATACTGCAATACTACAAGTTGCACCAAGTTGTACTTCAGTTTGATCTTGAAAACGCCTACAACGTCATATGATTATGTTGCGGTTTTAAACATCGTTGGTTGCAGGAGATTACATTGAAGAATAAAATTAAAAGTACTTTTTCGGCACAGATGTCTAGGCCAACTTTTGACCTATTTTGACCGATACTATTTGCTCCACAATTTCTGTTTGTCTAATGTAATTCTCCTCCGATATTGACAAATGGATAACAGATATGGTACCATCGGTTATTTGTGATAAAAAGGTGCGTAGCAAGGACAGTAGTTGCTGATTTACTCTAAGTGACTCATTATGCTAATCGATTATTCATTCATCGTTGTACGCTCCGGGCGGTAGGACTTCAGCGAATATGACCATTTATACTTAAAAAATAACACTTCTTACGCCGAACATATTTGCCAAGATATTTCTCGTTCAATATTAAAAATGTTCACAGAAAATAACAAAAAAGAACATTACGTAGTTCATGATGTTGCAACCAAGATTTGTTATTTTACGAGTCTTTGTTAACACTAATAGTCGAAGTAGAGTGGGCAATCGTGTAAGTGCACTGTGATGTGATCCTGAAAGAGCGAGTGTTGTAATATATAAGAATGTAATCGTCTGATCTAGGAAATAAAAGTAATAACATTATTATGTGCATGTATGGGCTAGGACACACAGTCACGTGGTCTACTGCAACAACAGGAACCAGCTATGGACAGCAAAAAAGGTACATTAACATTTGTTTAGGCGATTAATTTTATTAAGAAAATATACAAAAAATCATAAAGCGGACAAACATTACAAACAGGAATCTCTTCCGATACACGTCTACCTCGGCTTGGTATTTGCTAGAGTTTATTTTGAAACCATCAAACTCAACAAGAATGGAGTAGACCTATAGGTCATTGTAAAAGTTGGCTATAGGTCATGCAAATAAATCATTTTATTAGGAATCTTCCTCTAAACAAAACATGGCATATTCAAGCAATACAAGTTCCTAAATAAGCCAACATTGGCACCAAGTCTCTTTTAGAAAATGGCAAAGATATCAAATGTAAACAACAAATAGGTAATTGGTAAGCAACAAATGTAAACGATTAGTAATCCAATGACATTGAAGCTTGTCCTATATTCAAAATTTATAAATGCTCTAAAAATGTCTTGAGTTCCAGTTATGAGTTATGTTATTTTCATCAAAAATATAATATACTTAATGGTGTCTTGAAAATTTTTAAGCATTAATAATGTATAGTTGCATGCAGTATGATAAATATATTGTTGACACGTCATTTCTCTCCTGAAAATGGATCGTAGACAACAAAATACAGAAATATTAGTTCCGTTGTTTAACAAACATTTATCATTTACTACAATTTTATCCCTTAGGCTTACAGTGCCATTCAAAAGTTATTGAACATATTCTTTACTTTAAGATATACTTATTCATGTCTACCCATACAAAACAACGAAAATTCATCTAAGAAAATTCTAAAATTGGCATTATCTACAAATAAATCAGACTATGGTACATGTACATGAAAATGCTTTAACATTTATTATAGTAAAATTTTATGCGGTGATCAGACTTTTACTCCATAAAAACATTTGTAACAAAATTTTCTGATGACACAGTATATACCACTCATCAGTTCGACGAATAATTGAATTTACAATATTTTACCATAATATTTCATGTTGTAAAATGTTATATCGATAGAATTGTCATATAATATTTCAAATGTCTTTTACTTTATCAATTAGAGTTGACATGCGTTTATCTATACTTAAAATATTATCAAATGTTATGTACATATTTAATATAAGTATGACCCATTTTTGTTATTATGATACTACTTCATAAGAACTTGAAATGATATCTAAATATCACATGTATAATTTTTCTTTTTAATTTGTTTATTGAAGGCACAACATGCTTTAGCATATAAATGCATTGTATATATTAAGCCAATAATATAACATTTATAATTCATATGTTATATTTGTTTATTGAAGGCATAACATTCTTTGTAATATTCAGATACATTGTATATACTATGGTTTGGAATAAACTCTCTATGAGTTTAATTATAAAATATATACGGTACATCCACTCCTTGATCTTAACAAAATATTCAAATAAAAAATATGTATACAATATATAGGTTTTATTTTTCCATTAAATATGGTTTATTCATATCAACAAAAGATTGGAAAGAGACTTGATACTTTGGCATGAGCACAAATAATTTAAAACTAATTAATAGTGAACCAGAAAAGATAGTTGGTGCGGAATAATTAGAATTTATTCTATAAATAATTATGTTTTTGAACTTCAATATCTTAGATTTAATCTGACATCATTAATGTGCTGCATACGTTTAGGAGTGCCGGCTATACAATATTAGACGGTAAAACATAGTGCTAAATGTACATGTACTTTAATTTTAAAAGTCAGTACGTAGAATGACGTTTTTTCCACAAACATTATGTATATCTGGGAAATCTAATCATCATTGGTTAACAGGATAGTGATAGTAATATCTTTGCTCTACATAATGTCTACACTATGTGAAAAATATGTACTATTATTATTCATGATTGTTTGACTGTGTGATCATTTGTGGTATGTGTTGATTTGAAACATGAAAATGTTGGTTACAGATGTACTTGATTATTACTGTAAAATTATGCCTATATTAGACTACAACATTATGAAAACTTGAAAAACAAATAGTAATACAAAACTAATAAGTATTGTCTTTCGAAAGAAATCGACAAGGTAGGGTCTGGGTGTAATTAAAACTATTTGGAGCTGCTATCAAGTATTACCGGTCAAACGTGGTAATCACTTTGGAATGCACAGAACGAACATGGTTGGTTTAATTGACTACTTATTAGGCCAATGTATGTCTAATCCTCATTAACAAAATATATTACAACCATCTTTGTATGAATTTACTAAGTTTACATTTCCCATTGCCATTAATGACCCAAAACACATACGTGAAATAATCACAGCAATTTCATAACCGACACTCCTTTATTTTCCTGATAAACCCTTAGAAGCAGATACGAATAGCAACTCATCTCAATTACTTTATTTGGAAATCATTGCTCACTGATTGAAAACCCGGTATGTAGTGTTATGCTCTATGTTACAACTAATGAAACTGCTGTTTTAATCAAGTATCTATTATATTACAACTAGATTTGTTTTAATTCATTTTGGTACAATTTGCTGTAAGGTGTATATTAAATGCTGTCTCAAACAACATGTTTATATTATTAGGATTGTCCAAAATAACTTCAAGTAGGTTCAAATACGTACAATAAGAACAATGAATGAACTTGTAAATGATAATGTAAATGAATGTGTAAAGATAATTTCTGGTGATCGATTAGTGCTGCATTCCTCATTGTTTTCGTTGTTAAGTTAGAGACTGCTTTTGTACTGTAACAGTTCGGTTTATGACACAAATGCATTACTAATTGTAGTTTTGAAATAAACAAAGTTACCGGAAATAGTTCTTATTGCTAACACATGTTTACATACACTGATAGACGATAATCAAGAAACACAAAGATAGAATTAACTGATTTACAACAAATAACATGTTACACATATGAGCAAGATTGTGACTTAAGACGCCAACATGAATGCTTTTATCAAAATGAACAAAACCTATAAAAATATCACGAATTTAAGCTTGCAATCCAAATGTTAATACGTGAAGGCTCACTGCAACACATTCACAGGTAACCTTATAAAAGAGTCGTGACTCTTATTTAAAAGCATTTCAATGCGATGTGGTATAAATATAAAGTCTTTGGCAAGAATAAAACAACCTTTGCAGGTGAACAATTATATGCTTACAAATAGGAAAATCGAATGTAAAAAGTAGTGATGAAATGAATTATTATGAAATTGAGTGAGATAGTTCCTGAGTAGAACGAATCTTGTGTACTTTTTATCTATGCTTTATTAAAAGCAACAGAAATCCAGAGAATAATTTATTAAAATTCATTTTTGTATTAGAAAATAATGATATAGTGCCCTGAATCTAATTCTGTATTTTGTTAAATATTTACTTAATGGACATTTATTTGATTTATTATAAACTCACCGTAAGAATGACAAACGGTTTTTTTTATTTGATGTATTCATTGTTGTCACGAAATTTCTCTCGTGCAAATATATATAATACTAATTTCAGGAACATTAGTTCCGCTAATTAACAAACATTCCTCATTTTGCTTTCATTCTATCCATGTTTGACGAGTGCCTCTCCTGTTTCTATAAATAGCGAATAACAAAAATGTAAATTATTTGTCATTTTGAATTTTAAATATTTATATTCCAACACTAGTGGACTCTGCCAATGACGTTGATGGTTTACATACATTATTTTATTCTATTATGTTCGTTTTATCAAAGCAAAATATGACCAACATGACAAATGTTGCAACCAATGCTTGTAGCATATCATCTGTATATATATCTGTTAAGGTAATTCAAAAGCATTAAACTGATGAACAATGCGTTTGTTATCGACAAAATAGGCGTGCTAATTGATGCCCAAATTCCTTTATATTAAAATATTAATTATTGTCTTTATTTGATTCCTATGACATACTATTCAGTATAAACATAATTTTAGTATAAAACATTTGAATGAGTAACAGAATAGATGTGACGTTGGCATTATATCAAGGAATATTTTTTGTAAAAAAATGTAATTAATGTCAAAATTGAATTATACCAACTTTGGATGCGAATAAAGAGAATAAGATAGTCAGACCACTCAGATACGCTAAAGTTAGACATTTTGTTCCCCACATCACACTTGCATAACAATGATTTTGAGCTATGTACTTTTTGCTGTTAGAAAAGGAATGTGATTGACAAAAGCAGAACGTAAACTACAAGTTTTTTAAAGTAAAACAGTTCTTTAGGACATGCTGAATTTCATTGTCAAATCGTTCCAAATACAGATAACACTTGCTAGAAACCACGATGATTTGAACTATGTACTATTGCTGATGGACAGGATTCATAACAAGAAGATTTGTTCAACATTACTTTGTTGCTACTTGCTAGAAACAGCTGTTTTACCTCCAGCCTGTAATGAGTTTGCACTGCAATTCTCATCAGGACTTTAACACAGTATATTTAAAGGTGTTTATTACAATTAGACAATCATAACTAAGCGTCATCACCTTTTTAGCAACATTTATCTCTGACCACACATATGTAGTCAAAATAATTAATAAATAATTCAACTTAACCATTTTCATTGTAAAAGCCATATGATGTACACGTTTTTTGTATTTAAAATGTATATGTATAAAGTATATAATAAAATACATTATATGTAATGAAATGATCCAATTTATTCGTAGGTTGCGGTTTCTCAATATCTATTAGATTTGAAATATCTCTAAATCAAAGAAATCATTATTATAATTAATTTTGGTACTAATCATACGTTCTTGTATCAAACTTAATCCTTATTTAAAACAAAACGTCGACTACAAACAAATAAAATGTATAGTGAAATTACATATGAAACATTTGTTCCTTATGTATGCTGATGTTTAATTAGAAGATAGCATCAAAGTTCTAGATTCAAGGAAAGATTGTTAATGTTGTAAATGACTTTTTTCCAAAGGCGTTTCCTTACCTATCAAAATTTTATCTAGGTAAAAGTTTGATAAATAAGTAAGTGAAAGCAAACATTATTTCCAAGATAACGAGCCAAATAAATTACACCTGTCTAACAAGTGAAAAGGTAAACAAATAAATGCTTCACACAAAATTAGCAGACATTTCACAGTTATCTCATTAATGTATTATCACAACTAATCTAAATGGTAATTATAGACTTGTTTCTCTAATAAGAGACCTTTGATGAATTTATAGTATATAATAATTTATTTAAACTCAATTGTAAGAAAAATGCATTGTCCCGTAGTACATAGCTAGCAGGTAAAGTGTCTTGCTTTAAGAAACAACGAATCAGCCTTTTTGAATGAGGCCTGAAATTGGAAACTGGTTATCCAATGATTACCAGTCCAGAACTGTCAGCATTCAACCTCACCTCTCTTTTATTTATTTTGATCTACTTCATTGTCGGTTTAATAAGTATATATAGTAATGATAATAGTTCTAGTGTTCAATGAACAACTTTTATTATACATTTTTTAACCTGTAATGTGGCTTATTAGCAATAAAATAATGGCATTTAAATTGATGTTCTCTAATGAATAATCTCATTTAAAGTTCAAATTAGAATACATTTTTCTGATAGTTCGTTATATGATCAAATTTTAGAAAATTTGTCTGATATGTCTATTTTACGATTTATGCTCACGATGTCTTTATTTGTAATAATTACTAATACCTGGTAGTCGAATTGCATGTATCATTACAAAATTGTTAACTCTTGGCAATAAAATTTCAAAATACATGTGAATTACTAACTGGAGACAAGAATCAAACGCACGGAAATAAAACATCTTAAACAATTTAGACTTGAATCCAGCGATATGATAGTTAATCATAACAACTTCAACTTAATGCCAATTCTGTAACAATTAGACTACAATCATCATGTCTAAAACTTCTCATGGAAATGGTTATTACATCATCTTGTCAACATGTCTACAATTTGATATAATGATATTGGATCAAACTGTGAACAGCGTTTGAATAATATGATCAATGTGAATCAGAGCATGGTTAAATTCAGTGATATGATTTCGTATTGTGTCTTCGTATTACATATTTGTATCCATTCGTTTGTTTCAATAAATTCTATCTGAATTGTCAGTGTAAGAAATAAGAATCACACATTTGAATGTAAACAGAAAACAAAGTTACAAAATGTTAAAAGAAGAGGTTTTTTACAATTAACTAGCATTCTTTAAATAGCCTTCAAGTATTTTCATTTCTAAATAGTCATTTAAAAAATCAGTACAATCTAATTCTGATTGTCAAATTGTAATGACGATTAAGACTAAGGACGCCGAAAGGAATATTTGTACAACAGTAAATTTGATTTAGAAAAAGTACGTATTTAAATGATAGAAGTAAAATGATTTGTTAGTTTATAATTTTTTGCATTGAATTCAATTTCTAATTTGAATTCCTCAGATAGAAATTTATCTGATTTTCGATTTTCTTAACCGTGTTTTAATTCCCTTCTCGTATGATATTTCCTGTTTAGATTACCATTATTTTATTCTGTCTAATAGTATTATATCAAAGAGCCTAATTGTGTAATCTGATTAAAGGTGGTCATATTTAGTATAATCCTCAATGAAATGAAGAACTATTGATTCCTAAATATCAATCAGATAACTGGCATAAATGCTAATAACTAATGTAGAAAAAAGATGCAATGATGTAATTGAATTACAAAAGTCCGGTCAAAGGTAATGTAAGACAGTTAAAAATCACAGCAGCCCGTCAATCAATTGTATCAATGTTGCGTCTACTTACATCAATGTAAAGGGCATAAGAAAACCTTTTACATTGTTCGTGACGAAAATTTATCACATGTTGCATCTTTAGTAATAGGATGATGCTGTTCTAATGTTCATTAGTACATTTTGTAATAACTGCCCACATACCATCCTTGACAATCTCATATTTAGGAAACTTTCTGAATAAAATAAAGGTTTAAGTTTTCCATTAATGTAATTGTGTGTTCGTTTGAAAGCCCAATGACCATGTCTGGATGACATTTTTCTTTATCTGACAACGCGAACACGCCAAATGTTGGAAAAAATATGCTAATTGGTCATTTCCCATGGTATTTAAAGACCAATGTCAATTTATTCGTTAGATCAAGCAAATTAGGGTCTGAATCCAACTAAGGTAATTTTATCTAGCGTCGTCTTTGTTAATTATCCAGACAGCAGTTCTTTTAGCAAGTAAAACTGGCAATTACCGAAATTTTATTTGGAAATACTTTCACTATCTAAATATCAGTATCTAAATATAGATGAGATAAAATGTAGATGGTTAGATAGAATATTACGATGTAATGCCTATTCTTGTCGTAAAGATGTACAAAATTATCTAAGTGTTACTGCAAATTGATATACTTAGATAGAAAAATTTTGAAAAATGGGTGACGTGTTATTTTGATAAAAAGTTGATTTTACTTGCATCTTTATGACGTGCAAGCAATGAATCTTGAAATATGTAAATACTTGTATTAATAATAAATACCATCATATTATTTTATATTATAAAATATTATTATTTTTTATCAAATTAATGTAATTCTTGAATCATGCATCTATTTGTTAAAGTTCCATGCTTCGGTATACACTGTGTAAATAATATCAATCTTTATTAGACACTAAAGTTAATTTGTCATTTTGTTCTCTTCCCTGTTTTGCCATGCAAACTAACGATAGATTTGTATGACGTTGATTCAGATTGCTGTTCAGTATACTAATACGTATACAATATGTGTTCTTGTTGTCTATCAACCGTTTAATACTGAATTAAATATAAAAGCAATATACGATTTTTAATATTTAATGTCTTTCCATTCGTTATTCCGATGTTGAAAATATATTTAACAATCATCTCACTATGGTCAGTTTATTTATATAGTGTGTTTTTCTTGTACTTACATGTACTGTTCTTTAGTGGCAAATAATGATTCAACAAAATATGTGAAAAAAATCTAAATGTCAAATAAACACATATATATCAAATACTGAGAATAGATAACATTTTAAAACTTTTAACTAAACAAAGGATAGTTTCCCCCAAATATAATCATAACCCATACTTAGTGTCACCATAGCAGACTTTATAAATAATTATGGCATATTCAACTCTAATTTTCACACGAAGAATGATAAATTACTTAAAACACGATATTTTATGTAAAAAGTAAGAATTATTTATTTACACATGTCTTTAAACATGACAACGACGCCGGACGTGTTAGCAAACCAAAATTATTCATGATGCGTAATCAAATGTAAAAAGTGCTATTTGAAATTCTGGTCATTATATCTCATAATCGACCTAAAGGTTGTTCACCTGAAACATTTAACCACCGTCAAGTACAAAAATAACTTAAAATAACGTCTAAGAATCCATTAAAGAACACTCGCTCTGGTTAACTTTCCATTTACTTGACAATCCAGCCAAAGATCATACACTTGAAATGCATCGTTATTAACAATTTCAGACAATCTTCTTATCGTATTTTTATATGACATAATCTAAGTCAATCTGATATTTAAACATACAACGATATTGTTTTTACTTATGCACTAAAACACTTACCATTATTTTCCTGGCTGGTAATATAACTGTAAGTATATAGATCTACATGCGGTTAGAGCAACAACATAGTTGGTTTATGTACTTGATTGTGCTTATTGGCGCGTTTCAGCATTCCTCAGTCATATTACGGCAATCGTTAACCCTACTCATGTTCTCTAGGCTAACATGGATCTCTGGACACAAGCACGTATTTAAATGACAGAGACTAAAAGCTGCACAACTTTATACATAGAAAGGTAATATACGGTCCGATCCTACCGGGACGGTGATGATAAGTCCAAGAAAATATGTAGTTTTGTCCGACCGCCGTACATGTTTGTATCTTTAAGTGAATAATTAAAAAACTAGATAATATTAAGTAACACGAAATTATATTTTGATCAGGTGATCTGGTACAAAATAATAAATAGCTGTGAACAACATTGATAGCAATACAGATCCTAATCACTCAAAATGTCACTAATATTCCAGAATATATACTTAATATACACAATATTTCATTTTATTGAATTACATTCTCAGACATAACTTGGTGATATATCATTTCTTCTAAATTTAGTTGAATTTATGAGATGTTTAATAGAACTATTTTGTCGTGTGGAGATGGATTTACTTCCTAAAGAGGTTGGCAATGGTAATGATAAGCAACAAAAAGTTGTTCCTGATACAATTATTACATAAAACAACATGTTAAGTGAAATACTGTGTCATTAAAATGACTTTTGATTATAATTAGTTTTATGGGGAATTCACTCAAATTGAATAATTGTATTACGTCAATTTTAATTTCAGTTCATTTATGTAACACAAATACTATCAATAAATATTTTGTCTGGTAAAAAACATCGGTAAAATTTTTATAATATGATGCCCTGTCTGCTAAGTGCTAACATCCGATTAGAAATACTACTTCCTGTGTACACATATTTGGTCATTAAAGTAAGCTATTTCTATTGAAACAGCTTAACGATGTAAAATCATTTAATTGAAAGTTTTGTATTCTTGCGTGCAATTCTTATCTACTAAATTAAATCAAAGCCTAGCATGAACGGTGGTTTTGTCTGAATTTTACGAATTGCTTCAAGTCATCAATTATTTTAATGAAGTGTGTCTAAAATAAACGTCAAAACTATTTTAGGCTTTTTAAATCATAATTATTATTGTATCTGTTCAAGTATCTAAGACAAATTGTATGTTACAACATGCCATTGATCTATAGAATGATGTAATTACTGAAGCCCCGCACTATGTTAGTTGTTTACACTTACACGAGTACTTATCATTAGGCATTTTTGCGATTGTTTCGATTGAAAATGATTTGTCTCAAAGGCGTTTCCGCAACAAAGACGTCTTTATTTCGATACATTTTGATAATCAAACATTAATTCCAAGATAACAAGCAAAGCACATTACAACTGTCTGACACGTGAAAAGGTGAACAAACGAGAAATGGTTTAATGATCAAACAATACAAATTATAACTTTTCTCTATTATTAACAGTTATCTGCTTTGAATTTCTTTGTTTTAAGACGCATTTTGACAGGTAATTGTGCCACAATGTTTTTGTTAAACATTTTTGGAATAAGTCTGATATAGATATGGCACAACTATTGCATTGTAATAATTACCAAGTAGTTACAGTTACACTTTCCATTACAAAATGTTTAACATATAGTAATATTAAACACAAAAAGTACAATGTAACAAAAAACGGTCTAGATTCAAACATCATGTTTATAAATCATAGATTGAAGTAATCATAGGCTCCATGTCAATTGTATAACAATTAGGCTACGATCATGTCTAACAATTCTCAGAAAAATAGTAATTACAAAATACATCATCGTGTCCACATGTCAACAGTTTTATATAATGATATGGAATCAAGCTGTGAACAGTGTTTGGGTAACGTGATTAATGTGAATCAGAGCAAGATTTGATTCAGTGAAATGATTCCGTCCAATGTTATCCGGTACTTTGAGTAATGTGATTACTTTGCTATATATATATTGTCTAAATTGTTACGAAAAGTTTGTGTATCGATGTTAGCACACTCAATGCGTTATAAAAGTTAATTAAGCTAAAAAATATTTAGAAATTATAGTCGTATATATTCTTCTTGCGTTGCTGCAATAAAGTTAAAGTTAAAGTGCGGTTTAAAGTCTTCTTCCATATACATGTTCAGCCGACTTTACAATCTTGTACAATAACTCCTGACCACTGAAATCATCCTCAGGCAAGCGATCCCTCACAGTACCCATTTACACCTGGGTGGAGTGGAACAATTGTAGATAAATCAAGGAAATAAGCAGTGCCCCTAATGGGGATCGAACGCAGGACCTCTCGATCCCTAAGCGCGCGTCCTAAAACTGGACCACTGCTCCTACTGCACTGTATCAAAGTTGAGTGTCATTAATATCTTTCGATGCAACCGTCACCTCTGGAGTTATACTAGTAATCCCCCTTGGTAATATTCTAATTGAATCTAAGCATTATAATCTTTATTTAAATTTAAATTACCATATTAGTAAAATAGATAAAGACGCAGAAATAAATTCTTGTATTGAATCTAATTTCAATTACAAAAACTACTGGGGATTAATAACAGAAAACGATGGGAATAGGAGGATCAGAAACTGTATTTAAATTAAATAGTTTTTGCATTGAATTTAATCTCTATTTTAAATTGTATTTAATAACAAAAGTATACATTTTTCGGTTTCTATCGGTCTATAAATTGTTTTCTATTTTAATATTTTCTACTTAAAATTATATGCGTTAAGTCAGTGTAACAGAGTAAGATATTTTAAAGTAGTTGTGTAATTTGTTTATTAGATTGACGTAATAAGTATGATTTCTGAAACGGACATTGACCCTGATAAATGTAGAAATATTGATTGCTTATATACCTGAAACAAAACTTAAATTCTTATGTAGAAAGGAAACACAATAGTCAGCAAATACTGTAATTCGACTATAGATTTATTTCAATGATATAATTTTGATCTTGTACTATAGAAACAGCTCGGTTATGTAAACAGCTCTTTTATAAAACTTAGATGGTTCCTTAATTAATATTAAGAGGTCTAACGTCATAACAATTTATTTTTTTAGTTATTTTTAACATATTTTATCGAAATATTTTTTTCTATAAAATTCACAATTCACTATCAAAATTAATGTTGATTGTCAAAGAGGTCAGCTTAAAGCAGTAAAATGATGAATGTGCATCAGCTTATTCACCTATTGAATGGGAAAGTCTATTGTTTAAAGTACTTTTATATGCATGACCTAAAATACAAACTATAAATATTTCAAATGTTCGGTTTATTTCATACGCTATTACTGAATATTTTGTGATAAATTTACATTTGTCATGAAATCAGTTCACTAAGTGCCGATTCTGATATCAATTTGTTATTGTAAAACAATCAAAATCAATGGAATACTTGAATGAACAATCGTTAGGCAATATCCGCATGAACATTAATAATATGGCTTTAATCATGATGTTAGAACCTATTTGGAATAAAGGACATTTCAATCACAATGATATTTAATCATCAGATCTTCTTCGCGAAGAAGATTTTATCAAAGATGAGAGCTTATCACTATACAGTCTTCATACTGCAGAATTAAAAAGTGCACCAAATTGTACTTCAGTCTGATCTTGAAAACGCCTACAACGTCATGTGATTATGTCGTAGTTTTATACATCGTTGTTTGTAGGAGGAACGGGCGATAATATTGTACAAATGATTTATAAAAGCAAGTAAAAATAAAACTAATTTTTTGGCGCAGATGTCTAAGCCAACTTTTGACCTATATTTTAACCAATACAATTTGCTCAACCTGTTCGTCTCATGAATTCCCTTCCGGTATAGAGAAATGGATAAAATAAGGTACCATTGTTTATTCGTGATAAACAGGTGCGTAGCACGGACAGTAGGTGCTGACTATTTACTCTGCGTATTATGGGTGACTCACTTTTTGATTATACATTAACCGTGATACACTATCGGCGGTATGACTGAGCATTGAATATGACTGTTTACACTTAAAAAATTATCAACCTACTTAGCGTCGAATAATATTTTCTAAGATAATTCTCGTTCAATATTTAAACTGTTCACAGAAAATGACAAAAGAAACATTACGTAGTTCATGACGTTGCAACTAAGATTTGTTATTTACTACAATTTAATCCCCTAGGCTGACAGTGCCCTTCAAAAGTCAGTAAACAAAATCTTTATTTTAGGATTAACCTATTCATGTCTACCCATACAAAACAACGAAAACTCATCTGGGAAAATTCTCAAATTGTCATTATCTACAAATAAATCAGACTATGGTACATGTACATTAAAAAGCTTAAACATTTATTATGATACAATTTTATGCGGTGATCAGACTTTTCCTCCAAAAAACATTTGTTACAAAACTTTCTGATGACACAGTATGTACCACTTATCAGTTCACGAATAATTGAATTTACCATACTTTACTAGATGTATAATATTTCATGTTGTAAAATGTTATACATGTATCGATGTAATTGTCATACAATATTTCAATGTCTTTTACTTTATCAATAAGAATTGACATGCGCTTATCTATACTTAAGATACTACCAAGTGTAATGTATATATTTAAGTATGGCCCATTTTTGTTATTCTATACTACTTCATAAGAACTTTAAAACTTTCTTTGTAATATTCAGATACATTGTATGTACTATGGTTTGGAATAAACTCTCTTTAGTTTAATTATAAAATACATACGGTGCATCCACTCCTTGATCTTAACAAAATATTCAAATATAAAATATGTATACAATATAAAGGTTTTCATTTTTTTCATTAAATATGGTTTATTCATATCAACAAAATGTTTGGCAAGAGGACAAATGATTTAAAACTAATTAATAGTGAAGCAGAATGTATAGTTAGTGCGGAATAATGAGAATTTTAATCTATAAATAATTATGTTTTTGAACTTCAATAGCTTAGCTTTCATCTGACATAATGGTGAGGGGATTATCTATAATGGCTTGTTAATTGAAAAAATGATAAGGTATCATACCTCGCAAAAATACTATTACATGAGTATAGGAGCGCGTGTTATAATTCTTTGTGCTAAATGCACCCTAATTTAAAAGCCAATCTGTAGCATGACGTTTTCCCCACAATCATGTTTTATATCTTGGAAACCATTTGTGGTTAACAGGATTTCGATAGTAATATCTTTGAACTAAATATTGTCTACACTACATAAAAAATATGTACTACTATTATACAGGATTGTTTGACTAAGTGACCAAGCGTGATGTGTGTTGATATGAAACATAAGAATGTTGGTTACAGTTGTAATTGATTATTGGTGTAAATTAACACATGCATTAAACTCTAACACTATGAAAATGTGAAAAACAAATTGTAAAAACTGTCAACATGAATAAAAAGTATTTCCTTTTGGCTTGTAACTAAAGAATAAGATTGACTTTTCTGTCCTCAAATATATTTTCCTTTGTACAATGCATAACGTTTGATATTTCAGAAACAAATTTGATGCCGAATATATCTAAAGCAGTGTTTACTAGTGCATTTGGGTGATTATGTTTACATTAATCTACTTCAACTCGATTGTTGAACAAGTTCTTACAACTTTTACTAATCGCTCTCGAGTCTGCTTTCTGCAGTCTTAGAATAGTGTTACTTCGTATTGTCATTCACAAGGAAAGGACGAGGTAGGGTTTAGGTGTAATGTGAATTCATTGGGAACTGCAATCAAAGATTACCAATCTAAAGTCATTATCACTTGGGAATGCTTGCAACGAACGTTGTTGGTTTAATTGACTACGCATTTGGACTATGCATGTCTAATTCTCATTAAAAACTATATTACAACCATCTTAGTAGGAAATTACTTAGTTTGCATTTCTGATCGCTATTAATGACCCAAAACACAAACGTGAAATTATTACTAAACCTAAACAATTCAACAATTGAGTAAAAGTATTGACACAGCAATTTCATCACTGACACTTCTTAATTATCCAGATAAAATTGCTTTATTTGGAAATGCTCAATGATCGGTGTACGTATCTTGTGTACTTTTTATCTATGTTTAATTAAAAGCAACAAAAATCCAATGATCTCTTATGTGAGGAATTATTTATCAAAATTCATTTTTGTATTAGAAACTAATGATATCGTTCCATGAATCAAATTCAGTATTTTGTTAAATATTTACTTAATGGACATCTATTTGATATATTATAAACTCACCGTAAGAATGGCTAACGTTTTTTCATTTGATGAATACATTGTTGTCACGAAATTTCTCTCGTGCAAATATATATAATACTAATTTCGGGAACATTAGCTCCGCTCATTAATAAACATTCATCACTTTGCTGTCATTATATTCATTTTTGCGAGGTACCACTCCTGTTTCTATAATAGCGAATATTGAATATGTAAATTACAGTTTGTCGTTTTAAATTTTAAATATTTATATTCCAACACCATTGGACACTGCCAATGACGCTGATGGTTTGCATACATTATCTTATTCCATTGTGTTCGTTTTATCAAAGCAAAAAGTGACCAACATGACAATTGTTGCAACCAATGCTTGTAGCATATCATCTGTATATATAACTGTTAAGATAATTCAATAGCATGAAACTGATTACCAATACGTTTGTAATCGTAAAAATAGGCTTGCTTTTTTATCCTTAAATTCCTTTATATCAAAATGTCGTGTATACGACTATGTTCATTTGATTTCTATGACACACTGTTTTAGTAAAAACATGTTTTAGCATAAACATTTGAATGAGCAATAAAAATATCGTGACGTTGAAATTATGCAAAAGAAAATTGTGTAAGAAAAAATAGAAGAAAAAAAGAAAAAGATTTAAATAGTAAGAACACTAAGATATGCTAAAGTTCCTTGTTAGATCATTTGGCACACAGATAACACCTGCTAGAAATCACGACGATTTTTGGATTACATAATAAATGAAATTGACAAACGCAGAACGTGTACGTACAAGTTTTATAAACTAATGCAGGTCTTTAAGATATGGTGAATTTCATTGTCAAATCGTTCCAAATAGAGATCACACATGCTCAAAATCACGGCGATTTGAACTATGTACTATTGTTGATCGACAGGATTCATAACAAGTAGATTTGTTCAACATCATTTTGTTGCCACTTGCAAGAAACAGCTGTTTTACCTCCAGCCTGTAATGAGTTTGCACTGTAATTCTTACCATGACTTTAACACAGTATGCTCAAAGGCGTTAATTACAATTAGACTTTGAACCAATAGTAATTTGTTTTGTTAGATGTAAATAACAAAGTAAGTTCAATTACGTTTTGAGCAAATAGCGTAAATATTATGCATGCAGACGTGATACAAAACATCAGTAAACGATCAGTCTTTGTCGCAATAATAGCGTTACACTAAGTGTCATCACTTTTTAGCAACATTTATCTCTGACCACACATATGTAGTCAATGAGGAAGTTAATAATTCAACTTAACCATTTTCAACCTCAAGAGACATCCTGTCAGCAGACAGATCATGTCCAGACCCAGACTCACTTGATGAAAGGATATTTCTTAAAAACGTGCAAACGTCATATACTTTAACATTCAAGTGTTAATAAGATTAAGAACACCGTTTTGTTGTTTTATAAAAAATATATTATTATATGTTATTCAAATATGATATATCGAATATCGATCATTTCGTATCGATACGAATATCGTATCGATAATTCTGACCGATATAGAGCCCTAATATGTAATGAAATGATCAAATTTATCCGTAGACATGGATTGCGGTTTCACAATATTTGTTAGATTTAAAATATCTCTAAATCAAAGAAATCACTATCATGATTAATTGAGATACTAATCATATGTTCATTTATCAAAGTTAATCCTCATTTAAAGCAAAACGTCGCCTACAAACAAATAAAACACAGTGAATTTACATATGAGACATTTGTTTCTTAAGTATGCTCAAGTTCAATTAGAAGATAGCACCGGAATTCTAGATTCAAGAAAAGATAGTAAATGTTTTATATGACTTTTTTCGAAAGGCGTTTCCTTACCTATCTAAACTTCATCTAGGTAAAAGTTTGATTTATAAGTAAGTGAAAGCAAACATTATTTCCAAGATAACGAGCTAAATAAATTACACATGTCTGACAAGTGAAAAGGTAAACAAATAAATGCTTCAAACAAAATGTGTAGACTTTTCACAGTTATCACATGACTGTATTATCACACCTAATCTAAATGGTGATTATTGATTTGTTTCTTTGATAAGAGACCTTTGATGAATTTATAGTATATAATAATTTCTTTAAACTTAATTGTAAGAAAACTGCCTGGTCCTGTAGTACACAGCTAGCGGGTAAAATGTCTTGCTCAAAGAAACAACGAATCAGCTTTTTGAATTAGACCTGAAATTGGAAACTATTTATCCAATCCAATAATTACCAGTTCAGCACTGTCAGCATTCAACCTCACCACTCTTTTATTTATTTTGATCTACTTCATTTTCGGTTTAATAAGTACATATAGTAATGATAATAGTTTTAACGTTCAATGAACAACTTATATTATACATTATTTAATATGTATTGTGGCTTATTGGCAATAAGATAATGGCATTAAAATTGATGTAATGTAATGATTAATCTCATTTATATTTTTTAATTAGAATACATTTTTCTGATAGTTCGTTCTATGATCAAATTTTGAAAAATTTGTCTCGTATGTCTATTTCACGATTCATGTTCACAAGAATCGAACACAATGAAATAAAACATCTTAAACAATTTAGACTTGAATCCAGTGATATGATAGTTAATCATAACAACTTCAACTTAATGCCAATTCTGTAACAATTAGACTACAATCATCATGTCTAAAACTTCTCATGGAAATGGTTATTACATCATCTTGTCAACATGTCTACAATTTGATATAATGATATTGGATCAGGCAGTGAACAGCGTTTGGATAATATGATCAATGTGAATCAGAGCATGGTTAAATTCAGTGATATGATTTCGTATTGTGTCTTCGTATTACATATTTGTATCCATTCGTTTGTTTCAATAAATTCTATCTGAATTGTCAGTGTAAGAAATAAGAATCACACATTTAAATGTAAACAGAAAAAGTTAACCTCTAGGATACAAAGATACAAAATGTTAAAAGAATAGGTTTTTACAATTAACTAGCATTCTTTAAATAGCCTTCAAGTATTTTCATTTCTAAATAGTCATTTGAAAAATCAGAACAATCTGATTCTAATTGTCAAATAGTAATGACGATTGAGACTAAGGACACCGAAAAGAATATTTGTTCAACAGTAAATTTGATTAGAAATAGCACGTATTTAAATGATAAAAATAAAATGATTAGTTTATAAAACATTTAGTTTATATTTTTTGTATTGAATTTGATTTCTGTTTTGAATTTCTCAAATGAAATTTATGTGCTTTTCAATTTTTAACCGTGTTTTAATTCCCTTCAAGTAAGGTATTTCCTGTTTAGATTAACATTAATTTATTCCGTCATATAGTATTATATCAAGGAGCCTAATTGTGTAATCTGTTTAAAGGTGGTCATATTTAGTATAATCTTCAATGAAACAAAGAAATATTGAATCCTGAATATCAACCAGATAACTGGAATAAATGCTAATAACTAATGTAGAAATAAGATGCAATGATGTTAATGAATTACTAAAGTCCGGTCAAAGGTAATGTAAGACTGTTAAAAATCACAGCAGCTCGTCAATCAATTGTATCAATGTTGCGTGTACTTACATCAAAGTAAAGGGCATATAAAATCCTTTTACATTGTTCGTGACGAAAATTTATCACATGCTGCATCTTCAGTAATAGGATGATGCTGTTCTTATGTTCATTAGTACATTTTGTAATAACTGTCCACATACCATCCTTGACAATCACATATTTAGGAAACTTTCTGAATAAAATAAAGGTTTAAGTTTTCCATTAATGTAATTGTGTGTTCGTTTGAAAGCCCAATGACCATGTCTGGATGACATTTTTCTTTATCTGACAACGCGAACACGCAAAATGTTGGAAAGAATATGCTAATTGGTCATTTCCCATGGTATTTAATGACCAATGTCAAATTCTTCGTTAGATCAAGCAAATTAGAGTCTGAATCCAACTAAGGTAATTTTATCTAGCGTCGCTTTTGTTAATTATCCAGACAGCAGTTCTCTTAGCAAGTAAAACTGGCAATTACCGTAATTTTATATGGAAATACGTTCACTATCTAAATATCAGTATCTAAATATAGATGAGATAAAACGTAGTTGATCAGGTAGAATATAACGATGTAATGCCTATTCTTGTGGTAAAGATGTACAAAATATCTAAGTGTAACTGCAAATTGATATACTTGGACAGAAAAACTTTGAAAAATGGGTGACGTGTTATTTTGATAAAAAGTTGATTCTTGATTAGTCACTAAAGTTAATTTGTCAGTTTGTTCTCTTCCCTGTTTTGCCATGCAAACTAACGATAGTTTTGTATGACGTTGATTCAGATTGCTGTTCAGAATGCTAATACGTATACAATTTGAGTTCTTGTTGTCTATCAACCGTTTGATACTGAAATAATTTTAAAAGCAATATACGATTTTTAATATGTAATGTCTTTCCATTTCTTATTCCGATGTTGAAAATATATTTTACAATCATCTCACTATGGTCAGTCTATTTACATAAAGTGTTTTTACTGTTCTTGAGTGGCGAACAATGATTCAACAAAGTATGTAAAAAATCTAAATTGCAAACAAACACATATATATCAAATACTGAGGATAGATAACATTTTAAAACTTCAAACTAAACAAAGAAAAGTTTCCTCCAAAGACAATTATAACCCAGACTTAGTGTCACCATAGCAGACTTAATAAATAATTATGGCATCATTCAAGTCTATTTTGCACACGAAGCATGATAAATTATTTAAAACACGATATGTTATGTAAATAGTAAGAAGTATTTATTTTGAAGGACGTTTTTCGCTTTACGCATGTCTTTATACATAACAACGACGCCGTACGTGTTAGCGAACCAAAATTATTCATGATGCGTAATCAATAGTAAAAAGTGCTATTTGAAATTCTGGTCATTATATGCATTATATCTCCTAATCGACCTAAAGTTTGTTCACCTGAAACATTTAACCATCGTCAAGTACAAAAATAACTTAAAATAACGTCTAAAAATTCATTAAAGATCACTCGCTCGGGTTAACTTTCCATTTACTTGACAATCCAACCAAAGGATGTACACTTGAAATGCATCGTTATTAACAATTCCAGACAATCTTCTTATAGTATTTTTTTTATGACATAATCTAAGTCAATCTGATATTTAAACATACAACGATATTGTTTTTACTTATGCACTAAAAACTTTACATTATTTTCCTGGCTGGTAATATAACTGTAAGTATATAGATCTACATGCAGTTAGAGAACAACATAGTTAGATTATGTACTAGATTGTGCTTATTGGCGCATTTCAGCATTCCTCAGTCATATCACGACAATCGTTAACCTTACTCATGTTCTCTAGGCTAGCATGGATCTCTGGACACAAGCACATATTTAAATCCCAGAGACTAAAAGCTGCCCAACTTTATACATAGAAAGGTAAAATACGGTCTGATCCTACCGGGACGGTGATGATAAGTCAAGAAAATATGTAGTGTTGGCCGACCGCCGTACATATTTGTATCTTTAAGTGAATAATTAAAAAACTATATAATATTATGTAACACTAAATTTTATTATGATCAGATGATCTGGTACAAAAAAATAAATAGCTGTGAACAATATTGATAGCAATACAGATCCTAATCACTCAAAATGTCACCAGTATTCCAGAATATATACTAAATATACACAATATTTCATTTTATCAACAGTTATCTGTAATTGAATTTAATGAATCTCCTTTTTTGACTTCTTCGTAGAAACTCATAGAAAATGGAAACAACAGTTTATTACTTTATCTAATTAAAGTTTTAAGACGCATGTTGACAGGTAATTGTGTCACAAATGTTTTTGTTAATCATTTTGGAATAAGTCTGATATAGACATGGCACAACTTGACATTGTAATAATTACCAAGTAGTTACACCTTCCATTACAAAATGTTTAACATATAGTAATAAAAGACACAGAAAGTACAATGTAACAAAAAAGAAGTCTAGATTCAAACACCTTGTAAATAAATCATAGATTGACGTAATCATAGGCTTCATGTCAATTGTGTAACAATTAGACTACGATCATGTCTAACAATTCTCAGAGAAATATTAATTACAAAATGCATCATCGTGTCCACATGTCAACAGTTCTATATTACTTTATCTAATTAAGTTTTGTTACAATGTAACAAAAAAGCAGTCTAGATTAAAACATCATGTTAATAAATCATAGATAGAAGTAATCAAAGGCTCCATGTCAATTGTGTAACAATTAGACTATGATCATGTCTAACAATTCTCAGAGAAATAGTAATTACAAAATACATCATCGTGTCCACATGTCAACAGTTTTATATAATGATATTGAATCAAGCTGTGAACAGTGTTTGGATAACGTGATTAATCTGAATCAGAGCAAGATTTGATTCAGTGAAATGATTCCGTCCAATGTCTTCCGATTCTTTGAGTAATCTGATTACATTGCTAAATATACAGTAGAACTTGGTTATAACATAATCGGTTATAACATACACTCGGTTAAAACATACCATTTTTCCTGGCTCAATTTTCATATTTTGTATATAACATACTTAGTATGCTATATGGATATAACATACCTCGGTTATAACATACCTTTTTTCTTTGGCCCAGCGAGTATGTTATATCCAAGTTTTACTGTAATGTCTAAATTGTTACGAAACGTATGTGTATCGATGTTAACACACCCAATGCGTTATAAAAGTTGAGAAAAATATTTAGAAATTATAGTCGTATCTATTTTTCTGGCGTTTCTGCAATGTATCAAGCTTGAGTTTCATTTACCTCTTTCGATGCAACCGTCACCTCTGGTATAAAACTAGTAATCCCTGGTAATATTCTAATTGAATCTAAGCATTATAATCGTTATTTAAATTTAGGTAACCATATTAGTAAAATAGGATAAAGACGCAGAAATTAATACTTGTATTCAACCCAATTTCAATTACAAAACTACTGGGGATTAAAAACTGAAAACGATGGGAATAAGAGGATCAGAAACTGTATTCAAATTAAATAGTTTTTTACATTGAATTTAATCTCTATTTAAATTGTATTTAATAAAAAAGTATACATTTTTCGATCTCTATCGGTCTATAAATTGTTTTCTATTTTAATATGTTCTACTTAAAATTATATGCGTTAAGTTAGTGTAACAAAGTAAGATATTCTAGAGTAGTTGTGTAATTTGTATATTAGATTGACGTAAAAAGTATGATTTCTGAAACGGACATTGACCCTGATGAAGGTAGAAATATTGATTGCTTATATACACGAAATCAAACTTTAATTCGTATGTAGAAAGGAAACGCAATAGTCGGCAATTACTGCCATTCGACTATAGATATATTTCAATGATATGATTATGATCTTGTACTATAGGAACAGCTCGGTTATGTAAACAGCTCTTTTATAAAACTTGGATGGTTCCATAAATAATATTTAGAGGTCTAACGTCATAACAAAATTAATGTTGAATGTCAAAGAGGTCAGCTTAAAGCAGTAAAAAGTTGAATGTGCATAAGCTTATTCACCTATTGAATGGGAAAATCTATTGTTTAAAGTACTTTTATATGCATGACCTAAAATACAAACTATAAATACATGTATTTCAAATGTTCGGTTTATTTCATACGCTTTTACTGAATATTTTGTGATAAATTTACATTTGTCATGAAATCAGTTCACTAAGTGCCGATTCTGATATCAATTTGTTATTGTAAAACAATCAAAATCAATGGATTACTTGAATGAACAATAGTCAGGCAATATCCGCATGAATATTTATTACATGGCTTCTATCATGATGTTAGAAACTATTTGGAATAATGGACATTGCAATCTCAATGATATTTAATCATCATATGTTCTTCGCGAAGAAGATTTTATCAAAGATGAGAGCTTATCACTATACAGTCTTCATACTGCAGAACTAAAAAGTGCACCAAATTGTACTTCTGTTTGATCTTGAAAACGCCTACAACGTCATGTGATTATGTGACAGTTTTAAACATCGTTGTTTGTAGGAGGAACAGGCGATTACATTGTACTAAGCCAGTAAGAATAAAAATACTTTTTGGCGCAGATGTCTAAGCCAAATTTTGACCTATATTTTAACCAATACAATTTGCTTGACCTGTTTGTCCCATGTATTTCCCTTCCGGTATAGAAAAAAATAGATAAAATATGGTACAATTGTTTATTTATGACAGTAGTTGCTGACTATTCACTCTGTGTATTATGGGTGACTCACTTACCTAATCGATTATATATTCACCGTGATACACTATCGGTGGTATGACTGAACAGCGAATATGACTATTTATACTTTTAAAATTAACACTGAATAGCGCCGAACATATTTTCCAAGATATTTCTCGTTCAATATTAAAAATGTTCACAGAAAATGACAAAAAGAACATTGCGTAGTTCATGACGTTGCAACCAAGATTTGTAAATTTAAGAGTCTTTGTTAACACTAATAGTCGAGGGAGAGTGGGCAATCGTGTAAGTGAACTGTGATGTGATCCTGTCGAGCGAGTGTTATAATATATAAGAATGTAATAGTTTGATTTGAAGAATTATTAAAAGAATTAACATTATTATGTGCATGTATAGGCTAGGGTACACAGTCACGTGGTCTACTGCAACAACAGGAACCAGCTATGGACAGCAAAAAAGGTACATTAACATTTGTTTAGGCGATTTCTTTTATAAATAAAATATGCAAAAAATCATATAGCGGGCACACATTGCAAACAGTAATATCTTCCTATACACGTCTACCTCGGCTTGGTATTTGCTAGAGTTTATTCTGAAACTATCAAACACAACGAGAATCGAGCAGAACTATGGGTCATTGTTAAAAATTGGCTATAGGTCATGCAAATTAGTAATCCAATGACATTGGACTTGTCCTAATTTCAAAATTTATAAATGTTTTAAAATGTCTTGAGTTCCAGTTATGAGTTATGTTATTTTCATCTAAAATATAATATACTTAATGGTGTTTTGAATTTTTTTAGCATTAATAATGTATAGTTGCATGCATTATTATAAATATATTATTGACACGTCATTTCTCTCCTGAAAATGGATCGGCAAAAAAATACAGAAATATTAGTTCCGTTGTTTAACAAACATTATTTACTACAATTTTATCCCTTAGGCTTACAGTGCCATTCAAAAGTTATTAAACATATTCTTTATTTTAAGATAGACTTATTCATGTCTACCCATACAAAACAACGAAAATTCATCTAAGAAAATTCTAAAATTGTCATTATCTACAAATAAATCAGACTATGGTACATGTACATGAAAAAGCTTTAACATTTATTATAGTACAATTTTATGCGGTGATCAGACTTTTACTCCAAAAAACATTTGTAACAAAATTTTCTGATGACACAGTATATACCACTCATCAGTTGGACGAATATTTGAATTTACAATAGTTTTCCATTATATTTTATGTTGTAAAATGTTATATCGATAGAATTGTCATATAATATTTCAAATGTCTTTTACTTTATCAATTAGAGTTGACATGCGTTTATCTATACTTAAAATATTATCAAATGTAATGTACATATTTAATGTAAGTATGACCCATTTTTGTTATTTTAATACTACTTCATAAGAACTTGAAATGATATCTAAATATCACATGTATAATTTTTCTTTTTAATTAGTTTATTGAAGGCACAACATGCTTTAGCATATAAATGCATTGTATATATTAAGCCAATAATATAACATTTATAATTCGTATGTTTTATTTGTTTATTGAATGCATAACATTCTTTGTAATATTCAGATACATTTTATATACTACGGTTTGGAATAAACTCTCTATGAGTTTAATTATAAAATATATACGGTACATCCACTCCTTGATCTTAACAAAATACTCAAATATAAAATATGTATACAAAATATAGGATTTTAAATTTTTCCATTAAATATGGTTTATTCATATCAACAAAAGATTGGAAAGAGACTTGATACTTTGGCATGAGCACAAATGATTTAAAACTAATTAATAGTGAACCAGAAAAGATAGTTGGTGCGGAATAATTAGAATTTATTCTATAAATAATTATGTTTTTGAACTTCATCATCTTAGCTTTAATCCGACATCATGGTGAAGGGATTATCTATAATGGCTTGCTAATTGAAAAAATGATAAGGTATCATACCTGGTAACATTATTATATAAAAACATCATTAGTTTACTGCGTAAGTTTAGGAGTGCGGACTATACAATATTAGACGGTAAAATATAGTGATAAATGTACATGCACTTTAATCTTAAAAGACAATACGTAGAATGACGTTATTCCACAAACATTATGTATATCTGTGAAATTCAATCATCATTGGTTAGTGATAGTAATATCTTTGCTCTAAATAATGTCCACACTATGTGAAAAAATATGTACTATTATTATTATTGATTGTTTGACTGTGTGACCAATTGTTATATGTGTTGATTTGAAACATGAAAATGTTGGTTACAGTTGTACCTGATTATTACAGTAAAATTATGCCTATATTAGACTACAACATGAAAACTTGAAAAACAAATAGTAATACAAAACTAATAAGTATTGTCTTTCGAAAGAAATCGACGAGGTAGGGTCTGGGTGTAATTTGAACTATTAGGAGATGCTCTCAAAGATTACCGGTTAATTGTGGTAATCACTTTGGAATGCACAGAACGAATGTGGTTGGTTTAATTGACTACTCATTATGTATGTCGTATCCTCATTAAAATATATTACAACCATCTTTGTATGATATTACTAAATTTACATTTCCCATGGCAATTAATGACCCAAAACACATACGTAAAATAATTACCAAACCTAAACAATCCAACAATCCAGTAAAAGTATTGACACAGCAATTTCATCACCGACACTCCTTATTTATCCTGATAAACCCCTAAAAGCAGATACGAATAGCAACTCATCTTAATTACATGTACTTTATTTGGAAATCATTGCTCACTGATTGGAAAGCCAGTATGTAGTGTTATGCTCTGTGTTGCAACTAATGAAACTGCTGTTTTAATCAAGCATATATTATATTACAACTGGATTTGTTTTAATTCATTTTGGTACAATTTGCTGTAAGGTGTAAATTATATGCTGAATTAAACAACATGTTTATATTATTAGGATTGTCCAAAATAACTTCAAGTAGGTTCAAATACGTACAGTAAGAACAATGAATGAACTTGTAAATGATAATGTAAATGAATGTGTAAAGATAATTTCTGGTGGTCGATTAGTGCTTCATTCCTCCTTGTTTTCGTTGTTGAGTTAGAGACTGTTTTTGTACTGTAACAGTTCGGTTTATGACACAAACTTTTTACAAATTGTAGTTTTGAAATAAACAAAGTTACCGGAAATAGTTCTTATTGCTAACACATGTGTTCATACACTAGTAGACGATAATAAAGAAAAACAAAGATAGAATCAACTGATTTACAACAATGTTACACATATGAGCAATATTGTGACTTAAAACGCCAAAATGAATTCTTGTATCAAAATGAACAAAATCTATAGAAATATCACGAATTTAAGCTTGCAGTTCAAATGTTAATACGTGAAGGCTCACTTCAATACATTCACGGGTAACCTTATTAAAGCATCGTTACTATGATTTGATGTATATTATGAGTTACGCTTATTTTGAAGTATTTCATTGCGATGTGGTATAAATATAAAGTCTTTGGCAAGAATAAAACAACCTATGCAGATGAAGCATTAAATGCGGTCAAAAAAAGGAAATCGAATGTAAAACCGTAGTGATGAAATCAATTATTATGAAATTGAGTGAGATAGATCCTGTGTGAAACAAATCTTGTGTACTTTGTATCTATGTTTGATTTAAAGCAACAAAAATCCAATGATCTCTTACGTGAGGAATAATTTATCAAAATTCATTTTTGTATTAGAAACTAATGATATCGTTCCATGAATCAAATTAAGTATTTTGTTAAATACTTACTTAATGGACATCTATTTGATATATTATAAACTCACCGTAAGAATGGCTAACATTTTTTCATTTGATGAATACATTGTTGTCACGAAATTACTCTCGTGCAAATATATATAATACTAATTTCAGGAACATTAGCTCCGCTCATTAATAAACATTCATCACTTTGCTGTCATTATATTCATTTTTGTGAGGTACCACTCCTATTTCTATAAATAGCGAATATTGAAAATGTAAATTACAGTTTGTTGTTTTAAATTTTAGATATGTTTATATTCCAACACTAGTGGACTCTGTCAATGACGTTGATGGTTTGCATACATTATCTTATTCTATTATGGTCGTTTTATCAAAGCAAAATGTGACCAACATGACAAATGTTGCAACCAATGCTTGTAGCATATCATCTGTATATATATCTGTTAAGATAATTCAATAGCATTAAACTGATGACCAATACGTTTGAATCGACAAAATAGGCGTGCTTATTGATCCTTAAATTCCTTTACATCAAAATGTCGTGTATACGACTATGTTCATTTGATTTCAATGACATAGTGTTTTAGTAAAAACATGTTTTTTTAGCATAAACATTTGAATGAGCAATAAAAAGGACGTGACGTTGAAATTATGCAAAAGAAAATCGTGTTAGAAAGAATAGCAAAATATATTGTACACTTTGTATACTTTGGACACAAATAAACATAATTAAATAGTAAGAACACTACGATATGCTAAAGTTCCTTGTTAGACCATTTGGCACACGTGTAACACCTGCTAGAAATCTCAATGATTTTTTGATTACATAATAAATGAAATTGACAAACGCAGAACGTGTACGTACAAGTTTTATAAACTAATGCAGGTCTTTAAGATATGGTGAATTTCATTGTCAAATCATCCAAATAGAGATCACACATGCTCAAAATCACGGTGATTTGAACTATGTACTATTGTTGATCGACAGGATTCATAACAAGTAGATTTGTTCAACATCATTTTGTTGCCACTTGCAAGAAACAGCTGTTTTACCTCCAGCCTGTAATGAGTTTGCACTGTAATTCTTACCATGACTTTAACACAGTATGCTCAAAGGTGTTAATTACAATTAGACTTTGAAGCAATAGTAATTTGTTTTGTTAGATGTAAATAACAAAGTAAGTTCAATTACGTTTTGAGCAAATAGCGTAAATATCATGCATGCAGACGTGATACAAAACATCAGTAAACGATCAGTCTTTGTAGCAATAATAGCGTTACACTAAGCAACATGTATCTCTGACCACACATATGTAGTCAATGAGGAAGTTAATAATTCAACTAAACCATTTTCAACCTCAAGAGACATCCTGTCAGCAGAAAGATCATGTCCAGACCCATAATCACTTGATGAAATGATATTTCTTAAAAACGTGCAAACGTCATATACTTTAACATAAAAGTGTTAATAAGATAGTGCATTCAATAGTATGGTGCTACTACAACACTGTTTTGTTGTTTTATAAAAAAATATATTATTATATGTTATTCAAATATGATATATCGAATAACGATCATTTTATATCGATACGAATATCGTATCGATAATTCTGACCGATATAGAGCCCTAATATGTAATGAAATGATCAAATTTATCCGTAGACATGGATTGCGGTTTCTCAATATTTGTTAGATTTAAAATATCTCTAAATCAAAGAAATCACTATCAGATTAATTGGGATACTAATCATATGTTCATTTATCAAAATTAATCCTCATTTAAACCAAAACGTCGCCTACAAACAAATAAAACACAGTGAATTTACATATGAGACATCTGTTTCTTAAGTATGCTCAAGTTCAATTAGAAGATAGCACCGAAATTCTAGATTCAAGAAAAGATAGTAAATGTTTTAAATGACTTTTTTCGAAAGAAAGGCGTTTCCTTACCTATCAAAACTTTATCTAGGTAAAAGTTTGATAAATAAGTAATTGAAAGCAAACATTATTTCCAAGATAACGAGCTAAATAAATTACACATGTCTGACAAGTGAAAAGGTAAACAAATAAATGCTTCAAACAAAATGTGTAGACATTTCACAGTAATCACATGACTGTATTATCACACCTAATCTAAATGGTGATTATTGATTTGTTTCTTTGATAAGAGACCTTTGATGAATTTATAGTATATAATAATTTTTTTAAACTTAATTGTAAGAAAACTGCCTTGTCCCGTAGTACATAGCTAGCGGGTAAATTGTTTTGCTCAAAGAAACAACGAGTCAGCTTTTTAATGAGACCTGAAATTGGAAACTAGTTATCAAATGATTACCAGTTCAGCACTGTCAGCATTTGAAATCGCCTCGCCACTCTTTGATTTATTTATTTTGATCTACTTCATTGTCGGTTTAATAAGCACATATAGTGATGATAATAGTTTTAATGTTCAATGAACAACTTATATTATACATTTTTAACCTGTATTGTGGCTTATTGGCAATAAAATAAATGGCATTCAAATTGATGCTATCAAATGAATAATCTCATTTAAAGTTCTAATTAGAATACATTTTTCTGTTAATTAGGTAATTAGTTAATTCGTTCGTTTCAATTTTGGAAAATTTGTCTCGTATGTCTATTTCTTGATTTATGATCACGATGTCTTTATTTGCAAAAATTACTAATACCTGGTTAACTTTGGCAATATAGTTTCAAAATACATATGTATCACTAAATGGAGACAATAATAAAACAAACAGAAATCAAACACCGTAAACAATTTAGACTTGAATACAGTGATATAATAGTTACTTATAACAACTTCAATTAGATGCCAATTCTGTAACAATTAAACTACAATTATGTCTAAAACTTATCGTGTAAATGGTTACTAGATAATACATCATCTTGTCAACATGTCTACAATTTGTAAAACGATATTGAATCAAGCTGTGAACAGCGTTTAGATAATATGATCAATATGAAACGGAGCATGATTCGATTAAGTAAAATGGTTTCGTTTAGTGTCTTCGTAAGACATATTTGTTTCCTTTAGTTTGACATAATGAATTCTATCAGAATTGTCACTGTAATGAAAATAAGAATCACACATTTAAATGTTAACAGAATACTAAAGTAGCCTCTAGGAAACAAAGATACAAAATGTTAAAAGAAGAAACAATTTACTAGCATTCTTTAAATAGCCTTCAAGTATTTTCATTTTTTAAATAGTCTTTTGAAAAATCAGTACAATCTCATTCTGATTGTCAAATTGTAATGACGATTGAGACTAAGGACGCCGAAAGAAATATTTGTTCAACAGTAAATTTGATTTAGAAATGGCACGTATTTAATTGATAAAAATAAAATGATTTGTTTATTAAATTGTTATCTGCTTTTCTACTTTCTTAACCGTGTTTTAATTCCCTTTTAGTATGATATTCCCTGTTTAGATAACCATTACTTTATTCCGTCTAATAGTATTATACCAAGTAGCCTAATTGTCTAATCTGTTTACAAGGTGGTCATATTTAGTATAATCCTAATATAAAACGAACAAATATTGATTCCTAAATATCAACAAGATAACTGGCATTAATGCTAATAACTAATGTAGAAATAAGATGCAATGATGTAATTGAATTAAGACAGTTAAAAATCACAGTAGTCCGTCAATCAATTGTATCAATGTTGCATCTACTAACATCAAAGTAAAGGACATAAGAAAACCTTTTACATTGTTCGTGACGAAAATTTATCACATGCTGCATCTTCAGTAACAGGATGATGCTGTTCTTATGTTCATGGTTGCATTTTGTAATAACTGTCCTCATATCATCCTTGACAATCACATATTTAGGAAACTTTCTGAATAAAATAAAGGTTTAAGTTTTCCATTAATGTAATTGTGTGTTCGTTTGAAAGCCCAATGACCATGTCTGGATGACATTTTTCTTTATCTGACAACGCGAACACGCAAAATATTGGAAAGAATATGCTAATTGGTCATTTCCCATGGTATTTAAAGACCAATGTCAAATTATTCGTTAGATCAAGCAAATTATGGTCTGAATCCAACTAAGGTAATTTTATCTAGCTTTGCTTTTGTTAATTATCCAGACAGCAGTTCTCTTAGCAAGTAAAACTGGCAATTACCGTAATTTTATATGGAAATACGTTCACTATCTAAATATCAGTATCTAAATATAGATGAGATAAAACGTAGATGGTTAGGTAGAATATTACGATGTAATGCCTATTCTTGTCGTAAAGATGTACAAAATTATCCAAGTGTTACTGCAAATTGATATACTTAGAAAGAAAAATTTTGAAAAATGGGTGACGTGTTATTTTGATAAAAAGTTGATTTTACTTGCATCTTTATGACGTGCAAGCAATGAATCTTGAAATATGTTAATATTTGTATTAATAATAAATACCATCATGTAATTTTATATTATAAAATATAATTATTTTTTATAAAATTAATGTAATTCTTGAATCATGCATCTATTTGTTAAAGTTCCATGCTTCGGTGTACACTGTGTAAAAAAATATTTTTTATTAGACACTAAAGTTAATTTGTCATTTTGTTCTCTTTCCTGTTTTGCCATGCAAACTAACGATAGTTTTGTATGACGTTGATTCAGATTGCTGTTCAGCATGCTAATACAATTTGTATTCTTATCTATTACCCGTTTAATACTAAATTAATTTTATAATCAATATACGATTTTTAATATCTAATGTCTTTCCATTCGTTATTACTTATTCCGATATTGAAGATAATATTTTACAATTATCTCACTATGGTCAGTTAATTTTTATAAGGTGTTTGTCTTGTACTTACTGTTCTTGGGAGGCGAACAATAATTCAACAAAGGATGTAAAAAGTCTAAATTGCAAACAAACACATATATATCAAATACTGAGAATAGATAACATTTTAAAACTTCTAACTAAACAAAGAAGAGTTTCCACCAAAGATAATCATAACCCAGACTTAGTGTCACCATAGCAGACTTTATAAATAATTATAATGGCATCATTCAAGTCTATTTTGCACACGAAGCATGATAAATTACTTAAAACACGATATTTTATGTAAATAGTAAGAAATTTATATTTTGAAGGACGTTTTTCGCTTTACGCATGTCTTTATACATAACAACGACGCCGGACGTGTTAGCGAACCAAAATTATTCATGATACGTAATCAAATGTAAAAAGTGCTATTTGAAATTCTGGTCATTATATCTCCTAATCTACCTAAAGGTTGTTCACCTGAAACATTTAACCACCGTCAAGTACAAAAATAACTTAAAATAACGTTTAAGAATTCATTAAAGATCACTCGCTCTGGTTAACTTTTCATTTACTTGACAATCCAACCAGAGGATGTAGACTTGAAATGCATTGTTATTAATAATTCCAGACAATCTTCTTATCGTATTTTTATATGACATAATCTAAGACAATCTGATATTTAAACAAACAACGATATTGTTTTTACTTATGCACTTAAACACTTCACATCATTTTTCTAGCTGGTGATATAACTGTAAGTATATAGATCAATATGCGGTTAGAGCAACAACATAGTTGGTTTATGTACTTGATTGTGCTTATTGGCGCGTTTCAGCATTCCTCAGTCATATCACGGCAATCGTTAACCCTACTCATGTTCTCTAGGCTAACATGGATCTCTGGACACAAGCACGTATTTAAATGACAGAGACTAAAAGCTGCCCAACTTTATACATAGAAAGGTAATATATGGTCCGATCCTACCGGGACGGTGATGATAAGTCCAAGAAAATATGTTGTTTTGTCCGACCGCCGTACATATTTGTATCTTTAAGTGAATAATAAAAAAAAAGATAATATTAAGTAACACGAAATTATATTATGATCAGATGATCTGGTACAAAATAATAAATAGCTGTGAACAATATTGATAGCAATACAGATCCTAATCACTCAAAATGTCACTAATATTCCAGAATATATACTTAATATACACAATATTTCATTTTATTGAATTACATTCTCAGACATAACTTGGTGATATATCATTTCTTCTAAATTTAGTTGAATTTATGAGATGTTTAATAGAACTATTTTGTCGTGTGGAGATGGATTTACTTCCTAAAGAGGTTGGCAATGGTAATGATAAGCAATAAAAAGTAGTTCCTGATACAATTATTACATAAAACAATAGGTTAAGTGAAATATTATGTCATTAAAATGACTTTTGATTATAAGTAGTTTTATGGGGAATTCATTCAAATTTAATAATTGTATTACGTCAATTTTAATTTCAGTTCAATTATGTAACACAAATACTATCAAAAATATTTTGTCTGGTAAAAACATTGGTAAGATCTTTATAATATGATGCCCTGTCTGCTAAGTGCTTACATCCTATTAGAAATACTACTTTCTGTGTACACATATTTGGTCAGTAAAGTAAGCTATTTCTATTGAGATTCGTAACGATGTAAAATCAATTAATGAAAAGATTTGTTTTGTATTGCATGCAATTCTTATCTACTAAATTAAATCAAAGACTAGCAAGAACGGTGGTATTGTCTGAATTTTACGAATTGCTTCAAGTCATCAATTATTTTAATGAAGTGAGTCTAAAATAAACGTCAAAACTATTTTAGGCTTTTTAAATCGTAATAATTATTGTATCTGTTCAAGTATCTAAGACAAATTGTATGTTACAACATGTCATTGATCTATAGAATGATGTAATTACTGAAACCCCGCACTATGTTAGTTGTTTACACATACACGAGTACTTATCATTAAGCATTTTTGCGATTGTTTCGATTGAAAAGGCTTTTCCGCAACAAAGACGTCTTTATTTCGATACATAAGCCAATATTAATTCCAAGATAACAAGCTAAGCACATTACTGCTGTCTGACACGTGAAAAGGTGAACAAACGAGAAATGATTTAATTACCAGACAATGACTTTTCTCTAGTATCAAGGGTTATCTGTTATTAAATATATTGAATTTCTTTATTTTGACTTCTTCGTAGAAACCCATAAAAGTGGAAACAACAGTTTATTACTTTATCTAATTAAGTTTTGTTACAATGTAACAAAAAAGCAGTCTAGATTCAAACATCATGTTAATAAATCATAGATAGAAGTAATCAAAGGCTCCATGTCAATTGTGTAACAATTAGACTACGATCATGTCTAACAACTCTCAGAGAAATAGTAATTACAAAATACATCACCGTGTCCACATGTCCACAGTTTTATATAATGATATTGAATCAAGCTGTGAACAGTGTTTGGATAACGTGATTAATGTGAATCAGAGCAAGATTTGATTCAGTGAAATGATTCCGTCCAATGTCTTCCGATTCTTTGAGTAATCTGATTACTTTGCTATATATATTGTCTAAATTGTTACGAAACGTATGTGTATCGATGTTAACACACTCAATGCGTTATAAAAGTTAAGAAAAATGTTTAGAAATTATAGTCGTATCTATTCTTCTGGCGTTTCTGCAATGTATCAAGCTTGAGTTTCATTAACATCTTTCGATGTATCCGTCACCTCTGGTGTAAAACTAGTAATCCCTGGTAATATTCTAATTGAATCTAAGCATTATAATCGTTATTTAAATTTAGGTAACCATATTAGTAAAATAGAATAAAGACGCAGAAATATATACTTGTATTCAACCCAATTTCAATTACAAAAACTACTGGGGGCTAATAACTGAAAACGATGGGAATAAGATGATCAGAAACTGTATTTAAATTAAATAGTTTTAGCATTGAATTTAATCTCTATTTTAAATTGTATTTAATAACAAAAGTATACAATTTTCGATTTCTATCGGTCTATAAATTGTTTTCTATTTGATATGTTCTACTTAAAATTATATGCGTTAAGTTAGTGTAACAGAGTAAGATATTCTAGAGTAGTTGTGTAATTTGTATATTAGATGGACGTAATAGGTATGATTTCTGAAACGGACATTGACCCTGATGGATGTAGAAATATTGATTGCTTATATACACGAAATAAAACTTTAATTCATATGTAGAAAGGAAACGCAATAGTCAGCAATTACTGTCATTCGACTATAGATATATTTAATGATATGATTATGATCTTGTACTATAGGAACAGCTCGGTTATGTAAACAGCTCTTTTATAAAAACTTGGATGGGTCCATAATAAATATTTAGTGGTCTAACGTCATAACGATTTATTATTTGAGTTATTTTAAACATATTTTATCGAAATATTTTTTTCTATAAAATTCACAATTCACTATCAAAATTAATGTTGAATGTCAAAGAGGTCAGCTTAAAGCAGTAAAATGATAAATGTGCATAAGCTTATTCACCTATTGAATGGGAAAGTCTATTGTTTAATGTACTTTTATATGCATGACCTAAAATACAAACTATAAATATTTCAAATGTTCGGTTTATTTCATACGCTATTACTGAATATTTTGTGATAAATTTACATTTGTCATGAAATCAGTCCACTAAGTGCCGATTCTGATATCAATTAGTTATTGTAAAACCATCAAAATCAATGGATTACTTGAATGAACAATCGTCAGGCAATATCCGCATGAACATTCATTACATGGCTTCTATCATGATGTTAGAACCGATTTGGAATAAAGGACATTGCAATCACAATGATATTTAATCATCAGATGTTCTTCGCCAAGAAGATTTTATCAAAGATGAGAGCTTATCACTATACAGTCTTCATACTGCAGAACTAAAATGTGCACCAAATTGTACTTCAGTTTGATCTTAAAAACGCCTACAACGTTGTATGATTATGTCGTAGTTTTATACATCGTTGTTTCCAGGAGATTACATCGAAGAATAAAATTACTTTTTCGGCACAGATGTCTAGGCCATCATTTGACCTATTTTGACCGATACTATTTGCTCTACAATTCCTGATGTCTTATGTAATTCTCCTCCGATATTGACAAATGGATAACAGATATAGTACCATCGGTTATTTGTGATAAAAAGGTGCGTAGCAAGGATAGTAGTTGCTGATTTACTTTAAGTGACTCATTATGCTAATCGATTATTCATTCATCGTTGTATGCGCCGGGCGGTATAACTTCAGCGAATATGACCATTTATACTTTTAAAAAAATAACACTTCTTATCGCCGAACATATTTGCCAAGATATTTCTCGTTCAATATTAAAAATGTTCACAGAAAATGACAAAAATGACATTACGTAGTTCATGACGTTGCAACCAATATTTGTTATTTTACGAGTCTTTGTTAACACTAATAGTCGAGGTAGAGTAGGCAATCATGTAAGTGAACTGTGATGTGATCCTGAAAGAGCGACTGTTATAATATATAAGAATGTAATCGTTTGATCTAAGAATTATTAAAAGAAATAGCATTATTATCATCTACTGAAACAACAGGAACCAGCTATGGACAGCAAAAGAGGTAAATTAACATTTGTTTAGGCGATTTCTTTTATAAATAAAATATGCAAAAAATCATAAAGCGGACAAACATTGCAAGCAGTAATATCTTCTGATACACGTCTACCTCGGCTTGGTTTTTGCTAGAGTTAATTCTGAAACTATCACACAACGAGAATCGAGCAGTACTATAGGTCATTGTAAAAATTGGCTATATGTCATGCAAATAGGTCATTTTTATTAGGAATCTTTCTCTGAACAAAACATGGCATATTAAAGCAATACAAGTTTCTAAATAAGCCAAAATTGGCACCAAGTTTCTTCTTGAAAATGGCAAAGATATCGAATGTAAACAGCAAATAGGTAATTGGCAAGCAACAAATGTAAACGATTAGTAATCCAATGACATTGAAGCTTGTCCTATATTCAAAATTTATAAATGCACTGAAAATGTCTTGAGTTTCAGTTATGAGTTATGTTATTTTCATCTAAAATATAATATACTTAATGGTGTCTTGAATTTTTTTAGCATTAATAATGAATAGTTGCATGCAGTATGATAAATATATTGTTGACACGTCATTTCTCTCCTGAAAATGGATCGTAGGCAACAAAATACAGAAATATTAGTTCCGTTGTTTAACAAACATTGATCATTTACTACGATTTTATCCCTTAGGCTTACAGTGCCATTCAAAAGTTATTGAACATATTCTTTATTTTAAGATAGACTTATTCATGTCTACCCATACAAAACAACGAAAATTCATCTGAGAAAATTCTAAAATTGGCAGTATCTAAAAATAAATCAGACTATGGTACATGTACATGAAAAAGCTTAAAACATTTATTATAGTACAATTTTATGCGGTGATCAGACTTTTACTCCGGAAAACATTTGTAACAAAATTTTCTGATGACACAGTACATACCTCTTATCAGTTCGACGAATAATTGAATTTACAATATTTTACCATAATATTTCATGTTGTAAAATATTACATCGATGGAATTGTCAAACAATATTTCAATGTCTTTTACTTTATCAATAAGAGTTGACATGCGCTTATCTATACTTAAGATACTACCAAGTGTAATGTATATATTTAATGTAAGTATGACCCTTTTTTGTTATTCTATACTACTTCATAAGAACATTCTTTGTAATATTCAGATACATTGTATATACTATGGTTTGGAATAAACTCTCTATGAGTTTAATTATAAAATACATACGGTACATCCACTCCTTGATCTTAACAAAATATTCAAATAAAAAATATGTATACAATATATAGGTTTTCATTTTTTCCATTAAATATGGTTTATTCATATCAACAAAATGTTTGGCAAGAGGACAAATGATTTAAAACTAATTAATAGTGAAGCAGAATGTATAGTTAGTGCGGAATAATGAGAATTTTAATCTCTAAATAATTATGTTTTTGAACTTCAATAGCTTAGCTTTCATCTGACATAATGGTGAGGGGATTATCTATAATGGCTTGTTAATTGAAAAAATGATAAGGTATCATACCTCGCAAAATTACTATTACATGAGTATAGGAGCGCGTGTTATAATTCTTTGTGCTAAATGCACCCTAATTTAAAAGCCAATCTGTAGCATGACGTTTTCCCCACAATCATGTTTTATATCTTGGAAACCATTTGTGGTTAACAGGATTTCGATAGTAATATCTTTGAACTAAATATTGTCTACACTACATAAAAAATATGTACTACTATTATACAGGATTGTTTGACTAAGTGACCAAGCGTGATGTGTGTTGATATGAAACATAAGAATGTTGGTTACAGTTGTAATTGATTATTGGTGTAAATTAACACATGCATTAAATTCTAACACTATGAAAATCTGAAAAACAAATTGTAAAAACTGTCAACATGAATAAAAAGTATTTCCTTTTGGCTTGTAACTAAAGAATATGATTGACTTTTCTGTCCTCAAATATATTTTCCTTTGTACAATACATAACGTTTGATATTTCAGAAACAAATTTGATGCCGAATAAATCTAAAACAGTGTTTACTAGTGCATTTGGGTGATTATGTTTACATTAATCTACTTCAACTCGATTGTTGAACAAGTTCTTACAAGTTCTTTACTAATCGCTCTCGAGTCTGCTTTCTGCAGTCTTAGAATAGTGTTACTTCGTATTGTCATTCACAAGGAAAGGACGAGGTAGGGTTTAGGTGTAATGTGAATTCATTGGGAACTGCAATCAAAGATTACCAATCTAAAGTCATTATCACTTGGGAATGCTTGCAACGAACGTTGTTGGTTTAATTGACTACGCATTTGGACTATCTATGTCTAATTCTCATTAAAAACTTTATTACAACCATCTTAGTAGGAAATTACTTAGTTTGCATTTCTGATCGCTATTAATGACCCAAAACACAAACGTGAAATTATTACTAAACCTAAACAATTCAACAATTGAGTAAAAGTATTGACACAGCAATTCAATCACTGACACTTCTTAATTATCCAGATAAAATTGCTTTATTTGGAAATGCTCAATGATCGGAAACCCCGTATGTAGTGTTATGCTCTGTGTTACAACTAATGAAACTGCTGTTTTAATCAAGTATATATTATATTACAACTAGATTTGTTGTATTTCATTTTGTTACAATTTGCTGTAAAGTGTAAATTCAATGCTGACTGAAACAACATGTTTATATTATCAGGATAGTCCAAAACAACTTTGAGTAGGTTCAATTACGTACACTAAGAACAATGAATGAACTTTATGAACGTGTAAAGATAATTTCTGGTAATCGATTAGTGCTGCATTCCTCATTGTTTTCGTGTTTTTGCACTGTAACAGTTCAGTTTATGACACAAACGTATTACAAATTGCACTTTTCAAATAAACAAAGTTACCGGAAATAGTTCTTATTGCTATGTATGCATATACTGGTAGACAAAACAAAGGAACACAAAGATTCAATTAAACTGATTTACAAAAATTAACAGGTTACACATACGAGCAATATTGTGATTTAGGACGCCAAAATGAATGCTTGTATCAAAATGAACAACCTTTGCAGGTGAACAATTAAATGCTTACAAAAAAGAAAATCGAATGTGAAAAAGTAGTGATAAAATGAATGATTATGAAATTAAGTGAGATAGTTCCTGTGTGGAACGAATCGTGTGTACTTTTTATCTTTGTTTAATTAAAAGCAACAAAAATCCAATGATCTCTTATGTGAGGAATTATTTATCAAAATTCATTTTTGTATTAGAAACTAATGATATCGTTCCATGAATCAAATTCAGTATTTTGTTAAATATTTACTTAATGGACATCTATTTGATATATTGTAAACTCACCGTAAGAATGGCTAACGTTTTTTCATTTGATGAATACATTGTTGTCACGAAATTTCTCTCGTGCAAATATATATAATACTAATTTCAGGAACATTAGCTCCGCTCATTAATAAACATTCATCACTTTGCTGTCATTATATTTATTTTTGCGAGGTACCACTCCTGTTTCTATAATAGCGAATATTGAATATGTAAATTACAGTTTGTCGTTTTAAATTTTAAATATTTATATTCCAACACCATTGGACACTGCCAATGACGCTGATGGTTTGCATACATTATCTTATTCCATTGTGGTCGTTTTATCAAAGCAAAAAGTGACCAACATGACAATTGTTGCAACCAATGCTTGTAGCATATCATCTGTATATATATCTGTTAAGATAATTCAATAGCATGAAACTGATTACCAATACTTTTGTAATCGTAAAAATAGGCGTGCTTTTTTATCCTTAAATTCCTTTATATCAAAATGTCGTGTATACGACTATGTTCATTTGATTTCTATGACACACTGTTTTAGTAAAAACATGTTTTAGCATAAACATTTGAATGAGCAATAAAAATGACGTGACGTTGAAATTATGCAAAAGAAAATTGTGTAAGAAAAAATAGTAGAAAAAAAGAAAAAGATTTAAATAGTAAGAACACTAAGATATGCTAAAGTTTCTTGTTAGATCATTTGGCACACAGATAACACCTGCTAGAAATCACGACGATTTTTGGATTACATAATAAATGAAATTGACAAACGCAGAACGTGTACGTACAAGTTTTATAAACTAATGCAGGTCTTTAAGATATGGTGAATTTCATTGTCAAATCGTTCCAAATAGAGATCACACATGCTCAAAATCACGGCGATTTGAACTATGTACTATTGTTGTTCGACAGGATTCATAACAAGTAGATTTGTTCAACATAATTTTGTTGCCACTTGCAAGAAAAAAGCTGTTTTACCTCCAGCCTGTAATGAGTTTGCACTGTAATTCTTACCATGACTTTAACACATAATGCTCAAAGGTGTTAATTACAATTAGACTTTGAACCAATAGTAATTGGTTTTGTTAGATGTAAATAACAAAGTAAGTTCAATTACGTTTTGAGCAAATAGCGTAAATATCATGCATGCAGACGTGATACAAAACATCAGTAAACGATCAGTCTTTGTCGCAATAATAGCGTTACACTAAGTGTCATCACTTTTTAGCAACATTTATCTCTGACCACACATATGTAGTCAATGAGGAAGTTAATAATTCAACTTAACCATTTTCAACCTCAAGAGACGTCCTGTCAGCAGAAAGATCATGTCCAGACCCAGACTCACTTGATGAAATGATATTTCTTAAAAACGTGCAAACTTTAACATTCAAGTGTTAATAAGAAGTGCATTCAATAGTATGGTGCTACTACAACACCGTTTTGTTGTTTTATAAAAAAAATATTATTATATGTTATTCAAATATGATATATCGAATATCGATTATTTCGTATCGATACGAATATCGTATCGATAATTCTGACCGATATACAGCCCTAATATGTAATGAAATGATCAAATTTATCCGTAGACATGGATTGCGGTTTCTCAATATTTGTTAGATTTAAAATATCTCTAAATCAAAGAAATCACTATCATGATTAATTGGGATACTAATCATATGTTCATTTATCAAAGTTAATCCTCATTTAAAGCAAAACGTCGCCTACAAACAAATAAAACACAGTGAATTTACATATGAGACATTTGTTTCTTAAGTATGCTCAAGTTCAATTAGAAGATAGCACCGAAATTCTAGATTCAAGAAAAGATAGTAAATGTTTTATATGACTTTTTTCGAAAGGCGTTTCCTTACCTATCAAAACTTCATCTAGGTAAAAGTTTGATAAATAAGTAATTGAAAGCAAACATTATTTCCAAGATAACGAGCTAAATAAATTACACATGTCTGACAAGTGAAAAGGTAAACAAATAAATGCTTCAAACAAAATGTGTAGACATTTCACAGTTATCACATGACTGTATTATCACACCTAATCTAAATGGTGATTATTGATTTGTTTCTTTGATAAGAGACATTTGATGAATTTATAGTATATAATAATTTATTTAAACTTAATTGTAAGAAAACTGCCTGGTCCTGTTGAACACAGCTAGCGGGTAAAATGTCTTTCTCAAAGAAACAACGAGTCAGCTTTTTTAATGAGACCTGAAATTGGGAACTGGTTATCCAATGATTACCAGTTCAGCACTGTCAGCATTCGACCTCGCCTCGCCTCTCTTTGATTTATTTATTTTGATCTACTTCATTGTTGATTTAATAAGTACATATAGTAATGATAATAGTTTTAATGTTCAATGACTAACTTTTATTATACATTCTTAACCTGTTTTATGGCTTATTAGCAATAAAATTATGGCATTTAAATTGATGTTCTCTAATGAATAATCTCATTTAAAGTCCAAATTAGAATACATTTTTCTGATAGTTCGTTATATGATCAAATTTTGGAAAATTTGTCTGGTATGTCTATTTTACGATTTATGCTCACGGTGTCTTTATTTGTAATAATTACTAATACCTGGTAGTCGAATTGTATGTATCATTACAAAGTTGTTAACTTTGGCAATAAAGTTTCAAAATACATGTGTATTACTAACTTAAGACAAGAATCAAACGCACAGAAATAAAACATCTTAAACAATTTGGACTTGAATCCAGTGATATGATAGTTAATCATAACAACTTCAACTTAATGCCAATTCTGTAACAATTAGACTACAATCATCATGTCTAAAACTTCTCATGGATATGGTTATTACATCATCTTGTCAACATGTCTACAATTTGATATAATGATATTGGATCAAACTGTGAACAGCGTTTGAATAATATGATCAATGTGAATCAGAGCATGGTTAGATTCAGTGATATGACTTCGTATAGTGTCTTCGTATTACATATTTGTATCCATTCGTTTGTTTCAATAAATTCTATCTGAATTGTCAGTGTAATAAAAAAAGAATCACACATTTAAATGTAAACAGAAAACAAAGTTAACCTCTAGGATACAAAGATACAAAATGTTAAAAGAATAGGTTTTTACAATTAACTAGCATTCTTTAAATAGCCTTCAAGTATTTTCATTTCTAAATAGTCATTTAAAAAAACAGAACAATCTGATTCTGATTGTCAAATAGTAATGACGATTGAGACTAAGGACGCCGAAAAGAATATTTGTTCAACAGTAAATTTGATTAGAAATAGCACGTATTTAAATGATAAAAATAAAATGATTAGTTTATAAAACATTTAGTTTATATTTTTTTGTATTGAATTTGATTTCTGCTTTGAATTTCTCAAATGAAATTTATCTGCTTTTCAATTTTTAACCGTGTTTTAATTCCGTTCAAGTAAGGTATTTCCTGTTTAGATTAACATTAATTTATTCCGTCATATAGTATTATATCAAGGAGCCTAATTGTGTAATCTGTTTAAAGGTGGTCATATTTAGTATAATCTACAATGAAACAAAGAAATATTGAATCCTAAATATCAACCAGATACCTGGAATAAATGCTAATAACTAATGTAGAAAAAAGATGCAATGATGTAAATGAATTACAAAAGTCCGGTCAAAGGTAATGTAAGAAAATCACAGCAGTCCGTCAATCAATTGTATCAATGTTGCGTGTACTTACATCAAAGTAAAGGGCATAAGAAAACCTTTTACATTGTTCGTGACGAAAATTTATCACATGTTGCATCTTCAGTAATAGGATGATGCTGTTCTTATGTTCATAATTACATTTTGTAATAACTGTCCACATACCATCCTTGACAATCACATATTTAGGAAACTTTCTGAATATAATAAAGGTTTAAGTTTTCCATTAATGTAATTGTGTGTTCGTTTGAAAGCCCAATGACCATGTCTGGATGACATTTTTCTTTATCTGACAACGCGAACACGCAAAATGTTGGAAAGAATATGCTAATTGGTCATTTCCCATGGTATTTAAAGACCAATGCCAAATTATTCGTTAGATCAAGTAAATTAGGGTCTGAATTCAACTAAGGTAATTTAATCTAGCGTCGCTTTTGTTAATTATCCAGACAGCAGTTCTCTTAGCAAGTAAAACTGGCAATTACCGTAATTTTATATGGAAATACGTTCACTATCTAAATATCAGTATCTAATTATAGATGAGATAAAACGTAGTTGATCAGGTAGAATATTACGATGAAATGCCTATTCTTGTCGTAAAGATATACAAAATTATCTAAGTGTTACTGCAAATTGATATTCTTAGACGGAAAAACTTTGAAAAATTGATGACGTGTTATTTTGATAAAAAGTTGATTTTACTTGCATCTTTATGACGTGCAAGCAATGAAACTTGAAATATGTTAATATTTGTATTAATAATTAATACCATTATGCAATTTTATATTATACAATATTACATTTTATAAAATTTATGTAATTCTTGAATCATGCATCTATCAGTTAAAGTCCAATGCTTCGGTATACACTGTGTAAATAATTTTATTCTTTATTTGACATTAAAGTTAATTGTCATTTTGTTTTCTTCCCTGTTTTTCCATGCAAACTAACGATAGTTTTGTATGACGTTGAATTAGATAGCTGTTCAGTATGCTAATACGTATACAAATTCAATTCTTGTTGTCTATCAACCGTTTAATACTGAATTAGTTTTAAAAGCAATATACGATTTTTAATATATAATGTCTTTCCATATCTTATTACTTGTTCCGATGTTGAAAATATATTTTACAATTATCTCACTATGGTCAGTCTATTTATATAAAGTGTTGTTCTTGTACTTACTGTTCTTGAGTGGCGAATAATGATTCAACAAAGTATGTAAAAAATCTAAATGTCAAATAAACACATATATATCAAATACTGAGAATAAATATCAGTTTAAAACTTCTAACTAAACAAAGAATAGTTTCTACCAAAGATAATCAAAACCCAGATTTAGTGTCACCATAGCAGACTTTATAAATAATTATGGCATCATTCAAGTCTATTTTGCACGCGAAGCATGATAAATTACTTAAAACAAACACGATATTTATGTAAAAAGTAAGAAGTATTTATTTTAAGTGACATTTTCATGCCTTCAAATATAACAACGACGCCGTATGTGTTAGCGAACCAAAATTATTCATGATGCGTAATACTATTTGAAAAATTCTGGTCATTATATGCATTATATCTCCTAATCGACCTAAAGGTTGTTCACCTGAAACATTTAACCACCGTCAAGTACAAAAATAACTTAATATAACGTCTAAGAATTAATTAAAGAACACTCGCTCGGGTTAACTTTCCATTTACTTGACAATCAAACCAAAGGATGAACACTTGAAATGCATCGTTATTTACATTTCCAGACAATCTTCTTATCGTAATTCTATATGACATAATCTAAGTAATTCTGATATTTAAACAAACAACGATATTGTTTTTACTTATGCACCACTAAAACACTTCACATCATTTTCTGGCTGGAAATATATCTGTAAGTATGCTTATTGGTGCGTTTCAGCATTCCTCAGTCATATCACGGCAATCGTTAAACCAACCATGTTCTCTAGGCTAGCATGGATCTCTGGACAAAAACACATATTTAATGCCAGGGACTAAAAGCTGCCCAACTTTATACATAGAAAGGTAAGATACGGTAGGATCCTACCGGGACGGTGATGATAAGTCCAAGAAAATATGTAGTTTTGGCCGACCGCAGTACATATTTGTATCTTTAAGTGAATATTTAAAAAACTAGATAATATCATGTAACACTAAATTTTATTATGATCAGGTGATCTGGTACAAAATAATAAATAGCCGTGAACAATATTGATAGCAATACAGATCCTAATCACTCAAAATGTCACCAATATTCCAGAATATATACTTAACATACACAATATTTCATTTTATCGAATTACATTCTCAGACATTTCTTCTAAATTTATTTGAATTGATAAGATGTTTAATAGAACTATTTCGACGTGTGGAGATAGATTGACTTTCTAAAGAGGTTGACAATAGTAATGATAAGCAACAAAATGTAGTTCCTGATACAATTATTACTTAAAACAACAGGTTTAGTGAATTGTTGTGTCATTAAAATGACTTTTGATTATACTTAGTTTTATGGGGAATTCATTCAAATTGAATTCCGTCAATTTTAATTTCAGTTCAATTATGTAACACAAATACTGTCAATAAATATTTTGTCTGGTAAAAAACTTTGGTAATGTTTTATAATATGATGCCCTGTCTGCTAAGTGCTAATATCCTATTAGAAATACTACTTTCTGTGTATACATATTTGGTCAGTAAAGTAAGCTATTTCTATTGAGACAGCTTAACGATGTAAGATCAATTAATTAAAAGTTTTGTTTTGTCTTGCGTGTAATTCTTATCTACTAAATTAAATCAAAGTCTAGCAAGAACGGTGGTATTGTCTGAATTTTACGAATTGCTTCAAGTCATCAATTATTTTAATGAAGTGTTTGTAAAATAAACGTCAAAACTATTTTAGACTTTTGAAATGATAATTATTATTGTTTACACATACACGAGTACTTATCTTTAAGCATTTTTGCGATTGTTTCGATTGAAAATGATTTGTCTTAAAGGCTTTTCCGCAACAAAGACGTCTTTAATTCGATACATCTTAATAAGCCAACATTAATTCCAAGATAACAAGCAAAGCACATTACTACTTTCTGACACGTGAAAAGGTGAAAAAACGAGAAATGATTTAATTATCAGACAATACAGATTATGACTTTTCTCTAGTATCAACAGTTATCTGTTATTGAATTTATTGAATTTCTTTATTTTGACTTTTCGTAGAAACCCATAAAAGTGGAAACAAAAGTTTATTACTTTATCTAATTAAGTTTTGTTACAATGTAACAAAAAAGCAGTCTAGATTCAAACATCATGTTAATAAATCATAGATAGAAGTAATCAAAGGCTCCATGTCAATAATGTAACAAATAGACTACGATCATGTCTAACAACTCTCAGAGAAATAGTAATTACAAAATGCATCATCGTGTCCACATGTCAACATTCATATATAATGATATTGAATCAAGCTGTGAACAGTGTTTGGATAACGTGATTAATGTGAATCAGAGCAAGATTTGATTCAGTGAAATGATTCCGCCCAATGTCTTCCGATTCTTTGAGTAATGTGATTACTTTGCTATATATATTGTCTAAATTGTTACGAAACGTATGTGTATCGTTGTTAACACACTCAATTCGTTATAATAGTTATGGGGAAATATTTAGAAATTATAGTCGTATCTATTCTTCTTGCGTTTCTGCAATGTATCAAGCTTGAGTTTCATTAACATCTTTCGATGCAACCGTCACCTCTGGTGTAAAACTAGTAATCCCTGGTAATATTCTAATTGAATCTAAGCATTATATTCGTTATTTAAATTTAGGTAACCATATTAGTAAAATAGGATAAAGACACAGAATTAAATACTTGTATTCAACCCAATTTCAATTACAAAAACTACTGGGGGCTAATAACTGAAAACGATGGGAATAAGATGATCAGAAACTGTATTTAAATTAAATAGTTTAAGCATTAAATTTAATCTCTATTTAAATTGTATTTAACAACAAAAGTATACTTTTTTCGATTTCTATCGGTCTATAAATTGTTTTCTATTTGATATGTTCTACTTAAAATTCTATGCGTTAAGTCAGTGTAACAGAGTAAGATATTATAGCGAAGTTGTGTTATTTGTGTATTAGATGGACGTAATAGGTATGATTTCTGAAACGGACATTGACCCTGATGAATGTTGAAATATTGATTGCTTATATACACGAAATAAAACTTTAATTCATATGTAGAAAGGAAACGCAATAGTCAGCAATTACTGTCATTCGACTATAGATATATTTCAATGATATGATTATGATCTTGTACTATAGGAACAGCTCGGTTATGTAAACAGCTCTTTTATAAAACTTGGATGGTTCCATAATTAATATTTAGAGGTCTAACGTGATAACAATTTATTAATTTAGTTATTTTAAACATATTTTATCGAAATATTTTTTTCTATAAAATTCACAATTCACTATCAAAATTAATGTTGATTGTCAAAGAAGTCAGCTTAAAGCAGTAAAATGATGAATGTGCATCAGCTTATTCACCTATTGAATGGGAAAATCTATTGTTTAAAGTACTTTTATATGCATGACCTAAAATACAAACTATAAATACATGTTTTTCAAATGTTCGGTTTATTTCATACGCTATTACTAAATATTTTGTGATACATTTACATTTGTCATGAAATCAGTTCACTAAGTGCCGATTCTGATATCAATTTGTTATTGTAAAACAATCAAAATCAATGGATTACTTGAATGAAAATCGTCAGGCAAAATCCGCATGAACATTAATAACATGGCTTCAATCATGATGTTAGAACCTATTTGGAATAATGGACATTGCAATCACATGATATTTAACCATCATATGTTCTTCGCGAAGAAGATTTTATCAAAGATGAGAGCTTGTCACTATGCAGTCTTCATACTGCAGAACTAAAAAGTGCACCAAATTGTACTTCAGTCTGATCTTGAAAACGCCTACAACGTCATGTGATTATGTGACAGTTTTAAACATCGTTGTTTGTAGGAGGAACGGGCGATTACATTGAACTAAGCCAGTAAGAATAAAACTACTTTTTCGGCGCAGATGTCTAAGCCAACTTTTGACCTATATTTTAACCAATACAATTTGCTTGACCTGTTTGTCCCATGTAATTCCCTTCCGTTATAGAACAAAATAGATAAAATATGGTACCATTGTTTATTTATTGCTGACTATTCACTCTGTGTATTATGGGAGACTCACTTACCTAATCGATTATATATTCACCGTGATACACTACCGGTGGTATGACTGAACAGCGAATATGACTATTTATACTTTAAAATTAACACTGATTAGCGTCGAACATATTTTCCAAGATATTTCTCGTTCAATATTAAAATTGTACACAGAAAATGACAAAAAGAACATTGCGTAGTTCATGACGTTGCAACCAAGATTTGTTATTTTACGAGTCTTTGTCATGTAAGTGAACTGTGATGTGATCCTGAAAGAGCGAGTGTTATAATATATAAGAATGTAATAGTTTGATTTAAAGAATAATTAAAAGAACTAACATTATTATGTGCATGTATAGGCTAGGGTACACAGTCACGTGGTCTACTGCAACAACAGGAACCAGCTATGGACAGCAAAAAAGGTACATTAACATTTCTTTAGGCGATTTCTTTTATAAATAAAATATGCAAAAAATCATAAAGCGGACAAACATTGCAAACAGTAATATCTTCCTGTACACGTCTACCTCGGCTTGGTATTTGCTAGAGTTTATTCTGAAACTATCAAACACAACGAGAATCGAGCAGAACTATAGGTCATTGTTAAAAATTGGCTATAGGTCATGCAAATAGGTCATTTTTATTTTAATAGGTCATTTTTATTAAGAATCTTTCTCTGAACAAAACATGGCATATTAAAGCAATACAAGTTTCTAAATAAGCCAAAATTGGCACCAAGTCTCTTCTAGAAAAGGGAAAAGATATCGAATGTAAACAGCAAATAGGTAATTGGTAAGCAACAAATGTAAACGATTAGTAATCCAATGACATTGGACTTGTCCTAAATTCAAAATTTATAAATGCTCTAAAAATGTCTTGAGTTCCAGTTATGAGTTATGTTATTTTCATCTAAAATATAATATACGTAATGGTGTCTTGAATTTTTTTTAAGCATTAATAATGTATAGATGCAGCAGTATGATAAATATATTGTTGACACGTCATTTCTCTCCTGAAAATGGATCGGCAACAAAATACAGAAATATTAGTTCCGTTGTTTAACAAACATTTATCATTTACTACAATTTTATCCCTTAGGCTTACAGTGCCATTCAACAGTTATTGAACATATTCTTTATTTCAAGATAAACTTATTCATGTCTACTCATACAAAACAACGAAAATTCATCTAAGAAAATTCTAAAATTGGCATTATCTACAAATAAATCAGACTATGGTACATGTACATGAAAAAGGTTTAACATTTATCATAGCACAATTTTATGCGGTGATTAGACTTTTACTCCAAAAAACATTTGTAACAAAATTTTCTGATGACACAGTATATACCACTCATCAGTTCGACGAATAATTGAATTTACAATATTTTACCATAATATTTCATGTTGTAAAATATTAAATCGATGGAATTGTCATACACTATTTCAATGTCTTTTACTTTATCAATAAGAGTTGACATGCGTTTATCTATACTAAAGATACTACCAAGTGTAATGTATATATTTAATGTAAGTATGACCCATTTTTGTTATTCTATACTACTTCATAAGAACTTGAAATGATATGTAAATATCACATGTATTTTTTATATTTTTTATTGGTTTATTGAAGGCACAACATGCTTTGGAATTTCTAAATGCATTGTATTATTAAGCCTATGATTTAACATTTATAATTCTCATGTTTTATTTGTTTATTGAAGTCAACATTTTTTGTAATATTCAGATACACTGTTTATACTATGGTTTGGAATAAACTCTGTTTGAGTTTAATTATAAAATATATACGGTACATCCACTCCTTGATCTTAACAAAATATTCAAATATAAAATATGTATACAATATATAGGTTTTCATTTTTTCCATTAAATATGGTTTATTCATATTAACAAAAGATTGGAAAGAGACTTGATACTTTGGCATAAGCACAAATGATTTAAAACTAATTAATAGTGAACCAGAAAAGATAGTTGGTGCGGAATAATTAGAATTTAATCTATAAATAATTATGTTTTTGAACTTCAATATCTTAGATTTAATCTGACATCATGGTGACGGGATTATCTATAATGGCTTGCTAATTGAAAAAATGATAAGGTATCATACCTGGTAAAATTATTATATGAAATCATCATTATAGTGCTGCATAAGTTTAGGAGTGCGGGCTATACAATATTAGACGGTAAAATAAAGTGCTAAATGTACATGTACTTTAATTTTAAAAGTCAATACGTAGAATGACGTTATTCCACAAACATTATGTATATCTGTGAAATTTAATCATCATTGGTTAACAGGATAGTGATAGTAATATCTTTGCTCTAAATAATGTCTACACTATGTAAAATATATGTAATATTATTATGCATGATTGTTTGACTGTGTGACCAATTGTTATATGTGTTGATTTGAAACATGAAAATGTTGGTTACATTTGTACTTGATTATTACTGTAAAAATATGCTTATATTAAAGTACAACATTGTGAAAACTTAAAAAACAAATAGTAATACAAAACTTGTACGTATTGTCTTTCTAAAGAAACCGACGAGGTAGGGTCTGGTTGTAATTAAAACTATTTGGAGCTGCTATCAAGTAATACCGGTCAAACGTGATAATGACTTTGGAATGCACACTACGAACATGATTGGTTTAATTGACCAATGTATGTCTAATCCTCATTAAAAATATATTACAACAATCATTGTATGTATTTACTAAGTTAACATTTCCCATTGCCATTAATGACCCAAAACACATACGTGAAATAATTACCAACCTAGGCAATCCAACAATTCAGTAAGAGTATTGACACAGCAATTTCATCGCCGACACTCCTTAATTATCCTGATAAACCCCTAGAAGCAGATACGAATAGCAACTCATCTTAATTACTTTATTTGGAAATCATTGCTCACTGATTAGAAAGCCAGTATGTAGTGTTATGCTCTGTGTTACAACTAATGAAACTGCTGTTTTAATCATGTATATATTATATTACAACTGGATTTGTTTTAATTCATTGTGGTACAATTTGCTGTAAGGTGTAAATTATATGCTGACTTAAACAACGTGTTTATATGATTAGGATAGTCCAAAGTAACTTCAAGTAGGTTCAAATACGTACAGTAAGAACAATGAATGAACTTTATGAACGTGTAAAGATAATTTCTGGTGATCGATTAGTGCTGCATTCCTCATTGTTTTCGTTGTTGAGTAAGAGACTGTTTTTGTACTGTTACAGTTCGGTTTATGACACGGTTTATTACAAATTGCAGTTTTGAAATAAACCAAGTTTCCGTAAATAGTTCTTATTGCTAATACATGTGTACATACACTAGTATACGATAATAAAGAAAAACAAAGATAGAATCAACTAATTTACAACAAATGACATGTTACACATTTGGGCAATATTGTGACTTAAGACGCCAAAATGAATGCTTGTATCAAAATGAACAAAATCGATATATTAAATATCACAAATTTAAGCTTGCAGTCCAAATGTTAATACGTGAAGGCTCACTTCAACACATTCGCTGGAAACCTTATTAAAGCATCGTTACTATGATCTGCTGTATATCATGAGTTACGCTTATTTTGAAGTATTTCATTACGATGTGGTATAAATATGAAGTCTTTGGCAAGAATTAAACAACCTTTGCAGGTGAACCATTAAATGCTGTCAAAAAAGAGTATCGAATGTAAAAAAGTAGTGATGAAATCAATGATTATGAAATTGTGAGATAGTTCCTGTGGAACGAATCTTGTGTGCTTTTTATCTATGTTTGATTAAAAGCAACAAAAATCCAATGATCTCTTATGTGAAGCATAATTTATCAAAATTCATTTTTGTATTAGAAACTAATTGCATCGTTCCATGAATCAAATTCAGTATTTTGTTAAATATTTACTTAATGGACATCTATATGATATATTATAAATTCACCGTAAGAATGGCTAACGTTTTTTTTTCATTTGATGAATACATTGTTGTCATGAAATTACTCTCGTGCAAATATATATAATACTAATTTCAGGAACATTAGCTCCGCTCATTAATAAACATTCATCACTTTGCTGTCATTTTATCATTTTTGCGAGGTACCACTCCTATTTCTGTGATAGCGAATATTGAATATGTAAATTACTGTTTGTCGTTTTAAATTTTAAATATTTATATTCCAACACCATTGGACTCTGCAAATGACGTTGATGGTTTGCATACATTATCTTATTCCATTGTGGTCGTTTTATCAAAGCAATAAGTGACCAACATGACAAATATTGCAATCAATGCTTGTAGCATACCATCATCTGAATAGATATCTGTTAAGGTAGTTTAATAGCACTAAACTGATGACCAATTCGTTTGTAATTGACAAAATAGGCGTGCTTATTGATCCTTAAACTCCTTTACATCAAAATGTCGTGTATACGACTATGTTTATTTGATTTCAATGACATACTGTTTTAGTAAAAACATGTTTTAGCATAAACATTTGAATGAGCAATAAAAATGACGTTACGTTGAAATCATGCAAAAGAATATTGTGTAAGAAAAAATAGCAAAATATATTGTATACTTTACACACAAATAAAAATAATTAAATAGTAAGAACACTAAGATATGTTAAAGTTCCTTGATAGACCATTTGGCACACATGTAACACCGGCTAGAAATCACGATGATTTTTGGATTACATATTTAATGAAATTGACAACGCAGAACGTGTACATACAAGTATTATAAACGATTGCAGGTTTTTAAGATATGGTAAATTTCATTGTCAAATCGTTCCAAATAGAGATCACACATGCTCGAAATCACGGTGATTTGAACTATTTTGATCGACAGGATTCATAACAAGTAGATTTGTTCAACATCACTTTGTTGCCACTTGCAAGAAACAGCTGTTTTACCTCCAGCCTGTAATGAGTTCGCACTGTAATTCTCACCATGACTTTAACACAGTATGCTCAAAGGTGTTTACAATTACAATTAGACTTCGAACCAATAGTGATTTGTTTTGTTAGATGTAAATAACAAAGTAAGTTTAATTACGATTGAGCAAATAGCGTAAATAACATGCATGCAGACGTGATACAAAACATCAGTCTTTGTCGCAATAATAGGGTTTAAACTAAGTGTCACTTTTTAGCAACATTTACCTCTGACCACATATATGTAGTCAATTAGGGAGTAAATAATTCAACTTAACCATTTTCATTGTAAAAGCCACATGGTGTACACGTTGTTGTATTTAAAATGTATATGTATAAAGTATGTAATAAAATACATTATATGTAATGAAATGATTCAATTTATTCAATTTAGACATGGTTTGCGGTTTCTCAATATTTAACAGATTTAAAATATATCTAAATCAAGAAATCACTGTCAATCTTGGTACTAATCATATGTTCAAATAACAAAATTAATCCCCATTCAAAGCAAAACGTCGCCTACAAACAAAAAATACATAGTAAATTTACATATGAGACATTTGTTTTTAAGTATGCTTATGTTTAATTAGAAGATAGCACCAAGCTGATAGATTCGATGAAAGATTGTTAATTTTTTAATGTGTTTTTTCCAAAGGCGTTTCCTTACCTATCAAAACTTTATCTAGGTAAAAGTTTGATAAATAAGTATGTGAAAGCAAACATTATTTCCAAGATAACGAGCCAAATAAATACACTTGTCTGACAAGTAAAAAGGTAAACAAATAAATGCTTAAAATCAGTTGATATTTTACAGTTATCACATTACTGTATAATCACACCTAATCTAAATGGTGATAATAAACTTGTTTCTTTGATAAGAAACGTTTGATGAATTAATAGTTCATAATCATTTATTTAAACTCAATTGTAAGAAAACTGCTTGGTCCTGTAGTACATAGTTAGCGGGTAAAGTGTCTTGCTCAAAGAAACAACGAATCAGCTTTTTGAATGAGACCTGCAATTGAAAACTTGTTATCCAATGATTACCAGTTCAGCACTGACACCATTCGAACTCGCAACTCTTTGATTTATTTATTTTTATCAACTTCATTGTCGGTTAAATAAGTACATATAGAGTGATAATAGTTTTAATTTCCAATGGACAACTTATAGTATACATTATTTAACCTGTATTGTGTCTTATTAGCAATAAAATAATGGCGTTTAAATTGATGTTATCAAATGAATAATTTCATTTAAAGTTCTAAATAGTATATTTTTTGATAATTAGGTAATAGGTAATTGCGTAATAAATTCGGTCCTTCAAATTTTGGATACATTTGTCTTGTATGTCTATTTCGTGTTTACATGATGTCTTTTTTGTAATAATTTCTAATATAATCCACCAATATTTACTGAGGTTACCTTTATGCAAGAATATATTAAACTCTGTATTTTCTGTCTATTTTTATCTAAATCGTTTTTTATCGGAAGCTTTCGGCAAAATACATGTAGTAAACAATTAATTTTGTTTTCATAAGAATAAATGCTTTAAAACAATGCCACAACATTTCGGACTTGCATTTTTTCCTCATTAACGAATGCTTCCAAAATTAAATGTACAATAACGCGCATGTTTACAAAATTGATTTTTGTCACATAGGTTGTTATAAAAACGTACAATCGTATACACGCATACGGAGACTCACGATTAAATGTAAGTGAAGCGTGTAATTATTATAATAAGGTAGTTCAAGCTCAGGTTAAAATTGTCGCACTATGTGTGGTAGTTAAATTGTATGTATCATTACGAAGTTGTTAACTTTGGCAATAAATTATCAAAATTCATGTGTATTACTAAATGGAGACAAGGATCGAACAAACAGAAAAAAAGTCTAAAACAATTTAGACTTGAATCCAGTGATATGATAGTTAATCATAACAACTTCAACTTGATGCTAATTCTGTAACAATTAAACTACAATCATCATGTCTAAAACATTTCATGAAAATAGTTATTACATCATCTTGTCAACATGTCTACAATTTAATATAATGATATTGAATCAGGCTGTGAACAGCGTTTGGATAAAATGATCAATGCGAATCAGAGCATGATTTGATTCAGTGAAATGGTTTCATCTAGTGTCTTCGTAAGACATATTTGTTTCCTTTAGTTTGACTTAATGAATTCTATCAGAATTGTCACTGGCATGAAAATAAGAATCACAAATTTAAATGTAAACAGAATACAAAAGTAGCCTCTAGGAAACAAAGATAAAAAATGTTAAAAGAAGAGGTTTTTTACAATTAACTAGCATTTTTTAAATAGCCTTCAAGTATTTTCATTTTTAAATAGCCTTTTGAAAAATCAGTACAATCTAATTCTGATTGTCAAATTGTAATGACGATTAAGACTAAGGACACCAAAAGGAATATTTGTACAACAGATAATTTGATTTAGAAAAAGTACGTATTAAAATGATAGAAATAAAATGATGTGTTAGTTTATAATTTTTTGCATTGAATTCAATTTCTAATTTGAATTCCTCAAATAGAAATTTATCTGCTGTTCGATTTTCTTAACCGTGTTTTAATTCCCTTCTCGTATGATATTTACTGTTTAGATTACCATTACTTTATTCTGTCTAATAGTATTATATCAAAGAGCCTAATTGTGTAATCTGATTAAAGGTGGTCATTATTGAATTACAATTTTTAATATCTAATGTCTTTCCATTCGTTATTACTTATTCCGATGTTAAAGATAATATTTTACAATTATCTCACTATGGTCAGTTCATTTTTATAGTGTGTTTGTCTTGTACTTACTGTTCTTGAGAGGCGAACAATGATTCTACAAAGTATGTAATCAATCTAAATTGCAAACAAACACATATATATCAAATACTGAGAATAGATAACATTTTAAAACTTCTAACTAAACAAAGAATAGTTTCCTCCAAAGATAATCATAACCCAGACTTAGTGTCACCATAGCAGACTTTATAAATAATTATAATGGCATCATTCAATTCTATTTTGCACACGAAGCATGATCAATAACTTAAAACACGATATTTTATGTAAAAAGTAAGAACTATTTATTTTAAGTGACATTTTTTGCTTTACGTATGTCTTTATACATAACAACGACGCCGGACGTGTTAGCGAACCAAAATTATTCATGATGCGTAATCAAATGTAAAAAGTGCTATTTCAAATTCTGGTCATTATATGCATAATATCTCCTAATCGACCTAAAGGTTGTTCACCTGAAACTTTTAACCACCGTCAAGTACAAATATAACCTAAAATAACGTCTAAGAATTATTTAAAGAACACTCGCTCTGGTTAACTTTCCATTTACTTGACAATCCAATTAAAGGATGTACACTTGAAATGCATCGTTATCAACAATTCCTGACAATCTTCTTATCGTATATTTTATAAGACATAATCTAAGTCAAACTGATAAGTAAACAAACAACGATATTGATTTTACTTATGAACTAAAACCGTTTACATCATATTTCTGGCTGGTTATATAACTGTAAATATATAGATCTACATGCGGTTAGAGCAACAGCATAGTTGAATTATGTACTTGATTGTGCTTGTTGGCGCGTTTCAGTATTCCTCAGTCATATCACGGCAATAGTTAACCCTACTCATGTTTTCTAGGCTAGCATGGATCTCTGGACACATGCACATATTTAAATGCAAGGGACTAAAAGCTGCCCAACTTTATACATAGAAAGTTAAGATGCGGTCCGATCCTACAGGGACGGTGATGATAAGTCCAAGAAAATATGTAGTTTTGGACGACCGCAGTACATATTTGTATTTTTAAGTAAATGATTAAAAAACCTAGATAATATTATGTGACACTAAATTATATTATGCTCATGTGATCTGGTGCAAAATAATAAACAAAAACGTTGTGAACAATATTGATAGCAATACAGATCTTAATCACTCAAAATGTCACTAATATTCCATAATATATACTTAATATACACAATATTTCATTTTATTGAATTACATTCTCAGACATAACTTGGTGATATATCATTTCTTTTAAATTTGGTTGAATTTATGAGATGTTTAATAGAACTATTTCGACGTCTGGAGATGGATTTACTATCTAAAGAGGTTGACAATGGTAATGATAAGCAAGTAAACGTAGTTCCTAATCAATTATTACTTAAACAACAGGTTAAGCAAAATATTGAGCCATTAAAATGACTGCTGATTATAATTAGTATCGTGGTGAATTCATTCAAATTGAATTCCGTCAATTTTAATTTCAGTTCAGTTATGTAACACAAATACTACCAATAAATATTTTGTCTGGTAAAAAACATCGGTAAGATTTTTATAATATGATGCCCTGTCTGCTAAGTGCTAACATCCGATTAGAAATACTACTTCCTGTGTACACATATTTGGTCATTAGAGTAAGCTATTTCTATTGAGACAGCTTAACGATGTAAAATCATTTAATTAAAAGTTTTGTATTCTTGCGTGCAATTCTTATCTACTTAATTAAATCAAGGCCTAGCAAGAATGGTGGTATTGTCTAAATTTTACGAATTGCTTCAAGTCATCAATTATCTTATTGAAGTGTTTGTAAAATAAACGTCGTGGATTTGAAATGATAATATTATTGTATCTGTTCAAGTATCTAAGACAAACTGTATGTTACAACCAGCCATTGATCTATAGAATGCTGTAATTACTGAAGCCCCGCACTATGTTAGTTGTTTACATTCACACGAGTACTTATCATTCAGCATTTTTGCGATTGTTTCGATTGAAAATAATTTGTCTCAAAGGCGTTTCCGCAACAAAGACGTCTTTATTTCGATACATTTTGATAAGCCAACATTAATTCCAAGATAACAAGCAAAGCACATTACTACTGTCTGACACGTGAAAAGGTGAACGAACGAGAAATGATTTAATTATCAGAATGTACAGATTATGACTTTTCTCTAGTATCAACAGTTATCTGTAATTGAACTTATTCAATTTCTTTATTTTGACTTCTTCGTAGAAATTCATATAAAATGGAAACAACAGTTTATTATTTTATCTAATTAAAGTTTTAAGACGCATGTCGACTGGTAAATGTGTCACAATGTTTTTGTTAAACATTTTTGGAATAAGTCTTATAAAGACATGGCACAACTTGACATTGTAATAACTACCAAGTAGTTACACCTTCCATTACAAAATGTTTAACATATAGTAATATAAAACACAAAAAATACAATGTAAAAAAATAGACTAGATTCAAACATCATGTTAATAAATCATAGATTGAAGTAATCATAGGCTCCATGTCAATAGTGTAACAATTAGGCTACGATCATGTCTAACAATTCTCAGAAAAATAGTAATTACAGAATACATCATCGTGTCAACATGACTAGAATTTTATATAATGATATTGAATCAAGCTGTGAACAGTGTTTGGATAACGTGATTAATGTGAATCAGAGCAAGCTTCGATTCAGTGAAATGATTCCGTCCAATGTCTTCCAATTCTTTGAGTAATGTGGTTACTTTGCTATATATATTGTCTAAATTGTTACGAAAGGTATGTTATCGATGTTAGCTCACTCAATGCGTTATAAAAGTTATAGAAAAATATTTAGAAATTATAGTCGTATATATTCTTCTTGCGTTGCTGCTATGTATCAAGGTTGAGTGTCATTAATATCTTTCGATGCAACCGTCACCTCTGGAGTTATACTAGTAATCCCCCCTGGTATCTAATCAATCTAATTGAATCTAAGCATTATAATCTTTATTTAAATTTGAATTACCATATTATTAAAATACGATAAAGACACAGAAATAAATACTTGTATTCAACCAAATTTCAATTACAGAATCTACTGGGGATTTATAACTGAAAACGATGGGAATAAGTGGATCAGAAACTGTATTTAAATTAAATAGTTTTTTGCTTTGAATTTAATCTCTATTTAAAATTGTATTTAACAAGACATTTTTATATATTTTGATTTATTTCGATTTATTCTCTATATTTTTTTTTATTTTAATATTGTCTACTTAATATTATATGCGTTAAGTCAGTGTTAAAGAGTAAGGTATCTTAAAATAGTTGTGTAATTTGTATATTAGTTTAGCGTAATAAGTATGGTTACTGAAACGGGCATTGACCCTGATAAATGTAGAAATATTAATTGCTTATATACCTGGAATAAAAATTTAGTTCTTATGTAGAAAGGAAACGCAATTAATCAATAACAATCTCCTTCTGTGTAAGTTCAACTATGAAGTAATGTAAGACATAGTTAAAAATGAAACAGACTTTTTTGTCAACTTCATAAATTCCAATTTGCGCGAACTAAAAATGAAAGGGAATAGAGCATTAGTTTATGTCAAGAATAGATTGCAATTTCAGTAGCTGACATAATGCTGTTTATATGTTTATTGTAAGAAGTAACTATCTACGTACTAACCATGTTCCGAAAATGTTCAAATATACAAAGAGTATTTATTTTCTCTTAACCTTGAATCAAACTGCATGTCAGTTTGATTCTCCCATGACCGTATGTTTTGTACGTATGTTTTGACATAGTTTTTCATAAGCCAACTTTGAGACAATCATTACTATTTTGTCATGTCCCATAACAATTGAAGACTAAATACAACTTTCATTGAATAAAGCAAAAAAAAAGGACCAAACTCCGGTTATGACAATTACATCTAGCAATGCTTTTGTACGTTATCAAGACATAAAGCTCATTAGACAGAAAAAATGTGATGCATATTCGTGTCACGAAAATGAATACATTTTAAGCTGAAATTTGAAGATTTATTTCAAATTATTATATATTAACATAAAACTGTGCTAAAGGGTAATTTTGATAAGAATTTGATTTTAATGGCATCATAAAAACAAGACTGCAATAAATCCATTCTCAATTATATAATTACATGCATTGATATCCAGTAATTAAATGTGATTATGTAGTTTTATATGTAATATAATATGGCATTAAAATGCCAATCTATTCATCAATAATGATTTACAAGAATTAAAATCGCACGTATGACAGTTTACTAATATATATTTCATGTTTGACAATGAACAAACGGAAATTTCCAGAAAATTCATATTTATTTTTCTGAAGGTGTTTTCCGCTGACATGACAGTCATACCTAGAAAGGAATTGACGATTTTGCTTGTGAAAGAGAATATTCGTTACCAGATAACAAGCAAGATAATGTTCACTTTTCTACCATGTAAATAGATTAAACAAGTAATTGTTTCCAACACATTTATTAGAAATGTAAGATGGGTCTTATGTTCTGGCAATCAATGGTAATCTTTAAAGTTGGTTATAATCTTTTACTTTGACTAGATCCGTTTTGTGGTTTGCTTTTTGTGATAAAACGCATGATATTAATTGGAATTAATTTATTTTGATTTAAGCTACTAAGTAAAAGTAACACATTGCCTTTCATCGAAAGCACACATCTAAAACATAACTTTCTGAGGTACATAGTAAAAAGATATTTGAAGAATTTTAGCATCAATATGAGCAGTCAAATTTGTTGGTGTTTAAATCAACACAGTTCAACAAAGCATACAAAACATTATTATTTTCTGAACGAACGTTCCGGAATATCTAATAAAAGCGATTATTTTAAACCAAAAAAGTTCTTAGTCCAGACTTTTTGTCTTGTTGTCAGATTTCATAAACAATCCCCGTATTATGCCAATACTTGTTTGCACTAGGAGCATGATAAATGGATTTAAAGAAATATTTAATGTTAAACATAATTTGAGTGACGTATTTCGCACTCCGCATATCAATTACATTCCTGTTAAGTGCATTTAAACATACCAACGACGCCACACGTGTTTGTTAATCAAATGATATTCATGTTGAGAAATCAAATGTAATCGACTGCTGTTTGTTATTCAAGTCATTTGTGCATTTAATCTCTTAAGAGAAATTCAACTGAAATAGAGGTTTTTCATCCGTTAACATTGGTACTTTCGAAGCTATGAGCAGCTGATATACTTTTGTCGATAGAAATGTCATAATCAAACTCAACGAATACATACAAGTCCCGCTTAGTAATTCGTGAGTTCGTAGTCAGAAGCACTCCGGTCTGAACGTTAATGCTACTACTGCGTTTGTTACACTGAATGATATGATGACCAGAATAGCAAGTGCAAAATGAACAATATTGATAACACTAAAGACATCATCACCCCTAATGGCAATTATGTTCTAAAATATATACTTCATATATAATATTTTCATTTGATCGAATTACCGTCTGGAAGGCTAAACTTGGTGATATATTAATTCATGTAAATTTAGTAAACTTGCGACGTGATTGGTGACATTTTCTGTCTGAAGAAAGAGTTATTTTCTAACAAGGTTTGAACTGGTGCAATGTAACACTTAGCTGCCACGAGTAGCACATGATATAATGATTACATAACACAACAAACTAAATGAATTATAGCGTCATTAAAATGGGGTTTGGTAATAGCTAGATTAATGGACAATTTTTTTGTTTATTAATTTTATGGCGTCAATTCTAACTCCAGTTCAATAATGTGACATAAAGTCAGCTATAATTATGTCTTCTAGAAACAAAATTTCAATATATTGAACACAAAATGTAATTTATTATTTCCGATCGTGAATTAGTCTTGTCTAAACATTGCAACACAGACCATTGGAGAGATACTGGCGTACATACTGGTAAGAGGACTCTGATCATTTGTTTTCCATTTACTAGTCTTTCTTACGGCGTTTGAAGAAGAAGAAGCCATTTTGATACCAATTGTCATACCGACAAAGAATATAGTGAAGAAATTGTTGTTGGTTTTTAAACAAGAACTTAGGCTAAAACATAACACAATACATTTTTGTATAGATATTTGTACCCTATGACTAATGAACATGACAATTTTCATACCTTATTACGATACCAATCTTCAATTCCGGGACTTTTTAATGATATATCTGTTATAATATTTCTTTGGAAATATTCCCATAAATATATAAATATTATAAGATGAATCGTTTCTTTTAATTTGCAAACTAGGGTAAAGAAATCAAAATATTGGTCAAATATTTATAATGAAACTTAAACTTACAGACATTACAAACTTTTTGGATTTTAATTGAATGTAAATATATTCAAAGTCTTGAAACACCAATGCAATACATATCTCTAAGTTAAAAAAGAGTATATTAATTATTTCCAAGTTTTTGTTATTATTCCCATGTTTTGATATTTAAAGCACACAAAAGTCATCTTTAATTCATAATAGTAACGTCAACGGTAATCGACGTAGTTAGTGTAATTCAAGACATTGACCAATGTTTCTCTAAAGCATATAATGTGTATTAAACAATTACATTTTAGGTATGTTAGTTACTTTATTTTCTTGAAACAATTAAAGATTCAACTTAATACTTCAGAACATAAAACATATAAGGAATAAACTTATAAAACAAATTTCAATGGACATTTTTTAAATTTTACATTATACCTAGTACGTATTTACCGATATCAGGAAATTGGGTTAAACGTATCTTAAAGCAAACCATGCGGTATTAATCAGAATAACATTTTTTCTCGGGAGGAAAATGTATATGTGTTCATTAACCCCTAAGGAAGAAATTGATAATATAGTACTGACTTGGTGCTTATTAATAGTTAGATCTTATAGAGATTCATATTATTTCTATGTCATTTTCTAAATCAGACTGGGTAATTTTTGTAATCGTGTCACGATTTTGCCGGCCGCGGTAACTATTAGTTAGAAGAGGATAACCATTTTCTACAGAAGATTATAGTGCTAGATGTGTTACTTTGGTCTCATTGTATCCAGATGGACATGAGAGTATAGACAAGTTGAATGAAAATGGGTATGTGCATCTACTTGGCTTACACTCAAGCACAGTTCCTTTACTAAGGTTCAAGTTTAAAATAATGCATGCATGGTCGGAAAATTAAGACGTATTATTTTTCAATTTAACAGAAAAGAACAGAATGTATTCACAAAAACTGTACCTTGTCTAGTGTTAAACATATTAGACATCATGAAGTCAAATTTATGGCTTTTCCTTGTGATATAAACAAACTGTTAGAGTGACAATGATCCTTATAAGTACAATTAACAATAGGATTTTTTCAGTATCTTGATTGTTAGAAAAATATGTAAAATAAATTCTATGTTCCTAGCCAGTGTCATGACAATAACAAAATAATACTTTCTGGATATCTATTACATCTCTCTATGTAAGAAAAGAACATTATTTATACGTAAAATAGAAGACGTTTTGTTTTCTTACGTAATGAAGTTCAATTATTGCACGATTGTTCTTGGTTCATTATTTTGTATTCCTTTAGATTACACGAATATCGACAACTATGTCGCCCTAGTCACCAATTACTGTTACATTTACATTTAAGGAGAAGATTACTATTTCCGTTCAATTATTGTTCGCATTCATAGATTTTGAAAGTAGGTGGTGAAATAGTTTCCTGTCAGACAAATCATTGTGTCATTGTTATCATTGAGTCAGTGTTCGGTTGAATCTCATACATTGTGAGAAATTGTTTAAATTATCATGCGTTTACTTTTACGAATACGTATTCACTTTGAACGACAGATTCAGTGGACACGGTTTTCATAGACAGTTCAAGAATTAAAGTTATCTAATATTTCACTTTAATTGGACATGATATAAAAAGCATTGTGTCCAGTTATTTTTAAAAATACATGAAATGAATATTTTCATTACAATAGCATTCAATATCTGAGATAGTTTAACTATGAATGCAATTAAGTTTATATTAACAAATGTATTTTATAAATCATATGTGTGAAACAGTCATATTCCCTAAAATCAAACGGTGCATTTTTATATATAAATTTGATGTTCGCCTGATGTAATATTTTAATGTAAGCCGTTAGAAATTAAAATTGAATAAGCGAGAGAAAGAATGCGATACAAACAATTAGGAGAAAATTTTGTAACACTAAAAAGATGCGAATAAAATCTGTAAGTAAGTAAGTAAATTATTAATTATAGTGACTAGTACATAGTACAACATAATACGTTACAAAGTTTCAAATTGATAAATATAAAAGTATGAGTAAGAACACCAAACAGTTATTGTATATTGTCAAACATTTCGTAAACCGATCACACATCCTAGAAATTTACCATAATCGGAAATGTGTATCATTAATTATACTAGTACACTAAAATTGATGAAACTGACTTTTGCAATTTTAAAAACACTTTGATGTCACATGTAATAAACAGCTGTTTTACCTCAAGCCTGTTATAAGCTCGTATTTTAATTCTCACCTTGACTTTAATGCAGAATTCATAAAGATGTTAATTAAAATTGATTTTCAAACTAATATTGTTCCTGTTCATTAGATGTAAGTAACAAAGTAACTTAAGGTTTAGTTACATTCAGTCAACAACGTTAATGAATGTGCTCTAAAACTAGACTTACAAACGTCGTAACAAAACTTATTGTTTTCACATATGCTACTATTCTTGGCACTTGACTAAATGTCTTCATGCCACAGACAGCTGTTTCACTTCGTAATGAGTGTCTACTTGGTGTTAAAATCGTTTTAGTAACACCACTAACTGATAACACATATTTAGACAATAACTAATTCAAAAGTTGAAAAACACGCCATAAACAGACAAATATGGTACTGAACATTTGTTTGTTTCCTTTTCATTTTTCCTTAAATCTAATGGAAATTGCTAAATTTACAAATAGCGTAATTTATGCATAATCATATTGTGTCTAATTCACTTCTGATTTAAGTGTTTAAAACTTGTCTTAAATAGTAATGACATGATTTGAATGACTTTTTTGTAATAGTTACTATAACGCAATGAGGTAAATAAAATATCGTTACGATGTTCATGTATGCCAATTAAAATTAGGAAAATTACAACAAGAAATAAAAATGAACAAACTGAAACAAATCTCTGAAACAAGCAGTCTGGGTTCCCACATGATGGTAATTAGTCATAACATGACGTACTCTTACACTGGTTGTCAATCCTGTAACAATTAGACTACGGCAATGTCTATAACAATTCTCATAGACATAGTTATTACAAAATGCATCATCGTGTCCACATGTCCACAGTTTTATATAATGATATTGAATCAAGCTGTGAACAGCGTTTGGATAACGTGATCAATTTGAATCAAAGTATAGTATAGTTCAATTCAGTGAAATAATTTCGTCTAGTATCTTCCGGTACTTTATATCCATCATTATTGCAGTATGATTTGATTCGGTAACATAATTATGTCAACTGTCATCTGATTGATTCTTTCCATTAGATTACTTTAACATTCATTATCTGAATTGCTGGAATTAAGGTTTTTTAATTAACGATTTTATTGTTTTACATTTATAATGACAATTAATAAACAAAAATATATCTCAGGAAACTAAAGTACGATCATTAATAATAATGTTACTCATTTGTTTTTGGAGATTAGACGTTGAACAAATTATTTATCTTATTCTTGAAGTGACTTTGTGTTTAATAAACATATCATAAATAATGTTGAAACCATTTGTGGAAAGTCTCCGCCTAAATGATTTATGGCTATTAGAGAGGTTAGTCTCTTTGTTTTCCGAGTTTTTGTTTTCTATTCATTTACATGTAGCTATTTTCTTATTTCATCTACATTGTTAAGGTATTCAAAAAACTAATTTCCGTTTCAAAAACACAAGAACAAAAATAGTACATCATAGGCTATTAAAAGATATAAAAAGAAATTGACGTTTAACATTTGAATTATTGTGCAATAAATTTGCTAACATGAACAGATGTTGATAGATACATATAAACTAAAAAATAAATATATAGAATTCAACACAACATGATAGATACCATTGTGAAAAACAGAAGTATCGAATCTTCTTATCAAAAGAATGTTTAGTCTAACAGAATTAAAGATAACGAAGTCGAATAAAGTATACATTGTGTTGTCGAATCTAATAAAATAGTTTTGATTTGAATATAGAACAACGTGATGTAACATTGATTGGTAGCATTAATAAATACTGTATACTGGAGGAATTGAATTATCAATAAGTACTTTAGTTAGAAGATGTGGCATAAACATGACTTTATTAAACATTTTTGTCTGCATTTAATAGTACAATCTTTAATTCATTTAAAAATAATACCGGGTAGTTAGTGTAAACATAAAATTAGAACAATGTACTCGTATTAAGTGGGAATGCTTTTTGATGTGCGCTTTGGTATGCATTGTTTCATTATTTCTATGTAAATAAACTTTCATTATTAACATGTTTTCTTCTCAAGTTTGCTAAGCAGAGTAGTAATGTTTGGATATGATTTGTTCGGTATTCTTCTCATACCATTTGAGTTCATGATCAGTTAAAGAACGTAACAACCAAGGTCGATAGCGCAGTTGGTAGCGCGCCGGGATTTGGATACTCGTGCCCGAGGGGGTGCGGGTTTGAATTCCACCCGGGGAGGTTATACCCTTCCATGAAAATTTGAAAATAATGTCGATTTTCCTCCATTGATTAGATAATATGGAGAAGTTTCCGGCCTTGTGGAAGGGTAGGTGAGTACTGGTTATAGACAATGGTCCAGGAAAGCTATGTTAGGTGCGCTGGACGCCGTGAAATGACCTAAATTGTGTTGATACATCGTTAACTCCAATAAATAAAAGATAAAAAAGAACATAACAATAAACACATTTTGCGAATACATTATATAATAAACATGTATTGTCTTCCCGTACGCTATCATTCACTCTGATGTTGACATTTAACTGTCATGTCACAGTGGCTAACTCGTCAATATGTTTGTTTAGTGCTCACTGTTCGTGTTCAAAGAAGGGTGAAATGCTTACATCAAATTTGCCATTAGAGAATTATGAAACTCTAAACTAAATGCTAATTGTTTTCACCGAAGTTAATCTTAGTCCAGACTGAGGGCCTCCACAACAAACTTGATAAATAATTGGTGCATAATTTCAAGACTTTCTTGCACTCGACGCATGATGAATGCATTTATACACGATATTTTATGTACAAAACGTATTTATTTTGAGAAACATTCGACCTCGCATATCAATCACATTTATATTAAATTTCTTTCAACATTCTTACGACGCCTTACGAGTAAGCCTAGCAAATAATAATCATGATGAGAAATCTAAGGTAATGAACTTTCTCAAAGACAGTTTATTTTATCACTTAACCGGAGTCTTACTGAAAGAGGAGATTTTCATATCTTATTTTAGATTACTCTCAAAACTATAAACAACGCTAACATTTAGGTTAAGGAATTTATGTAACAGCTGCCACAAATTTTATAAAATATAATAATTTACTTATTTTTATGTTTTCATGTTGCGTGCAATTGTATATGTATGTATTTTATATTTGTTTGGGTGATGAGATTGCTCAAGCCCTGTAATAAAGTATATATTCTGTTCTGTGCTTAATACCCAATACGTTTAGCTTACCAATCCAGCTCCTAATAGTCTTAACTTAAAGATATATCATTTCTTAAACAAACGTATGGTAATAAACGTATGTTTCAATAGGATAAGCTATGGTAACATTAATTTGCCAAGAGTAGCACTTGCTATATTGATTGCATAACACAAAATACTGAGGGAATATTGTGCCATCAAAATGGTTATTGGTCATTTATTGGTAGTTTAATGGAGAATTCTATCAAGTTGATTAATTTTATTGCGTCAATTTTACCTCCAGATCAATTATGTGACATAAAAGCCCGCAATAATTATTTCGTCTATTGACAAAATTACGATATCTTTCACACAACAAGTTATTAAATAGTTCCGATCGTGAATTAGTCTCGTCGGCACATTTCAATACAGACGATGTTAAGACTTCCTGTCGGACGGACATGTTTATAGAGCTTTTATAATACACTGTTTTATTTACTAGACTTTGTTACATAATTGTATATTGTCCTTGAAAATTATATATGTTCTTTGTAAAATATTAAGGAGAGATAGTTACTAAATAAACTAAAATTGAACAATTTAAAACACCAATACAAAGGTTTATATATAGTCTCTTTTGACTAATGACAATGGAAAAGTATAACTCATTTTTATGACCAAATGCTTCTTTATTGCGACATTCTAGTAATTCACCCAGTTAGCTCAGATGGTAGCACACAACTCTGTTCGAGAAGTTGTGGGCTCGGTTCCCGGCTTTCACTTTCGTGAAGTTTGGTCATAACATAATTTCTACGGCTATTCTCCCTCTTACCAATTGATATTGATCTTGTATGGGCAGTCACTGACTGATTAGTATGTGACTAAAAACTAGTTAACTGCTGTATCAATAGATTTAGCGTGTCCGGTGACTTAAAGTAGGTTGACTAACTGCCAGTATATGGCATATACAATGTGCTGTTACGGCGTTAAACCCAACAATGGTCAAACTAAACGAAAACATTCTAGTTCATTGTATATAACGAATGTAACCATTTTCTTTGAGATATATACATGAACTTACAAATAGCATCTGGTGAATCAGAATTATGAATTAAATGTTCATGTTTTAACTGGAGGACTTCTGAAGTTTCAGAAATGGAATAAATGTTAAATCTCTGAACTTAAATGTCATATTTAAGGAAGACGTTCAAGACATTGACCGGAGATTTTTTGTACAATAGGCGATGTTTATCATAATACATCAAATAATTTCTTCTCAATTACAATTCTTTTAAGAATAAGAAGAATGAAAAACGTCGTTCTTAATTTTTCCGTTGTAATTTAAACATATTAATCATATTTATAGTTATATTATTAACGATAAAGAAATATTAGAATGAATAAAATGTAATGAAAGCTATATATATCCAATATCAAATTAAAAGTCAATTTAACATGAAAGTCTGATTTATTATCAATAAAATTAGATCATTTTCTCTGTACATTCTACTGCATTTCTTAGAATTAATTAATGCCTTCATTCCTTTTCACCTTACTTCAATTCAGTGAGACATTCTATCAAAAATATTACATATCATTCCATCTTCTCCAATAAATTAATACATGTAGCACAAAGAAAATTGACTTCTTGTTATCAAGAGTATTTGGTTATTTTTCAGTCGCCTGACAAAATAATATTGCTGCTGAATTAGCTATATATTATTTTGTTTCAAATAAACGCTGAGCAATTTAATTTTAAGAAATGTTTTGCTTAATAACTTCACTACGCCTAAAATGTAATTGCAGACAAAAAGCGATTAAAGACAAGAAATTGAACTTACACCATGAAATTACTTGCGTATATCTTGAGTTAGACAATTATTGTCACATGTTTTACTCAGAATAAAGAGGCGACTATATATCAAAAATAAATATACAAAACATTGCCGTATTGCTGTTAAAGCCAAATTGAATATTAAATGCTTGTTAAAATCAAGACGGTTGCTTTAGTACAACAATAACTCTTTTTTCTCACTAAGGGTATGGTTTATGATTTAAAGGCATGGCCAAACAAAAAGAAGTATATGCAATATGCGCAAATACAACATGTGTCGGTTTTAAGCGGCGTGGCATAACATTTTAAGACATATACGATTAATATAGTGGATGACAAGTTAATGTTTGTTATAATGTGCCTCTAATTTTAAAAATATAGACATTGTTGTAAATCTATACAAGTCATTTTCGCCAAATCAGTGATTTCTATGACAATGCGTTGAAGTAATTCCAGTGACAGAATAACAAAACGAAGCACATATTCGCATATTCAAATTAGATGATTAGTATACAATATAAAATCTCTACTCGACAGATGTTTGAGTTGTTTTGTGCTCAAATTATGATACATGGTACGTTTTGTAGCATCGTAAATACATGTCAAGTGTCGCAAATAAAAACAAATTAAAGTAATATTAAACACAAAAAGAATACTTAGATTATTTTAATAATGCACATCAATTGTTTCGGACTTAAGTTTAAAATAGTAAAACAAATTTTTGGTGTCTGTATTGTATATTTTTAATTAATCAACCATCTGATGCTGTAAAGCTAGAAGCTTCTAAAAATCTTAATCTGATTCTATATCAGTCTATGTAATATTTCTCATTGGTAAAACAAGTTATTCTCAATGGTCATATTAAAGGTATGTATTTATCGTTTCTGTTGTTTTTTTTACAGAATAAATATATCAGAGAGAATCAATAACTTGAAATTAAATAACATGTAAAATATAGTCATTACAAATTCGTCTGTCGGCTCTTTTTTAAACTATAGGTCCGTTTTATCTACATGTAATCGAATAAACACATTTCAGCGTTGGGCTGATAGTCCACTTGATCATTTCTTGGCAGCTCAAAGTAGAACATTGTGCAATTGAACTTAAACCATATTTTAGTTATCCATGTTCTTGTGTTTAGTTCTCAAGCAATGGTTTTGTTAAATTGATTCATCATGTTAGACATAAAGAACATTATAATTCTTATCAGCCACATTGATGACATGCTCGTGTTTCTCTAGAGACTTTGCATGTTCGCTATAGCATTATTCATCCCTAAATGATACAGACATCACCAATTCACCGTTCCCTGGAGATATATAAACAATGATTAAATTATCTAAGTTGCGATGGTTACATGATTTAATTACATATGACATCTGATTCACGACTGTGTCACTGATTATAAATTTAACGACAAGTTAGGCTTGTACAATTTCGTTGTTCAATGTAACCCTATAAAAGTTATTATTAATATTCTTTAATTAGTATAAACATTGTCGTTATTTATATAATCATTCAAGCCTTTCATAAAAGAAAAGAAAATGATCAAATGGTAGACAAATTACTGTCAACTCTGTTACAAAGGGTTTTTTCTTCAAGAAAACTTATGCAACTTATGCAAATGAATATTAGATACTAACTGGTTACAATATGTTCCAGATACATGTATTTGATTTTGTAAAACAGCTATATTGATAATGTCTCAAAATGTGTTGAATACTTAGCTGGTATTAAAAATCAGCGACTAAAATATTATTCATTTATAATATTATCATTTAATTCAATTATGTTTATTAACATGTACGCCTATGCTTTGAACATTGCTAGCATTTTCAGGAAGCTTGCTTAAACTGATCGACTAAGTCTGAGCCAAAACTGCATTAAAACAGCATTTCTTAATTAATAAAAGCAGAGATAAAACTATAAACCAAATTGATGTAAACACTTGTTCGCGTGATTTAAATTTAACCAAGTATTTATCATTTATATGTTTTGCAATTCCTGCCAATAAACGAAATAGACTAGTATAAGCTTGTCTTATTAATTGAAATACCTTTACACTATTGGCTAAATAGTTTTGAGATTTAGTATATCTGTGAATCTAAAATACTCGTTTAGTACCATGTTTTCACACTTCTGAATCTTGTAATTCTTAAAAAAGATCACATCGTACTAGACGAATTTATATTATGTCAAAACCTTACTCTAGACGTGCGAATGAGCTTGGTGTGAGCAATTTTTACGATTTACCACAAAGGTTTATTAGACGGTTTTATTTCGTTTCTTTTTACAGGCTTATCATCAATTTCAGTTTAGATTTTAATAACATCACCAATCATCATTTAATCCAGTTTTACATTGTTCTATATATATATATTCAAACATATTAAACTACTGTCGAAAATGACTTACCTTTAATAAAGAGCTCGCAACAAATTTAGAGTAAACGATATACAACAGAGGTTTTTTCATACGTTTTTACTTTGTTACTGGCTAATTGGTTAGTTTTGAATAATGATCAACTATCATAGTTAGAAAACGTTTAATATCATTAAATATTTTTTACCAATATCATCCTCGCCGAAAAAAGAATTACCCACTGCATTTAAAATCATACACGATAACATAAAAACTAATAAATACCTTACGTAAATTTTTATAAGTTGGTGCTTACAAGTCTAGACAATAATTAAAATGTGTGAAAAGTCATTTATGTCAGAATGCTTTTAACACTCATTATTCTTCTAATGCATATTTTTATATAAACATCTCAGACGACGATTAAAATGTGTGAAAATTCAGTTATGTCAGAATACTTTTAACACTTATTATTTTTCTAATGTATCTTTTAATATAAACATCGCAGACGACGATTAAAATGTGTGAAAAGTCAGTTATGTCAGAAAACTTTTAACACTTATTATTCTTCTTATGTATCTTTTAATATAAACATCGCAGACGACGAGGTTCAACTTAATATAAAAGTTGGAAAACATATGTTATATGTACTACAAATGAAATAAAAACACATGCTACTTGGTACATGAGGTGGACAAATAAAGTATTTACCATCGCTTACAATCTATCAAGGACAAAAAAGACTGTTTTCTTGGAATGTAATTGCTTAAAGGTGGTAATGTACAATTTAACGTGTTAAACACCGTCTAGTGGAGAGAAATTAATAATACTATATTGAATCTATTTTCAAGAAAATTATTTTATCTAAAAGCCATAATTACCAAAATGTTATCAAAGTGATATACAATATGTATGAATTCTAGGATAAATTATATACAAGTCGATTAAGAAAAACACTAGGCGAAGTAAACAAGTTACCTAACATAACAATTTTGTCATGAATATTATAATGAAAAATGCTCACCTGAAAGTGACCCTTGCTTGAAAACGGCCTGATCTAAATTAGTGAGTTTTAGATTGAGTTTTAATCAGATTGAGTGCATGACATAATGTTTAACTACATTTGAAGAAAGAAGGATGTTGACTAGTTTTGCTCTGTCCCATTGAAAAACACTAGGAAAAGACTCCTAAATTTAGGATATCTATCATTACCTTAGTGCGTCCAATATATTTTTTCATAACATAGATATACTACATTGCTTTTGAAATAATGATTTTATAACTAAGGTTTTACAACTAATATATTATAGATAAAATTTGACATTTTTATTGTAAGAGAATACTAAAGCTTTATTATTTTATTATATGACTGAAATAAAGCTATCTGGTAAAAGATTTATCTCATCTCTCCCATATCACAAAAACTATTTACTTTCACTATAAATTTCAATTCTGATACGGAATAAAGATAAGTTGATACAAAACCTCTCCTAGATCATTGAACTTTTCCCTTAAGCCATAAAATATATAAGACGTCGACATTAGATTATCTAAGAAATCAGATTAAACGCGAATCTTACTGAAAAATGTAGAGGAAAATGTCAATGAAACATTTAAGCTAATATGTTAATACGATGGCTTCGATTGACCTCTAATTAAATGTTGTCGGTATAGGAACAATATTTTGATTCATTGTTTTTTCATAATCATTTATACATTTTTTCTAACACGGTTAATTCTTGTTTTTAAGTTTTTACATTTAATAACAAAATTAAGAACGAGCTTGTCTTTGCTTGTTTCACTTAAAGCATTACAGTGTGTTTCGAAAAGTATTATTGTGAAAAATTATTGTGTTTTCTTTGTTTTGAAAATCGTTAAATTAAATACATATCTTCAGGTACAGTGTAGGTTTTTTATGTGCATTAAGTTAGATATTTTTTCATAATTCGGCAACTAATGCATATAACATAGCATTGTTGCAAGCTAAATCAACACGAAAATAAAATTCAAGTATCACATATAACGATAAAATGTTGGCATGTAAGTTTGTGAAAAAAGAAATAGTACAAACCAAAATAGCGTTATTATAGTAAAGACAAAACAAAGTAATTACAACGTACAGAAAATAACAAATATTTGCACAAATGACATATTGTATAAATAATTCAGTTAACATATAATTGAAAGATAAAAACACCTTAAATGTTTCATTCTGTTTTGTTTTCTACGTAATCGAGAATTTGATAAGCACTTTTGACGAAAACATATGTTCAGTGATACTGATTTCGTGATTGATAGAACATTTGTTGTTTACGAAACACAAACATAGGCTATCAGTAAACATTATAACCCAAATGTATATACTGTGTATTCAATTAGTCGCATCAGTTTTAAGCGTATAATGATGTAAAGAAGCGTACTTTTTAAAATGTCTGTTACCGCATCGAAATATTGTTAACTCTCTAGAGGTATTTCCTTCGATGAGTTTGATTATGAAATACCACTGACCTTTGTATAACTGAAACTGTAAGTATTGTGTCTGTTTGTTTAATCATAACCCTGTTATAATTGGCAGCATTTTATCCGATATGTGCTACTTTAAAAATATCGACCATCCCAGACTATCATTCTGACTGCAAAACATTTTCTCTTGAGAAGCTAAGAAGAAATTATTTAATCATCGATTTTAAACGGTCATGACATCCCTTATCCAAAATCTCCCAAATGATGTGACCCACTGACACGTATTATCGCGCTGTGTGTACCAATAACGATACACAACTATTCTATTAAGTTATGAATTGTCATTCACTTTGATATTTGAAAGGGTATAAATCGATTTCATACTAAATAGCCATTTAAAATTCTAATTCTCTGGTCTCACAATATAATGACCGCAGTGTATTTGCTATAAAAACGGTGCTTTGAATTTGTAGAAACAGTTAAACTTGACAAAATTGAGATACAGAATTAAGCCTGATGTCTAGAATGATTTCAAATAGGCTGCATGTGAACAAATGCTACCGTAGTAAAGTCGATGGTGTGTATTAAATAAATGTTGTCTTGAGTGTGACGTTTTCAAAGGATTCGTATTATTTTTACAATTACAATATTGTCAAGTAATTTTATGGTATGTCTTTTCTTTTTTATTTGTTTAATTTGTATTATATGATTGTACATGTACGAGTATATATGTTTTGTGTCAAAACATGTAAATGGCGATATTACACAATAAACAGAAACTGAAGTAATATACCATCAGATGTAGATTTATACATTTTAATACATGAGTATGTAGATCCTTTTAATAAAACCTTTAATATTTTCTCAACACAAACTGATCAGTACAGGGTACAAATAAAAGCCAATTGCTTAAAAAGTTGGGTGTTTGTGATGCTATCAGAAATGTTCCCAGAAGACTGATAAACTCAGTATTCAATATTTTGTTATACTATGTAATTCTATGTTATTTGTAAAAGAACGTTCCAATGAATAGAAATGAAGTAGACATTGTGGAAACATTTATATATCGTCGGTCAACGATTTAGTGTTATACGAGTACTCTTAGGGGGTGTAAATAAAGTTGGATGAAACATTCCTAGTTTTACGATGTAACAAATAAACAACTATAACTATTGGGACGTTTTAAAGTCACTTTAATAGTGTTAACAATAATGGTAATAATACATATGATTCTGTAAAATGCATCGTAAATGTTATCGACGTGTGTATATTTATTAATAAATTGGGGTTGGTGTTATTTTTTTTATTTTGCAGAAATCGTTGGCTTTATCAAAAAACGATGATACTTATCGATATATGAAATAAAAATGTTTCAAGATAAAAATTCGATACCTATGCACTGGTTTTTACTGAAGATTCAATATTCTTATCCCTCTAATATTATATGTGATTTTTCTTTACAAATTTCGGTCTTCACGGTAACATTCAATCGCTAGAGGTTGATCAACATGAACTTGATTTTTTTCTAGAACTTGAATTAATACTGTTTTTCAAATATATGTTGCTTTAATTGCAACACGAACCTACAAGTGACAAATCTGGAAAAACTTCATTTTGAATGTTTTATTGAAATTGAGCCTGAACTCATTCAGAGATTAAGGGAAATACGAAGACCTTTAAACTAGGGATTTTACATCATTAAAACCATTTAGGTTTGTACGATTGTTGAGAGACAAATTTATCAATTTGATAGCCGATCGGCATTCTCTGATAACCTTGCTGAGATGCTATAACCGAGTTTAAATTTTAATTATTTCAAAAGCAGATTACCGTAGGGTTTTGAAACACTGATTGCAGAAGTTTGTGTACATTTATTCAATCCAACAATGTTTCCTCAAGATGTGTCATGAACATTTGCAGCAACGAGTATCAACATATACAGACTCATTTCTTAAAATAAGTAAACGAAAACCATGACTATTTCAAAAAGATAGCTGAATTATAGTTTTGAATAAATTATATGGAAGTTATTTTAGAATAATATAATCTGTTTCCTTGCACAATAGCCTGGTATTGTGAAGTAATATGCATGTTTTATTATACAATTACGCCTAGTAGTTGGTTAACAGCTAAATCCAGATATTTACCCTTTTCCAGGAACTGTAAGTAGGTGGACTGACCGCCGTGATATAACGTAAACAATGTGAATAGCTACGGCGTTAAACCCAACAAAAACATGTTCGCTGAGTATATAACACAGCTTTTAACTTCAGCGTATTTTTATACTTTGTTTCAAGTTAAATAAGCATTACCGTTTATTGTCTATAACGCCTTTCCCTGTCTGTCGCAAGGTTTTTATCTTACCAAACTACGCTGAGTCTTTCTAAGTCATTACTGGTTCACATTTTTCAGCGATATATCTAGATGTGATTTGTCAACGTCATATACATCCCTGTTATATATCATTGTCAATTTCAACGTTTCCTTCGATGTGATTTTTAGTTTGATAAATGGCTTTTTGTCATTTTATGTAAAATGATATACTATATGTACTTACATATTATACTTTACATATATTTATTTAAAATACAGTCATGTTTTCATTGGCATGTTTATAATGTAAAAGAGTTTCTTTAAAAGTACGTAAACTCTAGATAGAACCCCGGTGATTGAAAAAGAAAGTGAAGGAGAACGAATTATACACCAGCCTGTAAGAGAAAATAATTATCTATTGAAAATTAATCAACATAAACCACACCATCAAAACAAAATATTAACTAATCAACCAAGTTATTTAAAGTTTTACAGTGCTCAATAATTTCCTTTGGATTCAATTACAAGTTTATTCCTTTTAATTAGACAGTTAATGTAATTGTATTATTTTTAATTTATATTGCACAATTGGGTAAAGGAAGCGGTAAACAAACTTCAGTAACTGTGAAAACATTAGAACATTCATTTAACGAAATACTAAGATTTTAAAGTTCTATTCAATTCAAATTTAAATTTAAGTCTTTTCAAATTCCAGACGATTCCCTTCAATAATTGTTTGTCATTCAAAATTATGTATGAGTTACACAACTTCCTCAATCCATTGTTACTTTGAATTCCGTGCATTCATATTAAAGCAATGACGAAGGATATATAAATTTACCGTTGACTCTTTTAAAGATATTCAAATCGATATTGTTATATAAACATTACTTTCTATTGAATCAGTAAATGATTTGAATAATATGTATATGAGCTAATAATATCATTTATAAGTTCAAACCTTGTCTCTGCTATCCAATCATATTTTAGTATCTTTGTCGTGTGCAAAATAACATTTATGTTTGTTTAAGAAATGATATAACAAGGTTAACCATTAAAGGCACGAATACCTTGAGTGTAAATTATTCAACGATTCAGTATGAGAGTTATTTGAGAAATAATGCACATTAGGATTAAGAGACTATGTGATGAGGAAATTACTACTTGATATTCTAATGGTGGAACATTGACAAAATATAGCATAGAGAAGGTGTTATTTAGTGTCGACATTTTAATGACTTTCATGAATGTTTGTCAAAAATTTCTGGAAATAATAGAACCAGAAGGAATAATGTCAAAGTCTAGAATATACAAGTATATACATACTTGTAACAAACATATATCACCGACAATTATTATTCAATAAATATAAATGATCATTCGTGGTCTTTGAATTACAAGTTTTAAGAAGACAATGGCAGTTTATCTTATAAAAAGACTGATAAATGTTTTAATATACCAATATGACGCTTAAAAATAAATATGTTAGATATACTTTTTCAATATAATTTACCACAATAATCATTCTGGCGGAAATAATAAAAGCAAAGGAATTGCTGACTTGAATCTTTCATTTACCTCCATGCTTAAAAACTAATATGTGTGATTTACATTTTAATATTATTTACCACAAACAACATTTTAGAAGCAGAGCTAGACACAAGAGAAATGTTAAATAGATATTACAAGGTTTTAGTGTGACAAAAGTTAATTAAGATTGGCAATAAACACATGCATTATAAATATAAAATTCATCATTTGTAATGTTTAAGCTAAAGAAGGGAATGTATTGCAACATTAATTAAACGACATGGCGCTTTATAACATAATAAATTTGCAAACGCAATAACTATCAAAAGTGTTTTACAAGATTTAAGTCAAATAACTGTATTTTGTGCAAATATTTTATTTTCTATAGAAAACCTTTACCAAATAGCATACGAAAGACAGTCCGTTGTGTATTCATGATTTATCATACCTGTCAAGCTAAGCTCCTGGTAAATAAGAATAAAGTATACTCAGAAGAGACATGTATTTAACATCTGTTAAAGAATTGATGGTTTAATTATACGCATGTGACTTGTTAAATGTTACAATAAGTCTTAATTGTTACACACTGACACGCTAAATAGTTGATATTCACCATTAACTAAACTTTTAGTTCATAAATTAGTTTATTTAATTGATGTAGGTATTTCTTTCTGTCTCAACAGAATTCCACGCGTGAATTCTAATATGACGCTATTTAAGACACTCGGTATTAAGATGATAGTAATTATTGCTAAGCTTTCATCTTCGTTATTTTATACCAAAATCGGAAAATATTTTGTGAATATGTATGACAATTAGCAATTTTAGTAGCCATTGTCATGCGGCAAAACGTTAGATGTCATTATTCTTGATGGCAAAGTAGACATTGGTCCGACTATACTAAAAAAATTAAGTATCTTCATATTTTTATCAATTCTTATAAATTCTGTGAAAACTAGACAGTCATCCATTAGAAGTAAACCCAGAAAATTGATGAACAAAACCCTGACTTGTTTCTATTTTTTAAGAGATAGTACATAAAATTATAGAGATTTAAATCATATCCAAGGTTAATTAGATAAGACTATATCAATTTAGAACACCATTTCAAAATAATAACGGAAGCAAAATTACACCAAATAAAACCTTAAGGTTTTACATTAAATCTGGTATTAGTTCATTTTTAACAAATTGTTTCTTGGTGTAATATTTCATAGTCTCTAGAAAACAGTAATGTCGTCCTTAATGTCCATAATCAGACAAGACAATGACTATTTCAATACATTTAAATTGTCGTATATAACTAACCTTTTAAATATACAGTACACAAAAAAATATTAACAAACATGTACGTAGGATCAATGATAATTATTTTGGACGTTTATTTAGAAAATTCTTTTTTAATTTCAATTAATATTTTACCAAATTCATCCTATATTATTTATTTAAATGCACTTCTATAAGTTTCAACAGTGTCATGCGTTTTGTGAAATTTACAGCATTGTTTTTTTTGGGGTTTTTTTTGTAATATGTATTATTTGATATATTTCTTCATCTTTAAAAGACAGTGTTTTTCATTATGTAACATGTCACCAATAGAAGTTAATAACAAAATATTAAACAAAATGTAAAAACTGATATCATTTAAATAATACAAATTATTTGTTTTCAGACATGTGAAGAAGTGTTATACGTACTAAGTCTTTGTCAGCAATATTGTACATTTTTTAATTATCTTGAACCATTATTTCTTAGAGGTTTAAAGTAAAAAATAGATTATAAATCTTAACACCATATATGAATTACTTATTTAATACAATACAATCTCTCTTGAGCATCACCCACTGGGAGTGACCAAAAAGTGTTTTTCTTCAGAGGTTGTTGCTCTGCAGAGATTAAATTCCATTACAATCCCACCCACTTGAGGATAATATCAAAAGCAGGTGTTGTGGAGAGGATTTGTATTGTGGAGAGCCGCCCTGTAGAGGCTCTACTGTATTATTATTCACTATTATCTCAATGACAGTAAAGGGTTATGTTTTGTATTTTAATATAAACTTCTGAACATATATTCTAATAAAACATATTTAAATTATTTATATTCTAGTGTTTATTTCACGGACAATAATACTGACAACTGATTTCACAATGTTTGACAAGGATAACATTATTATTCTTATCAACTTCTATTATGATTTGATTTTGTTCCTCTAGTGACTTTTTATGCTCATTTATTTCATTATTCCTGCTAAATGATACAGAAATTACGTATTCACTATCTCCCAAAAGATATAAAAATGATTTATTACCTTAGCTGCACTGGTACCATGATTTAATGACATAAGACATCTGATTCACGGCTATTTGTTTTTTTGTCGGTAAAATTAACGAGTAAATCTTGTTAAATTACGTATGTTAATGTTACCCACTGAATAGAAACGTAGTTTTGATTACTGTTTTCTTGTGGTACAAACAATGAAGTAAACTTTTGGGGTTTTTTTCAGCACTTCATTAAGATACTGAATCAAGTGTATTTTTACCAGATATAAACAGGTTCAAAGCCAGTATTTGTAGGTGCTAAGGACGTAATTACAGTAATTGGTGTAAAAATGGTATCAAAGTGACATTCACAACTTTTTACAAGAATACCAAAGATAAAACTATTAATCAAACACTTGTTGGCGTCATTCATGTCTCACTCATCTCAAATTTGTTTTATAATTCCTGACATACAAAGTAAACAACTACTTGATGTATTACTTAATTAGATATTATTTAATTTCTGGCCGAAAAGGCTGTTCAAATTAAGGAAAATAGTTGGTGTAATAAACTAAGAACGTTCACGTTACAGCATGCCTTTGCTTTTTCGACTTTTCTAGCAATTGGATTCATCTTCGAACTGACTTCCAATTAGTTATAAATTATCTTTGCGAAGCTCCTCGTACCAACACACGATTATCAATACCGTTGAACCATTAAGTTCCCCTAGATGCCGATTATTCATAGTACTCGTGAATGGAGCTTAACAATCTGGTTTCACTAACTAAACAAATAATGTGTTTGAATTAAGCCAAACGTGTTATCAATCATTGACAAAAATTGATTGCTTTAAATACTGCTTTGCGCGTTTATCTTTAACATAGTCAATACTTTTGAAATACTTCGATGAAATGGTCATTGGATATCATGAATACTAACCAACTAATCTGCTATTCTCGTTCGCACATCCAACAATAAACAAAACATGGTATCGATACAAAAACTTCGATTATTCGTTACGGGATATACTTCAAGATATTCTAACAATTTAGTGCTTATATTTCTAGACAATGCTTATAATTTGTTTAAAGTTAGCTATATTTGTATTTACAATCTTTAAATACTATAACAAATACTTTTACATTAACGTCTATACGAAGATCCACAGACGATGATTGTTAAATTAAAATATATGTTGGAAAAACTTGTACATGCTACATGTATAACAAAATGATATAAAATTGCATGCTACTCTGTACATTACGTACATAGACATTACAGGCTTTCGGGGGAAATCATCTTTTTCTTGGAATCGAATTGCCTAAAGGTGTGAGTGTATTAATCAACTTGATAATCACCGTCTGATAGACAATAGTAATTATACTGTATTAAATTGATATATTCGTGGGAAATGTTTCATCCAATGACCCCAATTATCAAGATGGGTGACAAAGTGACATAAAAATGTCCTAAGGGGTTAAATGTTTGACTTCGGTGAAGAACAATAATGTGCCTGTGTCATTTATTTGAAAGATAAAAATAAAACATGATGCTATATATATATAACATTAATCGAACATCGTCTATACATTTAAAAAAAACAGTTAAGGATGATACCAAAGCTATTATATCGATTACATGTCACACACCATTAAAGTATGAAGCTAATTTTTTTAAAAATAATAAACTTGTTTAGTCATTGTTTCATCAGCTATTTGACATTAGGATTATGTCAAAATAAATCAGTCAAGTAAATGACAGCAATATAAGTTAATAAATCGATGCATGGTAACATGAATATCTTTATGAAAGTGTTTCTGACTTTGAAAGCAGGGCAGATGGATTTGATTTCCTAGTACTTACGTACTTTTTTGGGATATGCTTATGAAATGAAATTCGACTATTCTTTAGCCTACTTATGTAACAAGTAGCGAAGTGTCAACCACAGCACTCAAAACTTTGTGTTAAAAGTATGAACTAGTCAAGATAACGTGAGTGGAACTGTCACCGTCGTATCATTGAACAAAATGATGACATAGCAAATTCCTGTGTACGCAAGAAGGAAAATTTACATAATCTGAACTGCTTTTAATTCCTTTAATTAACTATTTGTATAATCACAACTCTGTCTGCATTTGACAACTTCATATCTTGCATGATTTACAATGATAATATCAGCTATTCTTGCCAGTCATTTTATTTGCCTAACATTTTCCATTTTAAAGCGACAAGCAAATTATAACATCTATTCCTTTCTGAACGATTTAAATGTCACTAATTCAAGTTCTGTCAAATAATGGGATATACTCACACGTATTTGATACTCTAGGGTATCAATGAAGATACAAACTGCACTTTTATTCTGACAATTTATACTTTATTATCATTAACGTTGCTGTTTGCAACGGTAGAAATCTATAACTAACGATTATGTCGCAAACGTTCCATAACAGTACATCTTCATTGTTAAAATTGTAATGACTACAGTAAAAGTACCTTTGTAATGTGAATCTCTTTATTAAGTAAAAGCACATTAGTCAACATTATTTTACAATGTTATGAAATACAATAATTATTGTTGCACCTTAAAGTATTTGTGCAGTACTATCGATGTACATGGAAGGTATTAAATTCTGTTTGTCTTGGTTTTGATTTTTCAAAATGATTCTTTTTTATATCCATAATACAATTGTAGTGTGGTGTATTATCGGATATAAATGCATAGACTTAAACCATTGTGGATTCCTAAAGATAAAGGTATCGTTTGTCCTGAAATGAAATATATATATCAGTCTATACGCAATCCAAATGAAAGCCAATTGTTTAAGCTCTAAATGTATGAAGTTCTATTGTAAATGTTCCCACAAGACTATTTTTCTCTGTATTCAATGTTTGGGTATGCTATGTTATTTGTAAAAGAAAGTTCCAATGAATAGAAATGAAGTAGACATAGTAGAAACATTTATATATTGTCGGTCGACGATTTAGTGTTATAAGAGAACTCTCAGGAAATAAAAATGAAATTGGATGAAACATTTTATGATGTAACAAATAAACAACTATAACTATTTGGACTTGCTAAGGAGAGATAATCCTACTTAATATTGTTACCCTTGATGCAGAAATAGTTATTAAATGCATTGTATGCATTTATTTATATTCATAATATTGGTTTGTTGTATCTAAGTTTTCTTATAGAATATAAAAACACTTTATCATGACACGACGGTTACATAGTTTGTTTGTATGACAATAACTTATCAACGCTGCTAATGATATTTTGTTTCTTGTGATATTCTGACTTTAAATAAACTTTTTTATCTTGTATATAGTAATCGTGAGCCAAGATAAAGATTTGATTTATATACTTGTTTATATTTGATGATGTTTCCATCAGATCAGTGCTAATGGATTAAACTATATTTAATTAACAAATGGCAATGGTAACTGTGCAATAAACATAAAGCTTATCCGCTTTATTAGCACTGCTTCTCACTTTTATTCAACTGAAGGTGTTTCCGATTTATCAAGGGATCTACATACCTGTGCACTTGTACTATTTAATGATAAAGTAAGCAATACAGTCAAGTATTTTTAAAACGGCTTACTGTCCATCACAACATCTACCATTCTACCAAATTAGGAGTAGTAATGACTGAATTAAAGCTTTCTTAGTTATAACTGGTGCAAATTAACACTTTTCATGACATATCTGGATACTCGTAGGGGATACAATTTATGAGGCAGTACATATTCCTGTGATATATCATTGTCAATTTCAACGTTTTTTCTTTGATGTTATTTTACATTTGATAAATGGCTTTTTGTACTTTTGTGTAAGATGATAGAGAACGTTGTACAGAGAATATCTGGATATATATTTACTAACTGTTCCTTACAAACATTAATTAACATCACAGACATGTTGTCTAATTTAATATCTGTTTCTTTTACGTTTCATTAGAACAAGAATTTCTTGGAAACACAAAGATAGAAAAGGGGAGAACGAAATAGAGGTCTGTTTGAAGAAATAATTGTCCAATTTGTATTGGATATTGGACCATTTATCATATACAAGTACAAAATGTAACAAATCAACTACAAGTAGCTTTTAAGCTTTTTAGAATGCTCAATAATGTAATATGTGTTTAGTAACATGACCACCCCTTGAAATTTGGCAAGCACAGAAAATATATTGGTAGTCTACAGTTTTGTAACACATCTGAGGATAAAGAACAACATGTAAGGAAAATAAATGTCAAAAATTATAATGATGAGGCATGAATTATTTAGCTTCATCAACTTTCAATAGGCCTAATTCAAATTTGAAATTTTATTTTCCACAGAATTTAGATGATTCTGTTAAATAAACTTGATCGGTCATTCAATAATATTTATAAGCTACAAATTTCAGTAATTCTTTCACATTCAAAACGTATTATACAATATTGTCGACGGTTTTTAATCTTCTATTGACTGGTTTGAAGATATTTAAATCAAATTTGTTGTACAAAAATGACTTATTAAGATTCATTTACAATTTGAGAATTGTTTTCCATAGTGTTTTTATATGTAATATATCATTAACAAGTTCAAAACTTGTTTTTTCTTATTTTGAGTTGACTGTTATATTGTCTTTTTCTTGCCCTTGATTTGCTCATTGGCTACATGTTGTATTTATTTTCCAAGCAATGACATCAAGCTAATTAGCAATGACATCAAGCTAACTATCAAAACTATACATCGATGGTTGTTCGCAAGACTGTAGTGACTCACTCGTTTACGCAATGCACTTATTATGTACAGTCTGGCGGGCAACCCTCGATATGTGTATTATCTGTATTTCATTTTACTGTTAAAGGCGTTTAAGTCTTTGTCAAGCAATATTATTTTTTTCCCTAATGATTCTACATAACTCAGGAAAGGGGGTCTGAAAACATATAAAGAACAGAAAATTATACTTTATATTCCGGTGGTAGAATATCAAGAAAATATAGCGATGTGAAAGTGTTATTAAGTGACGAAACTTGATCTGGTTTTCATGAATATTTGTCTAAAGTTTCTGGAAATAATATTCCCAAAAGAATAGATATTAATATTAAGACTATATAAATGTACTGATAGCAAACAATTATCACCAAAGAATAGTGTAATATGAATATAAATGATATTTTCTCATTGTCTTAGAGTTGAACGATTGGAGAAAACCTTGATCATTATTCTGGTGCCAAGATCTATGGAAGTAATATTACGCACGTTTAATTGCAGTAACGTGATGTTTAAATGCTATTATGTGAAATATACTTTTTCATATTAACTGCAACCACTTTGATTCTGGAGACAATTATAAAAGCAAGACACGTGTTAATGCCAACTTTTCATAGGATAAATTACGGTACTATTTAATAAAGCATTATATTTCTCTACTTGTTCATCCTTATTAAATATGTATACTGCGTGTCATGTTGATACATTTTTACATGAAGTTCCTATTACACTCATTATCTGTTTTCATTAGTTATATTAATAACAGAAATTCGATTATTTACAGTAATTTAAGGTTGTCTACTTAAAAACCGTCAACCACAAAGTAAGAGAGGCTTTAAGGATATTATTATGTTATGTTATGTGTTGGCGATATTGTTTCGATGCATTATAACAATTTCTGATTTCTCATACCCTAAATAATTGTTAATTCGTCAATTTACGAGACAATAAAATGTGTAAGGAGAACGGTTATTTAAAATGAAAGTCATCAAATGTAATCATGAAGAAGAAAAATTAGTTACAAGGAATGCAGCTGATACAACGTATTACTACATTTTATGGCACGCATTGCTTAATGAAATATTATATTTATCAAATATTTATTTCCCAATGTTCATACGCCTTCCAACATCATTGAGTTTAAGGTGGGTCGGTACCTTACTCGGAGAAAAAATAAATGAAAAATATCATCTCCGAGTGAGGAACCGACCCACCGTAATTCAAAGATCACTTTCTGTAACGGCAAGTTTTTCAGTTAGCCTTGACTAAAGGGAACAAGTATCTTTGACATTTTTTAAATCACTGCCAACAAGTTAAAAAAGTGTTACAATCTCGAATATAACAATGAAACAAAACATATTATGTTAAAAATGACTTATTGTGGACTTGACATCCAAGTCCAGAATCTTAGCACTACATTTTAGACATTGTTTTGTAAGCATATTGTGAGTATTCGTGAAACAATAAAGCGTTAGCATTATGTATGATGATTGTATTCATGACATTTAAGAATCTAATGGCGCGTTAGTATTCCCACTTTATTCAAGAATATCTGTAAAATGTTAAAATTCCCACGGGGCAAACATGAAAATAATTGTAGAAATTAGGTTTTGATCCGTTGTCCATTAGCGTCTTAATATTTTACAACACAGAACCATGTTTAGGGCGACATGCATCACAATTTACGGTCTACAATGCGAGAAACTAATGAATGTGTTCCAGCAATAACTCATGCATTAAACTAGAATTAGAATACATTTCCTGCTCGGCTTTAATTATAGACGGTGCAATGGTTTAATTTTGCATTTGCTCTTAATCCAACCTGTCATTCTTTAACACTGTGGTTATAACATATCATTCCCAAGCGATATTGCAAGTAAATCTTTGTTTTACCAATATGGAACTATATTATCAAAACAATTTTCTATTTTATTTCGCCCATAAGATTTTGAATCGACTATTTGATGATTACATGGTTTATTCAAATGTAATAGCTGATTAACAAATGTTTCACTTGCAATAAACTAGACACTAAATTATGCATTTATTGTTCAATGTGACTTTTGTGTAGTAAAATCATTTAACGATTCAATTTAATTCAAAATTTCGTGCGTGTATTTCCTCTAGATCTTTATTAAAACGTTTAATCAGCACTATACGAGGATAATTTTCTATACAGATAATGTGATTAGTTTTAATTCATTTACGTTGTACCTTAACATGTCAATGACATTATTTAGAATGTATAAGATATCGTGTTGAATACTATCAAAACTTTAATTAAAGCAGGTCACGGTGACATTATAGAGTACATTTAATTAAATTGAGGCATAGATTTATTTACTTAAATCTATTTAATTAAATATGTTTTAAAGAAGAACAAGAACAGGCCCTAAGCTCAAATCGGAATAAAATAGGAAACAAGATACCACGTTTGTGTTTTATATTTTTATTCTAATGATTTTCCATTTTAAACGTAACACAATATTTCAGTTATTTAATGTGTTCCTTTGGAAAGTTAAATCGATTGAGAAGTCATATTTTATAATCACACGAGGCATTGACTATATTTAAGTTGTTGTACTAAGCTGACTGTTTAAATAAGCGATGCAAAACCAAACGTTTATAATAACTAATCAATAGGTTATGTTCTTTTAAACAATCCATTATACCTAATTATATACTTAAATATTCGTTCTGTGCACGCCGACACGACATAACATTGCAAGTTATCACAATTTGGTAATACAAAATAATGAAATTAAGTATATAAAATTCGCTTCTAAACATTTCCGATCGTGTTAAATTTACACCTTTGTACAGTTTAATGATTTCTGCTACTGTTTCTAATGCTAGCATGTCAGCAACAATAACAACACCAAATTATATTTAAATCTTAAATGCAGCTTGAGAAATGTTTTGGTTCATGCAAAACTTTTAAGCATTTCCTTATCGTATTAATGTTAAGACGTAGAAGATAATTGTATGTAGAACTGAATAGACGTTCAAATATTGTTACGTGATTTTCTATAGTAACCTTTTGCATAGAAAATTATCTAATCTGTATAAAGCACGACATAATAAATCTAACAAATGTTCTGGTTTGTAAAGTGTACCTAATTTCTTTGGAGAATTGTTAAATTAGATGATAGTATAAAATTATGTATTCCCTTTAAACTACTAACTGTTTATCCACATTGTCTGATTTTTTTCACGTAAGACAATATCAACACATTTATTCATCTCTTCGGAAAATATCAGTCGGACACTCTGGCTGCTGAAGCGATTATAATAAAGATTAAACAAGACCGAATAGCAAGTATAAAGTCTGGCTGATCAAAAACTCAGTCTTGTATTTGTTTTATGATAAAGCAATCTACACATCTTGCCATAAGCAATCTACACATCATGATGTTATGCTGTTGGCAAATATATCAAATAATGAGGATAATATTCATAACCAATGTGCAGAGTCGTTAAATCAGTCTCTTTTATGACAGGTTTATTTGTTGCTTTGGCACAATGCTTACCACTTTCAACTTTACTTAACGAAATACCAATCTTTACATAGATATGTGTATGTCGGGTTTAAGTTAAATGTTTAGTAATTTTCTTATTTATTTGTCCGATTATAGATGCACAAAACAATGTATCAGATATCTTCAGCTTGTCCCAAGAGCCCCCCTTTTCTAAACTATTTGACTTATGATTGATATAAAGTGCTTACTTTGTTTACTAATCTACAAAATTGTTTTCCTGTAGGTTGCTTTGTATAGCAAATATTGAATAGATAAGATAAAACGTAGTTGATCAGGTAGAATATTTCGATGTAATGCATATTCTTGTCGTAAAGATGTACAATATTATCTAAGTGTTACTGCAAATTGATATACTTAGACGAAGAAACTTTGACAAATGGGTGACGCGTTGATAAAAAGTTGATTTTACTTGCATCTTTATGACGTGCAAGCAATGGATCTTGAATTATGTTACTACTTGTAATAATAATTAATGCCATCATGCAATTTTATGTTACACAATATTACATTTTATAAAATAATGTAATTCTTGAATCATGCATCTATTTGGTAAAGTTCCATGCTTTGGTATACACTGTGTAAATAATTGTATTCTTTTTAGACACGAAAGTTAATTTGTCAATTTGTTCTCTTACCTGTTTTGCCATGCAAACTAACGATAGTTTTGTATGACGTTGATTCAGATTGCTGTTCAGTATGCTAATACGTATACAATTTGAGTTCCTGTTGTCTATCAACCGTTCAATACTGAATTAATTATAAAAGCAATATACGATTTTTAATATATAATGTCTTTTCATTCGTTATTACTTATTCCGATGTCGAAAATATATTTACAATTATCTCACTATGGTCAGTTCATTTTCATAGTGTGTTTTTCTTGTACTTATTGTACTTGAGAGGCGAATAATGATTCAACAAAGTATGTAAAAAATGTAAATGTCAAACAAACAAATATATATCAAATACTGAGAATAGATCATATTTTACAACTTAACAAAGAATAGTTTCCTCCAAAGATAATCATAACCCAGACTTAGTGCCACTATAGCAGACTTTATAAATGATTATGGCATCATTCAAGTCTATTTTGCACTCAAAGCATGATAAATTACTTAAAACACGATATTTTATGTAAAAAGTAAGAAGTATTTATTTTAAGTGACATTTTCATGCCTTCAAATATAACAACGACGCCATACGTGTTAGCAAATCACAATTATTCATGATGCGTAATCAAATGTAACAAGAAATGTCTTTAAAAAAGACAAACGGCGTCGATTTAAAAACAAGAGGGCCCAAAGGGCCCTGGGTACTCACCTGAGGAAAAGGTCAAAGGTCACAGAAGAGCCATTTACATAGGACCACTAATGTTAAAACCTATTTTTTGACGTGGTGATGGATTGCCAGATTCCGTTAGTGTTTGCTCATACAAGTTGTGACCACGCATCATCACTTCATCAACAACATTTGCAGACCAGTGTCGCAGACTTGGCACATGATTGCCTACCGTAAACAATATGACAGCCAATGCAATTGCCGTACACTGATAACCACAGGGAATTGTCCAGTTACCTCCCTTTGATTTTTCCAACATACCTTTAATATACTTATATAGAAGGGGTACAACTGCGTTTACTAGACCGATTCATCTAGATTTCTTATTTTGTGGCTCACAAAAAAAACTGATACCCTAGTAGCACTTTAACCGCACGATTAAATTGATTAAACATAACTCTTCGAGCTATGAATATTAAATGTTTCATAGGGCAGATCATTAAAACACTCGCCAACAAAAAACAATTCTTTTTGACAAATAATTTTTAGATATTCAAAATATGAATTTCAAGACCTTTCTAGTGATATAAAATGCAAAATTGTTTGATGAAAAATGACTTAGTAATTGCAATTTTAAAATTACTGTGTTTTCATTGTATTTACTCGCTATCATTTCTTGCCAACCAGCGAACGGTTACCTGTAGTCTTTATCAGCTCCTTGTTACTATTTATAGACATCATAACAATAACAATGAACTGGTCTATATGTGGAGCTGTGACTCTCAAAGTGTAAACCCCGGAAACTGGACGTAGTGAGGCTAATTTAATAATTATTGGGTAATATGTCAGACTTTTTACTAGAAACCGGTTCACATCTGGAGACGTAATTCATTTTACCCATAAAATATTGTGTTTGACACGTAACTTTTTATTGTTACAAAATAAAAAAACACTTTGGAAAGCAATAGAAGTCTACCCAAAAAAAATAATCTACGAACGAAGCAAAATTTCGTAAAACACTGCATTACAATAGTGTGGCCTTTATTTTTTCGCGCGTGTCAGGGCCATCCAATCGAAGAGGGGGTTTTCTCTGTTTCCCCCGTACGTCATTCTCAGTGCTTATAAAATCATCCAATAGAACGGCGGATTTCCGAAATCCCAGAGACGTCATTATACAGAAATGTAGATCAAAATCCAGCTTAGACAGCTACGCCGAAAAAAGTGCTATTTGAAATTCTGGACATTATGCATTATATCTCTTTAAATGAATCTAATCGACCTAAAGCTTGTTCACCTATTACATTTAACACTGTCAAGTACATAAATAAGCATTGATATTCACGTCGAACAATTCATTGCAGAACACATGCTCGGGTTAAGGGCCTATTTTACATTCACTTGACAATCAAGCCAAAGTACGTATATTTGATGTACATCATTATGTAAAAAATGTATCAAATTATGTATCAAAAATCAAATGAAGAAGTTTATTTTTATCAACAATTCCAGGCAATTATATTATCGTGCCTAATTTTGTTATGACTTAATCTATGACAAATTTATATTTTATAAATCGATATTGTTTTTACTTATAAATTAAAACACTTTACACCATTTTTCTGGCTAGTGACATAACTCTAAGCATCTACACGCGGTGAGAGGGACAACATAATTTTGCTTTTTAATTGATGTTGTTTAAGGCCGCGTTTCAACATTCTTCAGTCATATCACGACATTCAATCATCTTACTAATATAGGCAGGCATGAACCTATTATTGCCAGTGAGTGAGAGCTGTCCAACTTTACTCATAGCAATTTGGTCGACCGGCGTACATATTTGTTTTTTTAAGTGAATCATTAAATAACTAGATAGTATTATGTAACACTATATTACATCATTATCAGGCAATCTAGTGCAAAATAATAAACAAAAACGTCGTGAACAATATTGATAGCAATACAGATCCTAATCATTAAAAATGTCACCAATATTTCAGAATATATACTTAATATACACAATATTTCGTTTTATTGAAAATCTCAGACATCACTTGGTGATACATCATTTCTTCTAAATTTATTTGGATTTATAAGATGTTTAAAAGAACTATTTCTAATGAGGTTGAAAATTGTAATGATAAGCAACAAAAAGTAGTTCCTGATACAATTATTCCTTTTAAAACAGGTTAAATGAAATATTGTGTCATTATGACTATTGGTCATAATTATTTTTATGGGAAATTCATTCAAATTGAATTACGTCAATTTTAATTTCAGTTCAATTATGTAACACAAATACTACCAATAAATATTTTGTCTGGTAAATAACATTGGTAAGATTTCTATAATATTATGCCCTGTCTGCTAAGTGCTAACATTCTTTTAGAAATACTACTTTCTGTGTACACATATTTGGTCAGTAAAATAAGCTATTTCTATTGAGATTCTTAACGATGTAAAATCAATTAATAAAAAGTTTTGTTTTGTCTTGCGTGCAATTCTTCTCAACTAAATTCTAATTATCAACGTCAAAACTATTTTAGGCTTTTGAAATGATAATTATTATTGTATCTGTTCAAATATCTAAGACAAATTGTATGTTACAACATGTCATTGATCTATAGAATGATGTAATTACTGAAGCCCCGCACTATGTTAGTTGTTTACACATACACGAGTACTTATCATTAAGCATTTTTGCGATTGTTTCGATTGAAAATGATTTGTCTTAAAGGCTTTTCCGCAACAAAGAAGTCTTTATTTCGATACATTTAAGTATAAGCCAACATTAATTCCAAGATAACAAGCGAGGCACATTACTACTGTCTGACACATGAAAAGGTCAACAAACGAGAAATGATTTAATTATCAGACAATGCAGATTATGACTTTTCTCTATTATCAACAGTTTTCTGTTATTGAACTTATTGAATTTCTTTATTTTGACTTCTTCGTAGAAACCCATAAAAGTGGAAACAACAGTTTATTACTTTATCTAATTAAGTTTTGTTACAATGTAACAAAAAAGCAGTCTGGATTCAAACATCATATTAATAAATCATAGAAAGAAGTAATCAAAGGCTCCGTGACAATAATGTAACAATTAGGCTACGATCATGTCTAACAATTCTCAGAGAAATAGTTATTACAAAATGCATCATTGTGTCCACATGTCAACAATTATATATAATGATATTGAATCAAGCTGTGAACAGTGTTTAGATAACGTGATTAATGTGAATCAGAGCAAGATTCGATTCAGTGAAATGATTCCGTCCAATATCTTACGATTCTTTGAGTAATGTGATTAATTTGCTTTATACATAGTCTAAATTGTTACGAAAAGTATGTGTATCGATGTTAACACAATCAATGCGTTATAAAAGTTATGGAAAAATATTTAGAAATTATAGTACATGTAGCATATATTCTTCTTGCGTTGCTGCAATGTAACAAGGTTGAGTTTCATTAACATCTTTCCACGAGTTATAATCCCTGGTAATATTCTAATTGAATCTAAGCAATATATTCCTTATTTAAATTTAAATTAGAATATTTATGTGATAAAATAAAGACGCTTATATAAATACTTGAATTCAACTAAATTTCATTTACAAAAAAAACAGGGATTAATAACTGAAAATAAACTAGACATAAACGGATCAGTAACACAACTGAAATAAAAAAGTTTTTGCTATGAATTTAATCTCGATTTTAAATTGTATTTAACAAGAAAAATATATATATTTCGATTTCTATCGGTCTATAAATTGTTTTCTATTTTAATTTTATCTTCTAAATATTCTATGCGTAAAATCAGTGTAACAGATATTTTAGAATAGTTGTGTAATTTATATATTAGATTAGCGTAATAAGTATGATTACTGAAACGGGCATTGACCCTGATGAATGTAGAAATATTGATTGCTTATATAACTGAAATAAAAGTTACTTCTTATGTAGAAAGGAAACGCAATTAATCAATAACAATCTTCTTATGTGTAAGTTCAACTATGAAGTAATGTAATACATAGTTAAAAATTAAGCAGACATTTTTGTCAACTTCATAAATTCCAATTTGCGCGAACTAAAAATGAAAGGGAAAAGAGCATTAGTTTATGTCAAGAATAGATCGCAATTTCAGTGGTTCACATAATGTTGTTTATATGTTTATTGTAAGAAGTAACTATCTACGTACTAACCATGTTCCGAAAATGTTCAAATATACAAAGAGTATTTATTTTCTCTTAACCTTGAATCAAACTGCATGTCAGTTTGATTCTCCCATGACCGTATGTTTTGTACATATGTTTTGACATTGTTTTTCATACGCCAAGTTTGAGACAATCACTACTATTTTGTCATTCCCCATAACTATTGAAGACTAAATACAACTTTCATTGAATAAAGCAAACAAAGGATCAAACTTCGGTTATGACAATTACATCTAGCAATGCTTTTGTACGTTATCGAGACATAAAGCTCATTAGACAGAAAACAATGTGATGCATATTCGTGTCACGAAAATGAATACATTTTAAGCTGAAATTTGAAGGTTAATTTCAAATTATTATATATTAACATAAAACTATGCTAAAGGGTAATTTTGATAAGAATTTGAATTTAATGGCATCGTAAAAACAAGACTGCAATGAATCCATTCTCAATGATATAATTACATGCATTGATATTCAGTAATTAAATGTGATTATGTAGTTTTATATGTAATATAATATGGCATTAAAATGCCAATTTATTCATCAATAATGATTTACAATAATTAAAATCGCACGTATGACGGTTTACTAATATATATTTCATGTTTGACAATGAACAAACGGAAATTTCCAGAAAATTCATATTTATTTTTCTGAAGGCGTTTTCCGCTGACATGACAGTCATACCTAGAAAGGAATTGACGATTTTGCTTGTGAAAGAGAATATTCGTTACCAGATAACAAGCAAGATAATGTTCACTTTTCTACCATGTAAATAGATTAAACAAGTAATTGTTTCCAACACATTTATTAGAAATGTAAGATGGGTCTTATGTTCTGGCAATCAATAGTAATCTTTAAAGTTGGTTATAATCTATTACTTTGGCTAGTTGCGTTTTGTGGTTTTCTTTGTTTGTATTAAAACGCATGATATTAATTGGAATTAATTTATTTTGATTTAAGCTACAAAGTAAAAGTAATACATTGTCTTTCATCGAAAGCACACATCTAAAACATAACTTTCTGAGGTACAAAGTAAAAAGATATGTGAAGAATTTTAGCATCAATATTGAGCTGTCAAATTTGTTGGTGTTTAAATCAACACAGTTCAACAAAGCATAAAAACATTATTATTTCCTGAACGAACGTTCCGGAATATCTAATAAAAGCGATTATCTTAAACCAAAAATGTTCTTAGTCCAGACTTTTTGTCTTGTTGTCAGATTTCATAACAATCCCCGTATTATGTCAATACTTGTTTGCACTAGGAGCATGATAAATGGATTTAAAGAAATATTTAATGTTAAACATAATTTGAGTGACGTTTTTCGCACTTCGCATATCAATTACTTTTCTGTTAAGTGCATATAAACATACCAGCGACGCCATACGTGTTTGATAATCAAATAATATACATGATGAGAAATCAAATGTAAACGACTGTTGTTTGTTTTTTAAGTCATTTGTGCATTTAATCTCTTAAGAGAAATTCAACTGAAATAGATGTTTTTCATCCGTTAACATTGGCACTTTCGAAGCTATGAGCAGCTGTTATACTTTTGTCAATAGAAATGTCATCATCAAACTCAACGAATGCATACAAGTCCCGCTTTGTAACTCGTGAGTCAGAAGCTCCGGTCTGAGCTAACCGAAGGTTAATGCTATTACTGCGTTTGTTACACTAAATGATATGATGACCAGACTAGCAAGTGTAAAATGAACAATTTTGATAACACTGAAGATCAACATTACCCCAAATGGCAATTATGTTCTAAAATATATACTTCATATATAATATTTTCATTTGATCGAATTACCGTCTGGAAGGCTAAACTTGGGGATATATATTAATTCATGTAAATTTAGTAAACTTGCGACGTGATTGGTGACATTTTCTGTCTGAATGAAGAGTTATTTGCCAACAAGGTTTGAAATGGTGCAATGTAACACTTAGCTGCCACGAGTAGCACATGATATAATGATTACATAACACAACAAACTAAATGAATTATAGCGTCATTAAAATGGGGTTTGGTAATAACTAGATTAATGGACAATTTTTTGTTAATTAATTTTATGGCGTCAATTTTAACTCCAGTTCAATAATGTGACATAAAAGTCAGCAATAATTATTTCTTCTAGAAACAAAATTTCAATATATTGCACACTAAATGTAATTCATTATTTCCGATCGTGAATTAGTCTCGTCTAAACATTGCAGCACAGACCATTGAAGAGTTACTGGCGTACATACTGGTTAGAGGACTCTGATCATTTGTTTTCTATTTACTAGTCTTTTTTACAATCGTTTGAAGAAGCAGCCATTTTAATACCAATTGTCATACCGACTTGTAATTTGAACAAAATATTTTGTAAAAAATATATCAAAGAAATTGTTTTTTTAAACAAGAACTTAGACTTAAACATAACTTAATAACATAAGTTATTTGTACCCTATGACTATTGAAAGAGACAATTTTCATACCTTATTATGATACCAAACTTCAATTCACGGACTTTTTAATGATATATCTGTTATATTAGTATTTTTTGGGAAATATTCCCATCAATATTGTAAGATGAATTGTTTCTTTTAATTTGCAAACTAGGGTAAAGAAATCAAAATATTGGTCAAATATTTATAATGAAACTTAAACTTACAGACAGACATTACACACTTTTTGGATTTTAATTGAATGTAAAACTATATACAAAGTCTTGAAACATTAATGCAATACATATCTCTAAGTTAAAGAAGAGTATATGAATTATTTTCATGTTTTTGTTATTATTCCTATGTTTTAATATTTAAAGCACACAAACGTCATCTTTAATGAAGTTTTCGAACTATTCATAATAGTAACGTCAACGGTATTCGACGTAGTTAATGTAATTCAAGACAAAACAATTTTCATTTAGGTATGTTAGTAATTTTTTTTTCTTAAAAACAAATAAAGATTAAACTTGATATTTCAGAACATAAAATATATAAGGAATAACCTTATAAAACAAATTGCAATGGACATCTTTTAAATTTACCTTATACATAGTTCGTATTTACCAATATCAGGAAATTGAGTTAAACGTATCTTAAAGAAAACCATATGATATTAACCAGAATAACATTTTCTCAGGAAGAAAATGTATGTGTTCATTAACCCCTAAGGAAGACTAAGGAAGAAATTGATAATATAGTACTGACTTGGTGCTTATTAATAGTTAGATCTTAAAGAGATTCATATTATTTCTATGTCATTTTCTAAATCAGACTGGGTAATTTTTGTAATCGTGTCACGATTTTTTTGCCGGCCGCGGAAACTATTAGTTAGAGGAGGATAACCATTTTCTACAGAAGATTATAGTGTTAGATGTGTTACTTTGGTCTCATTGTATCCAGATGGACATGAGAGTATAGACAAGTTGAATGAAAATGGGTATGTGCATCCACTTGACTTACACTCAAGCACATTTCCTTACTAAGGTTCAAGTTTAAAATAATGCATGCATGGTCGGAAAATTAAGACGTATTATTTTTCAATTTAACAGAAAAATCAGAAATGTATTCACAAAAACTGTACCTTGTCTAGTGTTAAACATATTAGACCTCATGAAGACGTTTTATTTTCTTACGTAATGAAGTTCAATTATTGCACGATTGTTCTTGGTTCATTATTTTTGTATTCCTTTAGATTACACGAACATCGACAACTATGTCGCCCTAGTCACGAATTACTGTTACATTAACATTTAAGGAGAAAATTACTATTTCCGTTCAATTATTGTTCGCGTCCATTAATTTTGAAAGTAGGTGGTGAAATAGTTTCACAGTCAGATAAATCAGTGTCATTGTTATCATTGAGTCAGTGTTCGGTTGAATATCATACATTGTGAGAAATTGTTTAAACTGTCATGCGTTTACTTTTACGAAATACGCATTCACTTTGAACGACAGATTCATTAGACACGGTTTTCATAGACAGTTCAAGAATAAAAGTTATCTAATGTTTCACTTTAATTGGACATGATATAAAAAGCATTGTGTCCAGTTACTTTTTAAAAAATACCTGAAATGAATATTTTCTTTGCAATAGCATTCAATCTCCGAGATAGTTTCACTACGAATGCAATTAAGTTTATATCAACAAATGTATTTTATAAATCATATGTTAAAATCAAAACGGTGCATTTTTATATATTAATTTGATGTTCGCCTGATGTAATATTTTAATATAAGCCGTTAGAAATTAAAATTGAATAAGCAAGAGAAAGAATGCAATACACACAATTAGGAGAATATTTTGTAACACTAAAAAATGCGAATAAAATCTGTAAGTAAGTAAGTAAATTGTTTATTATAGTGACTAGTACATAGTACAACATAATACGTTACAAAGTTTCAAATTGATGAATATAAAAGTATGAGTAAGAACACCAAACAAATAATGTATATTGTCAAACATCTCGTAACCGATCACAAATACTAGAATTTTGCCTTAATCGGAAATGTGTATCATTTATTATACTAATACACTAAGATTGATGAAACTGACTTTTGCAAATTTAAAAACACTTTGACGTCACATGTAATAAACAGCTGTTTTACCTCAAGCCTGTTATGAGTTCGTACTTTAATTTTTACCTTGACTTTAATGCAGAATTCACAAAGGTGTTAATTAAAATTGATTTTCAAACTAATATTGTTCCTGTTTATTAGATGTAAGTAACAAAGTAACTTCAGGTTTAGTTAAATACAGTAACAACGTTAATGAATGTGCTCTAAATCTTAACTAGACAAACAAACGTCGTAACAAAACTTATTGTTTCCAAATATGCTACTATTCTTGGCACTTGACTAAATGTCTTCATGCCATAGACAGATGTTTCACTTCGTAATGAGTGCCTACTTGGTGTTAAAATCGTTTTAGTAACACCACTAACTGATAACACATATTTAGACAACACCTTTTTCAAAAGTTAAAGCACACCATAAACAGACAAATATGGTACTAAACATGTGTTTGTTTCCTTTTCCTTTTTCCTTAAATCTAATTAAAATTGCTAAATTTACAAATAGCATAATTTATGCATAATCTCATTGCATCTAATTCACTTCTGAATTAAGTGTTTAAACTTGTCTTAAACAGTAATGACATGATTTAATTGACTTTTTTGTAATAGTTACTATAACGCAATTAGGTAAATGTAATATCGTTAATTTATTGTACGGCAATGAAAAATAAGAAAATAACAATAAGAAATAAAAATGAAAAAAATGAAACAAATCTCTGAAACAAGCAGTCTGGATTCCCACATGATGGTAATTAATCATAACATGACGTACACTTACACTAGTTGTCAATTCTGTAATAATTAGGCTACGACTATGTCTAACAATTCTTAAAGAAATAATTATTACAAAATACATCATCGTGTCCACATGTCCGGAGTTTTATATAATGATATTGAATCAAGCTGTGAACAGCGTTTGGATAAAGTGATCAATGTGCATCAAAGCATAGTATGGTTCGATTCAGTGTAATAATTTCGTCTAGTATCTTCCGGTACTTACAAACCATCATTATTGCAGTATGATACAATTCGGTAACATAATTATGTCAACTGTCATCTGATTGATTGTTTCCATTCAATCACTCTAACATTCATTAACTGAATTGCTGGAATAAAGGTTTTTTGATTAACGGTTTATTGTTTTACATTTATCATGACAATTAATAAACAAAAATATACCTCAGGAAACTAAAGTACAGTCATTAATAATAATGTTACTCTATTGTTTTTGGAGATTATACGTTGAACAAATTATTTATCTTATTCTCGAAGTGACTTTGTGTTTAATAAACATATCATAAATAATGTTGAAACCATTTGTGGAAAGTCTCCGCCTAAATGATTTATGGCAATTAGAGAGTTTAGTTTTGTTTTCCGAGTCTTTGTTTTCTATTCATTTACATGTAGCTATTTTCTTATTTCATCTACATTGTTAAGGTATTCAAAAAACTAATTTCCGTTTCAAAAACACAAAAACAAAAATGGTAATACGTCATGGGCTATATAAAACGGAATTGACGTTTTAACTTTTGAATTATGGTGCAATAAATTTGGTAACATGAACGGATGTTGATAGATACATATAAACTAAAAAATAAATTAAATTCAACAAAACATAATAGATACCATTGTGAAAAACAATAACAGAACTATCGAATTTTCTTATCAAAAGAATGTTTAGTCTAACAGAATTAAAGATAACTAAGTCGAATAAAGCATACATTGTTTTGTCGAATCTAATAAAATAGTTTTGATTTGAATATAGAACAACGTGATGTAACATTGATTGGTATCATTAATAAATACTGTATACATTTAATTAAACATTTTTGTCTGCATTTAATAATGCAATCTTTAATTCATTTTTAAATATTACCGGGTAGTTAGTGTAAACATAAAATTAGAAAAAATGTACTCGTATTAAGTGGGATTGCTTTTTGATGTGCGCTTTGGTATGCATTGTTTCATTATTTCTATGTTTTACAAGACACGAAAAATAAACTTTCATTATTAACATGTTTTCTTCTCAAGTTTGCTAAACAGAGTAGTAATGTTTTGATATGACATTGATTTGTTCGGTATTCTTCTCATACCGTTTGAGTTCATGTTTAGTTAAAAACATAACATTAAACAAGTTTTGCAAATACATTAATGATAAACATGTATTGTCTTCCCACACGCTATCATTCACTCAGATGTTGACTTATTTTCCAACATTTAACAGTCATGTCACGGTGGCTAACTCGTCAATATGTTTGTTTAGTGCTCACTGTTCTTGCACAAAGAAGGCTGAAATGCTTACATCGAATTTGTCATTAGAGAATTATTAAACTCTAACCTAAATGCAAATGGTTTTCACCGAAGTTAATCTTAGTCCAGACTGGGCGCCTCAACAACAAACTTGATAAATAATTGGTGCATAATTTCAAGACTTTCTTGCACTCGACGCATGATGAATGCATTTATACACGATATCTTATGTACAAAACGTATTTATTTTGAGAAACAGTCGACGAACTTCGCATATCAATCACATTTCTAATAAATGTCTTTCAATATTCTTACGACGCCTTACGTGTTAGCCTCGCAAATAATATGCATGATGAGAAATCTAAGGTAATGTACTTTCTCAAAGACAGTTTATTTTATCATTTAAAAGGAGTCTTACTGAAGTAGGAGATTTTCATATCTTGTTTTAGATTACTCTCAAAACTATAAACAACGCTAACATTTAGGTTAAGGAATTTATGTAACAGCTGCCACAAATTTTATAAAATATAATATACTTAATTTAATGTTTTCATGTAGCGTGCAGTTGTATATGTATGTATATTGTATTTGTTTGGGTGATGAGATTGCGCAAGCCCTGTAATAAAGTATATATTCTGGTCTGTTCTTAATACCCAATACGTTTAGCTTTCCAATCCACCACTTAATAGACTAAACTTAAATATATATCATTTCTTCAACAAACGTATGGTAATAAACGTATGCTTTCCAACAGGATAAGCAATGGTAACATTAATTTGCCAAGAGTAGCACTTGCTATTATGATTGCATAACACAAAATACTGAGGAATATATTGTGCCATTAAAATGGTTATTGGTCATTTATTGGTAGTTTAATGGAGAATTCTATCAAGTTGATTAATTTTATTGCGTCAATTTTACCTCCAGATCAATTATGTGACATAAAAGCCCGCAATAATGATATCGTCTATTGACAAAATTACGATATCTTTCACACAAGAAGTTATTAAATAGTTCCGATCATGAATTAGTCTCGTCGGCACATTTCAATACAGACGATGTTAAGACTTCCTGTCGGACGGACATGTTTATAGAGCTTTTATAATACACTTTTTCATTTACTCTAGACTTTGTTACATAATTTTGTTATGTCCTTGAAAATTATGTGTTCTTTGTAAAATATTTCGGAGAGATAGTTACTAAATAAACTAATATTGAACAATTTAAAACACCAATGCAATGGTATATATATAGTCTCTTTTGAATAATGACAATGGAAAAATATAACTCATTTTTATGACCAAATGCTTCTTTATTACGACATTCTTGTAATCATATATGTCAATAGATTTAGCCTGTCCGGTGACTTTAACTAGGTTGACTAACTGCCAGGATATGCCAGATAAAATGTGCTGCTACGGCGTTAAACCCAACAATGATCAAACAAAACGAAAACATTCTAGTTCATTGTATATAACGAATGTAACCATTTTCTTTGGGATATATACATGAACTTACAAATAGTATCTGGTGAATCAGAATTATGAATTAAATGTTCATGTTTTAACTGGAGGACTTTTAAGGTTTAAGAAATGAAATAAATGTTAAATCTTTGAACTTGAATGTCATAGATATTTACAGATGTAGTAGATGAATAAACTTGTTGTATTATTAATATTTCTGTAAGATACAAATGAAAATTTGTTATCTCAAATGAATTAAACGACGTATATAACATTGCAAGTTATGTTATTGACAAGACGTAAAAGACATTGGTACAACAGTCGATGTTTCTCATGAGACATCCATAACTTTCTTTTCAATTACAATTCTTTTTAGAAAAAGAAGAATGACATACATGTACGTCGTTTTAATTACTCAGTTGTAGTTTAAACATATTAATCATATTTATAGTTATACTATTAAAGAAATATTAGAATGAATACAAAGTAAATGAATGCTATATATATCCAATATCAGATTAAAAGTCAATTTAACATAAAAGCCTGATTTATTATCAATAAAATTAGATCATTTTCTCTGTACAACCTAATTCATTCCTTGGAATTAATTAATACCTTCATTTTTTATCACCTTACTTCAATTCAGTGAGACATTCTATCAAAAATATTACATATCATTTCATCTTCTCTAATAAATTGATACATGTAGCACAAAGAAAATTGACTTCCTGTTATCAAGAGTATTTGGTTATTTGTCAGTCGCCAGACAAAATAATATCGCTGCTAAATCAAACTCTATATTAATTTGTTTAAAAAATTAACGCTTAGCAATATAATTTTAAGAAATGTTTTGCTTAATAATTCCGCTGCGCCTAACATATAATTTCAGACAAAAAGCGATTAAAGACAAAATAATTATGATGCTAACACCATAAAGTTACTCGCGTATATCTTGAGTTAGACAATTATTGTGACAATTTTTACTCAGAATAAGGAGGCGACTATATATCAAAAACAAATATACAAAACATTGCCGTATTGCTGTTTAAGCCAACTTAAATTTTATCCGCATGTTGAAATCAAGTCGGTTAAATAAGTACCATGGGTATGGTCTATAATTTAAAGGCATGGCCAAACAACTAGAGAATTATAAGCAATATGCAACAATATAAAAATGTGCCAGTTTTAAGCTTCATATCAAAACATTTTAAAACATATAAGACTACGTTGCTAACATAGTGGACACTGTATGTTTGTTATCATGTGCCCCAATTTAAAAAAATACATTGTTGTAAATTGAAATCTATACGAGTCTTGTTAATAAAATCAGGGATTTCAAATGTGTTGAACGAATTCCGATAGCAAAGGTAAGTTTAATCAAGTATCTAACTATATGTGATAATCAAACGTTTATTATTTATAATCAGATACTTAATGTATAGTACAATTAATTGTTTTGGACTTAAGTTTAAAATAGTAAAAAACATTTTTTTCTTTTCTATATTGTGCATGTTTTATTAATCAACCATCTGATGCTGTAAAGCTAGAAGCTTCTAAAGAGCTTAATATAGTTCTATATATGTCTATGTAATATACCTTACTGGTAAAACAAGGTATTCTCAATGGATATATTAAAGGTATGTACATGTATATATTTATCGTTTCTGTTGGGGGTTGTTTTCAGAATAAATATATCAGAGAGTCATTAACTTGAAATTAAACAACATGCAAAATGTCTTTTTGTATACTCTTTTTTAAAAATAGGTTCGTTTTATCTTCTTGTAATCGAACAAACACATTTCGGCGTTGTGCTGATAGTCCACTTGATCATTTCTTGGCAGCTCAAAGAAGAACATTGTGCATTTGAACTTATTAAACCATATTGAAGTTATTAATGTTCTTGTGTTTATTTCTCAAGTAATGGTTTTGTTAAATTGATTCATCATGTTTAACATAAAGAACATTATAATTCTTATCAGCCACATTGATGACATGCTCGTGCTTCTCTAGAGATTTTGCATGTTCGCCATATCATTATTCACCCCTAAATGATACAGACATTACCAATTCACCGTTCTCTGGAGATATAGAAACAATGATTAGATTATCTAAGTTGCGATGGTTACATGGTTTAATTACATATGACATCTGATTCACGACTGTGTCACTGATAGTAAATTTAACGACACGTAAAGCTTGTACAGTTTCGTAGTTTAATGTAACCCTATAAAAGTGATTTTAAATATTCTTTTATAGGTAAAAAGTTTGTCGTTATTTATATAATTATTCAAGCATTTCCTAAAAGAAAAGAATATGATCTAAAGGAAGACAAATTATTGTCAACTCTGTTACAAAGTGGTGTTTTCTTCAAGAAAACTTATGCAACTTATGCAAATGAATATTAGATACTAACTGGTTACAATATGTTCCAGATACATCTATTTGATTTTGTAAAACAGCTGTATAGTGATAATGTCTCAAAATGTGTTGAATATTTAGCTGGTATTAAAAATCAGCGACTAACATAATATTCATTTATAATATCATTTAATGCAATTATGTTTATTTACACGTACGCCTATGCTTTTAACATTGCTAGCATTTTCAGGAAGCATGCTTAAACTTATTGACTAAGTCCGAGCCAAACTGCATTTAAACATCATTTCTAATTTAATAAAAGCAAAGATAAAACTATAAACCAAATTGATGCAAACACTTGTTTGCGTGATTAAAATTTAACCAAGTATTTATCATTTATATGTTTTGCAATTCCTGCCAATAAACGAAATAGACTAGTATAAGCTTGTCTTATTAATTGAAATACCTTTACAATATTGGCTAAATAGTTTTGAGATTTAGTATATCTGTGAATCTAAAATACTCGTTTTATACCATGTTTTCACCTCTCTGAATCTTGTATTTCTTAAAAAAGATCACATCGTACTAGACGAACTTATATTATGTCAAAACTTTACTATAGACTTGCGAATGAGCTTGGTGTGAGCAATTTCTACGATTTACCAAAAAGGTTTTTTAGACGGCTTTATTTCGTTTCTTTTTACAGGCTAATCAACAATTTCAGTATTGATTTTAATAACATCACATTGTTCTATATGTACATATTCAAACATGTTAAACTACTGTCGAAAATGACTTACCTTTAATAAAGAGCTCGCAACAAATTTAGAGTAAACGATATACGACAGATGTTTTTCATACGTTTTTACTTTGTTACTGGCTAATTGATCAGTTTTGAATTAAATAAAAATGCACCATCAACTATCATAGTTAGAAATATTTTTTACCAATATCATCCTCGCCTAAAAAAGAGTTGCACACTGCATTTAAAATCAAACACGATAACATAAGAACTAATATACCTTACGTAATTTTTTAATAGATGGTGCTTAAAAGTCTAGACAATTATTAAAATGTGAGAAAAGTCAGTTATGTCAGAAAACTTTTAACACATATTATTTTTCTAATGTATCTTTTTATATAAACATCGCAGACAACGATTAAAATGTGTGAAAAGTCAGTTATGTCAGAAAACTTTTAACACTTATTCTTCTTCTAAAGTATCTTTTAATATAAACATCGCAGACGGCGAGGTTCAACTTAATATAAATGTTGGAAAAACATCTGTTATATGTACTACAAATGAAATAAAAACACATGCTACTTGGTACATGAGGTTGACAAATAAAGTATTTACCATCGCTTACAATCTATCAAGGACAAAAAAGACTGTTTTCTTGGAATGGAATTGCTTAAAGGTGGTAATGTACAATTTAACGTGTTAAACACCGTCTAGTGGAGAGAAATTAATAATACTATATTGAATCTATTTTCAGGAAAATTATTTTATCTAAAAGCCATAATTACCAAAAGGTTATCAAGGTGATATACAATATGTCACAAGGGAATATATGTCTGAATTCTAGGATAAATTATATATATGTAGATGTAGACGAGCAGTCAGTTGGTGACCAATGTTTTAGCCTGAATTCAGACAAGTATTCTTTTTCATACAGTCGAAAGCTCCCATCATAAGTTTGTGGTTTGAAGTCGATTATGAAAACACAAGGAAATTTAGGATATCTATCATTACCTTAGTGCGTCCAATATATTTTTTCATAACATAGATATACTACTTTGCATTTGAAGTAGTGATTTTATAACTAAGATTTTACAAGTAATATATCATAGATAAAATTTGACAGTTTTATTGTAAGATACTACTATAGCTTTATTATTTTATTATATGAATGAAATAAAGCTATCTGGTTAAAAATTTATCTCATCTCTCCCATATCACAAAAACGATTTACTTTCACTATAAATTTCAATTCTGATACGGAATAAAGATAAGTTGATACAAAACCTCTCCTGGATCATTGAACTTTTCCCTTAAGCTATGAAATATTCAAGACGTCGACATTAGATTATCTAAGAAATTAGATTAAACTGGAATCTTACTTAAAAATGTAGAGGAAAATGTCAATGTAACATTTCAACAAATATGTTGATACGATGGCTTCGAGTGACCTCTAATTAAATGTTGTCGGTATTGGAACAATCCATTTTGATTCATTATTTTTTCATAATCATTTATACATTTTTTCTAACACGGTTAATTCTTCTATTAAAGTTTTTACCTTTCATAATAAAATGAGAACGAGCTTGTCTTGCTTGTTTTACTTAAAGCATTACAGTGTGTTGCGAAAAGTATTGTATATTTTTGAGATTGTTTCAAAATTTTTGTTTGTTTTATTTTTGAAAATCGTTAAATTAAATACATATCTTCTGGTACAGAGTAGGGTTTTTATGTGCATTAAGTTATATTATTTTTATTTACATAATTTGGCAACCAATACATATAACATGGCAATGTTGCAAGCTAAATCAACACAAAAAATAAAATTCAAGTATCACATATAATAATAAAATGTTGGCATGTAAGTTTGTGAAAAAAATAGTTCAAACCAAAGTAGCGTCATGATAGTAAAGAAAAAACAAACAAAGTAATTACAACATACAGAAAAAAACAAATATTTGCACAAATGACATATTGTATAAATAATTCACTTAACATTTAATTAAAAGATAAAAACACACGTTTAATGTTTTATTCTGTATTGCTTTTTACGTAATCGAGAACTTGATGAGCACTTTTGGCGAAAACATATGTTCAGTATTACTGATTTCGTGATTGATAGTACATTTGTTGTTCTCGAAACATAAACATAGGCTATCAGTAAACATTGTAATTTTACTATAATTAAGAAATGTATGTATTATTCAATTAGTGGCACCAGTTTAAACGTATATATGAAGAAGATTACTTTTTAAAATGTCTGTTTCCGCAACGAAATATTGTTAATTCTCTAGATGTATTTCCATGCCTTCGATGAGTTTGATCATGCAATACTACTCACCTTTGTATCAACCTGGACTGTGTAAGTTACGTGCAATGGTTTATGATGAGGGTTTTGGGTAAAGAATGCCGAAGCATTTCTGAGAATCTTGAGTAGGACAAAATGCCACTCTTTTATAACTAAAAAAGAAATGTGGCGTAAAGCATTATACATTACACTTTATTTGTATAAAATAAATATATTTATATAACTGGAACTGTTAGTATTGCGTCTGTTTGTTTAATCACAACCCTGTTATAATTGGCAGCATTGTATCCGGCATGTGCTACATTAAAAATATCAACTATCTCGAACTATCATTCTGACTGCAAAACATGTTCCCTTTAGAAGCTACGAGGAAATTATTGAATCATTGATTTTAAACGGTCATGACATCACTTATCCAAACTCTCCCAAATGATGTGACCCATTGACACGTATTGTCGCGCTGTGTGTACCAATGACGATACACAACTATTCTTTTAAGTTATGGATTGCCATTCACTTTGTTATTTGAAAGGGTATACATCGATACCATACTACAATGCCATTTAAAATTCTAATTATCTGGTCTCACAATGTAATGACCGCAGTGTAAATGTTATAAAAATATTCTATGAATATGTAGCAACAGTTGAAGTTGACAAAATTGGGATACAGCATTAAGCTTGATGTCTAGAATAATTTCAAATAGGATGTATGTGAACAAATGCTAGCGTATTAAAGTCGATGGTGTGTATTAAATAAATGTTGTCTTGAGTGTGACGTTTTCAAAGGATTCTTATTATTTTTACAATTACAATATTGTCATGTAATATACCATCGGATGTAGGTTTATACACTTTAATGCATGAGTATGTTGATCCTTGTAATAATACCTTTATTATTTTCTGAACACAAACTTATAACCAAACTTAAAGCATGTGGCTTGGGTAACGGGATTTGTCGGTGGTTTGAGTCTTATCTGTCTGAACGACAACAATTAGTAGATGTGTCTGGTACTTTTTCAGGTAATTCAACTGTTACATGTGGGGTTCCACAAGGTTCGATCCTTGGTCCTTTATTATTTCTTTTATATGTTAATGATATGCCCAGTGTAGTAAAAAACAAATTATTATTATATGCTGATGATTCTGCCATCCTTGTATCTGGAAAGAACACATCTTATGTTGAACAAGCTTTGTCTCATGATCTTCTTTTAGTAAGTCAGTGGTTAACTGATAATAAATTGTCTTTACATCTTGGTAAAACTGAAACAATACTTTTTGGTTCTAAACAAAAACTTAAATCACAAACAAACCTCAATATCTCATGTAATGGTACAAACATTAATGCTACAAGTTCTGTCAAATACCTTGGTGTAACCATTGATCAGTTTTTGTCTTTCCAATCTATGGCTGAGTCAGTTCTTAAGAAAGTCAATGCTCGACTTAAATTTCTGTATCGTAAAAAAGATTTTCTTAATTTTCATACAAGAAAACAACTTGTGACAGCGTTAGTTCAATGCCACTTTGATTACGCTTGCTCTGTGTGGTACAATGGCATAACGCAAAACTTGAAAAACAGGTTACAAACCACACAAAATAAACTAATTAGATTTATATTTAATTTTGATTCCCGGGCGCACATCGGACCGGAACATTTCATTAAGCTAAATTGGTTACCGGTACAGAGTAGAGTTGAACAAATAATGTTGTGCCATGTTCATAAAATTAGCCATGGCATTGCACCAGAGTACCTGAAACAACATTTTTTATCTCAAACTTCTGTACACTCTTACAGCACAAGATTAAGTACCAAGGGCGGATACTGTATTCCTAGAGTAAAAAATTCAGGAGCTAAATCTTTCTGTTACATTGGCTCCAAGCTGTGGAATAACTTGCCTGCAAATATTTCTAATTTAACAAAATATAAACCTTTTAAAGATTCTGTAAAAAACTTTTTGCTTTCTAAAGTAGTTTAAATAATGTGTTCCTGCAAATTTCATAAAATATTTATATAATTTCACATCAACTTTTTATTATTTTCTACATAAGTAATGTGTTTTTTATTTATTTTCCTAGCCAGGTATTGGTCTATCAATTTTTAAGATATCTGTCTTTGTACATTTGTGATAAACTTTACTGTGTAACATGTGCAACTATTAAATAGTTTCAATTTTCTGTGATATGATACCTTAGTATTACTGTGAACATGTTTTTATTGTTAACATTAATTTCGCCTCTCCGAGTCATACTACCACATGAGGGTCCACAATGGAAACAAGAGTTCACTCTTTTTTGTGATAACCCTGGTGCTGGTATTTTATGACATGGTTTAATATATACAATGTATATATGTATGTATATCTAACTTTAATATTTATGTATTTTTTACTATAGTATCATATTGTATTGTTAAATTACATATGTCATGTTGTATTATGCCAATACCTAAATAAATCTATCTATCTATCTAACTGATCAGTTCAGAGTACAAATGAAAGCCAATTGCTTTAAAAGTTGGATGTTTGTGATGCTATCAGAAATGTTCCCAGAAGACTGATAAACTCAGTATTCAATATTTTGTTATACTATGTAATTCTATGTTATTTGTAAAAGAAAGTTCCAATGAATAGAAATGAAGTAGACATTGTGGAAACATTTATATATTGTCAACGATTTAGTGTTATAAGAGTACTCTTAGGAGATGCAAATTAAGTTGGATGAAACATTCCTAGTTTTACGATGTAACAAAAAAACAACTATAACTATTGGGATGTTTTAAATTCACTTTAATAGTGTTACAAATAATGCTGAAAAATACATATGATAATGTTAAATGCATCGTAAATGTTATCTACGTGTATACATAAAATAATAAATTGGGGTTGGTGTAATTTTTTTTATTTTGCAGAAATCGTTGACTTTATAATAAAACGATGATATGTGTCAATATATTAAATAAAAATTTTCGAGACAAAAATTCGATACCCATGTACTGGTTTTTACTGCAGATTCAATATTCTTATCCCTCTAGCATTATATGTGCTATTTGTTTTCTTTAACAATTTAGGTCTTTACGGTAACATTCAATCACTAGAGGTTGATCAACATGAACTTGTTTTTTTCTAGAACTTAAATTAATACTGTTTTTTCAAATATATGTTGCTTTTATTGCGACACAAACCAACAAGTGACAGATCTGGACAAACTTCATTTTGAATGTTTTATTGAAATTGAGCTTGAACTCATTCAGAGATTAATGGAAATACGAAGACCTTTAAACTAGGGATTCAACATTATTAAAACTATTTAGTTTTGTACGATTGTCGAGAGACAAATTTATCAATTTAATAGCCGATCGGCATTCTCTGGTAACCTTGCTGAGATGCTATAACCGAGTTTAAATTTTAAACATTTCAAAAGGAGATTACCTTCGGGTTTTGAAACACTGATTGCAGAAGTTTTTGTACATTTATTCAATCCAACAATGTTTCCTCAAGATGTGTCATGAACATTTGCAGCAACGAGTATCAACATATACAGACTCATTTCTTAAAATAAGTAAACAAAAACCATGACTATTTCAAATAGATAGCTGAATTATAGTTTAGAAATAAATTATATGGAAGTTATTTTAAAATAATATAATCTGGTTCCTTGCACAATAGCCTGGTATTGTGAAGTAATATGCATGTTTTATTATACAATTACGCCTAGTAGTTGATTAGCAGCTAAATCCAGATATTTACCCGTTTCCAGGAACTGTAAGTAGGTGGACTGACCGCCGTGATATAACCTAAACAATGTGAATAGCTACGGCGTTAAACCCAACAAAAACATGTTTGCTGAGTATATAACACAGCTTTTGACTTCAACGTATTTTTGTATTTTGTTTCAAGTTGAATAAGCATTACCGTTTATTGTCTATAACGCCTTTCTTTGTCTGTCGCAAAAATTTTATCTTTCCAAACTACTCTGAGTCTTTCTATGTCATTACTGGTTCACATTTTTCAGCGATATATCTAGATGTGATTTGTCAACGTGATACACATCCTGTTACATATCATTGTCAATTTCAACGTTTCCTTCGATGTAATTTTTAGTTTGATAAATGGCTTTTTGTCATTTTATGTAAAATGATATACTATATGTACTTACATATTATACTTTACATACATGTATATTTATTCAAAACACAGACATGTTTTCATTGGCATGTTTTATAATGTAAAAGTGTTTTTTTAAAAGTACGTAAACTCTAGATAGAACCCCGGTGATTGAAAACGAAAGTGAAGGAGAACGAATTATACACCAGCCTGTAAGAGAAAATAATTATCTATTGAAAGTTAATCAGCATAAACCACACCATCAAAACAAAATATTAAAAACATTAGAACATTCATTTAACGAAATACTGAGATTTTAAAGTTCTATTCAATTCAAATTTAAATTTAAGTCTTTCCAATTCCAGACGATTCCCTTCTATAATGTTTTGTCATTCAAAATTATTTATAAGTAACACAATTTCCTTAATCCATTGGTATTTTGAATTCCGTGTATTCATATTAAAGCAATGACGACGGATATATAAATTTACCGTTGACTCTTTTAAAGATATTCAAATCGATATTGTCATATAAAAATACTTTCTATTTAATCAGTAAATGATTTGAATAATATGTATATGAGATAATATCATTTATAAATTCAAACCTTGTCTCTGCTATCCAATCATATTTTAGTATCTTTGTCGTGTGCAAAATAACATTGATGTTTGTTTTAGAAATGATATAAGGCACGAATTAAAGGCACGAATACTTTGAGTGTAATTTATTCAACGATTCAGTATGAGAGTTATTTGATAAATACTACACATTAGGATTAAGAGTCTATGTGATGAGGAAATTACTACTTGATATTCTAATGGTGGAATATTAACAAAATATAGCATCGAGAAGGTGTTATTTAGTGTCGACATTTTCATGACTTTCATAAATGTTTGTCCAAAGTTTCTGGAAATAATATTACCAGAAGGGATTATGTTAAAGTCTAGAATATACATGTATATACATACTGATAACAAACATATATCTCCGACGATTATTATTCAATAAATACATGTATAAATGGTTCTTCGTGGTCTTTGAATTACAAGTTTCAAAAAGACAATGGCAGTTTATCTTATAAAAAGACTTATAAATGTTTTGATATACCCATATGACGCTTAAAAACTAATATGTTAGTTATACTTTTTCAATATAATTTACCACAATTATCATTCTGGTGGAAATAAAAGCAAAGGGACTTGAATCTTTCATTTACTTCCAGGCTTAAAAACTAATATGTGTGATTTACATTTTAATATTATTTACCACAAACAACATTTTAGAATCAATACTAGACACAATAGAACTGTTAAATAGATATTACAACGTTTTAGTGTGACAAAAGTTAATTAAGATTTGCAATAAACACGTGCATTATAAATATAAAAGTCATCATTTGTAATGTTAAAGCTAAAGAAGGGAATGTTTTGCAACATTATCAAAACGACATGGCGCTTTATAACATAATAAATTTGCAAACGTAATAAACATAAAACGTGTTTTACAAGATTCAAGTGTTAAAGAAACTGCATTTTGTGAAAAAATTATAATTTCTTTAGAAAACCTTTACCAAATAGCATACGACTGACAGCCCGTTGTGTATTCATTATTTATCGTACTTGTCAAGCTAAGCTTCCGATAAATAAGAATAAAGTATACTCAGCAGAGACATTATTTAACATCCGTTAAAGAATTGATGGTGTAATGATACAGATGTGGCTTGTTAAATGTTTCAGTAAGCCTAAATTGTTACACGCTGATACACTAAAGTAGTTGATATTCACTATTAATCAAACTTTAACTTCATAAATTAGTTTATTTTATTGATGTAGGTATTTCTTTCTGTCACAACAGAATTCCACATGTGAATTCTAATATGACGCTATTTTAGACACTCAGTATATAGATGGTAATATTTATTGCAAAGCTTTTCTCTTCGTTATTTTATACCAATATCGGAAAATATTTTGTAAAGATGTATGTCAATTAGTAGTTTTAGTAGCCATCGTCATACGGTAAAACCTTTGATATCATATTTCTTAATGGTAAAGTAGACATTGGTCCAACTATACTTTAGAAAATTTAAGTTTCTTCATATTTTATATCACTTTCCATAAACTCTGTGTAAAACTAGACATTCATCCCTTGGAAGAAACCCCAGAAAGTTGATAGACGTAAACTTGACTTGTTTCTATTCTTTAAGGTAATAGTTCATAAAATTTTAAAAATTCAAATCATATCCAAGGTTGATTTGAGAAGATTTTGTTCAATTTAGAACACAATTTTGAAATAGTTGGGGAAATAGTTGATATAACAATCTAAGAACGTTCAAATTAACAGCATGTTTTCGCGTTTATTTCAATCGAATTACTCTTCCAACTGACTTCCAGCCAGTAATTTTACCCTTGCGATGCTTCTCGTATTAAGACGCACTGATCAATACCGATGTGCCATAAAGTTTCTCCTTGACGCCGATAATATATTTTACCCTTGAATGGAGCTTAATAACCTGATTTTACTTACTTAACTTGAAATGATTTAGCTTAAGCCAAATGTTTTATCAATCATTGACAAAAAATGATTGCTTTTGGTAAGGTTTTGTATGTACAGATTTAAACATATTCAAGTACTTTTTTAAATACTTCGATGAAACGTACATTGGTTATCATGATTTCTAAACTAATAACCTGCTTTTTTTTATTTGCACCTTCAACAATGAACAACAAATTGTATTTAAAAAAGTAACTTCATTACGTGATATACCTAACAATATTCTACCGGAAATTGTAACTTTATTTCTAGACAATGGTTATAATTCGTTTGAAGTAAGCTATATTGGCATTTACAATATTTTAATACTATAACATATACTTCTACACTATTGTTTAAATGAACATCCACAGACGACGCGTGTTAAAGTAAAATATCAGTTGGAAAAACTTATACAAGTAAAATGTAAAACAAAGGGAATAAAAGCGCATGCTACTCGATACATTAGGTACACAGACTTTATAATACACTGTCGATTATAGGCTTTCGGGGGAAATCATCTTTTTCTTGGAATGGAATAGCTTAAAGGTGTGAATGTACAAATCAACTTGATAATCACCGTCTGGTAGACAAAAGTAATTATTTGATATTGAATTTATATATTCAGGAAAAATGTTTTATCTAATGACCTCAATTATCAAGATGGGTAACAAAGTGACATAAAATGTCCTGAGGGATTGAATGTCTGACTTCTGTGAAGAAAAATTATGTGCCTGTGTCATTTATTCAACTGTTCAATATAATATGATGCTAAATATATAACATTAATCAAGCACCTTCTATATATTCATAAAAACGAGTTTAGAATGATACCAACGGTATTATATCGATAATATGACACACAACATTACAGTAAGATGCTAATTATTAAAAAATAAACTTTTTTGTTCAGCAGCAATTTGTCATTGGAATATGTCAAAATAAACCAATCAAACAAATGACAGCAATAATATTTACATTATAGTTAATGAATCGATGCATGGTAACATGAATACCTTTATAAAAATGCTTCTGATTTGAAAGCAGGACAGATGGATTTGATCCACCAGTAGAATCTACGTACCTTTTGGGGTATGCTAATAAAATGGAATTCGACCATTCTTTAGCCTACCTCTGTATCGAGTAGAGAAGTGTCAACCACAGGACTCAAACTTTGGGTTAAAAGTATGAACTAGTCAAGAGAACGTGAGTGGAACTGTCACCGTCATATCATTGAACAAAATGATGACAGCAAATCCTGTGTACGCAAGAAGGAAAATTAACATATTTTGAACTGCTTTTAATTACTTTTAATTAACTGTTTGTATAATCACAACTCTATCTACATTTGACAACTTCATATCTTGCATGATTTACAATGATAATATCAGCTATTCTTACCAGTCATTTTATTTGCCTAACATTTTCCATTTTAAAGCGACAAGCAAATTATAACATCTATTCCTTTCTGAACGATTTAAATGTCACTAATTCAAGTTCTGTCAAATAATGTGATATACTCACACGTATTTAATACTCTAGGGTATCAATAAAGATACAAACAGCACCTTTATTCTGACAATTTATACTTTATTATCACTAACGTTGCTGTTTGCAACGGTAGAAATCTATAACTAACGATTATGTCGCAAACGTTCCATAACAGTACATCTTCATTGGTTAAAATTGTAATGACTACAGTAAAAGTATATTTGTAATGTAAATCTCTTTGTTAAGTAAAAGAACATTAGTCAACATACATTTAGATATATATGTACAATGTTATGACATACAATTGTTGCACGATAAAGTAATTGTGCAGTACTATCGATGTACATGGAAGGTATTTAATTCTGTTTGTCTTGGATTCGATTTTTCAAAATGATTCTTTTATATCCATAATACAATTGTAGTGTGGTGTATTATCGGATATTAATGCATAAACTTAAACCATTGTGGATTCCTAAAGATAAAGGTATCGTTTGTCCTGAAATGAAATATATATATATCAGTCTATACACAATCCAAATGAAAGCCAATTGTTTAAGCTCTAAATGTATGGAATTCTATTGTAAATGTTCCCACAAGACTAATTTTCTCTGTATTTAATGTTTGGGTATGCTATGTTATTTGTAAAAGAAAGTTCTAATGAATAGAAATGAAGTAGACATAGTGGAAACATTTATATATTGTCGGTCGACGATTAAGTGTTATGAGAGTCCTCTCAGGAAATAAAAATGAAATTGGATGAAACATTTTATGATGTAACAAATAAACAACTATACCTATTTGGACGTGCTTAGGAGAGATATTCATACTTAATATTGTTACCCTTGATACTAAAATATTTATTAAATGCATTGTATGCATTTATATATATTCATAGTGTTGGTTTGTTGTATCTAAGTTCTCTTATAGAATATAAAAAACACTTTATCATGACACGACGGTTACATAAAATGTTTGTCTGACAATAACTTATCAACGCTAATGTTATTTTGTTTCTTGTGATATTCTGACTTTAAATAAACTTTTGTATCTTGTATATAGTATTCGTGAGCCAAGATAAAGATTTGATTTATATACTTGTTTATATTTGATGATATTTCTATCAGATCAGTATAAATGGATCAAACTATATTTAATTAACAAATGGCAATGGTAACTGTGCAATAAACATAAAGCTTATCCGCTTTGTTAGCACTGATCTGATGGAAATATCATCAAATATAAACAAGTATATAAAGTATATATATGAATCGGAAACACCTTCAGTTGAATAAAAGTGTTTCCGATTCATCATGGGATCTACATACCTTTGCACTATTTAAGAAATAACTTACAGTTGTTTATATTTTGTTGCCGAATAAAACATAGGCACGAATTGTGATGCGCGTATAATTAAATCACGAGTGCTTTACCTGTGCACTTGTACTATTTAATGATTAAGTAAGCAATACAGTCAAGTATTATTAAAACGGCTTACTGTCTATCACAACATCTAATTTCTACCAAATTAGGAGTAGTAATGACTGAATTAAAGCTAACTGGTGCAAATTAACATTTTCCACGACATATCTGGATACTCGTAGTGGATACAATAACGCAGTACATATTCCTGTGATATATCATTGTCAATTTCAACGTTTTTTCTTCGATGTTATTTTACGTTTGATAAATGACTTTTTGTACTTTTGTGTAAGATGATAGATAATGTTTTACAGAGAATATCTAGATATATATTTACTAACTGTTCCTTACAAACATTAATTAACATCACAGACAAGTTGTCTAATGTAATATCTGTTTCTTTTACATTTCATTAGAACAAGAATTTCTTGGAAACACAAGAAAAAGGGAAAACTAAATACAGGTCTGTTTGAAGAAATAATTGCCAAATTTGTATTGGATATTGGACCATTTATCATATCCATGTAAAAAATATAACAAATCAACTACCAGTGGTTTTTAAGCTTTTAAGAATGCTAAATAATGTAATATGTGTTTAGTAACATGACCGCCCCTTGAAATTTGGCGAGCACAGAAAATATATTGGTAGTCTACAGTTAAGTAACACATCTGAGGATAAAGAACAACATGTAAGGAAAATAAATGTCACAAATTATAATGATGAGGCATGAATTATTTAGCTTCATCAACTTTCAATAGGCCTAATTCAAATTTGAAATTTTATTTTCCACAGAATTTAGATGGTTCTGTTAAATAAACTTGATCTGTCATTCAATAATATTTATAAGCTACAAAACTTCAGTAATTCTTTCACATTCAAAACGTATTATACAATATTGTCGACGGTTTTTAATCTTCTATTGACTGGTTTGAAGATATTTAAATCAAGTTTGTTGTACAAAAATGACTTATTAAAATTCATTTACAATTTGAGAATTGTTTTCCATAGTGTTTATATATGTTAATATATTATTAACAAGTTCAAAACTTGTTTTTGCTTATTCTGAGTTAACGGTTATATTATATTGTCTTTTTCTTGCCCTTTTTTGCTCATTGGCTACATGTTGTATTCTTTTCCTCAGCAATGATATCAAGCTAATTATCAAAACTATACATCGAAGGTTGTTCGCAAGGCTGTAGTGTCTCACTCGTTTACGCAATGCAGTTATTATGTACAGTCTGGCCGTCAACTCTCGATATGTGTATTAACAGTAATTTATTTCACCGTGAAAGGCGTTTACGTCTTTGTCAAGCATATAACTCATTTACCTAATGATTTCATATAATTCAGGAAAGGGGGTCTAAAAACATATAAAGAACAGAAAATTATACTTTATATTCCGGTGGTAGAATATCAAGAAAATATAGCGATGTGAAAGTGTTATTAAGTGACGAAACTTGATCTTGTTTTCATGAATATTTGTCGAAAGTTTCTGGAAATAATATTCCCAAAAGGATAGATATTAATGTTTAGACTATATAAATGTACTGATAGCAAACACTTATCACCAAAGAATAGTGTAATATGAATATAAATGATATTTCCTCCTTGTCTTAGAGTTGAACGATTGAAGAAAACCTTGATAATTATTCTGGTGCCAAGATCTATGAAATTAATATTACGAACGTTTAATTGCAATAACGTGATGCTTAAATGCTAATATGTGAAATATACCTTTTCATATTATCTGCAACAACTATGATTCTGGAGACAATTATAGAAACAAAACACGTGTTAATGCCAACTTTTCATTGGATAAATTACGGTACTATTTAATAAAGCATTATATTTCTCCACTTGTTCATCCTTATTAAATATGTATAGTGCGTGTCATGATGATACTTTTTTTTGCATTATCTGTTTTCATTAGTTATATTAATAAAAGAAATTCGATTATTTACAGTAATTTAAGGTTGTCTACGTAAAAACCGGCAACCACAAAGTAAGAGAGGCTTTAAGAATATCATTTCACGGCGTCTCAACGCCGTGATATTGTGGTGGGTAGATTTTGATAGCAATGGGCAAAAGTCACGTGATAAAAAATGATAAATATCCTTTCGATTTCCACTGCCGACAAATTTATTGTTTTTAATGCAGTCATAGTACAGCCCATTTCCGTTAAAAGTTAAATAGAAAAATCATTTTTGGGGGAATCCATATAAACAATTTTTCTTGCAACAATGCAACACACGAAAAATCAGTGTTTTATATCAACACATTTCCGCAAATCCTTTCGAATCACACGAAAAGGGGTAGGTACACATGTATAAATCGCGAACCAACCGGACCAGGAGACCAGTTTAGTATACGGATACAGTTTAACAAATATGCGTATCATAATGTGTGTAAAGTACATATATTATTGATATTTGCCAATATTTTATTTGAAAAGATAAGACATCAATATCTAAATTATATTTTAAGAAATAACTTTGCAGACTTTAATTATTAAAAGAATCGTCGATTGCTTCATCACATATTGTTGTAAATGTTATATATTTCAACTGTTAGAGCATTTATCATTTGAAAACTAATTTGATATGATTCATATATTTTAATAATATACCTTTTTTCTTATTAGCCGACTGTATAAATAAAGAAGCGTAATCGTGTAACACTGACTCTTAATTCTTACTCTTACTGAGCTCTATTGGCGATCTTTTCTAACTATGATTAAGTGCAGCGGACCAGTTAATTTTAAAAGCATAAGAGTTACGGACCAGGGTTGAGTTCAGTAACTGCGAACGTTATAGAACGTTCCGCAACGATACATTCGGAAGTCCTCGTCCATTTGCTGCGAATAATCTCGGACATATTTGGACGCTATTTTGAAATGTCCGGCGTTAAAGTAAACAAATGTATGACCGAGGAGTTCCGAATGCATCGTTATGTAACGTACTGTAGCGTTTTGTGTAATTGAACTTGCTTCTGGTTATAGATCGAGCAGATGTAAGATTATTTTTGCAGACTTTTTTTAATTATGAAAAGCTTGGTACTATATTGACGGACTATTGACCAGACGGACCAGGTAATTTTAAGAGAGTTAAAATGACGGACATTTACACCTAGGTGAAAAGCTCGCCAGTTTTTAATTTGTTCGAATGGAGTATGTTTTCTCGAGTCCAAGTGAATTCATTATTAAGAAAAATGGTTTCTATTCGAAATAGCTTGCCTTTTGTATTTAAGTGCATCTTTTCGGAATTAAAATACATGTTAAATCCTTTCGTGTATCCGGCAACAAAATTCTTCCGCAACAAGTAAAGGTTTGACTACTATCTAATACACTGGTTTGAAAGATTCACTCGCTGACTCTCTACCTCTGCTTAAATACTATGCGCAAACTGATATTTTTATTTCAAGGCAAAGACACACACATTTAGATTGCATGACTGTCTCGTGATTAAAAAATAAATGCAATAAATGCAACAAATATTCACGCCTGTAAAATCAAAATGTCGAAATTCAAAGATGCTGGACAGTTATGCATTAGTTGGATGAATGGTTACACGGATTGGTAAGAATAGATCCGCAATGTGAGGAGCACTTGACTAAACAGAAGCGATAAGTCATGTAAATAGCTTCTGTTCTGAAGAACTATGTTTTCCCTTCTGCCGATCTTTTTAAGCGTCATGCAAATATGAATTACTGGAAATAAATCCAACTAAAACCAAACATCCTGTCGGCATAAAGATGGTGTCTAGATCCAGACCATTCGCGTTCTCCAAATTTGTCAAGATTCTCAATCTAACTAGTATCGAGAATCTTACTAGGCTTTTGGAACGAGATTGTTACATTTGAACAGAAAAACGTTTTATGACAAGTTACCTTTTAATTACTGAAAAACCTGAACATGACAATTCAATATAATGCTCTTTTGAGTTACCTTTAGATTATACTTAATCATTCTTTTTTGTTTGCCGTGACAATCCCTTTGCTGCATTTAGCAGCAATTTTTTACTTGTTATTTTATGTGTTGGCGATATTAGTTCGATACATTATAACAATTTCTGATTTCTCATTCCCTAAATAATTGTTAATTCGTCAATTTACGAGACAATGAAATGTGTAAGGAGAACGGTCATTTAAAATGAAAGTCAGAAAAATCAGTTACAAGGAATGCTGCTGATACAACGAATTACTACATTTTATGGCACGCATTGTTTAATGAAATATTATATTTATCAAATATTTATTTTCCAATGTTCATTCGCCTTCCTACATCATTGAGTTTAAGATGGGTCTGTACCTTACTCGGAGAAAAAAAAACGAAAGATTATCATTTTCGAGTGAGGTACCAACCCAACTTATTTCGAAGATCACTTTCTGTAACGGCAAGTTTTTCAGTTAGCCTTGACTAAAGGGAACAAGCATCTTTGGTTATGTTTTAAATCACTGCCAACTACTTAAGAAAGTGATAAAATCTCGAATATAACAATAAAACAACACATATTATGTTAAAAATAAATTATTGTGGACTTGACATCCAAGTCCAGAATCTTAGCACTACATTTTAAACATTGTTTCGTAAGCAAATTGTGAGGATTCGCGAAACAATAAAGCGTTAGCATTATGTATCATGATTGTATTCATAACATGTAAGAATCTAATGGTGCGTTAGTATTCCCGCTTTATTCATAAATATCTGTAAAATGTTGAAATTCCCACGAGGCAAACATGAAAATAATTGTTGAAATTAGGGTTTGATCCGTTGTCCATTAGCGTCTTAACAACACAGAACCATGTTTATATTGACATGCATCACAATTTACGGTCTAAAATGAGAGAAACTAATAAATGTGTTCCAGCAATTACTCATGCATTAAACTAGAATTAGAATACATTTCCTGCTCGGCTTTAATTATACTAGACGGTGCAATAGTTTAATTTTGCATTTGCTCTTAATCCAACCTGTCACTCTTTAACACTGTGGTTATAACATATCATTCCCAACAATATTGCAAGTAAATCATTGTTTTACCAATATGGAACTATATTATCTAAACAATTTTCTATTTAATTTCGCCCATAAGATTTTGAATGGACTATTTGATGATTACATGGTTTATTCAAATGAAATAGCTGATTAACAAATGTTTTACAGGCAGTAAACTAGACACTAAATTATGCATTAATTGTTCAATGTGACTTTTGTGTAATAAAAACATTTAACGATTCAATTTAATTCAAACTTTCGTGCGTGTATTTCCTCTAGATCTTAATTAAAACGTTTAATCAGCACTATACGAGAATGATTTTCTATACCAATAATGTGATTAGTTTTAATTCATTTAAGTTTTACCTTAACATGTCAATGACATTATTTAGAATGTATAAGATATCGTGTTGAATACTATTATAACTTGAATTAAAGCAAGTCACGGTGACATAAATTATAGAGCTCATTTAATTAAATTGAGGCATAGATTTATTTACTTAAATCTATTTAATTAAATATGTTTTAAAGAAGAATAAGATCAAGCCCTAATCTCAACTCGGAATAAAAAATGAAACAAGATAACACTTTTGTTTTTTATATTTTTATTCCGATGATTTTCCATTTTAAACGTAACACAATATTTCAGTTATTTAATGTGTTCCATTGGAAAGTTAAATCGATTGAGAAGTCATATTTTATAATCACATAAGCCATTGACTATATTTAAGTTGTTGTACTAAGCTTACTGTTTAAATAAGCGATGCAAAACCAAGCGTTTATAAAAACTGTTCAATAGGTTATGTTCCTTTAAACAATCCATTATACCTAATTATATACTTAAATATTCGTTCTGTGCACGCCGACACGACATAACATTGCAAATTATCACAATTTGGTAATACAAAATAATGAAATTAAGTATATAAAATTCGCTTCTAACATTTCCGATCGTGTTAAATGTACACCTTTGTAAAGTTAAATGATTTCTGCTACTGTTTCTAATGCTAGCAAGTCAGCAACCATAACAACACCAAATTATATTTAAAACTTAAATGCAGCTTGAGAAATGGTTTTGGTTCATGCAAATATTTTAAGCATTTCCTTATCGTCTTAATGTTAAGACGTAGAAGATAATTGTAGGTAGAACTGAATAGACGTTCAATTATTGTTACGTGGTTTTCTATAGTAACCTTTTGCATAGAAAATTATCTAATCGGTATAAAGCACGACATAATAAATCTAACAAATGTTTTGTATTGTGAAGTGTACATAATTTCTTTGGAGAATTGTTAAAGTGGATGATAATATAAAATTATATATTCCCTTTAAACTACAAACTGTTTATCCAAATTGTCTGAATATTACTCACTTAAGAAAATATCAACACATTTATTCATCTCATCGGAAAATATCAGTCGGACACTCTGGCTGCAGAAGCGATTATAATAAAGACTAAACAAGACTGAATAGCAAGTATAAAGTCTGGCTGATCAAAAACTCAGTCTTGTATTTGTTTTATGATAAAGCAATCTACACATCATGATGTTATGCTGTTGGCAAATATATCAAATAATGGGGATAATATTCATAACCAATGTGCAGAGTCGTTAAATCAGTCTCTTTTATGACAGGTTTATTTGCTGCTTTCGCACAATGCTTACCACTTTCAACTTTACTTAACGAAATATCAATCTTGACATAGATAGGTGTATGTAATTCGGGTTTATGTTGAATTCTAAGTAATTTTCTTATTTATTTGTCCAATTATAGATGCACAAAACAATTTACCTGATATATTCAGCTTGTCCAAAGAGCTCCCTTTCTAGACTGGTTGACTAATAGTTGATATAAAGTTCTTACTTTGTTTGATAACCTACAGAATTGGTTTCCTGTAAGTTGCTTTGTTCAGCAAATATTAAATAATCATATCACGTTCTTTGTTGGAAAACGGCATATTATATGATAATATTTTACTTTAATGTACATGTCTATTAGAAAAAATAAACTAAGAAAATTATCAAATGACGATGGGAAGGAAAACATTTTATTACAAGTATTTTCTATTTCTAGCAATTTGTTTATTTTATACAGTATTCGTGAAAAATGGTTCCTAAAGCTAACTTAAAGGTTTCCAAAGTCATAAATAGCAACAACACTGCAAATGAATATCATGATGAAATCAATAGTTCGTTGACATGCAAACGCAAACAAAAGTTTAAAATTCTCAAATAAAACTTGTTTTTTTACGATTGACGATTAGAGAATCTTCATATCCTAATTTTGTGCATTCATTCAAATCTGTTTAATATTTGATAAGTACTAAAATGATTTTGCTTTTTTTCAAAATGTTCTAACTTGATGAGTATATATAATTTAGTTCATCTGTGTAAATGAGGTGAATCTAAATGATCCATTCTGTATAATTCTGTAACCTTTAATGCATGGCAATTGTACCAATCGAATCATTAATAACCAAAGTTTCATTTGTCTACAAATATAAGCTGCTATTGGACTTTATCTAATTTATTGTTCTTTTTACTTTACTGGGAAGAGTGTATCAAGTTTAATATGACAAAACCTTACACAATGTTTAATAATGAATATTGCTGTGAATAATGTGTCTGTTAGTGTTTCCCAGAATGCAAAATACACTATTTGTTTAGTATTTGAAATACATGTTAAGATGGTAAAAATGTATGTTAACAGTAAGGATAAAGATACAGTAGAGCTGTTTAATAATTGTTAATCTGAGATTTAAAGTGTTTAATGAGGCTCTAGGGAAATGTTAAATGTAAATACAAAAATAGAATTGCATGATATTACACGTACGTTCCAGATCAGGTTTAATGTTCACCGTAAATCTATTTAAACGTGACATTTTGAATTGATATTTCTTAAGAGGAGTTGATAATCTAAATCAGTGTTTCAGACATGTTGTTTGCTGTAGTTTTGGAATGATGATACGTATATAACTTTATCACCGGAGAGATTTGATGACAGTGTATATATTTAAATCAACTAATGAATATAGTTTCTGCTAACCTACTCGTTGATAGTAGCATAACTAATTGAAAAATATTAGTAATCTGAAGTATAATAAACCAGATGCCAAGGTTTATCAACATTGAGGTTATAGTGTTACACTAAGTTGTATAATTCTGTTGAAGACAAAGTACATGTAAAATAGCCTTTAAGGGGTTTGAAATTGACCAATGAATCTACGCGAGTCATACATTCAACTATCTAATCAAAGTACTGAAAGTACTGTTGGAAGGAATTTTTGAACGATTACAATAGTTCAAAGTTACTATTTTGATAACCATCATTATCACTTTATCAATCATAGTCAACTGTGTTTCATATTTCATTTCACATGCGCATAATTCTACTGCTCGAGGGTTCGTAGGTTCGATTTCCGGGCGGGGCATACTTTGGTGTACTCTCCATTGCATCGGTTCGAAAGATTCACTCGTACTCGTTCACTTTCTACCTCTGCTAAAGTACTACGTGCAAAGTGATATTTCTATTTTTAGACAGAGACACATAAACATTTAAATCGCATGACTGTCACGTGGTTTTTAAAAATAGATGCAAAAAATTCTCACGCCTGTAATTTCAAAATGTCGAAATGCAATGATGTTAGACAGTTTTGCATTAGTTAGATAATGAAAAAATTAACAAAAATAAAAGTAAACATTGATCTTTTTGAACGTGTATCTCTGTTCTTTTAACTGTAAACATAGAGAACTTAAATACTAACTGTAGCCATGCTTTATATGACGTCATACGAGGTTGCATTCGTCACTAGTATGATCATACCATATAAGGCGTTGTTTACCCGTTCAACCAATGAAAATGCGTATAAAGTTTTTCAGCTAAATTGGAATTTGGTAAAACTTTCATTGGTCGTTCAAAGGTTCATAGTAAAGGTCAATATCATAAATCGACTAGTTTTAAGGCAGCGGGTGAATGTAATGTATTCACTGAGCTGCGAGGGGAGTGTAACTTTGGTGGAGCTTAGTCATGAAATAATTTCTACGGACATTCTTCCTCCTACCACTGATTCTAAATTATAGGGCAGTAGTCGGTCACAGAATTGTGCCTAGTAGTAATCCAGAGATTTAGCCTTTTCAGGAACAGTGACTGATCGCTGTGATATATAACATAAATTATAGATAATGACAATGTGTTGCTATGGCGTAAAGGACGCAACAAATTGATCACATGTTCTATGGAGTTTGTCCAAAAAAATCTAAGTGAGCGAGCGAGTTTTTTTTCCCATATTTTGAATTTTTGAGAAGCGAGCAAAAAGCGAAAAATAATTTTTTGCGGTTTCTAAGACATTAATTAACCATAAGTTAAAAAAGGCATAGAAAGTATGGACATTCTTATAGAAGATATATATGACCATATATAGTGTAATTAAGCACTAATTAAGTAGCTCTATGCAATATAAAGCAAGTTAGAATTACTCCAAATGCAAATTCAATTGAATTTAAAACAAGTAAAGAGTAGGGGTTAAGAGGTATACACCTTCATAAATTCAAAAGTAAAAGAACACTTCATTTTTCTTTGGTATTACTTGTATTAATACTAGATAACTAAGAAGCACAGAATAACACCAATTATCAGAACCGCACACTTCCTGTCCTACCTACTCTCTAAGAAATGGATCGACCTTCATATTCTTTTCACTCCAAAGACGCGTATGACGTCACACATCCAGGTAAGCTGGTAGAGATTGTAGACATTTAGACTACGTCGCAGTTAAACTGATGTGAAATCAATTTAAGAAGGATAGTATGTATAAAAGCTTATAAAAAGTATGCATTGACATATTTTAGAATTGTGAAAATGTATTAAATATAGTGCATTCATAACATTTCTTAAAAAAATGATTGTGTCATTGTAATTTCTAATGATGTATGTTAACAAGAATACATTACTGTTTTACCGTAATAGTAAAATGGTGCTGACTTGTATTGATATTTAGACCTCAAATTATTTATTTTCGATGGAATTCTACTTGGCAGAGTGCCAAAAAATTTTGACTTCCGAAATTTTTTATGCGGTACAAATTTCAGGGTGCGGGTAATGCGACGAACATTGGATCAATTTGTTGTGGCCTAAACAAAAGAAAAAAATCATCAATGTAAAGCGCATTGAGCTTACATTAAACCACATCGGTTACCCATCCAACCACTAACCTTACAGTACGTTGTTTAACTTTGAAACCTGTCCATCGCTTTATGTTCTCAAAGTAAACTCCAGGTGTGATGAACTTTCGCTAAAGTTGAGTTATATACATTCGAGCGTGTGGCAGATACTAATTCAAAATAATACAAATAATATACTCTCCGTACACAGTTAGAATAATGTTTGATTAATGTGAAAAAACATTAAATATCATAATTTTAAGAATTTGTTTAAATCAGTTTTTTTTTCAACTCATCTACGTTTGATAGTATACATATTTTTCTGCTGCACTATTTTCTTGGTCGCATTGACTCATTGATTTCTATTGAGTTGAGGTGTTGTTCGTTCTTTTTAAATTTCGCAGAGCGCTGACATAGAAAGGATTTTTCTGAAACAAAAATCCTTCCAAAAAGTGTGTAACAATTTGTAAGTTGTTAATCATTAGATATTCTACAAGGCAATGCTCTTTTCACATCAATAGCCAGGAAATTGAAGTCTTATAATGTTAAAGTCTACACATGACAATAAGAGCTGTAATATGTTCAACTTGCATTCCTTCAATCTCAGCGCATCATTGAATTAATTGAATTATGCAAATATATTCGTTCTACCAATTCTCATTTTGATTTACAATGAGTTATAGATAACCATTTTAATAAAACATTATATAATAAGAAATATAATATTTTTGACTAAGATGTTACGTTGTCGTGTCCCATGTTTTTCCTTACACTTAATGAAAGACTCGACCTCCAAGCAATACAAAAAAACAGCATAATGTTGTTACATAAGAATTTTATTTTTATCATCGTTGACTTTAATCAAAACTAAACGAAACGATTCATCCATTTCTGTAGATAATGCACACTCAATTTTATACAACTTATCATCCCTTTGGTGAAATATAATGAAAAAGAACCTCATGGATTCATCTATTGTATACATTGTGTCAATATTAAGTCCTAGAGTGGTGCGTACTATACTTTATACACAAATGCAATTAACAGCAAGTAAGTTGGCCAACAAACAAGATTACTGGAAAGTTTGGTTCTATATTTGTTTCTTCTATATATCATTCTAACTTAATTTCAGCGACTCATTTAATTTTAGCTACGATTTGATGAATGTCGTCCTAACCCTTTGTGTGTATTACAGTGTATCACATCATACTATGATTGCGTCAGCTTAAATGACAATAACAATATATAAATGTAATTTTCTACAACACACTGTTCTGTTTTAAACCACCAGTTTTCCTTCATCATGATATAATTTGATAGGAGGAATGGACATTTGGTAGTGCTTGGTTAACATATTAAGTTACTCATAAAGAGCTGATAAACCACTTCGGCTAGAAAGGTATATGGACAATTATCTTGTAAGTTATGATTTAGCTAATTTTATTAAAGTTGTCTGGTTGGCAAAGTTTTAATTTTTTCTAGGCACTAATGACATGAGTGTCTTGAGATCGAGCCCAATAGGGGACTTGAGTTTGATTTTACGGTGTCAGTATTAGAATATTATGAATTTCCAAATGAAGTGTCAATAACATCAGCTATGAACTTGAAGTATGTTTATGTTTATATGCCAAATGTTATTACAAATATTAACATATTTTATATACATTCATCGAAATTGTATATACATTCAAATGCGAGCGCTTCAATAATTTTTGCAAATATATTTGTTTTGTCATTCTCGTTTTGAAGATAAAGATAGAAGATAAGAATTTCTAGATAAAACATTTAAAGGGGAATTAAATACTTTAGATTTTGTGAGATAACTTTTTCCTGTAACCTCATGTAGCATGGTTTCTTACAGTATTTTGAAAGTCTGATGCTCTCAAAATCAATGAAACAATTTAACTGTAGACCAAATTTAAAAAATGCAATTTAGATATAACTTCATTATTCAACATTATAGAATTTCAAATAAAACACTTAGTGACATTGTTGTCAATTCAAAATGTGTAGTAACATTAGCTTATCTAGTATTATTACAAGACGATTGATAAGAGATAATGCAGCAATGAAATTAAAGAAGAAACCACTAGATAAATTGTGTTAGTATAAAGTTAAGTAATTCTTGTTACAACCAGTTTATATTTGGCCAAACTAGTTACAATTGAGATAAGTCTGGCGTATATAGTCTCTGTTCTACTTCATGATCGATTTCAACTTCTAATTCAATTTCTACTGAAAATTGTTGGATGGCGTCTTGTCAGTGTGTATTTGTTACCTTATACAGCATTTTTTGTTCAATCGTGATATATAGAATATAAGGAAATGCAGTCATTTATTTATAACATTTGTTATTCACCATATTATAAGAGAACATTTCACTCTCACAAAATACACATTGATAGCAAGAAGTCGAGAAATAATACACATTTTAAATACTACAAAGAATTTCTTTTAATGTTTCATAAATGATTAGCTTAGTATAAGCCAATCGACACAAATTAGAAAGGACAAATCAAGACAGTAAAATCCGAAGTGACTATATACATGTATACCAAAAGGTAATTTGAGTAAATAAAACAAGGTTTTGAAATAAACAATACATATTTCTTATCTTTAAGATAGACTTTTATTCTTTTAAGTAGCCTGTCATTGTATTTTCACTAGGAAACATCATTTCATAATGTAAACACACTATTTTAAAGTACTAGTTAATATACTATTTGAACACATATGCAATCACCATATCTAACCGACATGCATAAAACAAGTTAGTATTTTTTTATAGCATACTGCTTTTGTTTAAGTCGACTTTTCCTACAGGCAAACATGTGATGTGTAAATAGACTGACTAGTAAGTTTTGTTTATTTACGTTTAAGTGATGGCATAACTGATTCGCAGTAAAAGGATTATTAATATCATTATCAATCGTTATGCAATCTTTTTTTTAATTCATCATTGACTTTCCAACAGCATCAAATGTAACAACGACGGGCTGGTTTTTTTCTTTATATTGCAATCGTGAAAGCGTGCAAACAAATATTCTAGTGGAAACGGCGCTGAATTAATAAAACTAATTCTCATTAAGTGTTTGAAAAAAATGCAAATCGCTGCAGATATACATATGTGCAAGGTGTAAATGTCTGTATAGATATCAAAAGTGAATTTCTTTAAGGTAGGTGGATACAATGTTTCATAAAAATCAAAAGTCAGTCAAACTTCAAGAAAGTCGGTGTACATGTAGAGTCATAATTGTATTTTATAAATATGATAATTATTTTCATTTTTATCATGATGTCACCATGGCAACGACGTTTAACCGTCACACGTATAAAACACGTGTTGAAAACGTCGCGCTAGTTAAAACGACGTTTTAATATGGTAACAAGCTCGAAACCTCTTTTAAACATACATCATTGTATGCACAGAGAATTTTGCTTACAATTGATATCAGGTTTGCTAGAATGCGACTTATCGACGACGTAACGTTTAGAAAACAATAAAAAATCGTCGTAAAATTTAACGTCGTTTTATGTCTACAAGCCGTCATATTTTTTAGCTTATCGTAAAAATTAAGCCGGTGACATATTGTTTTTATTTGAAAGATATTTTTTGTATGTAAGTATCAATATGTATATGTAAAAAATCAGGGGGTCGATTGTGAACAAATTGTCGAAATTTTAAGTTGAAAATCATTTTATTTGATTTGATTCTTACGTCGACGTATAATGACATAACGATTCTTTATTCGCTTATATCTTGGCAACAAATGATTTATATATGGAATATCCGAGTTGTTATGAATTTAATAAAAGTATTTTCTCTGTTATATATTACATAAATCTAAAAATTGTCGTTATTTAAAATATAGCACTTTTGATATTTAGTTGCTTATATATTTAAAGATCTATACAAAACGATATTTTGAACGTATAGAAGATAGAATAATAATCACAATTATGTTGTAACGAGCGCTAATGGCGCTAATTACTATTATTATTGTAAAAATGACGTCATTGAGGTCTACTACAAAACATTGGCCACATCTAGAGTATCATTCGGAACAACCTCGGTGATAATCTACGAGGATATACCTCGGAAATCAGACGTAGTAGAAATACAACCAGGTTATAAGGTCCGGCGATTAACTCCCTGGCAAGTAGTAATATTATTGTTTAAACATCGACGTGTGAAATCAATATTATCTAAAAATGTGTATACTTGTTTACTAATTAGCTATAAAACAACATTCAGAAGTCATAGAAAATGGCACTGGACTGTCTCTATATACATTGAAACACGTTCACTCGTCATTTTCATGTCAACAATTAAAAATAACCTTGTTACATGATTATCACATCATTACATCAGAACAATGTCTCACACGTAGTATTTCTGTGCAGTTCAGACTACATTACTACAGAAACCAAATTCGTAGATCTACTTTTTCACCTTATGATATCCGAGATTTATCTGCGTCGAGGAAGATCGCCGAGGAAGTTCCGATGGTACAGTTATAACTCCCTCGACCGACCTCTCTCAAAATGCCAATACTTTTCCTACAAAACTATTTTAATGGTTTCATATGGTTTGCATATTTTAAATATGAGAGGCAATTCATTAAACTGACGTAACCCGGGTGCGTAGAAATTCATCTTACGTATTTTTTAATATATGTTTGTTTATCATAATACTGCAATTTGATCATGGCACTTTTCCTGTCTTCGATTAAAGGCGGTTGGATTTAAAACATTATGATTATTTCGAACGGGTAATAAGTTCAGAAATATATGAAATGGACATAGCAAATTTACAAATTAATTTATTTTAAAGTGTACTTGTATTCATTAATATTGTTTTCAAATTTCTCTCAAGGTGAAATAGATATTTAATCAATTTCAATATAGTTATTTAATTAAATTTAGGGAGGCAAGACAGGATAGAGCGCCATGATCGTGTGACCACATACACGACTCATGCAGGTTGTCTCGTCATCTCAAAATGACGAACGCAGAAAACAAAGCGTTAGCCCAAGTCCTAGCAAAACATCAACAGCTCTGGTAACCATGTCATATTTCCCTTCTCTAAGAAAAGGGAATGACTTGGTGTTTGGGAACGACCAGAGCCAGTAAAATGCTTCAAAAAGGCAAACGCTTGACAAAGTGAACAGACACAGCTTGTCTGTTTGTAACAAGAAAGTCTATGGATCTATATACAAAATATTAATTACAAGGTTTTTAGTTTAATCATACCGCTGTACATAATTTATTAGTATGTCAAAAAAATCGTACATGGGATTATTTTACTTGAAATTTCATAACTAGCATTAATACGTTTTTTACAAACCATAATTTAATTGCTTTTTTTAATTTGATAGTGCAGTTTATTTGTATTTGATAACAACTCACAATATTTAGGATTTATGTTTCAAAATTATCTTCCCCATATTGAATGTCCTTTTTACAGTATTTAACTATTGTTACATGCTCTGTCATTTAGGACCCGAATAGCGCAGTCGGCTAAGGGGACGGAAAGGAAAAGAGCATATGAAAAGTTCAATAGGTCGCTGGTTCGAAACCTAGCAAATGACTAAATTTTTATTTTTATATTTTATTTTTTATTATATATAGTCCTATTACATTAACCTGTCACACATGAATATAATTTCATGGTATGTACACACTCTTAATCTAGTTTACAAATTATAAATAGAGAGTTTATTTTAGAGTGTGTACATACCACGAAATTATGTATGAGTGACAGGTTAATATAATAGAACTATAGTTATATTTTATATTATATATATTTACGTATTTAGAGGTAACATTGACATATTGATATATATTATCTTATGAATATTTTAAAATGAATAGTGTTATGTTTACGTTTTATTATGGTTACTTTAAGCTGTACATGTATTAGACTTATACAATTACACAATCATGTATCATTATTTGAATTATTGAAATATAAAATAAATATTACAAAATGCATTTGTTTTATTCATTTTTTTAAATAGATAATTTATAATATTAGTCCAGTACCATGATATGTGTGTCTTAGTGTTATCATTTCATCAGATGTATTCCAAAACAATGCTTTACCATAATGATTACGCTGTTAGACATTGTAAATTATAACGTTTCAAACTGACGTCGACGTAAGAAAAAATCGGTGACTTGATTTTCAACTTAAAATTTCGACAATTTGTTCACGATCGCCCCCTGATTTTTTTTTACATATAAACATTGATACATACATACAAAATATATTTTTCAAATAAAACATATATGTCACCGGCTTAATTTTTACGATAAGCTAAAAAATATGACGGCGTGTAGACATAAAACGACGTTAAATTTTACGACGATTTTTATCGTTTTCTAAACGTTACGTCGTCGTTAGGTATCTCTCTAGCAAACCTGATATCAATTGTAAGCAAATTTTCTCTGTGCATACAATAATATATTTTTTTAAAGAAGTTTCGAGCTTATTAACACATTAAAACGTCATTTTAACTAGCGCGACGTTTTCAACACGTGTTTTATACGTGTGACGATGAAACGTCGTTGCCATTGTGACGTCGCAATAAAAATGAAAATAATTGTCATATTTATGAAATGCAATTGTGACTCTACATGTACACCGACTTTTGTGAAGTTTGACTGACTTGATTTTTATGAAACATTGTATCCACCTACCTTAAAGAAGAAACCCAGTTCAGATCACGCCATTTGCATTGTAACATACACGTACTATGTTCAACATAAACGTTGGCGTGCCAAATACCATAGGTATCGTTTTCTAAATATATATAAATTATATCAAATCCATGTAAAGCTAAGAAAAGAACATTTTTATTATTGTTGGTTGTACATCATGTAGGATTTGTTACGTGTTAGAAGTCTGTTTATATACTATCAACATAATAATGGTTTTCCCTGAGGAAATAAATTTAGCAGAAACGTGGGTAAATAGTCATAATTAGCAGTTAATATCAACCATAAAGTACAAACCAATCGGTCAGTCCTCTCAATATTTTTCTCTTAAAATACCAGAAGGAGAAAACAAAATGATTATGGCATCAATTACTGATTTTCATATTCAATTTATAGCATTTCGTGGGCTAAATTTCAGATAACGTTTTATTTATTAAACAGGGTGATCATAACAAGTAGCTAAATACCACAAGTTGAAGTCAAAAATATACAAATCGCTTTGACCGAACTTATGCTTATTGTTATTGATTTATGTTTTACAACATGCAAGCGCCATGCCTAATCTATATAAAATAGAAAAGAACATATAATAGTTATTTAATTAGTCGTTATTTGCATTTCCATGTCAGGAGATCAACGGTACACGAACACAAAGTCAGGAGAGCAACGGTACATAAACACAAAGTCAGGAGAGCAACGGTACACGAACATAAAGTCAGGAGAGCAACGGTACACGAACACAAAGTCAGGAGAGCAACGGTACACGAACATAAAGTCAGAAGAGCAACGGTACATAAACACAAAGTCAGGAGAGCAACGGTACATAAACACAAAGTCAAGAGAGCAACGGTACACGAACACAAAGTCAGGAGAGCAACGGTACACCAACACAAAGTCAGGAGAGCAACGGTACACCAACACAAAATCAGGAGAGCAACGGTACATAAACATAAAGTCAGGAGAGCAACAGTACACGAACACAAAGTCAGGAGAGCAACGGTTCACCAACACAAAAAAAATTATCGCTCTAAAAGCAATTGATTATCACATTGTTAAAAGTCTATCTAAATGTATAATGTTGAAATAAATGGTAATGTTTTAGAGATAGCATCATATAATGAAAGTATCTGAAAATGTTCTGGAAGCATTATTAAAAACATTTCACAAGAAACCATTTCAAGTAAAGATTATTACATATGGTCAAGTTTCGTTAAATATTTACCTTCACTTGGCAGTTGAATTTCGGTAACTCATGAGTTAACCTGTAGACTAAGAGATATATCTAAGTTTGTCAAAGAGATCCCGAGCAAGTGTCAAGTACATTCTGAACTGCATGACAATGATACATTATAGGCTTATGTAATGATTGTAGAGCTATACTGAGAACGAAAACCATTACTAACTTAGGTTTACTGTGTTCTCATAAGTACGTTTTTATGTTGGTGCCTCTGATCAGCAGACTGTTATACATGCCAATGTGTTTACGAACCAATCAAAGCGACTACGCTACAACTTAATCATGTATTGTTTTTATGGTAGTTTGCTAAAAAATGATTAATTTTATCATCAAAGCAATGTTCAATTTGTTTCATTTACTCTTGAAAAGTAACAAAAATGTGCATGAAACAAGTCGAATCGTGAATAATGTAATCTTTACTAAATGACAATCCTGAAAATTGATTGGCAAAGTCGCTTCAACTAACTCAAATCGCTGGCCATTAAAGTTAAAAACATCATAAAAACTAAATTTAGTTTTCTTCATATTATTATTACACCACTTCTTAATTAGGCAACCACTGAAATACACCGCTCCCTTCTTCAAATAACTCCACATTACTAAGTGTTTGAGGAACGTATATAGATTTAAGTAGAGCTGGCTGAAAATAACCTTATTTTCTCAATCCTCAAATTTGCTATTTTGGATTTAATTTTCTTTGAACTTGAGAACGCTGACTTCATGATTTTAAAAATCTGGCATATTTGGCACCTACACAATCTTTTCCTGACTTAAATTCCTTCAAGCGTAGAACAATCTCAGAAAATCAAAGTACTGAATGCCATGAATGACAAAACGCATTACGTTTATAAATTAAAGTAACGCATTGAATTGATTTGGGAGAAACAATGGATTCCTTATGGCAGTGTAATCGAGTACTTGAGAAAGACATCCGAAACGCTGAAAGCACTTAATGAACTATTTATCTTAGTTTGCATTACTTAACTCTGGATAAACAACTTTTACTTCTAAATTTGCTCTTATCCACAAAAAAGTAAACATTAAAGTCACCGGATGCAATATTTGTCATAACTTATTGATGATTTAAAATAGGCACTTAACAATCACGAATCGAAATCTTTTTTGTAAACCTGTGTTACACTACCAATAAGAGCCCCATGGATGATGATGTAACGGCAATTAGAAAAAATAGATCTGCTGTAGTCTGATAGTGTGGAACCCGATTTTGAAGGTCATACATAAGACGTTGGACATGTATCAAAGTTAAGCAACTGACTGCGGGGTTAGTCGTGGGATTAACCGCAAGGATAGCTTGTTGCAAGTTACAGTATTTATATAATGCTTTTGTTGTGATTAATTGTATACAGTTAAGGCAACGAAACTTCGAATTAATAAATCTTAAATATGCACAATTGTTTCAGAAAAAGCTGTTCATGAATTAGAAATAAAAAAATAATAGTAAAACAATACCAAGGTAACTATGAATGAAAAATGGAAATTGATCGTATATATGTACCTGCAGTTATGTGTGAGGAACAGACTTGAGGTCAAACAAAGGTGTGTTTGTTTGTTTTGTTTTTGTTGCGTTTAACGTCGTAGCAACACATTGTATAGGTCATATAACGGCGGCCAGTCAACCTCCTCACTCCTCCTGGAAAGGCTAAATCTCTGGTTTCAGCTGTTAACCAACTACTAAGCGCATACTTTCGTCAGTGACTGACAACTGCCCTACATAATTAAAAATCATTGGTAGGAGGGAGAATCGCAGTAGAAATAATTTCATGACCAAGCTCCACGAAAGTAGGCCCCACCCGGGAATCGAACCCACGACCCCTAGATCAGTAGACTTGTGTGCTACCAACTGAGCTAGCCGGGTGGCTTAACAAAGGTGTGTTATTTCATATTGCCTTGTTTGATTTTCTTAGATATTGTAGTTGCATAGTGTTTACTTATTTTGTACAAGCGTTCGTTGTATTTTGTCCTCTAAATGGATAGAAAATATACATACAGCTATATATAAATGACTTTATACAGTAGTCTTTGATCATGAACGCATTTGATCTATTTGGCTAAATGTCAAGAAAAATAATAAGCTTTTCCCAAACTACGTACCTAAATTATTTCTAATGAGGCATTTTGTTCAAGAATGGTTCCTGTTTTAACTAAACATGTCGTGTAAAAGACTCGTAAATAACCTAAAAACTTAAGAAAACATACTTTCCAGAAGACATTTGCTTAGTTCATACTAAACGCAACATTAAATCAAGTACATTCCTCAGTTAGATTTGATACAATAATGGAGCCATTCATTAGTGCTTATTGTTCTCTTAATGCTTGATTTCCATACAACATTTCTCGTCTATTGACAACAAATTTTCTTTACTATAACTTTGGTTATGACAAAGGTCAAACATGCAATACCACAATGGTTCATTAGATAAGTTGGCTTGATTGTAAATCAATTCATCCACGAGACAGCATTGATTGGTCGTTAACCTTTGTTGCTGTGGAATCCAAATGAAGTTTTCTGTGCTGAATACTTTGTCTGACAATTTGTTCAGAAACAGAAAAAACTAAATGTTCAGTTTGTGTTGTTTTGTGTATTTCTCCAATTTTCTAATATTGTTTGCAAAATGGTGATAAGAATTTAATAGAAAATTCATTTTTTCAACGGACTAAATTAGTTAAACTTAAATTTGCTTAAAGGTACTAGTTCATAGATTTTGGTTATTTTTTTCTATTATTTAAAAAAAACCATTCAGTGTCTGTAATTGTGTAAAAATAATTCTTATTTTAAAGCAAACTGACCTATATGTTGCAAGAAATATACAATCAAAGTCAAGAAAATGCTCTTAAAGTGTCTATACCGTGACATACGGGGTAGATATTTACTACATGAAACACCATCATTTGTAGTTGTATGTCAATTTGCACAAAACTTGTCATTATCAGAACACTTCTTTCCTGCTTCCAAAAATATTTCCATACAATTTTGATCGTTTTAGAAAAAGTTGATATTTAAGTTGAAATCTGAGAATGAGTACCTTTAATTGCAGATAAAATGTACAATAGTAGAACAAACCACCTTCGTTATGCATTCTTAAATGCTTAGTACTGAAGAACTAGGCGTAAGACTCCAAAGTGATAATTATAAAATCTAATGTATATACGTCGTCGTAATGAAGCAAAAAGTAATTGATTTGAAGCTTTTTTATTGTTATATTGTATGAAATAATGTTAAATGTTTGCACGACATAAAAAACCATTCAACCAACAATTTCTTCCCTGGAATAACAAAATAATATAAAAGTTATACATGTTATCTACACAAATAAAATCAGCAAGGGATGTGCTGTGGGGAAATTAAGCTATACAGATTTAATCAGCGACTCCTATCAAAAACCATGATATCAACTGTTTGATTAAATAACAATCGAATCCATATTGATCTGACAAACGTCATCCGGTCTCGCTGATTGAATTGGACATAAAACGTCCATTATTTCTGGTTCCAAGATGTCGACACAATATTAACGTGAGCGATATGATTTTAACTGTTTAGCTGCATCTTAAATTAGTTCTCCATGTTACAAAAAAGACATTTTATCGTGATATGCATTTTGTTAGATAACAGGATAAGATTATCTGAACTCACTGGTGCGGATTTGTCCAATGAATTTCAAGTTACGGAAATTGCTGAAAAGTTACAGTTGACGTTAAGGTCGATGCATCAAATATATAGCACGACGAAGTAGTTAACGCTGAAGCAAATTCAATCATTCAGACATTTAGACATTCATCCGGTTGTGCTTCAACTCTGGCAAGCAAACAGGGGTATATTATTTAGATTGTGACAATGTGTCAAAGTTTGAAATGGGACCCGATGGCATGATTACATGTTTAAGTGACCGAACAATGACAGTGATGCGTAAGCGGATTTTCTTCTTGCTTTTAACATTAACGGAGCAAAACAGCGAATATCTTTTGTCCTTTAGCGTCCCACACGGAAACTCAAAGAAGAGACGCTAATACATTTTCATGTGGCAAAAAAAGAATTGAAATGAGATCAAATTCTTCATGATACCTACTGATCCGATTTCTCACAAATGTATCGTATATAATTGGTACAATGATCATCGTTCCAGCCGTCTTTTGTAAGTGCGACACAATTTTCAGTATTAGAGTTGTTAGGCTCATTAGGTTGCCAATTAAAGATAGTTGTACGTGTTAGTGAGTTCATCCATAGCCAGACGTCCTCCTCAATGACGTCAGACAGAGCAATCCAATATGAGCCTGAAAAAAGTTTAGAAAATAACATTTCAATAAGAGAAATGAAAAACATAAAATCGTCTAGGAGTTCCGAATTTCAACCGTCATGGAACTATTCTGAATTAATGTTGATTATCAGGTTAAATTCACCGCTCTGTAATGTACTTATCGTCTTCAACAATTATTAGTTAATTTCTAACAGGCCGGTTTGGTTTGTGATTCCGTTTAAACTAGTATTAACTTAATTTTCAAAGAAGGCGGCAACTTCAAGATATTTGGCGAAAACATTTTTAAATCAAAGATGTCATCTGCTGTGATGAGAGTTTGAGTATATAAGATTAATGATATGTATGTAAGTTACGATTCTAAAACTGTATTTGAAGAGGGGTTTACTGATATGAAGTTTTGCCCGGTTAGTATGTCGGCCCAAGGCTAAAAAAAGTGGTTCGCTGTACTCATCGGTATATCAGCAATATTTTGATGGTTTTTTATAGAAAAAATTGTGCTCTTTACGAATCTGCCAGGTGATTATTCAAATTTTTGGGCAGGAAGATGCTATTGGCCAAAAACCGATGACGTCACTTATTTCTAAAAAAATCGCCTTAAACTTTAAAATCGCATTGCACGCTTATTTGTCATGTTTCGAACAAATAAATTTGGTTGTAAATTATGATATGCTTCGACTCTAAGATTTTGTAAATGTTTTGAAAATAATCGGGTGCTGTAAGCAGCGATCATCAAAACAAGTGATTACGTCACATATTTACCATTTTCCGAGATATAAGTTTCAAACGTCAATAATTCTATGTTCTTAATTATTTTTTTAAAAATCGATTGCACGGAAGTTTTGACAATACCATGAAGATAAAAAAAATATATCAGAAAAATACTTGATGATAAAACATAAGCAAATACCAGCTCCCTAACCAGCCCTTACCAGTCACAGTTTTGTGTATAGCCATGCAGTAAAATGCCATATTCAAGATGAACCCTGTACTTGAGTTCCAACAAAGTTATTGTGCAGTTTATATGTCTTTGAACGGTGCTGAATGAGAATCCGAGGAATGATACCCTATATTACTTGAACAATTTGCATAATATGCAAATTAAGTCCGCCATTATCGAAATTCCGTTTTTCCCTAATAGCACAATGACCGACTTGGATAGAAATTTAAAATAAGCCTCGATACCAATGTTTCATGGTCTATCTATCATAATTTATGGTACTTATTTCAGTTTGATCAGATCATCTAAATATGCAAATTTATGCAAATTAGGTATTTTACTGAATACAATATTCGGGGTTTCTATATATTAAAAAGTCCTTTGTTTTTGCTTGCATATTTTGAGTAACATTTGGTTATGTAATGTTATTTCTGTACCTTTTAAGCAAAAAATTATCAAATGGAATTATTAAATCAGTTGCTAAATATCTGAATTACACAATACAGTTATATTTGTTGTAGGACTATGCCTCTATACATTTCGAGATTGCACGTGCAGTTATGCCATTTTCTTTTATTCTTTTTGCCTGGATAATTTTATTCAGGTTTTGTATCTTCTAACTATGCTGATTAAGAAACCAAGTGGGGAAATTCTGATATCCTTAGAAAAATTTGCATCAAATGCAAATTTATCCTCCCCCATCACCGAAATTCTGGTTTTTTTTATGATAACACGATAACCAATTAGGATGAAAAAGAATAAATTTGTGTCAGCGCCCATGTTTGTAGGGTCTAGTTAACATATGATACCACCTTCAGCATTATCAGATGATTTGAATATGCAAATTAAGAATGTTAATAATAAGGATGAGGGTATATTTTATTACTAATTAAAGACCTCTATCAGATTACGATTCGCAACATGGACGGTTTTACGACAATTAACAAATAATTAAAGACAAAGCATTTAGACAGTATGTATTTAGTGTCGAAACACTTGAAGAACTTTCATGATACATGCATCTCAATGATCATTTAAGACAAACATAAACAATATGCATTTATCTATGCGTCCATTACATGTGTATGTGATTTGTTTTATATTGGTGAACCTATATTGATGAGCTAATTTTATCATGACTATCATAGGTTCTGAAGTCTATTGATATCTCTCATCTAGAAAATCAACAGTCTATAAAAGAAACTATGGCCAGGTAATGCTTCTTATGTATACAATACATACATGTTCTTTACTGTAAATAGATTGTCAATTATAGTTTCCGTAATTTCTAAGTTGCCTTAATGTCGCTACTTAAAATAAGTCACACAAACAACTTTCTGATTTCGCAAGGAAACTATGTAAGGATGCATTTAACTCATTGAAATTACATACTAAGCATAATAGGTATTAGTCAAAATTAAAGTCGCTTATTAAGTCATACGAGGACAAAATGGTGCAGCATTGACCATGTATAGCATATGTTGACACATGTAGTTTCATGTTCTACATTCCACTTAGTTGAGAAGTCAAATATGCACAAAAATATGTAAAACTTTCCAGCCTCTACTATTACAATAAAACATATCGATCAAATTGTGTCAATGACAGGATGTTCTTCAAATGATAAAATGGTTTTGAATTCAGTGGCTTCAATTTTACGAGCAACTGAAGACGTACTGTAAAATAAATTCATGTTCTTTCATTACTCGATTAGCTTAACGGCTCACCAAATCAAAATTCATACAATAGTGTGTTCAAACGAAAAATTCTTAATAAAACTCCAACACTTTAAACATTTACATCATTTGCATAGGTTGCCTATTATGGTAATAGCAGGCTATACGTAAATAAGTTAAACATTTAAACATTCATTTAATATTATTACATTGATTATGATTGGTATATGCCTGGTCCCATGATCTATGTGGACATTCCAAACATTGAAATCCACCTGAGCAAACATTCAGTCGCAATTGACAGATTGCTCGGTTCAATTTAATTGGCATGGATAACTAGTTGAAATTCAAACTCGATCTGTAAAATATATGCATGATTACAAGCGGAAAACATGGTAGCATTTAATAGTAAATTTTGTTTTACAATTCATGGTGGAATAAAAGAGAAAATGTGAGACAATACCTTATTTCAATCAAATTAGAGCATTTATTTACTTTAATTCAATTTATTTTTATCATAATTGGTTATTGTGTTATTAGCGAAAATGGAGTTTCGGTATTGGCGGACTAAATTTGCATATTATGCAAATTAATGAAGGATGACATGTTGGCATCACTTAGTTTCTTCATCAGCTTTGTTCAATGATAAATAAACTGCATCAAAATTATCCAAGCCTCAACAGAATGATAGAAAATGGCATAAATATACGTGACACCATGCAATAGAACAAATAGTGCAAATCCTTCAACTTATAATGTAATTTGAATATTTTGCACATCATTAAGTCATCATTTACTGGTTTAATATTATCATTTGATATATTTGCGTCTAAAACATACAAAAATAACATTACATAGCCAAATGTTACTCAGAATATGCAAGCAAAAACATAGTACTTCTTGATGTATAGAAACCCCGAATATTGTATTCAGTAAAATACCTAATTTGCATAAATTTGCATATTTAAATGATCTGATCAAGCTGAAATTAGTACCAGATGATAGATAGACCATTAAAACATGGGTATCGAGGCTTATTTTAAATTTCTATTCAAGTTGGTTATTGTGTTATTAGGGAATAACGAAATTTCGATAATGGCGGACTTAATTTGCATATTATGCAAATTATTCAAGTAATATAAGATGTCATAACTCGGATTCTCATTCAGCACCGTTTAAAGACATATAAACTGCACAATAACTTTGTTGGAACTCAAGTACAGGGTTCACCTTGAATATGGCATTTTACTGCACGACTATATACAAAACTGGGACTCGTAAGGGTTGGTTAGGGAGCTGGTATTTGCTTATGCTTTATCATCAAGTATTTTTCTAATTTATATTTTTTATCTTCTTGGTATGGTCAAAACTTCCGTGCATTTGATATTTAAAGAAATAATTAAGAACATAGAATTATTGACGTTTGAAACTTATATCTCGAAAAACGGTAAATATGTGACGTAATTACTTGTTTTGATGATCGGTGCTTCCAGTTCCCGATTATTTTCAAAACATTTACAAAATCTTAGAGTCGAAGCATATCATAATTTACAACCAAATTTATTTGTTCGAAACATGACAAATTAGCGCGCAATTTGTTTTTAAAATTTAAAGGCGATTTTTTAGAAATTAGTGACGTTATCGGTTTTTGGCCAATAGCATCTTCCTTCCCAAAAATTTGAAAAATCTCCTGGCAGATTCGTAAAGAGCACAATTTTTTCTATCAAAAACCATCAAAATATTGCTGATATACCTATGAGTACAGCGAACCACCTTTTTAGACGCTTTTCTCAACTGGGCCGACATACTAGGTGAATGGTTGAATAAAATATATCAAATGTTTACAAAACTAAGAATACTTAATATCATAAAGCTTGGCTTGCTCCTTCAGATAATGATCTTCAGCGTCAGTTTCTATCTCAACTAATTGAGCTCTCATTTTTTCACACATAACCTGAAAGAGATGTAGAACCAACACAAATATAACCAAATATAAAAAACAAGGTTAAATTTACTTAACATTATCAAAATAACTTAACATGCCGGGTCAGCTCAGTTATTCATTTGTATGACTACGAATCCAGGTTTTTTAGTTCTATTCCCGGGTAGAACTTATATTCTTGGAGTTTGGTCATAAAATATGTTCTGTGTCTATTCTCCCGCCTATCTCTGTGTCAAGTTGGCAGCTACTGACGAGTATGCGCTTGGTACTTGGTAAAAACCCTGGGTCAAGGGGTCTAGGTATATCCAGCCTCCAAGGAACGTAAGTAGGACAACTGGCTACCTTAAAATGACTGAAACAGACAAAGCACCACATATTACATAACCGAAAAATATATGTTAACACAAATACATCGCGCATGTAATGTCATATCAGCAGTCTCAGTCTCGATAGTTGTCCCGTACTTAACACATAATTATCCAGCTATAGGATTGGCGAGACCTTTCATGCCATTCTAACAAATTTTGACAAACATATTAATTTCGCCTCGTATAAAAGTCTGAATGTTGGAAATAACGATTGTCTATGTTTAGATAATCGTAATTACTGTTGCGTGATACCCGCTTTATTACTTTCACGTTTGTAAACAGAAATCAATCATTCAAACAAATCTAAAAATGCCTTTTGGTTGCCATTAATTACATCCAGACAATAACTGCATATAACATGTAAAAGAAGCATAAACTAGACTCTCATAAAAACATATATTATTTGACTTTTAAATCACTAGTTACCGTTGCTCCTGTCCAAGATTCAGCTTCTGTGCTGAAGTGATAACACATACCACCATGACGTATGAATCCATCTGGGCATGCGCACTCTGAAACAATAATGTAACAAAGCGGCAATATAATTTCTCACACTTGTAAGAAGTCTAACAACTCAAATTATTTATTTCTATCATATACAACTATTTAGCACAGTTGGTACGTAGAAAAAGTGGTAGAATATACCGAATAGAGTACATTCAAGTACAACATTGATACGTTTGCGTAATTTTCGAATTTTGTGTCTACTAAACAAAACATATTGGCGTGATTGGAAAGAGCAAAACCTTGGCTATTTGTGTTTAAAAAACCCGGGAAATGTAATTACTGAAATATCTAAAATGGCAGCTAATTGCATTTTAAAATAAACTGTCATTTTTCGAGTGATAAATCTTCGATGCTAAATCGTGTCTATATTGTCAATACTGCCATGTGAGATTTAGTTGCTAAACTTGACATTTGAGGTAAAAGTTTTGATAACACATGTAATGGAACTATCCTCCGTAATTCCTATTAAAATCCTATTAAAAGATAAACTGATTCACATTTACTCATGAAAAAGAAACAAAGAGTTATTTATTTTAACATGTTGAGAAATCATCATTATTTAACTTATCAACATAAACATCAAAATAAGGTTCATGAGTTAACTTTAATTTAATTATAGTAAAACTTATTTGTGCAAGAACTTTGCAATGACATTGCACATGTATATAAATAATATTTACTCACCTCCAAGCTTGACCAGTACAATTAAACACAAAGAAACTTGTAGAATATATGACATGATGACACTGATATGTGAACTGAGTTAAAATTGACTATTATGATGTCCTTATCAGATATAGTAGAGTATTGATAATGTTATTTACGTCACATCTCCAATCTACGGAAACCATTTAGTGTTCAACTATGAACTTTAAATGAAAAAATGATGATCTGTATTAATTAGTGTTGCCACAGTATAATTTGTGACGGTATACCACGGTTCAGAATTCTCAGTTTAAGAATTTACAATGACGGTTTCTGGCCATCGTTAAATTCAAAGTTAAATTTCATAAAAGTCCTGAATATAATCAACTTGTCAAACGGCTGTACATGCGTCAGTTGGCATTGGACATTTTGGTGAAAGACTGGTGGTAGATTAGTACAATTAGTTTATCTACAATGCAGTGCTAGAGGCAACCATAGACCTATTAATCAGATCGACACATAGCGTACTTTGAATGCGCCGATGACATGTTTTGTCTGGATGTTAATGTTAGTAAATGAACAACAGACATCTTCGACAGAAATCTGTAAACAATCGTGTAATTACAAAACATTGGTATTTTCAGAATATCGTAATTCTGATCTTAGAATTTTACCAAGTTTCAAATCTTAGAAGTCCGGATTCACTTAATAATAATAAGTTCTCGATGCACAACGCTCGTCATCTCCAGAAAAATCGGATTAATTGCTTTAAAGGGGAACTTACAGACTACAATTTCGTGTTCTCTACGACTGTCAAAGTCGCACTTCGCTTTATCATTCTTTATGTTAAGATGGCGCAGTATGAAATAACGATTTATAAGTAATAAAATTTTGTGAATTCTAAACAATTGTTTGTATTGCTACGACTCCTGTCTGTCATACATACGTTAGGTACCTTGGGTTAAAACAAATGATCAATTATCAATATAAATACATATAGACTCATTTGCGATTGTCACCTGGGTCAGCATATCAAAATCGTAACACCTTTCAGTTCATTGGTGATAAGTGAGTGGTAATTTATATTTTTTTGATATATTAATGTCCTTACAAAGGTTCCATATATGTAGTATTAGTGTCATGTATAATGTGATATAAGCAGTTGTTAGACAACAGTCCTAGTTTTTATGGCTGTATTAGCACATTGTATTATCAAAAGTCTTTGACATTAAATCAATGATTGTACTAGTTTTAACTAGGCCATTGCTTTATAACACAAGTACAGTTCGAAGTCACTGGAATTGAGAAATTGACATTGAAATGAATTCATTTTTATTCAAATTCTCTGTAAACGGGTTAATTTATATCAAATATAGAGTGCCCATCTGAATTCCATTGACAAAATATCCTTTTAAGGATGAACCGAGTAAAACAATTAAAAAAAGGGTCACCTGAGCAAATTCTAACATCTGTATTAAGTAGTTCTATCAAAAGATGATTAAAACCATAAAACATAATGTTAAAATCGCCGTTTGGTTGTTGTTGTTTTTACATTTTCACGGGTTATAAACATTTTGATTTTTTTCTGCTCATTGCTCATCTTACAAGCTTTTATTAATATATATATGTTTATTAGCTATCGGCTAAGTTTAACCTTTGGCCATTTCCATCGAGATATTTTATGGCAAAGACAAATATACAAAAATACAAATTTCATACATTACATACAGAGAATCTACATAAAAAATAAACAGGATATCTATGAATAAAATTAACAAAATATATATGAGAAATTATACAATAATTAATCATCCAAAACATTATACATTTTCCAAAATATTTTTACGTTTTTTAAGACTTTCTGAAATAAATTTGGCAGAATTTATGTTAAACTTTTTATTATTTGTCGACATTATATTATTAAATTTATGAATACATGCCCATTTTGCATACGAGAGATATTTTTTTCTTATGTCAATATAGGCTGGGCAGCACATAATGAAATGATACTCAGTCTCAACAAAATTCATGTTACATAACCTACACAGTCTATTTTCCCTTAAAGTACCCAATATTCTTCCTGCTTCGATTTCTAAATTATGATTGCTTAATTTAAAACAAGTTAATTGTTTTCTCAATTTATCATTAAATACATTATCAAGATACTGTTCATATTTAAAACCATTTTTAAAATTTGCATAATACTTAAGTCTAGACATTGAATTGATAGTTGTAGTCCAGTTTTGAATAAATTGATCTTTAATTCTATCTCTGATTAAAGGGAAGTAATTATGATTTAGATTAAAGGTTGTTCTTATATAAGAGAGACCCAAGTGATCTAAAATAGAATTTAAACCTGTAGCCCAACTTCTGTTTCTAACATTTATACAAAGATCCCAGTACATTAATAATCGTTTCCATAGGAACCAATAAGCCTTACTATTAGGAGAAAACTCATCATAGGACCCTATGTCAACCTTTTATAAAAAATATGACATGGAATCGAGCAACATTCCTTTGGTAAAACACAATGTTTGGTATTCAAAGATTACAAAAGGATTTTTGCTAGGAAAAGTTTATATTCAAATATTGAACACTTTAATATTGAAGTCATGAGACTAACAATGCTCGATGGTCTTATTTCCCAATGATCACGCCTTTTCTGAAAAGACAAGCAAATTTTGATGTAAATATTGTAACATAATATTCATTTTTTGATGTCAACAGATAATATATTTATAGATAACTATATTGCTCTTAGTGCTTAACTTTTGCGGAAATATCCCACATTATGCATGTACACGAATTATGAAACTATTTGCTGATTCATTGCCACAAGTAAAGTGACCATTTTTGTAGGTCGGATAATGTTCCAAAAGTAAGTTCCAGTACAATAGCATCCCTGTCAGCGATTTTTGTGTAGACATAACAATTACCATTGCCAAAAAAGAACGCGAAGCATTACTCAAGTACTTTTATATTACATATTATCAAAACGCATCAAAACACAAGATTAAGAAATACCCTGTAAAATTGACCTGATACAAGGAATACAATTTAAAGTGTCATTTACATACATTAAACAGTTAACGCTACTTAAGACATTGAACGAAGCGCATGGGATCAAGTTGCTCAAACTATAAAATATATAGAAATAAAAATATATAAAACAAAAGGAAATATACTCTTCAGCCATTTCACATATGTAATGTTTATAGTAGCGACATTCAGCATCGTTCCAGGCTCCACCTGGATATATATCAACACAATTTTCTTGCCCATCATTGTTAGGTTCATTTGGAGCCCAGTTTGTATATGAAGGATGTTGTCTAGAATTCATCCACATCCAGATACCTTCTTCTGATACATCTGTAAGAGCTATCCAATATTCTCCTGCAGGTATAAGGACTTTTTATTCAGTGCCATTTTAAACAAATATTGTAGCCCCTATATCAAGATTATAACTGCCCAAGGACTGCAAAATGAATTAAAACATGTATACCAAGTTCATATGTTTTGTCATATCATTTCAATTGTTTCTACTAAATCCAACTTGTCATTTGTAATACCGCCGTTGAATCTGTTAATGATATTTCTAGCAATTCAAAGTGTAACTAGATCGAAACCAAAAATAGAGTTTAAATGTCAATACTTCAAAAACTGTTTGTTTGTTTGTTTGTTTTGGTTTTACGGCGAACCAACACAGAAAGGTCATTTCGCGCCTTAAAAACTGATCAACATCTGTATAAGATTATGTCTTGTGGACCAAATCAACGTGCTCCAAATTGTACATAAATAAGCTCTTTAACAATTTATGTAGTATATTTTAACGCTAAAAAATATATTAATATACTATGCTCTTTTAAAAAGATGCTAACCTTTAAGAAATGGGAACTTTATCAAACTTAAATCACGACAGCTAGATTATTTGCGATATTTATTGTGTTTCTAATCGTTTGTATCTTAATGAGCTTACAGTTATCATATCTTCTGTGAATTATTAAGATTATATCATTATACATGGGCATTCAGTATTCAAAAAAGTTAGATAGTTCGGTTGTAATTTTATTTCTATATCCATACATATATGTACGGCTATCACTAAAAATCGAATCACCTTACATTTGAAGAAAATCGCAACTTATAGAGGACCTTAATCAGAACACACACAAGGATTAAATGATACTGCAAACATTTCACATTATGCAATATGCACAAATTTCATTATTTTTCTTAGAGCGTGCAACATGTTACAGAAACAACTTACGATTGTACAATTGAGTCTGTTTTCCAAGAAAGAAATTCTCTCTTGCCGTCTCAATCTCAACTAATTGACCAGTCATAATGTCACACATGAGCTAAGAAGAAAGAAACAAGATTAACCAATCAAAACTGAATATAACACGTTTAACAAGTTTATTAATATACACACCGGAAGGTCATAGACCAATGCTGTCAACATGTACATAAGTGTGACAAATATCAGAAAATAAATAGGTCTGTGAAGTTAGCTATCTATTGTCTATTCTCTATTCAAAAGTCTATTCGCACAATAGACAGCTATGTATTGAGAAATCTATTCATTCAGAAATCTATTCGCATAAAACATTTACTGTATACATAGATATAGGTAAGTTCAAATATCTGTACAAATATCTGTTCACAAAAAGCCGAAAAGACAGCTATCTATTCGGAAGTCTATTCAGAAGTCTATTCGAAAAAAGTCAGTATTGCAATCAAACAGATTTAAAAGTCTTTTCGTGGAATACTTAAAGAGACAAATGTCCATTCAAAAGTCTTTTCAGAAGTTTATTCGCAAATACATAGTGATGCAATCTGAATGAGCAAGGTTTCTATTCCAAGAATGCAAGCGACAAATGTCCATTCAAAAGTCTTTTCGGATCTCTATTCGCAAAATCATATATATGCTTTGAGAATGTGTCTGTTGTCTATTACAAAGTTTTGAATGGAGAGCTGTCCATTCAAATGTCTATTCAGAAGTCTATTCGCAAAATCATGTATATGCATTCAGAATGAGTCAGAAGTCTTTTATAGAGTTTCGAATAGAGAGCTTTCCATTCAAAAGTCTATTCAGAAATCTATTCGCAAAATCATATAAATGCATTAAGAATGGGTCAGAAGTCTTTTATAGAGTTTCGAATAGAGAGCTGTCTATTCAAAAGTCTATTCAGAAATCTATTTGCAAAATCATATATATGCATTAAGAATGGGTCAAAGTCTACCATAAAGTTGCGAATAGACAGATGTCCATTCAAATGTCTATTCAGAAGTCTATTCGCAAAATCATGTATATGCATTCAAAATGTGTCAGAAGTCTCTTATAGAGTTTCAAATAGAGAGCTGCCCATTCGAATGTCTATTCAGAAATCTATTCGCAAAATCATATAAATGCATTAAGAATGGGTCAGAAGTCTTTTATAGAGTTTCGAATAGAGAGCTGTCCATTCAAAAGTCTATTCAGAAATCTATTCGCAAAATCATATATATGCATTAAGAATGGGTCAAAGTCTACCATAAAATTGCGAATAGACAGATGTCCATTCAAATGTCTATTCAGAAGTCTATTCACAAAATCATGTATATGCCTTCAGAATGAGTTTGAAAAATTTATAGAAATCGAATAGAGAGCTATCCATTCAAAAGTCTATTCAGAAGTCTATTCGCAAAATCTGGTAAATGCGTTAAGAATGAGTTAGAAGTCTATAATACAGTAGCGCATACACAGCTGTCCATTCAAATGTCTATTCAGAAGTTTATTTGCAAAATCATATATATGTATTTAGAATGTGTCAGATGTTTATTATAAAGTTGCGAATAGAGAGATGTCCATTCAAATGTCTATTTAGAAGTCTATTCCAAAAAAGTTAGTAATGCAATCAAACAGATTTAAAAGTCTTTTCGTGGAATACGTGAAAAGACAAATGTCCATTCAAAAGTCTTTTCAGAAGTTTATTTGCAAATACATAGTAATGCAATCTGAATGAGCAAGGTTTCTATTCCAAGAATGCAAGCGACAAATGTCCATTCAAAAGTCTTTTTGGATCTCTATTCGCAAAATCATATATATGCTTTAAGAATGTGTCTGTAGTCTATTATAAAGTTTTGAATAGAGAGCTGTCCATTCAAATGTCTATTCAGAAGTCTATTCGCAAAATCATGTATATGCATTCAGAATGAGTCAGAAGTCTTTTATAGAGTTTCGAATAGAGAGCTGTCCATTCAAAAGTCTATTCAGAAATCTATTCGCAAAATCATATAAATGCATTAAGAATGGGTCAGAAGTCTTTTATAGAGTTTCGAATAGAGAGCTGTCCATTCAAAAGTCTATTCAGAAATCTATTCGCAAAATCATATATATGCATTAAGAATGGGTCAAAGTCTACCATAAAGTAGCGAATAGACAGATGTCCATTCAAATGTCTATTCAGAAGTCTATTCGCAAAATCATGTATATGCATTCAAAATGTGTCAGAAGTCTCTTATAGAGTTTCAAATAGAGAGCTGCCCATTCAAATGTCTATTCAGAAGTCTATTCGCAAAATCATGTTTATGCATTCAGAATGAGTCAGAAGTCTTTTATAGAGTTTCGAATAGAGAGCTGTCCATTCAAAAGTCTATTCAGAAATCTATTCGCAAAATCACATATATGCATTAAGAATGGGTCAAAGTCTACCATAAAGTTGCGAATAGACAGATGTCCATTCAAATGTCTATTCAGAAGTCTATTCGCAAAATCATGTATATGCATTCAGAATGAGTTTGAAAAATTTATAGAAATCGAATAGAGAGCTATCCATTCAAAAGTCTATTCAGAAGTCTATTCGCAAAATCTGGTAAATGCGTTCAGAATGAGTTAGAAGTCTTTAATACAGTAGCGCATACACAGCTGTCCATTCAAATGTCTATTCAGAAGTCTATTTGCAAAATCATATATATGTATTTAGAATGTGTCAGATGTTTATTATAAAGTTGCGAATAGAGAGATGTCCATTCAAATGTCTATTTAGAAGTCTATTCCAAAAAAGTCAGTAATGCAATCAAACAGATTTAAAAGTCTTTTCGTGGAATACGTAAAAAGACAAATGTCCATTCGAAGTCTATTCAGAAGTCTATTCGCAAAATCATATATATGCATTAAAATGTGTCTAAAGTGTACTATAAATTTGCTAATAGACAGATGTCCAATCAATTGCCTATACAGAAGTCTATTCGCAAAATCATGTATATGAATTCAGAGTAAGTCAGTAGTCTTTCATAGAGTTTCGAATAGAGAGATGCCCATTCAAAAGTCTATTCAGAAGTCTATTGGCGAAATCTGGTAAATGCGTTCAGAATGAGTCAAAAGTCTATTATACAGTTGCGAATGCACAGCTGTCCATTCAAAAGTCTATTCAGAAGTCTATTCGCAAAATCATATATATACATTAAGAATGTCTGAAGTTAATTATTAAGTAGCGAATAGACAGATGTCCATTCAAATGTCTATTCAGAAGTCTATTCGAAAATTACGTATATGCATTCAGAATGAGTTAGAAGTCTTTACAAAGTAGCAAAAAGGCAGCTGTCCATTCAAAAGTCTATTCAGAAGTCTATTCGCCAGATCATATATATGCAGTTAAAATGTGCCAGAAGTCTATTTAAAGATTAGCGAATAGACAATTATTCTTGCAAATGTCTATTCAGAAGTCTATTCGCAAAATCATGTATATGCATTCAGAATGTGTCAGAAGTGTTTTTCAATGTCGCAAATAGATTGTTGTCCATTTAAATGTCTATTCAAAAGTCTATTCGCAAAATCTTTTGTATACATATAGAATGTATCACAAGTCTATTATAGAGTTGTGAATAGACAGATGTCCATTCAAATGTTTAATCAGATTTTTATTCGCAAAATCATGTATATGCATTCACAATGAGTCAGAAGTGTATTATAGACTTTCGAATAGACAGCTGTCCATTCAAAAGTCTTTTCAGAAGTTTATTCGCAAAACCTGGTAAATGCGTTCAGAATGAGTCAGAAGTCTATTATAAAGTTGCAAATAGGCAGATGTCCATTCAAATGTCTATTCAGAAGTCCATTCGCAAAATCTGGTAAATGCGATCTGAATGAGTCAGAAGTCTATTATACAGTCGAGAATACACAGATGTCCATTCAAATGTCTACTCAGAAGTCTATTGGCAAAATCATTTATATGCATTCAGAATGAGTCAGAAGTCTTTTATAGAGTTTTGAATAGACAGATGTCCATTCAAATGTCTATTCAGAAGTCTATTCCAAAAGAGTCAGTAATGCAATCAAACATATTGAAAGTCTTTTCGTGGAATATGAAAAGAGGCAAATGTCCATTCAAAAGTCTATTCAGAAGTCTATTTGCAAATTATATATATGCATTAAAAATGTGTCCTAAGTCTATTATAAAGTTGCGAATAGACACCTGCCCATTTAAATGTCTTTTCAGAAGTCTATTTGGAATTTATGTTAATCGATTCAGAATGTGTCAGGTGTTATTGTGATAGACCTGCCATGTTTATTGAAGTCTGCGTGCTTTGCCTGAATTAAGTAAGTTTCTTAACTCTCGTAAACATAAATGAATCTCCCGAATATTTCGGCAATTGTAGGTGAAGGTCGATTTGCCTTTCCATATCGTCGTAATTTTGCCGATTCTGTAAACCAAATCGAGCCGGTAAATCTGGTTCAAACAAGGTCACTGGTACCGTAGATTACACAAGTGCAAATGCAAATTCGGTAACCAGTGCTGGTTTTATTCGAGGAAGCGCCATTGCTTGAGACATGCTAATATTTCGAAGTTTGTAGGTAGAAACATTTGAATTTCATATTAAATCGTAAACAAAGTGTTATTATCCACAAGAAAAATAAGCGCCAAAGTAACTACTTTAAATTTACATTTAAGTGATTGAGCCTGTAAAAATGTTATTTTTGTTTTATAAGAAACACAATTTTACGCCATTTTGTTAAGTTCTTTTGACGGTGCAACAGCGTGACGTAAATCGTGGTGTTTTCTCACAGGTCCGTGCTTGTTGTATATATATATATATATATATATATATATATATATATATATATATATATATATATATATATATATATATATATATATATATATATATATATATATATATATATATATATATATATATATATATATATATATATATATATATATATATATATATATATATATATATGTATAATGTCATTCGGAACTACCTCGGCGATTTTCCACGCAAATACACTTCGGATATCACGAGGAGCTAAAGTAGTTCCAACATAGAATCTAGCCTCGTTCCCGACGTTTACTCAATAGAACACAGGCGCACACCATAAATGACGGACGATTATGGGCAGTTTAAAGCTCTTCAATGCCTGTAACTGATATCCACTCACATCGCACACACATCTGCCATGTTGATTGTTTACATCGGCACTACTTAACCTGTGAGGTTAATCGCCTGATCTCATTACTTTGTTGATTTCTACCACGATTGATATCCGAGGTGTATCTTCGTAGATGATCGCCGAGGTCGTTCCGAATGATATAATGTTTTCATCTTGTAACCGAAATGAAAAGGGTAGACAAAAATCAATTAGAAGTATTAATCTCATGCAAATAGTTGTTTTTAAAAGTCCGTAAGACCTGATTACAAAAAAGAAGTAATTCAGCTGCCGAGAGAAGACTTACTACCAGGAGAAAAATAGAAATCTTGCTTTGAATAGAAAAAAGTAGACCTTCTTCAAAGAGCATGTCTATTCACAAACCCAGCAAATTATTCTGACACATTAAAATGCATATGAATGATTTTGCAAAGGACTTCTAACAAATAATTTGAATATGTCTATTTATCACTTTTCAAAAAGAAACTTCTGCTACATTCTGAATGCGAACTACTGTTTGCAAATAGGACAGCAGTCTATTCCTAAACCTATAATTGACTAGTGACACATTCTTTATGCATATAAAGATTTTGCAAATGGACTTCGGAATAGACATTTGAACGGACGACAATCTATTCACAACTTTTTTATAAACTTCAGACTCATTCTGGCATATTCTAACTGCATATATATGATTTTGCTAATAAACTTCCGAATAGACATTTGTATGGACAGCTCTCTATTCGCAACTTTATAATAGACTTCAGACTCATTCTGAATGCATATACATGATTTTGCGAATAGATTTCTGAATAGACATTTGGATGGACATCTGTCTATTCACGCAACTTTATAATAGACTTCTGTCACATTCTTTATGCATATATATAATTTTGCGAATAGACTTCTGAATAGACATTTAAATGGATAGCTCTCTATTCGAAACTCTATTAAAGACTTCAGTCACATTCTTAATGCATATATATGATTTTGCGAATAGACTTCTGAATAGACATTTGAATGGACAGCTCTCTATTTGGAACTCTATAAGAGACTTCTGACTCATTTTGAATGCATATACATGATTTTGCGAATAGACTTCTGAATAGACATTTGAATGGACATCTGTCTATTCACGCACCTTTATAATAGACTTCAGTCACATTCTTTATGCATATATATGATTTTGCGAATAGACTTCTGAATATACTTTTAAATTGACAGATCTCTATTCGCAACTATATAATAGACTTCAGACTCATTCTGAATGCATATACATGATTTTGCGAATAGACTTCTGAATAGACATTTGAATGGACATCTGTCTATTCGCAACTTTATAATAGACTTTAGTCACATTCTTAGTGCATATATATGATTTTGCAAATAGACTTCTGAATAGAATTTCGAATGGACAGCTCTCTATTGGCAACTTTATAATAGACTTTAGTCACATTCTTAATGCATGTATATGATTTTGCGAATAGACTTCTTAATAGACTTTTGAATGGACAGCTCTCTATTCGAAACTCTATCAAAAACTTCTGACTCATTCTGAACGCATTTACCAGGTTTTGCGAATAGACTTCTGAATAGACTTTTGAATGGACATCTGTCTATTCGAAACTCTACAATAGACTTCAGACACATTCTAAATGCATATATATGATTTTTCGAATAGACTTCTGAATAGACATTTGAAAGGACATCTATCTATTTGAAACTATATAAAAGGCTTCTGACTCATTTTGAATGCATATATATGATTTAGCGAATCGACTTCTGAATAGACATTTGAATGGACAGCTCTCTATTCGCAACTTTATAATAGACTTCTGACTCATTTTGAATGCATATACATGATTTTGCGAATAGACTTCTGAATAGACATTTGAATGGACATCTGTCTATTCGCAACTTTATAATAGATTTAGTCAAATCCTTAATGCATATATATAATTTTGCGAATAGACTTCTGAATAGACATTAGAATGGACAGCTCTCTATTCGCAACTTAATAATAGACTTCAGTCACATTCTTAATGCATGTATATGATTTTGCGAATAGTTTTCTGAATAGACTTTCGAATAGACAGCTCTCTATTAGAAACACTATCAAAGAACTCTGACTCATTCTGAACGCATTTACCAGGTTTTGCGAATAGACTTCTGAATAGACGTTTGAATGGACAGCTTTCTATTCACAACTTTATAATAGACTTCAGTCACATTCTGAATGAATATATATGATTTTGCGAATAGACTTCTGAATAGACATTTGAATGGACATCTGTCGATTTGCAACTTTAAAATAGACTTCTGACTCATTTTGAATGCATATATATGATTTTGCGAATAGTCTTCAGAATAGACTTTTGAATGGACATCTCTCTATTCGAAACTCTATAATAGGCTTAAGACTCATTCTAAAGGTATATACATGATTTTGCGAATAGTCTACTGAATGACAATTTGAATAGACATCTGTCTATTCGCAACTTTATCATAGACTTCAGTCACATTCTTAATGCATATATATGATTTTGCGAATAGACTTCTGAATAGACATTTGAATGGACAGCTCTCTATTCGCAACTTTATAATAGACTTCAGTCACATGCTTAATGCATATATATAATTTTGCGAATAGACTTCTGAATAGACTTTTGAATGGACAGCTCTCTATTCGTAACTCTATAAAAGACTTCTGACTCATTCTGAACGCATTTACCAGGTTTTGCGAATAGACTTCTGAATAGACATTTGAATGGGCAGCTTTCTATTCGAAACTCTATAAAAGATTTCTGACAAAATCTGAATGCATATACATAATTTTGCGAATAGACTTCTGAATGGACATTTAAATGGACATCTTTTTATTTGCAACTTCATGATAGACTTCAGACACATTCTCAATGCAAATATATTATTTTTCGAATAGACTTCTGAATAGACATTTGAATGGACAGCTCTCTATTCGAAACTCTATAAAAGACTTCTGACTAATTCTGAATGCATATACATGATTTTGCGAATAGACTTCTGAATAGACTTCTGAATAGACATTTGAATGGACATTTGTCTATTCGCAACTTTATAATACACTTCAGACACATTCTTAATAATTTTGCGAATAGACTTCTAAATAGACTTTTGAATGGACAGCTCTCTATTCGAAACTCTATAAACGATATCAGACTCATTCTGCAGGCATATACATGATTTTGCGAATAGACTTCTGAATAGACATTTGAATGGACATCTGTCTATTCGCAACTTTATAATAGATTTAGTCAAATCCTTAATGCATATATATAATTTTGCGAATAGACTTCTGAATAGACATTAGAATGGACAGCTCTCTATTCGCAACTTAATAATAGACTTCAGTCACATTCTTAATGCATGTATATGATTTTGCGAATAGTTTTCTGAATAGACTTTCGAATAGACAGCTCTCTATTAGAAACACTATCAAAGAACTCTGACTCATTCTGAACGCATTTACCAGGTTTTGCGAATAGACTTCTGAATAGACGTTTGAATGGACAGCTTTCTATTCACAACTTTATAATAGACTTCAGTCACATTCTGAATGAATATATATGATTTTGCGAATAGACTTCTGAATAGACATTTGAATGGACATCTGTCGATTTGCAACTTTAAAATAGACTTCTGACTCATTTTGAATGCATATATATGATTTTGCGAATAGTCTTCAGAATAGACTTTTGAATGGACATCTCTCTATTCGAAACTCTATAATAGGCTTAAGACTCATTCTAAAGGTATATACATGATTTTGCGAATAGTCTACTGAATGACAATTTGAATAGACATCTGTCTATTCGCAACTTTATCATAGACTTCAGTCACATTCTTAATGCATATATATGATTTTGCGAATAGACTTCTGAATAGACATTTGAATGGACAGCTCTCTATTCGCAACTTTATAATAGACTTCAGTCACATGCTTAATGCATATATATAATTTTGCGAATAGACTTCTGAATAGACTTTTGAATGGACAGCTCTCTATTCGTAACTCTATAAAAGACTTCTGACTCATTCTGAACGCATTTACCAGGTTTTGCGAATAGACTTCTGAATAGACATTTGAATGGGCAGCTTTCTATTCGAAACTCTATAAAAGATTTCTGACAAAATCTGAATGCATATACATAATTTTGCGAATAGACTTCTGAATGGACATTTAAATGGACATCTTTTTATTTGCAACTTCATGATAGACTTCAGACACATTCTCAATGCAAATATATTATTTTTCGAATAGACTTCTGAATAGACATTTGAATGGACAGCTCTCTATTCGAAACTCTATAAAAGACTTCTGACTAATTCTGAATGCATATACATGATTTTGCGAATAGACTTCTGAATAGACTTCTGAATAGACATTTGAATGGACATTTGTCTATTCGCAACTTTATAATACACTTCAGACACATTCTTAATAATTTTGCGAATAGACTTCTAAATAGACTTTTGAATGGACAGCTCTCTATTCGAAACTCTATAAACGATATCAGACTCATTCTGCAGGCATATACATGATTTTGCGAATAGACTTCTGAATAGACATTTGAATGGACATCTGTCTATTTGCAACTTTACAATAGACTACAGACACATTCTTAATGCATATATATGATTTTGCGAATAAACTTCTGAATAGACTTTTGAATGGACATCTCTCTATTCGAAACTCTATAATAGACTTCTGCCTCATTCTGAACGCATTTTCGATTTTTTCGAATAGACTTTTGAATAGACTTTGAATGGACATCTTTCTATTCGCTACTTTAAAATAGACGTCAGACACATTCTAAATGCGTATTTGCATATGATGTTGCGAATAGACTTCTGAATAGACATTTGAATGGACAGCTGTGTATTTGCTACTGTTTGTTAGTTCTGACTCATTCTGAACGCATTCACCAAATTTTGCGAATAGATTTCTGAATAGACTTTTGAATGGACAGCTCTCTATTCGAACTCTATAATAGACTTCTGACCCATTCTGGACGCATTCACCAGATTTTGCGAATAGACTTCTGAATAGACATTTAAATGGACATCTGTCTATTTGCAACTTTAAAATAGACTACAGACAAATTCTTTATGCATATATATGATTTTGCGAATAGACTTCTGAATAGACTTTTGAATGGACAGCTGTCTATTTGAAAATCTATAATAGAATTCTGACTCATTCCGAATGCATTTACCTGATATTTTAAATAGTCTTTTGAATAGACATTTGAATGGATATTTATCAATTCCCAACTTAATAATAGACTTCAGACACAGTCTTAAGGCACATATATGATTTTGCGAATAGATATCCGAAAAGACATTTGAATGGACATTTGTCCCTGGATTTTTGGGAATAGACATCTTGATCATTAAGATTTCATTACTATGATTTTGCGAATAAACTTCTGAATAGACTTTTGAAAGGACATTTGTCTCTTTGCGTATTCCACGAAAAGACTTTTAAATCTGTTTGATTGCATTACTGTTTTTTTTCGAATAGACTTCGGAATAGACTTTTGAATGGACATTTGTCTATTTATGTATTCTATGAAAAGACTTTTAAATATGTTTTATTGAACTAGTGCTTTTTTCGAATAGACTTCTGAATAGATTTCCGAATAGACAGCTGTCTTTTCGGCATTTTGTGTACAGATTTTTGTACAGATATTTGAACTTTCCTATATCAATGTATACAGTAAATGCGAATAGATTTCTGCATGAATAGATTTCTCAATACATAGCTGTCCATTGAGCGAATAGACTTTTGAATAGAGAATAGACAATAGATCGCTAACTTCACAGACCTAAATAAATTAAGTATACATGCAAACATCGGCTAAACGAAATCAACTCTGTCCGAAACAAACATTAAAAATTAAAAGTACTAGTATTCGTACGTGACAAGTTCGAATAAGAGCGATCACAAAGAAATACACGAGCAGGCGATTATTTTTTATTAATGATTTAATTAAGCCAGGTGCAATAAAGTAAATTGTTCTCCGTAAAAAGGGAATATCAGCCAAAAATTTGATTAGTTAGTATACCATTTCACACAGTTCAGTTTCACACAGAAAAAATGCGACGATGCAATCAATTGATACGTTTTGAGTTAAACCAGTTTACCTTTGCTCCTGTCCAGTCTTCAATTTCATTACTAAAATGATAACACATTCCTTCGTGCCCAACCCATCCATCAAGACAGGCACCTGTTGAACAAAAACTAAAATGATAAAACCATTGCCTGAATTCTTCGACATAATATGTAAACCAGTTTTTGCTTCAAACAAAATTACATCCAAGTGTTGTGGTCGAATGACAACGTTGGCTTTATATTACGGCTATATAAATCCAACTGGGTGCCAATTGCCAATCTACATGTACAAGTGTCATTATGGTCACCGTTCCGATAATTATCGTTACATGTATAATATAAAGTCACGTTCTTTGGAAGAAATAAATTACTGATCATAAGCTTTTAACCTTGTATTAGCATAAAACCTGCTCCAGCAGCTGAAAACTGTACTCTCTGATTCGGAGTAGGCTGATTTATAGCTCGGGAATCAAACCCATAACACTTTTCCGAGGTTTATAGGTAAACGAGCTATCGACAGAGCTACCAGAGCGAGTCTATACTAAAGAGGGTCAAAGTTCAACCGAACATGAATATTACGCAATCCCATCCAGGGAGTTTATACCCTTCCACAGAACGTTGACAATAAAACTAATTTTCCTCCATTAATAAGGTATACGGAAAAGTTTCCGACCTTGTGGAAGGGTAGGTGAGTACTTGTTATAGACAAGGGTCCAGGATAGCTAGGTTAGGTATGCTGGACGCCGTAAAATAGTCTACAAAACTGTGCTGACACGATATTAAACCCAGTATAAACGCAATAAATTAACAATAACAAATGGTTGTGTACATTTGTGTCTGAGTCGACAAAGTGCTTGGTGTTTGACTGAATAAGACTGGTTATGCAACTTTAATGTTTAAGCCAATGTCCATAACTAATGTCGATAAACGGCTCTCCTTGCTGTTCGTTGGGGCTTAAGCTCAGCCAAGTTGATATTGATACACATTTCGATTGAAGCACAACACAATATCGATTAATCGACTTAATCGACTTAATCTAACCCCTAATATTGTTTTTATGGAAACAAAACCAATCACATAATTGACTCCCTAAAAAGGAGAACATTCCAATTCGTATCCATTACTCTCCATAAGTAATAACACTCTACAAATTGGAAAAATCATGAAATGAAAATAGAAAAGGTAGCAAACAGAACAACTGCTGAGAAGCACCATTTCTCGCGCAAATAAAACGCTTTTTACCTGACATGGTAACCGTACATACCAACAGCAATGCTACTCCTAAAACCCACGCCATTTTTACTTTAACACTTGAAGTGTTGTAAATATAGTCGGTACAAAAGTCTTATCAGTGACCTTAGCATAATCTCGACCATATTCTCAATCTGCGGGGTTTTTTTTTCAAGTCAAAAGTTAACATATCTTGGCGCAACATGTTTCGTTTCAAAATATGCACCAAACTTTGATAAAAAAATGCTCACTGAAATGACCTCCCAATTTTGTTATTTCAATTGTATACATGTATTTTATGACTGGTCTAATCTCAAGCGTCATTAACCATTTTCTGTTATTACAGTGGTGTTGCACCCTGAAGCTCTCCTGAATAGTTCATCTACTATGTCACAATAAAAGCAAGATACAATCAATGAGTCGTATTGTAACTATGCTACATGTTTAAAATTGATACAATTGTAAGCCACTCATACATTTGACTTCAGGTTAAATTGATATTTCTATTATTATAACTACATGTATACAAATGTATATTAGCTCGTGAATCGAATTCTTAACACTTATAATAATCACCTATGGGTCTCCCAGTACTGGGCTAATATGATAACATTTCTTGCCCAAGAAACAACGAGGTAAATAGATGTGATTCGAACCAAAACGGATGTGACTACCAAACGATTAACAAACGATTACCATTCCAATGTCATAATCATTAGTCCACGCCCCTCCTTATTGCATTTATCAATCATCAAAGTTATCATTTCTAATCTTTTTAGACAAAGACAAATAGCAGAAACTCACACAAAAATATTTCTAAAATTGACCATGTCTTGATAAAAAAACTCAACAAAGACTTTCCATACTGAATAACTAGGCTCGTTTTATTGTATAGTTGTACACGATTACCACAATATGGTCTCTAGATGACCCCCATAGCTTTATTTGCCAACGATCGCAGTTCTGAAACAATAAATCAAAGCTTAAAAGACTGTCTTAATGTGTTTTTGGATTACAAAATATACATGAATTCACTGATAACAAAAGAAAATATGTCATTAATTGCACATTGTGTACGTGTAATTTCATCTTACAACTATTTAGAGCAATTAGAAAACTTGTTTAAATGTTTTTGTATGCTCTCCACCTAAACAGCTATTACATATACCCCTGACTATCGGGCTACTGGTGTATTTTGTGCTCAATTATCTCGATTTATCAGCGCCTCTGGGTAAGAAAATAGCAGAAGTCTCGATCATTTAGCACGTTTCCTACCATTACTCTACTGTTCTTAGCAGTCTTGCAATAAAGAGCCCTCCAACAACATTTACACACAAAAATTTATTAGAAAATCTGATTCACAATGACCAATGAAAACAAAGATTCATCTAAGCGCATACCAATATCAATAGATACTTTATAATCATATAAATCTAAATCATGTTACATAAAATGCTTTATTCATAGCTAAAAATTAACAATAACAATTAAAGTTCGGTTTAAATTCTGGTTCCATGTACATTTTCAGCCAACTTTGCAATCTTATACGATAACCTCTGATAGTTGAAATCACCTTCAGACAGGTTATCTCACACAGTGCCAATTTACAACTGGTTGGAGTCGAACAACTGTAGATGAATTTTGTGCTTAAGGAAATTAGCAGTGCCCCTAATAGGGATCGAATCCGAGACTTCTCTTGCGCGCGTCCAACCACTGGCCCTCTGCAACAACTTAGTGTAGCGTAGGTAATACGTTTTACCGAAAAATTTATTTGTCTTATAAGGTTTCGAAAACATTGTGCAAGTACTCACTCGTCAGGTTTTTCACATATAAAATAGTGATAAAGCTGACACTGTGCATCATTCCAAAGACCATTGGGGTGTACATCTACACAATTCTCATTGCCATTGTTGTTAGGTTCACTAGGTTCCCATGTATAGAATGACGGTCTAGTGCGTGAATTCATCCACATCCAAATACCTTCTTCAGCAATATCAGTTAGAGCTATCCAATAGCTTCCTGAAACAGTTTACAAGTTATACTTGAAAATAGACACGATATAGATCTACAAGTAATGAAACATGATGTATGAAAACGTTTACTATTTTTAATGAAGCTCACATATTATATTGTTATGATGAGGAAAAAGCAAAACACAGAGATAATAATCAGATAAAGAAGAATATTCCACGTAGTTATCCATGACTCTATTTTCGGAAAACCATCATTTTTTACCATGAGCATCTTGCCAAATACTATCTTGTCAGCGCGTGTGTATCCTTATATAATCCTTATATCCCTATCGCATGTTTACAGTTTTCTTTTTCTTTTCAAGTAAATACTCGTACTTTCCAATCGCCAAATGGTGTCTTTTAAATCTACGAGTAACAACAGTTAATATGTCTAGTGGTGAATCCTACCACCGCATCTTCACAACACGACCACAATTATGACGTACAGATAACTACGTTACAAGTCTAATTGGCCCTTTAGAATAATTCGCATAAAACGTTTTCCCGCTGCATTAATTTTTTGTTGTTAATTTCGAGAAACTGAGTTGATGTTTTGGTAATCACTAAATATTTTGTTTGAAATAGTGTTTAAAAGTGGTAAATTAACCGAAATCTTTGTATTCTAGAAAAAAGCAACGGGGAAATTAAACTAAAAATTTAAAAAGCTTCTTGTACATTTTAGAGCATTCGATGGATTTTAAAAGGATTTGAAGTATTATAAAATCGTAATAAGATTTCTGGCGGTGTATATGAGTCCTTCTACCACTCGAAGCCAAATCGAGGCTAACGCCTCGGGCTATACGTTCCATCGGGATAGAAGGACCCATGGATATAAACCGTCAAAAATCTTTATAACTAATATTATACTCTAATATATGTTGTATATGTAATAGCTATATAGTTTGTTATTGACATCGGTTGTGTTTGTTTTACAATGGTGCCAATGTATATTTGAACATGCTAAGACTTACTTCCAGTTATCTTGACACGTTGTGCAATGTAATGATTTTCATACGTTGTCTCGATCTCTAAAAGCTGACCAGTCATAACATCACACATCACCTAGATTATAAAAATATCGATTGTTAAAAACCAAGAGATAATAAAACAAGAAACTTACAAACACTAAAACACAACGGTGCAAAAAGTAAAAAACAATACACGTTTCTATTGTGTATGGTTCAAAGCCAATCCAACGTTTCTAAATATCTGAATTAGAAACTAACAAATGATTTCCTAGGGCCTTTTTGCATAAATTATCAAAATTATGGATAATAGTCATCAAAAATAAAATGGACAGAATGGTTTATTCATAATGAAACGTCAACACACGTTGTTGCTGTTTCCGTTGTATTAGTCGTCGTTATTTTAGCTGTCGTCGTTGTTAGTGTAGTTATCGTCGTCTATTTTTGTCGTCGGTGCTGTTGTCATTGTTGTCGCCGTCGCCGTTGTTTTTGTAGTAAGCGTCGTCCGTGTTTTTGCGTCGCTGTTGTTGTTGTTGTCGTCGTCGTCGCAGTTGCCGACGTCGTAGTTGTTATATTTGCCGTCGTCGTTTTCGTTGTCGCCGCCGTCGTTGTCGTAGCCGTCGTTGTTGTTGTTGGAGCAGTTGTCGTTGTCACCGCCGTCGTTGTCGTAACTGTCGTTGTTGTTGTGGTCGTCGCACTAGTCGTCGTTGTTGATGTTTCAGTTGCCGTCCTCGTTGTTATTGTCGTCCTCGTCGTTGTTGCTGTCGCGGCCGTCGTTGCCGAAACCGTCGTTGTTGTTGTTGTTGTAGTTGCCGTCCTCGTTGTTGTTGTCGATGTCGTCGTTGTTGTTGTTGTCGCCGCCGTCGTTTGCGTTGTTTTATTTTTGTTGTTGTTGTTGTTGAGTGCACATAAGTGTACGTCTATTTAGTACCTAAAAAATTAAAAATTTTAAAAAGCTACCTTAGCTCCTGACCAGTCCATCTTTGTTGAGCTAAAAAGATAACATGTACCGTCATGTCTAAGCCATCCATCGGGACACACGCCCTCTGTAAAATAAGTGTGGTCATTTCTTACACTTACACTTACACTTTTACTTTTTAACACTTCATTTTTTAAGTTTATGCATAGCAGCTAACATATTATGTGACCATTTCTCCATTATTAAATAATTACAAACAAAAATTATTCATTTTATTTTATATAAGCGGAAGACAGTGCACCTTTTCACAAAATTTCCGACGTAAAAATGTAATCGTACGTCACTTTCATAAATATGCATTTCTAAGTCAGAAGAAAAACTATATTATAATATTAGAAATATATACAATTTACCTCATAATTCAATGATATTTTAACTGATTTGCCAAAAGATCATTGTCCGTATTAATATGCACGTGTCTTGCTTTCGGCTAATGATGGTTTTTATCATGAGATTTTTTGTGAAAAGCGCCTCAGATTGGTAAATCACACAAAATGTTACATCTTTTAGTGTATTCATTTGTACTTAATAATATGTAATTAAATCTGCAGGCTTAATAATTTCCATAAATATTGTATTGTATTTACCTGCAAAACCGACCATACAAATCACCAAAAATGCCAGTCCAGCTGTTGAAAACATGGTAGACAGTCCCAATTTCTATTGTGAAATAAGTTTACTGTTTGAAACTTTCACGTAAGTCAATGTAGGTTATCACGATAAAAAACAACTACACGTGTAAAGTATATACAGATAATACTATCAAGTGCGTGCACTCCCTTTAGACTTAAATTAATTTATTTTAGTTACAATTCGCAAAAACATTATAACATGATTTGACTAAATTTGGACTGAATAGCAGTGTTTAATCGTTAATTCAAATGTTTTGTCCTGTGTTACACGTAGTCTCATATTCATAAAGGTTAAAGGGGCTACTACCTTGGTGTAGATGAATTTTGAATTGTAGATGTTTGACAGACTCAGAAAAAGACGATCCGCGACTTCCAGGAGGCACAGTGTCATGAAATATTGCGACGGCATAAGTGGTTGCAGAGTTTTGCCCGGCAATAAGCTAACGATTCCAAATTGTAATAGCCTGAACACAATGAGGCGTTTTCCCTGAAGACAATACCCATGCGCTTATGACATGAATAGTTGGACTGACGTCACCAACATATCTTGCCCACTAGACATCAGGCAGTTCATAAGATAGAAACGATGAAAACGATCAGTGAAAGCGACACAATTTCACCATGATTTTATTTAGTGTTATGGTGTTGTGTATGCCTAGCTAAGGATTTGCTTTGCTCTTGTCTGTTACACAAAGCATAAATGGTCAAATAATACAGTATTAATAATAGTCAGATATATGAAGCCTGCTGTATGCATATTTTTGTGTAAATTCCCCAGACATACGCTTCTGGAGCAACATTACTTAAATTATAACTGATTTAATGCATGCCAATAATATATCATCGTTTTTTTGTCGCAGGTCAGTTGTCACAAGCTAGATATATATCTATAGAAACGTATTATAAAAATTCTTACGATAATACTATTTCACAATGCATATGGATTTACGACACAAATTAGATTGTGGATAATACAGGTGAAAGATTATCAAAGACAAACTCCATATGTGTTACAAAAGTTTTCAATATAAAGGGACCAGTTTTTTTGTTTAATTGTACATTCAAATACTTTGTACATGGATAAGTGATATTGTCCCTTGTGATGCCCACATCTTTATTTTCCAACAACCTCAGTTCTGTAATAATAATAAAAAGAAATAAAAACTTTCAAAAGTTTGTGCTAAACTAGATTTTCTAAATATGTTCACAGATAACACACTGTAATGAAATTAGTCTCGATGTCATAAACTTCTCATTACTGGTTTTATTGGTTTAACTTAAACTTTTGCTATGTCTCTACAATCAGAGCTTTACGAGGCTCAGGTAGCCTAACTTTCTTTCCTGAGTAAACCAGATACAGAATCCCATCTCGCGCAAACGTTTTTCTTTTCATCACATTATGTTATCGAACCCACAATCTTTCAGGTTGGGTGATACAAACATAGAGATCAGTGACCTCAGCCATATGACCATAAGGTCAGATGAAATGAACTCAACTCACCTATCCGGTTACAGAATTCAATTCTCAACAAACAATTACCTTTTATCACATACAAATGTGGTCGGTTCTATGTTCGAACCCTAATATCTTGCCATGGAAGGTTACAAAAAATGAAATCGGCGACTTCAGTCACGTGACTATAAAGTTGGATTAATAAACTCACTCGTCTGGTTTCTCACAGATAAAATTGTGAAGAACGTTACACGCTGCATCGTTCCAATGGCCGTCAGGATATAAATCTCCACAGTTCTCTTCATTACCGCTGCTTGGTTCATTGGGTTCCCAGGAGAAGAAAGATGGCTTAGAGAGTGAATTCATCCACATCCAAATTCCTTCTTCAACAATATCTGTTAAAGCTATCCAATAATATTCTGAAAGTCATAAATTCATAAATCACTCATTTGAATATGCATATACAAATGTACATGTATATTAAAGGTACTCATTAACAGTTTTCAAATTAATTATCAACTTTTTTTCTGAAACTACCTAAATTGTATCCATGGAAACTTTTTTGATGCAGGAAATTAGTGTTCTGATAATGACAATTTTAGTGCAAATGGACTTACAAATTTAAATGATGGTGTTTCATGAAGTATGTCACGGTATAGACACTTTAGCGCGTTTTTGTGACTTTTATTATATATATATATCTTGGAATCTATAGGTCAGTTTGTCTTAAAATAATAAGAACTTTTGTTTTCACACAGTTACTGACATTGAATAGTATTTTGAAAATATAGAAAAATCTTAACCAAATCTGTGAACTAGTACCTTTAATGATCATTCCCATAGCCAAAGACTATCAAGATTTCCAAAATCTTCACATCGAGAACCTTGATAACTTCTGGATATGAGAATAAATAATGATATGATTTTATACTGCACTTATTTCGTATAATGTCGTATATGTATGCACTTAAATAATGGCTGAAAATAGTGATGCAGATTCATCATTTTAATGATTAACATAGTAATGTAACTTTTATAATACATGTATACATGTAAAGGGCATTAGGTTGTCACGATACGTCATAAGCGTATCGCGATATACTGCAATACGCTGGTACCGTATCGGGATCTACTTACCACGATATATTGTTGGCTTTAAGATTTGTTGTCCTCCGCTGTATTTGACAAAAACAATGCAAATTTTACTTACAGCTACTATTAGTTTCAAGCGTTTTTTAGTATTCACGGTTGTTTAGGACTGTGACGTGTCCAAATCGGTCAATTTTTTGTAACTTAAGGTTTAATTGAACTGACGTTTCGCTACTTTTATTTCGCAAAGGGAAGAATTTTCCAATGAAATAAAAAATATTGCCAAATACCGGTACATTAAAATCGTACCGCGGTACGTATTGCTACAGCTGCGTATTGCAATAAACCGGTATACCGATATATCGTGACAGCCCTAATTGGGCATATGCACATTGTAAATTGTGTATGTTGATATGTCAACAAAATATGTTTAAACTAACTTGACTAATATTAAATAGTTGTATAGTGCGTAAATATTGACCCCGACCTGACATTTCACATTTGCATTTAATAATTATCTACACATATCCCGACGAAAGTCAGTACCACGCCTATTCTACACTTCGGCAGCGATCGTAAAATTATAGAAGTATGTTTGTGTGTTAAGTTTTAAGTCATAATCCTCACGGTCACGGTGTAATCGACCATTAATACTACATTCGTATTCAATGTAATGAAAATTCTTGCATAAAGGTCAGGTCGGGGTCAAACTTTACGCACAATAATGTTACATCTCAAACTATTGTTTTAATGACACAGACAAAGCAAAAAATCGTATTTTGTATCCATGACTTCAGGTTTAAAGTTACCATACATGCGCATCTATTCTACTTCAACTGTATGTAAAATAACATACAATTCTCTACTATTTAGATATAATTAAAAGTCATAAAATGTATACACGAACTATAAAAACGCTAAAACCATATTCAGACGTACACATAGAAGAACTGTTTATATGTACTTATTAGACCTCGATAGGAAATTGGAAAAACAAACCAAAACTGATTCTGCTGGCTTTTGGAAACAAGTAAACACTAGAAAAAGAGACTCTAAGCCAAATACTGGTCTTGGAATTCAGTTTAATGGGGTGACATACAATGATCGAGAGGATTTAACAGAACAATGGAAAACTATTTCAGTACTTTATATTCTCCTGCTGAATCTGAACAATTTGATGATGTTTTTAAACAACATGTTGAGCTTACAGTAAATGACTTTTTTATTAACGTTACTTCTGATTCACAAACATTAGTGTCAACAGAAACTGTAAATACTGCTATTCAATCATTACCGAAAGGCAAAGCAGCTGGAGACGATCTGGTGTTTTATGAACATATTATTTACGCCGATAGAGCTTTTATTTCATCTGCATTAGCCAACTTATACACAGCAATGCTTCGTCATGGACATGTTCCAAATGAACTAAAAAGTGGTTTAATAACAACATTGCATAAAGGTGGAGTAAAACCCAAGAACAATCCAAACAGTTACCGAGCCATCACGTTATCTTCAATTATTCTAAAACTATTTGAAACCGTTCTCTTAGATCGATGTAAAATGACCATTCTTTCTCAGATCAGTAAACAAAAAGGTGGATTCCAGGAACAATTAGGTTGCTTAATGACTTCATTTATGTTACGGGAAAGTCTACATTATTGTCGAGAGTTCAACTCTAAAGTATTTGTATGTTTTCTTGATGGAAGACAAGCTTTTGATTATGTTTGGCATGATGGATTATTTTACAGGTTATTGGAATGTAATATTGACGTCACTACCTATTATTTCTCTTCGTGAGCTGTATAGTTCATCAACTAGTAGAATCAAGTATAAAGGGTTACTTTCTGACAGTTTTCCTGTACTTCAAGGAACAAGACAAGGCGGCAAGAGTTCACCACTCATGTATCTAGTGTTCATTAATGGACTTATAAAGGAGTTAGAATCTAGTAACTTAGGTCTTTGTATGTATGACTTTAAAATGTGTTCACCCACCGTCGCAGACGATATGGTTTTAGTTTCTCTATCAAAGACTGGAATGGATGAAATGTTAAAGTTATGTCATGATTATTCTTGTAGATGGAGATATTTTTACTACGTTCAAAGATGTGCAATTATCAAATTTAACAGCAATTCTCCTGGAAATCAAGACGATGTTTTTACTCTGGGAAATGAAACAGTGCCTGAATCTCCCTTTTATGTTCACCTTGGTGTTACCTTAGACCAAAATCTTTCTTCTACCCAATCTATGAAGAGTGCTTGTATCAAACTTAGAGGTACATTTATGCGTATAATTAACAGTGGTATACATCCTATTTCTATCACTCCAGTGACACTTAAATTGATATATGAAACTGCTATAATACCTAAAGCTTATATGGCTGTGAATTGTGGAACTTCTATTCTAAGAGTGATATGTATGCTTTAGAAAAAGCTCATAGATTTTGTTTGAAACATATACAATCATTTGCTTACAGTACTGACTCTGTGTTTACCCTTACGATGCTAAATTGTGTACAAATTGAAACTATGATTGATCATAGAAAATTACAATTCTTTGAACAGTTATGCAGATTACCTGCACAATATCAAGCCAAAGAAATTTTTGTGTACAGGTTAACCCATTTTGCAAATCATGATAGACAGACAAGAGGTTTTATACCCGATGTTTTTCGAATATTTCATAAATAAGGCCTGCAGAACTATTTTTTCAGATTTATAGATTCAGGCATTTTTTCTTCAAAATTTCAGTGGAAAACTATTCTTAAAAAAGACGTGATTAATGCTGAGAAATTGAAACTTAGAAATAGGTTAGCCAATATAATTTGTGATGACTTAATGGTCAATATTTTAGATGACAATGGGTGCAGTCCTCTATGGAAGATTGTCCGAGATCTTGATAACTTTAGTTTAAAGAAATCTATTCGTCTCATCATCCACAGTTTGGAGGTGCGTGAAGTTAGCTGTCAGTTGCCAGTTGCCAGTTGCCAATTCAATCGGCAACTGGCAACTGGCAGCCAACTTCACACCCAGCTGCCGATTCAATTTTTTTTGTTAGCAAGCACTATGTACAGGCACTGCGACGAACGTTCCGCGCGGGTGTATTGAATCGGCAACTGGTAACTGGCAGCCAACTTCACACTCCAGCTGCCGATTCGATTTTTTTAGATTTCGGCGCAGATACGTCACCCTATGCACATGTACTACGATGAACGTCCTGCTCGTGTGTTTTGAATCGGCAACTGGCAACTGGCAGCCAACTTCACGCCTCAGCTGCCAATTCGATTTTTTTAATTTCGGCGCAAATACGTCGCCTTATGCACAGGTACTGCGACGAAAGATCAACGCGAGTGTTTTGAATCGGCAACTGGCAACTGGCAGCCAACTTCACGCCTCAGCTGCCAATTCGTTTTTTTCAAATTTCGGCTTAAATACTTCGCCTTATGCACAGGTACTGCGACGAACGATCAACGCGGGTGTTTTGAATCGGCAACTGGCAACTGGCAGCCAACTTCACGCCTCAGCTGCCAATTCGATTTTTTTAGATTTCGGCGCAGATACGTCGCCCTATGCACATGTACTACGATGAACGTCCTACTCGGGTGTTTTGAATCGGCAACTGGCAACTGGCAGCCAACTTCACGCCTCAGCTGCCAATTCGATTTTTTTTAGATTTCGGCGCAAATACGTCGCCCTATGCACAGGTACTGCGACGAACGTTCCGCGCGTGTGTTTTGAATCGGCAACTGGCAACTGGCAGCCAACTTTGCCCAACGTTGCCCGCGCGGAACGTTCGTGGCAGTACCTGTGCATAGGGCGACGTATCTGCGCCGAAATCTAAAAAAATCGAATTGGCAGCTGAGGCGTGAAGTTGGCTGCCAGTTGCCAGTTGCCGATTCAAAACACCCGCGCGGAACGTTCTAGGCAGTACCTGTGCATAGGGCGACGTATTTGCGCCGAAATCTAAAAAAAATCGAATTGGGAGCTGAGGCGTGAAGTTGGCTGCCAGTTGCCAGTTGCCGATTCAAAACACCCGCGCGGAACGTTCGTGGCATTACCTGTGCATAGGGCGATGTATCTCAGCCGAAATCTAAAAAAATCGAATTGGCAGCTGAGGCGTGAAGTTGGCTGCCAGATGCCAGTTGCCGATTCAAAACACCCGCGCGGAACGTTCGTCGCAGTACCTGTGCAGAGGGCGACGTATCTGCGCCGAAATATAAAAAAATCGAATTGGCAGCTGAGGCGTGAAGTTGGCTGCCAGTTGCCGATTCAAAACACCCGCGCGGAACGTTCGTGGCATTACCTGTGCATAGGGCGACGTATCTGCGCCGAAATCTAAAAAAATCGAATTTGCAGCTGAGGCGTGAAGTTGGCTGCCAGTTGCCAGTTGCCGATTCAAAATACCCGCGCGGAACGTTCGTCGCAGTACCTGTGCATAGGGCGACGTATCTGCGCCGAAATCTAAAAAAATCGAATTGGCAGCTGAGGCGTGAAGTTGGCTGCCAGTTGCAAGTTGCCGATTCAAAAAAACCCGCGCGGAACGTTCGTCGCAGTACCTGTGCATAGGGCGACGTATCTGCGCCGAAATCTAAAAAAATCGAATTGGCAGCTGAAGCGTGAAGTTGGCTGCCAGTTGCCACTTGCCGATTCAAAACACCCGCGCGGAACGTTCGTCGCAGTACCTGTGCATAGGGCGACGTATTTGCGCCGAAATCTCAAAAAATCGAATTGGCAGCTGAGGCGTGAAGTTGGCTGCCAGTTGCCAGTTGCCGATTCAAAACACCCGCGCGGACCGTTCGTCGCATTACCAGTGCATAGGGCGACGTATCTGCGCCAAAATCTAAAAAAAATCGAATTGGCAGCTGAGGCGTGAAGTTGGCTGCCAGTTGCCAGTTGCCGATTCAAAACACCCTAGCAGGACGTTCATCGTAGTACCTGTGCATAGGGCGACGTTTTTGCGCCGAAATCTCAAAAAATCGAATTGGCAGCTGAGGCGTGAAGTTGGCTGCCAGTTGCCAGTTGCCGATTCAAAACACCCTAGCAGGACGTTCATCGTAGTACATGTGCATAGGGCGACGTATCTGCGCCAAAATCTAAAAAAATTGAATTGGCAGCTGAGGCGTGAAGTTGGCTGCCAGTTGCCAGTTGCCGATTCAAAACATCCGCGCGGATCGTTCGTCGCAGTACCTGTGCATAAGGCGACGTATTTGCGCCGAAATCCTTAAAAAATCGAATTGGCAGCTGAGGCGTGAAGTTGGCTGCCAGTTGCCATTTGCCGATTCAAAACACCCGAGCAGGACGTTCATCGTAGTACATGTGCATAGGGCGACTTATCTGCGCTGAAATCTAAAAAAATCGAATTGGCTGCTGAGGCGTGAAGTTGGCTGCCAGTTGCCAGTTGCCGATTCAAAACACCCGCGCGGAACTTTCGTCGCAGTACCTGTGCATAGGGCGACGTATTTGTGCCGAAATCTAAAAAAATCGAATTGGCAGCTGAGGCGTGAAGTTGGTTGCCAGTTGCCAGTTGCCGATTCAAAACACCCGCGCGGAACGTTCGTGGCATTACCTGTGCATAGGGTGACGTATCTGCGCCGAAATCTAAAATATCGAATTGGCAGCTGAGGTGTGAAGTTGGCTGCCAGTTGCCAGTTGCCGATTCAAAACACTTGCGTTGATCGTTCGTCGCAGTACCTGTGCATAGGGCGACGTATCTGCGCCGAAATCTAAAAAAATCGAATTGGCAGCTGAGGCGTGAAGTTGGCTGCCAGTTGCCAGTTGCCGATTCAAAACTCACGAGCAGGACGTTCATCGTAGTACATGTGCATAGGGTGACGTATCTGCGCCGAAATCTAAAAAAATCGAATCGGCAGCTGGAGTGTGAAGTTGGCTGCCAGTTGCCAGTTGCCGATTCAATACACCCGCGCGGAACGTTGGTCGCAGTGCCTGTACATAGTGCTTGCTAACAAAAAAAATTGAATCGGCAGCTGGGTGTGAAGTTGGCTGCCAGTTGCCAGTTGCCGATTGAATTGGCAACTGGCAACTGGCAGCTAACTTCACGCACCTACAGTTTGGCATTATTTATATCTCGCCAATATACAAAACAGTGTTCTTAATGTAACTTAGACAGTTATTTATACTTGCTACTGACTATAGATAAGGGGTTTTATTGAATTCACAAATAGTTTTTACTTTGAATGAATTGTTATATAATAGTGGAGTTTAAATCTGCTTTTGAACTATCATTATGTGATTTATCCTACAGTTTATTTATATAGTTTGATGTTGTCAATTATATATATACATATGTTTACATGTATAAGATCATAGTAATTCATGTACTACATGTAACATGACTTTTGATTACATTCCTAGTATCATATATATTTTTATGTATGATATGTAATGTGTGACTGTATTATTTTTGTATTTGTATATATATGAACTGTAAATATTTGTTATGCTCTTCAGTAATGGAGGAAATAAATAAATACATTGTAAAAGTAAAACATTGTTTCAAGCAACACAAATTTAAAACTGAGAAAATAAAAGCTTACTTCCAGTTTGCTTTGCATGTTGTCCAAGAAAAAAATTTTCCTCTCTAGTTTCGATCTCTACAAGTTTGCCAGTCATTGTTTCACACATCACCTGTTTAAATATGATTTCTACATTTATGGTCAAAATTTGTATTTGCAAGCAATTAGTTATAATCTATAAACAGTTCAAACACTATTAAGGCAGAACAAATAAAATGATTAAGCTCGACATTTATGACTCGGCGTATATTACTGCTGATTTTAATGAAGCAAATAATGAAATAAGATAAAAATTAATCAAAGCACAGTCCGGACATGGATTCAACAAGGCAAAATCTGGTGGTTTCATTAGTAGGACTAGCGGCGTAGGACCAATTCGGCTTTACCTTATTTGTTACTTGTAGCATATCCGGGTGCAGAGGAAAGAAAAAAGTAAATGCATAAACTTCACAAATCCGTTCATCATTTTACATGTACTTCATCAGTGTGGCATGTCTTTTATACGTATATTTGTACTTAACAAATGTTGCCAAAGTATAAAACCAAATCACAAAGCAGCATTTACCTCGATACAATTGCCAATTTAGATAAAGATAATTTTAAGTTATTCTTATCTATCAATGAGCTACGTTTAGCCCATCTTATTGCTGGTGCTAGCAGCTTTATTGTGTGCTGATTATTACGCGCTCACTTGATTTCGGCGGGAAAATCTGCGTTGTAGATCACGTATATCATTGCCATTCTTATGTTTGTTACCATCATTTCATTCACAACTTTAAGCAATAATTAGGATTATGCCGTTCCGACATTCTCCGTACATTTTAGCAGATGAATGGCGGTTCTAAAAAATGTTTAAACGGAATCAATGTGTTGAGTGTTGAACAAACACTACTTGATACTTTCAGATGTTGCTAACATATGGGCTATTTATGTACACGTTGGTATTAACATGACTGCATACCGCTGCACTGAATCTGATTGCGCATGTCCCAATGTAATTGTCCGCGACATTTTTGATAGATTCAAAAATTGTGGTCATTAACACTTGAATAGCTTATGCATCATGCCTGATAAATGAACTGGTACACTAATCCAAGAAAACAATAGAGTACAAAGAAAACAGTTAAAGCATGCAGCTCTCTAGCATATGAACATTTAAGTCGTACTAAACGATATCCCTACCCGCAATACGATCAGTATTATTAATGCTCAGAAATATACCTTTGCTCCCGGCCAATCTATCAGCGTTGTACTAAAATGGTAACACATACCACCATGTTTCATCCATCCATCAGGACACGAAGCTTCTGTGAACATAATTGAGATCAATTCAATATTCAGATATGCTATGCAGACAAAATCTGTCGTATGTAAACAGTAGCTATCTTCCTAGTTCAACCAAACTGTTCATTTCATTGCGTACAAATCAAAGCGAAAACATACATGTAATTGGAAAGTAAACTTTTTTGTTGGTATTTTTGCCGCTTCAGCACAAATAATAGTAATTTTTTACGATTACCGGCCCACTTAACCTAGTTTCCTGGAAATTTGTACGTAACCAATACTCACGTGCCTGATTACAGGGCTGACATCTTAATAATCTACATCATTTGTGCGGACAATCGGTATTATGTCAAGTTTTTATGGAAGGGGATTACCCGCCCGTTAGATTTCTGACTGGCGACCGCTTCGAGGAGAAAGTTCTATTTATACTAGCGTATAGAAAGAAAATATAAATACACATATAAATACTTCAGAAAGTATTTGAACAAAGTCCACTTTCTAGGATAAAACGATTCAAATGACCAATGAATTTAAGAAACAAAGAGTTTTCTGAACAAATTCCAAAATGAGCAATATTTAGTGTAATAACCCTTTACTGGTCAATTCCCGCATTTTTATGTGTCTGGGTCCCAGCCCACATAATGGCCGCCACAGGCCTTGAAATTGTTTTAAATGAAGCAAGTGAATTTGACTTTAGGAAAGTCGTCCCTCAAAAATGGCATTTTTCGCTCCCTCCCTAATCACAAGATGTCTCAGGTGTTCCCTTTCGTCGCTGGGGTTTGCAGGGGAATCAGAGCTCCTCGTCACCAGAAAAAAATGTTTGCAATGAAATGGCGCAAAACGCCGATAAGAAAACGTGTTGCAGTCTCTAATAAGTACTGGAACTTTAGACCTCATATTGGGAAAATATAACGGAATTAAATTTTAAAAATATGAAAAAGTTCAATAATTGCAATTTTGCCCTTTTTGCTCCGCCTTAGCTTTGGTAACATGGCGACTGTGGTCGGGACTTAGCTGGCATTTTCAGTCATCAAGGGAATAACTGGGTCAAGTTGTATATCTGCCTATCAATTGATGATGAAATTAGAGCATCTTAAAAAAGCCCTAGCGCTAAAACGGCCACTTTCCCCCTATGTTGCAACAAGTAAATGGTTAACATTTGATCGAAACTATATTACGCGAATAAGCTTTAATCATAGTAAAATTACTTGTGATATGTGTCATCAAGTTTTTTCCTAAGCACATTCCTTTATAATAAATGCAATTTTTAAAATGTACATTAATATTTGGGCACTATTTGTAGACAGCATGATTAACCGTTATTATATTTCAATATTTACCTGCAAATCGGGTAAAACAAATTAATAATACAGAAATTCCTGTTATTGAATACATTACAAATGTTTCACGTGTAAGTTGTAAATGAGACAAACAGTTTTATCTTATCAAAAAAACAGGTCACAATGATAGCATGTTAGTTCAACATATATAATGAAAATTGCCATTCCTCTGACCAATATCATACAGTCTCGTTTAACAGATATAATTGTAAACAGAAATTACATAAATTAAAAACCACCGTTGCACAAATTATAACCACCGTTACAGAAATTGTAAGCATCGATATAGAAATTGTAAAGACCGTTACAGAAAATAATACCGTCAAAGAAAGTATAACAAACGTTACAGAAATTGTAAGTGTAATAGTGCTGAAAATGAGTAGCTAAGACTTTTCTCTTTCGAATAATATGATTTTGCGACTTCCACGTCGTCTAAACAAAATGTTCGTTGATTGTGGCGTTCTAAATCGGCCTATGAATTAATTTGTAAGCTTACGCAAAAGGTGTTGGTGTCATTTATAAACATGTATCTGTTCCACAAAGCACCTGTGATCAAATACTAGTAAAAACCATGTAGCCAGCTCTAAGTCGATCACTCGAGTATTGTTATATTACTGTAGTAACGTTTCTTGTAAATTCACCAGACATACGTTTCAGTAGCAACATTACTCATATCAAAACAGATTTAATGTATGCTAATGATATATTATGGTATTTTTGTCTACGGTCAATGTTCACAAGCTATATCCATGGCAGCGTTTAATCAAATAATACAACTTAACTCTTACGATAATACACTTTACAGTACATATGGATTTACGACAAAAATCGATCATAAGATTGCTGATAATACATGTCCAAGATCATAAAATACAAACTTCATTTATGTTACAAAAGTTGACAATATAAAGGAACCAGGTTTTGTTTTGTTTTGTTTTATTGTACATTCAAATACATTATACATAGATAAGTGATATTGTCCCTCGTGATGCCCACATCTTTATTTGCCAACAACTTCAGTTCTGTAATAATAATAAAAAGAAATTAATCTTTCAAAAGTTTGTGCTAAACTAGATTTTCTAAATATGTTCACAGATAACACACTGTAATTAAAATAGTCTCCCTGTCGTAGACTTCTTATTATTGGTTTTAATTGGTTTGATTTGAACTTTGCCATTTCCCCACAATCAGAGCTATACGAAGTTCAGGTAGCCCAAACTTCTTTTCTGAGTTCAACCTGATACAGAATCCAATCTCCCGCTAGCAACTACATTTTATCGCATATAAAATGTGGTCAGAACTAGGTTGGAACTCTAACACCTTGCAGAGAGAAAATACCAAAAAAAATGAGATCAGTGATGTCAGCTGTATGACCACGAAGTCGGATAAATGAACTCAACTCACTCATCTGGCTTCTCACAGATAAAATGATGAAGATTGTTACACGCTGCATCGTTCCAATTGCCGTCAGGATATAGATCTCCACAGTTCTCTTCATTACCGCTGCTTGGTTCATTGGGTTCCCAGGAGAGGAAAGATGGCTTAGTCAGTGAATTCATCCACATCCAAATTCCTTCTTCAACAATATCTGTTAAAGCTATCCAATAATATTCTGAAAGTCATAATTTCATAAATCACTGATATGAATATACATGTGTAGTAATGATATAATTTTTACATGGGGTTTCCCCATGTTAAGTAATGAAATGTAGCAAATTCTCATTAAAACTTGTCGCGGACGATTACATTAGACCGTGCTAGCGCAATTCAAGGGGAAATTACTACTTAAATTAATATAGTTCGCACTATGCGTTAGCAAGGAGACGATATGCTGTTTGTGCTACCGAAGTATATCAAACCCGGCTTCTGTAAAGAAAATTTTCCTTGTATCGCTTCCGTTTGTTATATAATCCTGTGTTCATATATTCTACCACTAGCCTTTTCCAATTAACGTATTGTTCGTTTTTTCTGAACTGTCAAAACATGAATAATTTCTCGGTGAATGCGTTTATTAAAATCATTGTTGTGATACATCCATGAGTTTCCGAAAGTGTGTATTATGATCGAGTAAAGCTGTTTATACCGTATGATATGTTTTAGTCACGATATCTTTAATAACAATTAGGCCGTCAGTACAAAAACAATGCATTCACTCACTGTGTAATTATTCAAGCTTTGACAGTTGAGAAAAAACGGACAACAACAGACTTTATATTAGTTATCGTTGTATTGTTTACATAATATGTATACGACATATATGATATGGAGCCATAATAATAGACAATTTCTCGTAAAATATGGAATTCTAATGTCGTGTAGTTTATGTAGTTTATTGCAAACAGTTCATACTTTATTTTTATATATCATGTCACATAGAGCGAGATTAAGCAGTTTCTTATGATGAAAGGAGAAATGGCAACATATGTTTTAAAATTAGTTATATTGTGTCATGTTCCGAGTAATATACTTTAAATGTCTATACAGTGTCGTTGACTCGAAACCGTGCCGGTCACCTATGCTACAGACTAGCATTGCATTAATAGCATTTTTTTGTTTTAATTCAACTTGGAGCACCAGAACTTTACTTGACACTTAGTACTATGTGACCAGGAATCTAAAATACGAGTAATATGCAGTAAAAACTTACTTCCAGTTTGCTTTGCATGTTGTCCAAGAAAAAAATTTTCCTCTCTAGTTTCGATCTCTACAAGTTTACCAGTCATTGTTTCACACATCACCTGTTTAAATATGATTTCTACATTTATTGTCAAATTTGTATTAAGAACGCAAGTAATATAAATATAGTATGACCTAAGAACTTCTAACACCGTCGAAACCAAACAAATTAAACAGATTTAACAATAAAAATGTAAATTTAATGTATGGTGTTTACGCCGCATTTGGTATATTCAAAATTGTTTCGCGACTATCAGTGTTCCTACTCATAGCCTCTGGACAGGCCTTTTCACAGGACCCAGGATTTTACCATAGTTTCAAGCACGTACCATCGTCACCATACTGTCGTGTTATCGTAATCTCACTTTGTATTTTGTCGACTTTGTTAGAATAGGTTTACATCTATTGCTTAATTTTTCTCTAAATTTAATGAATAATTAACAAATGTATTTATGCATGTATAACACCTTGTATTTTGTATGTTCACATAGATTGTCATTGACTCTGCAATCCTGTGAATGCGAATGTTAACTGAAATTTGATATGAATATTTGTATATTTTTGTAACTTGGTGTAAATAATTCTATCATCATTAACCTCAATCTCCGTAAACAGATATCCTGCAGAGCATAGTCGTACATGATCTCTACTGTCTCCATGAAAGGTCATGTCGAGATGAACTTTGTGTCGACCAATCAATGCGTAGCTTTCATCTAGACGAAAACACTATTAATCACATTTTGATTTCGTTTTTAGACCACGATTGGCAAGCTAATTTAACAGCGGTATTATTCACAGTCTGCGATTGGACGACTCATTTCAAATTGCGTGACGTAGACGATGTAAACAAGTTACTAATCATAACAATTTCGTCATGAATATTGTGATGTAAAAAGTTCACCTGAACGTGACCCGCGTTTGAAAACGGCCAGATCTAAATAAGCGAGTAGGCGAGCGGATTTGTTTGGTTGGCAAGCTAATTTAACAGCGGTATCATTCACAGTCTGCGATTGGACGGCTCATTTTAAATTGCGTGCGTAGACGATGTAAACAAGTTACGTATCATAACAATCTCGTCATGGATACTATGATTAGAAAAGGTGACCTGAACGTGACCTTCGTTAGAAAAAGGCCAGATCTTAATTAGCGAGTAGGCGATCGGAAAATTTTAGATCGGGTTTAATCAGATTGCATCGATCTTTGTACAAAATAAACTATGTGTACATATTTTGTTATGATATTTTACTTGACAGTTACTTAAAAAACATGAGCAGATCAGTCGTGGAGATGGTATCAAACTCGCAATACGATCAGTATTATTAATGCTCAGAGATCTACCTTTGCTCCAGGCCAATCTATCAGTGTTGTACTAAAATGATAACACATACCACCATGTTTCATCCATCCATCAGGACACGAAGCTTCTGTGAACATAATTAAGATGAATTCAATATTTAAATATGCTTCAAATTTTCAATTTATACTGTTTATAAACAATAGCTAATAAACAGTAGCTTATTGCCTAGTTCAACTAAGCTGTTCATTTAGGTTACGTACAAAGCAAAGCGAAAAACAATAAGAAAGTAAACTTTTTGGTTGGTTTTAATGCCATGTCAACACAAAGTATGGTAATTTTAATGGCAGCCAGTTCACCTAACCGAGTTTCCTGAACCCTTGTCTCTTACCAATACTCACATACCTATCCACTGGGACGACAACTTCGCCGTTTACCTCATCAATAGAAAAAAATCTGCAATGAATGTCAAAGATTTATGGTAGTGAATAAGTAGAGCGGATGTGTTGACTCTGTGTTTGCTAGCATGAGTTTAAGTCAGTGCCCTCAATGGATCCTTGGATTAAATTCAGTTTCTAAAATAAACCAATATAATCAAAGATGCAAATCATCTGAGCAAATTCTAAAGTCTGCATTTATTAGTTCTTCAACAAATGATTTACACTATGTTACATGAATGAGCTTTAATTATAGTAAAATAACCTGCAATATGCCTTTTAAATTTTCTTTTCAAAATTTTATTCGTTCAAGATCATTTAGATGTGACTGTATATGCTTTATAACAATTTAAATGAATGAAATTTTGAAATTGTACACTAAATTTGCACTGTCTGTGGATAGTATGATCCATTATAATTACTATAACATTTACCTGAAAATCGTGTTAAACAAATCAGTAATAAAGAAATTCCGGTTATTGAATACATGGCAGATGGTTCCACATGTAAGTTTTAAATGAAACTAACATTTTTATCTCTCATCAATAATTAGGTTACAATGATAACAGAAAAGTTCAACATAACTAATGCCACTTGCCTCACCTTTTGACCCATATTATGGTTTAATACATATTTATTGCAAACATTGGATCAGGTAACTGGCATACAATGCCTATCTAGTAGTACAAAAATATATCTTCATCCTCTCTATAGCCGATTTGTTTATTTGTTTGGGTTTTACGGCGCAGCAACACAGAAAGGTTATATCGCGCCGAAAGCAATTGAATCGAATTCTAATGGTTTTAAATCCTATATTTTATGACTAATATTTATTTCCTTCAGATAGTTTAGTATTGCATATGATGGTACCGACTGAATCCATAGCTGAGGATAACAACATGGTGTATACATGTGAATTAATAAATAGATATATAAATAAGAAAATGAATACTTACATATATTTGCAAACACACAATTCCACTTAGGGATGATATCATTTTAGAATTTGAACTATAAACTATAATGATAGTTTGCATTTGTTGTATGTTATAAAATTACCCATAAATATAAGGAGTATTATTTTTCGCATTTAACAGAAATGGTTGAGAGATATTATACCAACCGTTACAGAATTAAAAAATTTATAAACAACATCGCAGTAATAATAAACCACCTATGGTTTGACCAGTTAAAATAGTTTATTTGATGCGTAATCTTGACCAAAGCGTTTTAGATACCACTCGAGTGGTTGGCTTAGTCGGTAGCGCCTTTGACTTCAAACCTGAGGTCTCTGATTTGATTCCCGACGGCACCTGAATACATTCTTTGAGCATTCATGTTTGCCATTGTAGAGATGATTGAGTCCTTGATACTATGTTAAAAGTTTAAGTCAAAAGGACTAGTTACCTACGTGGTGACTAAATATTGTCTTACATGATTTAGAATCAGACGTTGGAGGAAAAATATATGGCCGTAGAAATTATGTCATGGCCACGCTCTACGAAAGTATATCAATAAAAGACAAGTAAACAATTGTGATTATATTATACGTATATTCAAAAATCATTCTCAACAACCAAAGACCAAAAACGACAATACTTAATTGATATGCTCATGTCCGTTTCATTTTCCAACTATTTCTGTCCTAAAATGAAAGAGGATAAGTCTCTATTAAAATTATACATGTATTTATGTAAGATAATAGCCTAGATAACATTTTGATAAAGCAGCTCGTTCACAAATTTCAATTTAAATATCAACTTTCTAAAGTTCTCTAAATTGTAAAAAACTGTTAAAGCTATATTCTGATAATGTGAATTTTAATAATAATAGTAATATTTATTTGGCATAGTGTACACATAGCAAAATACCTAAAACATATATATCACTGACAACATGTGGAAATATACTATGATATGCACACCAACACCAGGGATAGCACAAAAAAAGGGCAAACCCTTATTTCCATTGTGGACCTTAAAGTTTAGTGCAAATCGACATACACCTGTCCAAGATGGTGAATTACGTACGAATACACCATATCATGTTAGTAAATCAATGGACTATTTAAGTGCAATTTTGTAATTTATAATATATTCCTACCAATATATAGGTCAGTTTGCATGAAGTATTAAGACTTCGTTTTCTTAAGGTAGCACTCCCCTAATATATATCAAAGCGCTGAAAGCGCTGAAGTTAAGCGCTTTCATGACTATGCTTTCTGGCCACTTACATATCCTTCTTCCCATAATGTGAACAGGTAAATGCCGTGACATAATCTCAATAATAATTTCAGAATTCTAGGCTGTTTAAGAAGCATTTATTTTGTTACAAGCACTTCTCAACTGACCAAGTAATTGTCACGGTCCCACGTTGGGCGAAAAATCATCACAGGATAAGAAATATATACAGGCTGACCGGGACTCGAACCCAGGACCTCTCTGTAGATAGATAGATAGAGCTATCCGGCCGCTTACATATCCTTCTTCCCATAATATCAACAGCTCACAGGTAAATGTTGCGACACTTAATAAGATAATACACTTGTAACAGCAAGATTCACCAGTAAATCAGGCGAAAGCTTGATACAATTCCTGCATGATACATTACTCGAGTACATGATTATTTCTAAAGCTTCAGTGCATGGTAAGCGTCAATGCTACTTTCAGTTTCACTTCGCTATGCACATAATGCAGTCTATTGTCAGACTATATCCGGAATTCATTTAACCGTTCCAATGAAAACGTGTGTACAAAGAACAATAGTATTTGTTCCATAGTTCGTGCAATTTAGCAATAATACGTAACAAACGTTGTTTGTACCACAGGTGCCCATCGCATTACAAAACAACAAATTATCATCAATTTTTACTTTAACATGCTCTAATTATCATACAAATTCCAAATACAAAAGTTCGAGCCAAAATTTTGTTTTGTAAAAAAATATAAGGTATCCAACTCGATGAATTCCTTATGAAATTTACTCGAAAGAGATGTGACAGGTCTCTTTTCCAAGACTAAACACCCATTCCCCTATGGTTTTGCGCTAAAATCGAATACTAAAAATGAAATAAACATAATAATAATGATCCGTCTTTAAACTATATTTGTTGAAAATTTGACTTAAATCGTACAAGCTCTTACGTAGATACAAGCCGAAATATACATGTATACTTATAAGTTTTGTTAAGTGAATAAAGCTATCCAGACATGATCAAACGCTTTAAAATCATTGTAACACTTCAATGATGATATTCAAATTAATCGCGATCGAATGCATGCCGGTCATCTCGTCTAATTACCCTCGATAATTTCAATGTTAATATAGATCGACTATTTCCGGCAACTTCGTTCATCTCCGTGGGTTGATTGACGTCATAGAAAAATAGTTCGATATCTTTGCGCGTATTCATATCAAGGGGCATGTTCCACAAGGCTATCGTTAGCTAGCGTTTTTTGAAAGCAATTTTGTGTAGCATATTAGCGCTCGCCTTGTGAAGCGTGCCCAATATTAAAGGAAAACTTTGGGACAGCTTGTTTTGAATGATTTTATGTTCCATATGATACACTTTTGTCTGTTATTTCGTAGAATAGAGACAATTTGTACATACTATGAAAGAATGCGTGGTTGTGGTAAAATAGAGGTCGGAAGAACTACTTTGTCTTAGACTTGGGTTGGCTAAACCCGAAACGACTGTCGAGATGGTCGTAATAAGTTAAGCGCTTAAAGCGCTTAACTAAAAAATTGCGTTGATGACCACAAAAAATCTCATAAAACGGGAATATAATCCTTATTGTAACTCTGTGAAGCTTGAAATAGATTGATAACTTTTATATTCTTTTTCGGAAAACATATTCTATGTGTAAAGTCTTGTTCAATTCTTATATTTGTTATCAACACTAAAAGTATAGAACTTTCCATTTAAATATGACCTGTAAATCTTGGATAAGGTCGACCCTAGAATTTTAAAGGTCTTCAAAAAGTAGTCCGTACTTACTCGTCGACTTTCTCACAAATGTAGTACTGATTATCCCGGCATTTGGCATCATTCCATGAACCACTTGGATACAAATCTACACAGTTCTCTGTGCCATCATTGTTTGGTTCATTTCTGGCCCATTGAGTGAATTGGGCCGGGCTTAATGAATTCATCCACACCCATATACCTTCCTCAATCACGTCAGAAAGTGCAATCCAATAGTTCCCTAAAACAGATATAATAAGTATATACCTTCATCACGGCAAATTAAAAGATTAGTTTCTACCCAGAGTTGTATTTATTTGACTTTCATTCTGTATTTCTGTCAACGTCTATAAAGTAGTTCCTTACCATGTGACCGAGATTACGTAACGCACGTCAATGGCGGACATACAAAAAAGGTAACAAGCAACTTGTCATATACAATCCCGAATCTTGATTTTTTACTATTATAATACATGAAGGTATACTGCAACGCCTCCAACACTCAGTCAGGACCTTCACCTTTTAACTCCGAGCTACACGTTTTTTAATCACATTGGCTATCTCTCGCCCCTCTCTTCCTCTCTTCCTGTCTCCCTTGCATAGCTCCCCCACTCTCCCTCAGACCCTTTCTTCCTCCATTCTTCTCCCTTCCTCCCCTCTCTCTCTCTCTCTCTCTCTCTCTCCCTCACACACGCACACACACCCACACACCCCCCCACACCCCACACCCCACACACACACCTACACTTCTTTTATTTAGTTTTGTTTCATTAAATTTCATTTAAATAGCTTACGGTTGTGGGTTTTTGCTTGTTGACCCAGGAAGTAGTTTTCATCAGAAGTCTCGATTTCTACAAGTTGTCCCTTCATTGCTTCACAAAACACCTACATGTAATCAACAAAGGTTAGAACAATAGATCAATGGATCAGCGGAAAACTGGTCGGCATGAAGTTATGCTAGTTTTACGCTCTAAGTTTAAGCAAAACAATAAATCTGAAAACATCACGAAACAGACGGTTAAATTCTCGTAAAATCTTGTTTATTCGCACTTGTATCCTCATATGTAAAGATCTCAGACACTAAAGGAGCAGAAACAATTCCCTGTATAAGAGAAAAATATACAGGCATCAGGGGGTGTGAAATACAAAGAATTTACAACTTGTCAATGCACAAGTAAAATCTAAATATCGACTTGTCCAAATCAATATGCACTTGCTTAGTTTAATATTCAAAGAAAAAATATAGAAAACTATTATGTAAAATAGGTACTACATGAACAATAAATAGCTGACTTTACCGAGGTTAAACCGTATAATAAAATAATGTATTGTTGAATATGATTGAAGCAATGAGACATCTACATTATAAAGTATTGATGTGTAAGTATATAAACAGCAGTAAGAAAATTACGAACATGGAAATATATACATTGTCTGCAGACATAAAGATACGAGTCGGAAAAGTCGAGCATAACAATTCTGCACCCCTGGGAATTATTGTGTATTCAAGCCATGACCAGCACAATCTCGTTAGAGTTAGACTTCTGGATGACCCACTTAACTGTATTAGAAACCATAAAAACGGAGAAAATGTACACCCACAACAACTTAGCAAAGATAGTTAGAACATTTATATTGGAACGATTAAAAAAGCTATGAATAAGTAATGTCTTACGATAACCTATGCTATATTTTACACATACCTTTGCAGATGCCCAATTTTCAACTTCATTACTAAAATGATAACACATTTGTCCATGTCTGATCCAACCATTTGGACACGCTCCGTCTAAAATATAGGATAAAATTTTATGAAATATAATATACAAGTATGATGCATAGTTCCAATTGTAAACAGGGTTTCGAAATCTCTTTGCATTCTTTAAATTTTCATGAAAAAAATGAAGACCATATGTACAATCATAAAATAGCATTTCTTGTTCGCCATATTAAGATATTCCCGTATAGAACCAATCTCTCATACAGAGTTGTCGATCCTTACAGTGATCTATATCTCTGTAAACGTCTCGGGTTTTACAAGATTCTTGTAAAATGGTAATATAATTTAGATTTTGTAACGAAAGCGTAATTCGTCTTTTATATATATTATCTAAAGTTTTACGTGAAATAGAATTTTATTACAGGCGAAATCCAATTTTTAAAGAGTTATATTTACAAGAACTATTTTCTTGTGAAACGTCTTCCTATTCTGAGTAATTTGGCTTTCTAACTCATCCGCTAAAATGTCAACAATAGATGATATTGCTAAAAATTATGACAAAAATTTAGTGCTAAGGGACTGTCAACGACAAGCCTTTGAACATCTACAAGACAAGAAAGGTGATCTGTTAGTTAGTTTGTCTGTTGCGTATGGAAAAAAATTCAAAAATTGTCACATGATCGTTTTAAACGATCACGTGTTTGGGACTACTTCCGAGACATTAACAGAGATAGAGATCACTGTAAGGATCGACAACTCTGTATGAGAGATTGGTATAGAACATAAATTGTAAGTCCTATTCGCACTTTATCTCCTATTCGCGAATAGGAGTCATATTCGCTGTTTAGTCATACCCGTGTTTCTGTAGTAAACAGAAATCCAGCGCTGAGACTTGCGTCTGACCCCTACCGAAATCCCTTTAATCTATATACAAAATAAAAATCACGGACATTTTGGTTCAGAATATTGAAGTATTATGGTGAATAGTTTTAGCTTGTCAATTAAATCCAAATGAGCATTGGTTAACTTGTATTGGTAATTAAGATTATTTGTATATGTATGGAAGAATAGTTGAATTTATTATCAATTATAATACTTTTTATTTGGGAGTTTTCACAAAAATATGTCACAACTTTTATTTAAGTTCTTGTTTATGAATATGCTTAGATGTACTCCGGCCTGTGGCTCTTTTCCCCAGGTTTATTTTCCCCTTTTCTAGGGCTGTCACGATACGCCAGAAGCGTGCCGCGATATATTGCAATACGCTGTCATCTTATGGCGATACGTACCACGATATATTGTGGGCTTTTAGATTCGTTGTTCCTTCGCTGTATTTAACAGAAAAAAATGCAAATCTTATAAATAGCTACTGATAAAATATAACCTCTTTAAGTATTTACGGTCATTTAGGACTGAGACGCGCCCCAACCAGTTAAATTTTTGCAACTTCAGGTTAAATGGAATGAACGTGTAATGGAAATACTGACGTTTCGCTACTTTAATTTCGTGAAGGGAAGAACTTTCCAATGAGATAAAAAATATCGCCAAATACCGGTACATTAAAATCGTACCGCGGTACGTATTGCAGCTGCTGCGTATTGCAATATACCGGTATACCGGTATATCGTGACAGCTCTACCCTTTTCAGTTCTAAGTCGTCGCAATTTTCAAAAAAATATTGAAGCTTGGGGAAATGTTCGTGGGTTTTCCAGAGAGTTTGCAAAAGGTATAAGAAGTTAATTTACGGATAATTTGCTTAAGATACGTAGATACAGTATACGTTAATGTATTCACGATCGTTGAAAATAAATTTAAAACAGTGGAGTAAGTGTATGCACCCCTGAAAGTTGAATAAAATTTAACAATTATATATAACTTGTATCTTATCTATAAAGGGAAGTAATTATAATCACTGTTCAATTTTTACTCTTTATTATAAAACGTTTCGTAATAGATTACTTATGTTAACATAAGCAAAACATGTAAACTTGCGGTAGCAAAAATATCTACTGAAGAAGGCCTATGGCCGAAACGTTTTATAATAATGAAACGTATAACAATAATTACCTGTTATACTGACGAAAAACAATAAAAATATTGAAACTCCTGTGTATGGAATCATGGTTGTTTGATCAAATGCTACAAATTAAAATTTTCCCACAAGTTTCTATGTAGTTCTACAATTATCTTATCAAGTACATGTAGCTTTTGACCTATAACCTAGATTGAATATTTAAAATGTCCCGGACTGTGGCGCTTTTCACAGAAAATCTGACGATAAAAATTATCGTAAGTCAAAATAAAAAAAACATTAATTATACTTAAGGTCAAATTTTTTGGCCAATCAATTACACATGTCTTTGAATTATTTAGAATATTGTATATCCTTTACATATCATATCATCGGTTTTCATTATCCTTCTGACTTTGATCTGCTAAATTATGAAATTTCAATTTTACTTTTATTCCTCCATATATGAAGAGTACAAAATACAAAATATTACATCATATCATTACAAACTGTATACATGCATGACCATATTACAGTGAACAATAATACATAATTATACATTAATCAACTGACATGTTAATCAGTAACAGGTATTATAATAGCGCTTATCATGATGTGCCACACATTATCAATATATAAATTTTCAATATAGTAAGTCAAACAGCTTACTCACAAGAATACCCATACATTGGTTATTGGCTAACGATTATTGTTTCGTAAGAATTTTCGTGAAAATGTGCACTTATCAATTATTTGCTCTTAAATTCTGGAGGCTATAAAATATTTATCTATCTACCTTAAGCGGGACTGTAGTGGAGTTTGGTCATTCTTCGCTTACCTCTGTATCAAGTAGGACAGTTGTCAGCCACTGGCGAGGGTATGTGTTTAGTACATGGATAAAAGCTTGGGTCTAGAGATCAAGACCTGGCCGGGGAATGTGGGTAGGACGTTTGACCGTCAAAATATGACTGAAAAAATGAATGCAGCGTAAAGCACCCAATCTCGTACCCCAAGGTTAACAAAATTCTTGATCTAACTAGTTAGTATCGAGAATATTGATAGCCTCTAGAAATGAGCATGAAAGCACTATGCATAAAGTAATTACTGTTTCATATTCCAGCAGAACATGGAACCTTCTATTGGCGTGTGTGAAAAATATCGTGCTGTACTGGGAGACAACTTGTGTAAAAATATTTACCTTAGAGTTAGGGTTGTCGCCCGCTATGTAGACAGACGCACATATATTATAATAAAACGTCTAAGTATGTTAGATAATAACCCACTTGTAGGTTAAAGTAGTTTTAGTACTGCGTTAAAATGCATATATTATATAAAACCAGTTTAAACAAACTTAAACCCAGACTAAATTTATCAAACAAAGACATTACCATGCATGTCTCTTAAATACTACTTTTAATACAAAATGCTCTAAGTCTAAACGTCTCAAAATAAAAAAATACCGACGTATTTATAAAGTATATATCGAAACCATATGTAAGTTGAATCAGCCATGCATAAAATTATTTCTTTTCTTATAACGGGGAAGTATAAAACTCGACCTAAGCTAAATGAACTTTGAAGTCTAAGCTCCTGATATTTTACATTTAACTGCGTCTATTCAAATATGTACATCTGTTAATGCAATATTAAATGAGGAAGTTTTTAATTTCAAGTTTATCATGTTTACCAGGCTTTATCAGCCGAGTATAAGATTAGGTATCACTGTTTTAGTTTTTCATTTTTGTCTAAGATAGACAATTTGTTTATAACTATTAAAAGGGATATATAAATATACAAGCGTCAAACATAGATGTTATATGTTATATGACATTTGATTGAAACCACGATGACAAGAGGATACACCTTTTCCGAGACTTTCTGGGTAAGTATGAGGTTAACCTATCATTCATTTAATTAAAATTAATTAACCTATATATTTAATTAGTAAATAATTAGTTAATTAGTCATGTGTTAATTGAATATACTAGTTTATACAACACCTAAATGACGAGTAACACGGTGTACAAAATAGTTTAACATACGTTTCTTTTTGTCAGCGTACATTTGTATATACGAGCATACGTTTAATGAATAAACTTGTTTCTACGGTAAAACCATAGTAATATGAACGTCTCTGGGACCGCAGAAAATGCCTGGTTTTTACAGGTTTACGGATAACTCAAACAGAACAGTTCTGTTCTGCTCTGTTCTAGATAACTCAAGGTTTGATATCGTCATAGAATACAGATGGATCCAGTTACAATTACTATACATATTTATTATAGCTTGATTATGAAATAAGTTATTATAACTTGGATTAATCACTTTCGAGTCTGCTTACTGGTCCTCGAGTTCTGAGACAGCAGGATAAAGTTTCTTGCTCGAGGAAACAAAGATTTAGGGTTTTGGATGCGATCCAGTCTGCCAGTGTTTGCGTTTATTCGGAATATAACTATAAAAGATAAGTTAAAGTGCTGTTTAAAGTCTGCTTCCATATACATGTTCAGCCGACTTTACAATTATGTATAAAACTCCTGATCATTGAAATCGCCCTCAGGCAGGCAATCTTTCAAAGTACCCATTTACACCTCAGTGGAGTGGAACAATTGTAGGTTAATTTCTTGCTCAAGGAAATTAGCAGTGGCCCCTAGTGGGGATCGAACTCGGGACCTCTCGATCCCTAAAGGCGCGTCTTACCACTGGACCGCTGGACCAATGACTGCATTATGTGCATAAAGACGAACGAACAGAAAAACGATCGGAATGTAATGGATTCTGAATTTCTTGCATTGGACATAAGTCGTACTTTCATAAAAAGGTTTAAGAGATGCGGTTTGGAACCGATATTACCAAGTAGAATTAACCGCTGTACCACAGCTGGTGTCTGGCTAACTGAAAACTTCTCTAAGTTCATGTATGTACATGTATACAATTGGCATGTTAAATGGCAAGGTGTGGTCAAAAACCCGTAGTAGCTAACCATGATAGTTAATTGTATGTAGTAAACTGCTTTATAAATACCACGTGAGTCATTGCAAAATCATGCATTTTTTCAGATTTTTAAGTCACAATTTTTGCTTCATTTTTAGAAGAAAGTGGACCCATTCGTTAAAACCATTTCTCTATTAAGACTACTAGTGTAGATTTTATAATGGTCTAAATAGAGAAACTTCACTGCATTCATAACAATTTAATGTATGTACAGTTTTATAATCGGACGTTATTACAAGAGCTTGATTTAGTTATTTCGATTGCCATTAATGGATAGTCTGTCCACACACTAGGACCTTCTCAGAATTAAGAATACATTTGCCTAACAAACTTATATTTTGAGGGCATAAAGGCCTACATGATTTAGCCATGGAGATTTAAAGCGATGCATTGTTAAAATGTCTTGAATGTCAAGTTTTAACAATGCTTCAATAAAATAGATATATTTCAACAAATTTATTGATACATAATTATATGAGTCTGTATGAAATAGCGGGATATACAGTGCCGTCCAAATGTTCTATGACGAATGAAATGTTGAGAAAATGTACACAGAGAATAATTTTACTACAATCTAAGTTGTTCACGCAATCATAGTATAACATATTTGTTGATAAACTAAATAACGCTAATTTTGAAATTTGCACAGATGACTATTTTTTAAATGGTAAACTACAGTCGGTTTAATCAAAAACAGGATTCAGTCCGATGACTTTGGAATGCACTGTAGGTGTTGTAAAAAACGTTAACTTTTTAAGTCATCTAGCTGTGCTCAGGTTATAAATCTCTGACAAGTTTTACTGCTATAGTTTTTAAAAGCCCATCCATTATCTTAACTTAGGTTATATTTATACAATATACGACAAGTGTATGTTATTTATTTATACTGGGTTTAACGCCGTGTCAACACAATTTTTTAGGTTATTTTACGGCGTCCACCGCACCTAACCTAGCTTTCCTGGACCCTTGTCTATAACCAGTACTCACCTCCGCTTGCACAAGGCCGGAAAATTCTTCATATACATTTGTACCTTATTAATGGAAAAAAATTGATATTATTGTCAAATTTTCATGGAAGGGTATAACTTCCCCGGGTGCAATTCGAGCTCGTACCCTCTTCAGGACACTAGATTCGAAAACTGCGCATTCTCGTTCCCCGAGATTATTAAGATTCTCGATCTAACTAGTATTGAGAATCCTACTAGACTCTGGGTACTAGAATGCCAACTGCGCTACAGACCTGGGTTTGTGTCAGAAACAGAAAATGGACTTCACCCGCTATATCCAATATAAGTATACTGTTGTTAGAAGATGGTTTATAATAGGGGTGTAACAATACGGTAAAAACCGTATTGCAATATATTGCAATATGCAAAACCTGTATTGCAATATATTGCAATACGAACCGGTTTTTTGTGTAGACATGCAAATCATGAATTATTATGCATGTTCATCATCCTTATTGGATCAGCATAACACATATACATACATTTGTGTATTTTTCAAACGATCTCTTATTCAAATATTTGAATTACTAGAAAAATGCATGTTTTAAACGGACTTTTGAAAAAAAATCTCTAAATTGACTAAATGTTTAACCTTTTCAAGCACAATAAGATTATTTCAAGTCATTAATACATTTTTACATTTATTTAAACATTCAACTTTCAGACTATGATAAAACAAACAGTGTGACACATAACTTCAAAAACCGGTTCAAGGAAAAACGAACCGGTTAAAAACCGTTAGAAATCGTATTGCAATATTAACCGGTATATCGGTTAACCGTTACACCCCTAGTTTACAACAATGGTTGTACGATACAACTATAACCATAGAAGATGAATAGTGTCTTCTACATGTTTATTGTAAACTCATTAAATCATGATGGAGTGTTATTGTGGTATTGTTATGTTTTCTAAACAATTAACTACACTCATTGTTTCTCAAGGGAAAATCATTGTTTCTAAAACTTTACTTCATCAATTGTTCTATTGTCTTCGAAAACAGACAAATATAAGTAGTTTTTTGTTTGAATTATGAATTTTAAAATAAATGTATGATTTAGTGGCTATAAATTTAACTTAGTAACTTACATGTGGTTTTATCCACACATTACCAAATAAGGTGTAGCTTGTGTGGTCTGTAATTGTGGCAAGTTTCGTATTGATTTTGAAATACATTTTAAAAATTAGCTCTTTGCTTTCCCTAGCAAGCATTATCTGCCTTATTGTCGGTAACCCACTGTTCACGAAAAACACTAATCTGGGCTACCGAGGATGTATCTGCCTACATATATACATTAAACAGCCCACAAACCTTTAGAACGTATCGTTTAACCACTACTTCAGTGACTTAACCGCTGCTATTTATGCAGACTGTCGATATTACGTTTACAGTGCCCGCCAAACGTTCTTGAACAAATTAGTTGTTTTAGAAAACCCATGAAAAACCATGTCTACCACATCTAATTTTACTATAACTTTAAGCTTTTTCACGTATTATAGTTTCTTTCTCTTTCTTTCATGAGTTAATATTAATCTGTTTTCCAAAAAGTAGGATTTTTGTCTTAAAACTTGTGGAGGAAGCTACGCATAAAACGTACATTATTTAATGCAGGTCGACTCAATTCAATTTTATATCTAATATGCAATACAAAAGAGAGGACAAATTTACAATATCCTGAATCTATATGTAGATTTATATTCATTGAAAACCTGCACGTAAACATTGTATTTGCATAAGTGTTAAACTCTTTGACTAGATACTATTCAGACATTTGTATTGAAGGACACGCATAATATCAATAAGTTGATCTTCAATGTATTCTCAAGAGGCGGAGTTTTTGTATATATTTTTTCAAAGGGAACCCGGCCAGTATAATTATCATTTTGAATCACGTTTTTACAACACTCTTGGTATGTACTATGAATGTTTTTAAAAAGTGCATTGTAAGCACCTAACCGACATAAACGTACCGCCCATGCATAAATTAATATCCATGTATGTTCTGAAAATAAGTTTTCATATGTGGGCGTTTTAATATACGTATAAGAAATCAATCTTTTATTTCCTTATCTTAAAATTAAACGTTCCTTTATTAATAAACCTCATACAAGCCATATACTTCAATACCACTGTCAATAACATCCACTTGTTAATACATACAACGACAGTGTCTTCATTCACTGTCAGTGGCGTAGCTCACGTTCGTAAGGTCGAAAATAAAAATCATAGAAAGACTTAGTTTGATAAAAGGGGGATTGAAAATAAAATCACAGAAATCACAAAATTGGGTTTATTTGTGTAAGATGTCGGTGACGTAAAAGTTTATATACGTTCATGTTTTGAGAAAAGTTTACTGGGTTTAAGACCCCATACCCCCTCTTATATAAATTATAGGGCTGAGCAAAACGTTCAAAAACTCTACACTACTGACTGTTGGGGTGAGTTTCCCATACGCCGGCAACTTTAAAACCCATCAAAATGTTCGCTGTTTGAAACAGCCATATAGCACTGATCTTAAATACATCAGTTAAGCATTCTAGATCAACTGTTGACAACAAGCGCATCAATAATAGTAAAAATACAGCTTTAAAACATTGGTTTGCTTATGTCTGTGTATAATGTTTATTAGTTTCAATTGAAATAAATATCAAAAATGCAATTTTAGCATGTTTTATCTATTGTTTATAACTGCATTTTTATATTTATTTCAATTACATTTTGAATATGCATGTGCAGTTTGAAGTATGTTCGAAACTCGTTAGATAACTTATCGTTAAGGAAGGAACGTGCTTCCTGCATGCTAAGTGCTTTAGTTTATAAGGATAGATCAAAATATGATGTACATTATGTTAAATTCAAATTTTATCATATAATGATAATGATGTCCATATACAATATTTATTTAGTTGTTTGTATCTTGATTCATGTATTATGTATTTACATTCTGTACATAACTTATACTTCTCTCTTCCTATCATCAATCTTAACCCGGAAGTTCATATTTCAATCGAAATCAAAGATATTCTCGGAACCTCGTAGTCCGTGTATATATTTTTCCTTGTTCAGACCAGACCGATTCCAAACCGATTTCAAATTGTATATTCCGGATTCACTTTGTTAAATGAGGATATAAAGTTTGACCTTTGTTATCAGATGTCATCTAAGACTAGATTTTTCATAATTGTTAACAAATTTTTCCTTCAATTAACTTTGTTTTTTAAATTGTAAATTACTTGACATGCAATATTTCTAAGAAGAATATGAGACAACCCAGGTCGATAGCGCAGTTGGTAGCGCGCCGGGATTCGGAATCTCGTGTCCCGAAGGGGGTACGAGTTCGAATCCCACCGGGGAGGTTGTACCCTTCTATGAAAATTAGATTATAATGTCAATTTTCCTCCATTGATGGAGAAGTTTCCGGCCTTCTGGAAGCGTATGTGAGAACTGGTTATAGACAAAGGTCCAGGAAAGCTAGGTTAGGTGCGCTGGACGCCGCAAAAGGACCTAAATTGTGTATATACGGCGTTAAATTCAATTAAAAAAAAGAATATGAGACACATTCTACTTATAAATACTGCATGTGTTGAGATTGTCAATATTAACACCGTATTAAATTGACGTATAGTTGTTTAAAGTCATGAAAACTCTAGCCGTTGGTGCATAGATGTAAAGATATTTGTCAAAATACTGAGTTCCTCAGTTCACAATCGAGTTGTTACGATTGATATCGGATACATTCGGAGTAAATCGATATTTTCCGTAGCAGAAAAATAAGGAAAATGAGCTGAGTTCATATTACAAAGTAATTTATTGTAGATATTTTTGTGTTATATATATTGCGGAAGTTAAATCACTACTTAAAACATAAATAGCTTTGTCAAGATTAATGACTTTAGTCAAGAGGTTTCAAATTCTCCACCCGCATAGTTCAAATAATTCTGTTATAATTCATGTTGAATTATTGCAGTAAAATAGACAATAAGTCATATCTACAAAGAGAACGACGAATGTGTCAATATCCTACTTTCGGTTTCAACTGTATTTTCTGTATACATTGTATTTTAATGTATGTTTTGTACAACAAGTGATAAATACTGTTGGCAATAGATTGATTTCTTACTTATGTTTTAGTTGATAAAGTTTTATACTTTTGACTCTATTGCTGTCTGTTTTCAACTTTTTACCTTAAAAGTCAATAAGACGATTCAGATTAAATCTATTCTACTGTGATAATAATATTAATTGCTATAACATAGTACAATATTTCAATAAGTGCAAAAATATTTACAAGTATTTAAAACAGCATGGTCTGGCAACAAGTTCTAGTCAATTTAGAATTGACATTCCCAAGTTCTTTTCATGTAGTAACTAATTTCGCTGCTAAAGTTGAAAAAAAACACTATGAAACATCAAGTATAATTCGAGAATGAGAGATGCCTATATCAATGAGTAGTTTTCATCGTATTGTCCTTTTTTCTCAACTGTCAAAGCTTGAATAATTACACGGTGACTGATTGCACTGTTTTTGTACTGGCGGCCTAATTGTTATAAAAATATCTTGACTAAAACATATTATACGGCATAAACAGCTTTACTCGATCATAATACACACTTTCGGAAACTCATGGATGTATTACAACAATGATTTTAATAAACACATTCACCGTGAAATTATTCATGTTTTGACAGTTGAGAAAAAACGAACAATACTGTTTTACGTTACATTTATAATAAAAAAATCGGCAACTCAGTGTCAAAATGGCCTAACTATATATTTATACAAGGAAGGAGTTAGCTTGATGTTGCACTGAGCTCTTCATATCTAACATCTATGTTATGATATCAAATCTCTCGCGGGCAATGAAGTTAGATGACACATTCCTTTGAAGTTAAAGCAATGTTTTAAACAATCTAGGTCATTTTAACAAAACAAAACTATAGTGATACCTCTATAACAATGACCCGCAACAGAACTGCTATATTTTTATTGACTGCTATATTGCAAGATAACATCTTAATGTAATGCAATATGCTTTACACCAAAATTCAACATTTAGTCAGTCACATTGTGGCAGTCCTCCAACTCACAGTCCCTATATATGCATGCATTGATCAGTTGAAACAAGCATTGGACAAAATACTATAAACACTTAACTTTATGTTTTATATATATATATATTATCATCTCTTAATATTTTTCATTTTTCATTTTCGTTTTTATTTAAACTCGTATTTCCTAAGTATGCATATGATTGTGAAGCGCTTTTGAACATATATTCAATATGAAAAGAGCGCTATACAAATGCGGTATATAATAATAATATAATAACTTCGCCAGTGGCTTACCAATCGCAGTAAAAACTATTTCATAACAAAATCCCACGAAGGCATAAAGGTTCTACCCGGGAATCGAATCCATTGACTTGAATTCGTAGTCAGAGGTGCAACAGCCTGAGCTAGTCAGGCCATTAATGTGTTTAAAAGAGACTTGGTGGTTGCGTTTGAGCTTTAATATTTTCATAACAGGACTGTTGAAAAAAACATTTGGCCAAACGAATACCGTGTTAAGACCGACTACAAATTTGTCATATTTTTGATCATGTACTAACATTATTATTATGAGAACATCATAACATAACTCATTATATGTAATAATTACTTGCTATGCATTACATAATATTGTAATTGTACATGACAAGATGTCAAAATGATATAAATTGAATACAATATTCAAGTTTCAAGTTTTTATTTCAACCTAGGCATGTAATATGCATCAGGTTAAAACAAGAACAAACAAACAAAACAACTCTATTCATATTTTATACTGTATAGGGAAAAATGTAAATACTAAAAAAGACGGTAAAAAGAATTCACCAAAGTAAACATACTCATGTATCGCATATAATACACTTTTACAATAGTAACCTACGCTAGTACATTTATCATTATAGTAAACCTGACACCCGGGTTAAACATATCTAAATGTGTATGTGAAATGTTTAAATACGGTTTAGTGGGTTTTAATCTCAGTCTATTTTTTTGTTCCGTCTCCTAACTTATCTCTGATAGATTCATAAACGAAACTTCCTGGTTCTAGACGTCACAATTTGCAGTATTTGAACACAGGTATTTAAGTGCTACCTACAAATTAAACAAAATGAAGTTATAATCAAATCCATGGATGAGCGAATCAAGGGCGTTTTTGTTTACTATAAATGTTTCAAATACATGATCGCAGTTATAAATACAATATTCAAATTTAAATGTATATGCTTGATGTTCGACCCACCAGTATCCCTTGTGAAAATAAGTTCAAAAGCAAAGACTGATTATCACTGAATGTCTTAAATTGAGATTTGTCTTAATTGCTATATTCAACATAAGATGCATTTTGTGAAACCTGATTCGACGAATCTAAACCCGTCTGGTTAGCTTAGTGGGCAAACTACGGTTTGAAGAAGAAAAACATTGAAAGATTAGCCTCGGCACAAACTTTTAAAGAGCTGTACGATTTAATGTGATAAAGCATGTGTAAAGTTTTACTTGAAACCAATCTCATTTTGTGAAGTATGGTAAATTTGAATCCCGATTGTTTCCGCGCCATCAGCTCTTTGATTATGATTTTGTATTTCAGGATAATGACATCATCGGTACGTCAGGTTGGGACACGGTATGTAAACGTATAAAAGATGGCAAGAAAGTCTCTTCTGATTTTGCGCACTTTCTTAAAGACAGGTAATTATTCTCAGTACGTGTTTGTTAAACTTAGATATAAAGAACTATATTCTGAACTCATCTGCGATTTTCTATGCAATCATATCTTCGCCATGGAGTTCCGAGTGACAATTTACATCTGTTCTCAAGCGGCGGTTTCATCGTTTATAAGTACTTATACTTGAAAGGTACTCATTCGTTAAACATCAACTTTTTCTCAAACTAGCAAATTGTTTGGAAACATTTTTAAGCAGAAAATTAGTAATTTGATGATGCAAAATGGCATACAAGTACAAATGATGGTGTTTCAAGTTGTAACAATCTACCCTGTATGTCACGGTATAGACAATTTTAGTGCATGTTGTGGCATTTCTTGTATATTTCTTGTAATCCATAGATCAGTTTGTCCTAAAATATTAAGACTTAATTTTGACACAATTACAGACACTGAATAGTATTTTGAAAATATTTGAAAATATTAACCAAATCTGTGAAATAGTACCTTTGAAAGTGAAATATACAGCCAAATAGGGTGCCAAATGAATACTCGACCAAAATTGCCACAGCTGGAGGTTGTGGGAATGTAATAAAGTCTTTGGATCTGGCACCAAGTCAGCTAAGTGTAATGTAATGATATTAAATAACACTTTATTTCGGCTATACAATAAACTTCAGTGAAGTAACGGTTCGAGAATGAACTCAATGTGCAAAGTAAAGGTTCTAAGCCAATGAACCCGAACTACGTTGTTAAAATAGTGTATAGATAGTTTGTAAAATTCTTAAAACTTCACTTCCTTCATTAAAATTAACTATTTTCCTTGTTAAAGTTTTCTTTAAGTTCATGATGACTAGATTGTAAAATAATTAACCATGGTGAATATCTCTACTTGTTGATATTGATCAGGAAATATGGTATTGTTTTCGTCTACATTAAGTTAGTGTCAAGTAGCGCAGTTGTCTGTCATAGGTGAAAATAAGTGCTGAGAACCAGAGACATAGAGTTATCTATGTCTCCGCTGAGAACTTGATTTTAAGCTTGGGTCAAGAAATTTAGGCCTGTCCAGAGAACGTGAGTAGAATGACTGTCCATTACGATATGACTGACAAGGAAATGTTAAAATGCGACGTTTAAGTGTTAGATAGTTTCAGAATGCATGCATATAGAACAAGAAACAGTTGTTAACACAGGCTGGTGTACAGAACGTTCATACGAAACACCGCTTACAACTTTATAATTAGACAAAATCACAGTAACGTTAGTTACAATTACCAGTAGTTTAAAACATACAAGATCTTGTCTACTTTATGTCAGTGGTAATATCAATGGTTATTTTGGCTGACAGACTAACTTTGTCGGTAGACCATAAATCTACTGATCGAGGGGTGGTCTTAATTAGTTTGATTCCCAAGCGGGTCATACCTTCGTGATGCTCGGTCATAAAATAATGTCTACGGCTATTCTGTCTCCTACTACTGTCTCAAACGATATGTTTCGTCAATCTCTCTGATTGTTCGCTAATTTCCGTTTTCTAAATTGCTTACGAATAAAATTGTATGGATTTTTTGTATTCCAAATAAAATACTTTCAGATATTTTTTATAGTTACAACTTACAATGCATGTCTAAATGATTGAATTTTACCACGTTACACATCAACTGTTGTATCCTTGTCAATCAAACAATAAACACATTAAGTTCAATTTTGAAACGTTTGTAAATCAAAGCGTTTATCTTAATTGTAGGGCGAAAGCAGAAAGTGATTACAGTAAAGCCTTACAGAATTTAGTTCGAAAAGCAGACGGTCGAGAGGAAATCGGGTAAGCTATTTTATCAATTCAAATTGACTGTCTATTCATGTGACCAAAGTTACCTCAGCCCATTGTGTCCAACAGACGTCTGGACCTGGGTTTGCTATTAATTCAGATACTTAATACTAATAATTGAATAAAAACATATCATATTAATAAAATAATAAAAACGTTTCCCATCCCGGAAGTGGCAATTTTTTCCTGGAAAATGTGCTTGTTTCAACTCTTAATCATCCACAGCAATCTAGAGGTCATTCTCCTTCTCATGCCCAACTGAACGGGTTTATTCGGAACTCCTCGGTCATTCACTGAGGACATATTAAGATGCCATTTTTTAACTACCTTTGCGTCACATGCCCAAACAATTTTGCATTTTTCCGTTACGTGCTCCGCCTAGCGTATTCAGTAAAAAAACCCCAATATTCTTGGTGGAACCACCACGAATCCTTCCGAGACTATTCATTCAATGAATGATCGAGGTGTTCCGAATGTGAACAGGTTATTAGTATTGTTGTTGTTGCTGTAGACCACGTGATTATACAATATGAAACTAATAGTGTACACACGTTATTTTATTAGTCTTTTTCAACGATTATAAGAGTTCAGTGTTGCCATTTTGAAAATGCACACTCCTTATCATGCCTTTAGAAAGTCATCGGTTCAGTACTAAAACATCATTGCAGTCTGATAAATACTTACCAGTACATTGCTGAATTAGGGACTTTAGTCAGTTATTTCCCCTTGTATAATCTTCATATAGATAGGTCCAATTAGTTGGATTACTCGGATTTTATCCTTTCTTTTCAATGTCCATTTGCCAAAATTAATATTTTATTACTTTTTTGTAAATCGTTTAATTTGTTTGAAACTCAAGCTTAGTATTGTTAAGGTAAAGAACTATTTAAATTTCATCACTTCTGTCAACATCTTCATTAACAAGAAAGATATAAGATGAAATATTTTGTTATCTTTACATGTTTTCTTTACATGAATTCAATGATAAAATCCAAGGATTCCAACTGTAAGGACCTACTTACCAATTGGATTGCTTCAGACTTTATCAGGGAATGATAACTGACTAAAGTCCCTAATTAAGTTTTTAATTTGAATGTGTGGCCTTTTAATAAATCGTTTATTCAGTGCTATTGGTTCTTTGATTTTACAGAGTCTTAGGTGAAAGTTGGCGGAATTTAAAAGCTCAAACAGAAAGAATATCTACAATTCATGACGAAGCAGCCGCTCAGTTTAATTCACTAGTAGATGAAATAAGTAAATTTAATGACGAGCAAGCCAAAGTGAAGAAAGCGGTAGGTCTATTCTCTTTACTGTTAATGTGTCTATCTCAATCTCTCAGCAATGATTACTCGAAGTTAAAAATGTTAAAGCCCCATTATCAAAAGAAACGCTCATTTTGAACTGCAAAGTATCCCACTATTTTAAGAAGTGTACAAAAAGTCAAATTCAAATTTAGAAAGCAGAGTTGTTTGAGCAGTTTATTGATGAATTTATCTTCATATAGTGGCTTTAATTTGATATTCTACAATACGCGTGGGTTCTATATTACGTGTGGGCATGGGGGTATAATTTACAGCCATTTAATAATGATACAAAAAAATTAAGCTCAATATTTTATTTCAGACGGAGGAAAACGTTAAGAAATACATACAAAGTAAAAAGAATGAATACCAAAAAACTATGTCGGTAAGTAATTGAGAACTTGGGGATATTTAATTTTATTAATAGTTGATACAACATTTAAATTTAGTTGACGGTAAGCTTTGTTGAAAGTAGAAAAAGGAAACGCCGAACGAGTTGTTTACACTTTTGTCTCGAGCCGCATGAAGGAGCAATCCCGGCAAGACTTTTTTATCCGGAAAATCTTGGAAGCCATGTATTCAATATGATTGATTGGAATAACCTATTAATTGATTGAGCTACATTGTTCTTTGTAATTCAAAACCAAACATTGGTGGTTCAGCTCCTTATGTTTTGTTATTTTTTATTTATATTATTAGAATATAATACTATATATTAAAAAGTTTTATTATAGAATCATGAACCTAAAAATCAACTAAACGAAAAACAATGTCATTAGTTTTAGTTAACTTCTGTTTAGAATCTATTGAATTTTATTATAAAATTACTTAATTTTATAGAAATAATTCACTGAGTTATCAAGCGAAAGTTCGTGGCATGGACCACATGCAATCAAAGAGTTTCATGTAGTAAGCCCCTAATTAAGTAACTGCATTGCAATCAAGGGTCAAATCACTTCGGGTGTAAGATTTTGAATGTTGGGGGACATGGATTCATTAAGTCCCTCGATGGATTCAGGGCAACGTTGTGGCAAGAGCACCTGAGACACCCGAAAACCCCTAAATTATAGCTATTTCATACATGTGACCAAGTGTTTGAATGATTAGTGTAACAATAGACCACATGTTAGATAATACATACTAGTAATTGAAACCGACTTTCGAGAAGAATTCAGGTCTTGAAATATTTTCCTCACGCCACTTGCCCAGTTGGGCTTTTCAGGTCTTCACAATATTTAGCATTGGCTAAACATAAAACGTTCAGATTCTGATAAAATGAATCAATATGGCGCATAACTACAAAACCGGTTCAGGAAAAAATGAATTCTCAGTTTTAATCTCAATGAAATTTTATAAGCAAAAAATTTATAGGAAAGCCTGATATTCGAGCAATGGAAAGCAGAACTGGTTCATAGCTAAGAAATATAAAAGAAATACAACTACATATTAAAACTAAGATTTTAAAAGGCCGCGGAATGGATGACTAGTCAAAGCTGATTACGCATGCGCATAATTTTCAGTTGAAGAAATCGTACGAAGATAAATGTAAAGAATTTAATAATGCTGAAGAAAATTTGAAAACAATAAGATCTTCTGTGACCACGAAGAAAAATGAACTTGAAAAGGTAAGTATAAATGGTTAGTCTACATGAACAAATTACATTCCATCTAATGTGGCTGATATGTAGAGCTTCACTCTTATCGAGAGCTCTATGATATGTAGAGCTTCACTCTTATCAAGAGCTCTATGATATGTAGAGCTTCACTCTTATCAAGAGCTCTATGATATGTAGAGCTACACTTTTATCAAGAGCTCTATGATATGTAGAGTTTCACTCTTATCAATAGCTCTATGATATGTAGAGCTTCACTCTTATCAATAGCTCTATGATATGTAGAGCTTCACTCTTATCAAGAGCTCTATGATATGTAGAGCTTCACTCTTATCAAGAGCTCTATGATATGAAGAGCTTCACTCTTATCAAGAGCTCTATGATATGTAGAGCTTCACTCTTATCATAAGCTCTATGGTATGTAGAGCTTCACTCTTATCAAGAGCTCTATGATATGTAGAGCTTCACTCTTATCATGAGCTCTATGATATGTAGAGCTTCACTCTTATCAAGAGCTCTATGGTATGTAGAGCTTCACTCTTATCAAGAGCTCTATGATATGTAGAGCTTCACTCTTATCATGAGCTCTATGATATGTAGAGCTTCACTCTTATCAAGAGCTCTATGATATGTAGAGCTTCACTCTTATCAAGAGCTCTATGGTATGTAGAGCTTCACTCTTATCATGAGCTCTATGATATGTAGAGCTTTACTCTTATCATGAGCTCTATGATATGTAGAGCTTCACTCTTATCAAGAGCTCTATGATATGAAGAGCTTCATTCTTATCAAGAGTTCTATGATATGTAGAGCTTCACTCTTATCAAGAACTCTATGGTATGTAGAGCTTTATTCTCATCAAGAGCTCTATTATATGTAGAGCTTCACTCTCATCAAGAGCTCTATGATATGTAGAGCTTCATTCTTATCAAGAACTCTATGATATGTAAAGCTTTACTCTTATCAAGAGCTCTATGATATGTAGAGTTTCACTCTTATCAAGAGCTCTATGATATGTCGAGCTTCACTCTTATCAAGAGCTCTATGATATGTAGAGCTTCTCTCTTATCAAGAGCTCTATGATATGTAGAGCTTTACTCTTATCAAGAGCTCTATGGTATGTAGAGCTTCACTCTTATCATGAGCTCTATGATATGTCGAGCTTCACTCTTATCAAGAGCTCTATGATATGTCGAGCTTCACTCTTATCAAGAGCTCTATGATATGTAGAGCTTCTCTCTTATCAAGAGCTCTATAATATGTAGAGCTTTACTCTTATCAAGAGCTCTATGATATGTAGAGCTTCTCTCTAATCAAGAGCTCTATGATATGTAGAGCTTTACTCTTATCAAGAGCTCTATGATATGTAAAGCTTTACTCTTATCAAGAGCTCTATGATATGCAGAGCTTCACTCTTATCAAGAGCTCTATGATATGCAGAGCTTCACTCTCTCCAAAGTTATGAGCTGGATCAAGATATCATATATTTTGCTTACAATAATATGTACTAGTAACAGCCTGGCTCAACCAAATCAAATTTCATAAAATTGAACATGTCTCTCTATGTCCAGTCTTTACAAAAATTTCATTGGTGCAGGAAATAGGATCGAGCAAACTTGAAGTTTTTACTGGACAAAATGGAAGTTTCTAGACCAATATGAAACTTAATGATACGTTGAAATATGCAGTCAATTATATTCAATGAGTAAACATAATATATCCTAAAATTGGACAGATAATGTTACGACTAATAAGGGTTTTATTGAATTAAAAAAAAGAGGCTGTAAAAAGTTGTAGGAACGTCGGACCACATTCTAAAAGTCAACGGACCAACGGCGATTTCGGTGGTCTCGGTCCTCGGTCCACAAGCTGAATTCGAAGACTGTATGCCTTAACGGGCTTATCAGTGACTTTAGTCATATACAACCTGAGAGCCTAGAAACAGCAGTTTTTGTGATTTCCTTTTAATGACAAAGTTACATTTTAAATGAAAGAGTGTTCAAGTTCGAAATTATTTGGAAAAAAAGCTGAGTTTTGTCTGTAGTTTTACATCTTCTTTTGTCATTACATGATTTTTAGGGAGGATATGTCTCATTCCTGAAATTCGACAGCGCAGAAATATATTTCTAGCGCCCAATCTGTGTTAACGTATTCTCGATGTATTGACCAACGATCTATTCCTTTTTATGCTCAAATCGGTGTGTGATTTCATTTGACTTAATCTAGAAGGATCACTACAAGAACAAAATAGACAAGAAGATAGATTGCTGATTTTGTTATATTGGTTATTAAGATCAAAGTGGACAAATAAATCTATGTTGATATTAGGCTTCAGTAAAAATTGTTCATCCAACGTAAATATCTCAATTGCTTTGCTAATGCTTGTAGAAAATATAAAAAAAACCTCAGTAGGCCATATTACACGTACTCGTGTATTATAGTGCTCTCCAAAAGCCATTGAACAGAGTCCTGCTTTTCGGATAAACTGGTTCACTTTTACATATGAAAAAAAGACAATCTCCTGAGCGAATTTCAAAATCAACATTGGTTGGTTGATCAACATACGATCCCAACAACGTGTATATGTTACAAGAAAAAATAAAAGATTAATTTTTTATGCTTTTTACATAACATACAATATTTAACAATACAAAAAAAACAAATAAAAATATTATGATATAAAATTTCTCAGTACAGAATAGATGCATAAAAAACATGTTGAGTAAAATGCACAATATAATATTAATGTACAGATTAAATTCAAAATTAGGAAAAAGGCATCGCAAGATAGCCCATAAAGTCCTAAGACTTATTTTCATTTGGGGTGTTAATACATGTAACAGTAAAATTACTTGCAAAAGGCATGATCTGTTTTCTCCTTGTCAGAAACTTTTGAAAGGTGCTGTAAGTCAATTTCTGCATGAATTCAAGTCTAAAAACTCAGTCAGTCTAATGACATGTATTTATGTATGAGAAATAATTTTCTTGGAAAATTGTTACAGTAATAATTTCTTCTTGGTATAAGGAGGGGAAGAATAATTGAAATAATGATCATGCTGTTGGTCAAATGTAAAATCAGACAAAATGACGTCCATCAGAGTTAATTGATTTCTAGGTTAGATATAATGGGGATGTCTTGAGGCTTTTGAATTAACTAAGTACGTCATGAAGACTGCATGAAGTTACCACGTGACATTAACAACATTGTAAATATGTTTCGTCGGTCAGCTTAAAGTGCATGAAGCCATATCTGATGATAAGGGCCGTCTTTGGAAATCGCGATATTGATGCATCACCGATTCTTGACAAGGGGTTCATATATTGATTCGCAATTTAGAATATTGATACAATCTAGCATTTAAAAACTTTGAACTGTAGGACTTTTTATATTTCTGTTTTCTATCAAGTATTAAAAACAAGAAAATACGGTTTGTTTTAGTAACCCCATGCATACCATCATGAGGGCATTATATAGTGTATATACACGTACATGTATATACTGGAGTTCTATAGCGACTACTAGTACATGCCTTTCAATATATCAATACAAAATTTTCTATCAATGAAACCCCATTGATGATATATGTTTGTAATGAAATCATTATTTGTATTGAGTGGAATCATTTTAAAAGGCCAAACTTGAGACAAACATTTTAATACACGTCGTATATTCCACCTTGACTAAGCTTACATGGTAACAGTGTATTGTTAAATCTTATACAATTGTCAGATTGGCGCATACATTAACCCCGCTTATTTAAATCATATTTTGTTCATGTTTATTTTATAGGCGGAATCTAAATTAACGAAGAGCACAGAATCTAGAGAAAATGCTGGTAAGTATTTGATAAAAATATATTTGTCCTGCATTAAATTGCCATACTTTAGGTGAACTTTTCACCTGAGTCCCTGCAAAGTTGTTTTTGCATTTCTTTACCTTTGAACGGTGCTGGATAAGAATCAAAGTAAAAGCACCCTGTCATCCTATATCAATCTGCATAATATGCAAATTAAGTCCGCTATTATCGAATATCTGTTTTTGGCTAATAACTAAAAAAATTAACCCTAATGATATATCAAAATATGTATATATACCCATGTTTTCAGGGTCTGTATTTTTCATGGTGGTAACTTCATACATTATATGTCGCCATGAAATCATTTATATCACGATAGTAAGATAAACCTCAGGAGCTTAACATTTTATATCATAAATTGAAAAAAATCCCTCTTTATAATAAAAACTATCAATATTAATATTTAAGAAGGGGCATTTTTATTTCAAACTACGATACAGAATATCAATCTCCAGTGGATAGACGGTGCCGAATTATTTAGACTACCCTGGAGAAAAATAAAGTCAAGTTCCTCTCCATAGATCAACTTAGTAACATTAATTGCAAATAAATGCGATATTTGGCGATTTTCAAGTACCAAATACTTAATTTGAGAATAAAGACCAAACTTTGATGGTCCTATCAAAATCTTTGGTTTCGGAAAGGTCTCATTAAAGGGGCTTTAGCAATAGCGGCCTTTAGCTTGTATAAGGCACGGTGTAAAATTTATTCAACTGTCAAGGCGCATACATTACCCCCGCTAATCTAAGTACTTAATGACTTCGATAATCCCCGAGCATATATATATATGATTATGTACTTTTATTGATCGTGAATACAGAAGGTATTGTAAATTTTATTTAACTGTCAAGACGCACACATTAACCCCGCTAATTTAAGTACTTAATGAGTTCGATAATACCCGAGCATATATATATTTATGTACTTTTATCGATCGTGAATACAGAAGGCATTGTAGTAAGTATTTATGTACGGGGATAATCGAACAATTATCAAGTGTTTAAATCAGCAGGGTGTTGGTAATCATATTTGAACTGTGTGAGTAATGTAACAGTATAACTATTAGGGTTTAACTAACTTAGATTGTATATCTATATTATCTACATATATATTATAATTCAGATACAGCCTATCAAAGTGCTATTGAAAATTTAGATGCAACAAGAAAAAGTTGGGAGAAAGAACACTTTCAGGCGTGTGGAGTAAGTAGATAATTACATTATGAAATTATCCTCATAAAGACAGGCCACCAGGGTCCGGTTTCACAAAAACTTTCAAATTAAAACGTGCCTTACAAAGATCTGGTTAAACTTAACTTTTCAAATTGAAAATTAGTTTAAAAACGAGAATTCTAAACAGAAGAATGGCTTCCATGTAATTATAAAATTCTTGGAAAATAAATTTTCCAATAAAACAGAAGTATTTTAGAAGTGGTAATAATGATTATGAATAAAAATGGTAGTTATTGCCCTTATGGACTTCAAACAAAGCTCAATTATGGAATGTTCAGTCACGTTGTCAGATCGCCTTTCCGTGAACGAGTACATTTTTCATTTGTTGTAATCAAACACTTTCAAAATGCTTTCAAGTAGTATTAGTGTCAAACAAAAAATCAACGTCAACAAAATTTACCAAATAACCAACTCTATGTGTAGAGCTAAATTTCCCTGCAGTGTACCTCTGCTTAATTTATTTCAATTAAATTTGTTAAGGACAATAAATAATGCTGTCCATAATTGTTAATGTAATAAAACAAATGTCAGGAAATTTAATAATTTATCATGTGACTAGATCAGAAATTATGAGCAGGATCGTCATTCATTTATAACAGGACCTTATATATAAAGATAACCGAGAGGTCAGTGCAAGACTGGTCTACATTTCATTATTATTTATAGTGCGGACACATTGACCCCGACCTGACCTTTATGCAAGAATATTCATTACATTGAATACGAATGTAGTATTAATGCTCGATAACAATCGGATTTTATCGACAAGGCTCGAATTTAATTTTAACACAGGGATTAATTTTAAAGTACATTTAAAGCGTACAACGAGTGTCTATTGCACATAGGCCGGACTAGAGGATTGTACGATGAGGCTAGCAACCAATTCAAAGGTTGTTGGTTTTAGCCCCACAATCACTATCCCCACACCCATTTATTATTAATTGTTATCAAAAATGTAAGAACACGAGTTTCCCGTTTGAATGCATTTGAATCGTAAGTTGTTATACATGCGGGCTGTGTATACTCTATACATGTTAAATTATATTTTAAATACGTAACGAGTCGAAGTGTAGAGTGGGCGTGGTATTGATTTTCACCGGGATATGTGTAGGTGATAATTAGATGCAAATGTGAAAGGTGAGGTCGGGGTCAAATTGTACGCACTATACATGTAGTTAGACTAGTTTGGTACTGATCAATCAGTATACATGTATATACATTGTATGTCCGGGTTTTATAAGGAACATAAAACAATGTCTCATTAAGGACAATAATTGCTTCATAATTTTATATTAAAGTGGAAGCTTTACATTGTTTTTACAAACAATGGTGATTTTAAGAGCTATCATGTGATGGCAGATAGAACAACGTGACAATAATGTTCCTTGTTAGTTTTACTTATTTATTGTCCGTATTATATATTTACAAGCAAAGAAATTTAATACAACAACGATAATAATGACAAATAACTATATGTATATTACGGCCATCTGGTTGAGCCATAAGTTCTGTAACTTAGTTACGGCTCTCTCCTTCAGGTATATACAATAAACATCTGGTTCTGTTCCTCGTTCAAATTGCCAGTAATCTACGATTGCTTGCTAAACTTTATTACAACTGGTCTAAAATACCTGTATGAAAACCTTCGAAGTCCTGATCGTACCTTAAAAAACGAGGATGATTTTGAAGTCAATGAAAATCCGATTGCTCTAGCTCAAAGAGTAAATGTTGTGCAGTTTAATTTAAAAGTTCCGGAACTTATTCTAGCCTTTGCAGTACTCTGATTACATTCGGTTTAACGTATTTTCCACGCACATCTTTAGCCGGCCGTCTTTGTCCTGCCACCAGACCACTGCTAAATATATAGTACTCTCTAAAATGTCCAGGACAATTGCAAATTTGAGAACAAAATATTTTACTACATTTGTATACATTTGTAATAACAAAAGTTTATTTATGTAACATTGTTAGAATTATGTATTGAAAAACTAATAAGTTATTTGCTTTGAATTTACTCAAATGACTGAGGCGGTTTCTTTTTTTCGGGTTTTGTCAATGACTTTAAAAGGGCACGGTATTTTCCATAGAATAACCTGCCCTGGTTTGAACCCTCGAAATTTAGGTAAATGGCAAAGCGGTAATAATTCTTTTGTCTTTGTTTTAGATATTTGAAGACATGGAAAGAAAAAGAATTGACGTTTTGAGAGATTTATTATGGCGAGTTACCAATGTGGAATCACTTGCTTGTGTTAAACACGACGAGGTTTGATCATTAAACATAGTACATGTACATTTTCTTTGATCAGTGCAATACTAGTATAAGTACATGTATATCAAGATGGATGTAGGCTAGTTTTGTGCTGACCAGTTGAATTATTTCATACATGTTTTACAGTTAAGGCCACAACAAATTGATCATATGTTCTATGGATTCGCTCGCACCTTAATTTTGACGGTTTTTACAAACAAATATTTTTATTTCCTCGCTCGCCCATAAAAATTTTGTCAAACCGCTATATAAAGCTAGTGAATAAAGACTTTATTTTTTTTCTTCGCTCGCTCGCCCGATTTTTTTTCAGAAAAAATCCGTAGAACATATGATCAACTTGTTGTGGCCTAAAACAGCTTTACAGTGAAGGTGTTAATCGATTAACATTAATACTATGAAGATTATGAAATCTGTAATTTTAACCGCAGTAAAGCCTGTCATTAAGGTTCTCTTAAAGTAGAAATGTTAGTGTAGTTAGATTGACGCTATGCTAGATAAGCAACAGTCAATGACCACTCCATATGCTCAAAGACTATGAAAAGTAGATACTCTCAAAGACTATGAAAAGTAGATACTCTATCGAATTACAGAATAAATATATACAGTATATGGTGTTAATGCGATGTATGGTGCTTTACCAAGCGTTTTACCTTGTACATTGTATCAGGGGTTTTATATGACATTTTCATTTTTGTTATATAGAATCCCTGATTGTATAAAGCGCATATCCACGCCTGACAACTTCCCTGTTTGATACAGAGATGGTCGAAATAATAGTTGTATAAAAATATTTTATGACCAAACTCCACGAGGGTACGTAGATCCAGCTTGAGAATTGAACCTAAAATCACTGGATTCGTGGTCAGACACTCTACCGACTGAGTTAACTGGACGGTCATATGGAATAAATACAACGTCGGTTTTGTTCATTTGAATTGGAAGGAAAACTTGCAAATGACTCAGCTACTGTGATACTTAAGTTCAATTCAACGTGAATAACTCGTATAAAACCCTGATGGAGCGGGCGTGACAAAGCATCAGCTAGACTAGTAATCGTTTGATAATCAGCTCTGCATTGGTTTAAATCCCCTATCCCTTACCTCTCTCCATTGTACCCTCGAGCAAAACTCTATATCTTAATTGTGCAGCACTGATGTACCAGTAAGCAGACGTCTTATGGTTTAATTAAGAACTTGACTCTTAATCGAGGTAATATTAATTGGTTTATAGACAGCTGAGAGCAAAAACAAATGCCTAAGTATACATATTTTCAGTGCGCTGAATGTGTGAGAAAAGTGTTGGAACGTTGCGACATCGACGATGAAATACAAGAATTTATATCAAGAAATAAAGCTGAAAGTAAACCGCCAGGTAATTCTATTTTATTTTTACTCATTTATGCACACATTACACTTTAAACAAGGCCAACTTCATTCACCCACGTCTATAATTTTATCTGTAGTAACAGAATTGTACTTTTTTGTATTCTGAATGGTTAGTCGCCGCTCGCCGACCGATGTTGAGAAAATTTAATAAAAACACATCCAAAACAAACTCGACGATCATCTACGAAGATGTATATATCTGCGTAGATCACCGAGGTCATAGGCGGCTCTAGCGGTGGTCAGGGGGTCCAGAATTTCCAAAATGTAACTGTCCATTAGTGTATTTTGACATTAAGTCATTTTTCTCGGTGCTTAACATAGATTTAACGGTTATGTAGTTTTTATTATTAATATTTTGCATTTTTCTGCTAAATGTGAATAATCTGGTTGTGGTTCGAAAGTTTGGACCCCCCCCCCCCGAAAAAGTTCGGACCTCCCCCCCCCCTAGAAAAAAATCCTGGACCCGCCCCTGGAGGTAGTTCAGAATGAAAATAACATAATGCGATTTATGCTTAATTCTGTATGAAGGATGTACCTACATATATATGAGTACGAGATGACATGTATACTAGGCAGTGTGAATATAAACGTCCTTTAGGAGACTTAACGCTCCTCGTTGAAAGTTGCCGAAGACAATACATTATATATTATATATACGCTTGGTTAAATCTACAACGAAGTACAACTTATGTCTAAATATTATTAATATTACATTTTTCATTTACTGTTTCAGAACCTGTTCCTTATGAAAATTACTATGGTGAGATGAAACCACTACGTCCACAAAATCGTCCACCAGTGCCAACTCCTCAACATAAACATCGTAAGACATAAACAATATTATATTGTTATTTTTTAAACCAGATAAGTCCTAGGCGTAGACCATGTTTTAGTATAAACTTGTCACATTTAGACATGGAAACCATTAAAGAGTCATCTATTTTGATGAAAGTTCTATTGTGCAGCATTGTTAAACAATTAAAAATTTTAATAATGTAAACATTTTTTTACATCCGACACAAAATATTTAAAAACGATTGCCTGGGGCTTTGGTCCATGTATCATGAACTTTATAAGCACAATAAGTTTCAATTGTTGTCTGTAATTGCATGGCTTAAACATATATCCATATTGGCACCAACGTAATACTGGCTGTAAATTGGCACCAACAAATGGGAAAAATACTTTCACTTATAGTGATACTCGCAGTATTTGTCCTGCAAACTTTTCATTATTTCACGTAAATACGTATTAATTGATTGTACATTATATATGATTTGCATGAACAATTTTCAGCTGAACTGGTTGAGGGATTGTATGCAACTGTTGATATCAACGCAACAGGCCCTGGTAATAAATATAAAAATATACAAAACAGAATATTAGTTCAAGTAGTGGCTGATAACATACCTGATGGGCTGGTAGAACTAATTAGAATAACCTACTAATAATCAGATGCATAACCTCTCTCATTTTCCGACCCTGTATTACATTGTCTTCCAAGTATCCTGTTACCTCGTCCATATGTGTTTATAAATCCTATAACCAATGAATTGTTCTAATAATGCAGGTTTCCTCAATGCTTCAATCCTAAGTTGTCTTGCCGAAATCACAATCCCCTTTTACATATGTCAATCTTACCATTGTTTCATTACCCCTAAACAGGGTCATATACTATCATTTGAACTATTTAAGCACGGTCACTACTTCAGCCCGTATGAAAGGTCTTACAACTGATAAAACCAAACTATATTGTATTACTAAATTATCGTATAATTTTCTATGATACGCTGTCCTGGGACCATAGCTTTCAAATTGTTTTGGCCTTTAAGAATACTAGTGACCAACCACTCGTACATCTTGTACAGAGGATCAAAGTCAATGCTTCGTAATAATTCTCTAACAAGAAGTTCGACTATTTCCCTCTTTTGTGCCAAAGAGATTCGCGAGCACTCTTCAGTTACTCATACTCTATCCATTTATATCTGCTTTTATGTAGTTATGTGCGCTTTTGCTTTATTTGTAGTTGGAATTATATTAAACCTCAGTACACCTATAGCTGTTTATTGTTTCAGTCAGATCTGTAGTAATAATTATCCCAATGTGTTGTACCTTATTAATATTATCAACTATTTATAATGCTCAATATACTGATAATAGCAACTTTATGGAAGAAATCGCATCTTTTTTATTATAACAAGAAATATTATAACATTTGCTTGTTATTGTGTAACCTTTTGACGCTTTATTTAGGTTTGTGTGCAAAATTGTGTGTTTCCTCCGATGCGTAGTTTGTTTCAATCAAAGGGAGACAACAATGTAACGTCTAACAAATTCTCAAACTCTGTAGGTATTACTTCCCTTTGATCACATATTATTTTTAAAAGTTTCATCATCAAGCATGTAAGGCACTCGAATATATAGAATGTATATTGAGCATGCATTTATATGTCTGTATTTTATATCATTCACTGTATAACATTACTTTCAACGAAAATAGTCGACCGGGAAGTTTTGCATTAGTCAAACTGTGTATTATCACAAATTGAGAGTGACAATGTCCAATTAATATTCCTATAAACATTGTTGAAACTCTTATTAATTAACGCTTGTATTTATCACCGTTTACAGCTAAATGATCTTCTATTTATCAGCTTTTTGTAACACTAATAACAAGAGATGCAACGTATTTGTTACTTAATTATATAGTTTACTGCTATGCAACGGGTAATGCAACTAGGCTGAAGTTTTTTTCATCCTCATGAACAACTGTTTTAAACTCTTTACAGCTGTTACATGACGCGTTTCTACTTTTGATAAAGGAAAATACCCGATGCAGGGAGTTTGGAACAACTTCTGAATAAGGGACTTTAGTCTGTTTTTTCCCTTGTATACTCTACAAATTGGTAGGTCCAATCAGTTGGATTTCTCGGATTTTACCCTTACTTTTCAATGTCAATTTGCCACAATTAATCTTAAATAACTTTTTTGTTGGTCATTTAATTTGTTTGAAACTCAAGCTAAGTCATGTTAGGGTAAAACGCTATGTAAATTTCATCGTTTCTCTTAATATCTTAATTAACAAGAAAGATATTGGCAGGGATGGGGTACTCGTACTTGTACTCGAGTATTATGAGTACAAGTACCACTTTTTCCAGTACTCGCCTGTACTCAGTACTCAGGAAAATAAATTGTACTCGTACTCGTACTTACTCAAGTACTGAACTAGCAGTACTCGATACTCGTGAGTATTTCTGAGTACTGGCCATCTTATTTCTATCAAGTTACATTCTTGATTGATTTTTCTTTAAAACTACTTTAGAAATGATAATGCATAGTAATTGGTTATCTGATAACAAGTTAAAATAGGTAGCTATTGTTATGCATATCAATGGGATGTCTGACACCTTTTTGCAGTTTATACCTCTTCATAAATTGTGAAAACAATGTTTGTCACAGTTTGTTCCTCATATAGCTTATAAATCATCAGCTAGTTATAAGCATCACTCATAATTTTTTAAGTGAATGACAAGACAATTACATTCTCTGAAACAGTCACTTTTGTGGTGAAAAAACCCTGCACAATGTTTTGATATAAATTGAGATGAAATGTCATACAAATTTTATAACAATAGCTAATTCAACAAAGATTTTAGTTTTGTTTTTCATTAAGTTAGTTATTTAACTAAATAAAGATAACGCAATTATTTTAAGCTGAAACATACTTTCAGCTGTCCTATTTCAAAAATCTTTTGTTTAAGTTTAATTTGGATTTAAACTTAAACTTCTTCATTTGATTAAATGCCTATTTCTATATTACATATTCAATGGTGTTGTACTAAAGATAAATTATAAAAACTAAATAAGTAAAAACCCTCCACCATAATATATAAAATAACACAAAACAAAATAAAATTCATTATGCATGATGTTATATAGTGTGATTATGCATTTGGTTTTCATATATCAAGTTTATAAGACCTACATTAATCTTAGTTCATGATTTGACTTTATTCATACATTTGTTTTTATTAATTTGATATTTACAATGTTGTCCCGAAACTGAAATGTGGGAAAAAAAGATTCGAATTTAGATTGAGAATATAGCCCTGAAACGGCAATAAATCTGTCCAAAAATATACACTGTTGCATAAAATATTTACAGCAACATTTTGACTGTCTTGTTTAAAATTGAATTTGAAGCTTGATATGATGTTTAATTAAATAGATAAATAAAATTAGTCTCTTTTATTTATTCTAAAAATCTTTTATATGCTCATGCAAAACAATCTGGTACTCAAAAATACTCATGAGTACTTAAGTAATACTCGAGTACTACTCAAGTACTGAAGAAAAACCAGTACTCATTACTCATAAGTAGGAGTACAAAATTTGAAATACTCAAGTACTACTCGAGTACTGGAATCCAGTACTCGACCCATCCCTGGATATTGGATGAAATATTTTATTATCTTTACATAGGACTTAAATGATAAAATCTGAGGATTCCACTTGATAAGGCCTACTTACCAATAAGGGACTTTAGTCAGTTACTTCCCCTTGTATACTATTAAAATAGGTAGGTTCAAATAGTTGGATTACTCGGATTTTACCCTTACTTTTCATTGTCAATTTGCCAAAATATTATCAATCTTAAATAACTTTTTTGTAAATCATTTAATTTGTTTGAAATTCAAGCCAAGTATTTTTAGGGTAAAGAACTGTCTAAATTTCATTACTTCTGTTAAAATCTTAATTAAAATAAAAGATATGGGATGAAATATTTTATTATCCTTACATAGGAATTCAATGATAAAATCCGAGGATTCCAACTGTAAGGACCTACTTACCAATTGGAGTGCTTCAGACTTTATCAAGGAAAGATAACTGACAAAAGTCCCTCATTGTTCTCTTCACAGATATTAATATACTCATAACCAGACATGAAAAAAAACTAGTCTGCGATCGAGTACAATGAACAACGTATACAAATGTCAAATTTTGGTCAGGCATGGTTTGGATTTTAGAATAAATGAAGCTCATGGTACTTTATCATATAATGCATTATTTAATAAAAAACATTTTGTAAATTAATTTCAATAAATGGAAATATTTTGTTGGAAAAAAAAATCAATGATTTTCAAAGTAATTATACTTCTAGAACATTTGAAAAGCGAGTTCATTTAGGGTATCCAAACAGTAAAGTAATTTTATTTTTTGGGGTCTCCTAACAGTAAAATATTAATTTTTAGTAATTTTATTTTTAATTATTGTTTTATTTATTTTCAGTGCGCTTTTGAGCTTGAACTGAAGACAGGTGAAACTCTACAATATATGGGAGAAAGCCACATTAAGGGAATGTGTAAAGTTAAAAACAGAAACAATAAAATAGGTCTAGTACCTAGAAAATGTATAAGACAAATTGTTGAAGTTCAAGGACAAGCTACTGCGATTTGAATATCACAATGGAGTTGAATTCCCTTAATGTGGATTTACTGTCATTATTATATTTGATAACATGATGAATTTTTACCAAAAAAAACAAAAAACAAAAAAAACAAATTTATTCATGACACAATGTTTATTAATTTTAATGGACCCTATTTTTAAAACAACATGCTTGGTTTCAAAATCATTAATGAAAGTCTTTCAATGAATGTGAATTTTTATCTCCTAATGGTATGAAAATTGAAGATATAATAATTTCTAATTTGTCCAAACAAAATGTTAGTTTATATAATTATATTGAAGCATAGTGAAAAATTAGAAATACAATTTGCGATTAGATACCAGAGGCGCTTTTCACAAAAAAAACTTACAATAAAAATATTCGTAAATCGAAAGCTGCTAGCAAGAAGCATTAATAACATGATCATTTCTTTGGCCAATCAATTGTAAATATTCTTGAATTGTGTAGAATATAGCATACTTTTTGAATATCATATCATAGTAATGTTTATTGTCCTTCTGACTTTGAACTGTGAATTTTTTTTAATTGACTTACGATAACTTTCTTTGTAAAGTTTTGTGAAAAGTTTCACAGCTCTAAGAAATTTTCAGCAATCGTGAACATTGTATTGTATAAGTAAAATTCTACCATGAAGTCTATAAAACTATAACTGATGTAATTTGCATAGGCGGATCAAGACGGTCCGGACCCCCCCCCCCCCTGGATTTTCCGAAATGTATGTGACCTTTAACTAGTGTACTTCTTGACTGTTTAGTCATTTGTAAGTAGCATAATGCAATTTTTCTCGGTGCTTAACATAGATTTAACGGCTATGTAGTTTTTATTATGAATATGTTGCAATATTCTGCAAAATATGTATAATGTGGTTCGAAAGTTTGGACCCTCCCCCCCTAGAAAAATGGTTTGGACACCCCCACCCCATAGAAAAAAATCCTGGATCTGCCCCTGTTTTGTCACATTATTTGTAATAGTAATAATCAACTAGTCTCACATTCTAATGAACACAGCGTAATGAAATTTCATAAAAAATGGGGTAATTGTCTTTTAGATTTAATAGACACAAGTCTTACTCTACCAGAAATTAAAGTATCTATACTTGAAATTTTACTTTTCACAATTGTCTTACATGCCAATGTTGATATTTTAACATGGGCATCCTGAATAGTGGACCACATTGTAATTGTTTCTTTTATTTAAATGTATGCATTTTAGATAAATAATATATATACACTCACCAAAATTTCTAATTGGTCACCCCATTAATTCCTTATTTTCAGATAAGTGATTGATTAGAAATTTTGGTGAGTGAACATATTCAAAGTACAAGTGTGAGAAGTTTAAATGTATCTTTTTATCATGTATGTTATAAACATTGTGCCTTTAAACCAGTTTGTCTTCATAACAACATTCATTCCGTAATCAGCAGTTATATTTAGCAGTAATAAGTAGTCATTTTTAAGTACAAGTTTTATTATAGATGTGATTCGAACTGGCACATGACTGACTATCCAATGATTACCAGTCTAACATTGTAATCACATAGTCACATTGTACCATGTTAGCATTACCTGTACAGTCTACGAAATTAGGTTATGTAAATGGTTGTCCAAACCGATCATTTCAAGATTAAGCATTATATCTCATTTGCAGAATTTTGGTTGCCCAAAAGAAATTAAAACTAAAAAGTGGTTGTCCTGGGCAACTCGACATCCTCTAATTTCAAAGACTGTCTGTATAAATTGGCATACACTCAATGAAATTTTCTAATCTCTCACTATCAGTGCATGTATTCAAGTAAATGCTGCCTTGTAGAATGTGTCCAATCAGTGTTACAAATGCAGCATATTTTGCTTTTACATGTAAAAAAAATTACACATTCTTCGATCAAATCAGTTTATTTATATGAGCATTTGTGAATATAAGGGTAAGTTAAAATATGATATACTTAATACTGTATGAGGGGTAACATTTATATCTGCTGAAAATTAATACATTGTACTGTAACTTTATGTCGCAGGGATGACCTGGTGCTGCTTTATAAGAATTGAGTGTCTAATTATTTTTATAACATTGTGCGAGTGCTTTGATAAAAAGTTTTATGGATGTTTTGTAGTATAAAATATTGCACAGTATTATTTTCATGCTTATGACTTTGGTTTGCTTTATACAATAAAATAATTTAGTTACATTTTGTTTGTTTTCGTAGGGTTTAATACCATAGCAACACATTGTATAGGTCATATAACAGCGGTCAGTCAACCTACTCACTGTTCCTGGAAGCTATATCACTGGATTTAGCCTTTAACCGACGGCATAATTGGTCAGTGACTGACAACTGCCCTGCATAATTAAGAATCATTGAAAGGAGGGAGAATGGCCGTAGAAATAATTTATGACCAAGCTCCGTGAAAGTATGCCCCACCAGGGAATCAATCAGTAGGCTAGCGTGCTACCAACTTAGCTAGCTGGGCGTCTTATATTTTGTTTATGTTTTTACTTTACGTGTAACCTAAAGAAGTTACATGTGACACTTCGTTAAATTTTCTTCAACAGTCAGTGATGTATACATTAACCCTGGTAGATAGGTATAGTCAGACAGAATTAACGTGAGCTTGACCTTTATTCAAGAATATATTAAACTCAGTATTTATAGTCTATTTTAGTCTTCGTATGTACATTGCGCTTAAACAGAAGCTTTCGGCAAATAAACATATCTGAACATCTTTTTTTGTTTTCATATGAATAAATACTTTAAAACAGTGTCAAAACATCGGGGAGATACGTGTTCCCCATAAACTATTGAGTCATGTGGACATTTCACTGAGCCAACATTCTGAGAAAGTCCTAGCACTAGTATACTTCCATCCTTGGCTAGCAGTCAGCCAAATTATTCACATGAGGAGTTAGTCCGTGGTTTCAAATGTAATTGATTTGAAGTTAAGAATTTTAAATTACTTGACCATGGAGGCAATATTCAAGCTCAAGGAAACTTGGATTTCAAACCAAATTGGACACATGTTCCTGATGACATAATGAAATAGTTTAATAAAGTGATACATTTGTCACTCCCTCCAACAAAAAGCATTTTTTAAATTCAAAGATCTACAGTCATTATTTTCAAACATCTGGCAATCAGTTGGTACCAGCAGGTTAAGAATTTAAGACATGAAGGATTGCAAGTAAAAATAGTGGAAATTTCACAGCAAGTATAATGACATTGAATCAACTTGTTACAACCTAATTTTATAGAAAATAACAACTATCAATAATTACTGGGTCAACATTTTATTGCTATCAAAGGCATGTCAGAACATTGAAAAAATTGTACAAAAAAACCAACAAATTTCATAAATAATAAAATCATCAAATATTTGCATCACAATTTTAACATTTTGCAATGAAGCTATTGGGAATATAAAGTTTAAAGAACAAATACATAGATAACATACATAGGTAAAATAATGTATAGGTTATTAAACAGGGCAAGTGTGCCTTAAGGAAGATATCGGCACACTTGCTTAGGTATTGGCCCGAGGGCTTTAGCCCGAGGGCCAATGCCGGTGAAAGTGTGCCGATATCGACTTAAGGCACACTTGCCCTGTTTCATAACCTTTTTATTGCATATGTTGACCAATTCATGAAACGATGACTTTTCTACAACAAAAAATATTCTCCATGTACCGCGCTATTTTGCACGTTGACGTTACGTCACATGTATTGTTTTGTTTATTCAACGTCGAAACGTCGGAATCTTATGAACGCTTGTTATAAAACGTAAGTCTTGATAAATTGTTGATTATCTTATTTATTTTCACTTTGAAAAAAACACACGTCGTAAAATTGAATATTATAGCTTCTTGTTGCTAATTACGTACGAATTTCACGTGCGGAAAGTCTGCGGTTGTTGGACTGCAGGTGCGTAATGACCGGAAGTTGCCTCAATATCGACTTTTGGCACACTAGGAAGTGGGCCAAATATCGATATTTTGGCACACTTGCTCAATACCGGAATGTATTGCCCACATTGAGGCTATATTGGCGCACTTCCACGTCGATTTTGTTACTATTTATAGTAACATATGCAATAATGAGTAATAACTAAGTTATCATAAAATATGAGATGCATAAGCATAAGTGAAATTTCATAATTTTCACAATCCTAAAATTCCCAGATATGACTTCAGTATCTTTTGCCAAGGAAAACATGTACTTATCCACTTTTCCTACGTCTTCGAATTCTTAAACTTAAGGGGTCAAGTCCTGAAATCATTCAAGTATGCATAAGATAGCAAAAATATGTAATAAAGCATTTATGAATATATTTTCATCAATTATGCATTTTCTTAAAGCAATTGAGATATTTCTTCAACCTATGAACAGCCAAGCAGTGTCCAATATAGATGAACATACGCAAGACAAAAACCATTGGTTGATGGTTTGCCTCTAGTCCAAAATAACTACACACTTACTCGACATATTCACACCAGTACCAATTTTTATCAACATCACAAATACTAATTTCAACACTATGATTTTTATTTAATATAGGTTACTTAATTGTGAAACAAGTTCTTCCAACTCATAGTAATTACTCTCTAATTCATATACTGGTCACACAGTGCTGAATTAGTTGGATAAAACATTTTGCGTAAGGAAGCTGAATAGGTTTTGGAAATGATTTGAACCAACAAGAAGCTATAACCATTCACTCTTAGTAATCACTTGCCCATGCCTGCTCCATTACATTACTGTTGATGTTATTTTTTTACCTAAATGTACATATACCGGGTATCTATTAATACACTGGAACCTCGCTTAAAGACCACCCCGATTCAAAGACCACCCCGCTAAAAAGACCGGTTTTGAAAAGAACGGAATTTTTTGCTCTTTATTTAATGGTCTTTAGCCCCGAAATTAGGACCACTCCGCTACTCCGTAATACGACCACTTTTTGCTGACAAAACTCTTTAAATGCGTGCATTTTGACCCCGCTAAAAAGACCACTTTAAATTCGCGAAATATTCGGCGAGCGAATGGCAGTCTGACTATGGTATATGTTTTTCACACCTGTGTAGATAATACGCTGCACCCATTGTTTGAAAACAAAAGAAGTCAATCTGTTAGATAACTAATAAATAAAGGGGTATAAACACGCCTGTTTAACTAACAATGTGACACTTGCATAATCTAGGGGTCATTAAAGAAAATGACAGACCATTTAAATTGAATCTATTGAAAATAATTGATAAAACGTACAACAAAATTACTCGAAAACGAAAGTAGACGCGTCACGTGATACAAATACATTTTTAAAGTTAAATTGTTAATGTGGTACAAGTTTTAGTGTTCTGAGAATAGCAAATCCGAAATGGAAGCTCTTGAGAGTAAATTCGACGGAAAGATCAAATATTTGTTGCTGGTCTAATATAGATTACATTGTTTTTTTCGGTCTACGGACATAGCCGAGTGATTACGATTAAAGAGCGTCAGTACCGAATAAAGTCCGTTATACGGTCCGGTAGGCGATATAATTCATTTTGACCGTTCCCGTACGTGATTGCCGATACATGCGTTATATACTGTTGAATAATAACGAAGTTGAACTCAATTATTTTTCATAAATAGAATTATTCATAATAAAATTTGAAAATGTAATGCAATGTGAAAACTGTTCTCTTGATAATGACTAATTAGTAAAAGCTTATTACACTCACTAAGCTCATTACACCCACTATGCTTTCAAATGATTCTTTAAGCAAGGACTCAATATAACATGTTATAAAGGGTCCTTTTTTTAAGTTAACAAAGTGTTGTCAGACAATCTTTGTACTATGAATTATGCTAGACCAATTTATCCGCTAATAAGACCACCCCGCTAATAAGACCACTTTTTAAAAGAACGGTCAGTGGTCTTAATAGAGGGGTTCCAGTGTATTAGAATGGAAAATAAAAATGGTAAGTAAGTATACACTTCAAAATATGTTTGTATTAGCAAGTTAGGATGACACATAAAATGAAAATGTGATATAAGCAGTACAATGGTGTAATACTATTATTTAAGATAAATTATACAAATGATGAAATAACATTAATTATGTCAATTATATGATTATAACTCATGTAAATCCCTTTTACCATCACTCAAACTTAATAATAACAAAAAAACCCATCTACAATCATACATTATTTATGTACTACCCCAGACAAATTTCATGTTTTGTCGTTTTTTCATTTTTTCATTTTTACATTTTTTATCTTTAATTTCCACATTTAAACAAAATAATAAAAACAATAAACAAACATTTAAGTACAAAAATAAGCCATCATTATTTATACAATGTCTCATCACTTGAGTACAAAAGCGCAAAAAATGTCCCAAAATCCTTATAGAGTCAAACAGCATCAAGCCTTTTCTCAAAGTATGTGTTCAAAGACCATATTTCACTTATCTCACTAAAATTTCAAGTTTTCATAGATGACACATTATAATCCTTATACAAGGTGGTCCACATAATGTCTCGGTCATTTATGTCGGGACAAGGTCATTCAATGTTGATAAAAAATCCTGATTTAAGGTGGTATTCACATCTTTACAAGTTCACCATGTAATGTCTATGTCATTTAAGGTAGAATACACACAATCATAAAATGTTGACCACTAACTTTATACAAGATGGAACAACTAATGTGATGTAAAATGGACCACATGAAAGGTAGACTTATCATGACTCAGTAAGATGGTAAACATCAGAGTCATATGTAGGTAGGAAGACAACAACTAAGGTCCACCACGTGCCATTGAGGTAGAGAACAATACAAGTTGTTTCTTTTTCTTCTTACCACTTCCACCTGTGTTAACATTACTGCTACCACTGGCTTGTGGACTACTTCTCTCTAAAAATGCAAATAAATATAATTTACAATTTTATGCTTGACAATAAAATGTGGTTTACTTGATTGGTCCTTAATCTTTTCCTTGCTGTCTGGAACACATGATATAAATTGCACTATATGCTGTTGAGCTATAAATGCATTATTTAAACAATCAAATCTTTTTTTTAAAGAAAGGCGAGTTATTTTATACCAACAGAAAACCAAGGATATAGGGACAGTATCTAGCAACATGAGAACAGATGCCAACCATCCTAGTAATCTGATTAAAATACAAGTTAAGCCTCGGCTTACACTACACTTTTGGAGAGGATTTATCTAGGCATTAGATGCCAGTTATCTTATCAATTGTTATCAATAAAATATGTATTAAACCACACTATACATTTAACAAGTAACTGGATAAAAATCCAAGGACTAAGCTGTGATCAAACCTACATTGTATGACAATTAAAGTCATAAGTAGACACTCAACAACATTACCATAAAAGCTACCTTGTAGGCAACAGTGGGCAAGTGTTGTATCATACCTCAGCTACATATGTATACAAAGGCTACAAAAGTTATTAAGCTATCTCCCTTACCAGTTTTAGTATCAATATTTTGAAAAGCAGCTTCGATAGCACTACCAAATGAGTTCTGATATTTAGGTACAGGTATTTTATCTTCATTATCACTCTCATCACTACCAGTTTGTCTACTAGATGAGGACATTGGTGATACTGGGTTATCTGTCTTCACTTTTGGCCATACTGTACTTTTATTACCAGCCTTTAACATCTAAAAAAATAATAAAAAAATCATTATTTAAACTTCTGTTATACATTACTTTTTGAAATCTTTAGATATCACTTTTAAATATTTTAAATGCTGCTATACTGCCCTTTAATATCTTAAGCCATTACCTTAAATTCTCTATAGTACATGTCTGATTATTTATGTTATATAGTAAAGGGAAAAATTATCAACAAGCCAGACATTATGATATAACTAATTTTCCCTAACCTGGATTAATTTTCACAAATCCCAGGCTAAAGGCTAGACAATGACTGTATTTTGTTTATTTTACACCTCTTTTCAATAGATTATCATATGAGGTAGACAGTTCTAAACATGTGTAGCAGTGCTTGAATACTAATCATTGCTAAGGACAATTGCATTAACTAAATTATTGTTTGTTTTTTCTCAACTGTCAAAACATGTAAAATTTTACGAGGAATGTGTTTGTTAAATTTATAGTCGTAATACACCCATGAGTTTCCGAAAGTGTGTATTATGATTGAGTAAAGCTTCTTATGCTGTATGATATGTTTTAGTCAAGATATTTTTAATAACAATTAGGCTGCCAGTACAACAAGAGCTGTCAGAGGAGACAGCATGCTCGACTTAGTTAGTGTTTGTCACAGGAGTTAAAAATATGTATAAGGAGTTATAAACCTAGTCAATACCTTAAGAAATAAAACAGTTGCAGTAAAAACAAACATTTTTTAAATTTCAAGGGGAGATAATTCTGAAAAAATATATTTGGAGTTATACACCTTGTCACATGAGATGTGGTTGATAATAAGGAATGTACATTTAAAGTTTGAAGTCAATACCTTAAGAAATAAAACAGTTGCAGTAAAAACAAACATTTTTTAAATTTCAAGGGGAGATAATTCTGAAAAAAAATATTTGGAGTTATACACCTTGTCACATGAGATGTGGTTGATAATAAGGAATGTACATTTAAAGTTTGAAGTCAGTAACTTAAGAAATAAAACAGTTGCAGTAAAAACAAACACTTTTTTAAAGAAAACTCTAAGTTCAAGGGGAGATAATTCTGAAAAAATATATTTGGAGTTATACACCTTGTCACATGAGATGTGGTTGATAACAAGGAATGTACATTTAACGTTTGAAGTCAATACCTAAAGGAATAAAACAGTTGCAGTAAAAACAAACATTTTTGAAAGAAAACTCTAAGTTCAAGGGGAGATAATTCTGAAAAAAATATATTTAGAGTTAAGAACCTTGTCACATGAGATGTGGTTGATAATAAGAAGCATATATTTAAAGTTTGAAGTTAATATCTTGAGAAATAACAAAGATATAGGAGAAAGTATTTTACTGCACAAAAACTTTAATCTGTGCACAAAAACTTTAATCAGTTCAAGGGGAGATAATTCTGAAAGAAATGTGTTTGGAGTTATATACCTTGTCACATGAGATGTGGTTGATAGTAAGGAACATATATTTAAAGTTTGAAGTTAATATCTTAAGAAATAACAAAGATATAGAAGAAAGTATTTTACTGCACAAAAACTTTAATCAGAAAGGTGGACGCGGACGCGGACGCGGACGCCGACGCTGGGGCGAGTAGGAGAGCTCTACATTACTACGTAAAGTCGAGCTAAAAAACAATGCATTCAGTCACCGTGAAATTATTCAAGCTTTGACAGTTGAGAAAAAACGTACTATACTAAAATAAAATGACCTTTAAAACAGTACTCTTCACAACATGCTAAAAAAGATAAATTAATCTTAGATTAAAAATATTACCTGAGCAAATGATACCACAGATGTTTGGTTCCCATCATCTGCATCTGTTGGGCTGGAACCCGGCTTGAATTCTGCAGCATTAACATTCAAACCTGAAATAACATAATAAGGTGTGTTACAAAAAGCCTTTTAATAACACGGCATTAAAATGTTAAAGTGAATCAAAATTATCATTAGATCAATATTTATAGACAATGGCTATAACGCCATTTCATAATTTTTTATCAAAAAATCAACTTAATTTTGGATGGGGATATATAGATATCATGCCAAAGCTGCCACAAATATTCAGCAAGGTTACAAAAGAGTAGACATAGAGATAATGTAGTAGATTTATTAGTCTTACCTAGAGGACTTCCTACAGGTGTATCAAGAGATGGAGAGCTAGTATCACTTCTTGTATCACTCATTCTATCACTAGTACTAGATGTTGAATGTTGTTGTTGAAACTGACTTCTTACTATAGTTCCACTTGCTACAAATATATAAATATCATATAAAATCATTATATATAGCTAGATTTTTAACAGACATATCAATTGGTCAGCGCAAAATTAGTCTTACTGTGAGTAAATAAAGAAGGAAATAAGACTAGTTTCCAACAAACCCATTGTTATATTCAATCACTACACTACAGGTAACTAATTTGATAATTGTAAATTATCTTTAAATTCTGTTTTTAGTCTCAGGTCAATGCTACTTAATACACAGTCACAATATGGCAAAATTGTCTGATTTTGCTCACATCCTTATCAAGATAGTCTGTAGTGACTAATATTGACCGTTCATACAAAATAATTAAATACTAGAACAGAGAAAAGCAATTATGGTAAAAGCCACGTCACACAGTTTTATTACAGAAATTTGATTTTGATAATCAAGAAAAGGATAATAACAAGTAAATCTGTGAGCTAATGCTCACTAGTGATACCCCCGCAAAAATCTAAAAATATGCGACAAACAGAAAGTAGATGAGCAAGGAGCATGAAATCGCTTTACACCACATGGGACTATGGGATGAAGCAATATGCAAAGTATTAGGCTGCTGCATGTTATAGTTGCTGAGAAAACTGCGACGGAAATTTTGTAACGGACGGACGGCCGGACGCACGCACGGACAAGGGTAAAACAGTATACCCCCCTCTTCTTCGAAGCGGGGGTATAATAAAACAACTTAAGACAATTTAAGTTCAATTGTTTCGAAGTATATCAAGTCTGTTCTCTATAACCGATAAGTCAACACAGTAACAATAACAGCTTCAGAAATATGTCATTTCCAATTTGAAAGTTAATAGGATTAGGTAACTAGACTTACATAGACCTAATCTTTTTCTCTCTTTATCTTCAATAATTCTAGCCATTCTTTTATCCTCCCTTGCACGTTTATTTCTCAATCTTTTACGTCTTTCAATATCATCTAAAATAAAGCAACATAATTTGATCATTACCTGCATATTGTATACATTTGTACTATAAAATATAATGATCAACTTCTTACCAGAATAATCTTTTCAAAAGGTCAATAGTCTAGAAAGGACATTGAAAACGCTTACTTGATAAAGAACAAACAAATATTTTATTAAACCTATTATAAGCCACGAATGCATAGAGGTGCTAAAAACAAAGAACGTTGATTTTTATTTGATTACAGTAAAATTGCCAAAAATGCAATAAAAATAAAATAATTAAAACAATACAGTAGGTCAGGGGTTGTTCTTAATTGATTTACAAGTTAAAGGCATACAGAGAATCTAGTAATGTAAAACATACCATGAAAATGTCTCAGTGTGTCTTTATCAATCAGTGGTGGTTTCAATGCAAGTTCTACAACTTCAAAACCACAAGTCAAAGGTAAGTGACTGAGATATCTCAATCTTTTTCTTAATTCCTGAAAATGAGAAAAACACAATATGAAGTGAAATCATTTCTAACTTCTACTAAACCTACATCAACTTGCTGGGTAAACAAACAAATAAAAATAAAGGAAATATTTAGTCACTACATGATGCACTGTAGTTTAGTATGAATAAATTCATTCATAGCAGAAATTATGTATCCATGAAGAAAGTAGTTATGGAAAAATAAATCAATACAGCATTTAATGTAAAGGAAAATATGCTTTCACAAATACCATCTACAGCTAGTTCATTTTGATCTAAGATGGACAAATACTAAACTTATGCACAGGTAAATAAATTACTTGAAGTGATATTCAACACAAATAACTCATTGCGGACTTAGCACAAAATATTCGAAATTCACTCTTTTTTTTAACTTCAGTTATGACCGTTTTGTGCTTAGCCCATGCAATATTATCAAACTTTAATGAAGAAATACAAACTAAAGTCTACATACCTCAGTGACAAATACACTCTCTTTTTCAACAATGGTTGCAGTAATCTTTTGAGGACAATGTTCTAAACTACCATATTCTTTTACTAAACATCGAGCATTTAACGAATGGAGATAAATATTCTGACCATCCTCAGCTACAAATATAAATATATCATAAATTTCTTTTATCGACTTTCATTCAAGTATTTGCTTTTATTTATGTGCTTTCAACCAAATATGGAGGCAGTCATTTCGTGACTCATTCCTCCTAGTCACTGTTCTAGGAAGGCTTAGATCTATGGATCCAAGTACAAGCACATACCTTTGCATAAGTGAATGTTCATAATTTAAAAAAAAAACCCTGAAAATTCTTAATTTAATGATTTCTGCAGTATTTTTCAAAAACAACTCTTTCTTAGATTCTAACTATCCCGAACGTAATGATCAGGTCTGAAAACTTTCACCAATACCTACGCTAGTGACAAAAAATTTCCCTAAGCAACTCCAAAAATATTGAATATCATACCTTGATAAAAGTAGAATGCATTATCACCGGATTTATTTCTAGTTTTATCACCAGTCTGTGAAGGTAGTTCAAGATGTTCAGCAGCTTCTTCTAAAGGCATTATATCAGGTATAACTTCTATAGGAGAAACTGTCTCTGTAGGTGAACATAATGGTGAGTCTTCCTTAGATACTTTATCTTCATCAAGTGACGATGCCATTAATGTGCTACTAGAATAAATAGAAATTTTTGTTAAGTCATTAACAAGTTTGAAAAACTCCTTTTCAAGGAAATCAATATTTGGAGGAAGTTTTTAACAACACAAGACTTAAAAACATATTGTGATCAAAATTAAAAACATATTATGATCAAAATTGTTATAAGTATTGAAAACCAAGTTCGACTTTAGGTTTCAATCTACTTTCACTTTAAAATCAAATATATATATATAGATTAATAAAATATTTAAGTTATAAATTTCATTTACCTAAAAATTCTTTTGTATTAGAAGTGTATGAAATGAGACTTTTTCTATATAAATATACGTTTTCTTAGCAGTCCATGGACAGTTTTAGTCTCGCTGCTGCAGATTTGCAGTGTGCAAATTGGTCAAACTAACAACAGCCAATTTCTCAGACTTTTACACTAGTAAATAGTCTTCAAACAAGAGCTGTCAGAGGAGACAGCATGCTCGACTTAGTTAGTGTTTGTCACAGGAGTAAAAAATATGTATAAGGAGTTATAAACCTAGTCACATGGGATGTGGTTGATAATAAGAAACATATATTTAAAGTTTGAAGTCAATACCTTAAGAAATAAAACAGTTGCAGTAAAAACAAACATTTTTTAAATTTCAAGGGGAGATAATTCTGAAAAAATATATTTGGAGTTATACACCTTGTCACATGAGATGTGGTTGATAATAAGGAATGTACATTTAAAGTTTAAAGTCAATACCTATAGAAATAAAACAGTTGCAGTAAAAACAAACACTTTTTAAAGAAAACTCTAAGTTCAAGGGGAGATAATTCTGAAAAAATATATTTGGAGTTATACACCTTGTCACATGAGATGTGGTTGATAATAAGGAATGTACATTTAAAGTTTGAAGTCAATACCTAAAGGAATAAAACAGTTGCAGTAAAAACAAACATTTTTGAAAGAAAACTCTAAGTTCAAGGGGAGATAATTCTGAAAAAAATATATTTAGAGTTATGAACCTTGTCACATGAGATGGGGTTGATAATAAGAAGCATATATTTAAAGTCTGAAGTTAATATCTTAAGAAATAACAAAGATATAGAAGAAAGTATTTTACTGCACAAAAACTTTAATCAGAAAGGTGGACGCGGACGCCGACGCTGGGGCGAGTAGGAGAGCTCTACTTTACTACGTAAAGTCGAGCTCAAAAGATAAACCAGTATAACAGTCTCATTATTACCTTGTATTTGTATCATCACAGGCATCTGTTGATTTCACAGTGGTATCAGTATCACTAGTGATGTTAGCATTAGTCTCAGATTGTACAGTAGTTTCCGTCTCATCTTCTTCATCAGAAAATGCTGATTTATATTGTTTTACTTTCTGTAAATAACAACAAAATATTTCAGTGAGGACAAAACAACTATCAAGCCATACAAAAATGGAGTAAATAAATAGAATATTTTTTACAGTTCTATCAGAATAATGATAGGCATTTAAAGTGATTTAACCCTAGGACTATCACCAATGCCTTTAATTTTCTTATGCACAAGCCAAATTTATTGTCATATAAGTAAAGGCAAACTTTCAGCTAGCCCGACTATGTGAATTTATTATTAATAATAAGTATTTTTTTAATTACCATGTATCAATTTTCACTAGTCCCAGTTTAAAGACTAATGACAATTTGCTCTTGGATATAGGCTAAGCACATTGCATGTACTAATTCCTACATGGCAAGTGTCCTTTCAAACCAGATAACCCAACTTAAAAATCATTTCTAATGCATGCAAATTATTCTAGATAACAAACTCCACTAGTTAAGGAATTGGATGATGGATAAGCTCTTCACCTCCCTAGAGTTTGAATAATGGATAGACTAAGTGTATAACAAACTACAAAAATATCAAAGTTGTGAAATTACCTTTCCATTTGATGAATGTTTATTTACTGGGACATTGTCATCTACCTTCTTGGTCTTTTCTTCCACCTTTACAACTTCTTTCTGTATTTCAGATAAACCCAAAACTTTCATCTGTCTAACCTGAAATACATACAACTATATTAAAATGGGGCACTCTAAATAAACCAGTTCATGATTTTTGACAGGTAACTTATAATTTTCTGAAAAAATTAAGACAGTTAATTTAAAGGAACTAAAAAGACTGATCATTATTATACTGACTGCAACAAGTATCATGTTACATTGAGTACAATCCAAAACCATTTTTATTGGCGCCAAAAAGGAACTTGTATTTTATATATTATGCAATGATTGTCAAACGGCTGAATCTTAAACACAACATATTGTGTTCATTTTTATTTGTTTAAAATCTATCAAAAGGTGTTATTGTAGCATGCAAGTGCAGACAATCAGGTTCCAATGGAAAGGTAGATCCTAAATGGAACTTAGTTTTAAAAAACAACAATAGTTTAGGTGAACTATAGTTAAACATTATAAATCAAGAAATACAAACCTCTATCTGATCTTGTGCTCCTTTAATAAATGGTTCTTCTGATGCCTAAAAATAAAACAAACATATACAATAATGAGATAATAAAATTTTGTTGTCTTCACTTCAATAATACTACATAACTTTTATAAATACTACCAAGTGAAGTTAAACCAAACAAATTAATAATCGCTTTAATGAAAGGTCATCTCTTTTTCAATAAGGATTTTGTGCAGTTTATTAATACTTAGTTATTTACTGCACCTAACCAGTTTTCATAGTCAAATTTAAATTGCAAGCACCTCAAAACACTTTTTATAAAAAAAAGTTCTCTTACTTATTGCAGATAACTTATTCCATTAATATTAATACACAAAACCTGCTTGTAAGTTATTTTGGGACCAAGGGTTATCCCAAAGCATGGTAAAATCAGCTGAACTTCCATATGAAAGCGAATTTCAAACAGTACAAGAAAAACAACAACAGAAATTACCTCAGAATCCACAAGCTGTAAACCTAACTGTTGTTTCTCAGTTTCTATAACATCCATAACTTGATCAGGATTTGCTGTCATTAATTTTACATGACGAGTAATCTCCTCATTATCTGTAACAACAAAACATATTGTTCATAGAACACAGTGACCTTATAAAAGCATAAGTGATATAGCATGTACTATTTAGCTGATACACTTCCAATCTTCTGATTGTAAAACAGCTAACTTTAGATTTTCAATGACACTTCTATACATTGCAAAATTCATTGGACATTTCACAAAAAATAGCATCTGGTTCTATATTTCTTAAAATAAAATCTTTGGTCCACCATAGTTCAGACCATCAATAATTATAGATATTTTAGAGGGGATGGGTGGGGTCTGTAAAAATTCTATGGGTAAGAAAATACTTGTTTGCCTAGCAACCTTTTCTGAAATTTCGAGAGCTTGGCCTCTTCTGATTTCCTTTACTTCCAATAGACTAAGTAAGAACATTAAGACCACAGACTTACCATTGATATTATGACATTTATGTGTATCTTTATTCCATAGATAAGCAGGTACAGTATATATACTACCCTTCTCTTTCTTCATTAGTGTCAGAGTTATCTCATCACCAACTTTATAATTAGCTACTTCACGAGTAACAACACTGAAATATATCAGAACATTTCATCATATACTGTGATTTGATTTATCTCACTAGATTGATAAGTACTGGCCACTTTCACAAAACTTTTCTTACAAAAATAAGTAAGTAAATTCTATAAATTTGCAGTATAAGTCTGAAGATTGATAAAAATGATTATCATATGATGTTCAAAAGATATACAATATTCTACATAATTTAAGAATATTTGAAATTGATAGGACAAAGAAATTATTGTATTATGGATGATTCCTGGTTTTAACTTATGATGATTTTTAAGACTTATGTGTCAAGCACCACAGGATTCATTGAAAACTAATACCATCATATGCTCTTATTATTCTATACATATTCTATAATTCTTACATTCTTATAATTTCTAGTAACCAAAGAAATATTACTTTCATATTGATCAGTAGATAGATATAAGGATAGTTCTCTTTAGCTATGTTTTAGAAACATACTTTATAACCTAATACATGAATAGTAGAGACCAGGGCCAAAACACTTCCCAGCAGAAGTCGAATACAGTTTCTTCCCCCCCCCCAAAAAAAACTGACTCTTTTTCCCCCCCAGTTTAATCCTCAAAACTCCCCAATCTAAAAAATTCCCCAAAAAATGTTGAGCCACAATTCAAAAAGGAAGGGAAAAATATTTAAGATACCTTCGCAACATAGTCTATAGATGTTGTTTCCTTAACCGAATAATTTACTGGATTATCTCATTGATTTTGTAACACTTAAAATTGAATAAATTTATTTCTTATACTGGCAATGAAGTGGGTCATTTTCCCCAAATAAGTGAAAACCACTCAAATTTTCCCCAAGAAAAAGGCTGTGGCCCCTTCCTCAAAAATGGTGTTTTGGCCCTGGAGACTAGCTGCCTAGTATGACTGAATCAAGTGAAAATACTCAAGCTTACCTTTTTAAATCCTCACTTTGAATTGCTTCATAACAAATAGGACATTTTCTCCATTTATTATCACCAAGGGCCAAGTAATGTAATATACAAGCCCAACAATATATATGTCCACAACGAGTCATCTTAGCTGCTATAGGGTATTGTAAACAAATAGGACAAGATGGTGGCTCTGTACTAACCACACGCTGAAATAAATATTAAAGGTTACACCAGATTTAAGGCTTTGTAAACAAATGCAGTTCACAGACAGAGTGCTTGACTATTTGGGGCTCATGTATATACAATCAATCATTGATGAGTGAATTTTCAAGTGAAAATTTACATTGGTTAAAGTGCCCAGAAATTTTAAGTATAAAAGGGTAACTGTTCATGATAGCCCAACTATTCTACAGATAAGCAAGGTAAAACTTGGAAACAAAACAGGGGATCTTTGAATACACAGTTTTGGGAAAAAAATAACTGTGTTTGTTTCAGTCCAATAATTAGATCTTTTAGAGATTACCTCCACAAAGAGCAATAGAATAAGTAAGTGTTACATGATTTTTCAGCAACAGCAAGAACAAGCCTTTTCAGTACAGGTGGAAAAACCTAATATTTTGAGTTCTGAAATGCATCTATTGTTAATCTACTGAGCTGAACTCCCCAAACATAACGGATTGGAAATCTTGGTAAAACCTTGATAAAAAAACTTTCTTCAATATGTTACAAAGTAAATTAACATACCACTTGTTCTATAGCATTCCAATCCACTAGGGAATCAGGGTCCATTAAACTAGCAGAATAGTCTCCAGAATCTTTCACAACAAATTGACAACTGTAATAAAAAAGCAAAATTTATTACCATTTAATAAAATGACTCACAAAAAATGCCTAAAATCTAAGTTATATTTAATTCATACATTGCCTAAATCTGTTTTATTTAAATTAACTATGATCACTCAAAAACATTTACATAGAAGGATTTGCATAAATATATGAAAATATGCTTACCTGGCATTGATGTGTATAGATAATGCACACAAAACTAGTGTCCTGTCAATTTTATCCAACCATGTCCTTTATACTGTGGTGACATAGTTAAACACAAAATGGGCAAAACAACAAAATTTGTTCACTTAAGCTAGAATCAGGTACTTTTGTAAAACAAATAAAAGAATGTTAACATTACTTACTTAGCTTGAAGAAATTGCTCCTTATTGTAAAACATTTTACTGCCTCTAGAATAACTATTTCTGTAATGTACTTGTCGACCCCTACTCCAACGGGAGTTCCCTCCATAGCTGTTTCCCCTAGATGACCCTCCAGGGTTGACTTCATGCTCATACCTAAAGTTGAGCAAATGATTCAGACTTCCTTTCTTTGATCCTGCTTGGATCGCAGAGCCATATTCAACGGCTAAATCATCTTCTTCTAGCTAAAAACATAAATTTATTATGTCCAAAAATAATAAATCAGCTACAGCAACATTTCAAGCATTGCAAGCATTGTAAATAAATATAATATTTGATACAATTCAAAATAGCATAAAAAAACATTGATTTGAACAGGATATAGTAAACTAACAAAATTAATTACCCATTCTAGTTCTACTGATGTTAAAACAAAGTCAACATCTATACAAGAGTGAAACTTGGACTTCCTACAGGCACTAGAATGCAGACTGTTCATCAACCCAGCCGGAACACCTTTATTCGACTATTCCTTATATTTTTAATGTGACTATATGTCAAATGCTGCCACCTCACTTCTTTTGCTACACAAACCAAGAATATAAGCATGCTGTATGATCAGTTACAACTGAGCAAGTACCCAAGATAAACCTTAGATACCTGTATAATGTTATAAACATAAATTACCCAAGTGTTGTGCAATAATCAAGGGAGGCTATCTATTTAAAACCAATAATAAGACAATCAAATAGAGTTAGTTCCCCTTTTGTTCCAAATGTTAACCTCAAAAGAAATCTATAAATAACTTGGAACTGTTTTACGGACACAAATCTTGAATGGCAACCGTAAACATTTTACATGTAATACTAAAATATAAATGGTTCCAAAGCAAATGTTACAATTTCACTTACGTCACCCCCACTTCCAGTGGAGAACTCCCCACGTTGCCTTGGTCTCTTATCATATGCATTTTTATATTTCTGTGGAGTTGGCTTCCGACTTGGACCATCAGTGTAGGAATAATTCCCACCATTTGAATTTCCACGTCGTTTGCCAAAGCGCTGATTTCTTGGGGCAACTTCTGGAAAAGAATCATTAAAAAAATTAATTATTGCAGCAAAGCAGAGAAATGATTAAAATTAACATCATTATATACTTCATGTTTTCATGTAAGACATTTATAACTGATAAAAATGAATCAACTTATAAGCTGCAGCAAGCATGTTACATCATAAATCTGCAGAGTATATTTCAAGCATCCCATTTGTATTCATCATAGGTTCACTGACCATATGTTGACCCCATACTTTCCTGTTGATAATTAATACAAGCATCTTATTCTTAAAAGAACTGTAGACATTTCAATAAAAATCTAGTCTAAGACTAAGGGGACCCATTAAAAAAAGAAACTTATTATCGAAATTGAATTCTCATCCAACTCCTACAATGTTCAGTTTGGTTTACTCAGACTTAGTACTGCAATCTTATTCTAACATAATCTGACGCTAAGATTATGGTTTTCGCAATTCTAGTCACTAACTTGCAACAATGCCATAACACTAGATAACCGTAGACAACAACCGTGAAGATAAGTTTAGCATAAAGCTACAGTAGAATAAATAATGTCGAAGTTGTGGAATGCATCAGTTGTCAAGGAAGTGTTATGAAATGTCAAACCTTTTTTACTGTCTGTCCCATTGGATTTCTGAACAGTATAAGAATTTCGGGAGTTCGGTCTTTTGTCCATCTTTTCCTTCTCTGTCTCTGACATCAACTATCTGATGAAATTCGATATCGGACCACACGGTCGCTGAAGAATTTCCTAAACTGACTTTGGTCAACATGTTTATTGCTCCATGTTTGAAGATCAAAATAGGAAAAAATCTGATTTCTTAAATAAGAAATTCAATGAATATAATCAAATGATTTGGAAATTAATAAATAGATAAGGGGTAAAGCAAACCCCTTGAAGCGATTTGGAGCGCCTTGAACTCTTGAGGCGATCAGATGACCGCTCTTTGATGTCTTTAAACTTCTATGGAAATGGCGATGAACGCCCAGAGAACCCGGATGTGAAGTGTGTCACGTGATTTTCTCTTTTCTATTGCACTAAAAATGTAAATCGAATAAAACATGTCTTCGGTCTTGTTTTAAGTAAAACAAGTAGATTAGTTTGCTTTTTTATTTCATATTTTATTTAAATTTATAGAACAACTAAAAATATAAAAATAGAAAGCGTATCATCCCGGTCAATTTTTAAGAGAATATATTCTTTGGAAGACGACTTCGTGGTGGTAACTTCGAATGCGAAAATAACGTTTGTATTTTTTAAAAGATTAATTGTTTTTCCATTTTAATCGCACGATAGATTTATGATGTAACTATTAAATTCTTTGCTTTTAACTGATTCTTGACGTTTGACATGTCAGTGATCCGTTTCCCGTTTTTGCATTAAAAATGGCAAAGGCTGTTCGTCCCTACTCTTTTTCGTCCTGAATCATCATCATGTGAATCATTTCGCCAGAGACATAGATACACATGTTATCTATGTCTCTGATTTCACCTATTCTTAATATTTATGTCGCATATCTGTTTTCAAATAAAAGGCGAGACAAACAAACTTTGGAGTGCTGCTACGCATTGAATATAACTTCAACATGATCATTTAGAACTAAGATTTGCTAATATTACTAGAGTTAGGGTTTCAGTAGAGTGAAGTGGGATAGAATTAGAATCTAGTTTAGCGGACCCCTGATGTTTGCTGCATTCTAAAGCTATAGCGCATGCTCCGACATTCCATTGTTTACAATTTGTGGAGTTTTTTTGTGTTTACCAATGCAGCTTTTTTTATTCATTTCTTAAATGAATTATTTTCGATATCTATTTTAAAATGCTTATTTTTTGCTATTCATTTTTAATATCGGTGGAGATGTGGGGGCAGCAGCCACCATATTAACAGAAAATTAGCTACACTTACCTTAGCGTGTCTGCTCATGGAAACAGCGCGCTGCACACGCATATTTATATTTACTTCTGGTGTCCGCTAAACAAGATGTGTTTTGTGAAGTGTAGTGGCCCCAGTGCTGATTATTTCGAAATCTAAATTCACCAGGAAGCGAATCCCATGTCAACTCATCAGTCAACTAATGCACATCTAAATACATAATGTATATGTGTATTCCTTCAGTTTTCACTCTTTTAATAAAAGGCTGGTAAACATTGTGCTTCGGACAACAAAGTTTAGAAAACCTGAAGTTGTGTTGTCACAGTTGTGTGGTTGACAAATTTTGTGACATGTTGACACCTTGCTGACCTTTTTTTCCTTAAGTTATGCATCAGTCAATTTACAGACACCTTTTCCTTCTGAGATTCTTTGAAAGTTGGAGTTTACCTTGGATTAAAACATTTTCCCAAAATTTAATGTTCCATATAAAGTAAGGCCCACAGCCCCTTCCCCGAATACTGGAAAAACAATGAGTTTGCAAACTTGGGTAAAAGATACCTAATTTTCATGCTGTTTATTTGTTTCTCATTTAGATGATGGCATCTCCAGTAATGTCTGTGAAAGGAGTTGAGGACGGTGAGGAATTTGATGAAGCTTGTCCACCTGTTAAATTATATTGTGAACCATTGACAGTTGAAGAATTTGAGGATCAATCTGAGAGAGAAACACAGAAGGCTCTTAATGTAAGATAATAATTTATACATTTTAGTTGGTACAGAGAACTTCGTTTAGCTCAAGTTCATCAATGAATACATGAATTTAATGTTTGTACAATTTACATGTATACAATCTGCAAGTCTTGGTAAATAAGTATTTACAACTATAGAGTCACAGAAAATGAGAAATTTTGATGTATTTGTTAAAGCAGAGCTCTTGAACTTTTAATTTGTAACCTGGTAAAAATCCTTAGGTACAATAAATAAATTAATTTTCTCTGGTTGTTACAGAATTTGATGATATATCTTGATTCGCATAAGGATAAGTTTACTGATGTATTGAAGAAGAAAAAAAGACAAGATCTTGAATCTGGTGGAATTCTGAGTTTAATGAAAGTAAGTGTACATTTAAGGCTTAGTCTATATCAGTCTAGAGAGTTAAAATTAATGGTAAACACTGTTTTTGTACATCAATGAGTCAATGTGAATCTTCTAAATACATACATGTGTTTGTACACAAAAAGAATGCAAACTAGATTTTTGCTGACCCCAAACATTGGAAAGATTGATAAAGTACATATTATAACTAGTATACAGTTAAAGTTCATTCTCTCGAACACCACCAGGTCGAATTAATTGACCGAGTCAAACACATTGTCTGGCACCGATCAATTTTCACATTGTCTGGCACCTATCGATTTTCCTTCTAATCTATATCTATATAAGTCAACCTCTTTTGAGTTGAACAGGACTTGAGTCGAACTCACGAACCAATATCACGGTCCCGCAGTTTACAAATACACTATATAACCATTGTCTCTTTCGAACAATAGATTTTCACACATCGGTGGTAAAGTCTTAATCGTAGTCATTGTTTGTGACATATGATAATAACACAGCGTGAAAATCGCTCAACAATAGATTTGTTAATTGATGTTAATTTGTCCAAAACATTTTGTTGTGTGATCACATTGTCGCACAAAAAATGCTTAACAATAGAATTGTTTGTTGATTGCACATTGTTGGCGGACACATGTTGTAAAGTGTCATGGTATGATTAAAAATCAAGAATAAAACAAGTAACTAAGGCCTCGATAAAACAATTGGATAAGCGCGTATACAGCTTGTATGTTTGTTTTAATTGATAAAAATTGCAAACAAAAAGGTTGTGCCATTTTATTTACGAAATTAACGAACAACTAATAATTTATAAGCAAATTAATTTGCATTTTGTACTAACTACGTTCACATGAAACTTGAACGAACAGTGTGTTCGGGTTATATATTAAACCAAGGGAGATAACAAATAAAAACAATTACAAAACAATGGGAAGTAATAACGTCAAATTCGAACGAATGTCGGCCAGGTCAAACACCTGGCTCACTCGAATGTTTTTTCATGCCCCTTCGAGTTCGAGCCAGCAAACTTTTACTGTATTTCTATGTCCAAAAATGCCAACTTTAGTATGTGAATTAGTTACTCTGAATCCTCAGCACAAATTCACCCCTGAACATCATGATCTCCTTCTTGCAGGAGGACATAACACTGATGCCTGGGTGGGGTCTCTTTGTCAGCTCAATTGTTGCTTCAAGAAAATGAGAAATGCCCTAGACAGGACTCAAAATTTGACACTTTTTTGTCAGCATGCCTTCTATCACTTAACCTATACATCTATAGATCAGCATTTAGTTTATAGTGGTAGCTTGAGTAGAATATATTTCTAAAGGAACTTAATGAAGTCAGATATACTAAAACAAAATGGGCGTCAAGCTCTGAAGCTCATAAGAAATATGGAACATTGCTCTTGAACCCATGGTGAGCTTTTGTTATGGCCCAACAGAATGTAAGCAGTATGTTATGCCTTCACTGAAACCATTTGTTAACCAGGTTATAATTAGTTTTTTTTTAAGAATGACACATCCCAGATAAGTAATATCTGTTTAAGAAAAATACTATTTCACCAGAATACTAGTGGGTTTTTTTTTTGAAAACCTGTTTTATGTACTAACAATATGTTGTTTTTATAGGTGAAGATGTATGATATAATACATGGTGAGAACAGTCCACTTGTAAGAGTTACAGAACCTGAAAGAGATCAACATTTACAAGATTTAAAAACTAACATGAGAAGAGCTTTTGATTATTCACTGGGTAAGAGTATACCACACATTGATGAGTCTGTGTGTAAATAATCTAACTACATGTATATGTTAATATATGTAACTTCAGGGCTTTTTTCCTTATATAACAGGGGCCGTTTACAGGTGCCTTCCCCTTCTAAAATTTCATTGAACATACACTTTTACCCAAATTTGGAGGTTATCTTAGATTTTTCATTCCCCTATCAATGAAATTGCGATAAAATTTCCCCTATTGTTCTATATCAGGCCTTTTATCCTTATATAACGGGGGCCGTTTACAGGTGCCTTCCCCTCTTGAAATTTCTTTAAAATCATGCAGTTTTTCCCAAATTTGAAGTTTAACTTGGATTTTTTGATCCCCTACCTATGGAATTGTGATAAAATTTCCCCAAATATTCTATATAAAAAAGGCCCCAGGCCCCTACCCCAAACAATTAAAAAAAGCCCTGTTAAATAATGTAAAATAAGGCCCCAGGTCCCTTCCCCACTTACTAAAAAAAATGCCCTGAGTAACAAAAGATGTAGTCTAGCACTGACCCATTGACATGTTCATATAAGATTCAAATTAATAATTTTAATCTTTTGCTAATATTGTAACCCAATAAAATGCATGGTCCAAGCTGGAATTGATCTCATGACCTACCAAGTCATAAAGGGATGCTCAACGAAGTTGTCATATAAGTAAGCATGAGGCAAAGGAGTTCAAGTATTGTATTATATCTCTGCTACAATTATACAACCTTCTCACCAGAAATGTTCTGGAATGCCTAGAGCTTGAATGTCTGTGGGACAATCTTAGAGTGTCATCACAAAATTCAATGTGGATTTTTAGGTTTAGTGCCATTCGTAACCTGTTAAAAAATCATGGTCAGAAGTACTTTTACCTATACTGACTGTACCATTGATTGATCGATCTATGGGCGCGTTGCTTAAGCATTTCGCTAGGTATCGCTTCATAGCAAAATCCTAGGAAACGACTTGCTACAAGATATCGCTTCATTTCGCTACGTAGCGAAAGCTAGCGAAAAAAATCTTCGCTACCCTAGAGCGCTTTAACCAATCAAAATGGCTGCCTCTGCCGTAATGTAACTTCCTGTTTGCCGACAATCTATGTTTTTATGTTTGACTGATTAATGATGAATTGAAATCAATAAATATTTGTAATTGTTCATTTAAACATATGTTTTTGCAGTGATTTTGTACTTGTAAAAGCCTTATTTAGTACGAAATCACCCCGAAAACATGTGATTGCAATGAACGCAAAAGTTTTACTCGGCAAAGGCCGCCATCTTGGTTTGTGACGTAAATAGCTAGCCGTTTCCTAAGACGAATCGCTACAAGAAAGCGCTTTTTCATAGCGAAATGTAGCGAAAATCGTTAAACCCTAACCCTATGTGATAGGGCAGAATCAAAAGATCAGAATTCTTCCAATACTTGTTTAATGTTAAAAAATAACAAGTAAGGTATCATATTTATTTCTTGTAATAATTTTGAAACCAAACTTTGTGTCACCTCCTAGGGTTGTTTCATGCCATTTTACTGTATTTTAATCTCTGTAGAGACTAAAGGACGAAGAACATCAAAAAGATTGGAAGCAAAAAGACGACAGGGACAAGATCCAAATGCTACACCAAAGAGAGGGGCCAATGGTTCGGTTCAAAAGAAAGGGGGCACTGGTGTTCCAGCTCCACCTCCTCCCCCACCCCCTCCAGTCCCACCTTTAATTGAAAATGTCACACCCCTAAAGATAAATGGTCTTACAAGGAAACGTCTCACTCCTATTGAAAATAGGTTGAATAAGGTAATTTTTAAATCAATGTTTGGACCACATTATATATATAATGTAGCATTCAGTCTTCAAAGTCATTATTATTATGTTATTGTTTATGCAGTTTCATTAAAATTGATTGCATACTTTCACTTATCATGCAGTTTCATTAAAATTGATTGCATATTTTCACTTACCACTTAGAATCTATTGATCCAGTAAACTTTCATTTGGTCCAGTAAAAAATCCTATTTTGCTGGACTGAATGTCCAATACTGATGAAAGCGAGTATTAAAAACTGGTATTATTATTGCATACTTTTCAAATATATAATGACCTGGAAATAAACAAAATGTGTTATTCCATGCTTGACGCTGTAAACTAATTTCAAACTAATTTTTTATATGTCTTTGATTATTTCATTTTTATAGACTGTTTAAACTCACCTCAAGAAAGTGTTACATGTTTTGTTACAATATATTTTAGGTAAATGGACAACTAAAAGACACAAAGAAAAGAGACAGTATTGACCCTGATGAGTAAGTTTCTTTTTTTACTTACTAATTTAAGTTGACTATTTGTATAAGTAACATTATAAAATATGGTAGAGAAAGGGAAAATCTAAACTACTGGGAGTTTATATTGCCAGCCCTGGCCCTGAAGCAGTGGTAGAGCTCATCATTTCAAAACCGGAGGTCTCAGGTTTGATATCCAATTGTGGCAGGTTAAACCTTTCCATGAAAACTTGATATGTATAATTGATTTTCATCTGTTAAAGAGAGAAGCTGTCTGCCTCCTAGAGAAAGGTAAGCAAGTATTGGTGATAGAAGTGTCCAATGATTGGCTCCTTTTATGGAGAATATTCATGAATTTATGGTTTGCTTATATTTCAGTATACTTGGGTCTACACCTCAACTAAATTGTTCATTGACTAGTTTACATCAAGAACTTCTGTCATCTAATCCATGGAAACGTCTGAAGTGTGTCTCAGAAAACAAGTAAGTGTTTTTTGTCATAAAATATAATGATATGCGTAAGTTTTTTTACAAAACAATAATGCAACTAATCAATGTAGTATGAAAAAGGGTCGTTTTACAAGTACGAAATAACTCAACTGAAGCCATTCCCCTATGAGGATATATACCTGGTAATATTTATGGTAAAAGAATGTTGAACACAAACATATGGTTGTTAGTTTTCAAATACATACAAGTAACAATGGAGATAGAATTATTTGAAGGACAGTAGAGCTATTTTGATCAATCATTGAAAATAAAGTCAGAGATTTTCATCAGTCCTTAATATTACAAAATTTTAGTGTTCAGTGTCAAAGCTAAGACTTGATTCAGAATGTTTATATTTTTCTATTACAGAGATCCAAATGAAACTCCAGTCAAATTTGCTGTACCCACAGAACCCCTACACAAAGCTTTGTTGAACAAATTTAAGAATGTGAGAGCACCAAGTCCTGCTGATAGTCCAAATAATACTATCACTTCACCAGGAGACTTTACACCATAACTTGTCACACAGATTTCACTCCATGACTTTGCCTGGGTACTTTACACCATAACTTGTCACACAGATTTCACTCCATGACTTTGCCTGGAGACTTCACACCATAACTTGTCACACAGATTTCACTCCATGACTTTGCCTGGAGACTTCACACCTTAACTTGTCACACAGATTTCACTCAATGACTTTACCTGGAGACTTTACACCATAACTTGTCACACAGATTTCACTCCATGACTTTGCCTGGGTACTTTACACTGCTGGTGTCTAGCATGGTCATTGGATCAGGACCATGCCAGTCACCTTTGCTTTACACCATAATTTCACCAATGGATTTCATTAACATCATAACTTTTGTCTGTGAAATTTTCATCTTAATTGCACCGAAGATCTCAATAGATTTGATGCAGAACTCTAGTTGATGGTTATTTAGCAAAACATCTTTGTTTGTACTGGATAAACACATTCTGAACAATTAAAATGAAAAGCTGTGTTAGAGAACATTTGGATTTAATCTGTATTGCATTTTTTTTAGCTATAATGTTTCAAATGTTTTGGTTCTTCACAGATGTTCAAACAAACCGTAACAGCTGGAATATCAGTTAAATTCAAGTTCCAAGTATGAACTATACCTGAACAGGATCATCAATATTTTGTATACTTGAACCCAAGTGTGATGATCACATGTTTATACACAGTAACATAAGTAAATGCACAGACCACCTATTGTGACCTATATATACCAACCGTGTTTGTGCTATTTAACAATTCTTTCATTTTATCATAAAATTCATGGTTTTACTTATTTTTAAATATTTGAGAACGTCTCTCTCGAAGTGTAAATGTAAAAGTGAGATTTTTAAGCATAATTGAATACTTTTTAAAAGTATTATACTGGTATGTACATGTATTAACAATGTCTTTTTTGTTATATGTATTCATTTAATGTATATCAATGTGTCAGTACTAAACTAGTCTATACCCTTCTTTATTTTCATGTAGTTGGACACACAATTTTAGTGCTGTAGACTCATCAATATATTTTATTTGTTTACATTTAGTCGGACAAGTTTAGTGCTGTAGACTCATCAGTATATTTTATTTGTTTACATTTAGTTGGACAAGTTTAGTGCTGACCCATCAATATTTCCTTTGTAACCTTAACTTTTTGTATATTTCTTTTGTGTTATGTTTTTTTATTGTTTAAGGGATAAATAATCTTATATGCAAGAAACCTATATTCCTGTTTTAAATTTGTAAACAAGAATGAGAGCGTTTACTTTTCTTATAATTGTTTATTATATCTTTTAATTATATCATTTAATGTACATGTCTCAACCTGGGTCAAAAGCACAGTTGTTAAGCGTGCTGGGATTTGGAATCACATGTCCCAAAGGGGGTATTTGTCGAATCCCACCTTGGGAGGTTATACCCTTCCATGAAAATTTGACAATAATGTTGATTTTCCTCCATTGATAAGATAATATGGAGAAGTTTCCGGCCTTGTGGAAGGGTAGAGTACTGGTTATAGACAATGGTCCAGGAAAGCTTGGTTAGGTGCGCTGGACGCCATAAAATGACATAAACTGTGTTGACACGGTGTTAAAACCCAGCAAAAAAAAATGTACTTGTCACAGACTATAAATCACTATAATTTTGGACTTGTCCTTATATGAGGGAAACATGGGTCCAAGATCTCATGATCTTTCCATCACAAGTTGAGTATAAACATTGATCTAACAAGTTTCTAACAAGACTATATTCACCTAGTCATTGATAAGTTAAATTGTAATGCTTTATATCAACTTTTTTTATGAATATAAAACTTTAATATAAATACTAATAGAACAAGTACAACTATATTCATTCATGTCTGTTTTTGATTAGCTCATTATTTGTTAAACTGACATACCAAGTTAAAAAAAATGACCTTTATTCATATAACATGTACCGGGTAATAGAAATCCCAGGACAGATGACTATTTGGCTGTCCTATTGTAACATTTATTCTTCAATTCTAACCATTTTCATCTAAGATTGTTTTTCATCAACTACAGTTAGTATGTTTGCTATCAGGTTATCACAAATTGATTGTACAAGTAGAACCATCTAGCAAGAGTTACTGGCCTTGAACTATTAAATTTTATGAGTGTATTTTGAGATGTTTTGACAATTTGGTTTTAGACTTAGTCTTTGAAATCATTTGACATTGATTTAAAAACCATGAGGATTCATGTTTTAAAAAAATTGAAAAACATGCCTAGCTAACAGTATTCTTACAATAGATATACAATAGATTGCTACAATTAGATATACAAAATAAGCATGCAAGTAGCTATATTTTTCTGTTTTTATAATGAAATGTGTAGGCTTGAAAGTTTAACATCAAAACAATATTGTTAGAAAGTGCATGAATGAAAGTTATCAGGACTGGTCTGAAATTCAAGAATTTTAAACCCGAGAAATGATTCTTTTTCTATGTAAAAAAGCTATTGAAATCAAACTATTTAGGAATTTCAGGATTTTTAAAATATTTTTAACCCATGTATGCTCTTTGTATGTGTGTACCAGTTTGTTCTTTGTTATGATTTTAGTTTTAGTATTTTTTCATGTTTTAGTTTAGACTAACCATTGATCTATCTAGAATAACAACTTTAGTTGTTTTATATTTTAATTGTATCATTTTATGTTTGTTTTGTTACATGTAAAACATGTTTTGTAATTGCACAAAAAATGAAGATATAAATATTATGTGATAACAGCATTAAATTTTGCACACTATATGATTTGTATGTTATTTATTGTTTCAACCAAGGTCATTTAAGGGCTAGTTCAATTCCAAGCTGCCACAGTCATGATGCCCTTATGTAGAAGTTCAACAGTTATGAACTAATGAAGTTATCAGCTCATGTCAATGGGTCGGTGCTAAACTAGTCTTAACTGCCTATAAATAAAGAAGGATATTGACAAGTTTTGCTCCGACTCATCATTGTTAAGGCTAACCAAGTTCTGGTAAAAAGATTATTCAGGAAAACTAGTTAGATGAGTTTATCATTGTAAGGAAATATAAGACAAATCTACCAAGTGTGTGGGCTTGGAGAAGACATGTTTAAATGGAGAGGTGTGATGTCTCTACCCAAGACAATAATTTGTCTAATTTTTTTCTTGATAGGAAAGTAATTGCTCCCACTTAGAATGACTAGACAATAAGATCAAAACCTTTTTGCATACATGTACCTACAAGTTACAGTACAGGATTTTAACCAACTAAGCACCTTGGTCTATTTAACAGTATATGATGACAGTTTAACTTTGTTCAAACAATTCTATTTCGTATGAATTAACTGTAATGCAGAGGTCATCCACACTACTTTAAACCTGGAGCCAGTTACGTAAGTAGGTTGCTACCAAGCACTTTTTCTGATGGCTAAGTACTACACAAAGGTTTTGCTTCAAGGAAGTAAAACCAAGATTAGGGCTTCTGAAAATGTCTGTGTTTCTAAAAAATTCAGGAAGTAAAAATGATATTGTTAGCTTGCACTGCAAAGGTAACAAGCTTTTGCATTAGAAATAGCTATGTAGTGCTAGGCAGTGGTATGTTTGCTTCACTAAATAAACCGTCGACTGTCATTCTTTACACAAATCCTTTGTATTCTTTAACAAGTCATTGATTAGCACATTTCAAGTTATTTCATTAGATGCAGTAAGTCTCACATATTACCGTCAATATAAGACTATATTTCATATAACTCAGTGGTATAGCCAGCAGGCGCGTAGCTACCAGTACGCAGAGTACGCAGCTGCGTACACACTGGTCCAGAAAATTGTAAAAATACAAACGCCAAAAAATGTAATAAAATCTTTCGCCTGAGGGGGGTAGGGGTGTGTAAAACAAAACTGCTTGATCGTTATTTTACTAACCTTATGTCAAGTTATATTTCAATGGGACTTGCGATGCCTTTTGGGAGTTGAATTTACGGTTTTAAAATTCGATGTTTGTCTTTGAATCCAGTCTATATAATTCTTTAAACGCTGGTTAAAATTGAATGATAATTTGTATGAATGTTGTCTTCCTATATTTGTGTCCAGATTGAATTATACAGACCCATTTTGAATAGTTGCCAAAAATGCTCCTGAAATGATCTACAGAAAAACAAATTCGGGGCGGGGCATGCCCTTGACCCCTAGGATTTTGCGTACACATCAAAAAGACCTTGCTACGCCACTGGCCATGACCAATTTTAAATTAAAAAATAATTTAATAATGAGGTGAATTATTTATTGTGTCTAATTTTGCATTCGGAACAACCTCGGCGATCTTTAAGATTGTTCCTATTGCTTAATTTGTCATACAATTTACTAAGCAGTTCTGATGGTCGTGTTAATGAAAAAAGTGTCGTGGTATATGAGAACGACGGAACACATAAAATGTTATACCAAAAGAAGTGATTACTTGGCTTTTGTATGACTCTGTGTCTATGTAACAGTTTAACCAATGAAAAATATCGCTAATTAACATGTTACGAGTACAACATGTATTTGTAGACGAGAGAGTCAAATAAATTCAGTTCAGTTTCAAACGTATTTAATTTGACATTGTCTCCCTTATATATTTTCCTTGCTTATAAATCACCAAAATAACTAGTCTGGAGAAAACGAATTACTTATATGTGACTGTATATTATATACTTATATTTAATGATGCTTATTTTATTTTTGTTTTGTTGGGTTTACCGTCATAGCAACACATTGTATATGTCATATAACGGCGGTCAGTCAACTTAGTCACTGTCCTGGAAAGGCTAAATCTCTGGATTTAGCTGTTAACCAACTACAAAGCACATACTTTAGATTATAGAAATTATACCTTTGTGAATGTAAACCAAATAAAAAAGTGGTAAAAATACAATAACAAAAAATTATAACAATAATTAACTATATATACATTATTGTTTTATTTATACATATAGATCTATACATTTTTATACAATTTACAATTTTATATTCAATATACAACTTTATATACAGTAAATCTAATGTATGTAATATGCGGTTCAATGTGCAATATTTTATCCCATACGCAATAGAATAGCATGAAATGCAGTAGTAGTGAAACAGTTAAACATATTTTAAATCAATCAATAAAGTAATGTGAAGTACTGACACAATTAAATGCTTGTGCAACTATTAAAGTGCAGTAATAAACTTTCGCCTCAAACAAATATAGAAATTCACACAAGTAAAACAAACACAGTTCCGAGATACGTACATATACATGCCGGTAGGGCCTATAACAGGAATTGAGTTACGAAACGAGGGACGAAACATTTTTCTGGGGTATGGTATAGGTTTTTTATGCTCAATCGAAATGTTCGGACAATATCGCCGGCAAAAAAGTTCGTTTTGATAAAACCAAGAGCGTTCGAATGAATAAATCGATGATAAAAGCCACGTATTTCGGTACTTTTTAAAACGGAACTATTTTTGTTTTCGCCCCCTGGACTCTTCGACCTAAAAACTTTCGTAAATTAGTTTCTGTTGAATTCTATGTGCGTCGGTATTTTTGCTACGTATCATTTCTCGTACTTGGAATTTTTCGACACAGAGCTCAAATATTTTTTTTGTACATCTGTGTTTTTTACTATTAAACTTAATTTTCTGTGTTGTAAGACCTTTTTATTAATGTTTTGTTTTTATGTCATTTTTTTGTCAAAATGGCTCTTGCAAAAGAGAAACCTTATATTGATTTTTATGTATAAAAATCTATATAACCAATTACTTTGGATAACTAATACCTTTTGGGTCTACATGAGCAGTGTATACTAATAACAATGATGCTATTGTACACACATTGATTTTTTCTTGAAACAATCACTATAATCGAGTACTGTTTCTTGATTAAGATTTTTTGCGCAACATTTTATCATTGCAACTTCTAAAGGGTTTCATTTGAAACGTCTATCATGTAGGATAAAATTTACCATTAGATATCAAATACTATAATTCATAAAACTAACAATAATTTATACTAAATTATGGCCCTTACATACAAACAAAAATTCTAAGTTAAGTTCTAATGCAACATTTTATCTTGGCAACTACTGAAGGGATTAATTTGAATATTCACACATGACTACGGTATTACCATCGGAAGTCAATTTTAAAGTTGCATCACTCTAGCTTGAATTTTTACTATTTTAAATTGTAAGCCTTTTATATTGAAAATGTTTTAGTAAGAAGATCTGCAAAAAATAAAAAAGCTGCAGTCAATGAAAGTTTTCTTGTTGAATTTTTCTCATCTCAATTGAATTTCATAATTGATTCCGTTTACAAGACCACTCCTAATAGTAGAGCGCGCTGTCCATTGACGGCTCTCAATTGTTAATTAAACCTCTTACCTGAAATATCCAAACACTTCGTAATACCCAGAATCGACATTGAATAAATTCTAGAATTTTATCCTTCATCATTGCACCTTTAACTTTCAAGTTATCCTATTTCATAGAAGTTGCTCTCTAAAAAGTAAATTCTAAATATTTTGGTCGTCTGAACCACACGGATTACACAAGTAATTATGCACGAAATCCATGTGCCTATTTACGTCATTTAAAACTGGCATGGATAAGATACGAAATGGAGACTTTTAGGCGAAAAGGAGCATATAATGGCAAAACGGAGATTTAATTGTTAGTAAAACCCTTCTTAAAATAACAATTATAATACAAATTATATTTACTGATAATAAAATCACCATTCTCAAATTAGTGATTTTCATATCAGTCCAATTTTTACAAGAGTTGCTTAAAACGTAGGGTCCACAAAAGCGGATCCAAAGGGGGTCAGGGGGGTCCGGACCCCCCTAGAATTGGGAAAATGTACCTGTCCATTAGTGTATTTCTTGACTGTAAGTCATTTTTGAGAAGCATGGGATCTATGTTAATGTGTACTTATTATTATATGTGTGCGTATTTAACGAGTGTGAGGACTCTGGTGCCAGTGGGTTTAACGCCGTGTCGACAAACATTATTGTCATTTTACTGAGGCAAGCTCACCTTACCTAGGTTTCCTGGACCTTGTCTATAACCAAGACTAATCAACCCTTCCAAACGTTCGATATCTTGTCCATTATATTATGCATAATATTATGTACACGATTTTTCCTTTTTTAGATCGGACTAAGCATTTTTGATTTGGTGAAAATGTTTAGTACAGATCCTGCAAAGGTGTGCCTTCAGATTTAAATTGACCATGTAAATGTTATATTTCTTACCAGACTAGGCTGAATATAATATCTTTATACAATACAAACAAAATATTTAGCCCTATACTTGTATGAAGGGCATGTTTCTTCATTTTATTTTATCATAATTACATGTTTTTACTATGGGTTATATATATAATATATGCGGGTGATCACCATGGGATTCATTTAAATTTCTTTTTTTTTCGTATGTCTGTTTATGATAATGCCATGTTCACTATATGTGTTTGTAAATTTCATTCTGTTTGCTATAAACATGTTGTATGTTTAGAGCAATAAAGGTTGTTGTTGTTGTTATACCTAATCAATGGAGGAAAATCAACATTATTGTCGAATATCCATGGAAGAGTATAACCAGTCCGGGTGAGACTCTAACTAGCAACCTCTTAGGGACACTTGATTCGAAATCCTGAGCTTGGCCTTTGTAAGACACCGAAGCAGAACACATATTTTACTTTAAACAATAATTAAAACAAAAACATTTGGTTTTTACATGCCGGTATACGTTCGTATGCATTATTTTTAATAGTTTAAAAAAAATAAACGTCTGTACTAGACAAACCAAATATTAAGTTGATAAATTGTCATTTGCATTTCATCAATTAATGGACTATAAATAAATAAAATGTAGTAAGATGATTAATAGTTCACCAGAACCAATCATCGTTGTTGCCTACGTCATCATTGCTTTCGTCATCTTGTTTTTGTTCATATTGTCCCCAGCTGAAGTAATCCACTCTCAAGTTAAACTTATCAAAACCATTTTCTAACATATCAGCGGATATTCTCTTTTCACACCATTTCTCACAACATTTCAGTGAACAACATTCATGGAACACCATGTTAACTGTGTTAAGAAGTCGCCTTTGTAGTAACCTTTGGTACAATGGCTTTTCTGGTTGTTCATCTCGTCGTGAAATCGGCTTTGGTTTGACACTAGGTCCTGCTTTACATACACATGAGTTGGAGCACTCTTGAACATCATTTAAGTTTTTTTTCGGCACTTCAGGGATACTTGTGGGTGGGTTTTCTGTGCCCAGTCGAAACGTGATCTTTGGTCTTTTCATTTCGCTTACTGTATCAGCGTCTTCATCAGACTTTCTCTTTTAATTATTCTCATCTGTATGTGGTTGGTTTTTAATCGCGATGTTTTCGTGTGCATTACTATTCACTTTGACTTTATTTTCATCATTTGCCACCATTTTCTTAACTTTGCAATCATCATTACAATCACCAGTGTTTTCTTCCAAGCGTCTTTTGGAACCTCTTGCCTTTGTTGTATGGTCTGGAAAATAAAAATAGAACACAATAGTTTTTTAAGTGAAAATCTTTAGTTTAATGATATTTTACTGTTTTCATATACATGTAACGGTAATCAGATATGTGTAATTTCAAGTTTTTTCAACTTGCCCACGTACAATTGCAACCTAAAAAATCAACTTGTCCAGAATCAAAACTTACTTGCCCAGAAGTTCAATACTCGAAAAAAAATTATAGAACTATGATGTTAAGTAAATACTGTAAGTAATGATAAATGATTGATAATAAAAATAGTTCACTGTTTAATGTGATAGAAGCATTGAAATATCTATATTTTAAGTACATTGTATAGCTATGTTAGAATTATTTTACAGCTAAAAATATAACTTGTCCTCGGACGAGTGGGTTGGACATATTTACTCGTCCGCAGCCATATAGGTACGAGTCTGACAAGTCGGGCATAGGAATTCCACACCCCAGGTAATGTACATACAAATTAATAAAAAGTAAATCTTTAAAGCCATAGTAGAGCATAAACAATTTCACATTGCAGATAACAAAAGCAATAAGGCTGGGTCACAAGTTGAAGCAACATCAGCAAAAGACCCTCCTTTTGTGGGATCGTTGTTTTTATTATTAGGATCAGCCTTCATCTTAATTAGGGTCTTGTTTAAAATTGCATTTAGTTGCATGTAAGTACATCAGCTTTAAGGGTAGAAATGTATGTGTTTATGCCTTTAGGGACATGTTCGATTAACAGTGGCCATATTCTGCTATCCATAATAAACAAAAGGTCTACATGTTCACATAAAAGTCGTGCGCTATCTGTGCATAACTTACAAAAAACAGAATTGTTAGCTTGTTGGTTTCACAAGCTAGTACATAAAAAGTACGAGAAAATCCCAAGTACTTAGTACAGTATAGCCTTTGCAGAGCTGTCCTCTACAGAACAAATCCTCTGCACAATAACAACTTTTGACATTTCCCTAAGTTATAATTTTCATTAAATTAAACCTCTGCAGAACAACAACCTCTCATTCTCGTTCCCAGAATCTAGTAGGATTCTCAATACTAGCTAGTATTTAGAATCCTACTAGACTCTGGGAACGAGAATGCAACCTCTGAACAACAACACATTTTAGGTCCTCCCAGTTGGTGTTGCTTAAGAGAGGTTGCACTGTAATTTTTAAATAGAAATCTACATGCATATTAAAATTACCTTGAAGATGGCTGATTTTCTGTTGAATTACATTCACAATATCTTGTCTAATTTCAGATTCATGTTGTCTAATTTTCTTATATCTTTCTGTGTATTCATAGGCTGATCTTTGAGGAGAGTTATCTTTTCTTGTCCATTCTGAGATTTTGTTGGAATCTGCAATAGAGGTTAGACGTTAATAACAGTTGTCAAATGTTTGCTTACAAGTAAGTGTTGATTAAAACAATATATAAATTGATGAATTTTACGATTTGTAGAAACTTGAAATGTATTTTGGTTCAATAGCAAAGACAATAACACACGTTGCTAGCGAGCTGATACCCTTATTCGGGGTATAAAGTGACATGATCTCCGGAATGCAATAATACATTTATTATGTTCGTTAATTTCTTGCAGCTGCCTGCCAAAATTACGACTAATTCAAATGTACCTGGAAGTGGACTCGAGAGTGATTAATATAAGTTGTATGAACTTGCTTCACAGTCTAGCGAAATAAATTAGTATAAATAAACTCACCAGTGATGGTTTGTCTCGAAGAAAAACTAGATTTAGAACTTTCATTATCATTAAACACTATGTACTTGTTTGGTTTCCATTTTTTTTTCAGTTGTTATGGTGACACTCTTGACACTTTGATCACTGAAATCAAATAAATTTATATATATCTAATAGGGACAAAAGTGCTAAAAATTAAAACATATATGCTAACCTACACTGAGCTTGTCGTTATTTTTATGTTCATTTTAATTTCGCTTTAAAAATTATTTAAAACAATAACAACCTGTAGCGTCGTTTTTTAAATTAAAAAATAGACATTATTTCATTACCATTTTCTGTATCGAAATATAATAGAATTGAAAATATTTCATAGACCTCAGGAAATCTTTTGAAGATCTGACTTAGAGGAAGGTTGCAATAAACAGAGGAAATGCTTATAATAAGTAACATTCTGTATTTAAAGCTCAACGTTTGACGAAATTTAATTTTAAATAAACACTTACCTATTCCTTGCTAACTCTGTACAAACATTTCCAGTCAATTTTGTCATGTCTCTCATTATTTCTTCTTGTAATATAAATCTGTATCTCTTATATGATGCTGCTTTGTGCGCTTTATATGTCGTTATAGTGATTCTGACGTTGTATACGTTACGTTATTACGTCATAGGTAACTGTGACGTTTTTTGACGTCATGACGTTAGAGGACGTAAAATATTATAATATTGAGTGTTTTCCAGCATAAATTTCATCATCAATAAATCATAAAGGCGCGTAGCTACCAGTACGCAGAGTACGCAGCTGCGTACACACTGGTCCAGAAAATTGTAAAAATACAATATTTAAATATTTTTGTTTTGTTGGGTTTACCGTCATAGCAACACATTGTATATGTCATATAACGGCGGTCAGTCAACTTAGTCACTGTCCTGGAAAGGCTAAATCTCTGGATTTAGCTGTTAACCAACTACAAAGCACATACTTTAGATTATAGAAATTATACCTTTGTGAATGTAAACCAAATAAAAAAGTGGTAAAATACAATAACAAAAAATTATAACAATAATTAACTATATATACATTATTGTTTTATTTATACATATAGATCTATACATTTTTATACAATTTACAATTTTATATTCAATATACAACTTTATATACAGTAAATCTAATGTATGTAATATGCGGTTCAATGTGCAATATTTTATCCCATACGCAATATAGAATAGCATGAAATGCAGTAGTAGTGAAACAGTTAAACATATTTTAAATCAATCAATAAAGTAATGTGAAGTACTGACACAATTAAATGCTTGTGCAACTATCAAAGTGCAGTAATAAACTTTCGCCTCAAACAAATATAGAAATTCACACAAGTAAAACAAACACAGTTCCGAGATACGTACATATACATGCCGGTAGGGCCTATAACAGGAATTGAGTTACGAAACGAGGGACGAAACATTTTTCTGGGGTATGGTATAGGTTTTTTATGCTCAATCGAAATGTTCGGACAATATCGCCGGCAAAAAAGTTCGTTTTGATAAAACCAAGAGCGTTCGAATGAATAAATCGATGATAAAAGCCACGTATTTCGGTACTTTTTAAAACGGAACTATTTTTGTTTTCGCCCCCTGGACTCTTCGACCTAAAAACTTTCGTAAATTAGTTTCTGTTGAATTCTATGTGCGTCGGTATTTTTGCTACGTATCATTTCTCGTACTTGGAATTTTTCGACACAGAGCTCAAATATTTTTTTTGTACATCTGTGTTTTTTACTATTAAACTTAATTTTCTGTGTTGTAAGACCTTTTTATTAATGTTTTGTTTTTATGTCATTTTTTTGTCAAAATGGCTCTTGCAAAAGAGAAACCTTATATTGATTTTTATGTATAAAAATCTATATAACCAATTACTTTGGATAACTAATACCTTTTGGGTCTACATGAGCAGTGTATACTAATAACAATGATGCTATTGTACACACATTGATTTTTTCTTGAAACAATCACTATAATCGAGTACTGTTTCTTGATTAAGAATTTTTGCGCAACATTTTATCATTGCAACTTCTAAAGGGTTTCATTTGAAACGTCTATCATGTAGGATAAAATTTACCATTAGATATCAAATACTATAATTCATAAAACTAACAATAATTTATACTAAATTATGGCCCTTACATACAAACAAAAATTCTAAGTTAAGTTCTAATGCAACATTTTATCTTGGCAACTACTGAAGGGATTAATTTGAATATTCACACATGACTACGGTATTACCATCGGAAGTCAATTTTAAAGTTGCATCACTCTAGCTTGAATTTTTACTATTTTAAATTGTAAGCCTTTTATATTGAAAATGTTTTAGTAAGAAGATCTGCAAAAAATAAAAAAGCTGCAGTCAATGAAAGTTTTCTTGTTGAATTTTTCTCATCTCAATTGAATTTCATAATTGATTCCGTTTACAAGACCACTCCTAATAGTAGAGCGCGCTGTCCATTGACGGCTCTCAATTGTTAATTAAACCTCTTACCTGAAATATCCAAACACTTCGTAATACCCAGAATCGACATTGAATAAATTCTAGAATTTTATCCTTCATCATTGCACCTTTAACTTTCAAGTTATCCTATTTCATAGAAGTTGCTCTCTAAAAAGTAAATTCTAAATATTTTGGTCGTCTGAACCACACGGATTACACAAGTAATTATGCACGAAATCCATGTGCCTATTTACGTCATTTAAAACTGGCATGGATAAGATACGAAATGGAGACTTTTAGGCGAAAAGGAGCATATAATGGCAAAACGGAGATTTAATTGTTAGTAAAACCCTTCTTAAAATAACAATTATAATACAAATTATATTTACTGATAATAAAATCACCATTCTCAAATTAGTGATTTTCATATCAGTCCAATTTTTACAAGAGTTGCTTAAAACGTAGGGTCCACAAAGGCGGATCCAAAGGGGGTCAGGGGGGTCCGGACCCCCCTAGAATTGGGAAAATGTACCTGTCCATTAGTGTATTTCTTGACTGTAAGTCATTTTTGAGAAGCATGGGATCTATGTTAATGTGTACTTATTATTATATGTGTGCGTATTTAACGAGTGTGAGGACTCTGGTGCCAGTGGGTTTAACGCCGTGTCGACAAACATTATTGTCATTTTACTGAGGCAAGCTCACCTTACCTAGGTTTCCTGGACCTTGTCTATAACCAAGACTAATCAACCCTTCCAAACGTTCGATATCTTGTCCATTATATTATGCATAATATTATGTACACGATTTTTCCTTTTTTAGATCGGACTAAGCATTTTTGATTTGGTGAAAATGTTTAGTACAGATCCTGCAAAGGTGTGCCTTCAGATTTAAATTGACCATGTAAATGTTATATTTCTTACCAGACTAGGCTGAATATAATATCTTTATACAATACAAACAAAATATTTAGCCCTATACTTGTATGAAGGGCATGTTTCTTCATTTTATTTTATCATAATTACATGTTTTTACTATGGGTTATATATATAATATATGCGGGTGATCACCATGGGATTCATTTAAATTTCTTTTTTTTTTCGTATGTCTGTTTATGATAATGCCATGTTCACTATATGTGTTTGTAAATTTCATTCTGTTTGCTATAAACATGATGTATGTTTAGAGCAATAAAGGTTGTTGTTGTTGTTATACCTAATCAATGGAGGAAAATCAACATTATTGTCGAATATCCATGGAAGAGTATAACCAGTCCGGGTGAGACTCTAACTAGCAACCTCTTAGGGACACTTGATTCGAAATCCTGAGCTTGGCCTTTGTAAGACACCGAAGCAGAACACATATTTTACTTTAAACAATAATTAAAACAAAAACATTTGGTTTTTACATGCCGGTATACGTACGTATGCATTATTTTTAATAGTTTAAAAAAAATAAACGTCTGTACTAGACAAACCAAATATTAAGTTGATAAATTGTCATTTGCATTTCATCAATTAATGGACTATAAATAAATAAAATGTAGTAAGATGATTAATAGTTCACCAGAACCAATCATCGTTGTTGCCTACGTCATCATTGCTTTCGTCATCTTGTTTTTGTTCATATTGTCCCCAGCTGAAGTAATCCACTCTCAAGTTAAACTTATCAAAACCATTTTCTAACATATCAGCGGATATTCTCTTTTCACACCATTTCTCACAACATTTCAGTGAACAACATTCATGGAACACCATGTTAACTGTGTTAAGAAGTCGCCTTTGTAGTAACCTTTGGTACAATGGCTTTTCTGGTTGTTCATCTCGTCGTGAAATCGGCTTTGGTTTGACACTAGGTCCTGCTTTACATACACATGAGTTGGAGCACTCTTGAACATCATTTAAGTTTTTTTTCGGCACTTCAGGGATACTTGTGGGTGGGTTTTCTGTGCCCAGTCGAAACGTGATCTTTGGTCTTTTCATTTCGCTTACTGTATCAGCGTCTTCATCAGACTTTCTCTTTTAATTATTCTCATCTGTATGTGGTTGGTTTTTAATCGCGATGTTTTCGTGTGCATTACTATTCACTTTGACTTTATTTTCATCATTTGCCACCATTTTCTTAACTTTGCAATCATCATTACAATCACCAGTGTTTTCTTCCAAGCGTCTTTTGGAACCTCTTGCCTTTGTTGTATGGTCTGGAAAATAAAAATAGAACACAATAGTTTTTTAAGTGAAAATCTTTAGTTTAATGATATTTTACTGTTTTCATATACATGTAACGGTAATCAGATATGTGTAATTTCAAGTTTTTTCAACTTGCCCACGTACAATTGCAACCTAAAAAATCAACTTGTCCAGAATCAAAACTTACTTGCCCAGAAGTTCAATACTCGAAAAAAAATTATAGAACTATGATGTTAAGTAAATACTGTAAGTAATGATAAATGATTGATAATAAAAATAGTTCACTGTTTAATGTGATAGAAGCATTGAAATATCTATATTTTAAGTACATTGTATAGCTATGTTAGAATTATTTTACAGCTAAAAATATAACTTGTCCTCGGACGAGTGGGTTGGACATATTTACTCGTCCGCAGCCATATAGGTACGAGTCTGACAAGTCGGGCATAGGAATTCCACACCCCAGGTAATGTACATACAAATTAATAAAAAGTAAATCTTTAAAGCCATAGTAGAGCATAAACAATTTCACATTGCAGATAACAAAAGCAATAAGGCTGGGTCACAAGTTGAAGCAACATCAGCAAAAGACCCTCCTTTTGTGGGATCGTTGTTTTTATTATTAGGATCAGCCTTCATCTTAATTAGGGTCTTGTTTAAAATTGCATTTAGTTGCATGTAAGTACATCAGCTTTAAGGGTAGAAATGTATGTGTTTATGCCTTTGGGGACATGTTCGATTAACAGTGGCCATATTCTGCTATCCATAATAAACAAAAGGTCTACATGTTCACATAAAAGTCGTGCGCTATCTGTGCATAACTTACAAAAAACAGAATTGTTAGCTTGTTGGTTTCACAAGCTAGTACATAAAAAGTACGAGAAAATCCCAAGTACTTAGTACAGTATAGCCTTTGCAGAGCTGTCCTCTACAGAACAAATCCTCTGCACAATAACAACTTTTGACATTTCCCTAAGTTATAATTTTCATTAAATTAAACCTCTGCAGAACAACAACCTCTCATTCTCGTTCCCAGAATCTAGTAGGATTCTCAATACTAGCTAGTATTTAGAATCCTACTAGACTCTGGGAACGAGAATGCAACCTCTGAACAACAACACATTTTAGGTCCTCCCAGTTGGTGTTGCTTAAGAGAGGTTGCACTGTAGTTTTTAAATAGAAATCTACATGTATATTAAAATTACCTTGAAGATGGCTGATTTTCTGTTGAATTACATTCACAATATCTTGTCTAATTTCAGATTCATGTTGTCTAATTTTCTTATATCTTTCTGTGTATTCATAGGCTGATCTTTGAGGAGAGTTATCTTTTCTTGTCCATTCTGAGATTTTGTTGGAATCTGCAATAGAGGTTAGACGTTAATAACAGTTGTCAAATGTTTGCTTACAAGTAAGTGTTGATTAAAACAATATATAAATTGATGAATTTTACGATTTGTAGAAACTTGAAATGTATTTTGGTTCAATAGCAAAGACAATAACACACGTTGCTAGCGAGCTGATACCCTTATTCGGGGTATAAAGTGACATGATCTCCGGAATGCAATAATACATTTATTATGTTCGTTAATTTCTTGCAGCTGCCTGCCAAAATTACGACTAATTCAAATGTACCTGGAAGTGGACTCGAGAGTGATTAATATAAGTTGTATGAACTTGCTTCACAGTCTAGCGAAATAAATTAGTATAAATAAACTCACCAGTGATGGTTTGTCTCGAAGAAAAACTAGATTTAGAACTTTCATTATCATTAAACACTATGTACTTGTTTGGTTTCCATTTTTTTTCAGTTGTTATGGTGACACTCTTGACACTTTGATCACTGAAATCAAATAAATTTATATATATCTAATAGGGACAAAAGTGCTAAAAATTAAAACATATATGCTAACCTACACTGAGCTTGTCGTTATTTTTATGTTCATTTTAATTTCGCTTTAAAAATTATTTAAAACAATAACAACCTGTAGTGTCGTTTTTTAAATTAAAAAATAGACATTATTTCATTACAATTTTCTGTATCGAAATATAATAGAATTGAAAATATTTCATAGACCTCAGGAAATCTTTTGAAGATCTGACTTAGAGGAAGGTTGCAATAAACAGAGGAAATGCTTATAATAAGTAACATTCTGTATTTAAAGCTCAACGTTTGACGAAATTTAATTTTAAATAAACACTTACCTATTCCTTGCTAACTCTGTACAAACATTTCCAGTCAATTTTTTCATGTCTCTCATTATTTCTTCTTGTAATATAAATCTGTATCTCTTATATGATGCTGCTTTGTGCGCTTTATATGTCGTTATAGTGATTCTGACGTTGTATACGTTACGTTATTACGTCATAGGTAACTGTGACGTTTTTTGACGTCATGACGTTAGAGGACGTAAAATATTATAATATTGAGTGTTTTCCAGCATAAATTTCATCATCAATAGCCATCAGGCGCGTAGCTACCAGTACGCAGAGTACGCAGCTGCGTACACACTGGTCCAGAAAATTGTAAAAATACAATATTTAAATATTTTTGTTTTGTTGGGTTTACCGTCATAGCAACACATTGTATATGTCATATAACGGCGGTCAGTCAACTTAGTCACTGTCCTGGAAAGGCTAAATCTCTGGATTTAGCTGTTAACCAACTACAAAGCACATACTTTAGATTATAGAAATTATACCTTTGTGAATGTAAACCAAATAAAAAAGTGGTAAAATACAATAACAAAAAATTATAACAATAATTAACTATATATACATTATTGTTTTATTTATACATATAGATCTATACATTTTTATACAATTTACAATTTTATATTCAATATACAACTTTATATACAGTAAATCTAATGTATGTAATATGCGGTTCAATGTGCAATATTTTATCCCATACGCAATATAGAATAGCATGAAATGCAGTAGTAGTGAAACAGTTAAACATATTTTAAATCAATCAATAAAGTAATGTGAAGTACTGACACAATTAAATGCTTGTGCAACTATTAAAGTGCAGTAATAAACTTTCGCCTCAAACAAATATAGAAATTCACACAAGTAAAACAAACACAGTTCCGAGATACGTACATATACATGCCGGTAGGGCCTATAACAGGAATTGAGTTACGAAACGAGGGACGAAACATTTTTCTGGGGTATGGTATAGGTTTTTTATGCTCAATCGAAATGTTCGGACAATATCGCCGGCAAAAAAGTTCGTTTTGATAAAACCAAGAGCGTTCGAATGAATAAATCGATGATAAAAGCCACGTATTTCGGTACTTTTTAAAACGGAACTATTTTTGTTTTCGCCCCCTGGACTCTTCGACCTAAAAACTTTCGTAAATTAGTTTCTGTTGAATTCTATGTGCGTCGGTATTTTTGCTACGTATCATTTCTCGTACTTGGAATTTTTCGACACAGAGCTCAAATATTTTTTTTGTACATCTGTGTTTTTTACTATTAAACTTAATTTTCTGTGTTGTAAGACCTTTTTATTAATGTTTTGTTTTTATGTCATTTTTTTGTCAAAATGGCTCTTGCAAAAGAGAAACCTTATATTGATTTTATGTATAAAAATCTATATAACCAATTACTTTGGATAACTAATACCTTTTGGGTCTACATGAGCAGTGTATACTAATAACAATGATGCTATTGTACACACATTGATTTTTTCTTGAAACAATCACTATAATCGAGTACTGTTTCTTGATTAAGATTTTTTGCGCAACATTTTATCATTGCAACTTCTAAAGGGTTTCATTTGAAACGTCTATCATGTAGGATAAAATTTACCATTAGATATCAAATACTATAATTCATAAAACTAACAATAATTTATACTAAATTATGGCCCTTACATACAAACAAAAATTCTAAGTTAAGTTCTAATGCAACATTTTATCTTGGCAACTACTGAAGGGATTAATTTGAATATTCACACATGACTACGGTATTACCATCGGAAGTCAATTTTAAAGTTGCATCACTCTAGCTTGAATTTTTACTATTTTAAATTGTAAGCCTTTTATTTTAAGAAGATCTGCAAAAAATAAAAAAGCTGCAGTCAATGAAAGTTTTCTTGTTGAATTTTTCTCATCTCAATTGAATTTCATAATTGATTCCGTTTACAAGACCACTCCTAATAGTAGAGCGCGCTGTCCATTGACGGCTCTCAATTGTTAATTAAACCTCTTACCTGAAATATCCAAACACTTCGTAATACCCAGAATCGACATTGAATAAATTCTAGAATTTTATCCTTCATCATTGCACCTTTAACTTTCAAGTTATCCTATTTCATAGAAGTTGCTCTCTAAAAAGTAAATTCTAAATATTTTGGTCGTCTGAACCACACGGATTACACAAGTAATTATGCACGAAATCCATGTGCCTATTTACGTCATTTAAAACTGGCATGGATAAGATACGAAATGGAGACTTTTAGGCGAAAAGGAGCATATAATGGCAAAACGGAGATTTAATTGTTAGTAAAACCCTTCTTAAAATAACAATTATAATACAAATTATATTTACTGATAATAAAATCACCATTCTCAAATTAGTGATTTTCATATCAGTCCAATTTTTACAAGAGTTGCTTAAAACGTAGGGTCCACAAAGGCGGATCCAAAGGGGGTCAGGGGGGTCCGGACCCCCCTAGAATTGGGAAAATGTACCTGTCCATTAGTGTATTTCTTGACTGTAAGTCATTTTTGAGAAGCATGGGATCTATGTTAATGTGTACTTATTATTATATGTGTGCGTATTTAACGAGTGTGAGGACTCTGGTGCCAGTGGGTTTAACGCCGTGTCGACAAACATTATTGTCATTTTACTGAGGCAAGCTCACCTTACCTAGGTTTCCTGGACCTTGTCTATAACCAAGACTAATCAACCCTTCCAAACGTTCGATATCTTGTCCATTATATTATGCATAATATTATGTACACGATTTTTCCTTTTTTAGATCGGACTAAGCATTTTTGATTTGGTGAAAATGTTTAGTACAGATCCTGCAAAGGTGTGCCTTCAGATTTAAATTGACCATGTAAATGTTATATTTCTTACCAGACTAGGCTGAATATAATATCTTTATACAATACAAACAAAATATTTAGCCCTATACTTGTATGAAGGGCATGTTTCTTCATTTTATTTTATCATAATTACATGTTTTTACTATGGGTTATATATATAATATATGCGGGTGATCACCATGGGATTCATTTAAATTTCTTTTTTTTTTCGTATGTCTGTTTATGATAATGCCATGTTCACTATATGTGTTTGTAAATTTCATTCTGTTTGCTATAAACATGATGTATGTTTAGAGCAATAAAGGTTGTTGTTGTTGTTATACCTAATCAATGGAGGAAAATCAACATTATTGTCGAATATCCATGGAAGAGTATAACCAGTCCGGGTGAGACTCTAACTAGCAACCTCTTAGGGACACTTGATTCGAAATCCTGAGCTTGGCCTTTGTAAGACACCGAAGCAGAACACATATTTTACTTTAAACAATAATTAAAACAAAAACATTTGGTTTTTACATGCCGGTATACGTACGTATGCATTATTTTTAATAGTTTAAAAAAAATAAACGTCTGTACTAGACAAACCAAATATTAAGTTGATAAATTGTCATTTGCATTTCATCAATTAATGGACTATAAATAAATAAAATGTAGTAAGATGATTAATAGTTCACCAGAACCAATCATCGTTGTTGCCTACGTCATCATTGCTTTCGTCATCTTGTTTTTGTTCATATTGTCCCCAGCTGAAGTAATCCACTCTCAAGTTAAACTTATCAAAACCATTTTCTAACATATCAGCGGATATTCTCTTTTCACACCATTTCTCACAACATTTCAGTGAACAACATTCATGGAACACCATGTTAACTGTGTTAAGAAGTCGCCTTTGTAGTAACCTTTGGTACAATGGCTTTTCTGGTTGTTCATCTCGTCGTGAAATCGGCTTTGGTTTGACACTAGGTCCTGCTTTACATACACATGAGTTGGAGCACTCTTGAACATCATTTAAGTTTTTTTTCGGCACTTCAGGGATACTTGTGGGTGGGTTTTCTGTGCCCAGTCGAAACGTGATCTTTGGTCTTTTCATTTCGCTTACTGTATCAGCGTCTTCATCAGACTTTCTCTTTTAATTATTCTCATCTGTATGTGGTTGGTTTTTAATCGCGATGTTTTCGTGTGCATTACTATTCACTTTGACTTTATTTTCATCATTTGCCACCATTTTCTTAACTTTGCAATCATCATTACAATCACCAGTGTTTTCTTCCAAGCGTCTTTTGGAACCTCTTGCCTTTGTTGTATGGTCTGGAAAATAAAAATAGAACACAATAGTTTTTTAAGTGAAAATCTTTAGTTTAATGATATTTTACTGTTTTCATATACATGTAACGGTAATCAGATATGTGTAATTTCAAGTTTTTTCAACTTGCCCACGTACAATTGCAACCTAAAAAATCAACTTGTCCAGAATCAAAACTTACTTGCCCAGAAGTTCAATACTCGAAAAAAAATTATAGAACTATGATGTTAAGTAAATACTGTAAGTAATGATAAATGATTGATAATAAAAATAGTTCACTGTTTAATGTGATAGAAGCATTGAAATATCTATATTTTAAGTACATTGTATAGCTATGTTAGAATTATTTTACAGCTAAAAATATAACTTGTCCTCGGACGAGTGGGTTGGACATATTTACTCGTCCGCAGCCATATAGGTACGAGTCTGACAAGTCGGGCATAGGAATTCCACACCCCAGGTAATGTACATACAAATTAATAAAAAGTAAATCTTTAAAGCCATAGTAGAGCATAAACAATTTCACATTGCAGATAACAAAAGCAATAAGGCTGGGTCACAAGTTGAAGCAACATCAGCAAAAGACCCTCCTTTTGTGGGATCGTTGTTTTTATTATTAGGATCAGCCTTCATCTTAATTAGGGTCTTGTTTAAAATTGCATTTAGTTGCATGTAAGTACATCAGCTTTAAGGGTAGAAATGTATGTGTTTATGCCTTTGGGGACATGTTCGATTAACAGTGGCCATATTCTGCTATCCATAATAAACAAAAGGTCTACATGTTCACATAAAAGTCGTGCGCTATCTGTGCATAACTTACAAAAAACAGAATTGTTAGCTTGTTGGTTTCACAAGCTAGTACATAAAAAGTACGAGAAAATCCCAAGTACTTAGTACAGTATAGCCTTTGCAGAGCTGTCCTCTACAGAACAAATCCTCTGCACAATAACAACTTTTGACATTTCCCTAAGTTATAATTTTCATTAAATTAAACCTCTGCAGAACAACAACCTCTCATTCTCGTTCCCAGAATCTAGTAGGATTCTCAATACTAGCTAGTATTTAGAATCCTACTAGACTCTGGGAACGAGAATGCAACCTCTGAACAACAACACATTTTAGGTCCTCCCAGTTGGTGTTGCTTAAGAGAGGTTGCACTGTAGTTTTTAAATAGAAATCTACATGTATATTAAAATTACCTTGAAGATGGCTGATTTTCTGTTGAATTACATTCACAATATCTTGTCTAATTTCAGATTCATGTTGTCTAATTTTCTTATATCTTTCTGTGTATTCATAGGCTGATCTTTGAGGAGAGTTATCTTTTCTTGTCCATTCTGAGATTTTGTTGGAATCTGCAATAGAGGTTAGACGTTAATAACAGTTGTCAAATGTTTGCTTACAAGTAAGTGTTGATTAAAACAATATATAAATTGATGAATTTTACGATTTGTAGAAACTTGAAATGTATTTTGGTTCAATAGCAAAGACAATAACACACGTTGCTAGCGAGCTGATACCCTTATTCGGGGTATAAAGTGACATGATCTCCGGAATGCAATAATACATTTATTATGTTCGTTAATTTCTTGCAGCTGCCTGCCAAAATTACGACTAATTCAAATGTACCTGGAAGTGGACTCGAGAGTGATTAATATAAGTTGTATGAACTTGCTTCACAGTCTAGCGAAATAAATTAGTATAAATAAACTCACCAGTGATGGTTTGTCTCGAAGAAAAACTAGATTTAGAACTTTCATTATCATTAAACACTATGTACTTGTTTGGTTTCCATTTTTTTTCAGTTGTTATGGTGACACTCTTGACACTTTGATCACTGAAATCAAATAAATTTATATATATCTAATAGGGACAAAAGTGCTAAAAATTAAAACATATATGCTAACCTACACTGAGCTTGTCGTTATTTTTATGTTCATTTTAATTTCGCTTTAAAAATTATTTAAAACAATAACAACCTGTAGTGTCGTTTTTTAAATTAAAAAATAGACATTATTTCATTACAATTTTCTGTATCGAAATATAATAGAATTGAAAATATTTCATAGACCTCAGGAAATCTTTTGAAGATCTGACTTAGAGGAAGGTTGCAATAAACAGAGGAAATGCTTATAATAAGTAACATTCTGTATTTAAAGCTCAACGTTTGACGAAATTTAATTTTAAATAAACACTTACCTATTCCTTGCTAACTCTGTACAAACATTTCCAGTCAATTTTTTCATGTCTCTCATTATTTCTTCTTGTAATATAAATCTGTATCTCTTATATGATGCTGCTTTGTGCGCTTTATATGTCGTTATAGTGATTCTGACGTTGTATACGTTACGTTATTACGTCATAGGTAACTGTGACGTTTTTTGACGTCATGACGTTAGAGGACGTAAAATATTATAATATTGAGTGTTTTCCAGCATAAATTTCATCATCAATAGCCATCAGGCGCGTAGCTACCAGTACGCAGAGTACGCAGCTGCGTACACACTGGTCCAGAAAATTGTAAAAATACAATATTTAAATATTTTTGTTTTGTTGGGTTTACCGTCATAGCAACACATTGTATATGTCATATAACGGCGGTCAGTCAACTTAGTCACTGTCCTGGAAAGGCTAAATCTCTGGATTTAGCTGTTAACCAACTACAAAGCACATACTTTAGATTATAGAAATTATACCTTTGTGAATGTAAACCAAATAAAAAAGTGGTAAAATACAATAACAAAAAATTATAACAATAATTAACTATATATACATTATTGTTTTATTTATACATATAGATCTATACATTTTTATACAATTTACAATTTTATATTCAATATACAACTTTATATACAGTAAATCTAATGTATGTAATATGCGGTTCAATGTGCAATATTTTATCCCATACGCAATATAGAATAGCATGAAATGCAGTAGTAGTGAAACAGTTAAACATATTTTAAATCAATCAATAAAGTAATGTGAAGTACTGACACAATTAAATGCTTGTGCAACTATTAAAGTGCAGTAATAAACTTTCGCCTCAAACAAATATAGAAATTCACACAAGTAAAACAAACACAGTTCCGAGATACGTACATATACATGCCGGTAGGGCCTATAACAGGAATTGAGTTACGAAACGAGGGACGAAACATTTTTCTGGGGTATGGTATAGGTTTTTTATGCTCAATCGAAATGTTCGGACAATATCGCCGGCAAAAAAGTTCGTTTTGATAAAACCAAGAGCGTTCGAATGAATAAATCGATGATAAAAGCCACGTATTTCGGTACTTTTTAAAACGGAACTATTTTTGTTTTCGCCCCCTGGACTCTTCGACCTAAAAACTTTCGTAAATTAGTTTCTGTTGAATTCTATGTGCGTCGGTATTTTTGCTACGTATCATTTCTCGTACTTGGAATTTTTCGACACAGAGCTCAAATATTTTTTTTGTACATCTGTGTTTTTTACTATTAAACTTAATTTTCTGTGTTGTAAGACCTTTTTATTAATGTTTTGTTTTTATGTCATTTTTTTGTCAAAATGGCTCTTGCAAAAGAGAAACCTTATATTGATTTTATGTATAAAAATCTATATAACCAATTACTTTGGATAACTAATACCTTTTGGGTCTACATGAGCAGTGTATACTAATAACAATGATGCTATTGTACACACATTGATTTTTTCTTGAAACAATCACTATAATCGAGTACTGTTTCTTGATTAAGATTTTTTGCGCAACATTTTATCATTGCAACTTCTAAAGGGTTTCATTTGAAACGTCTATCATGTAGGATAAAATTTACCATTAGATATCAAATACTATAATTCATAAAACTAACAATAATTTATACTAAATTATGGCCCTTACATACAAACAAAAATTCTAAGTTAAGTTCTAATGCAACATTTTATCTTGGCAACTACTGAAGGGATTAATTTGAATATTCACACATGACTACGGTATTACCATCGGAAGTCAATTTTAAAGTTGCATCACTCTAGCTTGAATTTTTACTATTTTAAATTGTAAGCCTTTTATTTTAAGAAGATCTGCAAAAAATAAAAAAGCTGCAGTCAATGAAAGTTTTCTTGTTGAATTTTTCTCATCTCAATTGAATTTCATAATTGATTCCGTTTACAAGACCACTCCTAATAGTAGAGCGCGCTGTCCATTGACGGCTCTCAATTGTTAATTAAACCTCTTACCTGAAATATCCAAACACTTCGTAATACCCAGAATCGACATTGAATAAATTCTAGAATTTTATCCTTCATCATTGCACCTTTAACTTTCAAGTTATCCTATTTCATAGAAGTTGCTCTCTAAAAAGTAAATTCTAAATATTTTGGTCGTCTGAACCACACGGATTACACAAGTAATTATGCACGAAATCCATGTGCCTATTTACGTCATTTAAAACTGGCATGGACAAGATACGAAATGGAGACTTTTAGGCGAAAAGGAGCATATAATGGCAAAACGGAGATTTAATTGTTAGTAAAACCCTTCTTAAAATAACAATTATAATACAAATTATATTTACTGATAATAAAATCACCATTCTCAAATTAGTGATTTTCATATCAGTCCAATTTTTACAAGAGTTGCTTAAAACGTAGGGTCCACAAAGGCGGATCCAAAGGGGGTCAGGGGGGTCCGGACCCCCCTAGAATTGGGAAAATGTACCTGTCCATTAGTGTATTTCTTGACTGTAAGTCATTTTTGAGAAGCATGGGATCTATGTTAATGTGTACTTATTATTATATGTGTGCGTATTTAACGAGTGTGAGGACTCTGGTGCCAGTGGGTTTAACGCCGTGTCGACAAACATTATTGTCATTTTACTGAGGCAAGCTCACCTTACCTAGGTTTCCTGGACCTTGTCTATAACCAAGACTAATCAACCCTTCCAAACGTTCGATATCTTGTCCATTATATTATGCATAATATTATGTACACGATTTTTCCTTTTTTAGATCGGACTAAGCATTTTTGATTTGGTGAAAATGTTTAGTACAGATCCTGCAAAGGTGTGCCTTCAGATTTAAATTGACCATGTAAATGTTATATTTCTTACCAGACTAGGCTGAATATAATATCTTTATACAATACAAACAAAATATTTAGCCCTATACTTGTATGAAGGGCATGTTTCTTCATTTTATTTTATCATAATTACATGTTTTTACTATGGGTTATATATATAATATATGCGGGTGATCACCATGGGATTCATTTAAATTTCTTTTTTTTTCGTATGTCTGTTTATGATAATGCCATGTTCACTATATGTGTTTGTAAATTTCATTCTGTTTGCTATAAACATGATGTATGTTTAGAGCAATAAAGGTTGTTGTTGTTGTTATACCTAATCAATGGAGGAAAATCAACATTATTGTCGAATATCCATGGAAGAGTATAACCAGTCCGGGTGAGACTCTAACTAGCAACCTCTTAGGGACACTTGATTCGAAATCCTGAGCTTGGCCTTTGTAAGACACCGAAGCAGAACACATATTTTACTTTAAACAATAATTAAAACAAAAACATTTGGTTTTTACATGCCGGTAAACGTACGTATACATTATTTTTAATAGTTTAAAAAAAAATAAACGTCTGTACTAGACAAACCAAATATTAAGTTGATAAATTGTCATTTGCATTTCATCAATTAATGGACTATAAATAAATAAAATGTAGTAAGATGATTAATAGTTCACCAGAACCAATCATCGTTGTTGCCTACGTCATCATTGCTTTCGTCATCTTGTTTTTGTTCATATTGTCCCCAGCTGAAGTAATCCACTCTCAATTTAAACTTATCAAAACCATTTTCTAACATATCAGCGGATATTCTCTTTTCACACCATTTCTCACAACATTTCAGTGAACAACATTCATGGAACACCATGTTAACTGTGTTAAGAAGTCGCCTTTGTAGTAACCTTTGGTACAATGGCTTTTCTGGTTGTTCATCTCGTCGTGAAATCGGCTTTGGTTTGACACTAGGTCCTGCTTTACATACACATGAGTTGGAGCACTCTTGAACATCATTTAAGTTTTTTTTCGGCACTTCAGGGATACTTGTGGGTGGGTTTTCTGTGCCCAGTCGAAACGTGATCTTTGGTCTTTTCATTTCGCTTACTGTATCAGCGTCTTCATCAGACTTTCTCTTTTAATTATTCTCATCTGTATGTGGTTGGTTTTTAATCGCGATGTTTTCGTGTGCATTACTATTCACTTTGACTTTATTTTCATCATTTGCCACCATTTTCTTAACTTTGCAATCATCATTACAATCACCAGTGTTTTCTTCCAAGCGTCTTTTGGAACCTCTTGCCTTTGTTGTATGGTCTGGAAAATAAAAATAGAACACAATAGTTTTTTAAGTGAAAATCTTTAGTTTAATGATATTTTACTGTTTTCATATACATGTAACGGTAATCAGATATGTGTAATTTCAAGTTTTTTCAACTTGCCCACGTACAATTGCAACCTAAAAAATCAACTTGTCCAGAATCAAAACTTACTTGCCCAGAAGTTCAATACTCGAAAAAAAATTATAGAACTATGATGTTAAGTAAATACTGTAAGTAATGATAAATGATTGATAATAAAAATAGTTCACTGTTTAATGTGATAGAAGCATTGAAATATCTATATTTTAAGTACATTGTATAGCTATGTTAGAATTATTTTACAGCTAAAAATATAACTTGTCCTCGGACGAGTGGGTTGGACATATTTACTCGTCCGCAGCCATATAGGTACGAGTCTGACAAGTCGGGCATAGGAATTCCACACCCCAGGTAATGTACATACAAATTAATAAAAAGTAAATCTTTAAAGCCATAGTAGAGCATAAACAATTTCACATTGCAGATAACAAAAGCAATAAGGCTGGGTCACAAGTTGAAGCAACATCAGCAAAAGACCCTCCTTTTGTGGGATCGTTGTTTTTATTATTAGGATCAGCCTTCATCTTAATTAGGGTCTTGTTTAAAATTGCATTTAGTTGCATGTAAGTACATCAGCTTTAAGGGTAGAAATGTATGTGTTTATGCCTTTAGGGACATGTTCGATTAACAGTGGCCATATTCTGCTATCCACAATAAACAAACATTTTCGCTTTAAAAATTATTTAAAACAATAACAACCTGTAGCGTCGTTTTTTAAATTAAAAAATAGACATTATTTCATTACCATTTTCTGTATCGAAATATAATAGAATTGAAAATATTTCATAGACCTCAGGAAATCTTTTGAAGATCTGACTTAGAGGAAGGTTGCAATAAACAGTGGAAATGCTTATAATAAGTAACATTCTGTATTTAAAGCTCAACGTTTGACGAAATTTAATTTTAAATAAACACTTACCTATTCCTTGCTAACTCTGTACAAACATTTCCAGTCAATTTTGTCATGTCTCTCATTATTTCTTCTTGTAATATAAATCTGTATCTCTTATATGATGCTGCTTTGTGCGCTTTATATGTCGTTATAGTGATTCTGACGTTGTATACGTTACGTTATTACGTCATAGGTAACTGTGACGTTTTTTGACGTCATGACGTTAGAGGACGTAAAATATTATAATATTGAGTGTTTTCCAGCATAAATTTCATCATCAATAGCCATCAGGCGCGTAGCTACCAGTACGCAGAGTACGCAGCTGCGTACACACTGGTCCAGAAAATTGTAAAAATACAATATTTAAATATTTTTGTTTTGTTGGGTTTACCGTCATAGCAACACATTGTATATGTCATATAACGGCGGTCAGTCAACTTAGTCACTGTCCTGGAAAGGCTAAATCTCTGGATTTAGCTGTTAACCAACTACAAAGCACATACTTTAGATTATAGAAATTATACCTTTGTGAATGTAAACCAAATAAAAAAGTGGTAAAATACAATAACAAAAAATTATAACAATAATTAACTATATATACATTATTGTTTTATTTATACATATAGATCTATACATTTTTATACAATTTACAATTTTATATTCAATATACAACTTTATATACAGTAAATCTAATGTATGTAATATGCGGTTCAATGTGCAATATTTTATCCCATACGCAATATAGAATAGCATGAAATGCAGTAGTAGTGAAACAGTTAAACATATTTTAAATCAATCAATAAAGTAATGTAAAGTACTGACACAATTAAATGCTTGTGCAACTATTAAAGTGCAGTAATAAACTTTCGCCTCAAACAAATATAGAAATTCACACAAGTAAAACAAACACAGTTCCGAGATACGTACATATACATGCCGGTAGGGCCTATAACAGGAATTGAGTTACGAAACGAGGGACGAAACATTTTTCTGGGGTATGGTATAGGTTTTTTATGCTCAATCGAAATGTTCGGACAATATCGCCGGCAAAAAAGTTCGTTTTGATAAAACCAAGAGCGTTCGAATGAATAAATCGATGATAAAAGCCACGTATTTCGGTACTTTTTAAAACGGAACTATTTTTGTTTTCGCCCCCTGGACTCTTCGACCTAAAAACTTTCGTAAATTAGTTTCTGTTGAATTCTATGTGCGTCGGTATTTTTGCTACGTATCATTTCTCGTACTTGGAATTTTTCGACACAGAGCTCAAATATTTTTTTTGTACATCTGTGTTTTTTACTATTAAACTTAATTTTCTGTGTTGTAAGACCTTTTTATTAATGTTTTGTTTTTATGTCATTTTTTTGTCAAAATGGCTCTTGCAAAAGAGAAACCTTATATTGATTTTTATGTATAAAAATCTATATAACCAATTACTTTGGATAACTAATACCTTTTGGGTCTACATGAGCAGTGTATACTAATAACAATGATGCTATTGTACACACATTGATTTTTTCTTGAAACAATCACTATAATCGAGTACTGTTTCTTGATTAAGATTTTTTGCGCAACATTTTATCATTGCAACTTCTAAAGGGTTTCATTCGAAACGTCTATCATGTAGGATAAAATTTACCATTAGATATCAAATACTATAATTCATAAAACTAACAATAATTTATACTAAATTATGGCCCTTACATACAAACAAAAATTCTAAGTTAAGTTCTAATGCAACATTTTATCTTGGCAACTACTGAAGGGATTAATTTGAATATTCACACATGACTACGGTATTACCATCGGAAGTCAATTTTAAAGTTGCATCACTCTAGCTTGAATTTTTACTATTTTAAATTGTAAGCCTTTTATATTGAAAATGTTTTAGTAAGAAGATCTGCAAAAAATAAAAAAGCTGCAGTCAATGAAAGTTTTCTTGTTGAATTTTTCTCATCTCAATTGAATTTCATAATTGATTCCGTTTACAAGACCACTCCTAATAGTAGAGCGCGCTGTCCATTGACGGCTCTCAATTGTTAATTAAACCTCTTACCTGAAATATCCAAACACTTCGTAATACCCAGAATCGACATTGAATAAATTCTAGAATTTTATCCTTCATCATTGCACCTTTAACTTTCAAGTTATCCTATTTCATAGAAGTTGCTCTCTAAAAAGTAAATTCTAAATATTTTGGTCGTCTGAACCACACGGATTACACAAGTAATTATGCACGAAATCCATGTGCCTATTTACGTCATTTAAAACTGGCATGGATAAGATACGAAATGGAGACTTTTAGGCGAAAAGGAGCATATAATGGCAAAACGGAGATTTAATTGTTAGTAAAACCCTTCTTAAAATAACAATTATAATACAAATTATATTTACTGATAATAAAATCACCATTCTCAAATTAGTGATTTTCATATCAGTCCAATTTTTACAAGAGTTGCTTAAAACGTAGGGTCCACAAAGGCGGATCCAAAGGGGGTCAGGGGGGTCCGGACCCCCCTAGAATTGGGAAAATGTACCTGTCCATTAGTGTATTTCTTGACTGTAAGTCATTTTTGAGAAGCATGGGATCTATGTTAATGTGTACTTATTATTATATGTGTGCGTATTTAACGAGTGTGAGGACTCTGGTGCCAGTGGGTTTAACGCCGTGTCGACAAACATTATTGTCATTTTACTGAGGCAAGCTCACCTTACCTAGGTTTCCTGGACCTTGTCTATAACCAAGACTAATCAACCCTTCCAAACGTTCGATATCTTGTCCATTATATTATGCATAATATTATGTACACGATTTTTCCTTTTTTAGATCGGACTAAGCATTTTTGATTTGGTGAAAATGTTTAGTACAGATCCTGCAAAGGTGTGCCTTCAGATTTAAATTGACCATGTAAATGTTATATTTCTTACCAGACTAGGCTGAATATAATATCTTTATACAATACAAACAAAATATTTAGCCCTATACTTGTATGAAGGGCATGTTTCTTCATTTTATTTTATCATAATTACATGTTTTTACTATGGGTTATATATATAATATATGCGGGTGATCACCATGGGATTCATTTAAATTTCTTTTTTTTTTCGTATGTCTGTTTATGATAATGCCATGTTCACTATATGTGTTTGTAAATTTCATTCTGTTTGCTATAAACATGATGTATGTTTAGAGCAATAAAGGTTGTTGTTGTTGTTATACCTAATCAATGGAGGAAAATCAACATTATTGTCGAATATCCATGGAAGAGTATAACCAGTCCGGGTGAGACTCTAACTAGCAACCTCTTAGGGACACTTGATTCGAAATCCTGAGCTTGGCCTTTGTAAGACACCGAAGCAGAACACATATTTTACTTTAAACAATAATTAAAACAAAAACATTTGGTTTTTACATGCCGGTAAACGTACGTATACATTATTTTTAATAGTTTAAAAAAAATAAACGTCTGTACTAGACAAACCAAATATTAAGTTGATAAATTGTCATTTGCATTTCATCAATTAATGGACTATAAATAAATAAAATGTAGTAAGATGATTAATAGTTCACCAGAACCAATCATCGTTGTTGCCTACGTCATCATTGCTTTCGTCATCTTGTTTTTGTTCATATTGTCCCCAGCTGAAGTAATCCACTCTCAATTTAAACTTATCAAAACCATTTTCTAACATATCAGCGGATATTCTCTTTTCACACCATTTCTCACAACATTTCAGTGAACAACATTCATGGAACACCATGTTAACTGTGTTAAGAAGTCGCCTTTGTAGTAACCTTTGGTACAATGGCTTTTCTGGTTGTTCATCTCGTCGTGAAATCGGCTTTGGTTTGACACTAGGTCCTGCTTTACATACACATGAGTTGGAGCACTCTTGAACATCATTTAAGTTTTTTTTCGGCACTTCAGGGATACTTGTGGGTGGGTTTTCTGTGCCCAGTCGAAACGTGATCTTTGGTCTTTTCATTTCGCTTACTGTATCAGCGTCTTCATCAGACTTTCTCTTTTAATTATTCTCATCTGTATGTGGTTGGTTTTTAATCGCGATGTTTTCGTGTGCATTACTATTCACTTTGACTTTATTTTCATCATTTGCCACCATTTTCTTAACTTTGCAATCATCATTACAATCACCAGTGTTTTCTTCCAAGCGTCTTTTGGAACCTCTTGCCTTTGTTGTATGGTCTGGAAAATAAAAATAGAACACAATAGTTTTTTAAGTGAAAATCTTTAGTTTAATGATATTTTACTGTTTTCATATACATGTAACGGTAATCAGATATGTGTAATTTCAAGTTTTTTCAACTTGCCCACGTACAATTGCAACCTAAAAAATCAACTTGTCCAGAATCAAAACTTACTTGCCCAGAAGTTCAATACTCGAAAAAAAATTATAGAACTATGATGTTAAGTAAATACTGTAAGTAATGATAAATGATTGATAATAAAAATAGTTCACTGTTTAATGTGATAGAAGCATTGAAATATCTATATTTTAAGTACATTGTATAGCTATGTTAGAATTATTTTACAGCTAAAAATATAACTTGTCCTCGGACGAGTGGGTTGGACATATTTACTCGTCCGCAGCCATATAGGTACGAGTCTGACAAGTCGGGCATAGGAATTCCACACCCCAGGTAATGTACATACAAATTAATAAAAAGTAAATCTTTAAAGCCATAGTAGAGCATAAACAATTTCACATTGCAGATAACAAAAGCAATAAGGCTGGGTCACAAGTTGAAGCAACATCAGCAAAAGACCCTCCTTTTGTGGGATCGTTGTTTTTATTATTAGGATCAGCCTTCATCTTAATTAGGGTCTTGTTTAAAATTGCATTTAGTTGCATGTAAGTACATCAGCTTTAAGGGTAGAAATGTATGTGTTTATGCCTTTAGGGACATGTTCGATTAACAGTGGCCATATTCTGCTATCCATAATAAACAAAAGGTCTACATGTTCACATAAAAGTCGTGCGCTATCTGTGCATAACTTACAAAAAACAGAATTGTTAGCTTGTTGGTTTCACAAGCTAGTACATAAAAAGTACGAGAAAATCCCAAGTACTTAGTACAGTATAGCCTTTGCAGAGCTGTCCTCTACAGAACAAATCCTCTGCACAATAACAACTTTTGACATTTCCCTAAGTTATAATTTTCATTAAATTAAACCTCTGCAGAACAACAACCTCTCATTCTCGTTCCCAGAATCTAGTAGGATTCTCAATACTAGCTAGTATTTAGAATCCTACTAGACTCTGGGAACGAGAATGCAACCTCTGAACAACAACACATTTTAGGTCCTCCCAGTTGGTGTTGCTTAAGAGAGGTTGCACTGTAGTTTTTAAATAGAAATCTACATGTATATTAAAATTACCTTGAAGATGGCTGATTTTCTGTTGAATTACATTCACAATATCTTGTCTAATTTCAGATTCATGTTGTCTAATTTTCTTATATCTTTCTGTGTATTCATAGGCTGATCTTTGAGGAGAGTTATCTTTTCTTGTCCATTCTGAGATTTTGTTGGAATCTGCAATAGAGGTTAGACGTTAATAACAGTTGTCAAATGTTTGCTTACAAGTAAGTGTTGATTAAAACAATATATAAATTGATGAATTTTACGATTTGTAGAAACTTGAAATGTATTTTGGTTCAATAGCAAAGACAATAACACACGTTGCTAGCGAGCTGATACCCTTATTCGGGGTATAAAGTGACATGATCTCCGGAATGCAATAATACATTTTATTATGTTCGTTAATTTCTTGCAGCTGCCTGCCAAAATTACGACTAATTCAAATGTACCTGGAAGTGGACTCGAGAGTGATTAATATAAGTTGTATGAACTTGCTTCACAGTCTAGCGAAATAAATTAGTATAAATAAACTCACCAGTGATGGTTTGTCTCGAAGAAAAACTAGATTTAGAACTTTCATTATCATTAAACACTATGTACTTGTTTGGTTTCCATTTTTTTTCAGTTGTTATGGTGACACTCTTGACACTTTGATCACTGAAATCAAATAAATTTATATATATCTAATAGGGACAAAAGTGCTAAAAATTAAAACATATATGCTAACCTACACTGAGCTTGTCGTTATTTTTATGTTCATTTTAATTTCGCTTTAAAAATTATTTAAAACAATAACAACCTGTAGCGTCGTTTTTTAAATTAAAAAATAGACATTATTTCATTACCATTTTCTGTATCGAAATATAATAGAATTGAAAATATTTCATAGACCTCAGGAAATCTTTTGAAGATCTGACTTAGAGGAAGGTTGCAATAAACAGTGGAAATGCTTATAATAAGTAACATTCTGTATTTAAAGCTCAACGTTTGACGAAATTTAATTTTAAATAAACACTTACCTATTCCTTGCTAACTCTGTACAAACATTTCCAGTCAATTTTGTCATGTCTCTCATTATTTCTTCTTGTAATATAAATCTGTATCTCTTATATGATGCTGCTTTGTTCGCTTTATATGTCGTTATAGTGATTCTGACGTTGTATACGTTACGTTATTACGTCATAGGTAACTGTGACGTTTTTTGACGTCATGACGTTAGAGGACGTAAAATATTATAATATTGAGTGTTTTCCAGCATAAATTTCATCATCAATAGCCATCAGGCGCGTAGCTACCAGTACGCAGAGTACGCAGCTGCGTACACACTGGTCCAGAAAATTGTAAAAATACAATATTTAAATATTTTTGTTTTGTTGGGTTTACCGTCATAGCAACACATTGTATATGTCATATAACGGCGGTCAGTCAACTTAGTCACTGTCCTGGAAAGGCTAAATCTCTGGATTTAGCTGTTAACCAACTACAAAGCACATACTTTAGATTATAGAAATTATACCTTTGTGAATGTAAACCAAATAAAAAAGTGGTAAAATACAATAACAAAAAATTATAACAATAATTAACTATATATACATTATTGTTTTATTTATACATATAGATCTATACATTTTTATACAATTTACAATTTTATATTCAATATACAACTTTATATACAGTAAATCTAATGTATGTAATATGCGGTTCAATGTGCAATATTTTATCCCATACGCAATATAGAATAGCATGAAATGCAGTAGTAGTGAAACAGTTAAACATATTTTAAATCAATCAATAAAGTAATGTGAAGTACTGACACAATTAAATGCTTGTGCAACTATTAAAGTGCAGTAATAAACTTTCGCCTCAAACAAATATAGAAATTCACACAAGTAAAACAAACACAGTTCCGAGATACGTACATATACATGCCGGTAGGGCCTATAACAGGAATTGAGTTACGAAACGAGGGACGAAACATTTTTCTGGGGTATGGTATAGGTTTTTTATGCTCAATCGAAATGTTCGGACAATATCGCCGGCAAAAAAGTTCGTTTTGATAAAACCAAGAGCGTTCGAATGAATAAATCGATGATAAAAGCCACGTATTTCGGTACTTTTTAAAACGGAACTATTTTTGTTTTCGCCCCCTGGACTCTTCGACCTAAAAACTTTCGTAAATTAGTTTCTGTTGAATTCTATGTGCGTCGGTATTTTTGCTACGTATCATTTCTCGTACTTGGAATTTTTCGACACAGAGCTCAAATATTTTTTTTGTACATCTGTGTTTTTTACTATTAAACTTAATTTTCTGTGTTGTAAGACCTTTTTATTAATGTTTTGTTTTTATGTCATTTTTTTGTCAAAATGGCTCTTGCAAAAGAGAAACCTTATATTGATTTTTATGTATAAAAATCTATATAACCAATTACTTTGGATAACTAATACCTTTTGGGTCTACATGAGCAGTGTATACTAATAACAATGATGCTATTGTACACACATTGATTTTTTCTTGAAACAATCACTATAATCGAGTACTGTTTCTTGATTAAGATTTTTTGCGCAACATTTTATCATTGCAACTTCTAAAGGGTTTCATTTGAAACGTCTATCATGTAGGATAAAATTTACCATTAGATATCAAATACTATAATTCATAAAACTAACAATAATTTATACTAAATTATGGCCCTTACATACAAACAAAAATTCTAAGTTAAGTTCTAATGCAACATTTTATCTTGGCAACTACTGAAGGGATTAATTTGAATATTCACACATGACTACGGTATTACCATCGGAAGTCAATTTTAAAGTTGCATCACTCTAGCTTGAATTTTTACTATTTTAAATTGTAAGCCTTTTATATTGAAAATGTTTTAGTAAGAAGATCTGCAAAAAATAAAAAAGCTGCAGTCAATGAAAGTTTTCTTGTTGAATTTTTCTCATCTCAATTGAATTTCATAATTGATTCCGTTTACAAGACCACTCCTAATAGTAGAGCGCGCTGTCCATTGACGGTTCTCAATTGTTAATTAAACCTCTTACCTGAAATATCCAAACACTTCGTAATACCCAGAATCGACATTGAATAAATTCTAGAATTTTATCCTTCATCATTGCACCTTTAACTTTCAAGTTATCCTATTTCATAGAAGTTGCTCTCTAAAAAGTAAATTCTAAATATTTTGGTCGTCTGAACCACACGGATTACACAAGTAATTATGCACGAAATCCATGTGCCTATTTACGTCATTTAAAACTGGCATGGATAAGATACGAAATGGAGACTTTTAGGCGAAAAGGAGCATATAATGGCAAAACGGAGATTTAATTGTTAGTAAAACCCTTCTTAAAATAACAATTATAATACAAATTATATTTACTGATAATAAAATCACCATTCTCAAATTAGTGATTTTCATATCAGTCCAATTTTTACAAGAGTTGCTTAAAACGTAGGGTCCACAAAGGCGGATCCAAAGGGGGTCAGGGGGGTCCGGACCCCCCTAGAATTGGGAAAATGTACCTGTCCATTAGTGTATTTCTTGACTGTAAGTCATTTTTGAGAAGCATGGGATCTATGTTAATGTGTACTTATTATTATATGTGTGCGTATTTAACGAGTGTGAGGACTCTGGTGCCAGTGGGTTTAACGCCGTGTCGACAAACATTATTGTCATTTTACTGAGGCAAGCTCACCTTACCTAGGTTTCCTGGACCTTGTCTATAACCAAGACTAATCAACCCTTCCAAACGTTCGATATCTTGTCCATTATATTAGGCATAATATTATGTACACGATTTTTCCTTTTTTAGATCGGACTAAGCATTTTTGATTTGGTGAAAATGTTTAGTACAGATCCTGCAAAGGTGTGCCTTAAGATTTAAATTGACCATGTAAATGTTATATTTCTTACCAGACTAGGCTGAATATAATATCTTTATACAATACAAACAAAATATTTAGCCCTATACTTGTATGAAGGGCATGTTTCTTCATTTTATTTTATCATAATTACATGTTTTTACTATGGGTTATATATATAATATATGCGGGTGATCACCATGGGATTCATTTAAATTTCTTTTTTTTTTCGTATGTCTGTTTATGATAATGCCATGTTCACTATATGTGTTTGTAAATTTCATTCTGTTTGCTATAAACATGATGTATGTTTAGAGCAATAAAGGTTGTTGTTGTTGTTATACCTAATCAATGGAGGAAAATCAACATTATTGTCGAATATCCATGGAAGAGTATAACCAGTCCGGGTGAGACTCTAACTAGCAACCTCTTAGGGACACTTGATTCGAAATCCTGAGCTTGGCCTTTGTAAGACACCGAAGCAGAACACATATTTTACTTTAAACAATAATTAAAACAAAAACATTTGGTTTTTACATGCCGGTAAACGTACGTATACATTATTTTTAATAGTTTAAAAAAAATAAACGTCTGTACTAGACAAACCAAATATTAAGTTGATAAATTGTCATTTGCATTTCATCAATTAATGGACTATAAATAAATAAAATGTAGTAAGATGATTAATAGTTCACCAGAACCAATCATCGTTGTTGCCTACGTCATCATTGCTTTCGTCATCTTGTTTTTGTTCATATTGTCCCCAGCTGAAGTAATCCACTCTCAATTTAAACTTATCAAAACCATTTTCTAACATATCAGCGGATATTCTCTTTTCACACCATTTCTCACAACATTTCAGTGAACAACATTCATGGAACACCATGTTAACTGTGTTAAGAAGTCGCCTTTGTAGTAACCTTTGGTACAATGGCTTTTCTGGTTGTTCATCTCGTCGTGAAATCGGCTTTGGTTTGACACTAGGTCCTGCTTTACATACACATGAGTTGGAGCACTCTTGAACATCATTTAAGTTTTTTTTCGGCACTTCAGGGATACTTGTGGGTGGGTTTTCTGTGCCCAGTCGAAACGTGATCTTTGGTCTTTTCATTTCGCTTACTGTATCAGCGTCTTCATCAGACTTTCTCTTTTAATTATTCTCATCTGTATGTGGTTGGTTTTTAATCGCGATGTTTTCGTGTGCATTACTATTCACTTTGACTTTATTTTCATCATTTGCCACCATTTTCTTAACTTTGCAATCATCATTACAATCACCAGTGTTTTCTTCCAAGCGTCTTTTGGAACCTCTTGCCTTTGTTGTATGGTCTGGAAAATAAAAATAGAACACAATAGTTTTTTAAGTGAAAATCTTTAGTTTAATGATATTTTACTGTTTTCATATACATGTAACGGTAATCAGATATGTGTAATTTCAAGTTTTTTCAACTTGCCCACGTACAATTGCAACCTAAAAAATCAACTTGTCCAGAATCAAAACTTACTTGCCCAGAAGTTCAATACTCGAAAAAAAATTATAGAACTATGATGTTAAGTAAATACTGTAAGTAATGATAAATGATTGATAATAAAAATAGTTCACTGTTTAATGTGATAGAAGCATTGAAATATCTATATTTTAAGTACATTGTATAGCTATGTTAGAATTATTTTACAGCTAAAAATATAACTTGTCCTCGGACGAGTGGGTTGGACATATTTACTCGTCCGCAGCCATATAGGTACGAGTCTGACAAGTCGGGCATAGGAATTCCACACCCCAGGTAATGTACATACAAATTAATAAAAAGTAAATCTTTAAAGCCATAGTAGAGCATAAACAATTTCACATTGCAGATAACAAAAGCAATAAGGCTGGGTCACAAGTTGAAGCAACATCAGCAAAAGACCCTCCTTTTGTGGGATCGTTGTTTTTATTATTAGGATCAGCCTTCATCTTAATTAGGGTCTTGTTTAAAATTGCATTTAGTTGCATGTAAGTACATCAGCTTTAAGGGTAGAAATGTATGTGTTTATGCCTTTAGGGACATGTTCGATTAACAGTGGCCATATTCTGCTATCCATAATAAACAAAAGGTCTACATGTTCACATAAAAGTCGTGCGCTATCTGTGCATAACTTACAAAAAACAGAATTGTTAGCTTGTTGGTTTCACAAGCTAGTACATAAAAAGTACGAGAAAATCCCAAGTACTTAGTACAGTATAGCCTTTGCAGAGCTGTCCTCTACAGAACAAATCCTCTGCACAATAACAACTTTTGACATTTCCCTAAGTTATAATTTTCATTAAATTAAACCTCTGCAGAACAACAACCTCTCATTCTCGTTCCCAGAATCTAGTAGGATTCTCAATACTAGCTAGTATTTAGAATCCTACTAGACTCTGGGAACGAGAATGCAACCTCTGAACAACAACACATTTTAGGTCCTCCCAGTTGGTGTTGCTTAAGAGAGGTTGCACTGTAGTTTTTAAATAGAAATCTACATGTATATTAAAATTACCTTGAAGATGGCTGATTTTCTGTTGAATTACATTCACAATATCTTGTCTAATTTCAGATTCATGTTGTCTAATTTTCTTATATCTTTCTGTGTATTCATAGGCTGATCTTTGAGGAGAGTTATCTTTTCTTGTCCATTCTGAGATTTTGTTGGAATCTGCAATAGAGGTTAGACGTTAATAACAGTTGTCAAATGTTTGCTTACAAGTAAGTGTTGATTAAAACAATATATAAATTGATGAATTTTACGATTTGTAGAAACTTGAAATGTATTTTGGTTCAATAGCAAAGACAATAACACACGTTGCTAGCGAGCTGATACCCTTATTCGGGGTATAAAGTGACATGATCTCCGGAATGCAATAATACATTTATTATGTTCGTTAATTTCTTGCAGCTGCCTGCCAAAATTACGACTAATTCAAATGTACCTGGAAGTGGACTCGAGAGTGATTAATATAAGTTGTATGAACTTGCTTCACAGTCTAGCGAAATAAATTAGTATAAATAAACTCACCAGTGATGGTTTGTCTCGAAGAAAAACTAGATTTAGAACTTTCATTATCATTAAACACTATGTACTTGTTTGGTTTCCATTTTTTTTCAGTTGTTATGGTGACACTCTTGACACTTTGATCACTGAAATCAAATAAATTTATATATATCTAATAGGGACAAAAGTGCTAAAAATTAAAACATATATGCTAACCTACACTGAGCTTGTCGTTATTTTTATGTTCATTTTAATTTCGCTTTAAAAATTATTTAAAACAATAACAACCTGTAGCGTCGTTTTTTAAATTAAAAAATAGACATTATTTCATTACCATTTTCTGTATCGAAATATAATAGAATTGAAAATATTTCATAGACCTCAGGAAATCTTTTGAAGATCTGACTTAGAGGAAGGTTGCAATAAACAGAGGAAATGCTTATAATAAGTAACATTCTGTATTTAAAGCTCAACGTTTGACGAAATTTAATTTTAAATAAACACTTACCTATTCCTTGCTAACTCTGTACAAACATTTCCAGTCAATTTTGTCATGTCTCTCATTATTTCTTCTTGTAATATAAATCTGTATCTCTTATATGATGCTGCTTTGTGCGCTTTATATGTCGTTATAGTGATTCTGACGTTGTATACGTTACGTTATTACGTCATAGGTAACTGTGACGTTTTTTGACGTCATGACGTTAGAGGACGTAAAATATTATAATATTGAGTGTTTTCCAGCATAAATTTCATCATCAATAGCCATCAGGCGCGTAGCTACCAGTACGCAGAGTACGCAGCTGCGTACACACTGGTCCAGAAAATTGTAAAAATACAATATTTAAATATTTTTGTTTTGTTGGGTTTACCGTCATAGCAACACATTGTATATGTCATATAACGGCGGTCAGTCAACTTAGTCACTGTCCTGGAAAGGCTAAATCTCTGGATTTAGCTGTTAACCAACTACAAAGCACATACTTTAGATTATAGAAATTATACCTTTGTGAATGTAAACCAAATAAAAAAGTGGTAAAATACAATAACAAAAAATTATAACAATAATTAACTATATATACATTATTGTTTTATTTATACATATAGATCTATACATTTTTATACAATTTACAATTTTATATTCAATATACAACTTTATATACAGTAAATCTAATGTATGTAATATGCGGTTCAATGTGCAATATTTTATCCCATACGCAATATAGAATAGCATGAAATGCAGTAGTAGTGAAACAGTTAAACATATTTTAAATCAATCAATAAAGTAATGTGAAGTACTGACACAATTAAATGCTTGTGCAACTATTAAAGTGCAGTAATAAACTTTCGCCTCAAACAAATATAGAAATTCACACAAGTAAAACAAACACAGTTCCGAGATACGTACATATACATGCCGGTAGGGCCTATAACAGGAATTGAGTTACGAAACGAGGGACGAAACATTTTTCTGGGGTATGGTATAGGTTTTTTATGCTCAATCGAAATGTTCGGACAATATCGCCGGCAAAAAAGTTCGTTTTGATAAAACCAAGAGCGTTCGAATGAATAAATCGATGATAAAAGCCACGTATTTCGGTACTTTTTAAAACGGAACTATTTTTGTTTTCGCCCCCTGGACTCTTCGACCTAAAAACTTTCGTAAATTAGTTTCTGTTGAATTCTATGTGCGTCGGTATTTTTGCTACGTATCATTTCTCGTACTTGGAATTTTTCGACACAGAGCTCAAATATTTTTTTTGTACGTCTGTGTTTTTTACTATTAAACTTAATTTTCTGTGTTGTAAGACCTTTTTATTAATGTTTTGTTTTTATGTCATTTTTTTGTCAAAATGGCTCTTGCAAAAGAGAAACCTTATATTGATTTTTATGTATAAAAATCTATATAACCAATTACTTTGGATAACTAATACCTTTTGGGTCTACATGAGCAGTGTATACTAATAACAATGATGCTATTGTACACACATTGATTTTTTCTTGAAACAATCACTATAATCGAGTACTGTTTCTTGATTAAGATTTTTTGCGCAACATTTTATCATTGCAACTTCTAAAGGGTTTCATTTGAAACGTCTATCATGTAGGATAAAATTTACCATTAGATATCAAATACTATAATTCATAAAACTAACAATAATTTATACTAAATTATGGCCCTTACATACAAACAAAAATTCTAAGTTAAGTTCTAATGCAACATTTTATCTTGGCAACTACTGAAGGGATTAATTTGAATATTCACACATGACTACGGTATTACCATCGGAAGTCAATTTTAAAGTTGCATCACTCTAGCTTGAATTTTTACTATTTTAAATTGTAAGCCTTTTATATTGAAAATGTTTTAGTAAGAAGATCTGCAAAAAATAAAAAAGCTGCAGTCAATGAAAGTTTTCTTGTTGAATTTTTCTCATCTCAATTGAATTTCATAATTGATTCCGTTTACAAGACCACTCCTAATAGTAGAGCGCGCTGTCCATTGACGGCTCTCAATTGTTAATTAAACCTCTTACCTGAAATATCCAAACACTTCGTAATACCCAGAATCGACATTGAATAAATTCTAGAATTTTATCCTTCATCATTGCACCTTTAACTTTCAAGTTATCCTATTTCATAGAAGTTGCTCTCTAAAAAGTAAATTCTAAATATTTTGGTCGTCTGAACCACACGGATTACACAAGTAATTATGCACGAAATCCATGTGCCTATTTACGTCATTTAAAACTGGCATGGATAAGATACGAAATGGAGACTTTTAGGCGAAAAGGAGCATATAATGGCAAAACGGAGATTTAATTGTTAGTAAAACCCTTCTTAAAATAACAATTATAATACAAATTATATTTACTGATAATAAAATCACCATTCTCAAATTAGTGATTTTCATATCAGTCCAATTTTTACAAGAGTTGCTTAAAACGTAGGGTCCACAAAGGCGGATCCAAAGGGGGTCAGGGGGGTCCGGACCCCCCTAGAATTGGGAAAATGTACCTGTCCATTAGTGTATTTCTTGACTGTAAGTCATTTTTGAGAAGCATGGGATCTATGTTAATGTGTACTTATTATTATATGTGTGCGTATTTAACGAGTGTGAGGACTCTGGTGCCAGTGGGTTTAACGCCGTGTCGACAAACATTATTGTCATTTTACTGAGGCAAGCTCACCTTACCTAGGTTTCCTGGACCTTGTCTATAACCAAGACTAATCAACCCTTCCAAACGTTCGATATCTTGTCCATTATATTATGCATAATATTATGTACACGATTTTTCCTTTTTTAGATCGGACTAAGCATTTTTGATTTGGTGAAAATGTTTAGTACAGATCCTGCAAAGGTGTGCCTTCAGATTTAAATTGACCATGTAAATGTTATATTTCTTACCAGACTAGGCTGAATATAATATCTTTATACAATACAAACAAAATATTTAGCCCTATACTTGTATGAAGGGCATGTTTCTTCATTTTATTTTATCATAATTACATGTTTTTACTATGGGTTATATATATAATATATGCGGGTGATCACCATGGGATTCATTTAAATTTCTTTTTTTTTCGTATGTCTGTTTATGATAATGCCATGTTCACTATATGTGTTTGTAAATTTCATTCTGTTTGCTATAAATATGATGTATGTTTAGAGCAATAAAGGTTGTTGTTGTTGTTATACCTAATCAATGGAGGAAAATCAACATTATTGTCGAATATCCATGGAAGAGTATAACCAGTCCGGGTGAGACTCTAACTAGCAACCTCTTAAGGACACTTGATTCGAAATCCTGAGCTTGGTCTTTGTAAGACACCGAAGCAGAACACATATTTTACTTTAAACAATAATTAAAACAAAAACATTTGGTTTTTACATGCCGGTAAACGTACGTATACATTATTTTTAATAGTTTAAAAAAAATAAACGTCTGTACTAGACAAACCAAATATTAAGTTGATAAATTGTCATTTGCATTTCATCAATTAATGGACTATAAATAAATAAAATGTAGTAAGATGATTAATAGTTCACCAGAACCAATCATCGTTGTTGCCTACGTCATCATTGCTTTCGTCATCTTGTTTTTGTTCATATTGTCCCCAGCTGAAGTAATCCACTCTCAATTTAAACTTATCAAAACCATTTTCTAACATATCAGCGGATATTCTCTTTTCACACCATTTCTCACAACATTTCAGTGAACAACATTCATGGAACACCATGTTAACTGTGTTAAGAAGTCGCCTTTGTAGTAACCTTTGGTACAATGGCTTTTCTGGTTGTTCATCTCGTCGTGAAATCGGCTTTGGTTTGACACTAGGTCCTGCTTTACATACACATGAGTTGGAGCACTCTTGAACATCATTTAAGTTTTTTTTCGGCACTTCAGGGATACTTGTGGGTGGGTTTTCTGTGCCCAGTCGAAACGTGATCTTTGGTCTTTTCATTTCGCTTACTGTATCAGCGTCTTCATCAGACTTTCTCTTTTAATTATTCTCATCTGTATGTGGTTGGTTTTTAATCGCGATGTTTTCGTGTGCATTACTATTCACTTTGACTTTATTTTCATCATTTGCCACCATTTTCTTAACTTTGCAATCATCATTACAATCACCAGTGTTTTCTTCCAAGCGTCTTTTGGAACCTCTTGCCTTTGTTGTATGGTCTGGAAAATAAAAATAGAACACAATAGTTTTTTAAGTGAAAATCTTTAGTTTAATGATATTTTACTGTTTTCATATACATGTAACGGTAATCAGATATGTGTAATTTCAAGTTTTTTCAACTTGCCCACGTACAATTGCAACCTAAAAAATCAACTTGTCCAGAATCAAAACTTACTTGCCCAGAAGTTCAATACTCGAAAAAAAATTATAGAACTATGATGTTAAGTAAATACTGTAAGTAATGATAAATGATTGATAAAAAAAAATAGTTCACTGTTTAATGTGATAGAAGCATTGAAATATCTATATTTTAAGTACATTGTATAGCTATGTTAGAATTATTTTACAGCTAAAAATATAACTTGTCCTCGGACGAGTGGGTTGGACATATTTACTCGTCCGCAGCCATATAGGTACGAGTCTGACAAGTCGGGCATAGGAATTCCACACCCCAGGTAATGTACATACAAATTAATAAAAAGTAAATCTTTAAAGCCATAGTAGAGCATAAACAATTTCACATTGCAGATAACAAAAGCAATAAGGCTGGGTCACAAGTTGAAGCAACATCAGCAAAAGACCCTCCTTTTGTGGGATCGTTGTTTTTATTATTAGGATCAGCCTTCATCTTAATTAGGGTCTTGTTTAAAATTGCATTTAGTTGCATGTAAGTACATCAGCTTTAAGGGTAGAAATGTATGTGTTTATGCCTTTAGGGACATGTTCGATTAACAGTGGCCATATTCTGCTATCCACAATAAACAAACATTTTCGCTTTAAAAATTATTTAAAACAATAACAACCTGTAGCGTCGTTTTTTAAATTAAAAAATAGACATTATTTCATTACCATTTTCTGTATCGAAATATAATAGAATTGAAAATATTTCATAGACCTCAGGAAATCTTTTGAAGATCTGACTTAGAGGAAGGTTGCAATAAACAGAGGAAATGCTTATAATAAGTAACATTCTGTATTTAAAGCTCAACGTTTGACGAAATTTAATTTTAAATAAACACTTACCTATTCCTTGCTAACTCTGTACAAACATTTCCAGTCAATTTTGTCATGTCTCTCATTATTTCTTCTTGTAATATAAATCTGTATCTCTTATATGATGCTGCTTTGTGCGCTTTATATGTCGTTATAGTGATTCTGACGTTGTATACGTTACGTTATTACGTCATAGGTAACTGTGACGTTTTTTGAGGTCATGACGTTAGAGGACGTAAAATATTATAATATTGAGTGTTTTCCAGCATAAATTTCATCATCAATAGCCATCAGGCGCGTAGCTACCAGTACGCAGAGTACGCAGCTGCGTACACACTGGTCCAGAAAATTGTAAAAATACAATATTTAAATATTTTTGTTTTGTTGGGTTTACCGTCATAGCAACACATTGTATATGTCATATAACGGCGGTCAGTCAACTTAGTCACTGTCCTGGAAAGGCTAAATCTCTGGATTTAGCTGTTAACCAACTACAAAGCACATACTTTAGATTATAGAAATTATACCTTTGTGAATGTAAACCAAATAAAAAAGTGGTAAAATACAATAACAAAAAATTATAACAATAATTAACTATATATACATTATTGTTTTATTTATACATATAGATCTATACATTTTTATACAATTTACAATTTTATATTCAATATACAACTTTATATACAGTAAATCTAATGTATGTAATATGCGGTTCAATGTGCAATATTTTATCCCATACGCAATATAGAATAGCATGAAATGCAGTAGTAGTGAAACAGTTAAACATATTTTAAATCAATCAATAAAGTAATGTGAAGTACTGACACAATTAAATGCTTGTGCAACTATTAAAGTGCAGTAATAAACTTTCGCCTCAAACAAATATAGAAATTCACACAAGTAAAACAAACACACTTCCGAGATACGTACATATACATGCCGGTAGGGCCTATAACAGGAATTGAGTTACGAAACGAGGGACGAAACATTTTTCTGGGGTATGGTATAGGTTTTTTATGCTCAATCGAAATGTTCGGACAATATCGCCGGCAAAAAAGTTCGTTTTGATAAAACCAAGAGCGTTCGAATGAATAAATTGATGATAAAAGCCACGTATTTCGGTACTTTTTAAAACGGAACTATTTTTGTTTTCGCCCCCTGGACTCTTCGACCTAAAAACTTTCGTAAATTAGTTTCTGTTGAATTCTATGTGCGTCGGTATTTTTGCTACGTATCATTTCTCGTACTTGGAATTTTTCGACACAGAGCTCAAATATTTTTTTTGTACATCTGTGTTTTTTACTATTAAACTTAATTTTCTGTGTTGTAAGACCTTTTTATTAATGTTTTGTTTTTATGTCATTTTTTTGTCAAAATGGCTCTTGCAAAAGAGAAACCTTATATTGATTTTTATGTATAAAAATCTATATAACCAATTACTTTGGATAACTAATACCTTTTGGGTCTACATGAGCAGTGTATACTAATAACAATGATGCTATTGTACACACATTGATTTTTTCTTGAAACAATCACTATAATCGAGTACTGTTTCTTGATTAAGATTTTTTGCGCAACATTTTATCATTGCAACTTCTAAAGGGTTTCATTTGAAACGTCTATCATGTAGGATAAAATTTACCATTAGATATCAAATACTATAATTCATAAAACTAACAATAATTTATACTAAATTATGGCCCTTACATACAAACAAAAATTCTAAGTTAAGTTCTAATGCAACATTTTATCTTGGCAACTACTGAAGGGATTAATTTGAATATTCACACATGACTACGGTATTACCATCGGAAGTCAATTTTAAAGTTGCATCACTCTAGCTTGAATTTTTACTATTTTAAATTGTAAGCCTTTTATATTGAACATGTTTTAGTAAGAAGATCTGCAAAAAATAAAAAAGCTGCAGTCAATGAAAGTTTTCTTGTTGAATTTTTCTCATCTCAATTGAATTTCATAATTGATTCCGTTTACAAGACCACTCCTAATAGTAGAGCGCGCTGTCCATTGACGGCTCTCAATTGTTAATTAAACCTCTTACCTGAAATATCCAAACACTTCGTAATACCCAGAATCGACATTGAATAAATTCTAGAATTTTATCCTTCATCATTGCACCTTTAACTTTCAAGTTATCCTATTTCATAGAAGTTGCTCTCTAAAAAGTAAATTCTAAATATTTTGGTCGTCTGAACCACACGGATTACACAAGTAATTATGCACGAAATCCATGTGCCTATTTACGTCATTTAAAACTGGCATGGATAAGATACGAAATGGAGACTTTTAGGCGAAAAGGAGCATATAATGGCAAAACGGAGATTTAATTGTTAGTAAAACCCTTCTTAAAATAACAATTATAATACAAATTATATTTACTGATAATAAAATCACCATTCTCAAATTAGTGATTTTCATATCAGTCCAATTTTTACAAGAGTTGCTTAAAACGTAGGGTCCACAAAGGCGGATCCAAAGGGGGTCAGGGGGGTCCGGACCCCCCTAGAATTGGGAAAATGTACCTGTCCATTAGTGTATTTCTTGACTGTAAGTCATTTTTGAGAAGCATGGGATCTATGTTAATGTGTACTTATTATTATATGTGTGCGTATTTAACGAGTGTGAGGACTCTGGTGCCAGTGGGTTTAACGCCGTGTCGACAAACATTATTGTCATTTTACTGAGGCAAGCTCACCTTACCTAGGTTTCCTGGACCTTGTCTATAACCAAGACTAATCAACCCTTCCAAACGTTCGATATCTTGTCCATTATATTATGCATAATATTATGTACACGATTTTTCCTTTTTTAGATCGGACTAAGCATTTTTGATTTGGTGAAAATGTTTAGTACAGATCCTGCAAAGGTGTGCCTTCAGATTTAAATTGACCATGTAAATGTTATATTTCTTACCAGACTAGGCTGAATATAATATCTTTATACAATACAAACAAAATATTTAGCCCTATACTTGTATGAAGGGCATGTTTCTTCATTTTATTTTATCATAATTACATGTTTTTACTATGGGTTATATATATAATATATGCGGGTGATCACCATGGGATTCATTTAAATTTCTTTTTTTTTTCGTATGTCTGTTTATGATAATGCCATGTTCACTATATGTGTTTGTAAATTTCATTCTGTTTGCTATAAACATGATGTATGTTTAGAGCAATAAAGGTTGTTGTTGTTGTTATACCTAATCAATGGAGGAAAATCAACATTATTGTCGAATATCCATGGAAGAGTATAACCAGTCCGGGTGAGACTCTAACTAGCAACCTCTTAGGGACACTTGATTCGAAATCCTGAGCTTGGCCTTTGTAAGACACCGAAGCAGAACACATATTTTACTTTAAACAATAATTAAAACAAAAACATTTGGTTTTTACATGCCGGTAAACGTACGTATACATTATTTTTAATAGTTTAAAAAAAATAAACGTCTGTACTAGACAAACCAAATATTAAGTTGATAAATTGTCATTTGCATTTCATCAATTAATGGACTATAAATAAATAAAATGTAGTAAGATGATTAATAGTTCACCAGAACCAATCATCGTTGTTGCCTACGTCATCATTGCTTTCGTCATCTTGTTTTTGTTCATATTGTCCCCAGCTGAAGTAATCCACTCTCAATTTAAACTTATCAAAACCATTTTCTAACATATCAGCGGATATTCTCTTTTCACACCATTTCTCACAACATTTCAGTGAACAACATTCATGGAACACCATGTTAACTGTGTTAAGAAGTCGCCTTTGTAGTAACCTTTGGTACAATGGCTTTTCTGGTTGTTCATCTCGTCGTGAAATCGGCTTTGGTTTGACACTAGGTCCTGCTTTACATACACATGAGTTGGAGCACTCTTGAACATCATTTAAGTTTTTTTTCGGCACTTCAGGGATACTTGTGGGTGGGTTTTCTGTGCCCAGTCGAAACGTGATCTTTGGTCTTTTCATTTCGCTTACTGTATCAGCGTCTTCATCAGACTTTCTCTTTTAATTATTCTCATCTGTATGTGGTTGGTTTTTAATCGCGATGTTTTCGTGTGCATTACTATTCACTTTGACTTTATTTTCATCATTTGCCACCATTTTCTTAACTTTGCAATCATCATTACAATCACCAGTGTTTTCTTCCAAGCGTCTTTTGGAACCTCTTGCCTTTGTTGTATGGTCTGGAAAATAAAAATAGAACACAATAGTTTTTTAAGTGAAAATCTTTAGTTTAATGATATTTTACTGTTTTCATATACATGTAACGGTAATCAGATATGTGTAATTTCAAGTTTTTTCAACTTGCCCACGTACAATTGCAACCTAAAAAATCAACTTGTCCAGAATCAAAACTTACTTGCCCAGAAGTTCAATACTCGAAAAAAAATTATAGAACTATGATGTTAAGTAAATACTGTAAGTAATGATAAATGATTGATAATAAAAATAGTTCACTGTTTAATGTGATAGAAGCATTGAAATATCTATATTTTAAGTACATTGTATAGCTATGTTAGAATTATTTTACAGCTAAAAATATAACTTGTCCTCGGACGAGTGGGTTGGACATATTTACTCGTCCGCAGCCATATAGGTACGAGTCTGACAAGTCGGGCATAGGAATTCCACACCCCAGGTAATGTACATACAAATTAATAAAAAGTAAATCTTTAAAGCCATAGTAGAGCATAAACAATTTCACATTGCAGATAACAAAAGCAATAAGGCTGGGTCACAAGTTGAAGCAACATCAGCAAAAGACCCTCCTTTTGTGGGATCGTTGTTTTTATTATTAGGATCAGCCTTCATCTTAATTAGGGTCTTGTTTAAAATTGCATTTAGTTGCATGTAAGTACATCAGCTTTAAGGGTAGAAATGTATGTGTTTATGCCTTTAGGGACATGTTCGATTAACAGTGGCCATATTCTGCTATCCATAATAAACAAAAGGTCTACATGTTCACATAAAAGTCGTGCGCTATCTGTGCATAACTTACAAAAAACAGAATTGTTAGCTTGTTGGTTTCACAAGCTAGTACATAAAAAGTACGAGAAAATCCCAAGTACTTAGTACAGTATAGCCTTTGCAGAGCTGTCCTCTACAGAACAAATCCTCTGCACAATAACAACTTTTGACATTTCCCTAAGTTATAATTTTCATTAAATTAAACCTCTGCAGAACAACAACCTCTCATTCTCGTTCCCAGAATCTAGTAGGATTCTCAATACTAGCTAGTATTTAGAATCCTACTAGACTCTGGGAACGAGAATGCAACCTCTGAACAACAACACATTTTAGGTCCTCCCAGTTGGTGTTGCTTAAGAGAGGTTGCACTGTAGTTTTTAAATAGAAATCTACATGTATATTAAAATTACCTTGAAGATGGCTGATTTTCTGTTGAATTACATTCACAATATCTTGTCTAATTTCAGATTCATGTTGTCTAATTTTCTTATATCTTTCTGTGTATTCATAGGCTGATCTTTGAGGAGAGTTATCTTTTCTTGTCCATTCTGAGATTTTGTTGGAATCTGCAATAGAGGTTAGACGTTAATAACAGTTGTCAAATGTTTGCTTACAAGTAAGTGTTGATTAAAACAATATATAAATTGATGAATTTTACGATTTGTAGAAACTTGAAATGTATTTTGGTTCAATAGCAAAGACAATAACACACGTTGCTAGCGAGCTGATACCCTTATTCGGGGTATAAAGTGACATGATCTCCGGAATGCAATAATACATTTATTATGTTCGTTAATTTCTTGCAGCTGCCTGCCAAAATTACGACTAATTCAAATGTACCTGGAAGTGGACTCGAGAGTGATTAATATAAGTTGTATGAACTTGCTTCACAGTCTAGCGAAATAAATTAGTATAAATAAACTCACCAGTGATGGTTTGTCTCGAAGAAAAACTAGATTTAGAACTTTCATTATCATTAAACACTATGTACTTGTTTGGTTTCCATTTTTTTTCAGTTGTTATGGTGACACTCTTGACACTTTGATCACTGAAATCAAATAAATTTATATATATCTAATAGGGACAAAAGTGCTAAAAATTAAAACATATATGCTAACCTACACTGAGCTTGTCGTTATTTTTATGTTCATTTTAATTTCGCTTTAAAAATTATTTAAAACAATAACAACCTGTAGCGTCGTTTTTTAAATTAAAAAATAGACATTATTTCATTACCATTTTCTGTATCGAAATATAATAGAATTGAAAATATTTCATAGACCACAGGAAATCTTTTGAAGATCTGACTTAGAGGAAGGTTGCAATAAACAGAGGAAATGCTTATAATAAGTAACATTCTGTATTTAAAGCTCAACGTTTGACGAAATTTAATTTTAAATAAACACTTACCTATTCCTTGCTAACTCTGTACAAACATTTCCAGTCAATTTTGTCATGTCTCTCATTATTTCTTCTTGTAATATAAATCTGTATCTCTTATATGATGCTGCTTTGTGCGCTTTATATGTCGTTATAGTGATTCTGACGTTGTATACGTTACGTTATTACGTCATAGGTAACTGTGACGTTTTTTGACGTCATGACGTTAGAGGACGTAAAATATTATAATATTGAGTGTTTTCCAGCATAAATTTCATCATCAATAGCCATCAGGTGCGTAGCTACCAGTACGCAGAGTACGCAGCTGCGTACACACTGGTCCAGAAAATTGTAAAAATACAAACGCCAAAAAATGTAATAAAATCTTTCGCCTGAGGGGGGTAGGGGTGTGTAAAACAAAACTGCTTGATCGTTATTTTACTAACCTTATGTCAAGTTATATTTCAATGGGACTTGCGATGCCTTTTGGGAGTTGAATTTACGGTTTTAAAATTCAATGTTTGTCTTTGAATCCAGTCTATATAATTATTTAAACGCTGGTTAAAATTGAATGATAATTTGTATGAATGTTGTCTTCCTATATTTGTGTCCAGATTGAATTATACAGACCCATTTTGAATAGTTGCCAAAAATGCTCCTGAAATGATCTACAGAAAAACAAATTCGGGGCGGGGCATGCCCTTGACCCCTAGGATTTTGCGTACACATCAAAAAGACCTTGCTACGCCACTGGCCAGGTCTTAGTCTCTAACTGCTGGGCCCAAACCAAAGGTTCAAACACAACACAGTTAATTGATTAGTTTATTCTAACACCAAGCATATATGTTAAATCTTAGATTTGTTTTGAATAGAAAATCAAAAAGCTCTGAAAACAACATTCGATATGTAGATCCTTTTTTGCCCTGGATAAAATCAAATACCTCAAGGCTAATCATTTATATACAAATAAGAAAATGAGAATCTTGATATCATTATTCATTATAAGAGTCTATTCAATAAAACAAACTTAACAGGAAACAATCCTTTCTAAATAGAAATAGAAACTATAAGTGTCATAAATTAAAACGATACAAATTAACAAACAATGTGAGTACATATCTGATAACATAACATTTTATTGCATAAAATGAACAAAACATTAGTAGCAATACAATTTAACATAATATACATATAAATACATTTACATATTATATAAAAAGACATGAAATATATTAAGTTAACATAGAAGCAGTATATGGTTAGTTCCTAAGTAGGAGTAAAAGATAAATTTTGAAATATTTTCCTGTTTTTTTTTTTTTAATTTAATAAATGTTGAAATTTGTTGATGTTAGGCCAATGACAAAACTATGGTTTGAAATATGTTTTCTGTATATTTAGGGCATACTTATAAAAAGCGGTACTCACATTCAGGGAGATTCATATTACAATTAAGACAAATATGTTGGTTTCTTGGGGTGTTGTTATATCAACCTTCAATTTTTAGATTATGAGATGAATACAATAAGTATGGTCATAAAATATGATAAAAATAAATACAGTAAAAATATGGCACAGAATATGAAATAAGTTAAAAATTGTCTTTCAAATTTTAAACAATTTTATTTAGGTATTGCAGGTTAAGCATAAAGCAAGAAAGATAAAATTATAACAAGTCCAGAAGATTATTATATCATAGAGCAGACGTCAACTGTTTCAGATCTTGTGAATCCATCACCGTAGCTAAGACTTTCCTCTAACTGTGGTTCCTGATCACACATGGGACAAAGTTGATTCCTGACAGCAGACGACCTCATCCAAATGATCAAATTACTTCTTTGACCCTCAGTTACGGGGGAAGCACCATGTTTATGTTGACCTCTATGTATCACACCAATCGTAGGCTCATGATCGTACTGAGTTCTCTCCGAGTCTTTGTCTTCTTCCGTTCTCATGGCTCCAAAATATAGATTACCTCCCTTATAAGACTCTTTAGGAGATAATGCAACATTTACAGTAACTTCAGCATTATCAAAGTGAAAACTTAAATCTGGGTCTTTACTTGGTTCATATTGTACAGTAAACACTTTGTGAGAGTCTAGCTGACCACCTCCCCAGTCTGGAAACAGTATCTGAGCAATTGGATTAAAGTAGCTCTCTCTAAGGGAGGTGAACAATGGCTCAAAACCAAGTTCATGAACTAAAACCTGGAATTAAAAAAAATGATTTTTGCATTCAAATTTCTACCTCATGATTACAATAGAGAGATATGACACTTTATCTCTGAAGGCGCAAACTATACAATTAATGAGTAATCATTAGGTTGATAGGTGGCCAGTTGTATTTATTCAGCCAGACAGCCTAAATGAGTCTTCTTATTTTTTATTATTGTTTTTAATGCCACAGCAACACATTGTATAGGTCATATCACAGCAGTCAGCCAACCAACTCACCATTCCTGGAAATACTAAATCTCTACATTTAGCAGCTGTTAACCAGTTACTAGGCACATAATGTACTTTGGTCAGTGACTGACACCTGCCATACATAATTTAAAATCAATAATACAAGGAAAAATGACCATAGAAATTATTTCATGAACGAACTTAAAGCCCCTCGATCAGTAGACTTGTGTGCTACCTACTGAGCTAGCCAGGTGACTCTTTAAAAGCTTGGGATACTCAACAGTGTATAAATCAGAGTGGGGTAAAATCTGGCTAGTTACATAATGTATTTATAAACATAGCTAAATAAATTGAACATTACAAGAAATGTTACAGGTCAATAAATTGCAACATGCAGTATTAAATTCAATCAGGGAAAACTTACACCATAACGATTCATGGAATTAGGACGTTCTTTCGGAGCATCACTCTGATTGAAATTGTTCATCTCAGCAAGAAACATCTTACAGAATTCAGCAGTAAACACAGGAAATGAGTAAGTTCTTGGTACTGAAAAATTAGAATGCATTTTTTACTAAATGGAGACAACAATACTAGTACAATTTACACATGAAAAGACATAGTTACAAGAATTATTATGTTCAAGGAAAAGGATAAAAAATAAAATAAAATAAAAAATACTAATAGCTATTTCTAATGATGCTATATAGTTGAATAATATGTACCTATATCAACCTTGACATATAAATAAAATCAAAGTATTGAAATACAGAAAGACTTTCGTGCACATTGAAACCTAATGAATCCATACTATTGATTATTCCTTACACATTAGATTCAAGTATGAGCCGAGCAGGGTAAAAAATGCTGGTGAAGTGTTTGTTCTATTCTGTATCACTGGCAAGTACTACTGCTTAGTGTATTAATGAGATTTGACTCCCCCCGTTCACACGCTTACCAATATAAGTAAATACCTGTCACTGACACTGAAACAAAGACGGGTCAGTTGATTGACGGAACTACTTTTATCGCCTAGAAATAAACTGCCTAGTAAATCAGAGAAGCATGTATCACTCCACAGGCATTTGAATCATCGATAGTTATCGAATAGTGGTATAACTTAAGCCTTTCGGCGAAATCGCCGAAAGTCTAAAAATACAAATAACTTAATTTTGTTTGTGTATGCATCAAGGACATTTTAGATTGCTTATTATATTATTATACTCTCAAAAACCGTAAGATCATAAGGTCATACCTTGTGTTTCTTGAATATAATCAAACAATCCTTCAAAAGTAGCATCTTCTTGTTTACAATAATTTACGATAGCAAGAAACTCTGGAGATAAGAATGAGTCCTGAAAGTGTATTGAAAAATAGTGAACATATTACATGTATATGAGAAAATAATGTTCACCAATGTATAGGATCTCCTGTTACCCATCAAGGGGTCATGTGGAGATGACCTTTGTGTTGACCAATGAATCCTTAGCTTTCGTCTAAACAAAACGCCATTAAAAGCATCTTGCTTTCATAATTTCTCGACCGTCGTTTGCAAACACATTCGAAAATGGTGTTATTTACCTGTGCTATAAAGTAGCCAGATCAAAAATGAGCAAGCCCACAAGTGGATTATTTTAGATCGAGTTTTAATCAGATTGAGCTTAATGCTATGCCACAATTTGTTTAAAATGTAAAATCAGCATTGTATAAAAGAAAAAACATTCTCTTTGGTAAACAATAAGCATGTCTACACGGCAGCAGAAGGCCTGATGGCAATTATTGGCCCTCTTGAATGAATAATGACCTACTTATTACTGCATCATGGCTACATGTCCCATTGATATAGAGTTATCACTGACCTGTAACTGTTTAAGTTGTGGATACAATGGTTTATATATTTGAGATATCACTTCTTGTCTTTTTATACTTTCAATTTCTCTTTTCTTTCTTCGATTAATCTCTGACTCAATCTGGAAAATGACAACAAAATACAATGTATATACATCAATTACATTATCAACCTAAAATTGACTTAAATATGTTTGGATCAAGTAGAATAGATTAGGTGTAGACCAGAACACATTGCAGGATTCAAATTTAGCCATAGAATAGATTAGGTGTAGACCAGAACACATTGCAGGATTCAAATTTAGCCATAGAATAGATTAGGTGTAGACCAGAACACATTGCAGGATTCAAATTTAGCCATAGAATAGATTAGGTGTAGACCAGAACACATTGCAGGATTCAAATTTAGCCAGTGGTCAGTGAACCTAGTCCACTAAAATCCCAATTGGTCAGTTGGGAGAGGTCTCTTCTTGTAAGCAGGTTTCTGGGTTCAAGTTTTAGTCAGGCTCAATCTGGTATTCTGAAATTCAGGAAGAATTTAAAGTTCAAGGGGAGCATATCACGGTACTCACCTGTTTGCATTATGGGGAGAAGGATATGTTTACAAGTGGCTTGACAGTAAGGAGAAAACTTACTTTGTATGCCGGGAGTCCTGGGTTAGAGTCTCAGCCAGGCTGCATACTTTCCTAACCCTGAGACATAACTATATAGGCTACAGCAAAAAAAAACTTATCTTTTAATAACTAAACTCAATCTTGTGAAGTTAGTAGCAAACATTTGATCAATGGTTTCATTAATTATCCTATGGCAATCAATAAATTATAAACAATTACCTCTGAAATAAGATTATTTATTTGTTCATCTTCTTTATAACCCTTCTTGAACAGGAACTGAAATGTAATAATAAAATACTGTCAGGGAATGTCTCTGATACTGTGTACTAAATGTATTCCACATATTTGATTTATATGGAGTCTTAGCGCATGTTCAGCATGTTTGCTTTTGAAATATAGAAAAATACAATTATGCAGTAAAGATGAATAAGTAAGTGTCAATAAACTAACACAGATATACCTGAGAGTAAGTTTTTATGAACTGCCTCCTGTCCCAATATTCAACATGACAATTCAGTTCCTTCAAAAATATGTTTTTGACATAAAAGCAGGCACAGGAGAAGAATTTTCGTCTTTCCATTTCTTAGTTTTATTATCTTTTCCACTCAGATGAAACTGTCAGTGTCAAATAAAACAGTTTACAGCCATAAAGTGAATGTTCTGTTTTATTAACTCAAACCGAAAGTAAAAATCGAAGCATTCCGAATATGTAACAAAAATGGCTGCGCCCAGTGATTCCGGCAAGGACAGAAAGGTTACGAAGGATTTATATGATATTCACATCCCTTCACATGAACTTTTGGAATTCTACGTAACAAACGTAAGTTATTTAAATGATTTATTTTCTTGTCATTCGTTTTGTGTGTTCTTATTTTGTGCTTTCATGGAACCTTTAACTGACGTAGTATCCGGATACTTTCGAATTCGGATATTACTATCTTAACATGATGCAATATTCAAAACCCAACAGTTCTGTAATCGTAATCACTGATAGCCCTATTAATAATGTTGTAAAATAAAAATAAAAATTGTCAAGTTCCCTGATTATGTATGGAGTAAGTAAATATCACCAGCCCAAATCAATCTTAAATACTCCCAGGCATCAGACTAGACTAGGACCCTTATAAACATGTACATTTACATATATACGTTAAACTGTCAACAATTTGACAATACTTTAACATGTACTGTATGTAAGAACCATTGTCTAGATAATTCAGGTAAAGACCGCAAGTCTGTAACTCCCCATTTTTATGTCACTTAATTTTATTATTCACACATCAAGTTGGGTCGTATTTAATAATATAATGTAGTTTGAAGCATTATAATTAATATTTCAAAATTTAAACGTGTTTTAACAGCACTATACTAATTTATCAACTGTATTTCGGGTGTATTTCGGGAAATCCACTGTATTTTGGGAAATCTGCTGTATTTCGTTAAATACATGGACCGGTTCTTTGCCTCTTGTGTCGATGAATACTTATAAAAAGTACTATTCAGCCAGATAATCTTAATCTTTTATTAATTAAATTTCTTTTCAGATTGTTGATTGTAATTTATACAGAGACGAATACAAAAGCTCCAGAAGTAAGAAAACTATTAAGTTATTTATACAGGAACTGAAATAAAATCAATCTAGCACTAGCATGTTTTATTTTGTATGTATAATTCAAAGCTAAAATTTCTTAGCATGGCTTCATGCTTACTGACTCAACATCTGTCATTCTTGGTCCTAGGACTGCTTATAGAACTGTCTTCAAGACTCTGTGGCATTTTTTTCATAAAAAAGTTTACACTTAAAAAGGAGAAACGTTTTAGTAAACATAATATTTATTTTTTTTAATTTAAATTTTTATAGTCCGATTGGACTATGCCCTACCAAAACGTTATAGCCCAACCAATTTTTTTATAGCCTCGGGCTTGGACTATACGTTTATTTTGCAGACTAGCTGCTTTGCTCATGCATCTCTTAGTTCTTAATTATATTTTATGTTGTACTTAAGTTCTGTCATGTTTTTTTTCAGAACGTTGGGCTAGATTAGATCAGAAATATGTCTATGGACAAGAATTAGACACTGAACATATGAAAATTGCTTATGAACAATGTTTGAAAATGAAAAATGGGGATGAAGAAGCTTTGGTAAGCTTAATAAAGTTTTCAAATACATTGATTTTCATACTCACCCAGTTCGCTGAGTCAGTAACAATAAACATGTCTGACTGGCAAAATAGATGTTGTAGCTTTTCGATTTTTCTGCATTCTTTTGTACACAGTTACAGTATAACCTCTGCTAACGGCACCTCTAACGAGCGGCAACCTCCGACGAGCGGCATATTAGTATTCCCCCCGTCGATTTTGCACTATGATTTACCTCTAATGAACGACACCTCCGCAGAGCGGTAAACGGCCGTTGTGATAAATTCCCATAGTTCATTTTTTACCTCTGTACAGCGACACTAAGTCTAGCGAGGTTAATATCAATAATCGATAATTATCTATGACCGGAAGATTTAAACAATAAGCGATACCCTTAATCGTATAATACTACCTTAAAGTGTCATGTTGTTAAATCATTTGACTAACAGGGGTTAATAAACAAGTGACATATGGTTTCCATGACACCAACGAACGGATCTAAGATGAGGAGCGCTTTGTTTGGTAGGCTGACGTCATCAAGTATCAGTTGTACATACGTCCAGCTAGTTGACGATAGTAAATAAAACTAATTTGTTTTGTACTTATTATTAAAAGCTTCGATGGAATGAATTCTGTTTTAAGTTAATTTGAGGTTTGAGAGCCGAAACAGATATTTACTCCTGAAAAGACGACGATAATTCATGCTAAATATTATTCGCCATTAGACAGGTATAAAACAATTTTCACGGTACCAGAAAAGATTTCTCTAGTGTATTGCTTTCTTTTGCGTAAAACTAAACATCATGCTAGGAATTTTTAACGGTTATAACAATTTATTAAAAAAAATCCTTTGTAATCATATTAAAACTTTACTTTAGTCGATCAGCCCCGCTAATAACTGTATTTACATTATGGAACAAATAACCGCTAGTTTTCCGTACGAAAACGGCCGTTTTTTGTGATCGGTAGAAAAAGTCTACCTCTGCAGAGCGACACCTCTGCAGAGCGACACTTTTTTCAAACTCCGCCGAAAATCGCTCTGCAGAGGTTACACTGTACTCTATTTATTGGAGCACTAGATGGCTTTTTTATTCATATTCACAAAAATGCTGCAAGAGTAACAGCAATGTTTTTTAACACCTAATTCTTTCAGAGCAACTTCCAGTTGATTCAATGAGTTTTATTGTTTGCTCTAAATCCTCCCCATAAAAATTAAGTCAAGCTGTCACATTCAAAAAAGAATTTGTGAAAAATATTCTGAGTAAATTACAAATGACAAGTTTATGTGGTCATTTTAGAACTAAGAAATGGTACAGTTATTTCATGTGCAATATGAATCTATTAGTACAGTTGTCTGATACAAGAAAATGGTTTGACATTAAAGGTTGTCCTATTGCCCCTCAGCCTGATGACCCATATCTGGGTTCTGGCAACCTGTTATTGCTAGTAAAGATATAATTTGGACAAGTTTAGATATAACTGGCTGTCCATTCAGGCAAACTAGTATAAAAATTAGTGTTGAGCTCTGAAGAATTCGTCAAACATGTACATGTATTTGTTTACATTAAGATCATGTGACTGCATAACCTGTTCAAGCCAATAAACTGTTATATCTTTTATCAATTTGTGTTCTTATCTTACTTCAGAAATATATGGTAGCATATGAGCAAGCAAAAAGTGAGTTCCGTGTAGAGAACGCTCAATTCAATGATGCTTGGGAATATCGAATAAGACCTCCTATACTTTCACCTGAAGAACAAGAAATAGTCAACGCTAACTCTAGAGACGAGGATGATTTGAATAGAATTGTACCAAAATATTTAGAAAGCAAAGAATGGTGTGATTTAAAAAGACGTAAAGATAATGAACAATCTGAAAATAAAACTAGTGATAACCTAAATACCGAAATGAATCAAAATGACAAAGTAAATAAAAGTTACTGTGTAATATCTTAGTATTAGTATTTATATAGTTATTATAGTAATTTAGATGTTTGAATTGTTTATCAGGAATGTGGAAATGAGAAAAATGTATCAGTCAATTTGACTGATAGACTCTTATAAAGTGTTGGTTGTTCAGAAAATGTTGTCAGCTGATTCAGAATGCTGTCTGTAATTATAACAAAAATTGCAGGGAAGCGATTTTGAAAGCAATGTTTTGATTGGGTAATTTGTATTCAGATGTTATCATTCGGGTAATTTTAATCAGTGAAATTTTCTGAATATTGAATTAATTGATTTTTGACAATCATGTTGAATTTCAATATTCAGCAAGGCATTGAAGACTGAAGAAAATGTGTGATATAATGAAGTTACCTTGTGTGAAATTGCCATTTTAGACCATTGGTGGCCATTTTGAAGGAAGCAGGATAAATGTGTTGTCTTTTAATGGGTTGACCTATTCTTCCAAGAAAGTTTTTTTAAATGCTTGATTTGTTCAAGATTCTTGTGTTAATGTATACATAAGACTAATCATTTTTACATATATAGAAGACAAATTATTTAGTAACTTATGTTTTTAGTGATATAAATTAAAATAAAAAGTAACCTAAAAAAGTGAATGATTTTTCTTTCTTTTATCCCAGGAGATTAACCATCCCTTCTTACATTAAAATCATTATTTTTTTATATAAAAAGGATGTTTTTCTTAGTACATAAATGAAATATAATGTCAAGCTCCTGTGCTTAATCAAGAGCCTTTCGTAGATGTAATATAAAGGTCCTTACTTCATATGACTTGAAACATATGCTAACACTGTTATTATTCGTAGATGTAATATAAGGTCCTTACTTCATATGACTTGAAACATATGCTAACACTGTTATTATTCGTAGATGTAATATAAGGTCCTTACTTCATATGACTTGAAACATATGCTAACACTGTTATTATTCGTAGATGTAATATAAGGTCCTTACTTCATATGACTTGAAACATATGCTAACACTGTTATTATTCGTAGATGTAATATAAGGTCCTTACTTCATATGACTTGAAACATATGCTAACACTGTTATTTTTTCTGAGCAGCAGTGTACAAGATACAGTAAATGTAGGATTTCTAAACATTTTAACTTCAAATATTTGATGCAGATTTTTTGTTGCTAATAATAAATATATCAAGCAATGTATATGCAGCATTTCATACTAATTTGTTAACTAGCCGTGGCTGTGGCGTAGTGGTTAGCATGTCTGACTTTGAATCCGGAGATCACGGGTTCAAGCCCAGTCACAGTAGGTCATACCCTATACATGAGTTGTCAGCCTTGTGGTAGGGTAAGTTAGTACTAGTGATAGAAAAGTGTCCAGGAAACCTATAGTAGGAAGAGCTGGCCGTCATATATATGACCTTAATATGTGTTGAATACAATGTTAAACAAAAAAGTTGACAATATTTGAGGTATGACAACTGTCTCGCAATATGCCCAGCTAGCTCAGTCTGTGGTGCATGAGTCTACTGATCCAGGCATCATAGGTTTGATGCCCAAGTGAAGCATTCTTGGAGCTTGGTCATGAAATATTTTTTGTGGCCATTCTCCCTCCTACCACTGGTTCTAATTCATATAGGGCAGTTATTAGTCACTGAAAGCGCACACCCCTGTGAACTGATTTACAGCTTAAGTCAGGGAACTTATTTTAGACAAGGGTTCCGGAAAGCTAGATCAAGTGAGCTGGCCTCCGTAAAATGACTATGATTTGTGTTTACATGGTGTTAAAACTCGGTCAAAGAATGCATACACAAGTTCAGTAGGGCAATTTAAATCTATATCATTATCCATTATAGTCAGTACATAAATTTTGACATAACTAGAGGTGTATGTATATGATTAAATGTCTTGTCATAAACGTGACATGAAGACTTTAAAGTTGTACCCTAACATTAACATGTTTTGCATACTAATTATACTAATTGTTTAAATGTCACTTCATGTACATTATTTATACTAGATCATGTCTACTGTTTTTGTTGAACGTCCTTGGTTCTGACAAAAAATAAAACAAGTACATAAATGATATGAGTTTTTTGGTCTATTTGTACGCTAACCTTTAAAATCTTGTCAATGAATACTTTATAGTTCTTGAATATTGTACGTGAGATATATTGCTGTGCTTGTCACTTGATTAGAATAAATTTCAAATTCATTACAAATGTACAAATATACTGCAAATTTTACAAGTGTGAAATATTAAGTTTATATTTTGAAAACGTATATTTCAACTTGGATTAAGTGACTATTGTTTGAAAACATAATATATTTCTTCATGGATTAAAAGTTCTTGCTTCTAGAGAATCGTACTACAAACAAAATGGGGATTTTACGAACACTTTGGACTTTACGTAGCATGCTGGTTGTCGTGGTTACACCTATAGTTTTACTTCCTCTTCTGTTAGAAGGAACTAAAGTAAGTACAAATGTATAAAGGATTTAATTTTATGCCGGAGTTAGTGCGTAACAAGTCAGCATTCTATTTTAATTTAATTGTTATGACATTTTTTATAATGTACAGTTGACATATACATGTATTTTATTTTGTAAAGGTTTAATAGGTCACTTGTACTCCCTTGCCTTCATGCTTGCTTTTATGGTGACATGGTTAAACGTCTGCTTATGACTTGGGAGATCATTGGTTTGAATCTCAGTTCAGACCATTGATGTTTATCGGTTATATAAGTTATGTCATGTTTCTTATTCAAAACCTATGATATTTACTCGTAGAATATTGCAGCAAGGTTTAAGTATTATTACTTAACATTTCTAATTCATTTTGTCTATTGCCATACAGTTAAGTTTCGCCATAAAGACCACCATGGTTTTAACAAAACCATGTGATTTTTAAAGATTTTAAGTTCAAAAATTTAATGTTTAATTTGAGAAGAAAAATGTCTTAACTACATGTAAATAAACAAAAATGTTGACCAGTTTTGCACTATATTTTTACAGCAATCAGCAGCAGGATATTGTCTTATATTAATGGCTATATATTGGGCAACAGAGGCATTCCCTATAGCTGTGACAGCTTTACTTCCAGTTATGTTGTTTCCAATGACAGGATTAATGACTGGTAAACAAGTGTCCATGACTTATATCACTGTAAGTACATGTTTATTATAATAATGATAAATATAATGAAATAATGATAATAGTCATAATGATAATAATAATTATCATCATGATAGTAATTGTAATAATTATAATAATACACCTGTAATGATAATATTAATAATGATAGTTATAATAATAGTAATAAACGATAGTAATAATGATTGTATTTATTGATGACGGTGGTGATAATGATGATGATGATAATGATAAATTTATTTAAGGAGTTGGGCATCCCAGTCTTCCCTAAGAACATATTTACTATGAAAATACATATGAATGATGAATAACAACATGAAAGTGTTTTGAATGTATGCTATTCATTTCATACATATATACATGTATATTTATTTATATTTTATATACTATACACTGTATTTTGATATGCTCAGTCATGTCTCATCTAGCGATACATTTTATTGCGTATGTAATTACATATGTATGTGTATGATACATGTAGTTTCAAAATGTATGTGAAGTTAGCATACTTATAAATTACATGTATTATCTCTTGAGATCAGTCTCAAGATCTCATATATTGTAAAAAGTTTAAGTGCGGTTTTAATTCATATATAAATGTTCAGCCGACTTTACCATCCTGTACTAAAACCCTTGATCATTGAAATCTCAATTAAATCCAGGACCCCTCGATCCTTTAGCACGCATTCTACCACTTAACCCCTACTCCTACAAATATACATGTATACTTAATATAACTTGTTGGTCTACAAATGTTCAAAGAGTAAAATATGCTTTTTGGTTTTTGTGATAAAAAACTAATTTACACAATTTAAATACACTCTTTCAATAAATATTTCAATCATAATTTTCACCAACATTTTTTATGTAAATAAAACGCCAATTAAAAATATAAAAAAGGTGAAAGTATAAAAAAGCCCACAACAGCTAATTTGTTCAAGTAATCGTATGGGCAATGATTGGTGCATTTAAAACTACTTTTCAGAGGCTTAATTTTTACAATCTACAAGGAACCTTCTAGGGGTCAGTCACACTGTGAACCAGACCCTAGAGACAGCTTTAATACATCTATTTATTTCAGGATGCTTCAATGTTATTTGTTGGAGGTTTAATCATGGCTGCAGCTGTGGAACATTGGAATATCCATAAAAGAATTGCTCTTAAATTATTGTTGATTATTGGCACTGAACCCACCAGGTAAACTTTTACTGATCAGGGGCGGATCCAGAATTTTTTTCTAGGAGAGGGGGCAAACTTTTCTAGGGGGTCCGAACTTCGAACAACAACCACATTATACACATTTTGCAGAAAAAAAATGCAACATATTGATAAAAAATACATAACCATTAAATCTATGTTAAGCACAGAAAAAATTGCTTCAAGCTACTTAAAAAGAAATTCCAAGCAAGAAATACTCTAATAGACATGTACATTTTCCAAATTCTAGGGGGTCCGGACCCCCCTGAACTCCCCCCCCCCGTCCCGCTGGATCTGCCCATGCTAATTAGCATTTATCAATTTTTTTAACTGTCAGTTTAACCTTGCTAGTTTAAATACTTTTTACAGTACTTTTGTTCTCATGATCAATTTAAATAGATAACTGTATTCATATAAATATTGTAGCTGGGCAAATGTATGCAAAGAACTATCCACAATGAGATTGACACTTAAAATGCTAAAGAACTGAAGTCCTGTATTTTACCAAGTGTGTCATTGTTAGGGTTAAGAGCATAGCTCTATTATACTACATGTATTTTTTTAATAAGAAAATCCATATTATTTACACTCATTTACACTTGAAATCATTCACTTCTTAGTGATCATTGTCACACATAGACTTGAAGGTACTTCAAGCTTTGATTATCTTCTGAATGTATTGCATTGACCAATCAAAGATTTGTTTTTAATATGAATACAAATGTTTCAAATGTGACATGTCTTTGTTCGATTGGGACAGTGCCTGCTGCTTGTGGTTGATACAATAGATTTTTCTCGTCTTTGCATTACTTATTATTTTAAAAGGATTGGGTGTGGCATAGTGGTTATGATGTTGGACTGGTAATCACTGGATAGCCAGCTCCACGTTGGTTTGAATCCCATCCAAAACCTACCTGTTTTTCCTTCAGCAAGAATCTTGCTACCTCAGTTCTGTGCAATTAGGAAGATGACTTGACATTGATACTAAGTTGTAATAACTGTTTTACTATTGAACTAAATCAAATTACATTGTACTATGAACTATATATCTTATTTTTAGATTAATGTTTGGTATGATGTTACCATCATGGTTTTTATCAATGTGGACAAGTAATATAGCTACTACTGCTATGATGTGTCCTATAGCTGATGCTTTGTTGAAAGAACTTGAAAAAGGAGAATCTGAAACTACAGAAGAACATTGTATGTTATAGAGATTTATTCAAATTTTGTTTAACTAACTTTTATTGTTGAATGGGAGATAACTCATAATGAGAATACATGTATATTCAAATGTATTTATGCCTGGAGTTACTTCCCCTGATAATAGATTTTAAAGCAGTGAAAAGAAAATAACAAGACTAGATTTACAGTCTACAAAATTAGTGGGTGTATGGTTGCCCGGGACAACCAATTTCCAGTTGGGGCAACCAAAAATTTCTTTCGGACAACCAGATGTCTAAAAACTAGATACCTGTATAGTGCTAGCTGCTAAAATGACCTGTTCAGGCATCAACTTTTATAGTCTTGATATTTAGCACCTCTAAAATATATGTGGTATGGCTTTATTACTGTATGTTCATATTTATATTTACATATTTACTTACAGCTATTACAGTTAAAGTTACACAAAACTATGGTACTATATCACACACAAAAGGTTCATGTTTGAAGATTTATCACCCATATTATTCACATTTAAGCTTTAACTGTTAACACTCATTTGATATTGCAATAAGCTTTTCTTTCCTTGCATGTCCTAAACAAGTCCCCTTATGCCCATTTTTTATTGTATTCATGTTTTTTTTGTTACTACAAAATCTATTTTTTGTTTAAGAGATTAGAGGTACATAGAATGAAAATAAAAAAGCCTTAACAGCCTGTAAAGCCATGAAATATCTCAAATTGTACTCTCATTTTTATTGAACACCCCTCATACAATGTATTTGTTAACTCTACGTTCCAGGTACAGAAACTACTCATGTATTACAGAATCAACAAATAAACAAACATGACTTCACAGAAACTGATATAGATGCTGAAATTGTTGTTGACAGGTATTGTCCTATTGTTTTATCCAAAGGTGACTGGCATGCTCCTACCCTGAACTGGCACACTAAATGTACCAAAGACTGGTACACTTGTATAAATGACTGGCATACTAATATCAACTTTATAGTCAGCACACTCTTACCAAATGCTGACACACATGTGCTAGAGACACTGTATGAAAGTATACAGTAGTTATTCAGATGAGTGACATTCAATTGTGTTTGGTTTTGAAGATTGTTGGCCATTATTAGTTTTAACGTGACTTACTGAAAACCATAAACTTTTACATATCAGACTATATCCATTGGAAGCTTAGTTTTGAGGAGCTCCTATGACACCCATCCTGTTTATTCAGCAAGAACATTACCATCTACCTATATCAGAGACTCTAGCAGCCATTGGCCTCTCAGTTTAATTCATTTAGCATTGTATCAAATACTTAATATCCTGTTAATTTCTCAACCAATTTACTTTAAATTTTCCTTAACATTTTCTTAACTTTTACACACTATAAATGTCTGCTTATTGACATCATACGGTGTGTAATGTATTGATAGAAGCAGGTTAATATATCAAGACTATATAATGATTTCAGTCATACAAACAGGGAGAAGAATACCCCACTCACTGGTAGTGATAGAAACACATCTAAAGATCATATACAGTTAGCTAAAGCTATGACAATGAGTATTGCTTATGCTGCAAACATTGGAGGTACTACAACTATAACTGGATGTTCTTCTAATATTATTCTGAAAGGACTAGCTGATGAGTAAGTATACTCATAACAAACTTACCCAATTGTAATGACAAAACAGTAATGGCATTTCATATACATTTGTAATAAGTTTCATGCTTATGCACATTTACCCACTTTACAGCTATTAGCCCTGGTCATAGTGCCTCTGGTATCTATCTATCAATATCCCTGGGGAGTCTTATACTCCAACAAGGTTGAACAAAGAAATTTTACAACCCTTGCTGGTACCTATTTACTCCTGGGTGGAGTACTAAACCTACTGAAACCTAGGTATGTGGCACAATAAGCTATGTGCAGGATTCGGAATCAAGTGTCCTAAAGGGGTTGCTGGTTTGAGCTTCACCTTGGTTGTTTTTCCATTTCATGACAATTTGACATTAACATTGATTTTCCTCCATTAATAAGATGAATGGAGAAGTTGTCCCCCTTGTGAAAGGGTAGGTGAATACTGGTTATAGATAAAAGTCCTGTTGGGTGAGCTGACTGTAGTAAAATTACAAGAAAAAAACCAGTGCCATTCCTGTAGTCATTGGGCAAAAATCTGGTGCTTAGATTAACTGACTTAAACATGTATTTACCCATAACACAAAGTATCATCTGAGCAAATTCAAAATCAGCAAAAAAGCTAAGGGAAGGCGGAACACATTGCTCCAAGTACAATGCAATACCTACTTTGTACTTGCAAAATTGAGGGATTTCATTCCTTGTTCTTTTGTACATTTCCACAATGGCATGGTTCAATAAAGTCATCCATATACTAAACAAAAACAACCATGTTTAATTATGTTTGTTTCAGAATATTTGCTGAGCATGGTTTAAGTTCTGGTATATCATTTGGTTCCTGGCTTGTTCTAGGATTTCCTGTATCATTGATTATATTTATTGTGTTGTTTTGTTGGTTGACATTGTACTTCAGAGGATGCAGGTTTGTTTGTTTATAATGGGAGTGAACTCTGTGAGAATTAATGTATTAGACCAAAGGGGGCTAACTCTTATCAATCTGTATCTAGAGTTGTCTATCCTTCATCATATACTATGTAATACCACAGATAGGAGATTGAACTGAATAAAAATCTTTTTCTAGTTATAGGTTTCTCTGCATATTCACGGAAGAGTAATAATGAACAACAGGGTTTAATTTTCATATAAGAGGCATTGTTGCCCAACTGAAGCAAAATGTAACTAATATTTACTATTGGTTTTCAAAACACTTGTAAGAGGTGCAAATTGATTGATTTTAGATTTTAGAAACTATAGTCCAACAACATATGGTTCAACTATACATCATATGCATTCAACAAGTATTTTTGAATACGTAATCTTGTTCATACTTGATACTCGTACAATTGTAGTTGTTTTAAACAGAAGACTGGTAATAATGAAGGTGTTAGAGAATACATTAAAAGAGAATACAAATCATTAGGACCAGTCAAGTAAGTATACATTGTATGTACCAGGTATGTTTGTTTTGTCTTGTTTCTAGCGACATTTTTTAATGTTTACTGCATTCTTCCTCCTACTGATTCTTAATGATGTAAGGCAGTTATCAGTCACTGAAGGAAGTATATGTGCCTAATAACTAGTTTACAACTTAATCCAGAGATTTAGCCTTTCCAGGACCAGCATGTAGGTTGACTGACTGCTGTGATATGACCTATACAATGTTTTAGTACAGTGTTAAACCACCACATTTTAATTTTTTCTGCTATACCACTCAGCATAAACACAGAACCATTTTCTTAGTCTATTGTACATATTTTATGGTTGAAAGTTTGGGTCCTGAGATGTAAGGTACGTCTGACTAGAGAATGTGAGTATTTTACTACTGACCCTTACGATATGACTAAGAAAGAGTTGAACTGTGGTTTAATTAAATGTTATCAAACTGCATGTATCTTACACTAATAAGGATTAGTAGGTTTGATTCAAGTAAAGTTACTTGCAATATGCATGCTCAGTATTTCTCAAAATTGCATTTGTTATACCCCCGCTTCGAAGAAGAGGGGGGTATACTGTTTTACCCTTGTCCGTCCGTGCGTCCGTCCGTTACAAAATTTCCATCGCAGTTTTCTCAGCAACTATAACATGCAGCAGCCTAATACTTTGCATATTGCTTCATCCCATAGTCCCATGTGGTGTAAAGCGATTTCATGCTCTTTGCTCATCTACTTCCTGTTTGTCGCATATTTTTAGATTTTGTTAAATGAAAGTTACATTATGATAGTCATATTTCTCACAGGGGGGGTATCACTAGTGAGCATTAGCTCACAGATTTACTTGTTCAAGAACTTGTGTATCTGTAGTGATTTCTATAAGCTTACACAAATTGTTATTGCTCTTACAGACTTGATATAATTGATGTTACCTTATATAAAATGCTATTTCAATTTGTAATTAACATTGTAATGGCATTATATACTGTATACGTCTTTATATTGGCAGGTGCAAATATTGGCGTTTTTCCGATGTTTTTATATTGGCGGGGGTCAATATTTGGCGGTTGAAGGCTAACCGCCAATATTAACCCATGCTAGTTGTCTAAACCGCCAAAATAAACCCATGCTCGTCGTCTAAGCCGCCAAAATTAAAACGTGAAAAATATTTGGCGAAAACGGGTTATTATATTTTTATTGAATAATTGATCTCATTTTTTATTGATTTTGTTTTGTTCTATTAGACAATCGATGTATACAATTTAACAAAATTACATACCAGGTACCCGGATTAATGAGCAGACGATTGTTATAATGGACTGAAGTGTGACAAATAACGCGTAATTTCTGTTGTACGTATTGTATACTTCACAACATCACTATATCCTGGGGCAATTTACATCGTAAAACTATCATTATTGCATAGTATATTCAAACTGGTTGCAATCTTAACAAGTTCATAGTAGTAGACTGTATAATATATATGTATTAATGAAATTAATTTATGTTTTAGGGTCCAAGCAAGTTTTTATTGTAGGACTTCTTTGTTCTTTTTTCTGTATTAAAATTTCGTTCATAGGTCATTTGAGATGTAACCTGAGACAAAACTGTACTATACTACATGTACACAATATCTCACTTTATCCAGAATGAACTGTGCCTGAACATCTTCGAATGATAAAAATAATAACAATGGCATTATTGATTATGACAGTTTATTATTTATTCTAGCAAGCAAGAATAATCAACAAAACGTACAATAAAAACAAAGTGTTACACATTTTTTTTCAAACATATATTTTGTAATTCTTTATTACGATAGTTGACTAGCCTTATGTGTTAAGTAAATAGGGTGGTAACTCAATCAAAGTGAATAGTGAGATTAGTCTTACTTACATAATATTTTTGACGGTGTTTTATATTGGCGTTGTTTTATATTGGCGCGGTCAATATTTGGCGGTGTTTTATTTTGGCGGGGCTAATATTTGGCGGTTCCGACATCGACCGCCAAAACCGCCAAAATAAAACGGGTGCCAATATAAAGACGTATACAGTAGTCTAAATTTCATGCTTATGCACATGGTGAGACTCTACAGCTATTACCCCTGGTCATCGGCTACTAGTATCTATCTGTCAATTTCTCTTTGGAGTCTTTTACTCCTCTTATTAGTGCATCCTACAAATTGACTTAGCAGAATTATACCGCCGTCGCAGGTACACATTTACATTTTGATGGAGTGAAGCAATCACAGGTAAATTTCTTGCTCAAGGAAATTAGCAGTGCCCCTAGTGGGATTCGATAACCAGGACCTCCCATCCATAAGTGTGCTACTTCTACTATTGTCAATCAAATACACTAACAGCATTGTTTTTTAGGTTTCCAGAAGTTATGGTAATTACCTTATTTGGTTTGTTAATTGTTCTATGGGTATCAAGAGATCTAGGTGGAGTTGGTGGTTGGGGTAATCTATTCTTGAAAAAGTAAGTAATGACTGTATCTGTTGTATGATAATTATTGTTATATTACATTCTTTTATTGTTATATTTCTATATTGTAACTAATATAAATAATAAGGGCCGCGACAGTGTCATAGTGTAAGATTTTTAATCTGGAAGTCCAGGGTTCAATTCTAAGTCCCAGTAGGGTATATGTCCCCTACCTAGAAAATTTTATATTAGATATATTATTTTCTGCCATCAAGGGAGAAGTTGCCAGCTTATTTCCAAGGGTGGACAAGCACTGGTTTAGAAAAGTGTCTAGTAAGGCAAGTTAGGTGAGTCAGTCATTGAAAAGCAGCTTAAAATTAAATAATAAAAAAAAGCTAGAAAACTAAAACCTAACCTATTCAGGACCTCTCAGTCCATTGGTTAACTACAATACATGTTTAAAGTTCTACATTTTAACATAAAACAGTCAGCTTCTAAAGGACTTCAGAAGTTATATATACCAGTATGTCCAATCACCATTACAGAATACAATGTATATTATATTACAGATATGTAACAGATTCAGCAGCACCAACTCTTGTATCAGCATTATTATTTCTGATTCCTGCAAATCTACCTGATTTCTTTAAATCCAGTAAGTTTTACATTGCACATTTTTAGCTCACAGTATTACGGTAGTCACTGTATCAGAACAATAGCTATGTAACCTTGTGTAATTCTTCATAGCCAAATAGAATGTAGATCGTAATAAACTTCTTGGCCAAGGAAACCATTTTGATACAGGTGTTAAAGATGGCATTCATTTGGAGCATGATCACATGCCATGATGATTTTTGTTGGTCTACTTTGTAAAATAATTATATCTATAACACTTGTAAACCCATTACATTACTAGTTCTGCATGCACAATAAAAGGGATATAACTACTGCAAACAAACTAGTCCTATTTTCAATTAAACAATCACACAGTGTAGTCCGTGCTATTGAAGTACATGTACATTTGATCTGATTTAGTTTCAATTTGATCAGTAAATATGAGGGTAATTTCCCATGTATCACTTGCATTTGTTGTATTATTTCACGTTTATATGCGCCAGCAGAACCACATGTCTGTCAGTGCTATTAGTGCTTTGATTTTGTATTTTTTTACAGATGATCGTCCGTCAACTATTAAACCATTAATTACATGGAAAGTTGTACATGATAAAGTACCTTGGGGATTATTTCTATTGTTTGGTGGGGGATTTGCATTAGCACAGGGTTGTAAGGTAAATCACTTACATGTATTAATTTGTCAAATCATATAACTCTGAGCTGTAGTCCAGTGATAGAATGCATGTTTATGAATCAATAGATCCCAGGTTCTAACCCCTACAAGGTGAAGTGGAATTTCCTTTTTTTAAAAAACAACATGTGATTGCTACTTTACCCTTGTGTAAATGGGACCTGCAAGGGTAGTATAATTCAGTTGGCTGCACAAAATATTAGGAAAGACTTGCCTGGAAGTTTAGCTGATGGATAGGAATAGCTCAATTACCAGTGTTAATAGCTGTGAGGTGGGTGGAAGTGCACCAGAAAGTTTCTATCTCCTTACTGGTTAGCTCAATCAGTAGTATGTTTGACTTATCACAATATGATAGGTGCACAGCACGATCATCACATGTTTCCTCCCTTTTCTTAAATCAATTTTAGGAGTAAGTTTCATCTTTGACTTATGTTAAATTTTATTCACCTGTCAGCAGCACATATGTTAAACCTAATGATTAAAATACTTTGATTTGAATACTTGATATATGCTTGATGTTCCACATACATAGATACAGAAAACTGTTTTTATCAATAGAAAGTGTTTAAATCAGGGGAATTATATATAAGTAACTGACGCCTGAATAAATACATTGAATATGTCATATGAATCTGTACTGCACAAAATTCAGTTCATTTTATCATTTTACAGGTATCAGGACTATCGGAATCTATAAGAGATGCTTTGACTGTGTTTCAAACATTACCTGTATGGGTAACCAGTCTATTGGTAGCTTTATTGACATCATTTATCACAGAGGTTGTTACTAACACTGCTACATGTACTCTTGTATTACCTATCATAGCTCAATTGGTAAGTGTATGAATATATTACAGTAAATATCCACTATTAGGACCGTTCATATAGTTTATTTAACTAGCATATCAGTACATGAAACTTATGGCTATAAACATTTAAAATATACATATTTAAACATAATATAAACGAAAGTTGAAAGCACACAGATAAAGTATTAGGCCGTACTACTAATACAAATTAAGATAGGGACCTTTTTCTTCTCAAAGTAGGCAATTGGGACTTAGGAGTCATAAAAAATTGCACGTTTTTCAAGGTGGTACGTCTATATTACAGTACGTAAAACTGATATATGTATTAGTGAGATTAGCTTAAGAATTTAAAGAGTTTTAAAGACATGGAAGGGGACCACCTTCATATCTGGATATCAAGAGATCTAGGGGAACTTACATTTCACTAATTGTAGGATTACATGAAAATGGTAAATTTATCAGTGAAAAACTAGTTATGTATGTTTAATATACTAAAATAGTTTCTTTTTAGCTCATTAAGTGTGATCAGCATTAATGTATGACCTTGTTGTGACACTGATCTTTATAATGCAGTATGACCTTGTTGTGACACTAATCTTTATAATGCAGTATGACCTTGTTGTGACACTAATCTTTATAATGCAGTATGACCTTGTTGTGACACTAATCTTTATAATGCAGTATGACCTTGTTGTGACACTGATCTTTATAATGCAGTATGACCTTGTTGTGACACTGATCTTTATAATGCAGTATGACCTTGTTGTGACACTAATCTTTATAATGCAGTATGACCTTGTTGTGACACTGATCTTTATAATGCAGTTCCTGTTATATAACATGGTAGCCTCTGGGATCCCGAAATTTTGGGAGCTACCAATCTGCTGCACTATCATGGTTCAGAAAACAAATTGTCTTCATAAAATCCAATATATTTTCAGGCATTAGGTATTGGTGTAAATCCTCTATATTTAATGATACCAACTGCAGTAGCAACATCATATGCTTTTATGTTACCAGTGGCAACACCACCTAATGCTATGGTGTATGTCCTTGGTTACTTCTCTATGTCTGAATTGGTAAGTTTTGACTTTCATGTTTTCCTTACAGAGAGCAAACTATATGGCCAAAGCTATTGCCTTATTAACTGTGTTAGTTATTAAAAACCTTAACATATTCAGTTGACTTTACAATTTTCAGGCAGGTCATCCCTCACAATACCCATTTACACCTTGGTGAAGTGAAACAACAGTTGGTAAATTTCTTGCTCAAGGAAATTAGCAATGCCCCTAGTTGGGTTTAAATCTTGGTCTCCTTAATCACTTATTGCCTGTCCTACCACAGCTTCTACCTAATCATAGAACATAGCCATTAATGATTTCATTTAATTAATTTAAGGCTCCTTTTCCTGGTCTTGAAAATTACTGTGGTCAGGACAAAACTCTTTAAAGAATGTTTTTATCGCTTTTTTCACCATTTCCTTTTGGTCTTTCCTCTGTCCAGTCAATGAGAAAAACTATGACAGGGAAATTTTGTTTTGATGAAAACATTATGGGCAGACACCATGCATATAGTCTTGTCTGTGGCCAATAACTGCCCAGCTTGATACAGAGATAGTTTGAAGCATGACCATATTATATAGCTCATGGCCAAACTCCATGATGGTATGTAGTCTGTAGATTATGCTAATATAATGTACCCACATCCCCTTGATATATAGTCTGAAGGGTAAATGACTGAGCTAGGTGGGCTTGTTGGTACTAAACTAGTGATTGATATAAATATGTATCTATATTTCAGATTCGTGCTGGATTTGTGATGAACATTCTCTCAGTGCTTGTATTAACCCTAGGTGTGAACACATGGGGAGCAGAATTCTTTGATTTACGGACATTACCTGTAGAATTTCTTGTCACAGACATTACCACTCCATCAAATATTACATTCAATTCATCAATTTCATTGTAATAAACAGGGAACGCAAACATATCATATAATCATTAAAAAATGCTATTTAGAAACTTAGAGCTAGTTACACCAGGAAGGTACTTTGGTTCCAAGCACATTTAAAAAGCACTATTTGTGTTACTCAAGAACATTACAACGGTTTAACTCCAAGGCAGCAAAACCATGATTGTGACATCAGCAAATAATTAACTTTTCAGAATGTATTCATCTAGTGAAACAATTTATTTACTAGAACTACATTGTTGCAAACTAATGCATAGAAATTGCTATGTAGTACCAAGGATCCTTATAGTACCAAGTAGAGGTTACACAATTGGTGTTTTATCCAGTGTACTTGTATATATACCTTCTCATAGGAATACAGGATTTTTTTACTAGTTACATACTTAATAGAACAATTATTTTTTTTATTTACATATCAATAGGTCAGCACAAATATAGTCTTCATTCAATAATAAGGTAAGGTAGTTAAGACAAAGCTGAGATTTTGCCTGCTTAAATTTTTTCATATCATAGATTTTTTTATTTACATGTAGTTAGACAAGTAAAGTGCTGACCCTGATGATGGAAGTTTTTATTATAGATAGTCAATTATTTTTGTAAATTTGTAGTTACATTATTATATAATGTGTAATGTATTCAATGGAGCGAGTTAATGCTCATGGATTTACGACTTTATTATTATAGTATTATCAGTATTTATAATAAAATAAACAAAAAGGACAATGTATTTCTTTTAATATGATCTTAATAACTTTGACTTCAGCCACATAAAATATTACTTTTTGCTAACACCCTGGAAAACTATCCCTTTTCAGGTGCTAGTGACAAGTCAGCATCCTTTAATGAATAGGGAAAACATTGGTAGGTTTTAAAATATAAAACTGGAGTTTCTGCGTAGCCTAGAGTAGGTAACATGTAAATCTGACAAGAATTAATTAAAACTCTGAGTCATAGCAGAGTTTTACTGTTTTCTTCTTGAAACCGTAGCATTTGTGAGGCCATGGTCACGAGGTATTGCCACTGTGACAATTGTTGCATGATGAAATGCACAAGCAAAAAACCATCATATGAGATTTAGATACACTTTAGTGCCCTCAGAAATCCACTGAACAAAATCCTGTTATAAGGTAAACCCATTGAAGTCATTTGAGCAAATTCCAAAATCAACTATAACTTGTTTATCAACATATGATTCAAACTACATGTATGTTGCACGAATAAGCTTTAATTATAGTAAAATTTCTAATGGAATTCATGATCAGTTTTTTGCAAAACTTCATACAAGCTCTTTAGTAGTGCACTCTATATAAATGCCATATGACCAGAATGACATGTATTATATAGTATATGTCAGGAAATATATGTTACCCACCAAAAGTTTGGAGACAGAATAATATTATACTACAATTCTTGAATTTAATGATTATTTTTTGTAGAATTATTACTTTTATTACATTAAGTATGGTTTGTGATAAAATGAAAACAAATTTCATTAATGCAATACATCTACATGATTCAGCATCTGACATCTTAAAGCCTCTAAAACCATATTTATTGCAATTATTTTCCATAACATTACATAGCTTTTAAGAAAGTCTCAGTGTTTGTAGTCTCAGTTATGAAGATAACCAAAATAATAAAGCAAAACTGAAGCACATTTCGAAATAAAGTTACTGAATTTTCGATGAAAGTTATTTAGTATGCCTACAAAGTGAAAATGTCTCCAAACTTTTGGTGAGTACTGTATCATAAAAATACTTAAAGTTTAAAGGGATTACCTTATATAAGCATCTTGACTCTAAGATACAGAAGAAGAAAGCCTACTATATTAGAATGGTATATAGTATTTAATGGTGTTTTAAAATTCATGACAACTTTTTAATTGTATTTTATATGCAGTTTGTCTGCACTTCATTAAAGTAAAAGGAATTGGATTTTATAGTCTTAGTTTCATGCATATATGCATGTTTACTGTTTGTAAAGCTATTACCCCTGGTCATCAAGCTACTGGTATATATCTATCAATCAATCTCCCTGTCCTTTACTCGAAGTGTAGACAATGTATTGGCTCAACAGAATTATACCACCCTTGCAAGTACCCATTTATAACTGAAAGGGCTGAAGCAATTTTAGGTAAATTTCTTGCTCAAGGAAATTAGCAGTTCCCCTGATGGGGTTTACCTCTTGATCTACAAGACTTTTAGTGCATGGACTACCGCCTACACAATATTGTTATATGTATGATGGTTGCTGCACTAATCAGCTTTCTGTCAGTACTTGCTCACTAGGGGTGTAACGGTTAATCGATATACCAGTTAATATTGCAATATGAATTCATACGGTTTTTAACCAGTTCGTTATTTATCTGAACCGCCTTTTGCAGTTTTTTGTAGTACTGATTGTTTTTTATTAGAATCTGAATCTATATATTTCAATAAATGTGTTGAAAACTTGAAACTATCAACTTGTGCTTTATTATGATAATATTTCGTCAAACGAGAGAATAATTATTTTGAAAAGTCTGTTTCAAAATAGGCATTTTCTTACATATAATCCTTTATACACATGTCATTGAAATATTTGGATAAGATATTACTTGAAAATACTTGTAACGAATGCAATGCATGTGCATTGCTTCATGCTTTGCATGTCTATTTAAAAAAACGATACATTTTGCAATATATTGCAATACAGGTCTTGCATATTGCAATAACCGTATTGTTACACCCCTATTGCTCACCCTTCCATTGTATAGAGGAAATCTGATATTAAATATAACATTTTAATGACAAGGTATAACCTATTGCAGCATGGACTCACATCCTGCACCTAAGAACTCTTAAGTCCTGGTGGCAACTTTGACAAAATTCCTTTAATGGAAATTTGATGGTATTTTCAGCGAGAATAGTCACTTGGTAATTTATTAGGTATTACCAAGAAAGATAGAACTATAATTGCCAGATTAAAATAAACAACAAGAAAACAGTTGGTTTTATAGACTTTATTACATATTTATCATGCACTAACAATTACAGCCAAACAATGGCTAAACTTTGGTCAGTACTAAAAGTGTACAACAATATGTATATATAAATTTGTACATACGCATAATGTGATATATATGTATGTTAATCCTTATAAAACAGTGTAAAACAAACAAGACCAAGTCTCTAATTTGTGTTGAAGTTCAATCATCACCAAAATTAATGGGAGCTGGACAAAAAAGCCATGGACACAGTTAACCATTGTAAAAAAGTCATGGTAAATTTGTTAAGGTCAAAAAGTGCCATGACCAAAATGTGCCACGGACAATAAGTGCCATGGACACAAAATAACACTGTCAAAAAGTTCCAATTGAAACTTGACTGGATAGGCAAAAAGTCCCACCTGCCCACATGAATTTAAACGGATGGACAGAAAGTCCAATGCTCCTTTTTTCCCCATATAACAACATTTAAACATTTGTTAAATTTTAGTGTACCAATGCTGATACAACATACAAGTGTACGAAAAATAACACTAAATGTTAGTGAACAAAAAGTAACATTGATTATTAACCACATTCTGTGTACAGTGAATAAAAACAAATATTTGATAATGTTTATAACTTGGTGTTTCTAAAATATCACCAAACATTGGAGCACAAAATATCTTAAAAACTGTTGAGTACCAACAATATGTTATAGCATAATTTCAAGAGTAATTAATAAACTTTAAAGCACTAAAAAAGCACTGAAAAAACTATAAACCAAAGAATAAACAGTATAAATATTTGTCAAAATTAAATGCAGATTTACCAATTAACATTGCAAAACACCAATGCAGATCAAGATAAACTAATAACTAATATAGCTTTTGAAATACTCTAAAACTTAAGTGTCCAGAACTTGTTAAAAACATTGAAACACAACCACACATAATAAGTGCCAAAAATGATGTCTGATACAACGTTACAATTATAAAAATCAAAATCAATGTCAATAATTTCATTGAATGAACAAAGCTTGTTATACCATATGTAAAAAGTCACAACCAACTCAATATGCAAGTACTAAGCAATTTCAATGATCTTGTCGATGACGAAGACAATCTACAGTCAGTTGCTGAATGTTTTTTTTTAATGAACACAAGTCAACATCAAAACCTATCTAAAGAGATTTTATATTGCAAATTTTACTCAGTTACTATTTAAAGTCAAGCTGTCATTTGCTAATTCTGGTAACATTCTAAATCATGAGATTATTTAAGAAACATGAAAATTTTCAAATCTTGCAAAATAACGATTTTTAACCTACTTCAGTAATTATCATCAGAGATACCTGGGAGGGTTTAATGTTTTGCAATAGCATAGAAAAATGACACTTTGACTTTAAACTTTAAAGTAATGTTTTTGATCTAAGAGTAGCTGCAATGAAAATAAAAAATTAAAAGCATATGGTTTATAAAGAACAGTACAAATAAACTTTTTTGAAGATTGAGTTAAACAAGAGCTGTCAGAGGAGACAGCATGCTCGACTAAGTATTTGTCACAGGAGATGTGGTTGATGATAAGGAACATACAAATTTAAAATTTGAAAATATAACCTTGTTTAAAGTAAAAAAAAACCAACAAAATTCTTTAAAATTTTAAGTTCGTTATAGACAATTTTTGAACAAAAATGTATTTGGAGTTATGGACCTTGTCACATGAGATGAAGTTGATAATAAGAACATATATTTAAAGTTTGAAGTCAATACCTAAAGAAATAAAACAGTTGTTGTAAAAACAAATATCTTTTAAAGAAATTTCTAAGTTCAAGGGGGATAATTCTGAAAAAATGTATTTGGAGTTATGAGCCTTGTCACATGAGATGTGGTTGATAATAAGGAACATACATTTTAAGTTTCAAGTCAATACCTAAAGAAATAAAACAGTTGTTGTAAAAACAAACATTTTTTAAAGAAATTTCTAAGTTTAAGGAGGGATGATTCAGAAAAAATGTTTTTTGAGTTATGAGCCTTGTCACATGAGATAAGGTTGATAAGAAATAAAAAAAGTTATAGTAAAAATTGTTTACTGCACAAAAACTTTAATCAGATATGTGGACGGGGACGCGGACACTAGGGCGAGTAGGAGAGCTCTCCATTTACTTCGTTAAGTCGAGCTAAAAATTAAAAAAAACAAACAATGTAAAATTGTCACAGTAAAGTTTACAGTAAAAAAGATCAAATAAATTAGAAACATGAAACAACTTGTAAACTAGAAGTATTGTAAATAAATATAAAAAACAAAAAACAAAAACACAACATAAAAACAATACTCAAATAAAAATGTTAAAAACATGATCTAAAAAATTCACAGATTGTATAAGCAAAATCAACATTGTTCATGATATGATAAAACAAGTTTGTAAAAGATGAAAGCAAATAAATAACTAGATTTATGGGGAAATGGGGTGGGTAGAAGTTTAATTTGTTCCAGCTCAGTCTTAACAAAGTCAATATAAACAAAATAATGTATTTGGGATAAAGAAACATATTTTTATTTTATTATTTCAAAGTAAAACAAATTCATGGATGGATGCTGTGTGAGATGAGAATCAGGAAATTCAAATGCTATTGCCTAAACATGGATCTAATTAACTTTTTGCACTGTTTGTTTGTCTGTATAATTGTGTTTAACATGTTCAATGAATCTCACGTCCCATCTGAGCCAAACCTACTCTGATTGTGATTTTATAGTAAATGGGTAATCATTGAAAATGGACGGATTTTTATGACTATGTTTGAAAGTATTGAAGAAATCAGATTATATGGTTATACACTTTAATATTATGTCAATGAAATGAAGGATGCTTTTGACATTAAAGTTTAAAAAGTGTATGTTTTATTTTGCTGGGTGAACTTCAGGTCTCATTTTGACTGTCATTAAGCATTTCCGTCAGCAAGAATCTTTATCCTACTTCCTGTAGCTCAGTACGGAGGAACCAGGAAGCGGACTGGAAAGTTATCAATCTAAGTTGTAAGAACTTGTATCACAATCGAGCTAAAATAAATTTGTGTAATAATTTTAACAGTCATCTGCATTTGTCAATTTGTTTAACATTTTGTCCACATTTTGACCAAATGTGTATAAGTTTTGAACATAAGCTGGTAGTTTTGGCTGTTTTACCTTGTTTACCCATGTTAAACCTATCGTCATGACAAAATAATTTAAGATCCCAATATACAATAATGAATACAACATTTTACATGTACCTAAACAATAAACAAAATCTAACAAAAAAATAATAAAAACAAATACTACAATTAAAAAACAACACAACAAAAATATAAAATATGCAACAGTTTGGTTATCACTAAAATATCTAAACAACAAAATAATCACAAGTAACTAGATAAACTTATAAAGTAAACAAAGAATTGATTGTTTCAAAGCAACAATACTGCAGTTATTACTCGGAGTAACAAAAAAAGCCAACAAAGCTACCGGTATATAAAATACTCTACATGTGTTTATTTCTTACTACAATCTTTGATTTTTTTTCAAATCAATCCCATGTTTTTAAACAATGTCAAACTAGGGGTGAGGAATTCCAATTTTTTTCCACTAGTCCATGGAGGAGTGAAATCTAAAAATCAACTTGTCCGGGATCAAAATGCACCTGCCCAGATGTTCAATACTCAAAACTTAATATAGTAAACTGTGATATAAAATACATACTGTAAGTAATGATAAATTATTGACACAGAGATAGTTCATTGAAGCATTGAGACATCCATATTATTAAGTTCAGCTATGATTAACATAGTATATTTCAGCTAACAAACAAGTGGGGTGGAAATATTGACTTTTCCGCAGACATAATTGTATGAGTTGGACAAGTTGAGCATAGGAATCACACACTCCTGGTCAAACAAAAAATACTAGTTGAACATTGTTGGGTCACTAGTATCTTTTCTGGACTATACAATTTGACCAGTAGAGGTCAATACAATAAAATAACAACTCAGATGTCTTACACAACCACACCCCAGACTAGTATCTTAAAATACACAATAAAAGAAAATATACGACACAGTAAAGATTTTTTTCTACATAATTTGATATGAATAATAAATAGTGGAGGAATAAACAAGTATATAGAAATAATTAACAACACTAATAATTACAGGTAAACACAACAATTCATTACACAACCTAACAAAACAAGACAATTTTTAAACTATAAAACAATATTTATAAAGATCAGGCTATAACATCTTCTGGTTATTAATAATACCAGGGATACATCATAGGAGAAATGGTCCAGTGAAAGGATACAAGCTTAGGGATCAAGAGGTCCTGGGTTTGAACCCCACTGATTTAGTAATTTCCTTAAGCATGAAATTTACTTACAGTCCTTAGATTCCACTTGGGTATAAATGGGATTTCGATGATGAGGGGTTATTGTACAAATATTGTCAAATTGGCTGAACATGTATATAAAAGCAGACTTTAAACTGTTTTAAACCATGTATACTTGTAGAAACATGATATTCAGTCAGTTGGTAATTAAAAATGGAGAACCCTTCATACGAAACAAACCATAGTGCTCATACCACAATCTGAACTAAACCATTTGGTGGGTGAACTCAGGCAATACTGGTGATACAATGTAAATAAAAATGTTAACATACTAAAATTGATATAAGTTGATGAACACCCTGCATAATAACAGATTTAAAAAAATAACAAAAATCACAAAGTTGGTGGTGAACTAAGTAAAGGTATAAGTAAAATCATTAAAATCATTTCATTTGAATGTAATATTACATGATGTCAAAAAAGAGCATGGATCAATAGAATGTGAGATCTTTTCAGATATTTAATTTTTAAATTTATAAACATAATTTATCAGTCATTGATTTATACGCTTTAAAATACAGATAAAATGTCTTCCTATAAAAACGACTTTTCAAAACAATGACTAGAATGAATAAAACATGGATAATAAATTAAATCAGGATACTGTTAGTGGAGTATCCTAACAAATAAATGGATTTCATAAAGAAAAATGTGCCCAGTATTTACAGTGAAGCAATAACAATAAATTAACTATTGAGATCTTGAGTTTTAAATCTCCTATATTTAAGTCAAAAGTTATATGAGATATACAGTTCATTAAACCATCTTTTCTGTACTAAGATGTATAGTTCGACAGAATTAACCTGAGCTTGACCTTTATGCATGAATATATTAACCTCAGTATTTACAGTCTATTTTTGTCTTTGTTTGTAAATTGCACTTTATCGTAATCTTTCGGCAAAATACACGTTCTGAACAATTAATGCTGTTTTCATTGGAATAAATACTTTGAAACCGTGCCATAATATTGCTGAAGTACTTGTGTAATGTGTCCAAAATTAAAAGTACAATAACATGCCACTTTTAATAAATTAATTTATAGTCACATCGGTTGTTATACACACATGTATAACCGTATACTCGCATATGTAAAAACTCACGATTTAATGCAAGTGAAGTGTGTAATTATTATAATTAGGCAGTTCAACCTCAGGTTAATTCTGTTGGACTATACCATTACTACATGCATTTTTCCTGTATCCAACTGCATACTTTTAGTCATTGCCGTAATTTCTCCAGTATTAGCCCCCTTTTTACACTACTTACATGTGATAAAAGGGCAAATGCAAAGACTATATGGATAAGTGATATATTACTACTTCCAGGCAACAAGGTTAAGGTTACGACTGTTAAGTTTTACAAAAATATACCATGCTCATCAGTTGGTGAGAGATTATAAAACCTAGAAGTTAGCAACCTAAGACATTTGACTTAAAAAAGTCGACATATAAGTGTAATCAAGATAATGAGAATTGAATTTTTGTTTATATAAAGTCATGTTTAACTGATGTCATGGACTTTAAATAGTATGATAAAGTGTAAAGAATTTACCACACAGTATAGCAAAAACGAGAGTAACATCAAGTAGAATGACAGAAAATACTTTGAGTAGAAGTCTACAAGTTCTTACAAAATACCAAATATACAATCTTTAATGTAAATATGTCCAAAATACATAGTAAGTTAAAATGTTTTTCTTACAGATAAAATTAAACAAAAATTGTAGAACATCAATACCCAATATTTACAAAACTATATCAATTATATATTAATACACATACACAGAAAAGTTTCCACTATAAGGAACACCAAATTCAATGGTGAAGTTGTCTTAATAGATGGACCTATTTCTTCTCAAATTTAACATTTGGTACTTAAAAAGTGCTAAAAAATCGAATGATTGGCAATATTCAATCTGGCCTTTACAGTGAAACTTTACTGCAGTATATTGATAGGTCAGTGCATTGTCCAACTACATGTAAATACAGAAGGGTGTAGACTTACTTTGCTCTGGCCTATCAAAATCTTCAAAGTTTTTTCATGTACAAAAAATACATAAATATCAATCTAAAGATTGACCTTGACATTCAAGGTCTAGAAAAACAGCCGACTTCATGATCTCTGTTTTCTGTCAAATTAAGGTAATAGATGTACATCAAATAAAGTGTATCTTACAATACAAATAGCAAATCATATGATACAGCTACATGTAATTTTAAAACAATAGCAAAATCACTGTTCCCAATATTATTGTTTTTCATATTCAATCTAACATGTGCAAGTACTAAAGTATGGCAAGCATGGTCACTGACTATTATATGCTACTATGAAAAACAATTATCACATTTCATGCTGACTAAATACGCTGAAAACAATCAAATTACAATTGTAAACCAACAGTGCAAAAACATATTATATTTGTTTCACAAATGTGCAAAAAGCATATCACAACTTGTTATCTAATATCAAGGCTGTTTAAACAGTCGACTATTCACAATTGTGCAAAGCAACAATCAAAATCAACTATTAAATGACTGCTTAACAATATATTAAAATAACCAATGACACAAAGTAACTATTCTGCTCCATTTTGACAATTAAATAGCCGTTAAATCAACAGTAGAACAAAAACTAAAGTAGAAAATTAACCAACTTCACACAATAAATATTCTGTTTTCCATGTTGACTAATTAATTGCTGTTTAACAATTGTAGAAAATTAACCAATTGCACACAGTTACTACATGTATATCATGTACATGTTGACAAATAAATAGCTTTTAACTAACAGTAGAAAATTAACCAACTGTGGAAAATTAACAAATTGCAGAAAGTTAACCAACTGCACACTGTTGCTTTTATATTTTCCAAGGTGACTGTTAAATGGCGGTATAACAATTGTAGAGAATTAACCAACTACAGAAAATTAACCAATCACACAAAGAAACTGTCATATGTCATTATGATATTTAAATGGCTGTTTAACCAACTGTAGAAAATTAACCAACTACACATTAGAATCGTCACGTTCCATGTTGATGATTGTTATGTTGTTTAACCAACTGAGCAAAATAACTTTCACGTTCCATCAAATTTGTGGGTGAATCAAATTCCATCATTGTCCCTGATTCCATCGTCATCACTCGGTCGTAGTTCATAATGGTTGAGATTCTATGCTGTAATCATACAAATTATAATTAGTTTAAAAGACTGAAGTGATAACATTAAAAATATTTTATTGTTAAATATGACTTGTAGGCATTTTTGCCTTAAATCAATACTTGAAATCTGGTTATTCAAAGGGACATGCATACTAAATTCAAGAGCTACTTGCTAAAAAATATTGCTAGCAAGTGTTACCTAGCAATTCCCCAAGCATCAGTTTGTGAAAATGTAGCAAACTAAGTTGCTAGCTAGTAAACAGTTTTCCTGCTAGTTGAATACATTCTAAGCAATTGTTTTATTTACAGTGGCCACAACTATGAAATGCTGATTTTTGGAATTTAATCAAGTTACTCTATGGTTTTTTTTCAACAGGAAAATATTAATCAGTTTATCCTTCTAAACAGGCTTTTGTCCCATTACTTTTGAAGGGCTATGTATGTTTGCTACAAACATTGGACAAGTAGAACAGATGGTATTGATAATAATTAAAAATATTTAGGAGCAGTGGTCCAGTGGTAGGATGTGGACTTAGTGTTCAAGAGGTCCAGTGTTCCAACCCTACTAGGGGCACTGCAAATATTATTTAGCAAGAAATTTACATACTGTTGTATCACTCTACCCAGGAGTAAATTGGTTCTATGAGAAATCACCTGTCTGAAGGTTATTTTAGTGATCAGGGGTTATCACACAAAAGTGTGCCATTTTTCTAGAACCGACTGAATAGGTATACAAAAGCAGACTTTAAACTGCAAAATAACTTTTTTTAAGCTTTAACAAACTTACAGCAATAGTTATAACTGTTTTATCTTTAAATACTGTTCCTATAACAGTCTGTAGTTTATTATCTGTTTCAAGGTCAATACTTGCTGTAGCTTCATCTAGCACCAATATCTTATTCTCACGTAAAAATGCTCGAGCTAGACAAAATAACTGTTTTTGTCCAATACTAAAATTTTCACCTCCCTCTGAAACACTTGCATCTGTGAAATAAAAAAAAGTCTAATTCGTTGCTTTATTCAATACAACCTCTCTGGAACAACACCCACTGGGAGGATCAAAAGAGTGTTGCTGTTCAGGGGTTGCTGCTCTGTAGAGGTTAATTTCAATTAAATTTACACCAAAAGGAAATATAAAATGCTGTAGTTGTGCAGATAACTTGTCCTTTAGATGGCCACTCTGCAGAAGTTATACTGTATACATAAACACAGGTAAAAAAAACTAAATAAGGCCAAACTCGCAAAATTTTAGATTGCTAGAAGTAAGATGTGTCACCTGACAAAAGTTATGGTGATTGTGCACTGCACTTCTCTTCTATGAGATCTATCAACCTGGGAAGTTTTTAGCCAGTAGCTTAAATTAAATTGAACTGATGGTAAACGGGGGATAGTTCTAATCATATGTTGATAGACTAACGAATGCTAATTTTTGAATTTGCTCAGAAAACTCAGTTTCTTTTTTTATGAACAAAAATGAGTTGATTTATCTCAAAAACATGATAATACCTAGTTTATCAGGTAAAGATTCTATGGTATCTTTCATCTGTACTGTTTCTAAAGCTTGCCAGATTTTACTCTCATCCATCAAACCTGCTGGATCTAAATTATATCTGAAATACAAATAGTATATCTCTCACACTTCAGAGTTTAAAGCCATTTTGGGGCTGAAATTCCGTGATTGGCTGTCATACCATGACTTAAAACATGTTAAAATGCAGTATTAACAAGTAAATCTGTGAGCTAATGCTCACTAGTGATACCCCCGCAAAAAGCTAAAAATATGCGACAAACAGGAAGTAGATGAGCAAGGAGCATGAAATCGCTTTACACCACATGGGACTATGGGATGAAGCAATATGCAAAGTATTAGGCTGCTGCATGTAATAGTTGCTGAGAAAACTGCGACGGAAATTTTGTAACGGACGGACAAGGGTAAAACAGTATACCCCCCCCCTTCTTTGAAGCGGGGGTATAATAAAGCATCATACACTGTACTACTTTACCAATAAATTTGTTTTCTTAATTGAAGATTACTAAATGGTAATACACCATCATACATGGTAAAGTGTTTAAGATCATTGACTTCAATTCACTTGGTTTAAGTCTCCTTTTTTTCATTAAAAACCTGACAGTTGCCTTCAGGAGATATGAGTCTAGCGCACCTCAGAAAGTAATGTTAGGTGATACTAGTCATTACCTTAATTTACTAGCCCAAAGTCTAATAATTCAGGCTTAAGAAAGTCAGGCTGGTCAATAAATTTGTCTTTTATTACATAACAAAATTAATTGAGATACTGCACAAGAAACTTTAAGGCATTACATTACTAGTGCATTGGGGGAAGTAGACAGTTTTGAAAATACAAATGTACTGAAAACCTAGTTTTAAAATACTTATTTATATTATTTACATAAGTACTCGGAATTTATTATCAAAATAATGAAAACTTTCATCCATGCAAGTGTATTCCAAAAACAAAATAAGATTTGCAGGCAATGTGTGATACATTACATTAGATCATACACAATTACTAAGTAAAGTAAGCTGAACATCAATCTCCGTAAACAGATATCCTGTAGAGTGTTGTCGTACAGGATCTCTACTGTCTCCGTAGAAGGTAACGTCGAGATGAACTTTGTTTCGACCAATCAATGCGTAGCTTTCATCTAGACGAAAACACTATTAATCACATTTTGATTTCGTAATTTCTATTTTTAGACCAAGTTTTGCATGCTAATTTAACAGCGGTATTATTCACAGTCTGGGATTGGGCAGCTCATTTAAAATTGCGTGACGTAGATGATGTAAACAAGTTACATATCATAACAATTTCGTCATGAATATTATGATGAGAAAAGGTCGCCTGAACGTGACCTTCGTTTGAAAAAGGCCAGATCTAAATTAGTGAGTATGTGAGCGGAAAATTTTAGATCGGGTTTTAATCAGATTGGCTGAACATGTATATGGAAGCAGACTTTTAAATGCTCCATAACTTTAACTTTAGATCAAAGTAATTACTTACCTTACAGTACCAGTGAACAATGTAGGATCTTGAGGTATGATAGCAAGTTTAGATCTGAGTTCAGGTAATGGTATATGTGATATATTTCTACCATCTATCAATATCTCACCTTCTGATATATCTATCATTCTAAATAAACTTAATGTTAATGATGATTTACCACTACCTGTACGACCACATATACCAATCTAGATAAAATATATCAAAATAATGTTAAATCAGCAAATACCAAAAATGATACAGTTTTTCTTAAAGTAGTCCGCCAAATTAGCAGTTTAATCATAATGCATATCCCACTTATATTGGAATTATGGAACAGGCTTAAGTTATGCTTGCACAGCATGAAATAGGCATGACTGTGTGATAACACTGGTAGTTGTTGGATAGCTAGCTCAAACTAGTTTCAACTCACATCCAAAATATATTTATTTGTTTCCAATAAACTTTATTCTACTAGCTTCTAGCACTAGGGGACAAGAAACAAACTCAAGAGTAATTAGCATAAGTTGTAAGAACTTTTTAGGCAGTCATGCTATAACACATTATCATAAATCAAAACAGAATAAATAAATAAGGACAATGAAATTGAATAACTCAAAACATTTACCTTTTCTCCAGGTTGTATAGTAAAACTGATATCAGATACAACTGGATCCTGATTTTTATCATATCTTAAAGTAACATGTTGAAATACAATCTCACCAACTGTTGGCCAACCTGATTCCTTTACTTTCTCCTCTGAAATAAAACATTTTTCAAAAGTTATAACAGTAAAATCCACATTAGAACCATCAACTTAGCAGCATGGTCTTAATAGCAGAATGATCTCACATGATTTTGCAAATTGCAGCTTATGCCAAAGATGGCAGTCTGCTAGTAAATAAAAGGACCATTTCTTCCGAAATTTAGCATTTGGGACTTAAAAATAGTAAAACTCAAATGAATTTGCATATTGCAGCTTATGACAAAGATCACAGTCTGCTAGTTTTCTTCATAAACTCTTACCACGTTGAGTAGTTTCAGTTTCTAATTCTCTGAATTCATTTACACGTTCTACAGCATTCATATTCATTTCTAAATCTGTGGCTTGTCTCACAATCCAGTTCATATAGTTAGATACCTGTAATAAGACAAAATGAACATATCTGTATATGTTACATACATGTATGTTAGTCACTCTTCAACAAATCTGTATATGTTACATACATGTATGTTAGTCACTCTTCAACAAATATGTATATGTTACATACATGTATGTTAGTCGTTACATACATGTATGTTAGTCACTCTTCAACAAATCTGTATATGTTACATATGTTAGTCTCTTTTCAACAGTTTCAATCCTATGAGGCAGACAAATCACCTAACCATGGTTTCTGAGATACTGTACATGTCTTATTTTGGCAACTGTTTAATATTGGTGTTGTTTTTTTTTGTAAACCAGTGCTAGACTCTCATCTAATGAAAACAACTGCCTAGCTTCTCACTAAAATTTATGTTTAGAGCTAAACTCAAACCCAGTAATTGAGCTTGATATCTTCAGCTGCTTAAACACGAAATATACTTTCAATAAGAAAACAAATGTGTATGTAAATTAATGGAGTGTTTGGTGTTTACACCACATTTCACTATTCAGTCACACTGTAGAAGTTAGTCCTCAAAGTCCCTTGGCAGGCTTCATCTCGGGACACTACCTTTTAACTTATCACATATTCCCTACATGATTTGACAATTGCTCAACTTGATAAAGACCAGCCATAGATTCACCCAACAAAGCGTGGATTTTCAAGAATTCAAGAAACATATGACAGTGAATGCCAGCTACACCATAGCAAATTTGACAGTTATTTCTTGACTATTGATACAGTCAAACCTGCATTAGCGACCCTCTGTATAATGCGACTATCTGTCAATTCCGACCTAATTTGGCGTCTCCCGTGACATTTTCCTATATATTAAACCTGTATATTACGATTCTCTGTCTAATGCGAAAAGCGACCTATGAAATTGAGGCTGAAAACGCATCCGACTATGTGTATTACGACCGTGTCAAGGGAGAAAAATAATAGAAAAACAGAAAAAGCTAGAAAATTTCAAAAAATAGTCGCTCGTAGTGTTTGTCCTTGTTTGCCTCATGTCTTTGTGATGTCCTGTGTGTCTCATTCTGCCCTTGTTCACATTTTTTACAACATTTTTTCTTTGAACGTCGTTTCATTTATAATTACATGTACAGTTTTATGACTCTTTCCAGAAGCTGCAGCTGGTGTACCCTGCGTATTGTGACCCTCTGTCTAATGTGACTTTTTTGGCTAACTCCGAGTAAAGGTCACAATACACAGGTTTGACTGTAATTGCACTGTCATGTTGTATTCATATTTAATTTGTTCACCTGTCTTTTCTATGTAAACTGAGACAAAATTAAAGGTAAGTTCTGTTCTGAGATTATCATTCTTGACTTGTATCATGGCTACAAACTATTTGAAGACATTTATAAAACAAAATAAAAACTATAGACACACATACCATTAAAGCATAGGCTAAACATAAACCTATAAATGCTGGTTCTGTATGGCCAGATAAACTTGATGATAAACTGGTTAATGCTGATACAAATACTAATATTGCTCCCATATAATCCTGTAGAAAATATAATATATATACATCATTTATGCACATGTAAAGCTACAGTCCCATAAACATAAAAATAGCCGTGAGGGCACCATACGGGCGTCATGCGATCCAGCTCTGTAAGGACCCGTACAAACTCTTGCGTACCCGTACGGACTGTTACGTTTTTACCAGGGTCCGTGAGATGAGCCCTGGATACATGTATCAGTTTCAGAGTCAAATCGTGAACAAGATAGTGGCCGAGTATAGATTCAACATGCATATCTTCCAGCTACGACTCTGTACGGGTGTGTTGTTTTGTACAATGTGCGTACCCTCACCTTGATACGCAAGGCTTCCTAAGGCCTACGACTGTCTGCACATACGGGTCTGTAACAAGCCACGATTTCATGGGACTGAGGCATAAGTAAAATTATTGTAAAATTAAGACAAAATTAGATTACATTGTTATGTTTTATCAAAACAATACTCAAACATCCAACAAGTTGCAAAGAAGCAACATTAGCTTATTCCAATTTGTTTTACATAACCATACTATTAGCATTTGTTTTCAAAATAAAACCGATAAGGTAAGGTGATTTTGCCAGGTGGGCATGAATAGGAATCAGTGAATAGCTTATATTTGAAACTCATAATTATGGGTTTTTCCAGCGAAATTTTTTTGTTTAAACCTGATACATCTGTGCAGATAAAGTCATTCCACACATTATAGCTGAGAAGCAGACAACACAAATTAAATTCTAATGTTCTGTGTACACACATTTTATTTCATCTTGTTCTGCAAAGGCACATCCAGTACAAATGAAGTTTTTATGCTGGAATAAACCCATCAATTTGAGTTCTAGATTAAATCTGCTATTGCTTACAGACAATCTGATTAAAACCCAATCTAAAATTTTCCGCTCGCCTACTCGCTAATTTAGATCTGGCCTTTTTCAAACGAAGGTCACGTTCAGGTGACCTTTTCTCATCATAATATTCATCACGAAATTGTTATGATACGTAACTTGTTTACATTGTCTACGTCATTACGAAATCAAAATGTGATTAATAGTGTTTTCATCTAGATGAAAGCTACGCATTGATTGGTCGACACAAAGTTCATCTCGGCGTGACCTTCCACGGAGACAGTAGAGATCCTGTACGACAACGCTCTACAGGATATCTGTTTACAGACATTGGCTTACAGAATAAATAAAAACAATCTTACCAATCTTATACCAAGCCATCTATTAGCTGTTTGATTAAATAGAAATGGTATCACATTATTATCTATAGCATGTACAGCAATACTTCTAAATCTGGACTGTACCCTGAAAATATAGTAGGTGGAAACAATAAACTTTTATAGCTACAACCCAATGTTACCATGGTAACAGGGATTTGGGTTTAAAATATTTTTTCTGAAAGTCTATCGCCATGGGAACAATTTGGTCAGAGCGCATCTATGTCAGTCAATTAGTTATAAAATAAGGTTATCTTGAAAAAGCCCTATCAGGTTTAAGGGTTTAGAGGGTTAAATCATGTTTCACAGTTTCTAGCAACATAAAATTTGCTATCTACTTATGAATACAATTCCACCTTTTCTCTGATGTATAATCTCAAGTCTTACAAACTAATGATAATGAACTTATTAGCTGAATGGTTTCAGAAAAAAGTAGTTTGAACTGTAAGATGAGAATCCAGAGTAGAACTTGTCCTTAGGGATCAAGAGGTCTCAGATTTTAACACCAATGGAGCAATATTAATTTCCTTGAGCAAGTTTTCTTGCAGTTGTTCCACTCCGCCCAGATGTAAATAAATATTTTGAGAAGTCATTTGGTTGAAGGTGATTTCAATGATCAGGGGTTGTCATACAGTCGTAAAGTAAGCTGAAGATGTATATGGAAGTAGTGATTATTCCAGAACTCAGAAAAGGGCAGGGAGGCAGAAAAAGGGGCAGGGCATTTCTGAGGGTAAATGTCTTAAATGAACTATTACTGCATTGAGAGAGGCTAAAAAGGGCAGGGAGGAGAGAAAAGGGGCAGGGTACAGCACCCTGCTATTCTGCTTTGGAAAAATCACTATGGGAGCTAACTTTGAATGCCACTTTAACTTTTTACTTTAAACAGTGTAACAATTACCTGTAAGCTCTAATAGTTTGTATACCATTCAATGTCTCTGATAAATGTGAAAATATTGGTGATTTTGTTACACTATCAAGTCTTTGTAGTTCTCTGAAAAAATATATAGTTTAACATAAAACAAACACAGATCACTTTTGGAGTCACAATCGAGAACAATGTTCTGAGGAGGTTTGTCTTGCCATTAAATACATATTAGTAAGAGCTAAGGAGCAACACATGCTTAGGGTTGAGGGGTCCTGAGTTGAAACTGCACCAGGGACACTGCTAATTTCCTTGAGCAAGTAATTAAGCAGTGATTTATTCACTTCTATTAAGTGTAAATGGGGGGGGGTACAATTCAATCGGAGGCAATTTGTAGAAGTTACTTTTTCAATTGGATAGAGACTAGAGACTGTTATTGATCAGAAATAAAAACAATTTCATTATGACTTGTATAATCAAATGTCTAGTAATCCATTTAACCATTAATATATCTTTTTTGGATCTATATTAAATATAAACATTTATATGTTAAGCTATGTCAAGCTTGTCTTAGTTTTATTAAAGATAGATAGATATTTATTTCAAAATTAAGACAATATTTCCATGATTTAACATTTATACAATACATTACAATACATTCATTTTAACATTTACATTTCCAGTGAAGGCATGCATATAAAAAATACTATTCAATGTTAAACATTAAATATGAGTAGCTTACCTGGCTGTAGCAGTGAAGAATTTTTGTAAAAGTACATATAAGACAAATATAGGTAGAGCGGCAAGAATAAAATATGGTGTAAATATACAGTTAACAATAATAGCTGCAAGTGTTGTCAAGGCACAATGAATATAAGACTCCCAACATGTTGGAATTTTCTGAAAATATACAAAATGTGAAAATTCAAAAAATGTGAAAATTAAAACAAATGAGAAAATTCAAAATGTGAAAATTTAAAGTGTGAAAATTTAAAATGTGAAAATTCAAATAAATGTAAAAAAATCAAAATGTAAAACTACAAAATGTAAAAATTAAAAGTAAAGTCAATGTCAAATGAGAAAAAACTTATAAAAAATAAATTATTAAAATAGCCAGGGATAAAAAATGTCTACAAGCAAATAACATAATTATACTTTAAATGGCTTAAGGCAGAGTAAAGGTACAAGTAAAATTTTAAAACAAATTCCTCTTACCTGATCAATTTGACAAATGTCTGTAGAAAATCTGTTTAAAATTCTTCCACTTGGATTGGTATCAAAAAACCTGAAAGATTGAATGATTTATATTAAAGTCATTTAGATAATACAAGATCTGAGACTCTCTAGGAACAATGAGTAGGTCAATTAAACACAGATAAGGTGGCAAAATTGTAAAGGAGTGGTATAAAGCACCATAAAACCATACAAACCAAACACTAGTTATAACAACAGTTTATTTATTTGTATTTAAAGTAAGTCAAAGGGTAAATACGTAATAAATTCCCCGGCTTAAAACTCTATTATAAATGCAATACATTCATGTAAAATGTAATGACACAACTACATGTCGAGGGTTGCCCCCAAGACTGTAGTAAGTGCATTGCATTAAAGAGCGAGATACTACAGTCTTACGGACAACCCTTGATGTATAAAAGAGCCATACTTCACTCAAATTACATTCTTGAGTAATGCGACTTATTATTTGACCTCCATTATAAACATGTGTAAAGTTTCAACTGAACCACTACAGTGGTTTTAGCAAAATAAAAAATGTTGCACCTTAAAATTAACACCACTAAGTAGCAAAGACAGGTCATTTTTTATCTTTAAGAAATATACCTAATGTTATACATCATTGGAAAGAGCATTTTAAATGCAGATCAATGCACTTTATTTTAAAGAAATACTACTTGGAGTAAAAAAGTAATGGCATTTTTAAGTTGCCATGGTTAACAAAAACATGAGGTGAAAATAAGGACACATGAAGTCTCTTTGCAAAGTACATATATTTATTGTCAAAATAAACACAAGGTGTCACAAGGAGCTCATAATGTTAACATCAACAGAAAGACAAATTAAAATTTAGACCAAAGCACTTTAAATTAAGTGTCAATCACTAAGGACAACAAAGTAATTGTATTTTAAAGTTACATTGAAATATGTGCCGTGACAACAATTTATGGTTTGCCCAATACATCAGTCTACGAAATAAGTGGTTTTCCGAACAGCTCATTTTTAAGAGCAAGCACAATACCTCATTCACAGAATTTTGGTCCCCCCCCCAAAAAAAGGTGGTTGCCCGAATTAAAATGTGGTTGTCCCGGGCAACCATTCACCCTCAGATTTTGTAGACTGCATGTTGCCATTGCAGTTTTCATCATATTCTTGTAAGAAAATATCATTTTTTAATGTCATAATAATTTTTATTAAAAAAAATTGTGTCGCTGCAAATTATTATTAAATCACCAAGACAAAAATCTTTATTTTAGATAAATATACTTTTTTAAGATTGTCATGGTAACAAAACAGTAAACACAATTTGGTGTCTACAAAGTGATTTTTATAAAAAATCTAAACACTACTGTTTTTCACAGAATACTGCAAATTTAACAAATTGTCACTTTTCTACATTCCCAAATATTTTAGATCTTCAGTTTGATAATCCTGAAGCAGCTTGTAAAATTACAAAATATCATGGAATTCTGGGTAACCCGGAACCTGAAAACACAAGAAAAAAAAGTCTAGTTTGTTTCTTAATTGCTTTTATTATGATGTATGTTAAATAGTTGATTGTCGTTAATAATTATGATAACTTTAATACAAATTAACAAAAGTATCAATAAATCACTATCTATTGTACTAATGATGATGGGAACTAGTGAATCTTGTATGTTGGAGTATAAAATGACAGAAACAGAATGATTTGGCATAGTGGTTTAATTTTAAAGACATATCACAAAATAGACTTTACATGAACTAGTTATGATAATTGGGAAATGACTTAAAGGAAATAACATATTGGGGCAGTAAAAGCACCACAATCAATAAATATAAACTGAACCCTGATAAGCAAGAAATCACCAATTATAATCAAAAGTTGAACTCATTTTTTTTCATCTTACCGGTATTTTTTTCCTGGATATAACAGCTTACTACTAAAAAAGTTCAATATACATATTGTACACAACAATAAGAACTTGTGCCATTTTGGCAAAAAGCTTCTCTTCTAAATCTAACTATTTTAAGGCAGAATTTCCTAAATGTTTGAAAGTGATGACGTGGTAAAATGTCATACAATATTGAAGGCTCAGAATTTCATGAAACATTATGTCAAATTTCAAGATCCAGACTCCAAATGATAATGCTTATTGTGAGTATGTTGGTTTTGACAAGTTGTTAATATCTTGCTCCTAGTGAACAGAAGATATGAGTTTTCAACCACAATTTAAATCAGAAGGATCTTACATCATGCCTCAAAACGTTAGGCTAAGTTTTGCATAATTGAATGATCTAAAACAAGGTTCTAAATAATAAAATAATGATTTTTTTTTCAAATTGTTATTGAGCATCTCACCTGTAGACCTTGATGATGTTTGAAACAATCTCTGCTTGAAAGAGCTAGGAGGCATACACTAGGAGTGAGAGGTGGGTGCCCACTGGTTAGAGAAGGGTCTGTCACAGTAACAAAGAGATGTCTTGAGGTGAACTGCAACAACAAAAATAATCTTAGACATAAATTTTTTGTGATAATACCTTAAATTATGTTTAACATTAAGCAAATCTAAAATTTCATGGAAATTTAGCAACTTGACATCATCAGCCAATCAATGGCATAGGGATTCAGGTCCATGAAAATTAAGTTTGTTACAGATCTCTTCTAATGGCTATATAGTATAAAAATAAATATTGCTGTATCGATATGAAGCAAGTTTGATTCTAACAATTCATTCTGTATTCTATCACATAATTTTCATCGACACAACAATACAAATGGAAAAACATTTTCTATCCGAATTTTAGACTATCCGAAATATACTACACTTAACTTAAACCTCGCCTAGGCAATTCAAGGCAAAAGATATCAACACATATTTAGGCTCAAAATTCTCGTAAAATCATGCAGTTTCTGAAAATCATATTGCAAATTATTGCGAACTGGTTTAATTTATAGTATTCCATGGTAAAAAATGCGAAAATTCTTACCAATTATCTTGGTTGTCCGTCATGCCAGATTCTACCAAAAAATGTCTGTACAGGTCGCTAAACATGTCCTTTCATCAAAACTAATAACTTTTTACACATTAAACATCTTTAGAAGACGGTAATTTATGGATAATAGCACCTGGTAATTCTGTAAATTTCAATGAAGACCGCCATTTTTGTTGACGATCTTGGTCATGTGTCCAATTTAAAGTCGCGAAACGAGTGTTTGAAAGTGTAACCAAACAAAAACCTGACTTGCTCATGTAGATAAGGTATTTTTTAGTTTATCTGAACAAAAAATGAATGATTTTCATCTATAATATAAAAGAAATGCAGGCATGAAATTTGCTTGTTTACAATGGTGACACAATGGAGAAGCCTCATTATGGTTCTCATTGATGTTGTTACACTAAGTGTAACAATGACACTGATGCACAACTAAGTCAGATAACCCTACTATTCTCAGAAAAGTTGATCTAAAAACCAAACAAATGAACTTACCTCATTGGTACTTTGATTACAGTATTTAGTAGTGATGTATGCATTGTCTTGGCTCCTCTGATACCAGTTAAATGTAAAACAACTCTAGATAATAATGTACCGACTGCAGCACATACACTTAATGTTATATATGTAGGTATATATACCATATCATCAAATACCTGTAATTAACAAAGTTCAGTGAGTATAGACCTATTTCAGACTCAATTTGCGGAGTTTTCTGTTCGTGGACAGGCAGTTCCAACAAAGTTTGTAACACATTATTGCTGAAAAGCAAGCAATACGGATTAAATCCTATTGTTCTTTGTACACATAGTTTTCATTGTGACTGTAAATGTTTGTATGTACCGCAGGGGAAAGCCCAAACATTTGAATTTCAGATATAGTCTATCACAGGCAATACAGTAGTCCCCTACAAAAATCTTTCTATTTTAGTAACAGCGGTAAGCCAATCACTTTTTACTAAGTCAATTACCATAGCAACAACAATTTTAATACCAGTAACTCAAATCCTAAACTTCATAGAACTACCTAAGCCTAATCCTAACCCATTATACCATGGTAACTTGCACCATTATGACATGAAGAAAAATCAGAAAATGTAAACACCAGAATAGGACTGGGAACACATGGTATACTGTATCATGGCATAAACCAGTTGAAGACGGTCACAAGTCCACTTAAAAATGGCGAGGAAAACACTGACTAAAAATTGACTAAGAGCAGGAGAGTAAGAAGGTTCTTCCAACAAAGTGTCACCCTGTAATCTTAACTTTCAAATTTGAAGTTGAAGTTCTAGTCAGGGTTTGCATATGATGCATCTATGTGGAGAGGATAGACCCCAGTCAACAGCTAAGAGCCAAACCGAACAATAATGTATAATGGTGTATTTTTTAAAAGATCATTGTCAAATTTCAAAATAAAAAGTCCTTTAGAATAATTTTTCCAACAATTAAAGAACTTACAAAGATGTTTTCACATCCAAAATTTGACATTTTATTTATAATACAGTTTCAAAAAGAGTTCAGGATTAATACAAACTGAACCACTCAACAAATTCACCGTTACAACATTTAAAAAAAGTTCTTCAGTTACCTCAGTAGAATTGGGTGCTTTATTTTTCACAAACACTGTAGATTTACTCGCCCACTGTGACATCCATGTATTGGCACTGACTGAAAACGCTTGATAAGCAACACTCAGTATTAAAGTTAATATCACAAAAAGGTATCCACATGAAGATAATTGACTCAGATAGACTTTGTAGCTAACAGATCCAACTTCTTTATGCTCTGTTTTTATTAGTTTACCAACACTAGCTTTCTTTGATCCATCTGCAAATATAAAACAAGGTGTCAAAATCTCAAAAAATATGCTCCTTACTTGAGTACATGTAGTATGAGCCATTTGACAGTTACACACAGCAATGACTTTTATGTAATCAGGGGATATGGGATCCTTATTCCTAAATCTTTTAACAGCCAAGTCAAATATGAGCACATCTAAGCTATTTAGTCTCCAATTTCTTACTAAATTGACCCACATTTTGGACTCAATACCTATTTTTTTGGTAAAAACCTTTTTTCTGGTTTTATTATCAATCTTATGCATGTTGGAACTAAAGTATGTAAAATTATGCCACTGCTTATCACATAATCCAGGAGACAATAACTCTGGTATTTCTGGGTAAATTGGTAACGTTGTTGAAACACAAATAAAAGCATTGTCATTTTTCCTCAAAGATGATTCTTCTTAAGGGATGTCATATTAAATTCATAATTTCACTACAATGAAAATATCAAACTCAACTTATCTATTGTACATTTTTATCGAAATGACACCCCATTTCATCGTAAAAGTATGTCTTATTTTTAAAAACCATAGAATTTGGACCCCACATAAATTCCCAGTCATACAGTAATAAGATCTGATCCTACCTTCATCCAGGTCAGCATCATCTTTAGTATCAGTACCTTCATCTACCAGACTTATATCTATAGATGGAGGAGAACTATTGACAGTTGATAACTGGAAATATATTTCACGTTATTAGAAAATAATTTGTTAATATTAGTCATATTGGACCGTGGCCGACCAATCAGAGCTCAGAAATTAGTTATAGGACCAGGGCCAATAAGTGTTATTGGCCCTATAACATATTTTCATTAAACAGGTTTTGCAGTATTGTGCAGTGAATTTGGCCCTTTACAGGGAAGGTAACAGATAGTTATTTAAAAAAACATCATACAAATGTAAAAAGGTTGTTCTCTTCTAGCTTTGTAAATTTGGGGGTTAAATTCTATAAATAATGAATGATTGCTAAAGTTTATAAACTTATGATGACATATTTGTGGTTTCCATAACACAGTAGAAAAACTTACATATTTGCCAATAGTTTAACCATATCTCAGTCTTCATCAGTAGCCTGTTCAATTACCCTAAATGTTCCAAAACATTCCATAATGATAAATTCGGCAAAGAATCTAGGACATATTTAGACGCTATTTTGAAACTACCGGTGTTGAAGTAAACAAATATACAGTTGTTTAGGCAATGAGTGATGTTTCATTTTTAGCGAGCTCGAAGAGCGGGCCAAAAGGGCCCGCTCGAAAAGCGAGCTTTACGGTAACACGAATATGTTTCTATACAGTATCGTATTTTGAAAATGTACCCGAAGTTGATTTTTGAACCTGCCCTGCGCATCCGGAAGAGACAATCTCTCATACAGAGTTGTCGATCCTTACAGTGATCTTAAAAGATTAACAGCTGCCTCATGGCCTTTTTCACTAACAGAATAATTTCAAAAGTGTTTTTTTATGATGCTTATTCCATAATAACAATTCAAAACATATTTCGTCCTTTTATTCGTTCTTTTACTCTATTTATTAATGACCTTTTTTACATCGAATATACTTACCAACGCACCGTTTATGACGTCGCTAAGAGACGTTTATGATAAAACCAGCACGTTTCCGTAACCTAACGGTACCGGGCATTGTTTAAAGAGGAAAAATATATCTATCTTAAAAAATGAATGTTTTATTGCTTTTTTTCATCTATTCAAAAGATAAATAATAATGTACAATACATTTCTTTCAGAATTGAAATATGATTCTGACATAAAAGAATGAGATGTTGTCAGATTTTTTTTAATACAATTAATTATGCAGTTATCTCCCCTAGCTTGTTTGATTAATAGGCCCTCGAATAAATATATCACTGAAGCAACTACAATAAGGCCATGTTTACAAGCGTGGATCTGCAAGTTCATAAAAGTGACAATTTTAAAAGTAAAAAAAAATACAATAGAAACAGGGGATATGTTTTGTGGGTTGAAGCCGTATATATAGTCTAATCAAATGTTTTATTTGCATCTTGGAGAACATGATATTTTTGTGAGGATGCAGGTGTAGTCCTACCTTCCATTTCTCTGAGATGTGACGCTTTCATGTACAGCAAAACACATAGAGTGATCATAGTGTATAATTAGTGTTTCGATGATTTGTCTTGAAAATTGATTTCCTTTAGAAGGTTCTTTTCTCTCTTTTTAATCTCCATTTATTTCAGACTTTTATGGGTCTACAAGCTAACAAGTAAAAAAATGTGGTAACGTCTCCACATATAAGTTTTGATTCGTCGAGCTCGCTTTGAGGCTTTGCCTTAGTCATATTAGTCCCTAAATTTACCGAGGAGTTCCAAATGAATCGTTACGGAACGTTTTGGAACGTTTAGGGAAATTGAACAGGCTAAAGGGTTGTGATAACTAATCAGCTGGTATCAAGAAGCTAGGTAAAGTCATGTGACACTAGAAGAGTGTCATACATTTACAAGGGTTTTTTTTTTGTAATGCAAAAATGTAATAAATTGTATGATGCTGTACAAAACATCTCAACATCCCTACCAGGGCTTTTTTTCAGTTTTTGGGGAAGGGGCCTATGGCCTTTTTTATATAGAACATTTGGAGAAATTTTATTGCAATTTCATAGATAGGGGAACAAAAAATACAAGGTAAACTCAAAATTTGGGGTAAACTGCATAATTCTAAAGAAATTTCAAGAGGGGAAGGCACCTGTAAACGGCCTCTGTTATATAAGGAAAAAAAGGCCTGCCTACAATCATACTGTTGGAGTCAGTCATGCTAATCACAATTCCTAGATCCTTAGGTAAGGTCTATACTCTGAATCTAAGCTTTTAAACTACATTGTAGTATGAAAGTATATAGGTCTCATTCCAGAATCAAACCCATGACCTCTGGATTCCAGCTCAAATGTGCCACTGACTGAACAAAAAGGGTCAGTTTATTTAAAGATGCAATGCATACTTAACAATCCACCAAGGTGTAAAAAGATAACCGAAGTTAATGAAAGTTAAAATCCCTAGTCTCAGTCTAAAAGTAATAACTACCTTTCCATTAGTTTCCTTGGTGGCCATATCTTCATTAGAACACTGACTGACTTGACTTACAACACTGATCTGTCTACTTGGTAACTTATCTATTGTATCATCTAAATTATCTGTGGATTCTTTATGACTGAATAAAAACAACCAGTATACATGTACAATGTATTTTTTTCTCATGTATAATGCCCATCAAAAGTTAGGAGACATTTTCTCTTTGTAAGCCTACTAAATACGTTGTAGGTTTTATCAATAATTTATGTTTAAATGCTTTAAATTTTGCTAATCTTTTTTGGTTATGGTACTATATGTAGTTGAGACTACAAAAGAGGCTTAAAATCTAAGTTATAGAAGAGAATTACATTGAACTTGATAATGGAGGCTTTGGGATATCAGATGCTGAGTCTTATAAATGTGATGCGTTCACTTTGTTTACATTTTATCACCAAACATAATAATAAATAATAATAAAGACTTTATTTATAGAGGCAACACAGTTAGGCAGGGCCCAATCTTCCCTGTGAGCCTCTTAACAAAAACATATTTACATATTATGTACAGCAAGCATGATAAACATTGAAATAAAACATTTATAAAATATATACAATGAGATAAATAGGAAATGAGGAAAACAATAAGAGCTCAATGATCATTTAAGTTACATAGTATTCCACCACAAAGTATATTTATGTTTGAAAGAATGTAAATTTCTGGCTGATTGTACCTCATATGGTAATGCATTCCATAATTTGGGACCTGAGTAATTTAGAGATTTTTTTGTAAATTCCAGTCTAGGCTTTGGTACATAAAGCAGTTGATTATTATCTGAAGACCTTAAATGACGGGTACATTCTGTATTATTTTTAATGAATTTTTCACTTAAATATTGAGGACATAAATTGTTTAATGATTTGTACATGATTATTGATTTTTTATAATCAACTCTTTCTCGGAAGTTCATCCAATTTAATGTGGAAAAAAGTTCTTGTGAAGGGGTGTTGTAATCTTTTTCCAGGATAATTCTGGCTGCCCGTTTTTGAAATTTAATGAGAATTTCCATTAGATTATCATTACAGTTTCCCCATACAGAACAACAGTATTCTAAATAGGGAAGTATATATGCATTGTAAAACAGTTCTCTTATAGGTATACTAATGAATTGTTTGATTCTTTGCAGAAGATATAATTTGCTGTTGCATTTTTTTATCACAGAATTAATTTGATTTTTCCAAGTAAGATTATTATCTACCTGTACACCTAAAAGACGCTCACAAATTGAAGACATATTAAATATGTGAAAAATAATATTTATGTGCAAGGGTTGGTGGCCAAATAACCGTAATAAATTGTTTGAGTTTTGAGTTTGATCAACTTTTCTGTCTGTGTTGTGTATTCACATCTATACATGATATATTTAATACCTCATATACCTTAACTCAGCGGCTTTAGCTTCTTTCAAAGCTTTTCTCCAAGATTCATATAACTCTGGATGTGTTTTCTTTACTTCATTCATTTTACCTTGACATTCTATTTCTCCATTCTTCATTACTATCACCTACAAATATCAACATTAAAACAAGATATAATTAGGCAGGATGCTAAAATGGAATATTGTAATCAGCTAGGGGTGTAACGGTTAACCGATATACCGGTTAGTATTGCAATACGACTTCTGACGATTTTTAACCGGTTAGTTTTTCTCTGAACCGGTTTTTCTAGTTATGTTCCATACTGATAGTTTTTATCAGAGTCTGAAATTTAAGTAATTGAATAAATGTTTAAATGTGTTCGGAAACTTGAAATATTTTTGTAAAATTAAAGAATAATTATCTTTGAATGTCCATTCAAAACCTTTTTTTCTAACTTATTCAAACATTTGCATAATATGTGTAGATCATTTGAAAATACAAATATCTATGTACAATGTTGATCAAATTAAGACGATGCACATGCATAAATTCATGCTATGCATGTATGCGCAAAGAACAATATGTATCGCAATATATTGCAATATATTGCAATACGAGTTTCGTGTATTGCAATATATTGCAATACGGTTTTTACCGTATTGTTACACCCCTATAATCAGCTGAAAATAAAAACACTACTGAAAAAATTGGTCATTATGATAAACAGTTCTAAGAATTTACATTACAAAAAAAATGCTAATACAATAACAAAGTTGTTTACATTCCATTCAAAATTTTTCATTCCAATGATCATAGAAACATTAAATCTGCTAAAATCAGCTAATTTGCTGATGGTTTGCAATCCTGGTAATATCACTAAAGGTTAATAGGGTAACCTTAACAGATCTCCTGAAAAGTTTAGAAGTTAGAACTTTAAGAGCCCAATCAAATATACTTCTATAAATTTTGTGCTATATTTTCATTTGTTTTAAAAGAAGCTGAGAGGCTATGACATCAGACTGGTAATCATTGGATAGCCAGCTCCCTCTTGCTTCAAATCACAGTAAAATTCTACCTGTTGTTTCCTTAAGCAAGAAACCATCCTACTAGCTCAGAACTGGGAGACCAGGAAGCAGACTTGAGAGTAATAAATTTAAGTTGTGAGAACTTGTTTCAAATTTTAAAAAAAAGTTAGTATCAAAAGTCTTACACTATGAGCATAGTTGAGATACTGTAACTGATGAGTAACAAGTATAACTGTCTTCTTTCTTCTCATAAATTTCTTCATGATAACATCATCAAATACATGACGTCCTACATGAGCATCTAAAGCTGACAGTGGATCATCCTGTATTATATAATATATAGGTAAATAAGTAAAATGTCAAACATCATGTAATAAAGATTTAAATTACGTTATTTTTTAAATAGATGTGTAGGCCACAGGCCTTCGTCAGGAAATCACATTAATCACACATGATGTTTTTGGCAACAGATTTGTTGTAACAAATTGAGATAAGTAGTTCAAGGTAACTCATATTCACATAAGAATACAACAATTTTTCATAGATCCTGACAGACACCCCAGCTAAAAGTCACTGGTATTCCTCTCAAGCTTGTGGGATACTTCAAATACCTAGACACTGTTACAGTCAAACCCTACAATTTGGCAGGATATTCATCAGAATGTATAAGAGCTAATACTATAACAGTAGAAAAGTATAAATACATACCATTATGATGATATCAGCCGATGAATATAGAGCACGAGCTATACTAACTCTTTGTTTCTGTCCACCACTTAGATTTATACCCTGAAATAATATAGTTATACATGTAATATTATTATTAGATTGAAATGTGCAGACAATACATACATAATATATTTGCCTTCACACACCAGAGAAACTAAACGAGCGCGCAAAAATAACAAAATACATACATAATGGATAGCATGGAAGATTACTACATCAAATTTTGTCATCAATAATTTCATCCAAAGAATGCTTTTTAGGCAACGACTAAACATTTACCCATGGTTACCACCTGGGCTACTTGTGTTCTAATTTTAGTCACCCCCAGGGAAGATACTAGTGAGGCAATACTGAAACACTAGAATTTTTTGTATGACTAGTAAAAATGATTAATTTCCCTGATTTTCTTAAGTTAAAATTGATTTATGAACAATTTATTCTAATTGTAATAACTTATTTGTATATTTCTGAATATTGACTACATGGTTACAGTATCAGTATCTGAAACCAACAAAGTATCTAACACAAACACTTTCTTGGTTGCCTGCAAGACTGTAGTAACACACTCTTTAACGCAATGTACTTACTACAGTCTTGCGGGCAACCCTCGACTTGTAGTCTCATTTTTTATCGCCATTAGGGCCGTCATTACAAAATCTTTAGTCATTCATTAGAGAGCTATATTGTCAAGTGTGATTGGGTCAGTGTTAATTTGGGGCATTTTCTTCAATACTTAAAGATCATATACCTTTTCCCCAATTTCTGTGAGATCACCTGCAGGGAAAGTATCAATATCTGGTTGTAAAGCACATGCTTCTATCACTTTATTATACCTGAAATATATATTTTAACAACTTTATAAGTAACAGGAACAGGCATTGTCACAAAACCAGATTTTCCAGCCATTTAGCAGAGTTCTAAATCTATAAAACAAAGGGGAATAACTTTGAAAAATATAGCAAATTTCATGCCTTAAGGCACTCAATGAAAACACTACAGTAAAAGCCAAGTTAAAATTTGTTAAGAATTGTATGAGAAGTTGTGCACAGAAAAAATTGTTTGTGCCAGCCTGCCCAACAGCACAACAACATTCACCGATCTATAAACCACTTTTCCAGCCAAAAGGTTGACTGGTATAAAATCAGCTATCTAAAACTTTAAGACAATATTCTTAACATATTTAAATTAACATCAGTGATTACTTTTCCTTTTAAATATAAAAAGTGGAAAGTATGTTAAATTTTGAAAAAAATCAGAATGAAATTTTAAAAAGTACAAAGCAAATGTTGGTTTTTCTGCTTACCTTTTATATGAGAATTGACTTCCAAACAATATATTATCTTTTAATGTTTGGTTCAGTAACCATGGTTTCTGAGCACAGTATGCTACCCCTGCTTGTCTAAAACATAAGAATGTATAAAAGATTATCATTTGAATAAAACAGTCATAATCTAAAATGTTCTAAAGCAATAACCTGATTCATAATGCCATAAGTTGAATTATCAACTAGGCTGTCTATTTAAAGTAAGGAATTTTTAGTAGACTGAATCGATAAATATCCATAGTCAGGCAAGTGGAGGCAAGTTGTGCACATAAGTCCCTAAAAATGTTTTGCAATTTCCATAACTTTAAATGGTGCTGATTTAGTATCTGAGTGATGACACCCCTGTCAACTTTGAGCAATATGTTACATGCAAATTAAGTATGTCATCACTGAAATTCACAATAACCAACTGTGTTAGAAATTTAAATTATGTATCTATACCCATGTTTCTAGGGTCAGTTGATCACATGGTATTAATTTCAGCTTGATCAAATATATGCAAATGAGTATTTTAACATAATACAATATTCAGTTTTTCTATACAAATCAATGGCATTGTTCACTAAAAATATGGCACATTACTGCAGGACTAAAAGAAAATAATAAATAATCTTACTTGCTCCAGTGTACACTTCCTGATAGTGTTAACATTTCACCTAACATAGCTGATAATAATGAAGATTTCCCACTACCTACAGATCCTACAATCATTATTAGTTTACCTGAAATATACCATGTATACATTAATATGAGTAGACCAACAATGGCATACTTGATACAATAACATGAGCAGTCTAATGACAGCATTCTTAAGTTTTCCAGTGTTTTTTATGGCAAGGCTTATCTTAAAACAAGGGTGCTTCATAGACTGGACTTAGTTTTTTAAGGAAATAACTGAGATAACAATAATTAATAATATGTAAGTCTGTAACATGGCAAAAACTAACAAAGAAAATCAGTCACTGCGAAACTCAACAGTTTATTCCTAAACAGTAGGTCCTGCCAAGATCAAAATTTTACAGGACCAAATACATTTTATATATTTTGGCTAATTAAAAACTGTGTGAATGAGATCAATTTTTTTGCCCAACTGTCGGTCCTGTAAACCTGCAGATCTAGACAGACATTCTAATTTTTTACAGGATTTGTCTGTCAGCCCACCACATTTGGCATTGACTGAAGACAATACAATTTTCATGATGCACAGGGGCATTATCTTTAACACATTCTGTCAATGATTTAAACAAGAAAAAGAGAAAAAAAAGATGTTGTTATTGGGATTTGAACCCACAACTAAAAAGTTTGCAAACTGACCGTCTTACCTATCGGCCACACAAACTACTATACACATTACTAATAAAAGATAATACATCAGTGTTATGTGCTAACAGTACACTCTACGTGAACTACCAAAGTTTATCTGAGCATTAGTATTTCATGTTATGTGACGTTTTAATTTATGCAATCAGACAGTTCAATACAATTGTATATGCAACTAAAAATTGTTTAGGGACATCATTAAACCAGATATTTCAAATTGATTGACCATAGAAGAGACTTTAACCACCGCCTAAACAATTCAAAGGGTTGTCTTAAGACAGTAGTGCATTGCATTAAAGAGCGAGTTACTTCAGTCTTGTGGGCAACCCTCAAATTGTGAATTTGTCTACTTCAACACCACATAAAGCATTTTGTATGGTCACATCACCCAAAAGTAGTTCCAACATGGTGTTAAAAAAAGTGCAGGGTTACTCACTACAAATTTGTACCAATCACAACTAAGATGTGCCTAGGAGTTCCAAATGAGTTTCTTACCTGTACGCACTTGAAGATTAATGTTAGTCAACGTAGCAGCTTTGTTTTCTAGGTCCCAGGAGAAACTACCTCCAGTTATTTCTACTGCATTCAATTCCTTACCTGAAGGTATTTGTAGATTTATGTTAGTCAGCGTAGAAGCTCTACTCTCTATGTCCCAGGAAAAACTACCCTCAGTTATTTCTATAGAATTCTGTTCTTCATCCAGTTCATCTATAGATAAACCACCTTGATGGCGCCATCTTTGATGATGATGATGGTGGTGATGATGATGATGAGGATGGTGATCTGATGTCGCTGACAATGTCACAGCTGAAAGAAAACCAAATATAGACCTGATTAGTACATACAGTTTTATCATAAACAATAAATTCAAAAACAAGTTTTGCAAAAATGAATATTTCATGTTAAAATGTTTGCAATAAAAAAATTCGAGTCGAAATGCTTACAATAAAAATATAATTTTCAAGATAATTTTTTTCCCCCAAGTAAAAATTTTGATTAAAATAAAGATTTTAGGTATAATGATTGCATTAGACAAAATAAGTTCTCCCCATCAAAATGTTTTGCATAACACAAAATAGGAACTACTGTACAGTTCAACACCTATAAATTTTAAAATCACTAGCACATTAACGATTGTTTGTCACACATAGTAGACAACCCCACAGAGACTATTTGATATAACAGATCTTTAGTATGAATTAGCAAATCTTACAGAACAGAACAGATTTTATTTGATAAACATGTACATAGTACATAGTTTTACATACATACAATAAATATATACTACAGTGCCTAAGTTTCTTTTCAAAATTGAGAATGGATCCCTATTTAAGGTTATTAACATATAAATATATACAAATATCAATATTTGTAAAATAATATATTATAGAAATATTTTATATAAAAGTAAGAAAATGTTTACAAAAAAAATGAAAAAATAAATAGAAGAATATAATGTAGAGAGTTTAATCAAAGATGTTAGAGTAAATAGCAAACAGAATTAAAGTATGATTGCAATACAGTTAGCAAGTTATAGCCAAAATAATGTCAGAGCAAAATTATTGACTTCTACACTACAGCACAGCAATGCCAAGCAAATATTAACAAGTAAATCTGTGCGCTAATGCTCACTAGTGATACCCCCGCAAAAATCTAAAAATATGCGACAAACAGGAAGTAGATGAGCAAGGAGCATGAAATCGCTTTACACCACATGGGACTATGGGATGAAGCAATATGCAAAGTATTAGGCAGCTGCATGTTATAGTTGCTGAGAAAACTGCGACGGAAATTTTGTAACGGACGGACGGACGCCTGACAATGGTAAAACAGTATACCCCCCTCTTCTTCGAAGCAGGGGTATAATAACTTCAATAACACACACTAAATAGGACAGAAGTGAGAAAAAGCTTTCAAGGGAATAGCCCTTGTTTCTTCAGTAAAAGATAGGTAATCATCTTGCAGACAAAGTCAATGTATTTCAATAATTCTTACAAGGTTAACGCAGTGACCAAGTCAATGGGCCCCAATCTCCGTAAACAGATATCCTGTACAGCATTGTTGTACAGGATCTCTACTGTCTTCGTGGAAGGTCACGTCAAGATGAACTTTGTGTCGACCAATCAATGTGTAGCTTTCATCTAGATGAAACACTATTAATATCATTTCAATTTCGTAATTTCTATTTTTAGACCAAGATTTGCAAGCTAATTTAACAGCGGTATTATTCATACTCTGCGATTGGACGGCTCTTTTCAAATTGCGTGACGTAGACAATGTAAACAAGTTTAAAATATGAATCATAACAATTTTGTCATGAATATTATGATGAGAAAAGGTCACCTGAACGTGACCTTCATTTGAAAAAGGCCAGATCTAAATTAGCGTGTAAGCGAGCGGAAAATTTTAGATTGGGTTTTAATCAGATTGAATGGGCCCAGGCAAAACTAGTCCAATTGCATTTAAGGAAAGAATAATGTAGACCAGTTTTGCACTGACATATCAACATACAAACATGTCAAAATAATACTTTTATGCAAAGAAATATTAGAAAGAACAAGCAAAGGCAATCAGGCTTCCATTTTACAAAACTTCTCAACTTGAATTTTGTCTAAAATTTTACACATTCTAAAATTTCATGGTCCATAACCCATCAGTCACAGATTTATATTCTTTATAACTGGACAAGTCTCAATATGAGGAGTTATTCAAAAAATGTTTTTAAAAATGAGCACACATATTAGTTAATTAGAGTGAAATATGTTAGTTATTTGTAAAGAAAGATTGGGTGAAGAGTAGGTCAAACAAAACATAGGTCAATGAAACATTCTCTCGTCAAATTCAAGGACACTTCAAGGATTTTTTTTTCAAGGGAAAAAGTTTGTATGTTCAAGATATTTTTTCGAAGTACATTTGTATGTAATACACATTATATGTTAAACATTAAAACTTGTTACCTCCAATCTCAGAAATGTAGCATATGACATATTGACAGAGATTAACTATAGTAATACATATTTTTGGAGTATATGTCACAGGACAAATTTGGAACTCTAGTTGACAGGATTTTCAATCAGAAAAACATAGTACCAGATGTATCATTTCGAAACAAAGTTGAAATAAAGATGTGTATATACAGAACAATTGAAATTAATCTGTATTGCATACTTTTCAGCAATAATAAGTAAAATAACTTCGTTCTGCATGGATACATATGGTAAAAACCTTATTCTGATTGAAACACACATAAATTTGAGTTTGGAGTACATAATATATTGTCAGACTAACACTTTCTATGATGTCTGAAATATGAGACGTGCCATAGAACAAGTAGAGGATTATAATGTAACAATACAATACATTGATCTATATTACTGGACTGGACTATCAGTCATAATAAATTAACATGCATATTTTTTTGTTCGTTTTTTATTGGTTTAGTTTAAACCTGTGTCAACCCAAATTATGGTAAATTCACAGCAGGCAGGCCACCTTACCTGGTTTTCCTGGACCCTTGTCTATAACCAGTATTACAAGCCAGTGAGGGTTTCAAACCAGTGACCTCTTCGGGATAATAGATACAAAATTTGCTTGTAGCCTACTGCTTAATGGACACACATCATCTATTTGTCTAAGAGCAAATATTAGGTGGAATGTAAACCTAACTGTAGCTTATAGGATGCAGAAGTACAAGACTCCCATAGATAGATTTTAACTCAAGCCCCCTCATCAGTGAATAATTACAGTGTTATAAGTCTGCGATTTTAACCACTTTACAAAGGAGGTAGATATAAAAAAGTTTGATCTTGTGGCTATATTCTGAAGTACATTAAGATTAGTAAAGGAAAGACCTATTGTTTATTAATAATATTCATGAAAGTCAGTGCTTATATACCAGAGCCTGATTTATAGATTACATGAATTGGTACAAAATGTATTTGAATTAAGAAATAACTTACAGTTGTCTATATTTTACTGTTTATAAAAATATAGGCACAAGCTTTGATGCACATATAATTTTTTTGACTCAGGTCAATTTAAAAACAAGAAATGTAATGTGGAAACCACATTAAAGCCCTATTTAAAAACTTAACGCAAAAATTACAAAGGGAAATAATCCATAATAAAGCAAGTAGAGTTGTGGTTACTTTCTAATTCTGTTCATCACATGGTAGGTTATCATTGTATGAAGTTTCAAAAAGATCTGACAATAAATGGCAGAAATATATGAAAAAGAAAAACTTTTACGCAATTGTTAATGACACTGGATGCCCCCCGACCACCCACTCACCCGTGTTTCGCCAAACTATAATCCAAATTTTTTTAATGAAAATCCAGTTAATTACGTCATTTAATCACTAAAATTTGTAACAATTTATTACATGAGAAGTTAAATCAAGTCCAATCCAGTTATATAGATCAATATAGGAGGTATAAAGCAAGATAAGCTAAATAGATTTGTAGAACAATAAACAGAGAACATGTTCTACGTGTCATCTTACCAGAGTGTCGTCGTGGAAACCCTAAAAATGTACAAATTTATCACCATGACAACATGTAAACATAACATACATAAAATTGTACACTATACATAACTTAATGAAATACTAAATTAACTAGATTTGGACAGTGTTTGTATTGGACCCAAAAACCCTAGTTTTGAGAAATTGTATAAAAATCAGAACACAAAACTCTAAATTGGCTGGTACATAATTTAAAAACATTGGCTAACTAACTAAATGCACAAAAAAAGGCTATTTCACATTAACAGATTTCCATGGTCTATTATTCAAGGTGGCGATACCATGTGACAATGATATCACAAATGCTATGGTTTCAAAAAGAATTCAGTATCCCCCTTGACTCAAGTGCTTTTTAAAGAGCTGTAAGTCTTTTTTATTCCATGGTCTATTATTCAAGGTGGCGATACCATGTGACAATGATATCACAAATGCTACAGATTCAAGAAGAATTCAGTATTCCCCTCGACTCAAGAGCTTTTTAAGGAGCTGAAAGTCTTTTAAATTCTTGTCAGATTAACATGATATGCTAGGCTAAGCAGAAAAGTGTGTACTTTTTGCGGCACATCATATCTCCAAAAAACACCAAAAATACTAGCAGGCATACATAGTATTATAATTAATCAGGGTGGGTTAAATCCTCTCTGATTATATAACAGGGTCTTAAAGGAATTGGGAGATATAGGGAGTTAGAAAAGGATGTCCAGAAATAAGTTTCTAAAGAGAAACATGCAATAACTTATAGCTTAACTTTAAGCCATACAGCTGTGTAGACTAATTATGAAGACTTTCTGAGTGTTTTTGGGGGAATTTTCGCCTTCAATCAACACTAATAGGTAATGAGTTCAGCATCCATCTAATCATCTCTTGGACATTTCTCTGCTGAAAGTTTTTTTGCACTCTACAGCTGTGTCATGGCTTTTTTCTGTATAGTAAATAAGTTTTGGGTATATACATTGTTCTTACCATTAATTGATTTCTAAATATCTTTATTTCAATATTTCATCTAGAAGGACAAGAAATGTAATGTGGAAACCACATTAAAGCCGGATTTAAAAACTTTAATGCAAAAATTTCTAAGGGAAATAATACATAATAAAGCCAGATAGAGTTGTGGTTACTTTCTAATTCTGTTTATCACATAGTATGTTATCATTGTACATTGTATGAAGTTTGGTAAGATCTGACAATATATGGCAGAAATATGCGCTAAATTGAAACTTTAACACAATTGTTAACAACACGGGACATCGGCCGGCCCGCCGTGTTTTGCCAAACTATTAGACAAATTTTGCTGTTGAAAAATCCAGCTAAAAATTTGAAAGTTGTCAGGGGTCAGTGCAAAACTAGGCTATTTCAATAAAATAAAAACTAGACTAGTTTTAAACTGACCCTTTAAAGTGTAATAAGAACACTGAATTTAAATTGGTTTTAATACTAAACCTTAAAATTACAATTTTAACTCAACATATAAAAGTTAGCAAATTCAATTATTTCTTTAACCTTAAGCATGCACACAGAAAGTTTGCAAAAACAATTGTGATTTTTGTCTGTTGAGATATTTATATCATTTTCCTCTATGTATAACAACAAAGTACCTTATTCTCAAATAATGCTTTAACACTATACTCTTGTTGTTGATGCTGATTAGACAATTTCAAGTCATCTCTATTCTGTGTCTAATCAATGTACATTATATTCAATGTGTCTTATCAATATATGTTATTTTCTATTTTTTTACATTGATAGATAAAGTTGACAAAATCATACAAAATAAAAGTAAGCGCTTAAGACAAATCATACTTCTAAATAGCTCTAACTATGTGCCCAGTTAGTGTTTCAGAGAAGAGCAGCAAAACTGAATAAATAAATTGTATGTGTTTTAAAGAGAAAACATAAAAAGGTACAACATAAGCACAGCCAAAGTGAATCCCTTTATAAGTAATATGTGAAGTTTTCACAATTGTACGATATATAAATAATACAAGGTAGAATTCCCATAGTTCAAACAAACTTGGTGAAAATCACACATAATGTTGTTGTCGAGTCAAAACCTCATAACTTCAATTAAAAAAATAAAGTTACAAGGATTTGACACGACAGGGACGATAATACACATATTATTTAGTTAATATATATACAATACAAAAAGTCAAAGGGACCTGCCCACAAGTTCTCACAATATTTTTACGAGCATTCCTCTACTTATTTACAGACATTTCCCTGGGACTTCCGTAATGCACTGGTTAAGATGTCATCAAATATTGTGAATAAATAGAAAAACTCAGTACCAATGTCATAAAATTGAGTTTAATAGAATTCTGTATTAGGATATGCATTATGGGGATTTCTACCTTAATATATATAATCTTAAATATTGATAAGTTTTATTCAACTATCAGTAACATGTACATTAATCCCACTGATTTAAATACTCACTAGAGTACTTCTGTACTTATTATCGATAATCAGGTAATTAAATCAGCAGTGTTAATATATGCGCACTAACAGATGAATTAAATTTACCAATACAAAGAAAGTTTTATGTTAGTATAGAAATATATACCTGCATTAGAATGGTGATCTAGACCAAAGTCTAATAAAGAAGAGCTACTATTTTGTCTAGATTGTCTGGCTGATAAAAAACCTGGTGGACCATGTGACACATGACTGACTAAACTACAAACACTAGCATTTATTGGATCATCTCTATCTTCACTTGTTAATACACGTAATTGAATATTCTAAAATTTATAAACAAGTAATTGATTATTGAATATTGAATAATTGGATATTGTGAAATAATTGAATAAGCCATACATTAAATTGAATATAGCAAAATATTGGAATAAGCAAAACATTTAATTAAATATTCTGAAATTGTCCAATAACCAATACATTTAATTGAATATTTTGAAATATTTGAATAAGCAATACATTTAATTGAATATTCTGAAACATTTGAATAAGCAAAACATTAAATTGAATATTCTGAAATATTTGAATATTCTGAAATACATTACTTTGAATATTTTGAAATTTTTACAAGCAGTTGTTGATGAACTTAATGCATATCATGACAAGGTATGCTCACCGACTTTACAGCCAGACCCCTGGTACTGGGAAACTGGCATTTATCTATCAATCCATCCCTCAGCAATCTTATATTTGCTTACACTTTTATGAAGTGAAGCTATCACAGGTAAATTTCTTGCTGGCAGTTTGAACCCTGGACATCTCTATCCCAAAGCACTAATCCAACAACAAAACTACTGCTCCTAGTGTAGATAAAATAAGAAATGAATTACCTCCCCTTCAGCCCCAACATCTCCAGAAACACTTGCCCCACGTAGTTTCATGGTGTCCATTGTCTTCATGTTTTCTTCTGAGACTGGTAGACCTTCCGCATCAGAGAACAAGAAATATGGGACAAGACGCTTGGCACTGATATTTGCTGTGATAAGGGTTGATGACATCATAGAGAAAAGAGCCAAGGGCATCACCAGGATGTTGAAAAGAGCTAATGTTGATAATGCTTTGCCTGCAGTCAGAGGCTGCTCCTCAATAATTGGATACAAGACAAATGTCTGAAATAAATACAACAATACCATATTATTGTTCGTTTTTTCTCAACTGTCAAAGCTTGAATTATTTCACGGTGTCTGAATGCATTGTTTTTGTACTGGTGGCCTAATTGTTATTAGAAATATCTTCACTAAAACATATCATACGGCATAAGAAGCTTTACTCAATCATAATACACTTTCGGAAACTCATGGGTGTAGAACGACAATAATTTTAACAAACGCATTCACAGTGAAATTATTCATGTTCTGACAGTTGAGAAAAAAATGATCAATAAAAAACATTTCATACGGGTAAAATTCTCCATTTTTCAAAATAAACAACTTCTCAAGTGCATTTTAAACAACTTACTTCTGTGTAATACATGTATATGCAAAAAGTTCTTTCAGTAAGGATGTGCTTCAAGATTACCTCCCTTTTCTATAAATTTCTATCAGGTATAAAAATCTGGACCTAATTACAGAATTGTTGTTTTTTATATCATTGTTAACTGGAGACAAAGTACTAATTTAGATAAAATGATTGATTATTTTTATACTTTTATACATTTCTTAAGTATACATGTATATTTTGGAAACAACAGATCTAATGAGGTACGTTCAACCCGAATAATGGACAGTGTCAACTACTGGCCACCACGAAAGCACAATGTCAATTGAGTCAGCCAATAATAAAAATCGATGATAAATAAAAAAGGACAAAATATTTACCAATAATGTAGCAAGTGTAGGTATTGCTATTGCAACAAAACCTGTAAATATTAAAATTATAGTTATTAGTGGTAGCATGGTACCAATAACTAGCATTATTATTAAAAAAAGTTAAGTAAACTGATACAAAGTCATACATAGACAGATACAAGCCTAAAATTTAAAGAAAAAAAGTTTATTGGCCATTCATTATACAATAAAACATGTTCAGCCAATTTTACAATGTTGTACAATAAACTCCGATCATTGAAGTCACCTGCAATAAGGTGACCATAACAGTCCCCATTTACACCTGGATGGAGTGGAACAACTGTAGGCAGCGATATTTTTAGAATTAAATTCGATGGGTCCTATAGGACTCACATGTTTTAAAACAATGGGTCCATGACGGAAACAATGGGTCCCTGCATATACAATCAAACATCAAGCTACATGTCTTTATGAACTTTCACTTTTAATAACAGTGTAAACTCAATAAATCATGTATCACTTTCAAAACTGCAGGAAAGCAAAACAATAAATGGAAATTAAGATTTCCATGTTTTATTGACTCAGACTCAGTCTGTACCAAAGACTTCAAACTATCAGTTAAACAGGCATATATGGTCAGACTTTCTGTCTGCCCAAATAATCAGTTGACAGATGGAATAATTATGTAAAAATTGAAAAGTTGCTGAAATGTTTATATCATACACCAAACAAACTATGTTTATTTTAGGATGCAACCTAAGTCTTGTGATTTTTTAAATTTCTTTGGGTAAGAAATCACAAGAATTATCCAACATGTGTCTCTAACTCAGGCTTCAAAAGTTAATAGTCAATGACTCATAGGGCAAACTTAAAAAATTAAAAATATTTCTCAAGCAAGAGTCCAAAATGTTGTATAAATGATGGGGGAAATCAGTCCATAATAATAAATATTATTGATAATGCATTTAGTTGATATGCATTGTATTTCACAACTCTTTAGATGCCTTTGTATACAACCACCAACAGTCGTTTTATTTACCCTGAATGCATCTTTCAGTAATTCTGATGGTTTTTCATAAGAAAACTTGGATATTACAATTATTTGATAACACAATTCACAAAATAAGTAATTTATTTACAGTTTAGGTCTGATTAAATATGTATTCTTATCAATTTATTTAACCGTATAAATGTCCATTCAATTGACATATTTTTCAAGTTAATCAAGTTGATCAAAAATTGTCAAATGAAATTTTTTTAAATCTTTCTTTTTTTAAATGTTCATAACGTATCGAGTACGAACATTATTGGGGACGAATGTTTCACGGCGCAGATCGTCATCATGTTAAAACAATGATACAGGATGGATTCAACGATCATAGGCTATAATTGAGAAACCATCATGAAATGAGCTAGTTAGGGTCAGCTTTTATGCTTATTGACTTCAAAGTTCATTAACAAATTGTAACCGTCGTAATAAGTGATTAGGCATAATAAAAGTTAGGACCTTAATTGTCTGAAATAGAACTTTTACCATTCCTCACTGTGTATGGCAGAGATTTAGTCGTAAATTTTAAATCAAAATGCTAAACTAATGATCTCTAAGCGTAACAATTTGAGAAGATTTATAACTAGCATCTCTAATGTACCAAACACTTGTTATATACAAGAAGAAACTGAACACTAGTATTTAACTAGAAAGCGAGGTGAAGACTCCTAAATTACGCCATCAATAAAGCCTGTTGATATCAACAACCGAGTACAATATAAAAGTCGGTTTGATTGGTCACTGACAATACAGAACCAATGAAATATGTCGTAATACTAGAACATATGACGTTTAACGGTGTAAAGTTGTTAATTACTGCTATTAATAACGCAAAACTCTGAGCAGAGTTGTCATTTGTTCCAGCCCGCCGATTTTTATTTTACACGTCTACTTGCCACTTCCACGGCGTTATGCGTCCAGATGGACGCACATGTCAAGAAGCAATGGGTTTTTAGCTAAAATTGTGCGTCAGGGACGCGGGACGCAGAGGTAAAAATATCGCTGCTGTAGGCTAATTTTTGCTCAAGCTTTTAGTAGTGTCCCTAGTGGGTTCCAAGCCAAGACCTCTCAATCCCCAAGTGAGTGTTCTACCACTAACCCACTGCTCATAGTTGTCATGCAGTATAAGTCATACCCAAGAATGCTGTATGTCAGCTAGACATACTTAATTGTAGTACTTTTGTTATGTAGAAGTGACCAGGCAATGATATGAAAACTTTTACTTACTGTACACAGATTTATATAACACATTCTTCAATAAACATTTTAACTCTTTTCTTCTTGTAGCATTAATTTGTTTCAATACATAATCTTCCCAAGCTAGAAGTTTGATCACTTTAATTCCCTGTATCATCTCATTACATTGTTTCACTCTAACATCAGTTTGATGCTGAAAATACATGTTAACAAGGCTAGATAACATGGTAAAACAACCAACTTTTTACTCTGAATCCTCTCCACAAAATTTTGTATCAAATGACCTAGTTAACCACTTGACTGTACAGAGGATACATAATAAATAATTTATAGGAACAAATGGAACTTTTAAGGGAGAGAACAGTAGTAGTTACTTAAAGCATATCTTGACTAGATTTAGTTTTTTATTTAGAAATCAAAAATAGGTGTTTGTTCACCTAATTAGTTTTTGTAGATCACCTGACTATAGACTCATAACGATAGATAGCCAAGAGAAAAATTAATTTTCACTCCAATTAGATATAATCTAAAGCAGACTTGTGCTAATTAAAGAGATTCTCTGACATATAAAAAGAATTACCAATATTTTAATCTTACCAGAACTTTTTTCTGTTGAGTTGACATTAAACGTCCTAGCACTATTTGTATGGGCCCACATAATACAATTAGAATTCCACCAATAATTGCACTAATACCTAACTTTAAATACATTAGAGTTAACGCTACACCAATCTGTAAGTACAGAACACAAAGCATATATTCAGAAGACTGTCAGTCCCACAGCTGACCAGGAAAACGTAACATTTTCCTGGGGAAACAAAAAATAATAGGTCTTGACAATTAAGAAACTATTGTCCCAGACGACCTATATTTGAGTTCAGGCAACCTGTTACCGATGTCAAAGATATGATTTGTGTAAGTTAATAACATAGCTTACTGTCCATTCTAGCTATCTAGTTTAAAAACAATCTGATTAAAACCCGATCTAAAATTCTACACTCGCCAGATCGCTAATTTAGATCTGGCCTTTTCCAAACTAAGGTCACATTCAGGTGACCTTTTCTCATCATAATATTCATGACGAAATTGTTATGACACGTTACTTGTTTACATTGTCTATGTCACGCAATTTGAAATGAGCCGCACAATCACAGACTGTGAATAATACTGCTGTTCAATAAGCATGAAAACCTTGGTCTAAAAATAGAAATTACGAAATCAAAATTGTTTAATAGTGTTTTCGTCTAGACGAAAGCTACGCATTGATTGGTCGACACAAAGTTCATCTCGACGTGACCTTTAACAGAGAAAGTAGAGAGCCTGTACGACAACACTCTACAGGATATCTGTTTACGGAGAGTGGTTTAAAAATTAGTGTTGAGTCCTGAATTATTTCATTGAAAATCTCATGAATAAATAACTTTTTAACTATGGTGCTTAACACTGCATTTAAATATTTGTTCACTTTTAACTTATATCTAAGGCAGGGCTCGAATTTGACTAAATATTGGACTTGCATTTTTTTGTTAGTTGATTTTATTTCAACTCGCAAAAATGAAGAAAATTGCTCGCCTTTTGTTCTCCAAATTTTAGTGACATACACAGTAACTATTCATACATGTATATGCAATATAAAAACAACTTAGTACTAAATTTACTACAGATAGAACAAGGGTGTTATTTTGGGATAGACAAAGCATATCGAACATGTTTGTACTGTGAACCTATAACTAATGCCATCGATCTATTTGACTGTTTCAATGCTGATTTGAGCCTCATTAGTTTCTACAGAAATATTTTTGCAGCGATTTCAACTCACGAAAATTTGCGAGTTCAAGTAAAAGTTACTCGCAATTTTCAAAATTCACTCACATTTCGCAAGTATGTGAGCTTAAATTTGAGCGCTGTCTAAGGTGAGTTGTCCTACACACATTATCTGTACAGTCCTTCATCTCTAGACCCAAGCTTTTAACACAGAACTAAGCACATACCCTAACAAGTGATGGACGCCTGCTCAACAGAGGTAGACTGGAGAGTTGTCGTTGAAAAATATTTCATACCCTAACTTAAATACAGTATGTTGGACCTGTATGAAAATCTAGTCAAATGCCCCTGGTTTTATAGTCAGACACTTTATTGATTTGTAATGGAAAGTTAAGATGTCAGTTAAAGGATGATTGAGTTTAAAATGCCCTTTCTTATAAAACTAATGCTTGGATCATATTTTAATGATGTTGCAACTCTGTCACTCTATTAATAATGAAATAAGAGCAACTTTATATAGCATTATAATTTCAATAAAAATATGGCCAATTTTCAGCTTATGTCCCAACCAATAAAAGATTACACTTACCTGTATGGGTGTGGCCCACACATAGCTGATAAAGAAGAATTGAAACATAAGAAATGTGGCATCCATTGACATATGATTGACAATTTGTCCAATTGATGTTTTACCCATTGTGATATTAAGACTGGACAATTTTAATGCTTTATTATAAACCATGGCCTGAAAAAGAGAAGTACAAACAAGTATGTGTAAATGGTTGAATAACCACTTAGGTAAACACAAATTCAGCCCCTAAAGTTAATTGTCTTTTCCTCATCTCAGAAAGAAAATTCATAAGCCTTAAAATTTTCAGGGACATCTCATTACTTTCTTTAGGGGTTACTCATTACTGGTTCTTAAAACATATTGTAAGCTATTACCAAATAAGATGATGTTGAAAAAGAATTTTTCACAGATCCTTGAACATAGTTACACAACTAAAATTATCATAAAGAGCTACATGAAGAAACACTAAATTAATGATCTATGTTATATGTTTGCTTTCATTTTACAAAGTATTTAATTAATATTTAAGGGCAAATCCTCTTGCAGACTGCAAACATTTTTTGCAAGATTATTAGAGAAAATCACAATCAGCACTGTGAAAAAAGACTTGGAGCCTACTCAACCTCACTTTTTTCAGACCGTTGCCATATCACAGGATTTTTTGGGAGCCATACTTAACTAAGTTCACTTGTACAGTACATACCTGTAGAGCTGTTCTGAGACGTATACCCTGTCTTATCACAAGAAAATGATGATTTTGTAATAATGTATGTTGTACTAATGTAGCTATAAATAATACAATACATAAACCATAGCCATTAACACTGAATGTACCAACAGTTACATAGTATTCTATAGGCTGAAATTATAACATCAAACAATGCAATACTACTACTACTACTAATAATAAAAACTTTATTTATAGCTCTAGGCAAAACAGACAGAGTCCAATCTTCCCTGTGAGCCTCTCACTAATGCCTCAGTCCCATAAAATCATGGCTTGTTGCGGACTCGTACGTGCAGACAGCCGTAGGCCGTGGGAAGCCTTGCATATTAAGGTGATGGTACCCTCATGGCACAAAACAACACACACGTAAGAAGCCGTAGCTAGAAGATATGCAAGTTAAATCCATATTCGGCCACGATTTTGTTCACGATTTGACTTTGAAACCGATACATGTATCCTGGGCTATTTTGACAGACCCTGTTAAAAACGTAACAGTCCGTACCGGTACGCAAGAGTTCGTAGGAGTCCCTGCGGAGCTTGATCGCACAGGGCCCGAACGGTGCCCTCACAGCTATTTTTATGTTTATGGTACTGTAGCATAATATACTACTCACTAAATACTAATAGGGATCAAGAAATCACCAGTTATTGTTTTTGATGGTTTTAACTTTTGAATGGATTAAAAAATAAAATTTCTTTACAGAATCACTCCAACTTATAGAAAATCACCAAATTAATAGTTTTTTTGACAGACTATATACATGTATATATTGATCCATTATGATTAAAAAATTCTTTAAAAAAAACAGATCCAGTTTCTCAGTTAATCTATTTTTTTTATTTTTTCCATTTTTGAGCCTATTGAAGTTACCAAAAATGTTGTAACATTTGGTCCAGTTTTTTTCAAAATTCCATACCAATTGCATACTTGTGTAAACCAAAATTCAATGATTCATAAAAATCAAATCATTCCTGCACAACAGTTTTAGAAATTAGAAATTTGATTTGCCAGTAAAAATCTAATACAAATTTATTGGTCAATAGGTCCAATGTAATAGTATAGTTAATCAGACGTCACCTTGGCAAATTTTAATGACAAGGACCATCAGACGGACATCTTTGGCATAGGCACTACACCTATTGTACATTCAGAATTTAGAATGAAATATAATCCTGCTTACCTTATCTTCATCACTGGTCATGTTTAAAGTTAAATTTGTGTCCACAGTCGATGGTTCAGAATATGAATGAGTTTGATTTTTCAATTGAGCAACAAGTTTCGATTGGTCATTTACATCATATGCATAGTCAACTATCAATTCAATACACCATGGTCCAAGAAATGCTAACAAATCAGCAATTAATCTGAACAAACTTGCTAACGCCAACATTGGCCAGAATGCTCTAAAATTCACTTTATGTAATGATGGTTGTTGACCCTTCTCAGCAGCTTTCGCCTGTAATTAAACAGAAAATAAGCCATACTGAAAAATTAGAGATGTTTAATACAAATTCAAAAATAACTACATGTATTAGCAATTCAAGTACTGAGAACTATTTCAAGATGCAAAACTGGTCAAGAAGTGAGTACTCAAAGGTTTCCAAATTTCTGTTTTTCATACATGTATTTAATGGATGCAGAGTTTTGCATCCATATACATAACAATAGTATTATGAAAAATTGAAAATCCAGAAAATTTCAGTTTGAGTACATGTAGACTCACTAAGTATGTTGAGGGTATCTTTTTTTAGCATCTCATGAGTAAGAGCATTTCACTCTGCCCAATCAAATACATAAGTATTCATGCATAATTTACTATTCAGCTATCTCATGCTTTCCATTAAACTGGACCTGCACAATATCAACAGGAACTGCTGCAGTTATACATCCTGCATCCACTGGACACCTGATATTTCAGTGTTAATACTGTTATGTAAAACCCTGGATACTGTATCCTATCTTGACTAATTATTTCTAAATTTCTTTACTTACCCTTTCTGTCTCAAAAGCATTTGCCAAACAATAGTAGTTTTCTACAGCACTTTCAGTCTACAAATAAATCAATCTCACACTTACAGATATAGTTAAAATTAAGTTTCATTATACAACAACATTTAAATTAATCTATTTACATATCAAAGGGAGGTAAAAACAAATAACATTTAATACATTTTTGTCAAATAATTTTGAAGATACATGTAATAAGTTTTGTAAAAAGTCAAAAGAATAGGAAAAGTGGAATAATACTCTATTATCAACTGTGCATAATGCATATACATACTCAGTTTGTGACATCAATACAGACAAAGCAAACAACAAGAGCAGCATATGGACAGTACACTTGAAAACCAGCTAAAATGCTTGATATTGTATGCAAAGCTTCTAGGAACATTATAAGTAAAAAGGGTCTTAATCAAGTCAAAACTCATGGAAGAGTTATGCAACTTGGTACATGTGTTTGACTTTTGAAGTAACCCAGTAGAAATGTGTGCAGTTTCAAGAGAATCAGTACAGTTAAAGGTATCAAAATGTTCATATAATGATCAAGGCATGTTACACTGAAACCAACATTAAGCTAGGACTGATTAAGATAACTCAACTTTTTTCTGAAAAGTTGAGCTAAAAATAATAATAATAATAATAATAATAACAACTTTATTTAAAGTGGATAACATATTTGGTTAAAACCAATTTTCAATATGGTCCACACATATAAAATAAATGGTCAACTTACATTAGGTAGGTGGCCAAGTTGTTCCTGAGAGATAGGGTTTTTGTATCCTTCAACAAGAAGATCACTGATCCACCAGTATGTTGCTTTTGATAGAAAGTTGGCATAATTCGCATAAAATCGAGTCTTCTCCATCTCTGGAGGGGCATGAATTTTTCTTGGTTTCTTGAAAAAAGCATACCTCTGAAAAAAACATGATTTCACTTCATGACTTATTGTGGGTATATTTAGAAGTAGTAAATTAATTAGATAATTAAGCAGTAACAACTTTGGAAGGGTTATCATTGAATAGCCAGCTCCAGATCTGTTGATTCCAAATCATTCAAAACCTACCCTGTTGTTTCTTTGAGCAAGAAACTTTATCCTATTAGCTTAGTACTGGGAACCAGGAAGCAAACTCAAAAGTGATAAATCTAAATTGTAAAAACTTGTTTAACAATGTGCTAGAATAATTTAGTACTAACAATGTTCAATTACAATAACATATCTAAATTCATGTCTTCCAAGAGAAGTTGATTCACTAAACATGGTAAATGAAATGATAACCCAGTAATACTTCATGTGCAAAACTTTCAAAAATTAAATGCTGAGTCAGTCTAGGTATATTGCAGCACAATGAAGTCAGTTAACACAACATGTAGAAGTAGAAGTGCTTACCTGCATCAAAAGTTCAACAACTTCAATGATAAATAACCCTCCATAGATCAAGACAACGGCCCATGTAATCCATAGTCTTAGATGCTCTCCTTCAATGCCAGTCACATAAAGAGAGAATACTTTCAGTAGTTTCAGACCGCATGCACTAAACCAGAATGGTAGTAACATAAGTAGAAATCTCGGAGAATTCCACAGTTCAATGTTATGGTACAATATTATTGAAACTATTGCACTGACTAGAGAGAAACAGGGGGGAACAATTACATGATAATTCATGCTATCTGGGTCAAGGTAATCCGAGACAAGTCCTTCAGCCAATTCTAATCCACATACTAATACAAGGATTATTGTCAAAATATATCTTATAGAATGGCAATGGAAATGTATCCATATCTTCGCTTTCATTTGACCCATTATTGATTCACGCCATGCAATGAGTATCAATGTGCTGACTACCAATAGTATACCGTGTGGCACAATATTCATCACATCAACAAAACACTTGTTTTTCAGAACGCCTTCCTTCACGCTGAGTGAACCCTGTCTTGAACCACAAAAACTCATGATGACTAGTCTTTAAGTATCCAGACTCACTAGTTTTTTTTCTGAATGAAGTCACATAACTACCTACTGATTGTTGTAATTATACCCCCTCTAGTCAAATATAAACCTCAAATCATATCTATCAAATGATATCCATTATCAAAGCACGACACCAATGTTAAAGTCTACATGATTAAGTTGAATGTCATAAAATTAAATGAAAGGACACAAAATTGACAAATATGAGTGACCTAACAACATCCAAATTAAGCAACAGGAAGTGAATGCGCAGAAAAATAGTGCTTTGAAATTTTGCAAATATCTTGAAACGAACCTTTTAAATAATTTTTGCTCTCTGAAAACACAAGTTGATGCCAAAAATAAGGGGCAATTACACTCGTTAAAGTAAAAATATACTATTTCCGCAGTTGTATTATTGCGCCATCCATTGACCTTCACTGCTGTCAAAATGCAAGGTTTATACAGCCGGTTTTTTCAGCGTTCCATCAATTTCGGTGTTGTTACAGTTGTTGCAGGCTTTGCTCTCGGGGGCTTTTTTGATGGCATCCCAAACTATATCTTTTCAAGAATGAATCAAGGAGTAAGTCACCATGTTTTCATACTGTCATCAGTTTTCGCGACTATAATAATTGTATCACTGATTCAATGATTTAGTGAATACAGATTATTGATCTTTGTTGATGGTCATTGAATGACATCTTCATTAATCAATCATTGATCTTACGTGTTTACGCAATAGATTTAGCCCAAATAAGCTCTAGTTAGTCTTCCACAAACTTTCTAAAGACTAAAGTTCTTTCATTTTCAATCAAGTGAACAGAATGTACATTTATGAAAGACTTGTATATAATTTTAAAATAGAGTGTTGCTGTTTTTAACATGAACTGTGTACATAGTGTTTTTAGTGTTTATTAATAGTGACTATTTAAGTGATGCCACCGGAACACCAACAACAACCAAGTGTTAAACTTATATCAATAAATACAAATGAAAGTTTACGTATACAGAGCTCCAGATAGAACGCGTATTTGCGTATTTTACGCATCAATAAATCCAAAATACGCATTAAAATCGAAATTTAAGCTTACAAATACCCCCTTTAAAAATCAAATACGCGTCAATGAAATTATCGAGTCGTATCAGCGATGACCAAATTATCGGTAACCCCAAGCGTTGTGAGCGTCATGCTTACAACGTAAAAAGCCGAGGTTAATCGACTGAGCTGATAAAGGGAAGTAACTGCGCCATACTCCATATTTTAATTAGCCTGGTTCCCGAGCTTCATCACATGAATATTTTAAAGCCGGGCACGCGCTTAACGGAAAGTAAACGAATCATGGCGAGCCAGCGCAACATGTACGCGTTTTTTCAACGTCAAGAAGAACAATCGTCGGAGAACATTGTGAAACATATTTTAAATGACGTCATATCAAATACTGTAAATCAGGTGATTAAAAAATCCCACGATGGTCGTCAATTGCTTAAAAAAACTTTATCTTCTTGGAAAGATATGTTCCCGTGGTTAGAAACTGTGTACGATAGCGAAAATGGGTCTTATCGCTTGGCTTGCATCGTCTGCAAACAATATAAAATGAAGTCCGTTTGGGCAAAAGATGGTACCTCTAATGTTCAGAGATCATCAATTGAACGCCATAATTCATCAGATGTACATAAAGAAGCATCTAGATTGTCATTAAAATCTAAAAGTTGCGTCGATGTACTCGACATTGCAGACGATGAATTGTCACGCACGCCGGTTTCTGACCCTGATGTGTTCTTAGTGAGAACTGTGTATATGACTATGAAAGAAGAACTCTCTCTTGACAAAGTAAATGCTTTACTAGAATTACAACGTTTAAATAAAGTTGAAATGCCGTACAGAAATATCAGTTGGGACACTTGCACTGAATTGCAAAATACCATTGCACAGTTTTTGAAAAATGAACTTGTTGCCAAAATTTCACGATCAGGCTACTTTGCAGTTTTAATTGATGAATCTACCGATGTCACTGTGTCGAAAAGGTTGTCAATTTGTGTTCGTTTTGTGCATGCAGGTACACCACAAACTGCATTTCTTGGTAATGTTGAGTTGAGTGACGGATGTGCCCATACCATTACCACTGCATTATTAACCTACCTGGAGAAGTGTGGCATTGATGCCAACAAGTGTGTTTCCCTAGCTACTGACGGGGCCAGTGTTATGATGGGTAAACGCTTAGGGGTTGGGGTACAGTTCAAGTCCAAGGCTGCCCCATTTTCAGTTCAATCTCATTGTGTAGCCCATAGGCTGAATTTGGCTGTGACAGACTCCATTAAACATATCGAACCCTTGAAGAAACTAAGTGAAAAATTTGGTAACTTGTACAATTACATTTCTGCATCAGGGAATCGTACATACAAACTTAAACAGATGCAAGAATTATTGAATGAGCCACAACTGAGTATGAAGGAACCGTATAGTATCCGATGGCTTGGTCTAAAGAGAGCTGTTGAAGCAGTTTATGAATGTTATAGTTCAGTGTTAGCTACTCTTTCATGTTTGGCTAGTGACAATGAACCAAAGTCCAAAGGGTTGTACAAATATTTTTCAGCATATAAAACTGCTTTGCTTTTGGGGTTTATGTTGGATGTGCACACTGTATTGGGTACTCTATGTTGTAAGTTGCAGCAAGAAAACTTGATTTTTAGTGACATTCCTGCTGAAATTGAGAGTGTTGTTAGTCAACTAGACAATTTGAAAACTAATGATGGGCAAGGTCTAGCTCAAATGAAATCATCCATTAAAATTGAAGATGGTAAAGCTGCATATAATGGAGAAGAGCTAAACCATTTTAGCTTGGAAATAGACAGTCAGTTTGAATCAATCAGACTAGAATACTTGTCAAATCTCATTAAGAATATTAAAAAAAGAATCCCAAAATTCGACTGCAAAATTATGTCCAGTTTGAGTCAATTATTGGAGCCTTGCGTAGTGAATGTGTCATCATGTGATCAAATTGATGAAGCTATTGAAACTTTGACCAACCATTATGGTGTTCAGAAAACTGTTCACTTTACAGATGGTGATATAGATTCCGGATATTCAACCAGTGAACGTGTAGTTGATAGTCTGATTGATGGTGAAAAGCTGAAGGTAGAATGGACAGGAGTCTTTGGAATGATAAAAGGGTCATATAAAACTCTTAGTCTACATGAATTCTGTCTTAGACTTATATTAAAACATGAAGACTCATTCCCGAACATTGCTAAACTTGGAGCTATTGCTCTGTGTATGCAGGTTACATCAGTAGAATGTGAAAGGTCCTTCAGTGCTCAAAACAGGATTAAAAGCAAATTCAGGTAATATTTAGTGATTCACCTCAACAATTAAAGGTGCTTGTTCACAGATTTCAATTTAAATATCAACTTTTCTTTAACTCCTAAAATTGCATTAGAAATATTTTAGAAGCAATTAAGTAGTGTTCTGATATGACAATTTTCATGCAAACTGACATACAACTTAAAAGATGGTGATTCATGAATGAAATTCTATCCCATTAGTAACTGTATAAAAAATGTAGATGCTTTAGTGTGTTTTTGTGATTCTTTTTTAAAATATAAAGAATTCATTTTCTTAACACAGTACCAGACACTGACAAGTAATTTCAATATCAAAAATATTCAATAGAATCTGTGAACAAGTAGCTTTACACTATAATTATTAGTATCTTTTTTAATGGTAGAGACTTATGAACTCCATACATTCATTTTAATGCTGCAAGAATAAGAGCCAAGGGTAAACACATTTAAGTATTTTGATTACATTTTAGTTCAATACTTTAAAATCTCACCAAAAGTAAATACATTTGTAATTGGTCATTTATATATATTTTGCAATAACTCAAAATATATTCTAAATCTTTCTTCATTACCCGTGTCATTTCAGATCTTCATTGGGAAATGTGGCTATTGAGGCTCTCTTACTGGTTAGCTTGTATGGACCACCAACAAGCCTCTTCCAGAGTGATAAGTGTGCTAAGCTGTGGTTAGCCAAGTCAAGAAGGAAGAAAAGATTGTGTGCAGAATACAAGCCTCGCGTCAAGAAACAAAAAGCATGTTAACGTGTAATGTATAAGAAAATAAAATTGAATTACTCCTTTGATTTTATGATTTTTGTAGGTTTACCCCTTGATAAAAATTTTGAGGGGTAATTACTCCTTGGCTTAAAAAATTATCTGGAGCTCTGCTCTTCCAGAGTGATAAGTGTGCTAAGCTGTGGTTAGCCAAGTCAAGAAGGAAGAAAAGATTGTGTGCAGAATACAAGCCTCGCGTCAAGAAACAAAAAGCATGTTAACGTGTAATGTATAAGAAAATAAAATTGAATTACTCCTTTGATTTTATGATTTTTGTAGGTTTACCCCTTGATAAAAATTTTGAGGGGTAATTACTCCTTGGCTTAAAAAATTATCTGGAGCTCTGCGTATATATGAATTTACTAACGAAGAATAAAAAAGAACTTAAAAATAATATCTCTCTTGAGAATTCAACATCAAAACAACAAAATAAAACTGCCAATTAGAAACTTGATAGTTTATTTGGGTTGTTTGACCCAAATCCGGCAGTCTAACATTGCCGAATGATATACTTATAATACATGAATATATACTGTACTTTAGACTGTAGTCTGGGGTTTTCTCATTTTTTGTTAGGAGTTACGGTTTTCAGTAGGTTTGGTGCACTTGATATAGACACATAACATGCGGAACCAGGGCTCAACAATAAATCATATTCTGTTACTCCTGTAACGTGCACAGAGTAGTTTGTTGAAAACTATTCAACACTAATAAAATGCTGTATACAATATATAATTATTTATAATTATTTTCCTTGGGGACTACTTTGACCAATGATTGGAAACATGGACTTAAAACCAAACATAAAGGCTTTAATCAACATAAAGCAAAATATACACGTGATCCGGGTGGTAACAAAAGAAACACTCATAAACTATCATACAAGGCTCGGGTTTCACAAACGGGGTGCTGAAACCACCTGCAGTTCCTACCAGCAACTCAAATATAATGTTAAATGTCAAGACTGAATAAAATCAATATATCAAGGAACGGAAGCAACGCTGTTTGAACTACCTGTAACCCAAAGCAACAAATACTTAATCACTTGAAACAAGTTCAAGCCTCAGCAGTGGAGGCATTGAAACCACCAGGGTTACAACAAACACCTCTCACAACACACCAGGCTCTATGACTAACCTGAGGTTTCAACCCGAACTAAGCAAACCACGTAACTAATGCTTAATAAGATGTTCAAACCTCTTCCTTATAACACCACGACCCAGTACTATGGTTAGCCAATCTATGAGTCATAATGACCCTCTCACGATGCCTTTGGCATTCTATGAGAACTCGGATCAATAGATTCCATAACTCTAGTTGTACAACAAAGCCCTGGTAATTACAAGAAAAGCGATGTGAACTTTCTGGAGTCTACAGTCAGACTCCAATTTTCTGTTTATTTCCGCTATTAATACCCACCTGATGCCTACGCATACCAGAACTGATATCTGTTAGTCCATAAATACATTTGATGCTCTTTGGAACTCTTGCACGGGAAGTACACTTGCAAGCGCCTACATTGTCTTTGAATGATCGTCTACCATTACCTGTTTACAAATGTTGCCATGCTAACTAGGGTGGTATCCTTACATGGAGAATGTAAATGCAGTCATGACTGTTAACGTTACACTCGTGGTAACCTATATTTGGGTTAAGGCTACTTGTAACCGCTAGTAAACATTTCATTTGGTATGGTTTATGTTCAGCTGACCATTTCTTTTGTAATATGCATGATGCAACTCTCTACACATTGTCCAATTACCACCATCGAGTATCACACACTGTCAAACTAGCTCAGAAAACCTTTCTAAAAATAGGAATTTCATTCTATCTATTACTGTCATGATCACTTGTGGGATGTCAGATAAACTTGTGTCAGTGGTCCATAGTATATCTGTGTACAGAGATTGGACTGATCTTATGAAACTTTAATATTAGTCTATGTTGATTACACAGGGAATTGTTGCCGTCTAATGGCAATCTGAAAAGGGATTCATTAATGACACATGGGACGATTGTATAATAAAGGTGAAGCTTTATAGTTGAAATTTCTGAAGTGAAGCTACAATCAAACTTAATGTATGAAATACTATGAATTATTAATAGCACATAATTAATAGGACGATGTCATAAATGATGACATTGTATTACTGAATTTACTCTGTGATGAACTAGTGTAATATTCAATTTTTATATGATTTATTACAATTTAGAAGTTATTCAAAGTTTAAACCATTCCCATCACTCTAATTATTATTAGCTGACTTGCATTCTTGAACTTTTAGGTTCTACTTTACTTAGACTTTAAATTCAGTAGATTATATACAAATGTATCCTTTTGAATAAATTGATTTATGGCTATGTATTGTTCGTTTTTTCTCAACTGTCAAAACATGAATAATTTCACGGTGAATGCGTTTGATAAAATAATTGTCATAGTACATCCACGAGTTTCCAAAAGTGTGTATTATGATTGAGTAAATTTAAAGCTTCTTATGCCGTATTGTAACTTTTAATCATGATATTTTTAATAAGAATTAGACTGCCAGTACAAAAACAATGCATTATTTCAGTCACCGTGAAATTATTCAAGCTTTGACAGTTGAGAAAAAACGGACAATATTGTTTATGTACAGAATTTCCATTAGGCCCAAAATATTAAATGTGAGATTATAGTATTCAGGTTTTGTCTAAATGGCTAGTTAATATCACAGGTTCTGTTCTTCTATTTCAGATCTTATATGAAGATTTACAGGCAAGAAGACAAGCTTTAGAAGAAAGTGAAGATTAACTTTAGATAAATTAGGATTTAAAATTATGTATTTTATGAACTCACATGTGAACATCTGTTGTGAGCGGTAGTGATCAATGTTTATTTTCGTGAAACAAAATGTACAGCAGTTTTAATTTCGAAAAGTGTGGAATATTTCAAAATGAAGAAAACTGGTGATGAAGAATAATTCAAAAATAAAACTGGAGATGAAAACAATTTTGTTTATTAATTTGGATCAGAGACAGAATAAATTAACTTTCATTCATTTTCTCAGGATCTATTGTTCTTAAAAAATATTTTGGAAAATTTTTCTGGATTTTTTTCGAGCATGGAAGCGATAGCTTGATAGAAGTTTGTTAATAAAATAAATGTTTTCTATAAATTATTATGTTGTTGATTGTTTTATATATTGTACATGTACAGTGCCCACAAAAAAGTTTTGTAGCAAATGAAATGCTCTAAAATTCTAAAATTTTAATTGTTTTTCTTGTAGAATCATTATTTGAAATGTATTTAGTATGGTTGGTATTATATGAAAACATATTTGTATGTAACATTTTTTTAGATTCAGAATCTTTGAAACAGTCTGACATTCCAAAACCTCTAAAATCATGGTCAATGCACAATGTAATTTTATTTCCTTATCACAGTTTTTAGGTTTCTCTTGTGATTTCAACTATAAATAAAACCACATGAAAAAACAATACCGAAAAACTTAAACGCAATTTTAAATCAACCATATGATCATCATATTTTCAATTAAGACTATTGTTAAGTCTACAAGGTAATATTGTCTCCAAACTTTTGGTGGGCACTGTAATAATGGTTTTATTTTTTTCAAGCATATTTTTTATATGAATTTTACACAGCTTCCTAACACTGTGGTTGCTGGCTCATCTGAACTAATTATCCTGGATGCTTATATGCCAGTACATGCTAACCCTCCCACAAATATTACACTAATGAATTAAAAGCATCTTTTGTGCCCCACTATATGATGTAAGAAAAATGCAGATAGCCTCGGAAGTGAAAATGAGATCTATCACAGCTTAAAGCATCAAAACTTGAGTATCTTTGTAATTGAATGAGTAAAATGGTAAATAGACAAATGTTTAACTACAACATGTTTGTTTTCCACAGATTTTTTTATTCCTGACGAAGAATTGAATGATATCAAAAAGCACATCTAATAACTAGTGCATCATCCCCATTAATCTGGTGAATTTTGATTGTTTACTTCAAATCCTCTGCACAAAAATTGAATTGAATGGTAAACAAGGTCATGTTCAAAGGTAATTTGTGCAGTGGATTTGAGTAAACAATTATAACTTGTATGTTGATGTTGGAATTTTTGGTCAATAAAATGAAATAGTTCTTGTAAAAACGTGTTTTGAACATTCTGAAGATCATATGACTGTATCATGGATCGACCCTATATACAGTTTTATATAGTAGGGGCGGATCTAGGATTTTATTCTAGGGGTGTCCGAACTTTCCAAACATAACCACATTATACACTTTTTGCAGAATAATGATTTGGCGCGATATGACCTTTCTGTGTTGGTGGGCCGTAAAACCAAAACAAACAAACAATATAATGCAGCATATTAATAATAAAAACTACATAACCATTAAATCTATGTAAAGCACCGAGAAAAATTGCTTCATGCTACTTAAAAATGACTTGCTGTCTATATACACTAATGGAAAGGTACATTTTGGAAATTCTAGGGGGAGGACCCCCGCTAGATCTGCCTATGTATAGGACCCTTGTCTGTATGCATTGAATAATTTCCTCTACATTAATATACCCTTGGCTTTGAAAGGGTATATAGTGAAAATTTGAGGCATTTTTGAGTGCCCTTGGATCACTCTTTAGCATTGAGACTTGGATACATTATATCCATTATGAATCAAACTTCTGCTGATTCTCGTCAGTGTGCTGCTAAGAACCGGGGATCCATTCTTTTTAACAAATAGAGAGCAGGTTGGTATGAACAATGCACCTACATATGTTGTATTCAAGGGCTGATAAATCACACAAGGTACTTCAATATGATTTATTTGATTATCTCCCTTGATTAGGATATACATTTCTTTCCAAACCAGCTATTTCTTTCTCAGATTTATTAGTCCTGCAGTATAAGAGAACCCGGGTCGATAGCGCAGTTGGTAGCGCGCCGGGATTTGGATACTCGTGCCCGAGGGGGTGCGGGTTTGAATCCCACCCGGGGAGGTCATACCCTTCCATGAAAATTTGACAATAATGTCGATTTTCCTCCATTGATTAGATAATATGGAGAAGTTTCCGGCCTTGTGGAAGGGTAGGTGAGTACTGGTTATAGACAATGGTCCAGGAAAGCTAGGTTAGGTGCGCTGGACGCCGTGAAATGACCTAAATTGTGTTGATACGGCGTTAACTCCAATAAATAAAATAAATAAAAATAAGTATAAGAGGTGAACCGAGCGCTTGAGTCCCCACAAAGTTTTTTTGCTGTTTCTATATCTTTGAAAGGTGCTGAATAAGAATCCGAGTGATGACACCCTGTCATCATTGAGCAATTTGCATAATATGCAAATTAAGTCCGCCATTATAGAAATCCCGTTTTTCGCTAATAACTCGATAACCAACTTGGATACAAAATTAAAATATGTATCCATACCCATGTTTTCAGGGTTTATCTATCACATGGTACTAATATCAGCTTGATCAGATCATTTAAATATGCAAATTTATGCAAATTACGTATTTTACGAAATACAATATTCGGTTTTATACAAATCAACGTCCATAGTTTTTACATTGAGATTTTAGTAAAATATGTTTATGTTATGCTACTTTTGTATAATATATTAAATACAAATATATCAAATAATTACATTAAATCATTTAATGATGCTCTAAAGATATGCAAAATATTCAAATTACGTTAAAAATTGTATGATTTTGCCTCAAACATTACATGGTGTAATGAATATTAAAATTTATGCCATTGTCTAGCATTCTGTTGATGCCTTGATAATTTTATACATTTGAACAGAGCTGACTAAGAAATTTAGTGATGACATCTAGTCATCCTTGAACAATTAGCATAATATGCAAATTTGGTCCGTCATAATCGAAATTCTGATTTTCGCTAATAACACGATAACCAATCATGATAAGATTTTAAAATATGTGTCTGCACCTATGTTTATAGGGTCTAGCTATCATATATGATATTGATGCACATTCAGCGTGATCAGATGATTTGCATATGCAAATATACGCAAATAAGGTTTTTCAAATGAACTGTTTGTCAAGTGAATTTAATTTGTTCAAATTTATCACCAAATGGGGTATCAAATTAAAGTGTGCGTGGATCACTTACCAAAGGATAGCAAGAAACTTCAACAGAATACATGCACGGGTTCGTTTTTGGCAAATCTGCCTGAGTGTTGTATGCGGGAATCTGTTTGTATAAAGAAAATTTTATGACATTTCTCATATTAAGTATTCTTTATATTCTTGACTTTAACTCTTATCGTAAAATACATTTAAATATACAAAAAATCATAACAAGGTACTTTTTATTAACATTTTATAAATATTTCAACAGATTAGTATCGGTAAATTCAAATAAACAAAACAATCATAAGAAAGTACTCTTTATTAAACTTTAAATATTTCAACAGATTAATATCTGTTAATTCAAAAAATCATAAGATGGTACTCTTTATTAACATTTACATATTTCAACCGACTAGAATCGGTTAATTTAACGATTAAATTCAGTTAAAATTATTCATACAGGCATTATATATAAGATAGGGCGGAGTTAAATATAAAAGGGTGGAGCTATTTGGTGGGCGGGATCTGCCTAATTTATTCATACAAGCACTATATTTACGAATGGGCGGAGCTCAAATATAGTAGGTTTGTTAGTCCCGCCTTAAAATATGGTGTAGATGTGGGGGCGTGGTTAAGCATACAGGGAATCAAAATGTACAAGATTTATTTAAAGGTTATGATACAAAAAATAATATATTTCTTTAATTTATTGTTATTGAAAGAAGAAATTTGTCTAGGCCAAGAACAATACCGTAAGACGGGTCTTAGTATAGACCTGTCAATCAAATATTCGCCTCATGAATATGTAATACTACCATAGATGTGTGACGACCGTAGTCGTGTGAGATTTCATGTTAACCTAATCGCGGGTGATTTGCATTTATTTTTCTAAAAATTGGAGTAGTTAATCACCATCATATTGCTGTAGAACTAGTTAATGTCCATCAATTTCATTTAAGAATATACTGTTATTTAAAAGTATACCACCGAAATTAAATGACAACTGAACTATTTCTTGTAAAGGTGTCCTGCTTGAATTGTCACTAGTTTTCGCGAGGTTTATTAATTAGCTGAAAGTGATACTGACTACTTTAGGCTCTAACTTTATTTGTTTGAACCAGATAATCATAACTTGAATCACATTTACTGTTGTCTTCTTTGAAGTTTGAACACATTCACCAATATACTGGTAAGTGTAAAGTATTTTCTCTTTCACTAAGTTATACCTGTGCCGTGGTTCACAAATATTTTTATATAGAGATAAATGTATGAATTCCCAAACTTAAGTCAAGATCTTTGCCCACATGAACATGTCTCGTGACGAAAATGTCCCAAATTTGGTTATGTCCCACTTATCTAATATAGAGGGAAACGTCTGTAGTAGGGTGATGCGGGGGTCATTAACACCAATTGACTTGTTTAATAATGTTAGTGTTTAGTAAAAATCAATGTAACTTGCAAGTACACCAGTGCGTCGATGCTGCAGAGAGGGCCCTGCACTCGTACAGGAAGAAGAAGAAGAAGTAACATCACACAATGTGCAAACAACTGTACAGTACAATCTTAGCTTATAAATAATACCTTAGCCAAATTAGCTCGCAAACATTGTCTAAAATTATAAATTTTGAAATCAATATATTAATAAGTTTTTCTTCTAGATGAAAGCTATGCATACATGCATACATGTGGATTGAATTAAACCAGTCATCTCGAAGTGACTGTGTGATATAAGGAGCTATTTTATGACAGCAGTCTATAGCTTATCTGTTAACAGAGATTGATGTTTTATCTTTACCTCAATATACACATACAACTTGTATTTACTTATATCTTCAAAAAACGTCAAGACTCACACTAGAGGAAACATTGTTGATGTCATATTAATCTATTCATTTTACAGAAAATATGGATGATAACGATGACTATGATATTGAAGAGACTAGAAGAAAGTTTACTGAATTGATCCAGGAAGGAAAGAAGTTAGTTGGTGAGGGAAAGGTGGCCGAGGCTTTAGAAGTCAACAAGAAAGCCTTAGAATTATGTTACAGTGAAAAGCTGGCTAAAAAGATTAAGAAAATGGAGGTTGGTTTGAAGAAATTTGATTATCAAACACAAATGTCAGATAAGGCACACTGTTGAAATGTTTGAATGAATTGTCACGAGGCTGATATTTTTTTCAGCTTCATGTTTTTCATGATTTTTTTTAATCAAAAGCAGATCTCTGACATTTTGTGGCACTTTCTACATATTGGTAGTTAAATTTATTGTTTTGCTATCTTAAAAAGATTTCATTTGGTTACCCTAACACTTTAGTAATCTTACTTGCATTTGAACTAAATGAATCTATAGTTATATATCTATAGTTCTTCTGTGGTTGCCCTCCCATTTCTCAACCAGGCTTGGGACGGCTGAATTTGGAACTATAATTATTACATGATGTCATTTTATATTGTTAGGATTATCTAGCTACTCATGGTGATGATGATGATGATGATGATGACGACAATGGTATGATGCATCTTGGGAAGGGATTTTATATATATTCTGATCTATATAAAAGTCTGTATGCACATCAACAAGAAGGCGTGTTATGGTTGTGGTCATTGTTTAGAAGAAAGAAAGGAGGAATACTTGGTGATGATATGGGGTAATTTATCAGTTTCTTACAAAATTTAGAAAGTATTAAAGTGCATTAAATAATACAGTATAAACTCTGCTGAGTGGCCCTCTACAGGTAAAATATTCTGCACAACAACAGCTTTTGATATTTCCCTTAGTTGTAATTTTGATTAAATTTAAGCTCTGCATAGCAACAAACTCTGAACAGCAACACACTTGAGTTCCTCCCAGTGGGTGTCGTTCAAGAAAGGTTGTACTGTGTAGGCAATTGCATTGATGTCGATCCCCTATAAAAGTAAATATCTTTATAAATACAACAGCGATTTTGCTTTGGTTTTGCACACAGTTTGACTTCAACTTTCTTTCTTGGATAAATATTTTTAGAATTTTCAATTATGAATAGAATATCACAGAATATTTCTGAATATATTCCTACTTTCCTGTTTTTGAAAGTTAGACTTGTCTCTTGTTAGATCAATTTCTGTAAACAGATATCCTGTAGAGCATTGTCGTACAGGATCTCTACCCAGCAGGCAAACCGACGTTGAAACAACGTTGTTTCAACGTTGAACCACAACGTTGTTTTTACGTTGGATTTATTTTAGGATTTGAAAGTTGTGCCAACGTTGAAATATCAACGTTGATTCAACGTTGTGTTCAACGTTGATACAAGGTTAATTCAACGTTACTTCAACGATCATTAGGTTGGTTGATGGTCGAAATCTGGTTGATAATTGGTTGTAATTAGGGTGATTTATAGTCGATTCCATGTTGATCTACGGTTGGTTTTAGTTGAACTATAGTTGAAGGAGGTTGAATATAAGCTGTATTTAGCCCTTTTTCAGAGTTTGATCTAGATATATATTTGATCTAGATATCTGCCGACTGAAAAACTGTATTACAAGGACAAATAAAAAACATGAGAAAAGATCCAATAATTTTACAATTTAATTACTATGTCAATGATAATGGGTCATTAACCCACACAAATAAGCAAACACTTAACTAAAAACTGTATAAAACTATAAGTAACAAATATTCAGCTTGGTCTCTTCTGCCCCTACCTCCAGACCTTGATTGGGCATATTTTAAAAACTTCCTTATGGTTCCATTGACTTTGCACTTCGTGGCTCCCTAGTGATTCTGTAAAACTGACTCTGAAATCAAAAATATGAATCATAAGAATACAAAAAGAACTCTGTTCTACGAATAACGCCAAGGTTAAATCGGCATGGGGTCGAATCGTCTCCGTGCAAATTGGCATATTGGGTCGAATGACATCGGGACGAAACGTCTGAAACCCACCTACTTGAAGTTTACATTATACAATGGATAAGTTTCTGTTAATTTTTCATCAAACAGAATTCGGACATAATTTTTAAACACAGAATGCATTTAATAGAATGTTATTTGCAGGCGTAAGACAAAGAAAATAGAATATTTGATTTGAATAATGGCGCCGACAAGGTTTTCTTGAACACACACATAATTTTCAACTCTTAAACCAGTCGTGGGTGTTAAAAACAAATGATATCTATAAACAGAACTATGACAAGTATAGTATGTTAGTATAATATCGTTGTACATACCTTCAAACTAATGTTTTCTAGACTAGATCTTTGTCAGCGCTTTAGAAAGTCGAGGTCTGCACTGTGCGTTTCTGAATGCCTCATTCACGCATGCGCAGTTTCTAAACGCGCGAAAAGCGCTTTCTAGAATGTTTGTTAGAGAATATTCAAGATGGTGAAGAGAAACAGTTTCTATATTTCATAGTCAATAGAAAATATTTTGGGCATACTTTAAGTGAAGATAATATACCATCTAAATAATCGCAATATTATAAGAAAGATATAAAAACAATTTAAAATATACTACAACCATTATCAACGTTGTTTCAACATCCGATGAAAAAATATTTATTTGTGGTTTAAAATTGGTTGATCAACGTACTGTCTCATTTTTAACGTTGTAACAATGTTGAATCAACGTCGTGTGCCTGCTGGGTACTGTCTCCATGGAAGGTCATGTGGAGATGAACTTTGTGTCGACCAATCAATGTGTAGCTTTCATCTAGACGAAACACTATTAATAACATTTTGATTTTGTAATTTCAACTTTTAGAGCAAGGTTTGCAAGCTAATTTAACAGCGGTATTATTCACAGTCTGCGATTGGACGGCTCATTTCAAATTGCGTGACGTAAATGATGTAAACTAGTTACATATCATAACAATTTCGTTATGAATATTATGATGAGAAATGTGACCTTCGTTTGAAAAAGGCCAGATCTAAATTAGCGAGTAGGCGAGCGGAAACGTTGGCATTCCAATTTAAAGAAATCATCTATACAATTATATAATTAATATTTCAGACTTGGTAAAACAATACAAGTTATAGGTTTTCTGTCAGGTATGTTTGATATGCAGAAGATCAATTCAGTACTCATTGTATTACCTGTGGCTGTGATGGTGAACTGGGAAAATGAATTCCAAAAATGGTTAGTTTATTCTTGCATCATAACTTTTAGGCCTAATAACAAGTTTCTGGTTTGTGAACCAACCCTTCTTCTTACTACCAACTTTTTTATAGGCAAAATGATTTTATTGTTAAACATAAGATTTTTTTTTTAAATTGGGTTTTGAATTATAATATTAATTGACTCATGTTTTGATGTCTAGTGAGAGTTTGTTAAATCAAGTCATAACTACTCTACTGGTTTTAGCCTTACATTTTCTCGACCCTTACCCAACTTTTTTTCTGTAAAATACATGTAGTATATGGCGAAATTATAAACTAGTCAAACTTTATGAAATAAGTAAATTTTTCTAGTCCTAATCAAATTTCACTTGAGTTGGATTTAGTACTTATGGGTTAAGGGGATGGCTGGTCCATAGTTAACCTCTTACACCTTACATTGTAGGGCTCCAGGTTTAAAAGTTGTAGCGTATCATGGTAGTAGTAAACGAGAGAAAGAGAGAGCTCTACATAGAGTACAGAGACGTGGTGGTATTCTACTGACAACATACGGTCTTGTAGTCACTAGTTGGGAACAATTAGGACATCAGCATGGCAGTGAGTTTGTTTGGGTAAGTTATCTATTGGAGGTTTTTTACTAAGTTTAGTTATTATTCTATTGCTCAGAAAAGGACAGATAGGTAGAAAAATGGGGCAGGGCTCATCAGAGGGTTTATGTTTTTAAGTAACTATTTCTGTATAGGGAGGAGAGACCAGGGAAAATTGCAGCATCCTGCTATTCTGCTTTAGAATAATACATGCACACTGTATACCGAGAAATGTTCACATACACATTATTTGCTATTTGTAAATGACAGATCATTACGTGGCAGAAAAACTTTGCATATTCACAGCTGTCATGAAAAAAATAGCTGCAACATTTTTTCATGTCTTACTCAACTTTGATGATATATTGTCAAACTGTTTCACTAGCTTGGGCTTTGGAGTATGGGTCATAGGGATAACTGTATAAGACAATTTCATGTTATTATTATACCCCCGCTTCGAAGAAGGGGGGGTATACTGTTTTACCCTTGTCCGTGCGTGTGTGCGTCCGTTACGAAATTTCTGTCGCAGTTTTCTCAGCAACTATATCATGCAGCAGTCTAATACTTTGCATATTGCTTCATCCCATAGTCCCATGTGGTGTAAAGCGATTTCATGCTCCTTGCTCATCTACTTCCTGTTTGTCGCATATTTTTAGTTTTTGGCGGGGGTATCACTAGTGAGCATTAGCTCACAGATTTACTTGTTTTTACAGGATTATGTGATATTAGATGAAGGCCATAAGATAAAGAATCCAACAAAAACAAGTAAAGGTGTTCATGCTATACCTGCTAGAAATAGAATTATATTGACTGGTACACCTGTACAAAATAATCTAAAGGTTGGTAAGATGATTTAAATCTTGTTTTAATGATCTCCTTAAATTTTTACTACCTCTAGTGTGGTTTATTATGTTTTATAATGATGGGCAAAATTCTCAACTTGCTTGACTGTACGAAATAAGTGATTTTCACTTGCCTTAATCAATTCACAAGTCCTTGGCTTTTTTTCTGTGCTAATCCTTAGGATCAAAATATTTGAGACCTGAAAAAGTGTTCTTTTCTGATAAAAAAAAAACCTCACTGAAATTCTAAAATTATAAAATTTCAGCATTTTTTAAATTTTTAACTTTCACTTATGGAAATAAAAGGGCTTGAATTATCTAATGTATTTAAAAGGATGGAGGTATGAAGCAGGGCTGTATATAGTATATGCTTAGACTATGTTCTTGTTTTTACTATTACCGGCCTGATAAGCTCAGTGGGTAGAGCATCTATGTAGCGAGCTAGAGAACGTTGGTTTAAGTCCCTTATCAGGTACTTCAATTTTCCACTTCTCATTATTAATTTATCCATGAAGTGGGATATTTACATGTATTTCATTTATAGAGATTATAATATATGCTTCTGACTTTTTAAAATAAAATATTTTTAGTTCGACTTTTCAAAGAAAATGAAAACTTATACTGTCACCCGGGCGTCGGCGTTGGTGTTGCAAATAAAGGTTAAAGTTTTTACAAATTTGAATAACTTCAAAACTGTCAACTTAAATTATATTCAACTTAAACTTGGAATACTTATTCATCATCACTACCTCCACTTTACCATCAATGCCCATAACCCTGGCTCCACTGTTTTATGACTTATGCCCCTTTTTCATTAGAAAACATCCAAAATCAAGGTTAAAGTTTTTACAAATTTTAATAACTTCAATACTGTCAAAGATATTCAACTCAAACTTGGAATACTTGTTCATCATCACTACCTCCACCTTACTTTAAAGGCCCATAACCCTGGCTCCACTGTTTTATGACTTATGCCCCTTTTTCATTAGAAAACATCCAAAATCAAGGTTAAAGTTTTTACAAATTTTAATAACTTCAATACTGTCAAAGATATTCAACTCAAACTTGGAATACTTGTTCATCATCACTACCTCCACCTTACTTTAAAGGCCCATAACCCTGACACACTGTTTTAGGAGTTATTCTCCTATTTTACTTAGAAAACATCCAAAATCAAGGTTAAAGTTTTTACAAACTTCAATACTATCAAAGATTTTCAACTCAAACTTGGGATACTTATTCATCATTACAACCTCCTTCTTACTATTAAACCCCATTTACTGACTAACTGAGAAAAGTCGAGCATGCTGTCTCCTCTGACAGCTCTTGTTCTATGTTAGTAAGTATAACTAATTATTCAAGTATGATATTTCAGGAATTGTGGTCATTGTTCGACTTTGTACATCAAGGAACCTTACTTGGTAACCAGAAAACATTTAAAATGGCTTATGAGAACCCAATTACCAGGGTAAGTAGACCTTTGTTGTGAAAATATGATTTGTCTTATTCGATCTTATTTAATATCAAGTATAAGAAACTGCCTCACGTGCACTAACATAGTCACAGGATCTACTTTATTTGTACATACCCTTGATTTTTTTTGTCAAATTCTTGCAGCAATAAAAAGGATTTTTATAGCAAAAAAAAAAAAATACTTTTTTTTGACAGAAAAATACCACCTTTAATTTGTGAATTGTAATTGTTTACTCTGAATAGTCAGCACAAAATGTTTTGTACAGGACCTAGTTTATTGCTTATCAATGTCTGCCAATGACTCAAAAGGTCATGGGTAAGAATCTAAGTTTGCACCATGAATTTTTATCGGGTTACATATATTTTATAGGCAAGAGAGAAAGATGCAACCATAGGAGAAAAGAAACTTGGTATAGAAATGGCTGAAAGTTTGAAAAAGACTATAGCACCATTCTTTCTACGTAGAACAAAAGCTGAAGTAAATGAGAAAGAAAAAGTGGATAAAAGTGAACCTGATTATACTGAGAACCATGCTGTGTAAGACATGAATGATTTATTTGTTTTAACATCATTTATCAACTTTTTTGTGACAGCTAGCTTATTTATTGAGCTCCTTTAGAGATTGGGGTCTTGGGTTCAAACCCCACACATAATTTCAATGATCAGGGGTTATCCCACAAAAATTGTTAAGTCAGTTTATCATGTACATGGAAGCAGACATTAAACTGCACTTTAATATTTTCACTTTTTTGCAATGAAGCCAAGATATTTGTAATGAAAACAGTAATATTCTATTGTGTTATATTTTTTTATTTTAGAATGCCTACAATGACACGTAAGAATGACTTGATAGTCTGGACTTTCCTTAGAGATACACAGATAAAAATATATCAAGATTTCCTATCACTTGATTCTGTCAAAGAGGTAAGATTGATTTATATTTTTTTATGCTGATAGTGGATTTTTTTAGGACGGAATGCACAGGCCTCCTAGTGAAACCTTTAAAACCTTTAAAAACCTTTAATTTCAGAGCAAACCTTTAAAACCTTTACATTTCCCCAGAAAACCTTTAAAACGCCAAAATAGCCTGTAATTCTCACTCAAAACCTTTATATTTGCTCTGACCGGTTGCCGTGCTAGCTTAAAGCAAATAATGGATTTTGTTCTGCATTTTCCCTACACTGTAAAACAGGAGCTATGTATGATATAAATATGCAGAGAAAATAGGTATACACATAAAATAAGGTATGTATTATATTGCATAATTCAAACAGTATATAACATCAAAAAATGACTTAGGTATGACTGTGGTTTAATAAAGAAATGAGAACTTCGATGAAAATAGCTTTTATTTACTCTTTATTTTTTCATATTTTACACTAAAAGGCCTTTATTTTCATACATTGGAGCCTTTATAAAAACCTTTATTTTTGTTTTGGCCTGCTAGGAGGCCTGAATTTAAGCCTTTCTATAAAATGTTGGTTGTACAATTGTGTCTGTAATACCAACTAAGTGTTGCTTTTTAATACAATGTGTTTTAAAATGCTTTCGGTTATTAAAACTGCGAGCCCTGCCTGCTAGCTGATTAGCTTAATTCCATCTTTTTCCATGTAAATTTTCAAATTTCCCCATTTTCATGTAAATGAGTAGTTTTATGTACATCAACATTTATCCATGAATAGTGTCACATTTGCATGTAGTTATGAATGTAATTTACCCACTTTGGGGTCCACAACTGCTGTATGATGCCTGATAATGCCTACTAATGTGTTTAAGAAATCATATCACGTTAGATCATCCCTAAACACCATATATTTGTAATCAATTAATAAATGTGCATTTAAAACATATATGATTGTTGAGTCATACTTAATCCAGTGATCTTATAAAAGAACAATAAACCTAGTATAGGAATTGAAATCAATTTATTCAAATTGAATCATAGTCGATTAACCAGCCCTGCGTTCAGTTACCGCAAACGTTACAAAACGTTCCGTAACGATACATTCGGAACTCCTCGGTCATTCGCTGCGAATAATCTCGGACATATTTAGACGCTATTTTGAAACTACCGGTGTTAAAGTAAACAAATATATGATCATTTTGGCATTGAGTGATGTTTCGTTTTTAGTCCGTAAATTTTGAAACATCACTCATTGCCGTAACTATTGCATATTTGTGTATTACATTAGATTGTTCGCAGCAAATGGCCAAGGAGTTCCGTCATCCGAATGTATCGTTACTGATAATCCTGACAGTGTCAAGTTTATATTTTTCTATGATATATTACAGTTACTAATGACCACTAAATCACCACTGGTAGCACTTACAGTATTAAAGAAGATTTGTGATCATCCAAGATTGTTATCATCTAGAGCTTGCTCTCAACTTGGTATTAAACATGATGATGGGTAGGTACTTGGAGCACTGAGTGATGTATTAGTTTACTTGCATGCTTAATTCACTTTTTGCTTTACAATTACTCTCCAAGGGTATTGATAGATAGACACCTGAAGTTTGATCACAAGGGGTGATATGTGAAGTAATGAATGCCCATCAGCATAAAACTTTTATTATCAATATTTACTATATATAGTTATTTATAATTACTGGTACACTTATAGGCTCACCTGAAGGTTCTCTACAAAGATAGTTCAATTTTGGCCCCAAAAGTCAATATTGACCCACCCATCCTTGGGAACAGCAGGTTTAAGTATGAAAATATTTTTTAAAAATCTTGTCTGAAACTGTAAGGCCTCAAGCTACCTTTTTGAAATAGTGACATCATCTCACTGTTGTCTACAAAGATTGTTAAAATAAGGCCTCTTGGATCATAATTGGCCCCAAGCATGGGGTCACAAGTTCTTTTTAGCCAATGGTGTAAAAGCTTTGACTATTTCATATTTTGATCCTGTTTTAGAATCTCTATGCTCATGTAGTCTAATCTTTACAAAGCCATTCTTTTTTAAGCTTTGTATAAAATCATCTTTCGTATAAACCATAGTCTTTACTGCACGTTTAGAATTCTTTGTCACTTCTTTATAATCTTGAATGCTGGACACAAAAACACAACCAGGTCTTAATATTCTATAGATTTCCTGCAATGTTTTATCAAGATCTGTCCAGGTATATATACCATTCACTGTGAAGATACATTCAAACATATCTGATATAAATGGTGTACTGTCAGATGAACATTTAGTTAGCTCTAAAATACCGTAATTTATTTCTTCAAAGAATTCTTTTTTTACTTTCTTTATTTTCTTATTTGAGGTTTCTGTTCCAATGACCCGTCCTGTTCCACCTGTGAATAAACAGAAAATCTTCAAAGCAAGAAAAACTAAACCTATAAAATATTTAAAACGCTTCATCAAAACAAAATGTTAAGAAACCTTTTATTTTCCAAAATTAAACTGATAAAAATGTACATTTTGTATTTTCAAAGTAAAGTTTTTTCTCCATATTGAAAAGCTATTACTAGCTTGGATACTGAGATCTAGTTGTGTCCATGTACTATGAGACTACTGACCATTGCAAAATGACTAAAAAATTGTCACAAGCTTAAAACACCTTTTGTTACATTGTTTTCACCATCAGTCTACAAAATTAGTGGATGTCAGGTTGTTTGGGACAATCTGTTTCTAATTTGGGCCACACAAATTTCTTTTTGGCGACCAAAAATCTAGTAACAAGATATAGTGCTTGCTACTTTAATGACCTGTTTGAATGACCACTTTCATATTCTGGTTTGGTAGACTGTACCTAGTTATAATGTATTGTTACAATATAATGATTTCATACTGGTACCTTTAAATTGTTTAAAAACTTCAGTGAAACCGTGTCCTGTGTTAAAATCCATATTCAATACAAAATGGTGGGGTTGTATATTACAATGTTTTACCACACTTTGGTGTACATGACTGACAGGTGTCAGTGTTCTGTCGGCTAATTTCACTGATCTTGGTTGATTCATATTTCTAGTGCTATCAGTCTTAGTCTGAAACAAAATTGATCATAAAATGTTATCACCATTACAATGATCTTGATTTTCTTTGTAAAGTTTGCTTATGAAATATTTTCAATCATAATAATAATAATAATAAAGACTTTATTTTAAGAGGCTTCACATTTGGATAAATCCAATCTTCCATGTGGGCCTCTATCAAACATATTACACAGTACAGAGTATATACAATATTTACATAGTGATGAATGCATATAAGAACATTTGAGAATGAGAAATGAAGAGTGTGTGCAGTAGACTTGAGAAAAACATGTTATATACATAAGAAAATCAAAATTAAGAGCAAAGTAACCTGAAAAGAAAAGAACATTAACAGGAGCAATTTGCATGAGATGAGTTATTTTGTCTACTTATGTATCAAGAAGGATGGTTGCAAGCCTCTGGCAAGGCCACAACAAGTTGATCATTTGTTCTACGGATTTTTCTGGGGGAAAAATGGGGCGAGCGAGCGAAGAAAAAAGTTTTAAAAAAGTCTTTATTCACTTGCTTTATATAGTGGTTTGACCAAATTTTTATGGGCGAGTGAGGAAATAAAAATATTTTTTTTTGTAAAAACCATCAAAATTAAGGTGCAAGCGAATCCATAGAACATATGATCAATTTGTTGTGGCCCAATGGTCTTTACGGTTGAACTGAGTAAAACATGTTAAGAATTTATACTCACAGATGGTGAACAGCCCATTTTAAATCTTATTAGTCCTTTTTTATATAACTTGCTATTGTTGCAATTAAATATTGAGTTATGTTACTTCTACACTCAGTTGTTATTCAAAACAAAAAGACTACAATTATTTCCGACTTTGTTCTGTTGACAATAAAACCTCTGCAATTTTGGTCTAGTCCTTTGATTACTTTTGAGTTTAATATTAGTACTTCTTTATTGTAAACTATTTATAATGAGAACCTGTAAATTATTTAGATAATTCTGAATTACATTATATTTAAAGGATTTATTTACCAGTAATAAAGTAACAAAACCATATTTTACTCATGATATTGATTCAAGTTTAATGTCATTATTTTCTCATGTATTTTTAATGTTTTGTGAGTTAAAATATTTTTATTCCATGATTTATTAGTTTACAATAACTCAAAATTATAATGTTCAGAACACCATGAAAAAAACTGAATTGTTTAATTTTTACTTTTAACTGCCATTTACTGGCTGAGTAATTTTTAACAATATCTGATTGATTTTTGCTGTTCAGTGTATTGTCTTAGTATACTTTGTGTGGCATTTGTATACTATGTGATTGCACTTAATCTGGATAAAAAATTAATGATTTATGTCCAATATTGTTTTGTTTTGAAGGGAAATAACTCAATTTGTATTATTTCTAAAATTATGTCCCTTTGATCAATAGAAAATCACTAATTCATGGGTGCAAGTTTTCAGGCATATGCCTGAAGTTCAGGTTTTTTTGCAACAAATTAGACAATGTTTTGCTATTAAATTATGAAGAAAAATGGTTTCAAATTACAGTTTTCAGGTTTTTCAAAATTTTCATCTTGCACCTATGCTAATTACATATTCTTGTACTTGAGATTTAATGTTACCTGACTAATATTGGTTGAATATTCCATTATGAGATTTCATTAATTTTAATGTCCTAAAACTCCTGGTGACTGTGAAATTTTAGTTGTTGATGTGAAATGATAGTTATCACCATTTTATTTTTCATCTGTGACATCATACCACAATTTGGGTAGACAGCAGTCGGCTCATATAGATCATAAGAAATTTGATTTCCATGAGACTATGTTTAGACAATCAGTGTCTATGAGGATGTAAGCTTTTAAATCAGCCTTTACACACTCTGGCCAATGACCATGTCCTTCTTGACTGCTTTTCTGGGGCATGAGATCCTTGTGCTGGTAAATGTGTTGATGCAGACTGAAGAAAACATCACATAACCATACCAACTTAGATGTCTTGAGTGAAGTGCTTCAGTCACCCGCATTTCTAACTTTGTAATATTTTGTGAAATAATAAGAATTTATGTTATAAATTTCTTGTACTACAGTTTTGATGAAGAGTTATTAGAAACAGAGGAAGGTAATTTACCAGCAGTCTCTAGATTAGAACATATATCAGATGATGTATTGATAAATGAATCAGGAAAATTGTTGTTCTTGGTAGAATTGTTGGATAGACTTAAAGAAGAGAACCATAGATGTCTAGTGTTCTCACAGTCTCGTAAAATGTTAGATATCATGCAGAAATGTATCACTAATAGGGTAAGTTGTTAGTCTTTTAGCTGGATTTTTCAACGAAAAAAATTGGCTTATAGTTTGGTGAAACCCAGTCGGGCTTCCGGTGTCGTTAGTTCTGCCGTTTATTGTCCGATCTTTATGAAACATCATACAAAATGTACAATGATAACATACCATGTGATTAACAGAATTAGAAAGTAACCACAACTCTACCTAGCTTTATTATGGATTATTTCCCTTTGTAATTTTTGCATTAAAGTTTTTAAATCCGGCTTTAATGTGGTTTCCACATTACATTTTTGAACAATCTGGCTAGCTCATTTGGTAACACACAAGTCAACTGAGTAAAAGGTTGTGTGTTTGACTCCTGGGCAAGCATACTTTTGAGAGTTTGGTCAGCTCAGTTGAGAGTGCTTAAGTGAATTTTTACTGAATTATTGCTCCTTTATACTAAATATGAATGTAGTCACTTGACATTTCACTTGAGTAAACCAGCAATTGGATAAAACCATAATGGGGTAAACTCTAATGAAGAGTTACATAACAATTATTGGTTCCCAACTCAATTGCATCTTATAAAGCAGAAATTAGTACTCACAATCTTCTACACTATTTTCTTTCATGCTTTACAGTGAAGCGTTGCGTTTTTTCATGCTTTTCGGTAAAACATGTTATTCTATGAAATTGTACAATGAAGATGTAAATTATATATTTTCATTGTGTAGTGAAAATATAACCTTATATTTTCACCTTTAATGATGTCATCTTAGAAGATAAATGACCTCATCTTGAAGAAGAAATGACATAACGTTATAATTTTTGTAAAATACTTATACATCTTATAAAACACAAAAGTAAGCATGAAAGAAACAGAACATACGTCAACTTTGGTGTAACTTGTGAACTCAGAAAATGATTTTTTCACTTATGGCATTTTCTTCTGAGCTCACTCTGTGAAATAAAAATTAATCTTACACCAAAGTTGTTGAATATCCTCTATATAATTACAGGGTCATAAAGTAATGAGATTAGATGGAACTATATCACAAGTACAAGAAAGAGAACAAAGAATACAGAAGTTTCAAAATGATGATAAATATAGTGTATTTCTTCTTACTACACAGGTCAGTTCTATTCAGTGCTCCCAAAAGTTCTTGAACAAATAAAAGGTTGAATAAATTATCTATCATACAGTAAATAATTTCACTATAAATTAATTAAAGCCATAGGCTATATGCAGATTTCAAATATTTGGGTTTTTCCATGCAGTACAAACTTTCGCTGCTTGAATGAATATAGATGGACATGTACAAAGAATAATAGAATTTAATCCATAATTTGTGCTTTTCGACAGTAAAGCGTAAAATCTTTGTTTTGCACCTCCTATGCACGGAAGGAAAAACCTATAAATTAGAGTTTCAAATTAGGTCTAAATACTTTTCCTTACTGTAATTTAATCATGCAATGTAATATGAATCTCATGTTGATAAACTAATTAATGCAGATACTTAAATTTGCTCCCTTGACTACTTGTTTCTTTTTACACCAGTTTATGTCAATGGGTTTTACTAAAAACAGGATTTTATCCTATATTTTTTATATGATAAATTTGAAAGATAAATTGTTGACAAACTGAACTTGAGTCAAACATGTATGGGCAAGTTTCCTGAGCATATCACGAACTAGGGCTTTGTGCCCTGGTACCCTTTTACTCCTAAAGGAATATGTGTGTGATATCAAATGGAGGGTGCCAGGAGGCACAGCACTAGCTAGCAGTATGCTTATAAAACTTGCCCTTAATGACAATTGTCAGATTTCAATGAAAAATTCGGCTAATACTTTGGCGAAACACGGGCGGTCGGTCGGGTGTCTGGTGTCGTTAACAATTGGGTTAAAGTTTTCAATTTAGCATATATCTCTGCCATTTAATGTCAGATCTTTATGAAACTTCATACAATGATAACATACCATGTAATGAACAGAATTGGAAAGTAACCACGACTCTACCTGCCTTTATTATGGATTATTTCCCTTTGTAATTTTTGCGTTAACGTTTTTAAATCCGGCTTTAATGTGGTTTCCATGTTACATTTCTTGTTGTATTTATATAACAATACACATTGTATATTACAGGTTGGTGGTGTTGGTCTAACATTGACAGCTGCAGACAGAGTTGTGATTTGTAAGTTTACAATATATAGCAATACCAGACCTCTAGCAAAACTTAAACTTTTTTCCCAAAAATTCTTTTGAAACATTTTGTTTTTCAGGATAGGCTTTAAAATTGAGAAAAAAATGTACTGATAATTTATACAGAAAATCTTTATTACCTGAAAAATTGGACGGCCATTCAGTAAAGAACAGTTTATAGCTTACAAAATTTATTGATACAATACTTGAATCTGTATGCTGTTAGATTATTTTGTGTTAATTGAGCATACTTTTAGTTAAATTTTGAGAAAACTTTTTCTTTTTTTAAAATCCAATGTAAATGAAAACATGACGTCATATTTGCTTGCAATATCATGCAGTTGCGGGATACTGCGCAATGATACCCATTAGACAAGACTGGGAATAATTTATCAGTAACTCTAACGTGACCTTCATTTAGGCCTATCAATATTTATAACTGTATTTATAACAAGTGTATTAAGTAATTGGTTAATTTTTATTTACATCTTATTATTAAATGATATAAATGACCAGACTTACTTATCTACATTCGTAGTAAATTGTATGAAATTTTTTTAAAAATACATTAAAACTTAACTATGTATATTGTATATGTTTGTATAGTTGATCCAAGTTGGAATCCCGCTGTAGATGCACAGGCTGTTGATAGAGCATTTAGAATAGGTCAAGACAAGAATGTAGTTGTTTATCGTCTGATAACTTGTGGTACAGTAGAAGAGAAAATATATCGTAGACAAATATTTAAAGATTCTATCACTAGACAAACTACTGGTAATGCCAAGAACCCTTACAGGTAAGACATGGCTAGAGGGCTGGTGTAGATATGCTTGTTAGTGGCCTGGTGTTGGTGGCTGGTGAAGGTGGACAATCATCAACTTTTTCTTTTGCCCTAGCCCAATTATTGTTGTATATTAAATAAGCAAATTTGTCGACTAGCCTGGCTATGTGAAATAAGTATATTCAGGGCTTAGGGCTAGTAAGCTAAGGAGGTGACTGTGTGTATGCAACTTTTGTTCTACTATTAATAGTATACATGTATGGCAAAAAAAGTAAATGTCTTATATGTTTAGCATCAGCAAAATCCTTAAATTTTCTTATGTATTATTCCAATTGAATTTGTTATATAGCAATGGGCAAAATTACCAACTAGTCATAAAATTACCAAAATTATTTTCACATGGTGTATGGCTTTGGTTTTGGTCTTATGTGTTTAGACAATGACTGTTTTAACATCTTTGGTTTTGGGCTAGTGGGTTAACACAATGGCTTGTTAAGCATACATACAATTTCTTTATCTTCATATAGGTCTACCTGTACATCACTGGAATATTTAGAATATGTCATCATTATAGATCTCTTTGTTGATTTGTGTATTCATAGATGATATTTACCCTTTCACTCCCCCAGCATTTGTAAGTGCTAGTTGTTATGTAATACACTTGCACCCAAAAATACTAGGAAAACATAGGGTTTATTGTCTCTGTCTCAATACTATTGTCATCCATTGTCGGGTTCTTTCCTCCTTGCTTCATACTCTATTCCTTGATAAGTTTTGATGTCTTAGTCCAATCCTTGTTTACTTTCTTGACTTTGTATTACTGACTCCTTCTGGTTATTTCTCTTCTTTTTACTTGTGATGATTAAGCTATGCTTATCCCCCCAGCATTTATAAGTGCTAGTAGATCTATTACACTTGCACTTGAAAATACGAGGGGACATACATACAAGTTAACAATCCCTTTTGCTTTGAAATAACATCTCATGGGCACAGATTTTGTTCAGATTAGTTAGCGGCACTAAACCCTTGAGAATCTTTCCTAAGAGATTATAGCCATTTGAGGTTGATTTCCTTACTGTATCACTAAATTATTAATTTTGAGGATGGGTTATTTTGTGTTTTTGAGTTGATGTCTTTAAAGCTTAGTTTCTGTAAATCCAACAGTGAGGGGCACAAGTGGCTCCTTTCTTCTGAAAATGACAAATCTGTTTCCCTACTCTATTTTAACTGTTGTGGCATCATATACATCACAGCATGGAGACTCTGATGATTATTCTACACAATTTCCCCCAGCATACATAAGTGCTAGTCATATATAACATACTTGCACCCATTAATACCAGGACAAATCATGTGATTCCATGTTGTATCTCATTTCCTATTGGATTTAGCCATCACATAGGTACTTCCGTATCCAAAAACATCCTTAGTGCATCCCTATGTTGGTTTTCGTTTCATGGTTATAAGTTCTCAAAACTTCTGAACTTCAGGTCTTGTCCTGACAATTTCCATCCTTGTGTTTCTGTTTCTAAAAACAACCTTAGTCCATTTCTATGCTGGTAGTGATGTATCTTCTAAGTTTGTTGTTATAGTTTTTTTTCATGCCCCCAGCATACATAAGTGCTAGTAATAAATTCACACCAGCCCTTGTGAATACGGGGACACAAAATAACTAAATTTCTTTCTGAGATACACATAGTATACTAGTTAGGGTGTTTCCTCAAAGCCAGACTTTAGTTCCTTGAAACTGATTGAAACCATTGCTTTTCTTATCATCAGAAATCCCTGTATTTGGTCCTCCTATGTTTTAATTCAAGACGTTATGGCTAGAACTTCCCCCCAGCATTTATAAGTGCTAGTATGTTATAAAAACAAGCACTCAGAAATACGGAGTAAAGGTCTAGCCATCCTATTATATCTGTATTGGGTTCCGTCCTTGTTCCATCCTCATACTTTTCCTTCCATGGTTCCTGTTTCTGGTTGCTATGTAAAGGACATGCCCCTAGCATTTCTAAGTGCTAACATTTAAATGCAAGCAAGCACTTTAGAATACTGGGTCACTTTCCTTTACCCCTGTTGAGTTCCAGTCCTATCCTATCCATTCAGAGTAAAACATATTCTTCTGTATTAGCCCAGGTGATGTACAGCCTTGCATCCATTTTGTTATCCATCTTTTCCTGGTTGTTATCCTCTTTGTTGATCCATGTTATGTATCCAAGTTCAAATTATCTCACTATCTCCCCCCAGCATTTATAAGTGCTTGCATATTATAACCAGCGAGCACATTAAAAATACGAGGTGAGATAGTAAGTATGGAGTGAAAGTTAAAAAAGTCAAAATCATGCAGTGACTGACTTAAGCATTGACTCCTTTCTCAGGTTTCAAAATCCTGAACTTTAAATGACAAGTCTGAAAACATTCATCCACGCTGAAATTGTCCAATACCCTGCTCCTAAGAATTGTGTTTTCCTAGAACTCCTGAGTTATTCCTTCGTCCTCATTTGATCCTTCTGTTGTGTCATACATAGCTTTCACACCTGGCATTATATTGGTGCACGAGTTATTTCTACGTACACTCAATACAATGCTAGGATGAATGAAATGTTTTAACTAGATCCATACATAATTTCTTAAAATTCTTCATGTTATTGATTATACAGTTCAGTAAAAAATTAAGTATGTATTAAAAAATAAAGGAGCCAATATACCAAAAATTAATTAGTAATTGTTAAGTGCATTGTAGTTGGAAAATTACTTAAAATCAAAAAGATGTAATGTCTCAAAATATGTGTTATTTTTTGTTCAGTAGATTCATAATTTAAAATAACAAAGTTTCCTAGAACTATTAAGAATTATTATGTCTAAGAACACAGTACCTATTAAAAAAATCAATAGTTGTAAATTGTTTAGCATTTACTATCAAATAAAATGTAAAATAAACTAAAAAAAACAATTGTAAAAATGAAGTATATAAATCAAAATATATTATTAAATCAACTTATTTTTATCCATTTGTTTAATTTCAATCATTTCCTTTAATGTCAATAATATTTAATTTGTTAATTCTAATTAATTAATCAATCATTAATTTAATTATTTACTCCCAATAAAAAAACATTTTCAAATTTATCATTTAATCCTATTACTTACTCCAATTAACTCCTCTCAAGTCAAAAGCTCAGACTAAATTAATTTATTACTCATGATACCCCAGATTATATACAGAGTTAAAAGAATGTGTCAAAATTGACAGAATATATTCCAGACATAATATACATGTCAGATATGTTTGATTTTTGACATATCAATTATCTATAAATATAATTCTAACTAACAAGTGTCAATGTTTTGAATATACATGTTTTATATGACAGCTGATTTGCATATTGTTAATTGAAATATAATAGTCAATTAGAATTTATGTTGTGACATGTATAACTTATGTTGGTTATGCTTGATTGATTTTATTGATAAAAAAAGTTATTTTTATATGATTATTAAATTTTTAAAATATTTTCAAAAAAGTAATTATTTTGACATTTATATTATGTAATAGAAATATATATGCATGTATATGTATTATTCATTTTTGGTCATTACCAATATAAAAATATTAAAGAAATGTAATGTTGTACTAGAAAAATATTTCTATTGAAATTTTTTAAATATTGACCTATAACAAGTAATTTTTGTTGGCATTTTTCTGAGACTACTGAAATTATTTTATTATTGAAGTATAGAGTACAAGACTGTTACAAAAATGTACAAAACAATTCAAATATGTCATCCTGCTTATTTGCATACTATTAAATTGAAATAATATTCTTATTACTAACAAAATAGGCAAAAGTAGACATATTATAGCATGGTTTTAATAATTGAAACAATGTTAACATTAAGTATGGTTGATTTGATTAATTAAAACTTATGTACCTGAAGAAATTGAATAAAATGAAAGAAAAAATTATGAACAAAGTAAAAGGCATGTTAATTATTGTGTTATGGTATAAATGTAATGTTAATTGTTATGCAGTCAGATAATACATATTTGAATGGAAAATCATATTCAATAGAACAAGTTATACAATTAATGGGTTACTTACCCAATGTAGATTGATCGTCCAATTAGATTGGTTGTAACATGTTGTCATTATGTATAGTTTATCACCTGGCAACATTTTGGTGCAGGATGAAGATACTTCCCTACACACAACATGTAACCAGGAATAAACTAACATACTTGTTACCATGGTGATCATACACTGGTTTTGTCTCTTTACCTGTGGGAAAACAAGTAAAGAGTTTAAAATGCATATAAACTTATTTTCTTATGTGAATGCTTGTTCATACTATTAATTTTATTAATAAAATCATTTATTCATTTGTAATATCCATGAAAAATAGTTTTCGTTCTTCAGAAATACTAAAATTGTAAACTTGCCATTGAGAACTTGATTATTTATATTTTTAAACAGATATTTTCTATACTTTTATTTTATACATGTAGGGAAAGTGAATAATATTTTAGATCTATTTAATCTCTTATTTCAAAATAATTGAAATAAATAAGTTCAAATTAATATTTTATAATAATTCCCTCCATTCACCCTTTTCTCTCCTATAGATGAAGTCTAGAAACAAAGTATCAAGAGTACTGCTCTATTTCCAGTTACAAGTGTTAAAAAGTTCTCAGTTTTGTCCATTATTAATTTACATCAAATTGTGAAGTCATTTGTCAAATTTTACAAAGTTAATAATTATATATTTGTTCAAGTAATTTGTCAGTAATAGATATGATTTTGTTGATATGGAGATATTAGCTGACTCATCATCGTTAGTGACAAGATAGTACTTAGTATTATAGAAAAAAAATTAAAATATTATTAAAACTAAGTATTATAATTGGTACTTTAATTATGAAAGTCAAATACATGATGTTTATTGTATTATGGCATGAAATAAAGATATATGTAAATAATGTAAAATTAGTTAAAATATATGTCTTGTCATAAATTCGTTATTGTTTATATTTAATTTGAAAATATAATATATAGTGTGCAAATTTCGGGTATGTATTATCTATCAAGAAGAAATAGATATGATATATATTTATGATACTTTAAACGGTGAACATGCGTAAGCATGAAACTTAGACTATAAAATGCCATTACTTTACTTTTTTTTTCGGCCCAGAACTAATAGTTATATTTGATAAAAATATTGTTTAATTATAAACTTAGACATCAGTTTGATTTGATAACTGTTAGTTAATTTTAATTTACCTACAACATACAATCAACAAATACATAGTTATTACTATTTATATGCTATGTGAATAAATCTTATGAGCTAATATAAAGCCTTTCTCCTTGAAATGTTTAGTTGATTTATTGATTAAGTCAGTTAGAAGAAATGTCAGTGTTCCCCTCAACCAAACATACTATATGAAGTTTAATTTTAAAACTTTGTAATATTAGAGTTTCATGCACAATTTCCAAAAGCTATGTAAATATAATGGAAATAAATAAACAACAATAAAAAAGCAAAAAATATAAGTATCAGAAATATATATCATAAATATTAAAAAATAATTAGTAACCACTAACCTGTAAAAAGTACTTCCTGTCTGCTCCCTTCCTCTCCTTGAACTGCCCCTTTCCTGTCCAGCAATAGAATACCTGTCAATAACAACACAAGCTGTGAAAGTGTCTTGTTTGATCTATGTATTAATTCTTTTGAAGTCATTGAAACCCCTTTAATGAAACCACTATTTGAAAAAAAATGCATTGTTTGTACATGTTATAGAAGCATTTAGTGTAAACAACAAATGATGAATACCAGATGTGGGATGACCTCAGGCTATATTGACCAATCAGATAATAGCTTCATATGTCAAAGGTTGACACCCACTTGCATCTGATTAGCTAATCAGTATGTCATGTGATCTAAAGATTAGAAATGCTGTCTCCTGATTGGTCAGTTTAAAAAATTAATGGCTGACTCTTGTAGATATTGGTGATAACAATCTTCTGGCATGTACAAACATTATCAGGTTTATTGCTGTAGATATGTAAATTATTAATCATACTATAGTAAAAATATGTGTCACCAATAAAAATGGCATGTTGTTTTATATAACATGACATTTGAGAAGTCTGGTATTTATAAAGTTTAAATTTTCAAAATTTCCCAAGAAATTAAACAATAATGATAACAATGATAGAAATTGAATTAGTTTATTTCTCCAAAAGAATGACCACTGTGAAATGAAAGCAAAACATTGCATGAAAACAAATATATTCCCTATTAAAGTCACAAAATTAAATGTAAGAATTTATTAAATACCCTAATCCAAACATATATTATTTTGAGCTGTTTTTGTAATTAAATCAGTAAAAAGTGAGCACTTTCGTACTTTGGCTCAGTTAAATGTGTTATGCATTAATTTGCATGTTACTATACATAACTGATGATACAGTCATTTAAAATATGAACTTGTATGAAAACAACATAAAAACAACATGCAATGATTTCTTTTAAGGAACTAGTGATAGATTGATTTTAGCTTGTAAAAAAATATGTATTTCATATAGTCAGACTAGTTGATAAGTTTAAACATAACATTATAAATAGAATCATTGCTTAAGTAACTAACAGTTTTGTGATGTTACCTTTGAGTATGAGTTTGTCACAATAGATATATTTCCACAAAACATAAATGGATATGCGTTTTAAAATGATAATTAAGCATATGTATTTATAGTTACATTTATAAAGAGTGGGAAGTAGCTCTCTATGAGTAAAGAGGTAAACGAGAATGTGAGTGAGAATATTACTCTAATACATTTTTTACATGTCAGTGATGAAGCATACATGATTTATGAAGTCATAAAAAATGTAAAAATAGGAGCAGTAGTCCAGTGGTAGGACACACGCTTAAAGAACAAGAGGTCCTGGGTTCGAATCTTACTAAGAACACAGCTAATTTTCTTCAGCATTTACCTGCAATTGTTTCACTCCATTCAGATGTAAATAGGTACCTGTGAGGGTGGTATAATTCCGTTGTGTCAATTTGTTAGCTGCACTTGGCAGAGTAAAATACTCCCTGGGAGATTGCTAGATAGATACCAGTAGCCTGATGACTAGGGCCTATGGGTAATGGTTGTTGTCGGTGAATGTGCATATGCATGAAACTTTAGACTGTAAAATGCCATTACAATTTGAATCATATATTTTTTTATCTGTATAATGTGTTTTATTTAATTATAACAGTTTTTAACTCCAATGTACTCATGCACTAGTACCTCATATTATAGTATATTAAATTGTTCTGGTATTAGACTCTCAAACATTTTTCTTACTTCACAGGTGAAGATTCAAAAACTACAAATTTACATTTACATATGTACCATCACTGATACAGGGGGGGGGGGGGGGAGAGAACAAATACTTACTAATTTATTATTTACATTTGGTGTTTATTTCATATAAATAATTCCTTTCATCTATTCTATGTTGTTAATTGATACTCTTATTAAATGGCCCTTTTTTTCAGCCCCTTAGGGGTTACTCTTTTGTAAACATCAAAAACAGATCTACTTTAGCACATACCTGATATTATCAAGCCAATCAGTATGCAAATAATTGTTTGCTAGTTTGTTTATTCTCAGTATGACAAATACCTGTTGGAAGTATTTGAATGGTAAAGAATTTCAGATATTTTTCACACTTGCCTGTATACCCAACAATTGGCTCAAAATGTTGTAAATATATATTGAATTCAACAGTGGATAGCATATATTTGAACTTAGGCCTTATGATGTTTTATCAACCTTGTTGTTATGTGTAGTTGTTTTCTATGTTGCTTAAAAATTTTATACATAGCTGGAAGCCATGTTTATTTACCTGTTTTCTAAACCAACATTCACCTTAAACTTTCACAAGCACTAGCCTGATAAGTTACCCTTTTTAGCAATTATAAAATGACAAACTATCAACAACAACACTGGCTGGTGGGTATGGTATTCTGAAGAAAATATGGTGTAGTAGTCAGTAACCGAACAGAACAAATCAAATCTCATATTTCAATTCCGGTACATGTTGTACAGCAAGAGTAAAAGACATGTACAAATTAATAATACAATGGTATTTAGTGGAAGTAATATATATACATTTGCAAGTACTGTATAATAAAGCAAAAAAAGAGTGAAAAAGTTCAAACAAATCCATTGTCTTTTCAAAATACATATAAAAAAATATTTTTTTTTGGAATGTGGTTGTATGCTAGAAAAAAGTATTAATAAAAAACACAAGTACGCCCTAGCAAAATTTACAGACGAAAAACCTAATTGAGACAATATACATGCTGTTGCTTATTCATTTTAATGAATCATGATACAAACAAAACAATAGCACTCATACTACAGTTTCGAAATCTAGCAGTGACATGGGCAAACCATTGCCAAAACCCTAGTTTCTGATATAAATGAATACACAAGATGTATATTTATATTAGACATGTCATACAATAACTCAGTATGGTTTCTTATAAACTGGCATGTATGTTAATAACTACTGTATGTTAATATATTTTATTGTTCTATAGAAATATATCTATGATGATGATTATCATATAGTCTCCTGCAGTGTGACATGCTAGTGTTATATATATGTTACTATCTCTGGTATGTGTTGTAAGTGTTTAATGAGGGTCCGTCTGCTACATATGGTTGCATTATGTGCAAACTCTGGTATGTGTTCTCATGTATGGTATGTTTATATCTATATACATCTTTATATGACCAGTGATTGAAATCTGTGCTTAATATATCCTAATATAGTGGATGGGCCTTGATTTAATCATAAAAATACATGTAGTAGAGATTAGGGTCTTCCTGACAGACCCTCATTAAATATACTTGTATATCTATATGACCAAGATATTGAAGTCTGCTGTAATGGGGTGTACAGGACTTGATTAAATCTTGAAAACACTCAGTCTAGAGATTGAGATCTGCTTGACAAAGCCTCAATAAAATCTAATAAAAATTATATCAAGGTCTGCACATAATGCTTCCTGATGGAGTCGACTGACTTTGATTAAATCTTGAAAACACATGTAGTAAAGATTAATTGTTAAATACTATACTACAAAGCAATAACATATTAGGAATGCATTCTCTTATAGTAGATTAACCTTTGATAAATTTAAAGGCATCTTTTTTTATTATATTAGGAAATTCTGGATCTTTTGGGTCCTAGGAGAAGACAAAACCTTATAAACCTCATAATCCTTATCAGATAGATAATGTTTATAGTTGCCTTATGGATAGATAATGTTGATCATCTTTGGTTAGCTTTTACAGGTTCTTTCTGCTCTATATAGATGCTTTATGTGAGGTCTCCATATGTTTTTATTTCTCTGAGTCCTCCAGGACCAGACATGTTAATATAGAATACATTATATGATAGTAACATGCCATTTTATTATCACTATATGAAATTATGTTCTCTGTTAATATTACCTTCGTAGACTTAGTTATCATTTTAGAGGGAAAAAATTATATTTCTCGGGTGAATGCTGAATTAAAGAATGACAAAAAAGGACATTTTGTCCAATGAGAAACTCCTGCTATATATTGTATTCAGAATTTTTCAAAATTAGTCTCATAAAAATTGTCTAAATAAGAGAACCCTTTTCTTCTCAGATTAAGCACTTTGGACTTAAAAACTTGTCCAAAAATCACTTGGTCTTACAATAACCAAGTAGGTGACCCAGGTCTTCATAGTGAAACTTTACTGTATTTATTTAAAACTTGGTATATTTTCAGATACTTCAGTAAATATGAGTTACGAGAGTTATTTGTATTAGATGATCCTCATTCCTCTACCACACAACAACAATTAGAACAAATGCATAGTGGACAAAGACTAACTGATGAAGGTTTAGATGAACATATAGCTTATCTATACTCACTTGGTAAGTTGTTACAGGTAGTGTGATATAATATAAACCTGGGTCGATAGCGCAGTTGGTAGCGCGCCGGGATTTGTATACTCATGCCCGAGGGGGTGCGGGTTCAAATCCCACCCGGGGAGGTTGTACTCTTCCATGAAAATTTGACAATAATGTCGATTTTCCTCCATTGATTAGATAGTATGGAGAAGTTTCCGGCCTTGTGGAAGGGTAGGTGAGTGCTGGTTATAGACAATGGTCCAGGAAAGCTAGGTTAGGTGCGCTGGACGCCGTGAAATGACCTAAATTGTGTTGATACGGCGTTAACTCCAATAAATGAATAAAATAAATATAATATGATAGCTGTAGTCACTTGGTTAGTTACTACAAGCAATACCATAGATGTAGATGGCTGAAGTTCCTGCCTTCTAGCTCAGTTTGTAGCACACTAAGTCTACTGATTGATCAGTCATAGGTTTGACTCCTGGATGGGTTATACTTTGGTGGAGTTTGGTCAAGAAATAATTTCTACAGCCATTGTCCCACCTAGCACTGATGAAAAATCAGTCACATTTGAGTGTTCATGATAATTATGTTTCATATAGAAAAATTGACCAGTTTTATATTTATTTATTTTTATATTTTATATTTACTTGTTTACATTTCATAATTGCTAAAAAGACTTTATTCACAAGATTCATGAATGTGAAAGCAAGATTTTGACTGTTCAAGAAAAAAACAGAAAGTGTATAAAGTGATGTCTTATTATATTTGATTTGACAAAATATTATGTTAGAAATATTCTATACATATAAAATTTGTGTTGAAAAATGTTTTATAATTTTGCAATGATCAACTGTGTGTATTAAATCACAAAATATGCTTTTAAAAAATTCTTTATACTGTGGTCATTAAAATTTGAGACCATTAAAGATTAATAGAATTTGAAACTTATGCGACATTATCCATCAGTTATAGGTTTATACCATGTAAAGTTACTTGGCCCAATAAGGTCAAAATGTGGGAAAACATTCATGTGAAATCATGTATAACTATGACCATGTTGATTATACTTATCAAATAAAAGAATGTTACAACATTTTGCTGTTGTTATAAACCAATGGGTCAAAGCAAGATTAATCTAACTGCATGTAAATAAAAAAGAATGAAAACTAGTTTTGCTCCAACCCATTGTAACACAATGTTTGTTGTTGTTTTTTGTACTAGAACCAAGATTTAATGATGTAATGTGTTGTTAGTGTCACAAGCCTGGATGTATTTACAACTTTAGATATATAACAACATTTAAATCTTCTAAAATATTAGGATTATCTTATTAATCCATTAATACCCAAGACTCGCTGTATTTATCCAGATTCATTTAATACTATTAAAATGCTACCCAAGATTGTGTAACAGAAAATGCTACTTAAGATTATGTAATCAATGGATTTAGGGTTTATTTCCTCTGATTTTCGGAAGCCGAGAATGTAGGATTATGAGATTAAGTAGATTTATTTATTGATTTGTATATAAACATGTTTTTGTCCTACAATGTCAAGGTTTGAATGTTTCCATGGTAAAAAGTTGTTGTTTTTCTCATTAGACTGTCTAATAACTTGGTTTTATTTCAAAGGCTTAGCCCAATACTAGTTTTAACTACATGTTTGTTCAATGAAGTAAAAAAAAAACAATTTTCAAAATGAAATTATTTTTTGTCATGAAATGAAATTGAATTGATCTCTTCTTAAAAATGATGAACTTATTGATTATTATCTTTTCTAGCAAAAAAAATGAGTCAAGTTATAATGCCCTCCAAATGATTTTTAATAAAATCCTGTTTTAAAATATAAAAATCACATTGAAACCATGAAAAAAAGAAACTAAGAATAAAGAGTCATTTGAGAAAATCCCAAAATCAGTATTGATCAGTTTATCATCATACGATTTAAATTATGTTACATGAATAAAGGTATATAAAGGTTTATATAAAACACTTCAATTGTTTGATAGTGATAATGTAAATGATATTAGAAATTTAGCTATGTATGTATATCATGCCTTTTTATTAAGATCTGATTATGTGAAAGAACATTAATTATTTACACTATAATTCATAACCCATCATAATGTATTTAGATACATGTATACATGATATATCTACAATGTATATGTTTTAAATATCAAACCAGTCATTGAATACTATATTTTGATTTCTTTGTTTTCACTATTTTGATAAATTGTAGTACATGTAAACACTGTCCTAATATGTAAACATTATCTTAATATTAATGTTTTATACCAATGATCTCCATGTTTCGAACTTTAAATGTTGATATATTTAATGCATGCTTACCATTGTTACAATAATGATATGACTCTATCATTGAACACATTTTATTATATATTGTATTAAAACTATGTTCATGGGTCATGTCTGACCTAATACATAATCATTGTATTGTAATATGTTTTTGAGTGAAATAAACTCTTTAAACTCTTTGAATAAAGGTATAATTATGGTACTATTACTAGCACAAATTCAGACTACATGTACATAATCAATTTTTCTCAAAATATTATTTATCTATGATTGTTTGGCTGGAATTTTATGTGTCAATAGTTTAATGTACATTATCATTTTGTCTCAAAATTTTATTTATGCGAGATATTTAGGGTGACACTGTTTATGTGAATATTATGATGATATATTGAAATGTTTTCAGATATGTTTGGTTTAAGTGATCATGATTTAATGTTTTCACATGGTAGTAATGCTGGTGATGATCAGGATGATCTGAATGAAGAATCGCCTGAAAATGATTATATACAAATGCAAGTACGTACTACAGTAGAGTTCCACTATTAAGAACATCCAAATCGAAAATCTTAATTGTGGAATGGTTTCAACATAGGGAATTTTTTGTTCTTAAATTCTGTATTTTATTATTAAAAAATCATTAAAAATCCCTTAATGTTGTAATAACCATGGTGGTCCTTATAGAAGAAATTAACTACATGTATATGATAAAATCTGTCATCTATGGTTGACCAAGTATCACTAAGTTGGAGTAGTTTAAGATAGATTCCTCCATTATATTTACTGTAAGGTAGTGTTACGTCATGGAAAATTACATTGGTCATCACAACTTAGAGAAGACTTTGACAAAAATATTCTCTATGTAGCCTTCTAGAAATGTGAGCATCTCAGAAACTCTGAGACTTGTATATTTATTTATTTATATTTCATGACATTTTCATGTAAATTACAAGTACAGTAAGCAATGCAATGATAAAATATAAAACAATATTATAACACATAAAAACAGTTTATGTAAATGAAAGATTAGTAAGATGTGAATGATAAATACAGTTATCTATAGTTGATAACCAAATTTTAGGCAAAATTGTACAAATTATCATTGTATATTATTAATATAATTAAAGACCATGTCGAATATATTGAAATACAGGGATGGCACAAAAAATGATAATTGGACCAGGAAAATGACTTACCAGAGAGTTATTGGAGACTTGTGAAACATTTCTTCATCTTGCAAAATATTGGCTGGAAATTAGTCGCCATGACTGTGAGATAGAGGCTAATATTAGATTTTGTTTGAATTATCTTTTCAACTAGCTTATATATTATATTACTATATTATAGGTACAGAAAGCAAGGGAGATAATACAGATAGAATCTAGTCAACCAATGTCTCGTGAAGAAAGAATGGGAAAGAATACACAAACTGGTATTGGAGGAAGAAATTATACAAACTGGGATTTTCCTAGACCAGGATTACATAGAGAATCTGATGATGGTTGGTACTGGTTTGGATGAAATCAACTTTGTTCTATAGCCATCTCCCATTTGATCCCTCTACTGGCCAGAAATTGGGCAAAATTGGTCATTTTTCACCTTAACTCAATATGTTTATTTTAAGATGCTCTTATATCATTTCTATTAGGCTGACAGAAATGCAATTTGGCCTAATCATTCCTTAGGGGATTGTCCTTTAGGAAAAAAGCTTTAAAAACCTCAATCCCAGTAGCCATTGCAATGCTTGGGCAGAAAAAGGCAAAAATGCATTCAACCCTTAAATTTGCACTTGATTCAGTTAAATTTTCCTAAAATAAGATAAGTTCTGGCAACCTTAAGTGAAATTCAATAGATCCAGTTAAAAACACTAATTTCAAGTCCTATATGGTAGCCATTTTGAAGGGATAGAGGGCTGAGACCCGCAAAAAATGCGGGATGGACCCATAAAGGGTTAAAGGTCATTTGTTATACATATGTACACTTGTGTCACACAGTGCCATCCAAGTCAATATTCTGTTTTTAACAATTAACTCATCCATATTTACTCACGAAAAAAAAAAGAGTCATTACGGCAAATTCCATCATCGGTATTTATTTGTTAATCAACATATGATTTAAACTATGTTACATCAATAAGCTTAATTGTAGTATAAATACTGGCAGTATGCTTGATCAATTTTTCTTCTCAAAATTTCATTCGCCAAAAAACTTTTGGAGGACACTGTATATATGTATATATTTAGCCGGATTTATCAACAACAAAATTAATAGTTTAGCAAAACACGGGTGAGTCGGCGTTCGGTGTTGTTAACAATTGCGTTAAAGTTTTCAATTAAGCATATATTTTAGCCATTTATTGTCAGATCTTTATTAAACTTCATACAATGATAATATACTATATGACAGTGTTTCCGCAACTGTGAGTTTTTTGCGTCTTTGACGCATTTTTTTCAGTGATGACCCGTAAAAATGTGTCTAGTGCGTCATTTGTGACGCAACCAATATATTACAGTAAATTATTATCTTTTTCTTTCATGTTCATTCCGAGACAAAGATAACAGGGTAAATTATAGCGTCCCAAAAATCGGTATATTTTTTCATACTGATACACAGTGAAAGCAACAGAAAATTGTTTCTTTGATCACAATTTACCGATAAAATTTTGATTATTCTATCATAACTTTGTCAATTAAATTTTACGACAGTACACAAATATATGCTGCCAAAAAATACGACAGTCCTTTTTTGGGTGATAAGTAGATCACTAATCATTGTATATGACGCGGGCATTTGGTTACGAGGTATCAATTTAAAATAGTGATTTTGTCTTATTAAATTAACATGTGTCACAAAACGTCAGTAAATTGTATATTTCATCATTTACTAGCGACAATTCATTTTAATCCTTTATTTGGTTACAAATTTACACATGTTTGACATTGTTAAGATGTGTGTCGTATCGGCATCTTTTCACACTCTTTGATGTTTTATTACACAGCAATGTCTTAGTTGCAATGTCTCAGTGTGTTATCATAGCGTTAAGTTTGATTTAAATGTTAATATAATTATTATGCTTAAAACAAGAATGACCTAGTTCTTTATTTGTCTGCTTAATAATTATGATCAAAAGAAAATAGCCGATTAAAAAAATATTGGCGAATGCAGATAAACTTGTTCTTTTGTTTACTATAATACATTCACCTTTTTTTAAAATAGCACTGTCTTTAGATTGTTACTTTTAAATAATTACTTTAAGACGGTATAAACTGATGATTTTACACAACTTATTTTTTTCCAAAAAAAAGCTCTGCGATTTCTTGTGAAATGTCGGCGATTTTTAGTGGATTATTTCAAACCATTAAACTGAGAATTTAACATAAAAAATATTTGTAAATTTATAAAATTTACAATCCAATTCGAAAATTGACGATTTTACATAGTTTACGTTTCCGTGGATTTTCTTTTTAAAAATGACAAATTTACGTAAGAAAATATTTTTTCTTTTATGTGATCATGTGACGGATAAAACCCTGTTTACTATTTGTAAATACTTGATTTTTGTTCAGTTTATCGCTGTGTTGACAAAATAATGTCATTTTATGGTTGCAAGCTCACCTAACCAGGCTTTGCTGAACCCTTTTTCATAACTAGTACACATCATTCAAGGTTGTCAACTTCTCTATATATATTTAGTGGAGCAAAACAACCCTTCATTTTTAATATGCAGCTCAGTTTTAATATAAATAGGGTAAATAGTCAAATTATAACACTGACCCTTTTAAACTTCAAATGACCCTTAAAAAATAAAAGAGGGGGTCAAAAATGACCCTCGGATTTTTGAAGATTGCAGAAACACTGTATGATGAACAGAATTTAGAAAGTAATCACAACTCTATCTGGCTTTATTATGGATTATTTCCCTTTGAAATTTTTGTGTTAAAGTTTTTAAATCCAGCTTTAATGTGGTTTCCACATTACATTTCTTATATATCAATATTTCAGAAGATGAACGTAATGACCATCATGTACCAACACTAAATCTTCCAACAGTAAAGACAGAACTACCTGGAGATGATATCAAACCTAATATCATATCTGATATATACTCACACACATTAAATGATGATATCATAGATCTTACATCACCAGTTGTTGCAAAGAGTGAACATGATGTAAGTATTGTCGTCATGGTGATATGTTGTTCAGAGTTAGTACAGTCAGGACTCGACATTAAGGTTCATCTATTTGCCCCTGAGTCCTGGCGATCTATATTTGGATTCGGGCAAGTAAATTACATAGCTGATTGTCAAACTGGGCAACCTAGTTAAAAATTAATGTTTAAATGTAAGTCTTATTTTTAAAACTTTTTAAACAGGACTCCTAGTGCTTGAACAATTACAAGAAAGTGAATTTTTTAATGATGACACTCAATAGTGCCAGTGTAGTATTTTTTCTCCCCCTTTTTCAATGATTAAAATAACTTAATTTTTGTTTAATTTTGTTTGACTACAAAACAACCAAGTTCAAATTACAATGGAAAGTTAACATAAAAATATAATTGATGTAAAATAATCTAAGAAACAAAAAATTTACATTGCTCAATGTTGTCGTCAGATTTAAAGGCTTTGCTTAGTTTAGAGAAAAGTGAAAGTGCTGGAATTTTGCTTTTTTGTCCTTGAAAAGTGCTTAAAATGTACTTCCATACTTGTTTAAGGTTGAGAAAGAAATAAAGAAAGAGGAATTATCAGAAACATATTTTAGTCCTAACTCTAGTAGAAAAAATGATGTAAATTCTTCAACACACTCTAATGGGTCAGATGATACTGAAGATATGGAAGTTGGGACATCAGTGGTTAGTAATTCCCCATCAACTTCTTTACCTAGGAACCAGATACCTACCACACCAAACTCTACCGGTAGAAGGACATTACAATATACCCCTAAATCAGACAGGAAAAATACCAGTGTTGTAAATGAGGAGATATTGATATCACCTGATGCCAAACGTCCCTTAGTTCAAACTAGACCATCCAGTGTTTCTAATATCAGTACATTTATACCTAATGATTTTAATCCAAGATTTAATTCTACTGTTTTAAAGACTTCAGATGCATCAGGAAGCAATGAAGATGGAGAAAGCCCAGCCCTACCTGCACATACTTTTTACCAAGACTCTCCAGTTGAAAATTCGGATAATTCTAGACATCCATTTAAAATAATTGTAGAAGACTCTCCACTGAGGGAGAGTAAAAAAGTGAATCAAAGTTATAACGATGGTGACGTAAGTAGTGTAGATGAGTCTGTGATTATTGATGAGTCGGTTGTTATATCTGATGATGATGAAAAAGAAAACATGGAACCAGGCTCTATATCTGTTAATGATATACAAAATATTCTCAATAAAAGTTTGGGTACCAGTACTGGTTTAAAAGAATTAAATGCTTCCCTGTCTGCAAGTCCTGTAAAAAGAACAGAGAGAAGAAAATCTACTGCTTGCCGAAAACCAACTATTGATAGTTCATATGAAGACGATGATGATAATGATGATGATGAGGATAAAGATAATGAAAGTGGTGATAATGATGAAGTTATGAATGAAGGCAGTGATGATGAAGCTGTGATGAACAATGATAATGATGATGACGATGATTTGATTGATGATGGTGATAATGATGATAATAAAGAAGAGCCAGTTGTCATTGACGACAATGACGATGATGATTTACCTGAAATTGATGATGAAAAATACGGAGATATTAGTGATAATGTTAGAATAAAGACTGAGAAAGTTGATGATAATAGTGATAACTTTAATGGTGATAATGATGATGATGTTGAATTACCTGACCTTGATGGAGTAGAATCTAAAGAGAGAAGTATAAGTGATGTTGGTAATGAGTTAGAAGACATTGCTGATAATGTTGATGATGATGATGATATTGATGGAAATACTAATGATAGTAAAGCTGCTAATGATGATAAAGACTCTTCTAGAATGGAGGAAGATTTAGACCAAAGTGTTGTTAGTGAACATAATGCCTCTGCTGATGTGGAAAATGAAAATGATGACAGTCAGATGGATGATAAAAGTCAAGATGATGATGATGATGACGACGATGATGTTGAGGATGAGGAGTCAGAGGAAGAAGAATTACAAGGTATGTAAACGTCATATTGTTTAGTATGGAACCAAATTATTTAAAAATCTCTCATCACTTTAATAAGGCATCTCTTTCCATATATATACATATGGAGAGGATGTATATAGACATTATATGCCTGTTATCTAATTCAATGTTTACAATAAAATATGTTTTAAATTATATTTATACATATTTACATTGTTTAGTATGGTATCAAAGTTTTATAGCATTTCTTTCTTTACTTTTTCTTAGGTATTTACTTTCATTATTTATTATTATTTATTTAGTATTTTCCATATTTCTTATAATACATTGTTGATTCATTTATATTATTCCCCAGGTTTTCTCTTCTCCTTGATAATTTGTTGCTCATCCCCATGCAGAAATAGTTACTTTAAAACATCAGCCCTCTGATGGGTCCTGCCCTTTTTCTGCCTCGTTGCTCTCTTCTAAATTCTACAACAATCACTAAGTATTTTATAATTGCAGGATTTGAAGCATTATCAGAGGAAGACCAATTACGCTATAATGATCTTGTAGAAAAAGGAAGGTGAGTCAATAACTATTTCCTATACCATTTATGTATTTATTGGTTTTTTTCTCAACAGTAAAAATATGAATAATGTCACGGTGTTGAGAAGTCTTGGGAATACATGTACTTTGATGGAGTTTGGTCATGAAATAATTTCTACGGCTATTCCCCTTCCTACCAATGATTCCTAATAATGTTGGGCATTGGTCAGTCACTGACAGAAGTAACGGTTAAATCTGGAGATTTACCCTTTCCTGGAACAGTGAGTTGGTTGATTGTCTGCTGTGATATGACCTATACAATGTATTGCTATGGCGTTAAACTCAAGCAAAATAAAAAGAAATATATTTAGCTCTATTTCCTACTTTTCTCTAAGCGGTTTTTCTGTAAGAATCTTAACAAAATAAGTAATACCAACTTTTAATTTTTTCTGTAAGGAAAAAAGTAAAACCAATGTTTAACTCTACCTATTGTTTTCAGGTCATATTGTGCTGCTAAGAGATACGAAGATGGTCAGTTATGTGTTCTACAAGCATTAGATATATTTGCTGACCCGGAATTACAAGAGACATGTATGGCTATACAACGTAAAATAAACAAATTAAAAATGAAAGCTCAGCTTGGCAAGTGAGCTGTGATTAAAGCTTTATTTCATAATTTGATTACGTTAAAAATAAAAGCTCAATTTGGGAAGTAAGCTGTGGTTGAATTTTTATATCAAAAATCAAGAAACTTTAAGTGAAAGCTTAACTTTGAAAGTATGGAGTGATTGAAGTTTTACATCATAAAATCAAGAAACTTGAAATGAAAGCTTTACTTGGGTAGTTTGGAGTGATTGAAATAATAATTATGACTTGATACATTTACACCAAGATTCTGTTGACTTCTTCAAGGGACATCATTTAAGGATTTTTTTTGTTATTTAAAACCACATAATGTGTTCTTCTGTGATTTATTTATGTATATTTTAGTTCTTTATCATTCTCTGAAATAAGCTTGTGTTCAGTTGTCCAGGGCAACTATAGTATGGTTAACCAAACACCTACAAACCAAAGATTTACTCACAAGTGCTAGCTGCTAAAACAAACTCTTTGGACCACTGCTTTCATCTCCTTATTTCTTAGACTGGTTTTATACATGCTATACTGTTTCTGTCCTTATATTTTGTGTGATAGTGATATTAAATCTGCACCCAGTATGTGTCCTTGAGCATACCTTGTAGCCTGCTAAAACAGGGGAAACTGGCCGCTTTTTTATTTTTGAATGAGCATTATTGGAATTATTTTGTTTCTGTCTTTGCCTATGCAGTTTTTCTTGTGGTTATGTAGGTACCTATAGTTTAGCCTATAATGGCAATTCTGCATATTCCTTCATATTTTTAAAATGATTTTAATTAAAGGAATAAAGTTTGAATTCAATTTTTACCTAAACTTTCATAATAAAGTTCATAAATCATTATCTTTGTCATGTTGATATAGAGGATATTTGTTTATTAGATCCATTTTTATTTCAGGAGTGAGCTAAGGATGCAATATTTTCACAAGTGGCATAGTCATGAGTAAAAATATAATATCCTTAGCTCTTGAGTGAAATAAATAGATCTTACACCAAAATAAACAAATTTTCTGTTTACTATATGCTTCAAACTGGCGGTATTTAATGTTTATGCCTCCAGAGCTGGGCATCCAAAACAGTGAAAATAACAAATTTATTTTCATTGTTTCAAAACAGTGGAATGTTGATTTTTATTTCAACAATAAATCCTTGTATTCCACTGGTAATCATATAATAGATATACTTTTTCTTCATTTAGTTAAGTATGTAGCCCCAAAAACTGTATTATCTAAACAATTGCTATTTTTTTCAATATGTATTAGACAAACGTTTTTTTTCTTTGTTTCTGAATTATTTTAATATATGAAGCAATGTAAAGAAACACCATGATTAGCTTGACTTAGCGGTGCCACTATTATTTCTAGACCAAGTGTAATTAGTGAAGAATAGAATCAAAATAATTCCTCTCTTGACAATCAAAACTATGCAGCTACTGATTTTGTCCTTTAAACCTAGTGTGCCCACTTAAGCAGGTAACCAGGTGTGCTTATGTGTAATATTATCTTTTCTGTTATATGTAAACCTTGTAAATATTTTATTAATTTTGGAATCATTCTTAGTTTGTTTTTCTTTGTGCGTTAAGTTTTGTTTTGTTTTTAAGTTTAAATATTAACTTAGTTATCATGTACATGTTAAAAGTTTTAGTTTCTAGAGAAAATCAAAACAGTGAGCAACCATACATTGCTTGCCTATTTTTGTCCTAATTATAATAATTCTAATTGATTATAATCAAACAGTTTGATGGGGCAAAGCAAAGCTAGTCTAACTACATATAAATAAAGAACATAGACTGGTTTGATGCTACCTATCAATTTATCCATCTTAAAAAGCATGTGGAAACTTTTCATATTAATAAAGGGAGATAATTCGATTTAGAGTTTATACCATTGACTGTATTCCATGTTGAGTAATCTCCCTTTTTATTCATGTTTTTTTACATGTTGTCTTTAATGGAGATTTCTTTATAAATTGAAATTCTTGTTATTTTATGCTTAATTCATCATTTAATCATTTTTTGGCACTAAATGATTATACTGCCTAATCTTTTCCCGAGTTTTTGCTTATCGCGTTGAGAGTTAACAGGTTTCTTAGACAAAGTACAACATTGTTGAAAAGTTTTTTAAATCATGTCAAAATTGTTATAGTTAATACTCACATTGTGAACTTGTTCAGTTGGTACTACATTATGATTAAATCTGTTAATTATCAACAAATCATTATTGTCCCTAGTGTAAAAGTTACAAATGTTCTTGTGTATCTATTTGAGTTTATAAATGAGAGCAGTATAAATATATTTGATTCAGAACTCAAATTGATGGGGTTTTCCAGTAGAAAATCTCTTTGTAACAGATGTACCTGTGTGAAACAATGTTGAAATAGTAATATGTGTACAAAGAACAATAAGATTTATTGTGTGTTTCTAACAATTCATTAATAATATGTAAAAAAGTCCTTTGTTCTGCTCTGTTGCATCCAGTACAAACAAACCTCATTAGGCAGGAAATGCATGTACCTGTAAATTTGAGTTCTGAATACAGGTATGTACCATTCTGTTACTTCTTTTATTTCATAATCATCTTTATATTCTCCTTATATATAGGTTTTTTTGATATTACAATAATAAACCTTTATGAATGATACATCCAGTTTTGTTTGTTTTTGTCTTTTTAATTTATACTCCTTTACGTAGCCAGTCTGCATATAACAGTATATCAACAACCCAGGTTCCTACAGTATAACTGTGTCAGTTCATTCTAACATCACGCATTTATATCAAAGTGCTATGACTCATAAGGTAGCCATAACGTATGAAGTTGTATAGTCTAAGGTACCTAAGTCTAAGCCTTGACTCCAGTCTGGACCTGAGGTTCTGACCAAAGACCAATAAGGCTCTGGCTCCACTAAGCCAAGATAATAGGAATGCAACATCTTTTATACAGTTGAGTTGACAGCTCAACTCAAGTCCAGATGTTAACTATTGGTGTGCGTTAAGCTCGCATTCCTTTCAAATCATGTACAAAATGTCATGAAATTTTTTACATACTATGCACTTTACTTGACAGTTACATGAGAACATGTTTTCAACACCATCAGAGTCTGTAGAGTAGACCATGTACTTCATTACAACTGGTTCCAAAATTTCCTCTTCAACACAGACAGTTCGTAGTATACATGTACTGTAAAAGTATGCTGATGTAATGAAAGGACAATACCACAATTACCATAGAGTGATTTTTCAATACTAGAACCAATTTTAGATCGGAGTTTTAATAAGATCGGTTCTCAATATGCTTGTCTACAATCTTTTCCATAACCTTAAATATGAATGAAAGGTTTTAACTTAGGCTGTAGTGTTTTAGTACATAAGAATTCAAGTTAGGCTATTTCAGTAGTGGTCTAAAAACAGATCTCCAAAAATTAATGGTACTTGACAAAAACTGGAAGAAATATTATGATAATTGTAATTACTGGTAAAAGTTTGTCAAGAAGATATAAAAGGCCATGTAGGAATGGGTTTCAGGTCACACGATTTATTTTGTGAACATATGAAGTTTTTATCACTTCTTCCAGAGGCTGGTATTAAGTTGACACGTTTTGAAATAGTGTTCAATATAGATTTATGATCTTCTAGAATCTTTGTCCGATTAGATTGATTTGATCTGATTTCATTGTTTTCTATCTTGGTTATTCACTAGTTTTTAGGCGTGATGAACCAAGGGGAACTATATTTCTTAAACATGTACAGCCAAGGTGAGGTAACTCTTTAGTATCATGACTTGTCTTGTTTACCTGGTTCTAGTTGTTTTCTGTGAGCCTCCATCAGCATGGCCTTATAAGTATACACTACACATCTATTCCTGTAGATTTGGTGATCTAACATTGATTTGGTATTTTCCATTTACATTCTAATAGACTATATCCGGAATTCAAATATTTGGGTTCTCCCCTCTGGTACAAACACACTTTCACTGTTTCAATGAAAACACGTGTACTAAGAACAATAGGATTTAATCCATAGTTCGTGCTAAATAGCAATGTGTAGAAAAACTTTGTTTGTACCGCCTGTGCACGGACAGAAAAACCCATAAATTAGGTCTATTTCTGCTGGAGATGTAAAGCTCAATGCAGACTGATGGCAACACTAGAGATTGGCAGTCCTCAAGATTTAGTTTATAAATAAGTTTTTTTCCAGATCTTCAAAGATCATTTCAGATAGTTTATCCAAGTCATAGCTTAGTATATTGCTTCAGTCAACAATATTTATATCCTGTTTTAATAGACTCAGTGCTAATAATTCTGAATATCAACTATTCCTAATTACTGGTTATTCAATTAAATGTATTCAAATCCCATAATGTATTCAACTTCTCCAGCAAGGTAACTCTCCACCAATAAGGGACCTTAGTCATTTATTTCCCTTTGTATACTCTTCAAATAGGTCCACTTAGTTGGATTACTTGGATTTACCCCTACTTTCCAATGTTAATTTGCCTAAAATTTATCTTAAATAACTCTTTTTGTAAATCATTTAATTTGTTTAAAATCCAAGCTAAGTATTTTTACGGTAAAGAACTATCTGTATTTCATCACTTCTGTAAATATCTTCATTACCAAGAAAGATATTAGAAGAAATATTTTGTGATCCTTACATGGGAATTCAATGATAATATCCGAGGATTCTAACTATAAGGACCTGATAAAGATAACTGACTAAAGTCCCTAATTTAGAATTGTATTGGTTGGTCATAATATGCCTCTTACATAGACTGGAAGCTCTTAGTATTTTAGTCACAGCCTGTCATCTACATGGGTGGAAGTTGAAAGTTTTGAAAATACTGAAAACCTTTTTCAAAATACTGAAATAGCCATACTTCATATAAGTTGCATAGAATAATTCATTCTCAAAATACTGAAATCAGTATTAATACTGAAAACTTTCACCCATGCTGATCTATCACAGAAAAAAACATACAATTTTGAGAAAGAAACAAACAAACATGAAGAGTACAAACTTTTTTTTATTTTCAAATCATACTTCCAAATAAGAAAAGTACATTGACAAAAAGATTTCAGATAAAATTTGACTCTTAAAATGAGATATAAAAACTGTATTGTTTAACATTTTCAACTACTGACCTATAAATTATTTACTATTGATGTTGTACACACATTAAAATGTTGTCTAAACTTGAATATCAGAACTAAACTTGTTTGAAACATTTCACAAATAAAGAAAGATTACTGAACATTAAACATTCGCAATAATAATAATATGCATCCTCAATTCAATCAATAAAATGCAAAATCAATGAACTAAAAGATGAAACAAGTTGAAGACTCAAGAACAACATGACACAAGAATAAAACAAGATTGCTAATCAAGTGTTCCAACCTTCATGATTAGATGTAACATCATAATAAAATGTCAGAAACTCATACAAACTACAATTGTTTATGTACTCATGGCAGTTTTTATTCAAACTAAGCGTTAGCAAAATTTGTGCTATACAAATAATACAATGCAATATGAACTCATGAACAAACTGAACTACACTTTTATATATATTTTGAGATGTGAATTAGTCAGTATTCTTTTATAACAAGCATTCCTTACATCATTCATAAAGATTAAACTACATGATGTTTGTCAACTATGTCCGCAAATATGGCGACGACTGTAAAATTTTTTACTTTTCTTTAACAATTTCTTGTAGATTTTCCAAGAAATTAACATAGAGTTTGTACTCATATGTTGTAGCATAGGATTGTAAATTATTGATGAAATCTTCATCTATTCCTCTTTCATCTAACATATCCATTAACATATCATATAATGTCTGAAAACAAAAACAGTAACATAATATTAAACAAGTATTAACAATGACTAATTGCCTAAAATTATGTATGTGCCTAGTATCTGGTTAACAGCTAAACCCAGAAATTTACCGGTAGCCTTTCCAGGAATAGTGAGTAGGTTGACTGACCTCCATGATATGACCTATAAAATGTGTAGCTACGCCGTTAAACCACAAAAAAACAAAAACAACAAGTAAATCTGTGAGCTAATGCTCACTAGTGATACCCCCGCAAAAATCTAAAAATATGCGACAAACAGGAAGTAGATGAGCAAGGAGCATGAAATGGCTTTACACCACATGGGACTATGGGATGTAGCAATATGCAAAGTATTAGGCTGCTGCATGTTATAGTTGCTGAGAAAACTGCGACGGAAATTTTGTAACGGACGGACGCACGCACACACCAATGCACGCACGCACGCACGGACAAGGGTAAAACAGTATACCCCCCTCTTCTTCGAAGCGGGGGTATAAAAAATAAGTTTTGAATTATAAAATTCATAGACTCATTACTTCTCATGTTTAGTCAGATCTTTGGTACTGTATATATTCAGAACGACAGTATTGGTTTAAATTTAGACTCTTAACTAAATTCAATGTTACACATTAAATCAGAGAATATGCAATCAATAATATACAAAGTGTCTGACAATTATGATTTTCATGTGCTTTAAGCCGGAATTCTGATAAAAGTTATGAGGCATTTGGTCCAATGTAATTGTCAAGTTCATGGGATGTTTGCAAATTTTATCGACAAGGACCGAAAGACTTAACACCTTTTGCAAAGACTGGTATAAGTTAAATACAAAAAATGTAACCTACCCCATCCATGACAGCACCACTATGTGTATAAGATTTATCAAAATCTCCAGACTTTTTATCTTCATCTAATCTTACTTCAACAATACTAAATTGATCTTCTGTAAATATAAAGACATTAAAGGGTACAAAGTATTGATCATCTATAAATATAGGGTGAACAATGTATTAAGCAGTCTGTGCCAAAGACTTCTAAATCTATCAGTTAGACAGAAAGCCAATTTGCTAAAATGATATTTTGTCGGTTTGAATGTCATTAAATAAGCGGTCATTTTGATGTCATATATCAATCAAAGCCCTAGAGTAGGTTACTTTATAAGAAATTACAAATATTCTACAAGTTTCAGTGATTTATTCAAATTAGAGAATAAGTATTCATACTTGGACAAGTTTATGGCAAAGTTTGACTTTATTTCCCTATATCTTGGAATATGAAAATGCAGCATCAGCCTATGGCTATTCAAAGCTAATATAGTAATTGTTACAATTGTTATACTGACTATAAATAAATGTTAGACTCTTGTCAAACTTTAACAAATTAAAATGACTCACCAGAAAGCTGCAAGTTCTACACAACTAACAATGTGAACTAATTTTATAGAAATCCATGAACAAGCATCGCAATACATATCCAGATTCAATAAACCTGCACATGTCAGAGACAATTAAGTTATGACTAATTTAATACATACCAATATTTTCTTCCGGCATAGCTCCACCTTCATAGCTTGGTTCTGGTATTGAGAATTCACAGAAAAATCTCAATTTACGACCAGATTTCTTTTGTATGACAACTTCAAATGGTGGTCTAGCTATCATCTAAATGTGAAAAAAATATCACAGTTTAAAAAACAAGTTTGCAGCAAAAGCATTATCTTAAATTAAGATGTAAAAATGTCAGAAAAAAAACATTTATCATAACAGTCTGCCATCACTCAAATCCCTACAGACATGTTGGCCTAAAGTCAGAACTAGTCCTAGTTACTGATATATTAGAGCCACACATATATAATCCTTTCTCTCAAGTTCATTAAAAATAGATAAAGCTGGTTGACTCAGACAGTTGACATTTAGACCAGTTGGTTATGAGTGCTAAGGTAATGTCATTGATAGGAGTATAAACCAATTTAAAGAAAAAATATTTGACTCATTCACAGGTGTGTAATAAGAAACTGGTAAAAGAAGCAAAACTAAATCAAGGTAAGGCATACCAGCCTCCTTATGACAGCAACTAGACAATGTCAACACCAATTGATAATTCAATTTTTGAGCATGAATACTAGACATGGCCTTAAATATTTCTGAGTGCTAATCCATAGTATTTTGTAATATAAGAAAAGGCAGATTATAAACCAGCCCAATTAAAAGAAAGAAATATGTATTTTTGCAAGCCTGAATAAATTTTCACTAGTCCCAAGTTTTGGGTTAGAAGCTTGAGGCAATGACTAGTACAATTACAGACATAAAATGTCATTGTTTTACCTCGGGAACTTTTTCTTCTCCAGCATCATAAAGATGTTCATCACTGTCTACACTGTTGTTTACATCAAATTCAACTCTTATACTGAAATATAAGCCAAGTTTTAGATTAAACATTGATTTTAACATATTTATTCAGATAGTTGATACTTATTTAAGAAATAACTTACAGTTGTCTATATTTTGTTGTCTAATAAAATATAGGCACGAGTTGTGATGCGCGTATGATTAACCCATTCTTTCCGAATGACTTATATATGCGTCACGATTTTGCTGCTCTCTACACCGAGTGTCGTATATATGCGTCAATTAAACTTCAATCGGGGCGCCGACTGACTCGTATATCCGTCAAGAAATTTAAACCTCTGATAGCCGCGTGACGCGTATATCCGTCATGTGTATACAGACGATCTTTTTATCGATAAGCGCAGCGATAAGCACAGCGGGTAAAGATAAGATGATTTGGTGTTAAATGGAGCAAGTTATTAACAATTTAAAGCTAGGTCACTGCCTAGAAATTATTATGAAAGTTAATTTATTATTTCATAATGTTTTTTTCTTTATTTTATTTGTATCACTTTTCCATTCAAGTGCATTTGTTTGCAATTCATAATTGACATATATTAGCGTGTCTTTTATTGAATGTTTCGTTGATAATTGTTGTAATTGTTATTCGTATTATTAATATTTGTAACACCTTTTATCTATTACAAAACGATTTTTTCGTGAAAATGACTTTGCACGTACAAGATTATAAATCTGGTTTCACTTCACAACACGTTAAATTAACTATCATAAACGAGATTATGATAAGTCAATGACGCGACAACACAAGCGAATAATGCAAATAAATTGTTTCTTGAAAAAAAAAACGCTATTAAATTTTATTAAAAAATGACTGATTAAAACTACGCGCAAATACGTTAAAAAAGAACTTATGATAAAGAACAAACTTTATGACCGAAGATTATTTTTTAAATATTAATTTATTTATGTATGCTGTTAAAATATCAACACGAGGAGAGATAAATGGGACATGTCAACGCGGGTAGTGTTGATACGTAACCTTCTTAAAATAAATTGTCGCCGACGAATACATTTTCTATAATAATACTTTTGGTCCCAATCTTATACTTGTATTGCGGTGTTTTTTTGAAGTATTCAATATGGCACGCGCTAAATACGTCATATGGTGCGGTGCTTTACTGATCAAAAGAAAATAGTCGCCGCTTATCTTCGTTTATAGTCAGACAGGAAATCAATTGGAGAGGAATGTATTAATTATCATGTTAGGAAGTAATAAGTTTAAATTTAATTGAAATTAGTTTTGTTTGTCATGGGTAATGATGTCCGTGTTAAATGTGGGGATAAACTTTAAAGGTAACAGATAAAATTGGATTTTTTACCTCGCATAACAAATACACATGTAACTTTTTTCTGGATGCGAATATTTTAATTCTGTTTTCAACATAAGAAAATCAATTAAAATATGCACATTATGTACGTTTCCGATTTTTTGATGCCGCTGTTTTTTCATGTAAAACAAAGCTTTGATACGCCGCAATAGTTCTGATTTAACACCGTCATAGCAATGTGTATACGTTAAACCTGTCTCGGTGTACAGAGGAAGATAAGGAGTTTATGTACTAGGTAAAGACCGGTATAACAGCGATAGGTTAATATAGGCGTATATAAATGGGTCATTCCATACCAAGTCACCCAGGGCCTCCCAGTTCAAGTCTTAGATTTTGCTGAAATTTTAACCACATCAAATTTAATCTTATTCATGGAGAAATCCAAAGTTTTAGTGTTGTACTCAAAATAGTTTTTGAGATACAGATGTTTGAAGTTGGTACGTATTGCACTATTATTGAAGTAAGAAATTGGTCAGTTTTGAGCCATCTTTGAGGGCAACATTTTTAAAGAAAGAGAGCTCTTAGAGTCCCTTTATTCCATATATGTACTCACATTTAGGTAAATTTTTGAATTTAATAATCATTTAGATTCTTATTGTTTCCTTTCTTGAGAAATATTGATCTGAAAATGGCCCCGAGGCCAATTTGCGCAAAAAGTTAATTTAGTGCTGTAAAAGTCTTGATTTATAAATTGCAATATTTTCTTTATTTTTCAGGATATTACTTTAAAAGTTTCAGGGAATATTCTTATAATCATAGTTGATATGTATATGGTCTTAATTTATTGTAAATCAATAAAAGAAAAATATTTTTGTATTTTATTCAAGGGTACCCCCTCTTTTTTTACGAAATTAGTTTTTTTCATAAGTTTGGTGTGCTATAATTTTTTTATTTTTTAAGATGTTCTTATAGAAATGGGTATACATGTTCTTGATATTGCCCTTAATCATGTAATTGTATTTAAATAAGTTGATAACTATTTGTCTTGAAGAAAATAGTCTCTAAAAGTGGCCCAAAATTGAAATTTTTGGTATTGGCTCTAGTGTTCAAGTAGCCATACAAAAATAGGGACAAATGCTATCGCTCTGAAACTTTTTTATTGCATTATCCAACTATATATTAATATCATACTAAAAAATAGAGAATGTAATTTTCTTCCTTCTATAGAAAAATCATGTTTCAAAAAACACCCATTTTTACTGAATCTAGCTGCATTCGCGCATTCTTGTTGATAGTAATTTTTCTATGTAAACATTATTTTTTACCAAATTCAGACTGATTTTCTTGGTCTTTACAAGTCCAATCTTGTTTAACACATTTTACTTGGTATAATATGCTTTCTATGATTTTATTTAAAGAATAAACTATATGATTATTAATTTTAGCTATTTCATAACAATTAAAATGGTATATAATTCAATGTAAAACTTACAATTACATTTGTATATTATACAATTTTATAATTTTAATTATTGTTATCAATTTTACCATGCTGTTATATAGAAAAAAGTTAACCTGTACTGGTTATTATTACAATAATATTTAATATACATATACTCATAACTGACACACACAATTTAATGACATCATCAAATTTGTGGTCATAAATTGTTACGAAGATTGACAAACTAATAACTTGGCATTTCATTGCTAAATTATTAAAACATCTTTCTGACTATAAAGTTAAGATTTGACCTTTTTAGTTAATTCTTATTTTTGAATATATAATTAAGATAAAAGATAGCTGTACATGATGCTGCTCAAAGGTTTCACAGGGGCAACTACTAGTACTAAGCAACACTTCATCCTTTTGTTGCCTACTTTAGAGATGGTCATAAAATTTTGGTCACACAAGCACGTCTTTGTGTAATCAATGACTATAGGCATCATTTTACAGTTTTAGTACTCTTGTTACAACAATCCATAAAGTGCAAATGAAGCTCTACTCAGTAGTTTCTAATATTCCAAAGGCACTACTGTGATATAAATTGTCAAGAATTTTAGCAACCTTTTAATGACTTCAACCGGGTATATTTTGATACAATTAATTTTTAATACCAAGACAATTGTTAAACTGGTGTTGTAAGCACATAAAAAATGCACAATTATTTTTCATTTTAAAATAGCCAAGCATGAACATGAAGACTATCTAAAGTTTTGAAGGTGTTACGTGTTCCAGTGACACACTCTGTGTTTGAAGTGTGCATAAATTACTGTTGCTACTTAAATTACACCAATATTTTCAAGTTTGCAACTAAAATTGATCAACATCATGCATTTTCAGTCAAGACCATACATTGTATATTGTTTGCAAATACGATCGGAAATGGTTGGTAGAGAACATAAAGGACCTGTCCCAAGATGGTGGGGAAGCTCAGTGCTTGTTTTATTCATGCATATTCATGGCATTGTTCCCACATTCCAATGGCCTACAATAGAAGATGCATACTGAGTACCTGGTCAATATAATGATAATAGTTAATACTGAGCAGTGTTTTTTCTCAGTCAACAAAAAATGTAAGGCTGTACTGTATAGAGTTTAGGGTGTAACGGTTAACCGATATACCGGTTAATAATAATATTGCAATACAAGTTCTAACGGTTTTTAACCGGTTCATTTTTCCTTGAACCGGTTTTTGTAGTTGAGTGTCATACTACTTGTATTTATCAGAATCTGATAGTTAAATGTTTAAACAAATGTTAAAATGAATTAAATACTTAAAATACTCTTACTGAGCTTTTAAAGGTTAAACATTTAGTCAATTAAAAGAAAAATATCATCAAGAGTCTGTTTCAAACCACGCATATTTCTAACATATAGACCATTTTACATTTGTGAGTCAAACATTTGGATAAGAGATCATTTGAAAATACCCATATGCGTGCTACGCTGATCCAATAAGAACGAGGTATATGCATTAATTAATGCTTTGCATGTCTAAGCGAAAAACCGGTTCGTATTGCAATAAATTGTAATATGGGTTCTGCATATTGCAATACGGTTTTTACCGTATTGTTACCCCTAATAGAGTTAGAAAGATAGTATGGAGACTAGAAAGATAGCACTTATATGTTAGAAAAAGAATAAATTATAAAATGTCATGTACTTATCATTCTAAGCTTATATAAATGATATAACTATATTATGCTTAATACCACAACTTTTATACCCTTAAATTAATTTTTTCAAATATATTTTTTGAATTTTTTGAAAAGTAGCCAGGATAGAAGGAATTTATTTTGCTGCTTATTTGAGAATTTTGTCATGAAAGGAAAATAGAGTCTGAAGTGTTACATGTGTTAGTTGGTAGTCAATTATGATGGTAGGATTCAAAACTTCTGTAACATAGCAGCCTCTTTTATCAATGATGTGACAACAAAGCTGGACACAGTTTGACCCAATGAGTGCACGCCTGATCATTTGGTCATGTTACGAAATGGTAAACAGCAGGAAAGTGAAATTAGAAAAGTAAAGTTTAAGCATTCTTCATGGATAGTATAGGCTAATTATATGTGATGTAACCTTGTAAAATATCTATAATCATAATTTTATTAACTAGAATGGAATAGTTTCTCTGGTACCCAATGGGTAGTCAGAAGTGTGATGCAATTGGTTTACAAGGAATTACAATTTGAGTCAATGCAGTCTGCATTTCTTCATCTGTTTAGTTGATAAAACTTACTTGTTTACAAATTTTAACCCTAAATATTTATAACTTATCAGTTTATATTAAAATCAATTTAATCTGCTGAAATAAGAATCCATAATACCTAAACATAGAAAAATTACTATCAACAAGAATGCGCGAATGCAGCTAGATTCAGTAAAAATGGGTGTTTTATGAAACATGATTTTTCTATAGAAGGAAGAAAATTACATTCTCTATTTTTTAGTATGATATTAATATATAGTTGGATAATGCAATAAAAAAGTTTCAGAGTGATAGCATTTGTCCCTATTTTTGTATGGCTACTTGAACACTAGAGCCAAAACCAAACATTTCAATTTTGGGCCACTTTTTGAGACTATTTTCTTCAAGACAAATAGTTTTAAACTTATTTAAATACAATTACATGATTAAGAGCAATATCAAGAACATGTATACCCATTTCTATAAGAACATCTTAAAAAATAAAAAAATTATAGCACACCAAACTTATGAAAAAAACTAATTTCGTAAAAAAAGAGGGGGTACCCTTGAATAAAATACAAAAATATTTTTCTTTTATTGATTTACAATAAATTAAGACCATATACATATCAATTATGATTATAAGAATATTCCCTGAAACTTTTAAAGTAATATCCTGAAAAATAAAGAAAATATTGCAATTTATAAATCGACTTTTACAGCACTAAATTAACTTTTTGCGCAAATTGGCCTCGGGGCCATTTTCAGATCAATATTTCTCAAGAAAGGAAACAATAAGAATCTAAATGATTATTAAATTCAAAAATTTACCTAAATGTGAGTACATATATGGAATAAAGGGACTCTAAGAGCTCTCTTTCTTTAAAAATGTTGCCCTCAAAGATGGCTCAAAACTGACCAATTTCTTACTTCAATAATAGTGCAATACGTACCAACTTCAAACATCTGTATCTCAAAAACTATTTTGAGCACAACACTAAAACTTTGGATTTCTCCATGAATAAGATTAAATTTGATGTGGTTAAAATTTCAGCAAAATCTAAGACTTGAACTGGGAAAATTTTTGTTTTTTGGGTGATTTGGTATGGAATGACCCGTATTTATCTTCGGGTAGAAGGAGTTAAATCACGAGTGCTTTAGCACGAGTGATTTAATAAGCGCATCAAACGAGTGCCTATATTTTATTAGACAACAAAATATAGACAACTGTAAGTTATTTCCATTCTAACATCGTAAAATACATCCGTAGAAAAACGTCATGCTGTTGAAATCCACCCCAGTGCAAAGGCCGAAAATAGCATTTATTTACACAATTCTCATAGATACGTGTTTCTTATTCCGAACAAAATTTTGTTGAATAATAAAGCATAGATGACGTCACATTAAATAAAGAGTGAAAACGCACGTGCCTATGTTAGAATTCAGGTTAGTACGAACTGGAAAAATCATGGAAAATGATATTTTCTGGAAAAAGCATGGAACTTTGAATTTAGGAGAAATAACATGGAAGTCATGAAAATTTAGGAAACATCATGCAAAAAGTTCAGGGTGTCATAGAAAAATCTGGTTTAGGTATTATTTTACTTCAATCCATGGTTTAGGTATTATTTTACTTCAATCCATAAAAATGAATGAAAAACATGAATCGCAAATTTTAATGTTGGGTATAGATCATGCTTTGGTACAAGACTGAGAATTTTACAACTACATTGTTTTCTGATTACTACTAGTGTTGTCTGCTGAGATGGGGTGTTAAACTTATACAGTAAGTGTTAACTAATACAAATTCAGTGAATAAATCTCATTCTAAATGAGTATTGACAAATATTTGCTACCTTTCATCATTAAATGTTTTTGTTAAAACTACACCAGTTCCATCTGTTTTAGCTTCCCAGCCTGGTATTGATGTGACAGCTTGACCAGCTTCTTTTTCACTGGTAATTTCATTTGATAAAAACTCTGATAATTTTTTGTCACCTGAAGTAGAAACAAACAAAATATTTTTTTAGGAAATAATTATGGTGTGATTTATTTTACAAATTTAAATAAGAAAGATACTGCAAATACCAGGTATCAACTTATCATGAAGCATCTGATAAGAAACCAATTACCACTAGAAATCAACTGTGATTATGATGACACAATATTAATATATTTTACATATTTACAACTTGTAAATATGTGATACAAAACTTCGGTACTCTTAGTCAGGTCCTTAACTAAAATTGACCAACTTGTTACTGCAGTGATACCAGTATTAGGACCAAAATCCAGCATAGAGACCAAATCGTTTGGTCATCTGTGCATGTCTGCATAAAACGATTTCTTCCAGTTTCTTTCTGGAGCAACCGGAATCCAATTGAAATCCTAAGACATGGAATTGTTTTTCTCGTATTGATGTACATGACCTATCATATGCATGTTTCTCTAAACTTGAATATATCCATATTGAAAATCTCCTCATGACATAATCACATTAAATTACACATATTTTTATTTTTTTTATTTCGAAGATATAAAACACAACGTCCTATAAAAAATAGTTAGAATAGATGTAAGTAAACAATTATATAATTAATGTAAATTAAGATTTAATTAAGAAAATGCACAAAGTTTTCTGATGCAATGAAAGATGACTAAACATGATGGTAAAATCATAGGGTGCGTTGCTTAAGCAAATCGCTACGTTTCGCTTTGTGTCCTGGTACCAAAAATTTGATGTCACACACTCATTCCTTTTGTTGTTAGAAGGGTACCAGGACACATAGCGATTTGCTTAAGCAATGCACCCATAATGTCAAGATTGAAAGGTCGCGAAAATATATGACAATTGAAAAATACTGAAATTTCTTACTTTCCTTACCTTCTGTATGCAAAGAACAACATCCACATGGTGAACCATGCTTGCTTGAGGAAGATGAGTTCTTGACAAGACTGCTTGGTGATGTTGCACACCAGAAAGATCTCAATGTCAAACCACGTGTGGCAATGTGAGGTGCCGATAAAGCTTTACACAACGGACTGACGGACACTTTAGGTGATTTTTGCAACACCTTAGATGCAAGAGACATAATCGGTTGTCGCAATGCACTTGCCATCTTTTAATTTAATACTATGAAACTATTACTTAACAAGGTTTTTTCGCCCTTCCAAAATCAACCGGAACCGGAAATACTTAGATTCAATTTTTCCAAGTTCCACCAAACATCAGAAAGCACTATTTTATTGTAGCCACGCCTACCAAAGTTTTTCAATCCGCCCACTTTGTGTTTGCAGGACCATAAAACCTGGGGAATACTCTTAAAGCTGACTAGGTGAGGTGAACTATTTCTAAAAACAACAGATTAAAAATTGCAAAAATGAGAAAAACTAACCATTTTTACGAGTCTAAAATTTTTATACAGGCAGTGCTTTTTCTGTAATGGTTGAAACAAACATGTCTTTGACATACAGTGCAGGCCCGGGTTTACCGGGGGGCACAGGGGGCACGTGCCCCTCACCTGACCCCACAGATATTGACACTCATACAATGAAAAGGGCACAAAATCGGCACCATCAAAGCAATATCAACTCAACTTATAGATCAATTTTACTATAAAATCATTCATCCGATCTTTTAAAATAGATAATGATCTAAATTGATACATTTAAGGGACAGGTGTATTCCATGGACCCACCTATACATTTAGTGAATTTGGGAACGATTACATGGACCCACCCCTCAACTTTCTTAATAATGAATATATTTCTAATATGAAGGTACCGTTGGAAAGATGAGACAATATGCTTTACGAAAATGTAAACAAAATAAAAATCTGACGGTGATAAAGATATATTTATTTAAGTTGAATATGACTCATTTTTCAGCGATATTTTACCCCAAAAATATCGCAAAGATTCCATGGACCCACCCTTTATTTATTTTATTTCTCAACATATTTTTAATGCTTTTACATCATTTTAATGCTAAGGTAATGTAGTTTTCAAATATGTTTTACTTTTTAAAATCTGATTATTAAAACGAATTCTACGAGCATTCAAAGTTTGGTGTTATCTTTGTTAATTTTGGCGCGTATATTTTTGTTGTTGGAGCAAATGGACCCACCTTTAAAACATTTATTTTTGAATAGATATTCTTAATTGATATATCATTTGAAAGCTATGAACATGTCATTTTCAGAAAAGGTAAGATGAACAAAATCGGACGGCAGATTACTAATAAGCATGCATTTGAACTCAGCTACGTCCAGCCATGAGTGTATTGATCGTTATATAGATTTCCATACACAGATATTTAACCCCAAAAATATCGTAAGGATTCCATGGACCCACCCTTAACTCTTTTGTTACTCAATTTATTTCTTAAAACTTATTAACATTTCAAAGCTTAGATAATGTGGTTTTCGCGTATGTTTTAAATTTTAAAATCAGATAATTAAAACAAAAACTGGGCTTGTTTAAAGTTAGTGTATTATTTCCTATTTTTTCCGCGCATTTTTTTGTTGGAGTAAATGGACCCATCTTTTATTCTATTACTTATAAATGCATGTTTATAAGTAATATATCATTTAAAAGCTATGAGAAAGAATTTTTCAGAAATTTTATGTTGAACGAAATCGGACTGCTACTCATGGAGTTATATACATTTCAATACAACTATGTTCAATACAAAAACATGTCAATTATCGCTTATCATCCTGCATCAAACTTATTGAACACATTGGCAAATGTACCAATCTATATAAGCCATTTATTTCAATATCCTATAATATTTTTTTTAAAGCAAGCACAATATAATGTTGAAACTGGTTTCAATAAACTCACTTAAAAGCATTTGAATAGCACACCTACTGAACAACAATGAAGACATATAATATTGTCAAGTTGTCGTCAATCACAATCACATGGACTTTTAATGATCTTTACATAAACTTATAGGATGGGGGCCAAGTCAAATATGTAACATAAAAATGAACAATCAAATTTTGCATTTAAACATTATATTTGTCATGGAATCAGAGGTTAATTCAATGCAAATACATATTGCTTCAATGAGTAAGGTACAATGCCGTAAGACATTCCGAGCAGGATACATTTTATAAATAATAACATTTTAATAGGTTGCAACATTTGGGTGAATTACGACTTAAAAAGTATTTTTGTAGTTGTTCTAAGACAAAATTCAAATCCATAAATACATGTCATGTCGATTCTTATCTGAGTATTCTAATTAGAAACAGTAGCATATTTGATGACCTAAGGCTGAATATTTTATGGAATGTTATTTATCGTTGTCATGTTGTTGTGTCGAGTTGATTAAATCAACGACTTTATAGCCTTGATTTAATCAGTGTATTTTTGCATTGTTTAAATAAGACAGTTAAATTTGCTATACATTTGATAATAGAATTAAATTACGCGATGATACTAACTACAATTTTAATTGATATGACATCTTGACAGTTGTTAAAGACAATGTATTAGAGTTCTTAACTTGATTCACATACTTTTACAGTAAAATATGTTCTGATTCTTGGTAGACATAGAAATGTCGAATTTCAACATTGCGTCTTTGTTTAAAATGCAATATAAAAGCAAAAGAAAGCCTATACCATGTTCTATTAGCCTGTCCTTTCTATCGTTCGATTCGTAATATTTTTTCCAAAATATTCATAAATTTAATAATAATTTAATATATTCGTTTGACATGTGTTGATCATTGTATATAATTATTTCGATTGTTAAGTGACTTATAGACCCATTGGATCGGTTGTTCATGTATAAAATGCATTTGTATATAAGTATCTATCTATTCTAACAAGTAAAGAATATATGAAAAAAGTGTTTAATGTAAGGCTTTCTTTATATCTTTAGATTCATGGAATCGTAACTTTTTGAAATCTTTCTTTTACATTATATAATCATTTAAAAAAAGGCACTAACCTTTAAATTGTGTTTACTTTTAGTATGTCAGTGGTCATTTTTTCACAGAATATGGGTATAAATTTTTATTGTTATTATATAATTTTGCCCTTTTTATACGATTACAAACGTTTATTTAAACATTACATGTTCAACATTGTTTAACTAATATTATAGATTTTCGAAATCGCGGTATTTTAAAACAAGATAAAAATGGTACTATAATGGAAAATAATAGACGTAGTAAATTATTTATGTGACCTTGGAATGGTCTTTAATTATATAGGTACATTTGTTTTACACCAAACCTCTTTAACTAGTTAAAAATAAAGGCTTTAAATGTTTAATTAAATAATTTCAAGGATTTTTATGAAATGAGATAATAAAGTAATTTGTACTGAGCAATGTATTGTATAATATTAAACCACGTGTCAAGTGTGCTATCCTTAATTACATTCTTCAGTGATTACGTTCACAGTTCATTAATCATATGCAGTGTATATGACACTCATCAAAGATTAGTTAAAAAGGGGTCATAATAATGTAATAATCAACACAGGTCGTGTTAAATTCCAGTTTGTGATATTTTGCGTATCGATTGATTAATTATATTAGCTCATACATTGATATATCGAAACAACTTTTGAAAAATCGTAACTTTTGATAAAAATTGGTTTTATTAGTATAATTATAAGATAGCTTTTAGTTCTTAGTACTTCATTCTTTTTTGTCAAAAATATTCCTTTTGTTCACAGTGCTTCTAAAAATCTCGTAATCTAGCCATCGTTGTACTTATATTTTATTCGTAATTTAACAATACAAGTACTCACTTTTTAATTTCAGACAATTGTCGTCATGACCGGTGCAAATGATATTGGAAGAAAAATATTAACATGCTGTAATGAATGACAAGTTATTCCTGTCATTTTTGATTTATAAGAAAATTTAGTTTCATCATGAAATCACACGATTTATTGAACTGATTTTCTAAAATATCATATAGACATGAATAAATGAGGTACATGTAGATGTAGTAGTGTTTTTGTAATTAACTATTTATTCATGTTTATATAAATATATAATTTTATAAAGAATACATTTTACAATCAATTATCAGCAGTTTTTGTTATTCTTATCAAATGAAGTGTGACATACCAACTGATCAACAAGACAATAAAATGTACATTCGCACATGGCTGTGATTGGATTAAAAGCTAACTTGATTAGCGAATAATTGGATTAACTGTTAATTGGATTAGCGATTGATTCATTTATTGCTATGAATGAGCATTATTCAATAGTATGAAAACCCTAACTTAGAACGTACGAAGAAATAGTTTTCAAAAAAGTATTTTTATAAGTAAAACATGATCGAAAACTACATTTCTTGAGCTTTCAAATGTTGTTTGGGATACAAATTGTAGAGAAAAAACAATTCAGGGGTTGGATACATGAAATTGTATAAGACAGTTAGTATGAAATATAATTGCATTATGACATAAGTCTGTTGGTGCATTTTCTGACATGTTCAATGAAAATGCCATATTGTTGAATGTTCTGGGGTTGTTCAAATGCATGCTTATCAGTAACCGGCCTTCCGATTTTGTTAAAATTAACCGTTATGATATTTGAAAATGGATTTGTCAGAGCTTATAAATGATTTATCATCTACAAATATGCATTCTCAAATGATCAATTTAACGGTGGGTCAATTTGCTCCAAAAATATATTAAAGGTAAAATTTCGATGGGATATCTTACTTAAAATATCTATAGTTGACAGTTCACGTGCGCTGGATAGAGTTGTGTTCAAATGCATGCATATATATAACTACATATCCGATTTCATTTATCTTAATCTTTTTGAAAATGGCATTATCATAGCTTTCAACTGATATATTATTTATGAATATCCATTCATAAAAAATAAAATTAAAGGTGGGTCCATTTCCAATAAAAAAATATACAGAAAACATTGAACTTTGAACGTTTACAGAATTAGTTTTAATGAGCTGATTTTAATAAGTAAAAACATTTGCGAAAACTACATGACATTGCCTTTAAAATGATGTCCAGTTTATAAAAATATAATGAGAAATAAAAAAGTTAGGAAGTGGGTCCATGCAATCTTTGCGATTTTTTATGGGTAAAATATCGATGGGCTATAATACATATACAATATGTATAGTTGATAGTTCACTCGTGCGGGACAGAGTTGTGTTCAAATGCACGTTAATAAATTACTACATATCCGATTTTGTTCATCTTAATCTTTTTGAAAATGGCATGGTCATAGCTTTCAAATGATATATTATTTTTGAATATTGATTCATAAGTAAAAAAGATAAAGGTGGGTCCATTTGCTCTAACAAAAAAAATATAAGTGAAAAAATTATCACAAAATACATCTAAGTTTGAACGTTTGTAGAAATCGTTTTAATAGTCTGATTTAAAAAAATAAAACATACACGAAAACTACATTACATTGGCTTTAAAATGATGTAAAGTTTTTTTAAAATATATTGAAAAATAAAAAAGATAAAGGGTGGGTGCATGGAATCTTTGCGATATTTTTAGGGGTAAATTATCGATGAAAATGAGTCATATTCAACCTGATTTAAAATACATATTTGCCGTCAGATTTTAATTTTGTTTTCATTTTTGGAAAGCGTATTGTCTTAGCTTTCCAACAGTACCTTCATATAAAAAATATATTCATTATTAAGAAAGTTAAGGGGTGGGTCCATGTAATCGTTCAATTTTCTATAAAAAACATAGGTGGGTCCGTGGAATACATCTGTCCACATTTAAGCATCTCAGGGTACCCAGATCAGGCCTTATCAAGCGTTCAAATCAATGATCGTGCAAGTGTATGCTCCGTCTTTGCAGACACATCGATAGCAATAGCTATGTATATTGTCTATATTTCACCACAGGAGCTTGACATTTTATATCATACTATGAAAATTCCCCTGTGTTTTTATTATATGTAAGAGGGGAATTTTCGTAGTATGATATAAAATGTCAAGCTCCTGTGGTATGTGCATGTAAGAAGTTTCACGTTAATCCCTCCTGTGGTAGCAAAATTACTACATGTATGTTGCAACAGAAACGTTAACAAACAGGTGTGACTCCAACACCGATAATTACATAAAGGCCAATGCACAACTGAGGAGGGTCCCATTACTGCCCCAGCACATTATGTATACATAAAAATAATAATAATTAAAGTCTAGGTTTCATGCTAATACACGTTCACCAACTTTACAGTTATTACCCCTGTTCATCTGGTATCTATCTATCTTTCTCCCTTGGGAGTCATTTACTCTGCTTAGTGCAGCTGACAATATGGCCCAACAGAACTATACTACCTTTGCAGGTACCCTTTTACACAAACGTGGAGTTAACCAATTGCAGATAAATTTATTGCTCAAGGAAATTATCAGTGACCCTGGAGGGGTTCAAACCCAGTACCTCTCAATCCCTAAGCATTCATCCTACCACCAGACTACTGCTCCATTAAACTACATCATTACAACTAACTATACCATCATAGCTAATATATAATAATACAAATAACAACAAATAAGTAAATAAATTTATTTTATTGTGAAAATATCTTTATTTGCAGAGTTTTACAACATTAAATTTTTTGTTATGAAAATAGTGTTATATAATGGTAGTGTAAATATATTTCTTTTGTCAGATCTTTAATATATATTACATTTGCAGCTGTATATAATATTTAACATTATATTCTACAAGAATATCAATGATTAAACAAGTAAATAGTTCAGAAAGAAAATCATTGGCTTGGTACTACTACCTACTAGCAGTAGTGTGGGGGGGGGGCTAACACTGTGACATAGCCGCTTGTAAATGAATATGCTAGTACAACAGAAATTAGCTCCCCTTTATCATAATATAAATGTACAAAAAGCAGTTTTACAATAAAGCTGTAAATAGTTAGTAGGTAAAGTATAGAAAATGATGATTTTAGAAATTATATATATATATATTATATTTATTATTATTATTCAATGATAGAAGTAAAATTATACTTAAGTAAATAAACAGCAATTCAGTTAGTTTGGAGACAAGTAAATATTTAACCTTCAAACCAATGTAAAAACAGTTATTCTACTTCAAATCTGCACTCTTCTAGATCTACTAAAACAACAAAATATTCTTTCAATACAAAACACTATCAAGCAGTCATTGCTTTAAATTCATCCCAGGTTTATTATATTATGTATTAAAGAGCAAAATTATCAACTACATGTAATCCAACTATATGAAAATGAAATTAGTAATTTCCGCTAGCCGGAATCAATTTTCATGAGTTCTAGACTTTGGGCTCTTAACTTATATAAAAATATTAAAAAATTATAATAGGTTACAAAGAAGGCATTTTCTCATAGATATACAATACACAGAAATCTAATCCAGTTACATAGTAACAAACCACCTAGCTATCTCTAGCTGGAATATAAAATGGTTCACAACTTTCACTAAACAATAATCAACATTAACAATACTTTTATACAAATAACTCTTTGATCACAAAATGTTTCACATCACATGGTTTAATAGACAACAAATAGTATATAGTATAGTCATATAAAATACAGAATTGATCAATATTACAACAATCAATAGTCTCATACAGGTATTTGGGGATGTAACTACAATTATAAATATTTTTAATGTACATGCACACTATTTCAAAGTATACACATATGCCAACAGTCACGTCTGAACAGTGAACATCTCTGGACAAAGCACACTACAATTTTTAACACATTAAATTGACTGTGGACAGCAGAACCTGTGGTCTTCAGACAGCCAACTTCCATATTGTCTCCCAATCACTGTACATGTGTAATTAGAATCAGCAAACAAAACCACCACACCTGTACAGTGTATATGATAACCTATATTTGCTGGGCCAAGTTCATCAATATTTACAAAAGAAGCCACACCTACAAGTACCCATATCATTGACAAAGTAAGGTGTACAATTGAGAATTAACTTAATGAAATAATGTAACAGATGATAATAAAGGCTTGGGACTGTAAGATTTGTTAAAAGATGAGTCAGACCAAGTACAACATGTACCTCATACCAGATATTTAGACTTATAGAGTGACAACAGGTATAGAGTGTAGATAGAGTGTACTTACAGTACCCACCAAAACTTTGGAGACATTTTCATTTTGTAGGCTAACTGAATAGCTTTTATCTAAAATTTGATAGCCGTTAATATTGAAATGTCTTTTAGTTTTGCTTTTCTATTTGGTTAACGTTATAATTATAACTGATACTACAAAAATAGCATAGAAACTAGGTACTGGAAAATTATTACGATAAACATGGTTTTGGAGGTTTTGGGATGTCAGATGCTGAATCTTGTAGATGTGTTGCATTCATGTTTTTCTTCTTCATTCTATCACAAACCATACTTAAATATATTGAAAATTTTGATTCTACTAAAATAATCATAAAAATTCAAGAATTGTATCACACCGTATCCGGTCAGTAACTGACTGTGTAACGAATTTATCTTACCGAGTACCCCCATCTGAGTAGAAAAATAAGGTTTCGTCAGCGCTATCATTTATAAATTTTGTTACTGACTGGATATTAGAATCTACTGACCTAATATGGGATAATACATGGTCAGCACGTGACCGCTCTCGGCCAATGAAAAACTAGTATTCTGTACCAGGTAAGATAAACAGCCTTACAAGAGGCTGACAAGGGTATAAGTTGATGATACAGAGGTAGGTGGAAGAATGGTATAAGAAAACATTTCATGACCTAACTCTATTGAAGGTTTGTAGGTTCTGTCTGAGAATGGGATCATTGATTGCTGGATTAGTACTTGAACCATACTAGCTGAGCTAATTAGGTAGGAACACATTGTATCAGCATTTTGAATTATGAACTTATCTTTATTTCAAGCTTGGCAGACATAATAACTGAGATACAATGTATTTTATCTTTTATAAATGTCTGTTAGGACACTAGTAATGTAATGGCTAACAAAGAAATAAGTTAAAATACATGACTGTATTGTGTAGTTGATTAAAAGTCAAAACAAGTGACAAGCAAAGATTTCGTTTTACAGACAGAGAGGTCAGTGTTCTCGATCCCTCTTGATTTACAAAAATATTTCCAATATTCTTTGGTTGTACGTCGACAGAAAATATTTGGATTCTTTCTTAAAGGGAACTGAATAATGTTTCAAGTTAAATCTTAATAAATAAAATGTGGCTATATATGATGTATTATGAAGGGAAAGAAAACAAGACAACCAGTTAAAATTACAATCAACAACAAAATATTTCATAGTGATATTAAAAGTCCCCAAGCATTATCTAAATACTACTGTTAACATATTATTTTTTCTTCATGGCCGTGGCGTAGCGGTTAGCATGTCTGACTTCAAACCCGGAGATCGCAGGTTCGAGCCCGATCGCGGTAGGTCATGCCCTATACATGAGTTGTCGACCTCGTGGTAGGGTAAATTAGTACTGGTGATAGAAAAGTGTCCAGGAAACCTATAGTAGGAAGAGCTGGCCGTCGTATATATGACCTTAATATGTGTTGAATACGACATTTAAAAAAAATATTAAAAAATATTAAAAAATATTAAATATTTTTTCTTAAATACAGGGCAATCAACTAGGACTATATGATTACAGTAATTTTCACAAGTCTGAATCAATTATCACCAGTCCTAGGCTTGGAGCTAGTTGCTTGAGAAGCTGACTGTAAATATGCTATACATATATCAAATTCGTTTTATGTTTGTATAATACTTGTATAAGGAAAATATTTTATACAATGAAGGGAGACAAATATGTAATTCATTTTAAAAATACCAAAGGGAGATAATTGGGTTAAATTGACTTCAATAATAATCTAAAGTTGTAAACATATGGAAATAATTCAGATCTTCTTCACATATTCAGAAACGAGACAAAAATATATCAAGGGCTGGCTGAAACACTATTGAAACTCCATTTGAAAATAAAGAGAGTAACAATAGTGTTTTTGTTCAGCCTTTGATATGAACATAGATGTAAACAATACAAAACAAGAGGAATGTATGTAAGTATAGGGTAATATAGATAAGACATGTAAAAATTTTAACAGTTGTATATAGCTAGAATAAAACAACAACTAAAAGCTCAAACAAATAACAAATTATCTCTAATGGTGATTATTCTTAATCAGTATACCAGGGATCATCATCCAGCTCTTTTCTCTCCTTAATGTAATTATCTGTCACTTCTAAATGCAGAAATAATGCCTATTTGTGTTCCCGCATGCAAAATTATTTTGAAAAAAAATCAACCATCCCTATTAATGCCCCCAGTTCTCTTTTGGGTTATCAGCAATTTTTTGGGTTCCAAAATAATCACTTTCACTACAAAACTAAGAACTAAAACTTTCTATCATATATATATCTGATTATTATGTGAAAACATTAAATAAAGAAATTAAAACATTGCTTTAAACAAGAGAAAAAATGAAACCAAATACAACTTCGGAGAAATGGAAAACGAACATTCTAGAAAGAATAAACATATTAAAGCAAAAAACTAATTTATTGAAGATATCACGAGAGACTAAACTGTTGGATGATTGAGACATTCAAAGTATTATAGCTTGTTCTTGGGTGATAAGACATAATTTTTTAAAATCCTGAAATTCACAAGTTTCATGATTACGGTACAAAAGCCTTTGCATACAAAAAGAACCCTTTTTCAGGAACAAAACATTTCTGAACTTTAAGACCAGTATATTTGGATATTATATTTTGATAAATAAAATATTATGCAGTGTAACAGATCATTAATATGTATAAAAAATGTAAATACATGTATAGAATAAAGCAATAGTTTGATTATGATTTTATAATTAAAGCTAGTTAACTTTTTGATTATAGACATACATAGTAATCATCATTTAGACCCTGTTTTTACATTTATTTAGCTAAAAGAAAACAGCAACAAAAGAACAATCTACTATATTAGTTTCCCAGGGCAACCAATTTATAGTTTGAACAACCAAAAATTTATTTGATATAGTGCTAGCTGCTAAAATGACTTGTTTGGGCAACCACTTTCTTATCCTAATTTTGTATATTGAAAGAATATCACAAAAATTAAAATATTTTAGAATAGAGTAACACACTTTTTGATCAGTGGCATTAATAAAACTTTGCAAAAAATAAGCTTTTGTATTTCCAGCAGAACAATAAAAAAACTTAACAGTAGTGGCATGAACTGTTTATAAAATTCAATAGATTGATAAAGTTTGCAGTGTTCATGGAATGACTTTGTTCACTAAAATATCAAAAACAAGAAACAATTTGCTAAATTGATAAAAAAAAACATTAAACAAGTAAACAATATATAACTAATAAAAAATATGAAAATAAAAAACAAAACACTGGTCTACAAAAGTAACAACAACATTCATTATAAACATAAAAATAAACAACTAGCATACATTACAAGCATCGTAGTCCTCCGATGATAACTTGACCACCATTTATAACTAAACATTCATTACCAATAGATACACATTAAGAGTAAACACATGAGTGCATTAAGTATTTACTTTTTTTATACATGGGAAAACATAGAATTATAAAAAACATCATAAAATACCCTATAGTAATATCAAGATTGTTAGAAAATAATAATTATATCAAAAAGTCACTATTACTTATCAGTAAAATGTCTGATGGTGCATTCCCAGCAAATGTATCTCATTTATTAAAAAACCAAACAGAATTTAAGTCCATGGTCAAGTTTACATCAGTAGAGCACATACTAATATCAACCTATTATGATTGTAATGACAAGTGAATAAAAAAATAAAAACAAAATGAACACTAAGTAGAGTAATCTCTCTGTGTAATACAATTATAAATTATTTGAACCAAAAAACATGGAGCCAAGAAAGAAGTAAGGAAGTCACAACCCAGCACTGTTTTGTGTGAGCTAAGTACAGTTTTGTTCCAAGGTAGCAAGATGTATCGTGAGGGACCAGAAAATCCCTGGTTTATCGATTCTGAGACTGATTTTTTTATCTTGGACCGATTGAGATTTCAAAATCTTGAAAGTAATTGGTCCGGGAAAAACTCACAAAATTTGATCTCAAACTTATAATTTCCTTATTTTTCGTGACATCAGGAAATATCAGAGTGTTTAAAATGTATTCAGTTCGCAGAAATAATTGCTACCTAGTGCTACATTGCAGCTAACTATCAAATAGAAAATAACAATGTAGTGATTGGTAAGTATACCCTTACACAACTCGCTCCTGTAAATAGAACATTTTTATCAATGTGCACTAGATATACATGCACCTACAAACAAGCTTTCCCAATGTATATATTTTTGCATTTACATAATAGAAAAGTTAATGAAAAACATATTTCAAAGTTGGGTAATAACCAAAACAAAATACGATGTAAAATGACAAGTTTATAATTCATTGATCAACAATATTTGTAAAGATAATGAAGCAAATATATTATGCACTGTTATGTTATATTTGAATTGAGCTGTCATTTATTATAAAACTTGGCACAACAGTCAGAAAGGTATAATTAAAGCCCCTATACCATGAAACATTAATTTACATCAAATATGAAAACTGTCTTAACCGTAAACCGGTCTATGAAGCTTTTTTTAAATATCATGTATTAGAGACACTATAAACATGTCTAAAGGGTTTGCTTTCTAAATCCAACATCGCTATTAAGTAATGTATAACAATACTTGATCATACTTAGTTAAAGTAATCACAACTTATTTAGTTGATGTCAATTAAAGTCCTTTTTCAGAATCAATTTACATTCACTATAAAATGCAAAAATAAAACATAAACAAATTCTTAGTGGAAATGACTTGACGAGTAATTATGACTAATATAGCGCTTTTCGTTCAAATCTAAAATTTTACTTTCAGTGTTATTATTTCATTTTTTTAGTTCATGCACTTTGTTAAATCTTGATATAGGGGCTTTAATATAAAACAACTTATAACTTGGCACTAACTTGTTAGGTATGAATATCAATATATCTAGTTGGTCTATCAACTTAGCAAATAAGAACTACCAACAAAAATTAACAGTAGTTCTGATAAATCTAGTAAAGACAATCATATGAATGTAAGCAAAAACTATATAACAGAGCCTTTAATATAAATAAAACATAATCCAAAGTGGTAGTGTTAGAGCAACTACCCATCACAACAATAGAAAGAATATTTCATAGAAAATCCAACTTTAACAACATTATGTAAAATGATTGAAATAATAAAAAAAATAATAATGCCAGAAAATAAGGTCACTTTGATCAAACTTTAAAGCTTTCAAATAAAACATATATTAATTATCCAATGAAGTATATTTGTAATTTATTTGCTAGAAAAGTGATCGTTTTAAGTAAGTTAAATGTTAAGCATTAAGTTAAAGCATTTCTACTCTACAATTTCTATAATCACAAATATGTATGTAAATATCTACAATTTATTTCAAGATATGTCATTCAATGAGCATTTCCAAACAAATTGGAGTCCCAACTAATCCAAAACAACACTAAAGGCTATCCAAAATAACATAGTAACACTAATGGCTAACATCATTTTAACAACTGTATATTGAAGGATAAAGGCAAAATAGACTTGAATTTTCCAGTGTCTATATTTAGCAATATCAAACAAGTTCTAAATATGCTGGGTTTAGAATTCAGCCATTTGAGAGATATATATTCTATTATTACAGGAATATTCTATGTTGATACAGCTATATTTGTGGGTTAAGAATTCAAGCTATCATAATTGATTGCAATATAACAAAAATTAAACCCATGAAAATTTTGCACTATACAGTATATTGGTTTTATATTATATATGAGGCCATTTTTCCTTCTCCAATTTTATTTATACATTGCGCATACAATTTAGAACTGTTTTACACTAACACTATCAGTCTAAGGTCTATGACTACAAAAATGAAAAAAATCTTCAAAATGAGCAACTCCGGAACTCTCTCATATCACACAAATAAATGGATTAATTTTTGTAGAACTTTGATCATTAATGACGGATTTCTATTTCTAAACAACTACTCTGTGATATTTTGAAACAATGAATGGTTTGATATAAATACTCAGTGATAGTTAACAATGACCTTTTCATGAAACAAATAAATATAAGGCCACAACAAATTGATCATATGTTCTATGGATTTGCTCGCACCTTAATTTTGACGGTTTTTACAAAAAAAAATTTTTATTTCCTCGCTCGCTCATAAAAATTTGGTCAAACTGCTATATAAAGCAAGTGAATATAGACTTTTTAAAAAAAATTTCTTCGCTCGCCCCATTTTTTTCCCCAGAAAAATCTGTAGAACATATGATCAACTTGTTGTGGCCTAATGCAAACATTGCCCTCCAATAATCTCTTTGAATCAATGAAATCTTGAGAAAATTGATCAAGCATACTGCAAATAGAGGGTTAACTACAAGACTGTAGTAACTCGCTCTTTAACACAATGCACTTACTTCAGTCTAGCGGGCAACCCTCAAAATAATTGTTCTATAATTTAAGCTTGTTCATGTAAAATAATTGATACACTCAATAAAATGTTGTCTTTGGAATTTGCTTACAGATAGATAACTTTAGAGTATATTTTGTACAGGAAAATGTGAATTGGTTCATTTGAAAACAGGATTTAGTCAACAGACTAGGAGGACATTGTATGTGTTTCATGTTCATTGCGTATGGATAAATAATGAAATAAAGACTTGGTCCCTTGGTCAAAATGATACAAAATGAAAAATCGTTGTAAATTAACATACATGTATAAATTAGGGTTTTGGGGTCAAAATGTATATACTTATCATTTATACTGCCACACAGTGGCAATTATTTCATCATCAATCAGTCAATTAATTTGTTAAACTGAGAAGCTTGTTCATATTAACTCAAGATAAATGAATACATTATGTCATAGTACAATAACTATACAATGGGTAGTCTATCTCCTTATAAGACAAAGCAAAAATTCATTGTTTTTGTAGTCTGAAGCCTCTAGACATTTCCTTGATAAGTATGCTCCTTGCAAAGTTGGGAATCTCTAGCATAGGTATCCAGTCCAAAACCCTGCACATACACAGCAGTATGATCAAAAACTTGAATGTAGCTAAGTCAATTTCTTAATACATGTAATAATGTATATCATATCAAAAGTTAATATGAACAAGCTGTACAATATAATAATTATGTAAAATATGGGACTGTATACACAGACAAGTGTCATAAACATTTACAGTAAAGTTCCACTATAAAGACCATCTTAGTTATTGCAAAATCATCACATTTTTATGATTTTCATGTCCCAATTGTTTAATAGAGGACAAAAATGTCCTGATAATAAGACCATTCCACAATTAAAATAATTGATTTTGATGGCCCTAATAGTGGCACTTAACTGTATAAATCAAGTACCAATAATATCTTTATATTTTCATTCCACAAAATATTTACATCCAGTTTAACAAATCTATGTTCATAAAAATTGAACTTATAACATTATATTGAGACGAAAAAGTTTAAAGTCAACATAGGAACTATTTTCATGGTTCAGTGAAAAACTAATTCAACAACATGGACTAGTTATGCACTGAACCACTGAAAATGCTTAACACTAAGAAACAATCCATTAGTGAACAATACAAGGCCAGTGAAGTTACATATCTCAAATTCTTTAACTATATGTAAACTTAACTATTATGTTACATAAGACATCTTATAAAAAATGACGAAAAACTTTCACAACTATCTTCAATTTGAGTTCCAGCTCTACAAGGTTGTAAGTATAATGGCAGTAACAAGAACTTACTACCTTAAAGAAGTGTGACCCCAGATTCACAAAAAACTCAACTTAAGTATTCAATCAAACTAAGATTATATCACTGAAATAAGTGACATTATGCCGGACTTCCCAATTCTAGATATTCATAATTTGTTCACCAATGAAAGCATTAGTGTATACTTGGACAAACATAGTCACATGTCTTTGGACAAAAAAGATTACTTTGTTAAACAAATTAGCCATTTGTCTAAGGGGTTGATTATAGTTGCCTCAGCCTAGTGTCAACTGTGAGAAAAGTGACAGTACTGACTGAATAGTTACAAGAATATGTCTTTGAATAGATATTGAGATAACAACTCAAGTGTTTTTAGTGAAAACTCTTATCTGAGTGAAAACCCTTATTTAATTAATTATTACTTGTGCAAAGTAATTAAGTGGAATCTCACTCAATCTCCGTAAACAGATATCCTGTAGAGCATAGTCGTACAGGATCTCTACTTTCTCAATGCAGGGTCACATTGAGATGACCTTTGTCGACTCATCAATGCGTAGCTTTTATCTAGACGAAACACTATTAAAACATTTTGATTTTGTAATTTCTATTTTTAGACCAAGGTTTGCAAGCTAATTTTACAGTGGTATTATTCACAGTCTGCCATTGGACGGCTCAATTTAAATTGCGTGATGTGGACGATGTAAACAAGTTATGTATCATAACAATTTCGTCTTTAATATTATGATGAGAAGGTCACTTGAACGTGACCTTGGTTTGAAAAAGGCCAGATCTAAATTAGCAAGTAGGCGAGCGGAATTTTTTAGATCAGGTTTTAATCAGATTGAATCTCACTATGACTGAAAACTCACACTGAAGTATTTTGTGAATCCAGGGTCAGGAGCCCTTAAATTCTGAAACAATATAATACTTTCTAATATAGGACAGTTTCTCTTGTAAATTTTTTAATACATTGTTCAACAACCATTAATACAGATGAGGCACTGTTATCTATAACATTAATTAAATCTTCACTTTCTAAGGAACCAATCTTTATCTCTGAATCTGACACGCCTTCATTCTTAACACGTCGTATTACCTGAAATATATTAGATATTGAAAAATAATGGAAATATCAACAAATTTGAAAGCATAAAAATATTGGAAACAAGAAACAGGAGCAGTCTACAGAGAGCTTTTCCTGAAGCTCTTGTAAACAAAATCGTATTATTGATATGCAATCCCATTGGTGAAAATTAATAGTGGGTACTTTTATAGGTTGAAGTTATAAAATTTACACACAAATTGTCTAACTAAGAAGTTATAAGTATATAAGAGCACAATCCAATCATGAAAAGATTACACCACTTAATATTTGTCCTCCAATGGTGACCCCTTAAATGAAACATATTAGGTACATGAAAAACATCAGAAATATGAAAAATAAATAAAGCATAGTAATGTTGGAAATATGAAAAATATCGGAAATATAATTTTCTTCTTCTTGAACCGTTTATCTAATCTGTTCCTTCAGTTGAAGCATTAAAGGGTGCATCATTCTGCTATAAAAAGTCTCCATACCAACTTTTGGTCAAAGTCCATTTATATAGCGCAAAAAATTATATAGTCTATATATTCGATTGCGCTTCACAATTAATCACATAGAATACACATTTAATGAAATAAAATCAGTTTAAAAACATATCACATTTATTTATGGAATTTAGAGAATAAATAAGTTTTAAGATCTTTTCTGAATTTATCTTCTGTTGATATGGATTTTTGTTCATGTGGGAGAGTGTTCCACCATTTTGGGCCAACAACACGAAATGACCTATCAGCTATCTTGGTCCTATTTCTTGGAACAGCTAGCTGAGTACTACCAGAGGATCTTAAGTTGTATGTGCTGTTTGAATAACTGAGAAGCTCTGTTAAGTAAACAGGCACAGTTTTGTTGATAATTCTGTAGACAAGTACTAAAACTTTAAACATTATTCTTGCTTTAACAGGCAACCAATGAAGAGTTTTTAAGATTTTGAGACTGGAAATGTCAAATGAAGAATTAGTTACTATTCTAGCTGCATGATTTTGAACTTTCTGTAATCTGTCTATTTGATATGCTGGAATATCTGTTAGCAAACCGTTGCAGAAATCTAAATGGGAGTGAATTAAACCATGAACTAACGTTTCTGTTGACTTTTGTGAAAGATGTTTGCGAATTCCTCTGAGGTTATGTAATTGTACATGAGCAATTTGACATTTCTTTCTGATGTGACTATCAAAACTTAGAGTATTTTCCATCAAAACACCAAGATCTCTTACGTTTTCAACACACTTAACTGTAGTTCCACCTACCACAACCAAACAGAACAATAGGAAAACAAATAAATTAAACAAATGCTTACCTCAAATCCCAGTCCACATACAGACGTCAACTTTCTTTCTGGACATTTATAACATACTAATAGTTTATATATTGTGTTAGGAAATTTACAATTATAAAAATAACCAGTTAATGATTTATGTAAACTTTGGAATGCGAGGTCAGCTTCAAAATGGATCAGATGTCCTGAAAAACAGAAAAGACAAAGCAGGGTTAGAACAAAAACAAAAATTAAGAACATTATATTTTAAAGTAAGTAAGTACAGTGGAATCTCGGAAAACCAAACCCTCAGAAATCCGGAATACTCAAAATACCGAACCATTTTCATGGTCCAAAAATTGTATAACATTTTCATAGATAGTGCTTGTTGATATTAATGCAAAAATTTTAATTTTGGGGTTAATGTATTTTTGGATATCGATAACTTAAGGTGGGTCGGTACCTTACTCGCAGGGAAAAACGAAAAAAATATTTTGTTCACCGATTATTATAAAAGTTGGTAGGCAGATACCTTCATGCTTCTTGTTTGTTTTTCTGGTAACCTTAGCGACGTTGTCGTTTTTTTCACGACGTCATGGACGTAACAATGGTTCGCGCTAAAAACAGGCATGCAAGTACATTAAACCCACGTATTTGAGATATTGAATGTCCGAGGTCAATGATTATTATACCGAAATGTTTCTGAAATATTGTTGCATACAATCATTTTGTTCCGATTATCCAAATATCACGTCATTTGTAAAGATTGTACATTTCATCACTGAATTTAGGGTTTTCACGTCCAAAAGGTTTCACCAATTGCCGAGTTATAATGGTTATTTTCATATTAAAGCAGAACGGTGGTCAAATTCTCATCGCGATTTTTGAAATCTACGCACTTTTTGTGTCATTTTAATGAAATAGAAAAGGAAAGTGAATGTTCTCAGTTTTTCACAATATCGCTTTCAAAGTAAAATTACCTTCATTACAACGACGTTCATATAACGTTACGCTGACGTTGTGATTAAAGCATTTGTCGTAAAAATAAGTAGAAGCGGATTTTGATTGACTTATGTTAAATTAATTTTGAACAGGTCAGATGCTGAGTGTCACAAGAAATTAATTAAGAACTGGAAAGAAACTACAAAATTTAATTTACAAGAAAATTACATACATAACTCAAAATTACAACGTCAGCGCAACGTAATATTAACGTCGTTGTTTTGAAGGTAATTTTACTTTGAAAGCGATATTGTGAAAAACTGAGAACGTTCACTTTCCTTTTTTATTTCATTAAAATGACACAAAAAGTGTGTAGTTTTCAAAAATCGCGATAAGAATTTGACCACCGTTCTGCTTTAATTTGAAAATAAACGTTATAACTCGGCAATTGGTGAAACCTTTTAGACGTGAAAACCCTAAATTTAGTGATGAAATGTACAATCTTTACAAATGACGTGATATTTAGATAATCGGAACAAAATATTTGTATGCAACAACATTTCAGTAACATTTTGGTATAATTATCTTTGTCCTCGGACATTCAATACTTTAAATATATGGGTTAATGTACTTGCATGCCTGTTTTTAGCGCGAACCATTGTGACGTCCGTGACGTCGTGAAAAAAACGACAACGTCGCTAAGGTTATCAGAAAAACAAACAAGAAGCATGAAGGTATCTGCCTGCCAACTTTTATCATAATCGGTGAACATAATATTTTTTTCGTTTTTCCCTCCGAGTAAGGTACCGACCCACCTTAAGGAATCACCTTTAAAATCAAACATTAGTAATCACATTAATTAGTTGGATGCTACACACCAAACATATCTGAGTAAAACCCGATATAAAATTATCTGCTCACATACTCGCTTATTTTAGATCCCGCTATTTCTTTATAAGGGTCACGTTCGGGTGACATTTTATCATTATTATATTTATGATGCAATCATTATGTCTAGCAAATTGTTTACATTATCTACGTCACACAATTTGAAGAGCCATCAAATCACAGCATGTGAATAACACCCCCGTCAAATAAACTTGCAAATTTCTGTCTAAAAATAGAAATCATGCAATCAAAATGCTATTCACAGCGTTTTGTCTAGAGCTACACATTTATTAGTCCACACAAAGGTTATCTCGACGTGACCCTTGGAGGGACCAGAAGAGATCCTATACAACAGCGAAAAAGGACTGATTATATATGTAACAATTAGTATTTGAAAATTATTTATTGAGAACATACCTTTGTATCCAAGGAAACCATGAGGTGGCCGAGTCATCTTTGTCAATGCCCATAGTAAGATATATTCTAACTGTACTTTCTGATTACGACTAAATTCTGGTACAGATAAAACTAATTTATCTCTTTTATCAATGATGATCTTCTCTGTCTTCATTACTGGTGGCATTGGTACAGTGACAATACCTTCAAGTATAGTAAGGATTTATATAGCTTTATATAGCATCTTGCATCATATAGGATTATACAATGAGTGCTGTCCAATATGTTAGGATTGGTGAAGCATGTGAGCAGCTGTCAGGAGCAGCAGTCCAGTGGTAGAAGGAGAGCTAAGGGATCAAGAGGTCCCAGTTTGAAATTCCTCAGGGGCACTGCTAATTTTATTGAGCAAAAAATTTACCTACAGTTGTTCCACTTTACCCATGTTTACGTGGGTTCTGAAAGGGTCACCTGCTTAAAGATGATTTCAATGATTTGTGGTTATCGTACAAAATTGTGAGCTCAGTTGCATGTGTTCATGGAAGCAGACTTTAAACTACACTTAAATTTAACATCTCATATCATGTGAGGACTACACCATGAGAACCCTTCAAAATTAGATCTGTAAAGGGTGTTAATGCCTTAGTATATCCAATGTCTAACATACTGGACAGCACAAGGGACATTAATTTTGTCTATAACCAATGCCCAACTACTTTTCCAAAAAGGTTGGCAACTTCACTTTTTACATTTCTTTTTACCCATATAGTACTTCTACACAGGGAACTAACTTCATCCTGGGAGGAGGAAAATCAACATTATTGTCTGATTTTATGAGAGTTGTGGCTGGAAATCAAACCCTTATAGCTGGATTTGAAATTCTCATCTTAATCACAGCTTCCAGAACCTGCAATGCATGCTCTAAGTTTTCAATTTTAATACCTACATGTATAAAACTCAAATAAATAGAAATTTCTACAAAAAAATTTAACCAAGAAAGTTATACTATTTTTCATCCACTTACCATGTACAGCATTTGTAGATGAAATATTCTTTAACTTTGCTAGTGGATATTTTTCACCATGTAAACTGTTAAGCTGTGTTTCTGATAAAATCTTAGACACAGTAGGAGGCATATGATATAACTAGAAAGATATAAACAAATATCAAATAAAATAAGAACAATGTAGAATTAAGAATATCTTTTACAACACTACAGTGTAGTGACCTTATGAAGAACTTTGATATTCAAAGACTAATACATGTACATAAGCTGTTATCCAGAACTCAAAAATTGAAATTTTCTACCAACACCAAATATGAGATAACATTACAGTTGCCTAGCCAATAGGATATACAAGCAACCAGCATGATTCCAAGACAAGAGCACTATACATAAGGCTGTCATGATACGCCAGAAGTGTACCGTAATATATATTGCAATACGCTGACATCGTATCGCGATACGTACCACGATATATTGTGGGCTTTTAGATTAGTTGTTCATTCGCTGTATTTAACAGAAAAATTGCAAATCTTATTTGCATTTACTGAAAGAATCTAGCCTTACTATTTACGGTCATTTAAGACTGAGACGCGCCCCAATCGGTTCAATTCTTGCAACTTCAGGTTAGATGGAATGAACAATGGAAAAACTGATGTTTCGCTACTGTTATTTTGCAGGGGGAAGATTTTTTTTCTAATGAAATAAAAAAAAGTCTCGCCAAATACCGGTACATTAAAATCGTACCATGGTACATATTGCTGCAGATGCATATTGCAATATACTGGTATACCGGTTTATCGTGACAGCCCTAACTATACATACACATTAGGTGTATGTAACACAAAAATGATTGATTTTTACCAAAGTTCAATAAGTGGCAAGTTTTTTACTCCACAGATTTACACCACAATTTTTTTAGTTGACATAGAAGTTAAAAAGTCATAATACACTATAAATGAAGATGAAGGGAAGAAGTCACACCCATGGGGTCAGCAGATAACGCACCCTTACAGAGCTAGCTGACTGGCCCTTATAAAACATCAAATCATAATCTTAGTCATTGTCAAAATTTATTTGTACATACTAAATCTAATAAACTTACCCCAAGCACTCTATCAAGATGATAGGTTATCAGGTGTGCTACATGAAAGTTATATGGTCCTACTTCAGCTATAAACTCTCCTCTCTTCAAATTTAAAGCATTTTTCTCAAATTCAAATTTAAATCTTCCACCATCTACCATGGCTGGTGTAAGAGATGACAGACCTACATATCTATCTATACTTAAAGCTTGAGCGTAAGCTTTCCAGTCTTCCTCCTTGATACCTAAAAAAAAAATACAAGAAAAATACTAAATTACAATAAAGTTCAGCTATCAGGATCATCTAAATCAATGGTCTTGATAGAGAAATGGACTCTTTTCTTTCATTATACAACCAATTATGAATACAATGTACTTCATTAAATAAACAGGCCAGTTGTAATATTGAAATGTTATGGACTTTTTGACAACAATGCCATATTGTAAAGTTCTACAATAAGGACAATCAAAATTGGTAATCTTAATAGGGACTCGAAATGAAGCATTTGGTACATGAAATCATCAAAACCAATTACCTAACTGGTATTAATAGCAGAACTTTACTGTACACATTTTTACACATTATAAGATAATTGTTGTAACAACTTATTTTTCTGCACAAACAAATAACAAGAACCTTAGGGGTTTTGGCTTTGGAGTGGACAAAGGAAAAATAATTGTCACTGTGGTTTTAAAAGGGTTTTAGAGTGCTAACATTTTTTTCTAAACTCTGTGTTTCATCACAATGATAAATTGTAAGCTTTTTATCAGAACAAAAACTTTTTCAATTTAAGATTTCATTTTCAATTGTATGCACCTGACTAAATGTGTTCACGAAGCTAAACTACTGATAGTAAAAATAATAACTTCACTTACCTTTTAAACCAAGATGTGTAAGAAGTCTGTTTTCTCTACGAGATCTAGCACTTTTAGTAGAATTACCAACTTTACTAAGACATGATTTTACATTAACTACAGTATTAGGACTGTCTGTCTTCACCGTGTCTCGTTCTTTATTGATAGCTTTGTTTATATTAGGATTAACTTTATTGGTCAACTTTTGTTTCTTTTTATATAATGTAGCTCCATGGTTAGGGTCTGGTTGATCCTTCTCCCCAGAAGATTTCAACACGGCTGTCATCAGATCTAGAGAAGAAGAAATAAACAGTCCTGAGTCACATTTCAATATGTTGGCGCAAAACTTGTCTACATTTTTATTATATTTTACATGTATTTAGACTAGTTATGCACTGGCCCTCTAATTCTAATACCTTTGTTTGTTTGTTTGGGTTTTATGGCGCACCAACACAGAAAGGTCATATTGCGCCGAAGGCAATTAATGATACTATTAATTCAAACGAAATTGATGATCTAAAGCTCTATATCTTATTATATACATTTATTTACTTCAAAAAGTTAAGTATCGCATATGATGGTACAGACTCAAAAAGTTCTTTAAGTGAGTTAACTTTAAAATGATTGTCTTGGATGTATTTAAGATCCTTACAGTCAAGGAGAACGTGTTTTACATTGAAATGCTCGTCACATGGTATACACTTATTCTAATACCATTGCACAAGTATAAAAACAGGGTCCTCCAAAAGTTGTTTGACAAACAAAATTAATTTTGAGTTGAACTGATTATGTATACTGCAAGTAAATTTGCTATAATCAGATTACTTACATAACATAATCTGAATCATATGTTAATAAACTAACTAAGGCCACAACAAGTTGATTATGTGTTCTACGGATTTTTCTGGAAAAAAATGGGGCGAGCGAGCAAGCGAAAAATAAAAAAGTCTTTATTCACTTGCTTTATATATAGCGGTTTGACCAAATTTTTATGAGCGAGCGAGGAAATAAAAATATTTTTTTGTAAAAACCGTCAGAATTAAGGGGTGAGCGAATCCATAGAACATATGATCAATTTGTTGTGGCCTAAAGGTAAATTTTGGAATTTGCCAAGATGAATCTTTATATCTTTTTATATGGATACCGTATTTTGACGTATAAAATACGCACTTTTTTTCCTCCAAATCTGACTTCATTTTTTTGATGCGTGTTTTATCCGTAAACAACGAAAATTCGCCGAGTCATAGACGAAAAATCGTCAAAATTTGCAAATGGCGTATTATTAAAAAAGGGAAGTAATTCTGTAAAACCCGGACTATGTACGGGTTAATGATAAAAACTAGCGATCGCGCTATTTGATCTGCCGATGTTTCTTTCATTGTAACGTTGTGAATGTTGTTTGTTAATTCATAATAAATTTTAATTTAGAAGTTAAATTATTAATAATTGCTTTCCATGTTTGTTGTTAATTTGTGTTCGTTTGTATAAATTTATGGTATATGTTTAATCAAGCAATAACTCAATTTTACTTCCCAAGCGTCATATTATATGATGTGTGAAAATCAATCAGCGAACAAAAGGATTAAATTTTTTAATATACAAACTTGACACATGTCAATTGTTATTATGAAAGCATTGCAAGTTGGCAGTTAATTAATGCATAGAAGGTCAGGCTATGACGGATAATTGCACCTTGTTTGACAGTTTGAGTAAACTTAATTGTCGTCAATAAAAGGTATGTCAATTTGAGATGCTCTCATTATCAAACAATTGCCAAACAGTTTATTGTACTAACATTTTTTATATTTATAAATATCAATAAACGATCTCATAAAAAATAGGCATATAATTCAATTCTAATGTGTGATTTAACAAAAGTTTAACAATTATATCAATGTGTGTCTGCTCTTCGTATCTTTGAACTTAGTAACGGCGTGTCGGCTTCTTTGATGTTTTACCGTCAACCTTAATTATATAGTGACGGTCGATGTCTTTGTAAATTATGAGACCTGTTGGTCGGTTTTAAGTAAATAGAAAAAAAATAAAGATTAGTGTACATGGGTGAAAGTTTTCAGGACTGATCCTGAAGTTCAGGATTTTTGGAGCAGAGAAAGGGTTCTTTCCATATGGAAATGTGGCCTTAAAAACATGAAATTTGGAAATTTCAGGATTTTGAAAATGTTGAACTTTCACCCATGAGTGTATAAAAATATACATTTTTGGAAAGACAATTAAATGATAGATTCATTGATAACAATTTTATTACTGCGATTTTTAATTAAAAAAAATACAAGTTAAAGACATGCTTGTAAAAAAAATTATGCACTGTTAATAAATGAATTTAACTGAAAAAAATCAATGCGACTTTATCTGATAAGGTCATAGAATGAAATGGGTTAAAACACAGATTAAAATTGAATTATATGCCCAAATTTACAAGATTTTTATGGATATATATAAATATAAACAATGTTAGTACACTTAACTGTTTGACTATGTTTGGCAATTGTTTGATAATGAGAACATCTAAAATTGACTTACCTTATATTGATTATAATTTTAAATTACCAATCACTTATAGATAAATGATTGTTTAGTTGATAGGCCGTAACACAGTAATTTTAAGTGTGTTTCACGACAGAGTATGATTTTGCGATCTTTGAAACTTTCGATTTTGTAGAAAAATCGGCCGAAATTTTTCCTTACGACTTTATCGAAAAATGGTCAAAAAGTTTTTTTCTTCAGATTTTAGTCAATTTTTTTGGTGCGTATTATACACGAATGCGTATTTTATACGTCAAAATACGGTAAAAGTGATTTAATTTTTCCTGAAAACAGGATTTTGTCTAAAGACTTTCGGAAGGCACTACATGCTGTATGCTTAGGTAACTACATTTCAGCTAATTGATTTAATTTATGTAAATGATGTTCAAATTGTATTCCTAGTTTTAGATCAAATTACAAAAGTTATTATATCAACTGGTCAGTATAAACTGGTCAGTACTGTAGGATTCTATCAAACATAGATAACAACATGGCTGAACCAATAAAGAACTTAATTAATTGAATGCTACAAGTATTACATTTACTGTGTAAAAACTCAACATGTCTTTTTAAATATTGGCAATCATGCAAAGCAAACAATACAAAGATATATAGTTGCCAGGAAAATATACAGTGTAATACATCTACTAATGTCTGGGGTATAACAAAAAAATAAAAGTTACAAAAAGTATTTTCACATCACTACAACAAGAAAGTCATACTCTAAGCTACAAACCTGAAAAATGTTTTACTTCAAGGAATCAGAATGGATCCCAACAGCAATCCCCTTGTATAGTTTGTACAAATTGTCCTGAGACAGATTAATATATTATATTACATTGTTAATTGATTTAATGTATACAAATTATATTTCAATTATATTATTTGTCTCAGATCAATTTTTCACAAGCTATACAAATCATTTCATCAGTGTCAAGGATTGGTACAGTTAAATGGTATAAAGCTACATCTAATGATATACTATTTGACAAGTTCATTTTTCATACGAAAAAAATCATTGAAAAACTCTAAATCAACCCTACCCCAACCCCCCAAAAAAATCTTTTTACCCCCCCCCCTCATCTCCTAATCTGAAACTGACTCCTATGGTGCTAAACTGTGAGCATGCTTAATGTGATAAATATATTATGTGTAATAGGAAATAAAAATAGCCAAAAGAAGGAGTTCAGAAAACACATTTGAACAATTTTAAAAGCCAAATAAAATCAAGTTAATGAATGATTGCATATAAAATGCACATTTTACAGCAGTGACCTTAGTTCCAAAATGATTTAATGAAAAGTATCAATAGCTGGTACTTATTTTTTTTAAATTGTGTCAATTGAAAAAAAGAATTATGTTTATAGTTATGATTTCATAAATGACTATACATTCGTATGTATTGCTTGTTCATGATACTACATAGTGTATACATGCATACTGTAAAAGAAGCTTAAAAATTTTAATAAAGGATATTTTTATTATTCTTAAAGTAATATACTAATTATACTAATATCATATTCTTACACAGTATAAATCTATATGCAATGATATAATAAAATATATATTCATACATTGTTTAGAATCATATCAAAGGCCAAAATTGAAACAAAGATACACACCATGTATTGTGCGTAAAGTTTGACCCTGACCTGACCTTTATGCAAGAATATTCATTACATTGAATAGGAACGTAGTATTATTGCTCGATTACACTGTGGCCTTGAGAAATATGTGTTGAAATTTAACACACATACATAATTCTATAATTTTACGATTGCTGCCAAAGTGTAGAATAGGCATGGAACTGATTTTCATCGGGATAGGTGTAAGATAATTATTAGATTCATCTTGAGGGAAAGGAGACTTCAGTGGTATGGCCGTGTAGAAAGATCCAGTGGTGCAATCAAGGCAGCCAGTACCATACAGGTTAAAGGGACACGCAGACCTGGAAGGCCCAAGTTGGCTTGGAAGCAGTTAACAGAGGGATCGCAGAGAATGGAACCTCTCTGTGATTGACCCTCAAGAGAGAGACACCTGAAGATCAGGTGTGAGAAACGCCAGGTGTGCAACAAGCCAGCTACCTGGAAGGGGGCCCACTGACACGGATAATGCCCCTACACCTGCACGTTAATCAAAAATCCGATGATGATAATGCTGCAAATGTTAAAGGTCAGACCGGGGTCAAACTTTACGCACAATACATAATGACTTGACTACATACTATTTTATGAGAATCTACTATATTATAATACATAGCTCAAGTTAAGTTTTACCAATGGTTTATCATTTCGCCATGACTGCAACATCAAATACCCATGGTTGATAAACCTAACATTAATGGTTTGGCAGTGGGTATCAGACAATGAATCAATTGTTTAATACTATTGTATTTTAGAATTTATGATACTGAATTTAGCAGTCATAGATTTATACTCTAAATACATGTATTATACACATAAATGATAAATTATTTCTTAAATACAATGTTACTACAGAACAGAGACTATCTAGGAGATTATTTAAAATAAATACACTTAATTATACTAAACAAAGAAGAAATTACAGTTAATATACATGTACATATAATTTTTATATTGTATGTTTATGTAGGTTAGCTTATACATGATTACACTATTATGATGAATGATGAATAACAAAATAAATTCTTATGTAACAAAAATAAATGTTTAAATAATATCTTTTATTCATACTAAGAAAAATTGAAACAATTAACACCTTAATTGATATATGAACAGTTTCCATCAATGAAAGAGCCAAAACAGTTAAAGGAAATTTAAGGACAAAAGTTGAGAGTTGTTCAACATCCATATATTGGAAAATCAGAGAATGCAGAGTATTTAAAACAACTTGGATATACCCACAGATATAATGCATATAAATCCAGTAACATGCATACAATATCAAAGAAAGTTAGAGAAGATACATTGAGTAAACTTGCTACGAAATATATAATCATGCTTGCAAGGCATAACCTTATCAAAAGAAAAGGTGTAAAACCACTAAAAATTATCTAAAAGAAAAACGATATAAGATCACTAAGACACTAAAATAAAATGCACCATAAAAAAGAAAGGAATAATAACACCAAAAGAAAAGGTGTTACACCCATAAAAGAAAGGCATAACAACGCCAAAATAAAGGTAAAACTTCCCTTAAAGGAGTAGCAACACTAAAAATGTGTAACACCCCTAAAAAGGCATAACAACACTAAAAGAAAAGGTGTAACGCCTCTAAAAGAAAGGCATAACAACACTAAAAGAAAAGGTGTTACACCCCTAAAAGAAAGGTATAACAACACTAAAATTATCATAAATCTATCTAGAGTGTAAATTACCATCTCTGTCTGGATTGGATGAAAACAAGACGAAACTTGTACACAAAGATTGTGTATTACAAATAGACTTGGCTTCTTGTAATGATTGGACACTGAGGACACAACCCCACGATACACGTGATCTATCACAATGGAAGTCAAATCGTCCTGGTGATGGGGAAAAAATGGTAAATATAGACAAATCAACATACATATATAACAAACTTACAAAAACATAATACATATAACATTCTGTAAGAGAACAAAACAATATTAACAACATATAAACATATAACATGATTTATACAAACATTTTCAAACATATGCCACAGATCTGAGGCTAAGAGACATTTCTTTTAATCATAAACTGGACAATCCAGGTTTTAACAAGTGTTTACAAGGTTTACCTCCCCTTCAAAATGGCCCCTACTGGACTTTAAATAGTGGACTTATTAAATAATTGTTATAAGGCCACAACAAGTTGATCATATGTTCTACGGATTTTTCTGGAAAAAAAAATGGGGCAAGCGAGCGAAGAAAAAAAATAAAGAAGTCTTTATACACTTGCTTTATATAGCAATTTGACCAGATTTTTATGAGCAAGCGAGGAAATAAAAATATTTTTTTGGAAAAAAAACCGTCAAAATTAAGGTGTGAGCGAATCCATAGAACATATAATCAATTTGTTGTGGCCTAAGAACATAAAATGCAAAGGAACATACATGTTATTATGCACAAAAAACAGATTAAGAATGAAAAAACCACTATAATTGATTATAATTTATAAAGCAAGGAAGAGAGACACACAATGTTATATAGCATAATTTAATATTTCATAAACATTATGTAGATTAAAATCAAACATGTGACAAGTTGAATCAACCCAGACTACACTGACCTGATGTTTTTAAACTTAACAGTCATAGCGTTACATTTGTTCAAGCACTAGCCCGATTTATCACATTGTATAGTAAAGGGTAAACTTATCAACTAGCCAGCTATATAAATTATTTCATTTTCACTAGCCAAAACCAATTTCACTCACCAAATTGCGACGCTCCATGTGTCACCTTGCGAGTGCTAGTAGCCAATCACAGGGCTTCTTTTAACAAGTCGATTGTGCGCCTGGCCTCACTTTTCCCTAAAATTCTGGGCACGAATGATCCTTGATGCATATACTTTCACAGCAATTTATAGGCCGGCAGTTGTACCCAGTACTCAGAGAATGTAAAACGTTCAAAATTCTAACTTTAGTTGTACACATACAGGACAGATATGGGGTCACTTAATCAGGTCAATGTAGTCTGCCAGGAAAAGGAAGTAATCAGTTCCCCAACAAACAATATACAGTGCCCCCTAAAATCCTTAAACAAAATCCTGTTTTTAAGATACATCATTTCAAACTTAGTCATGAACAAAAGAAACAAATACAGTATAACCTGCATAAGCAGCCAGTGTAGAGAAGTGACAAAATTGGCTGCTTACAGCAGGTGACCACTTAAACCAGGTTTAGATAAAAATGATTTGATAAGTTCAATCTGAATAGTCAATTAGTCATGCAGTTTTTTCTTAAAAAAAAAGGACACAAGTGGCAATGTCAGTTGTATATTTGAAGTCATACTTTATGTGATGACACTTTGTTGATAAATTTGGACTGTTAAAAGACTCAGCTGGGAGGGTTTTCACACGTCTGGACCATTATACAATGATGGTAACGCTTTTTTAATTCTAAAACTTAATTGACCGTGACCACTTAATACAGGTAAATTGGTGAATTTGTAAGGAAATAGATGACCACTGGCCACAGACAGCAGGTGGCTACTTATAACAGGTGCAAAATAGAGTGATTTTCATTGGGAGGAAGCCAGATTGACCACTTACAGCAGGTGATTGCTGATAGCAGGTGGCTGTTAATGCAGGTTATACTGTAGAGTCTTTTGAGCAAATTACAAAATCAACATTAATTAAGACTTTGTTATCACTATTATGGTTCAAACTATGTTACATGAATACATTTCAACTACAGTAAACTTACTTGCAGAATGCATGATAATTTTTTTCTTAAAATTTGTCCGAGAACTTTTTGGAGGGCACTGTATACTTATAATCAAGGATTTAAAATTTAGAGAAAATTGGAGAGATATTTTGAGATAAAATGTCAAAATTAAGAATTTCCTTAAGAAGATAAAAGTAACTTGGTCAAGATATAAGTTTCTTCCATCTGGCATGAATTCATAATATTGAAAATTGCTACAATTTATGGCACTTTCATCTCATAATGATATCGCTGGTTAAGCGCAAAACGGTTGTAACTCAATATAAGAAAAGACTGAGTAATGACTAATTTGCGCTTAACCTGTGATATATTCCCATTTCAAAAAAAGCATCATATATGTACTTGTAAAGAAACCATTTATTAGTCTAGGCTGGTCAGGCAAGTTTTTGAGTAATTAAACTTCTTTATACTTAAAGCAACCAATGCAATTTATACCCATTTTTTTAAAATTTCAAAAACAATTGCGTAACTCAATATTAATTAATTGATAACACTGAAATAATTCATGAATGTTACATGTTACAGTTACTGTCCACAGAATACGAACCCAAGTCCATTAAAACTTAGCTGTTCTATGATTATTAATTTAAGAACTTCCTGGAGCAGAATCTAATATTCTACATTCAATTTTTGTACAACATAAATGGTCATGTATATAATTAAGTGGTTTGTTTTCCCCTCATCTATGCAGTTAAATAGATAGGAAATATAGGAAGTCACACACAAACACACAAGGACTGAGACAAACTGGATATTATATAGTTATATAGCATCAACCAAACATTAAAGGTAAAAATCACAAATATAAAAGTGATATAAGACATACCTGGAAAGTTGGCATTGTTAAATCTGTCATAGGAATAATCACCAGTGTTTGGTATCTATGGAAACAAAAATAATATTACATAAGATTAATAACGTTTCTGTTGACAAATGTTATATTACTTTACCACAATCTGCTACATTGTTTACATCAATTATAACACATATACCATGAAAGAGATAATTATGTTTACATAATTTCTTTAAAGTGGTCTTTGGAGAATGTGAGAACATTAAATATTTACAAATTTTGAAATTTAATACAGAATAATGCATCAGTTAAAGATTTCTACCTTTAATATTGCAGACGACTTTTAAAATTGCAAACTCCACAGTGATTTTTTGCCCAAAAAATCGTCCAAAATCTCCCTTTTTTACAATAGAAAAATGTGATGAAAATTTAAAAAATATACCAAAATTTTTTTAGTGGGTCTATTCACTGTCTTGGTCTTGAATATTTCTTGAAATAATTTTTATATATGACAGAATGTTCTTTAAATAAGATTTAAAAAAAACAAAAAACAACTTGGATAACTGTTTCAGAATTTCACAATTTTGCAGGATTATCATACTGAAATTCACATTTTGTAAGTCAGGGGTAGAAAAGTCTATGGTTCCGTACACAAATACCAACAATACATGTACAAGCAATTACCTCAATGTTCGGTTTTTCTTCTCGTTCAATAATCTGATTCACATTGATTTCTGGTTTCCTTGTTTTAGGTTTAGGGATAGGTGTAGGTGTTCTTTTATTTATAACTTGTGGTATCTCCATATGTTTTACATTCTCTGTGTCATCCTCTGATTCTATAGGTCCTCCTGAAATATACATACATATATATACATAAAATTATAATGTAATGGCATTTTACAGTCTGAGTTTCATGCTTACACACATTCACAGACTCTACAGCCATTACCCCTGGTCATCAGGCTACTGGTATCTATCTATCAATCTTCCTGTGGAGTCTTTTTGCTCTGCTTATTAGTGCAGTTGACAAATTGGCGCAACAGAATTATACCACCCTCACAGGTACCCATTTACACCTGGGTGATAAGAAGCAATCACAGGAAAATTTCCTGCTCAAGGAAATTAGCAATGCCCCTAGTGGGATTTGAACCTAGGACCTCTTGATCCCTAAGAACGCGTCCTACCACTGGACTACAGCTCAATATATATATTAACACTGTAATAGTAAGGAATTACTTGCTTCACACCAAATTGAAGAAAATTGGAGTAAATGTTTCAACTATAGAGTGACACATAAGAAAGTTGATGATGCTTGACAACAGATGACAGTCTATCCACCAAGCCACAATAGCTCATATCATAGTTGATATAGCCCTTCCTTTAAAACTGTCCACAATAATGTCTATTTTCCTCCATTAATAAGGTATATGGAAATTTGCCAGCCTTGTGGAATGGAAGATATGCACTGGTTATAGACAACGGTCCAGAAAAGCTAGGTTAGGTGAGCTGGTCTCCATAAAATTACTATAACTTGTGTTGACATGATGTTAAACCCAGTTTTTGAAATATTGAACCAGAAACAATGGACATGTGATATCAGTACCTACCTGCTTCACTGTGTTTCTGGAACCATCTTAAAACTTCTTTAGTAGAGACTCTAAGATTTGTGATAGCTTCTTGTAATGATTTCACTTGACTTTGTAACTCATGTGGTATATATTTCAACAATGGTGTCAATATAGCTTCATTTAACATAAATAAATTATTCCACATATTTATACCTTTGCATACTTTATCAACACACTTCATATCTGAAGAAAAATAAAATTGAGACATACATTTTAACATACACAGGGTTCAACACTTCCTGTTTTTTCCTGGGATCCCTACTGATCCCTACTAATACATAGTAAGTTCTTCAGATATTTCTCCTTAACATAAGGGGTTCCTCTAACAAAAACGATACATAAATTATTGCAGTCAATTGTGATGTACAGTTCATGGGAACTCAGCATTATGTAAGAACAGAAATTTTTTTAGGGATCCTGAAGGAATCTCTAGCTTAGAATCACAGGCATTCCTCTCATGTTTTTGGGATCCTCGGAATCCGGGGACACTGTTAGTGTCGAACCCTGATATGTTTTGTATAGCTTGCCAAATTTTACTCCATACTCAACATTGATTCATTATAATTAACGACAAAATATAACTAAATTCAAAGTGGACTTCAAATTTCAAAGCTAGGCCCCTAAAATCTACCAGTAAAGGGTCCAAGTGGTTCCTGACTGAGAATGGGGAATCTGTTCTGCTGCGTAACTTTCACACAACTGATTAAGGGAAAGTGATCACTAGCTCAAAATGAGAGCCATATATCTCAAATAATAGATAAAACTTACGTTTGAAAGGAGCATTTCTGATGACACAGTCTTCATCATGGATACATTGTGTTTCACCAACAAATAAATTATCAAGATCAACTAGTTTTATATCAGCATTCAGTAAAACAAAATCTTGTAAATGTAGTTTATCAAATCTTAATGAACCCACTGGACTCTCTTCTAAATGTAACAATAACTTTAACAATTGTATACTGATCTGAAAATATAGAAATTATAGAATAATTAAAGGTTAATACTTAGATGAACGCAGGTTTATGGTTCAAGTATTTTGTATCTAATGTCCTGATAGGGTTGCTGCTTGGAGCCTCATTGAAGTGGTTATTTGAGTCCAAAAGGGATTGTAGCTTATAAATCTCATCCTGGAAGGTTATACCCTTCCATGAAAATTTGACAATAATGTTGATTTTCCTGCATTAGTAAAAGGAGCTGTAAGCCTTGTGGACATGAAGTTTAGTACTGGTTAAAGACAAATTTCCATGCACACTAGGTAATATGAGCAGGCCATTGTTGAACCTTGGCAGAGGCAGGATAGTGTTAATCATCCTTCTTGTATGAAAAATGACTTGTTAGACAGAATTTTGAAAAGAATCATTACAATTACAGACTTTACTGTCACAAAATGTACTAAAAGATATCTTTTGATCTTCCTACAAACAGACCAAAGGGAATAACCACTGTTACACTTTGTTCCTTTCAAATGACTTTACTCATCGGGATATTTCAGAAATATTATTGGTGATTTTCATCTTTTTTCTTCCATTGGGAAAAGGGCAGAAATTTGGCCTTATTTTGGGGCAAAAATATCAGTGTCCCTTCCAATAAACTATCCAACAACCTTGATATTCATACACAGTGATTAACAACAACCAGGTATTACAATATTTTTCTTCCATATAAAGTCCTACTAGAGATGTTTCCAGTCAATTATAGAATATAAAATCAATACAAAAGACAAACAAAGCTATGGAATCAATAACAGAATGAATAGATATCTCTTTTATAATTGTTATAATGTTTGAAAGTCAATGCTGAAAGTAAATACTAGATATCAATAGTATATCAAAGACATTTATGAGCAATATTACAACTGATATCATATTGTCTTTAATTTACGTAATACTATGTATGCAGCTGGGGCTTGTATCATCAATGGTCCAACAACTGATTTCAGTGATGAAACAAGGGCTGTCACGATACGCCATAAGCGTATCGCGATATATTGCAATACGCTGGCAACGTATCGCGATACGTACCTTGATATATTGTAGGCTTTTAGATTCGTTGTGCCTCCGCTGTATTTAACAGAAACAATGCAAATTTAACATGCAGCCAATGATAAAAGCTAGCCTCTTTAAGTATTTACGGTCATTTAGGACTGTGACGCGCCAAAATCGGTTAAAATTTTGTAACTTAATGTTAAATTGAATAAACAATGGAAAAACTGACTCTTTGCTACTTTTATTTCGCTAAGGGAAAAATTTTCTAATGAAATAAAAAATATGGCCAAAACACCGCTACGTTAAAATCGTACCGCAGTATGTATTGCCGCAGCTGCGTATTGCAATATACCAGTATATCGTGACAGCCCTAGATGAAACTTTTGACATTGTCATGTAATTGTAAAAAGAAATGATGTAGTTGGATTTTTATAAATATCTATGTTAGAAAAAGGCAAAATGCCGAAATGTCATTAAATGGAGAAAAATTACAGAGTGTAAAAATAAAAAGTATCAAACTGTTAAGGTACTGAACGGTTTGCAGGAATGGAACCATAAAAGCAAACTATAATTAGGGGTTATGCCTTAATTGACTGGGTCCTATTAAATGGCTCTACCAAAAGAAAATTTCTATAAAATCATGCAGATTTTTCATAAGAATAGAAACATGCAAACTTTTTTTCCGTAATAAACTAAATAAGAGATATTTCCCAAAAATCAGACGTAAATGGCCTCACTGCCAAATGAAGACAAAAAGAGTCTGGTAATAAATAATTCAGATGAATGCAACACCGCTCTAAATTTACTTTTTTAATTGATTCTATATTGTATACATCTAAAACTAGGAGAGCGTTATACCTTGAATGTTAAAGGAATATTAGAATCTATATATTTAAGTTAAATGTATAAACAAATCAGGTAATTATGTTTTTCAAGCCTTCTATATTTAGTAAAATAGAGTAAGAGGTCCACATGGAAGATAGGATTTTTCAAAATGTGTAGCTTTGTTAAAGTCTATATTATTATCATTGCTACTATCATCATCATCATCATCATCATTATTATCATGATCATAATCATCATCATCATTACTATTATGAGCAGTGTTGCATTGACCCAACAAAATATAATCAGAATGTATACATACCTCAACTTTAGTATTCCATGGTAACATATTAAACGTATCAGGTTGTATAGGTTTACCAGCCTCTGTTACCAGTATGACACCTTTCTTTGTTACTCTAGGATCTATAGTGTCACCACGGAGACAGTAACCTAGTAGTTTTATAATACTAGGATTATTTAAGATCTGAAACAAAACAAGTTCTTTCACAAGTTTATAGTTGGCCATTGATTGACATCTATCCTCCTTGTAGTCTAACTTCATACACTCAATTTTAAGATCCGTATCACGACCGACACTCTTAAAAACATAATCAGTAGTATAGTCCCGTCGGACATAGTCAATGATTTTCTTACCATATGAGCCCTGATATCTACCAGAGCTAGTCTTCATACTATCAATTTCTTTACATGACATAGAACTGTCAATTAACATATCCATGAATTCTGATTTCACCAGAAATATGACTTCATCAGGGTCTAGAGCAGTTTTCCAGTTAGTTGTCGACAATGTTAACAGTAATAGTTTCAATCTGGTCTTTTTTTCATCGTTGGTCACATAATCATCTTCGTTCTCTAAGACTCTTCCAGCAGGAATCAAAGGTGGCAGTTCTACTCTAGAGTTAATTGGTTTCACTAGGTGATCAACAGGTGCCTTTGGAAGTTTGAGATCACTATGAACCATTTTCTGTATTTTTTCAGGTAGAACTGACTTTCCCTTCCCTCCACCATGTTTTTCATTGTCTTCACTTTCTAGAAGTCTTTTATATGTTAGATAGACTCCAAACAAACATAACAGTATTAGGAAGAACACCCATTGGTGTCGACCTTTACGAGGACAACAACGCATTGTGACACACCTGTGTCTGATTAAACTTTCAAGTCATCTCAATAGCATCTGAAAATATAAAAACAATGTACTAACAATAGACATGGAGGACTTTTGTCAATTTTAAAGCAAAACTAATTTTTATTTCTCGGTATTTAAGCTCACAAAACATATTTTCAAGAGCGATTATTAAACAGTCTAAGATGTTAATGGGTGTCCTTTGCCTGGGACAAACCCTTTTTAGTTTGGGCAACAAACAATTTCTCTTGGGCAACCAAAATATTGCAAATGAGATATAGAATGTTAAACTCCTTTGGTATGAGAACTACATGTATATAATAAAAGTTTGCAGGCTTAGTGCATAAGGTCATAACTCAAGTAAAAAAAGAGTGAGTAAGGACCATTTTGCTCTCAGCCCACTACATAAGACTTGTCGAGTCAAACACTTTCTGGAATCAACCTTAGGCTGACAATCATTTGTTTTAATCATTATTCAATATACTGTCCAGCTTGGACTTACTAAAAGTGTTAGAAATATCCTCACAATTGAAGTTGTTTGAATAAATCTTTCTAGACATTGAGTAGAGCTTAATTGAGAATATAGTATATAGACTTATTAGTCACCAGCCATCACTTAACCCACAAGTCCAAAATCACAGACTTAAGTGAGAACTGATTGAGCGAGTGAAAATTGACTGGGCTTGTGAAACCTTATTGCACAAGTGAGAATTGAATAGACTAGTAAAACTGATGTGACTTGAGAACAGATTGGGCTAGTTAAAACTGATTGAGTTTTTGAAAATTGAATGCACTAGTGGAAACTACTTATAGTTATACATTTAGTCAGGCTTGTAGACAATTTGGTCTCAATCTGATTAAAACCCGATCTAAATTTTCCGCTCGCCTACTCGCTAATTTTGATCTGGCCTTTTTCAAACGAAGGTCACGTTCAGGTGACCTTTTCTCATCATAATATTCATGAGTCATGACGAAATTGTTATGATACGTAACTTGTTTACATCGTCAACGTCACGCAATTTGAAATGAGCCGCCCAACAACAGACTGTGAATAATGCCGCTGTTAAATTAGCATGCAAATCTTGGTCTAAAAATAGAAATTACATAATCAAAATGCGATTAATAGTGTTTTCGTCTAGATGAAAGCTACGCATTGATTGGTCGACACAAAGTTCATCTCGACGTGACCTTCCACGGAGACAGTAGAGATCCTGTACGACAACGCTCTACAGGATATCTGTTTACGGAGATTGATTTGGCCTTTACTATATAAATAAACAAAATCATGCAAGTGCTTGAGAAATTGAATGCGTGACAAGGCACTTGATAATCTATGCACTATCATACAGACAAGAAACATAAGTGGATATCATTATATAACAAAATAATATCATTCATTTACATAAGACACTTGAAACATCTTAATCCAAATTTATACACATTAAAATAAATATAAAATCTCACTGCTAATTAAACAAAGATAATAATGTGCTGTATCATACTTAAATTAAATGCATAATGTATTCATGATACTCCAGCAGTGTTTGAATATAGCCAGTAGACCAGGAACTGAGTCCACCGAATTCACTGTCCGTCCAGTGAATTTTAGAATGTAAGTGGTCTGATGGTCTAGCAACTTTTTACAGTCATGATTTTCCATATTCAATTAAAATTTGTTACTTGTTACATTGTGATTTTACTTTAAGATATATTATACTAAATCATTAAAATTGACTGTAAATTTTAACATATTGACTTTTTGGTTCAGTAAACTTTTGTAAAATTTCAAGTTTCTTGGACCAAATATCCAGCGCTGATGAAAGGAAGTCCTGAATGTGCCAGTAAAAAAAGCCATGGGTCATTGGCTAAGTGTGAAATTAATCCAGGAAGTCCACATTGTTCTTTTATAACATGTACGTTCACATTGGCTCAGATGACAAGTTTTTTCATGGGTAAATGTTAAATGAATAATCATAAAAACAGAATTCTGTCTAAGGACATTTGTATGGCACTGTACGTAACAAATACAATAGCTAATTATTTTTAACAAACAGAGTGGTATATAAATTTTGATTTGTGAATATTTGAGGTTGTAAAAATTCAAGCCTTTTTCACTTAACTTCATTTTTTTTGACAATTTAATGCTGGCAAAATTATGATGTTATATTTTAAAGTCATAAACATTAAATGTTTATGACTTTAAAAAAAATTTAAGCGTAAGTTTTACACTTAAATTTTTTTCCTGTATATTTAATATACTGGCTTGTAAGAACAGAAGGGGGGCTAGCTGGGCTTACCCCCCCCCCTCCCAAAAAAATCTTTTTTAGAAAATTGGAATTTTAACAAAAGCAGACTGGGAAAATCACTGATGTTTCTCCCAAAGGACAAATCTGCCTAAAAGCACCCCCCCCCACCTGGAAATGTTTCCTACCCCACTTATGTAAGAGAGGTGATTCAAGTTTGTACACCTCACTTTTCAAACAAATAATAATGCAGAGGTTAGTCACAATTTTTATTAAAAGATATTTTTCACTAAGTAAGGCCACAACAAATTGATCATATGTTCTATGGATTCGCTCGCACCTTAATTTTGACTGTTTTAACGAAAAAAAATTTTTTATTTCCTCGCTCGCTCATAAAAATTTGGTTAAACCGCCTTATAAAGCAAGTGAATAAAGACTTTTTAAAATTTTTTGCTTCGCTCGCTCGCCCCATTTTTTTTCCCAGAAAAATACATAGAATTTACATATGATCAACTTGTTGTGGCCTAAGCTCAGAAAATATATATATACCAGCACAGCGAGTTTGTGTGTCTACGTGCAAAAATAGAATAACTATACTAGATTACATTACCTTTGTGTTATTTACCCATCAAAATGAAATTATCATTTTCTGAGCTAACTAGTTTATATCAAAGTGATTTAAAGTTGCAAATATCATGTTTCTTCTGAGTTTTATTAAGTCATTTTTGTATATATTTCACTACACTTAAATTATAAAGTATCATTTTTCAAAATAATAAAACTTCATTTTATGGAAAAGGCGTGAAAGAAAGAGAGTAATATACACTATATTATACATTAATACATTAAAGTATACTACATATATATATATATATCATAAAGTACTTGTTTTGTGTTGTTTATAGACTAGCTACTAGTCTGATAATTAGTTTGCTTTGTCTTTTTATTTATATTTAAAACATCATAACATACTTATATTGTAGCCAGTCTATTTTCTATCATACTGCATTGAGAGAGATGTCTGAATTATCATTTGATGAAGTTCAGACAGAGGTGTAGACTGGCTCAAATTTATTAGTTGGAGAATTATTAAAAATAAAATACTTCATCGCCTGGAATCCAGGCTATGTTGTTTACTATGTCACATCTACTTCAAGTGGCCCCTATACCTTATCATCTTATCAAATCATTAAATATAATGTTTTATACATATAAGTTAGTGGATTCTGTTGGCCAGGTGGGATTCTAGACACATTTACTAAAAATATTATAGATAACTTTAAATATATGATTCAAACAAACACTTTCAATACCCACAATCAATCTAACTATCCACTTAGTCAGTAGAGTTAGACCACATAACCAGAGGAAATAGGGTTATTCCATTACAAAGTTATGTTTGTTCTAACAGTTCATGTTCATTCAAAATCTGCCAAATTTTTAAAACTGCACTAATTGTGTCAATGTTGTGAAAAATTCATTAAGTAGATGCAAAAAGTGTGATTACTTTACATATAATTAAATGAATATGATATACATTATCTCTCAGTATCCAGGCTAATTTAGTATACAGATACATCAGACACAAATGACTACATCTTTATCTTAATTATACATACAACAATTCTATGTACAATCAAGTAAACACAATTAAGTAACAAATAGTTGTCTGCTTACATCTCTTCTATACATGCACACATTATACAGTCTATGGTCTATCTACAGTCTTAACTTGTTGTGGGCTTAGCACAAAACAGTAGTAACTCACTCTTTCTTTATATTGAGTTACGACCATTTGGTCCTAAGCCCGCATTGTTTGAATAGTCACCTGGGTTATGGTAAACAATGCCACAAAAAACGAAACATTTAGTCATTGCCAAATAAATTTCCATAATTTCTAAGAGAACTAGCCTGACTTATAAACAAATTGTACAGGTCCAGGGCTCGACAGTAAGTTTTAAAGTAGGTTGCCAGGTTGGACAACAATCTATAATTTATATTCTACTTGCCCTAACCAAAATGTTTACGCGCAGTACCAGGTTGCATGTTCCAAAAATAGGTTGTCAGGGCCGATCAGACAACTTTTAATGTCAAGTTCTGAGGTAATATCATGGAGGTCAGTCAACCTATTCACCATTGCTGGAAAGGCAAAATCTTTCATCTAGCCAGTCTATGTGAAATCAGCCATAATTGATAGCTCGAAAAAAATTTCAATAACTGAAGAATATATAAAAGTTTTAAGACATATTCAATATTTGGCAGTCCCAATGCTGATGACCAAAAATGCCAATATAAAACAGGTGCAAGTAATAAGACAATGACAGTATCTTTTAACCATCTCAATGCCAAGAATGGTCCTGGACTTCTGGTACATAAAACAAGTCTGTCAGTATTCAACACAAAAGTCTACAGACAATCAAATTACAATTTTAAAATTTAATTATTTCAAGTTTAATTAAATCTGACTGAGAGACTATGGAAGCACCGCAGACAGAAAGGAAATATCCTTGAAGACTAAACGTAGGAACGTTTAGACTCGAGATTAGATAAATAAATAATTACATTTAAATACAATGCCTTCAAAAATGTCTTGGACAAAGAAAAGTTTGATGCATGTGTAAAGTAATTTTACTTTAACTTAAACCCTAATTATATAACATAGTCTGAATCACTTGTTGATAAACTAACAAAAGCTGATTTCGGAATTTGCTCAGATGAGTGAGATGACTATTTGCTTTCTTTTTCATGGGTAAATGTGAACTGATTATTCCTTTAACAGGATTTTGTCTAAAAACATTTGGAGAGCACTGTATATTAGATAGAACAGAAAGTTGCTTCCTGAATTATCACCAAAACATTGTTTTATCCAATAAGAAAGTAAAATCAAGGTAACTAGTAATGCCAAGATGACACATTGCGGGTTTAGCACAAACCGGCCAAAACTTACTATTTTCTTATATTGAGTTATGACTGTTTTGCACTAAACCATGACATGTACACATCAGCACCAACATGAGAACCACTTAAATCATCATCATGATAACTTCCACCACCACTATCATCATTATCATCATCATCATCATCAAGTGTTACCTATTTACCAAAGTCATAGACAACAGATACAATCAGACATTTTATTTACTTCTGACATTTAAAGAAACAAAATTCTAACACAGACAATTCTTATCATCTAAGAGGATGATTAATTAATCAATTTTACCAGGAAACACTCTTTTATATAGCAAAACAAAATGATGTTTACAATTACATATACATTGCAAATTGAGAAATTTGAGTACAAACACAATTTTAAGTTCATTTCTGCAATTTTATATATTCTTTCTTAAATGTTAACTTTAACCACAGGAGCTTGACATTCTGTATCGTTGTTAAAACAATCCCACCATTTTGTAACAAGGAGGGATTTTTTTTAACTGCTATACAGAATGTCAAAACTTCAGGGCCTTGTATTATCAAGCGTTGTTAATCAAAGTGCATAACTTAAACTAATCAACAGTTCTTAAATCTTGTTCACTTAATTGAACTTGAATTATTCATGAGCCATTTTTTTCATGAACAGTTTAGGATTTTCATATATTAAGGAAAATCATAAAATTATTTGTTTAAGAAAATCAGAGTTGTTTAGGAAAATCAGACTTGTTTTAGAAAATCAGTCTTGTTTCAGAAAAGTCAAACTTGTTTGAAGAAAATCAGACTTCTTTTAAGAAAATCTGTCTTGTTTAGGAAATCATTTTTAAAACTTTTTTTTCAGAAAATCTGTTTTGTTCAGAAAATCAGATTTGTATAAGAAATCAGACTGGTTTCTGCCTTGGCTTCAGTAACAGACCATGGTTAATTTGTACTAAATTCATTTACATTATAGTGTAACAAATAATCTATCATAGAGGTTGATATAATCAATGTATTTGATAGAAACAATACTGACACTACTATAACTAATTACATCAAGTATTTTATTGATTCTAACATATAGTCTAGTCTACTAGAATATACCATATATGGTATACAAAATTTACAAGATACCAAACAATAAACTTTAACTAACTATAAAGAAACATAAAATCTAGATTCAACACCAATCCCATAAACATTATTCTCTCTTTTGTACAGTGACAACATATTGAGGAATCAATCATGTCTTTTAGAGCTTTAAGGATCCATTCCACTCCCCAAAAAGAGTATGTATTTGCCCCTTTTCTGTAGCAAATTCCACTAAACTTAAACATTTATGTTTTTATAGAGGTATACTGTTAAATGTTTTATTCAAGGACAATAAGTGAGGGTAATATTAAGAATAAAAAGTAAGAAAACAAAATAGATTTAAACTCATGTCACTACAAACAAAAACAGATAATAATATCAGTTATTATTCTTAAGTCAGAATAGCAGAGCCATACACTTGACTCTTTCTCTCCTACCAGCCCTTTTTACACCTCCCGATGTAGAAATAATTACTTTGAAATATCAACTCTCTGATGGACCATGCCCCCTTTTTCTGCCACCAAGTTCTTTGGTTCTTTTTCTCCTACCCACACTTTGGACACCTCCCTATTTAGAAATAATTACTTCAAACATCGACCCCCTGATGAACCATGCCCCTTCTTTCTACCTCCCTGTCTTTCTTAGTGTTTCACAACAATCACTGTATTATTTGAAAACAAATTTACCAATAACTACTTTCCCACTTTTTATCAACTTAAATGTTCACAGTTTATTCTCATTTTGAAGTTAAAATCAGATTATATTTTCTGTTTTCCTCAGGGAATTTGTTTCCAAGAATCATTTACAAGATCTGTATAGAATGCTCCCATTATTTTATGTGTGAAAATTTGTCTAACAACAATTTCATAGATTTTTGTGAATTGAAAATCAATGCATTTTACTTCAAGACTTAACATTATAATCACCTACAGAACTGTTTGATTTGGTTTGTTTTATGGTGCTTTTCAAGCCTTTGGCACTCTTCAATAAATTTTCAGACATATTGCATGGTACAGTCAACTTATTCACTTTCACTGGAGTGGCTTAGATCTCTACAAGTTTATACCAAGTACTTGACATACAATGTATGTATACATGTCATGTACCTTCATCATAATGAGGCTACTAATAACTACCGTAATACTATATACAGTGGTAGAAGGTATTATAAAGTATCATTACTACCATCTTAAATGTTACAATCTATAATTACCATCATAATGCTTAAATACATCTGAAATAAAATTTAATTGTACTGATAAAAAATGTAAGTGTAAAGGTTTGTTTTTACAGGGTGCAAACGCAGTTTTGCCGTTCAAATAGAGCACAAACTAGAAACATGGAAAATTGTCAACGGTTTTTGAGGTGGCATTTTTCTTGCTGTGAGAGATAAAATTTCGCCATTTGGAAATATGGCCCAGGTAGAGTCAGACACAGAGAAGATCATAGTACTGTATTTGTACGCAAAGTAACGGAGGAAGAAAAAGAGGCCTTGTCTGCTTTATTATACTGTACATAATTCCTCCTAATTTTAAGAATCTTGGCTTCTGTCTTGTACATTGTTTTGTCCATTGTTTCTAAACTTCACAAGCAAAGTAGACAGATGCTAGTGCCTAGCTTAAACATTTCTATTTATAGCAATGATGCAGGAGCAGCACTGGTTGACAGCAAAAAGGTCGCGCAAACATCTGAAAAATTTGCTATAGAGACAATTGATGTGAATGTTTGTGAGAACAAATATTTGTTCACATTCACATTCTATTTGAATCATTCCTTTACAAGTAACTAATCTTTTCCAGGACAAAAAACTTGTTCACGTTCATGCTCTGTATAATAGGACCTTAAAGTTATTTAGGGATACCACTGTACATAACTGGACTACAAATGTTATGTTTTCAAGTAAATGTATCAAACAGAATACAATTAACAGATTGATTGAACAAATAATCAATTTTACATGAGTATTAATTATCTTCTAAGCCAAACTAAACTATACACTGAATAAAATTGTGATAAAAAAACAATGAGAGTAAATTACAACACTAATACATGAATATTTAATTACAACCAAGGTGTACATAAAGTTAAGTCAATAATTATAAGATTGGAGCAATACGATAAAACAATTAATAAATCTACATTGAAGCAATAAAATACCTTTTTGTTGCTAAATAAGCGAAGCAGGAATTAATGCACATGCATTGTCTTAAATAGAGCCAGCATGGCCAAGGGGTTATGAGGTTGGACTGGTAATCATTTGATAGCCAGCTCTGTATTGGTTCAAATCCCATCCAAAACTTACCCTATTGTATCCTTGAGCAAGAAACTTTATATCCTACTAGCTCAGTACTGGAGGACAAGAAAGTGGACTCGAAAGTGATTAATCTAAGATGAAAGCACTTGTTTCCCAATCAAGTCAAAATAAATAAAAATATGCGACAAACAGGAAGTAGATGAGCAAGGAGCATGAAATCGCTTTACACCACATGGGACTATGGGATGAAGCAATATGCAAAGTATTAGGCTGCTGCATGTTATAGTTGCTGAGAAAACTGCGACGGAAATTTTGTAATGGACGGACGGATGGACGCACGGACAAGGGTAAAACATTATACCCCCCTCTTCTTCGAAGCGGGGGTATAATTAGTATATAAAATATAAAAAAATGGACTGATATCATATCAAATACATACAGCAATATAAACTGGTTTATCAGTTAACCTTCAATACTCATTAGTTCCAAACTTATGAGTGTTAAACTTTATATCCATTACATCGAAGAATGTCATGGTTTCAATTTAGAGTTTAATAGTGGACAGAAACTATGATGACTAATAACATGTAGCAGTCTACAGGGATCAACATTAAAGTTCGTACTTTTGCCCCTGATAACCTATATTTGGGTTCGTACAACCTATTACTGCTATCAAAGATTATTGTATTAAAAATACAGTCCATTTGGGCAACCTATTTTAAAAATTAGTGTCAAGCCCAGCTGAGTCTTCTTTATTTAGTCAGTTGACTTATAATAGACTGAATCCATGAAACACCATAGTACCTTTCGAAAAGTAATTTAAATTTATGTCAGTCTGAAGATGAAATTGCTCGATAATTCCCCTAGCACAAGATGGATTTGTTTGGTAATAGATCTTAGTTAAGCAAGGTCAAGATCCAGCTTAGAGCATTGTAGGTATACACAGAAATCTTATTAAAAAATCTAGGGGTGCTGTTGAATAAGAATTATATGAAATTGACATTTGCGATCATAATAACATTATAACAAACCAAACCATATTCCATGTGTTTTAATACTATCTAGTGCAACAAACAACTATACCAACATTCATTCTTTCCAAGAACAATTATTAACTGGAATATATTTTTGAAGAAAAGAACAGTGCAGGCTTGCAATGTGAGCTCCTTCAAGACAGCTGTGCTAAGTTTGGACTAAAATTCTTTTATCTCTCTCTCTACCGTCACATCTAAGCTGAAAGGCCCTGCAACATACCTATCCAGATCCCAAGGTCTGCCACTGGCATTGACCCTGTATCTCCTAGCACCTGTGCAAGAATTTGCTCAACAAAATGTCACCTAAAATTTCTATACTCAGCAGAAAAAACAAAGCTTTTTTAGTTTTAATTCGCAGTGCAAATTATATTAATGACAAAATTTTGATTAAACTCAATAGACTAGTCAATAAGAACAATACTAAAAAACCTTATTCACGAAATCCATTTCTAAGTCCCAATTAACATCGTCCTAGTTCTGGCTTCCAAAACTTTATAAGCCGCTTTCTTAACATTTTGATTTTCGTCAGATGCGGCATTACCCGTTCATTGACAGTATTTAACACGGGTTCGCCGAAGACCTTAAGCTAACATCGTCCTACAGGCTAAGCTTTAGATCCTTCAATTAAATCACAACACACAACAGTACATGCTATGTCTTTTAAATTTCCCCGATTTTCAGTAAAAAATACGTACAAAAAGGTATACATACGATGTAGTACAAATCACATACTCCTGGAAGAAAACAAAAACACAGAAATTTTGTTTACCTATCTAATTGATTTTCTAGTGTGTCTAATTGAACATGAGTGTGATCAGCTGATACACCGTTGCGGTATGAGTAACGCCCACAAATAAAAAGGACGTGGTTTCTGCATTTGTACCGATAATTGTTTTCTTTTCAACCGGCTCCTTTGCATCTGAAATGATACTGGACATTCTGTCTTGATTGTCAATAAATAAAAATCTCAAACGAACATTCCAAAAACACCCTATAATGATAGGGATCACAGTAAGAGGGTGTGAAATAAAAAAAGGTAGGCGTGTCATTTGTGGCAGGCTACACACCACTAAATTCTTAGTACGTGAAAGATACCAACTCTTTCGTTACAGCACAGTGTATTTCTTACTGATAAAAATTATTTAATTTCATTTTTCACTTTTTGCGAAATGACAATACTAAATAGCAAATAACAATACTAGATAGTGTAGTATTTCAATTTTGTATGGCTGTAAACTCTGGAATCAGCTGCCTTCTAACATCAGGGCTATCACCAAATTTAATCATTTCAAAAACAGTATCAAACATCATTACTTTACTGTGATATAATTATTCCACTATCTGTGATTATTTTATACTTTATACTGAATAATGATCTCAAGTACCATTTTCATTGTTTTATTAATGTGATAACATTTAACCTGTGATATTTTTATTGAAGTTATACTGCCTACTTAGTTAGCAATTGCACTAAATAATCATTTAACTTTCAAACTTGTGATATTTTTTATGGAGCTTAACTGTAATTTTTTAAAAAAAACATATATATTTTCTTTTAACTTAAGGTAACCTCTCTATGTTAACCACACCTATTTACTGGGACCACAATGGAAATAAGAGTTCGCTCTTTTTTGTGACATCCCTGAATATTTGTGGCTTGACATGGTAATATTATAATTAAATTAAATAGACATACTTACTTTAACATTTTAATTGCCTTTTTTTATTATTATTCTTAAAAACACAAAATTGATTATGTCAATTATTTATTGTTAATGTGCTATTTATATTTGCTATGTTAAAATGTATACCATGTGAAATGCTCTTGTATTCTAAATAAACTATATATATATAGACCTGGCTGAGTACACATTATGCAAGACAGCTAAGCTGCTCTAGCTTGTTACACTCGTACGTAGTTAGAAGAAAGAACATGAATATTTTTTCTGGTGACTCCTGTAATACGAGATATGAGAGATGTTTTCATTTACAAACCTGTGGTGCTTTTCACAAAAATTCTTACGGAAAAAAATCTTTGTAAGTCAGTTTCATGTAATAAGTACTTCAAAGTCAGACGGATAATAAGCATAACTATGATATGATATTCAAAAAGTATACACAATTCTACTCAATTTGTATAATATTTAGAACTGATGAGATAATAATGAGTGTATTATTAATGTATCCTGCTTTTGACATACGAAGATTTTTTTCGTAAGATTTTTGTGCAAAAGCCCTTCTGATTTAGTACATATTGAACCCTATGCTGATACAGTGAACCTGTTGTGAGATCAGAAGTTATTTCAACTTCGAAGGGCAAATTTTTGTAAGGAGGTATTTTATGATGACTTGGAACAAAGTCCGTTAGTGTGTTCGTTACCGGCTTGAACTATGATTTTACAAGGTTACAATATATCTCTTGTTCATCTTTTCAAACTGTTCTTGATCAAAAGTAGGATCGACACGGCCGGCAGTACAAATTTATATGTACCGAGAAAATAGACTTAATATTGACTGGAGTATAGTTCGTTTTTCCTCAACTGTCAAAACATGAACAATGTCATGGTAACTTCATATGTTTAACTTATCGTCAGGATACATGTATTCGTGATTTTCCGAAAGTGTGTTTAATGATCGAGTACAGCTGCTTATGTTGTATGATAGACTTATAGTCAAGATATTTCAATAACAATAGGCCTAAGGTCGCTAGAATAAAAACAATGTATTCAGTCACCGTGAAATTATTCAAGCTTTGACAGTTGAGATAAAACCAACTATAAAACCCAGTGATTTTCTGGTATACAGTCCTAGTGTTCTATGTACTGATTTCGCTATCCCGCCATGTCAGTTGTATCGTATACCGTATGTATCATATGTATTCTCATGTGGTTCAAAAGTGAACCTACCATCGTCAGAACTAAACGTTCACAGTGGTACATAAACTACAATTCATGTATATTTATTTAACCATCTTTTGCAACAATCGGAATGAAACAAGGCGGACCAAACTCAGCGGTGGATCTGCATGGCCAAGGAATTGAACTTACAACCGTTGGATTGTAAGTCATCTTTATGGACTGATCTATAAACTGGGCGGATACAATTAATTGAACATCAACTCGATATATTTCATGGACTACCGTTTAATAAAATTAAACTATTGTACACAACTACACACAAAACAATATTAAAGCTAAATCATGACATTACATATAGCACAAAACAGACAGCTATCAACAATTATTAATATTTGTATTTTGTAATCACATAAACTGAACTGACGAATGTGGAAATATACATCTCAAATAATAATAAAAATAAAAGCAAGTAAACATTAAAAAAACAACAGCATTATGTTGAATTTATATTTTAGAGACATTTTATACATCAAAGTTTTTATCTGTATCAAACATATTCTAATTATTACAAATACATTATGTACTCTAAGGATGGAACTAAGTGCAGGGGAAGCTTGTTTTCTATGTGAATGAAAAGTAAGCAAACAAAACGACACAACAATAATAAAATATTTACAAAAATATATACAGTAAATTAAAATCCATTCTGGTATCCAGATGTTATCATTATTCTTGTTTGAACAAGAACTTCTGGTTACAGGAATGAGTATCAGTATCACAATCAAAACTGACTGTTTTCCCTTTAATACAAAGCTGTATATATTTCTTACCAAAATAAATTTCTCAGAAACTAGTATCTAATTGTATTGCTAATGTTTTCACAGTATTAGAGTTTAAAATAAAGAAACTTTTGTATGAATGTATAAAAGTTGAAGCATTTTCATATAAAAGGGAGATAATAACTTACTTTCATTATCAGTTTCATCTAACATCTTGGAACAGTGTTCCTATCAAAGGGAGATAATAACTTACTTTCATCAACATTTTCATCTAACATCTTGTAACAGTGTTCCTATCAAAGGGAGATAATAACTTACTTTAACATTTTCATCTAACATCTTGGAACAGTGTTCTTATCAAAGGGAGATAATAACTTACTTTAATCAACATTTTCATCTAACATCTTGGAACAGTGTTCCTATCAAAGGGAGATAATAACTTACTTTCATCAACATTTTCATCTAACATCTTGGAACAGTGTTCATATCAAAGGGAGATAATAACTTACTTTCATTATCAGTTTCATCTTACATCTTGGAACAGTGTTCCTATCAAAGGGAGATAATAACTTACTTTCATCAACATTTTCATCTAACATCTTGGAACAGTGTTCATATCAAAGGGAGATAATAACTTACTTTCATTATCAGTTTCATCTAACATCTTGGAACAGTGTTCCTATCAAAGGGAGATAATAACTTACTTTCATCAACATTTTCATCTAACATTTTGTAACAGTGTTCCTATCAAAGGGAGATAATAACTGACTTTCATTAACATTTTCATCTAACATCTTGGAACAGTGTTCCTATCAAAGGGAGACAATGACTTACTTTCATTAACATTTTTATCTAACAGCTTGCAACAATGTTTTGTAATACAATTCATGCAAAATACTCAACACGATGCAATGAAAGAGACAATATTCCATTTTGTAATCATTAATCGTGGTTTATAAATTAATCGGCGCGATATGACCTTTTTGTGTTGGTGCGCCGTAAAACCCAAACAAACAAACAAACAATATAAATTCATTTATGACCGTCAATAGTCATTATATAATTATTGCAAATGTGCCTATAGTTAAAAACATAAAAAAGAAATAAAATTTAAAACACAAATGTATAAAACATAAAACGAAATATAGTTTAAAACACAAAAGCTTAAAAAGAAATAAAATTCAAAACACAATGTTTAAAACATAAAACGAAATATAGTAAACACATATCTTTAACACATAAAAAGAAATAAAGTTTAAAACACAAAAAAATTACATAAAAGAAATAAAGTTTAAAACACAAATATTTAAACATTGGCTAAAAAGAAATATAGTTTAAAACACAATGATTAACACATAAAAAGAAATATAGTGTAAAAAACGAAAGATTAACACTTTAAAAAATTAGTTCATACCACAAAAGGTTATGAAATTGGATGTATACACTGACTACAAAATTAGCTTAAAACAATTTCAAAAAGTGTCTTATAAATATTGACATACACACGAAACCTCAAAAGTTCTATTTTAAATCTTGGTACTAGTACTTCCAAGCAGGGTCTGAAAAGTAAAAGAAGAAAAAATTAAAGTAAAAAACCTGGGCTGCACTAAAATGTTTAGCCTTCAATCAAACATTAATGTAAGGTAAAAACTCTGAAAACATAATGCTAAGACTCCGTAGAACTCCGGCGTACTTGTTCAAAATAGGGTCTTGGTGTATATATTTATGTACAAGTCTATGCGATTGCAAAATAATGATACAGTATGCAGAAACATTTGGTCAAGTCAAGTTTGGAAAATTTGTGGTCATTGTTTAACTGCAATTATGATATTATTTTTTATGAGTTTCGCTCGACTATTGTATAAGCAATATCTCAAATTTTAGTACTCAAGCATTAAAACTTAGAAGTAATGCTTTGTTCTGTTTGACTCTTTACTAATACTGTTGTACAGTACACACCAAAAGTTGGGAGACAGAAGAAATTTACTCCAATTATTGAATTTCGATGATTATTTTTGCAGAATCATTATTTTTAGTATATTTAAGAATTGTTTATGATAAAATGAAAACCATGAATGCAACACATTTATAATATTCAGCATCTGACATCGATCTAAAGCCACCGAAACCATATTTATTGTAATTATCTCCCATAACATAGCTGCGATGCTATTTATGTAGTCTCAGTTATAATTATTAATGATAAGCAAAACATTAAGCAAAACTAAAGGGCGTTTCACAATAAACAGTGATCAAATTTTAGATTAATGCTATTCAGTAGTCCTACAAAGTGAAAATGTCTCCAAACTTTCGGCGGGTACTGTATATTCTTATCATCTGTAATATTCTCAATATCTGCATTAAACTTGTAATTTTGTTGTACATGTATTATGTCTATGTTCACCTGGGCCAGACATGTTGTATATGTATATATGGCCAAATATATCTTACAGAAAGATATTGCTAATAATGAAAGTAAAAAAGTGCGTAGAAGAAAAAGTTGTTATAACAAACCTCTTAATTGCCATTCTCTAGGAGTAACTCTTAGAGAAACTGAAAAAGATTCAATTTCGTGTTTAATTTGTTATTTATGTAACATGCATTTTTGTATCTAAAACTTTATTTCACCCTAGCTGTAATCCTTCAAAGTACTCTAAAAATATTCAAATAATTTTAAACTATATTTATTAACGTTTATGGAACACCTCCTGCTCTCTTCAAACAACGACGAGTTACAGCATACCAAATATCCCTACAAGATGCAAATCGGCGTTTACAAACTCGACAGCTACTGAGCGTTGCTGTAGAGACAACCTCGACATTTTGTGCTTTTTCTGTCGTATGCACAACTACTAAGTGTATGTTTGCCAACATCCGATTTATCGAAGGTCATTTCACGATTTTAACGAGTATAATGAATATTTGAATCCAGACTTGTTAACCCAGTCGTGACAAAGGAAATTTCAGTTTTAATCGTGAACTCAAACATGTATAGTAGCCGATATCATGTTCACAAAAGTTTGTATTAGTAACTTACAAGGTAAAAACGTTATACTAAAATGAATTAAGCAGAGTTATAAGTGCTCTTAATGTAGAGGTAAACAATACATTCATAGCTAAAATTCAAATAAATATGTATCTTACATCTGCTGGAGGAAGAAAAAGATCGAGGAAAGTCAGTCTCAATATCTTGTGTATTTCTGGAAAAAAAAAGAAAAAATAGTACAGCTATGTACCTATTTATTCCTTCAAACCGTCTAGGCACGACTGTTGATAATGAATTTATCATTTGATATTATCTCGTTCTTTAAAAACATTTCATTTATATTTTGTACAATAATATGTATACATTTACAGTGACATCAGAATTTAGCATGACAAAAGCAAAAAACAAGCTAAGGTAATAAAATAATTTGATTAATTAAGTCATTTCAATTGCTTTAAAAAAATGTAATTACCTGCTTTTGTTAGCATCTGTACGTCTCCTGAGACAATAACAACACACAATCAGTACAACAACGAGAAACAGTGTACCAAGCACAGATAAGGCAATTACCAGATAGTTAACTGTAAAGGAAATATTAATTAATGTTAATTACATGTATTGCTGTGAATAAATATTAGAATTAACAAAGTTAAGAATAGTCATAACTCAAAATTGTAGAGGACAAAAAACATAACTTAAAATCTATTCTAAAGACATTAGTTATTACTTTAAGGAATTTTCCTACGCACCAATTAAGCACCCAAACGTTGAATAATAAACAGCACGTTATTTAAATTTAACAAATACAACATTTTTTTGATAATAATGACAAAAAAGGTACTCACATTCGTTCTGGACGGTTGGTCTGAAATAAAATGAAAAATAATACAACAAAATTACTATATACATGTATATATATTTATATATATGTAGATTTATTAACAACTGAAGCAACTTAATATGCAGGTTTCGATCCACGGTGTACCAGTTATGATATCAGCTAACATCAACTAATGTATGATTCAAGAAATCAGGCAAACCATGCATCTTTCTAATCTTTAATATTTTAACTTCTTTTTTCATCGTCATATGTCGAGATATAATGCGATAAAGTTTTATAGGAATTAATTCGTATATTTGTCTCTAAAATGGTACAAATCGGAATATAGATTGATCGCATTTTCATTCGAATTGCGTGGAGCACAAGCTACGAACCTGCAGTTAATGATTATATGCAGCTATAAACTAGTAATACTTACCGACATACTGCGCCATCTTCAGTTACTTCACAGTTAAAGCCTTCTTCACATTTATTTATCAATGTTTCATAGACTTCACATTTGCTAGCCGAATCCGTAAACATATCTATAAAACAAACATGACCAAGCTTAATTTTAATATACGAACCATTACATGCTCTTATAACAAACGCCACTGCGATGTACGCTGGTTTATCATTTAGTTAACTTAAAATGAAATACAATCATTTACTTCCTTTATATTTCATTTAACATTATCTTGCAGAATTCTTTTTACACAGCGAAAGAATACGTTGTTTTATTATATTGTATACGTTTGTATTTACATCACTTTTTACATATTAGCTATAAAATGTTTCATCAAGTTCAATTTCTGACTTTAGAGAGACTACTTGAATCTAAATTATTAAGACTGAATCTGAAACTTCGTCAACACAATACCTTACAAAATACGACAAAACATTCTTACCTGTACTACCAGTCATCGAACCATCCTCATTATTTAATTCAGTTTCTGATGATAAGTCTATGATAGCTGTAACAATGCCTGATGTATCTTTTTCATCATAAACAACTACATATTCTACTTTTACTGAGCTTCCACTGTCACTAATATTGTAGAAACAAATCATAAAAAAGTCATCAATCAATAGATTTATCGGGTAAAGAAAAGTGTTTAAAAGGTGCGGTTAAAACAGTAAGACAAAATTAAAATGATACGATTGCATAACCTGTCCCGCTTTTATTAGATTTAACCATAGCGAGAAAAGCCCATGAATCCATTGCTTTGAAAAAATCAAAAACTGAACTTAATCATTTGCTCGGTTGTAAAGATCTGTTTTATCTATCAACCCTACTCTGATAATCTTACTTTAAAGTGAAAATCTTGATTAATAAAGTACCACACTAAATAAACAAGAAATAGAGCAAACATGATAAATAATTCTTCGATGTTCAATATTCGTCTTTTCTCGGTTTTTTGTCAAGGTAGAGAATTCTCCAATAAAAAAAACGTTTACCTTGTTGATACAATAATAACCGCAACATCAACTAAAGTGTAGGCATTGTAAAATATCTCCATCTGAAACATTAATTAACATAGGTATATTATTAAAAATGCCATCACGTCATATTATATGACACCAAAATAAAGAAATAATTGGTACATTGTAAATAATCGATGCAAACATAAGTGCATGTGTAAAGATTTACAATCATGACACACAATGGTGGTTGCAGCCAAATGTGTAATATGTAAAAATATACACGAATGCGTTAAATAAAAGGGAGATTTTTATAACATCTAAAAAACAAATCATACTTTATACATTTAGAAAATCGTAATGAGCATAAACTAACTTCAATTGCTTACCGATTCTTGTATTTTCTTTAAGCTGACTATGTCTGATCTTTTATTCCTCTTTCGATTTAATTCTTCGATGGTAATTGTAACAAAAGCATGAAAAGATTTCATTCCATGACCTACAAAATGTAACACAACAAATTGAAGAAAACAATAATAAGACACGAGTTTAGTTATCCTATTCTGCTACTATCAAAATGCATTACACTGTAATCTATATAATATATTTATTATTACGACACCTTATCTGATTCACTTGAATGTTTGCATTAATTATACGGCTATGTAGATGAAATATATGAATATTCAATCAACTTTTCCACCGGTGGAAATACCAACATTCTTTAAAAATATGACTTTATTACGTTAAAAACTACCTATCGAAGGGTCATTTTAAAGAATTGCACATAAAATGTGGCTTATTTATAAACTCTCTCAGTGGATTAACGTCTAAATCGAACAATAAAATAATATCATACATACCAATGCAGCCAAAACCAAATACATCTAGCGCAAAACTTGGATTACAACTACATTCAAAAGACCCCATAGTGTTGATACATACTTGATGGCATTTTCGGATGTTTGCATTGCATTCATCAATGTCTTGACAGGTAACATAGTCTGGTTGTAACATATAACCTCTCTCACATTTACACATATAAGAACCATCGGTATTTTCACAACCTTGGTCACAATTTTGTTGGTCAGATTGACATTCATCAATGTCCACACACGCAGACATGTCGTGCACATATCCAGTGAAACAGTTGCATTTAAATGATCCGTTGGTATTTTCACAAATTTGATCGCAACCACCGTTCGCTATTGAACATTCGTCAATATCATTGCATTTTAAACCATCTTGATCATAACCATATCTACAATGGCATTGAAAAGATCCTTCAGTGTTTTCACAATCATGTTCACATCCACCATTGTTATCTTGACATTCATCTATTTCTAAACATTCAAATCCATTCTTCTGATAGCCTTCACGACACAAACAGCTGAAGCTTCCAATTATATTATTACAAATTTGCCTGCAGCCTCCATTGTTTGTATCACATTCATTGATATCATAACACTGATGAAGATCATTGGATAACTCGTACCCTGATGAACAAGCGCAGTTGTAAGAGCCATCAATATTGTTGCATTGATGTTCACAGCCTCCATTGCCAACACTACATTCATCTATGTCAACACAACTGACTGGATTTGTTCCAACACTGTAACCTTCCATACAACTACATACGAATGTACCATCTTCATTGGTACAGTCATGATCACAACCACCATTGTTGATTTCACACTCATTTATATCCGAACAGCCGAAACCATCATAGGCAATGATAAAACCACTGTCACACGAACATGAATACGAACCTCTATTATTTTCACATTGTTGAGAACACAGATGTAAACAAAGAGCACATTCGTCTTTATCGATGCACTTCGATTTATCGTGTAAATCAAAACCCTGAAAACATCCGCACTCATATGATCCAACATTGTTTGTACAAATATGTTCACAATATCCATTGTCTGTAGTACATTCGTTTATATCGATACAACGTTTGTCATCAGAATCTAATTGGTAGCCAGTTAAACAAGAACAAGTAAAACTTCCTACCTCATTAGTGCAATTATGATAACAACCTCCATTAGCGGTGACACATTCGTTTACATCATCACAATTTCTGCCATTAGATGATAGCTGATATCCTTTGTTACACCTACATGTAAATGAACCAGCCGTGTTCTTGCATTCATGTTCACAACCACTTTTATTTGTCAGACATTCGTTAATATCTGAACATTGATGTAAATCTGCTTCTAACATGTATCCAGAAGAACAGTCGCACGTGTATGATCCATCTATATTCGTGCATTGATGTTCACAATCTCCATTGTGTTTAAGACATTCATCTTCATCATCACAGGACAATAAGTTAGTGTTCAAATGATAGCCAACTCGGCATTCACATAAATATGATCCTTCAGTGTTTGTACATGTTTGACTGCATTTACCATTTGCATTGACACTCGTCAACATCAATGCATCTAAAATTATCGTCATCCAAATAAAACCCATTCATGCAATTACATTTGTAAGACCCTTCAGAATTTTCACAAATATGATCGCAATCATTTAACTCAGTAAAGCATTCATCAATATCAACACATCTATTTCCATTTGATAGGGTATATCCGGGTATGCAACTACATTCAAACGATCCTTCCGTATTCTTGCATTTATGGTCGCATCCACCATTTTCAATCAAACACTCGTCTATATCTTGGCAGGCGAATCCATCTTCGTCTAAGGTAAAACCAGGTTGACACGAGCAAATAAATGTATCACCGTGGCGAGAGCATAAATGATCGCAACCTCCATTATCAAAAGAACATTCATCCACGTCGAAACAATGTTTGCCGTCATTATTGAGAACAAACCCTTCATGGCATAGGCATGAAAAGCTGCCTTCAGAGTTCAAACAGATCTGCTCACATCCAGAACTGCTATCTCCACATTCGTCAATGTCAGCGCATTCTGTGTATCCATGTAAACTATATCCTGGAAGGCAACTACATCTAAAAGAGCCAACATTATTTATACATTTATGATTGCAGCCACCATTGTTCTCCAAGCATTCATCGATATCTAAACATTCATAACCATCTTCAGCTAATGCATAACCAGTTTTACATGAACAAACATAACTACCCACAGTGTTCGTACATTGTTGTGCACAATCACTTTTACCAGCTGCACATTCATCAATATCAGCACAACTTATGCCATCAGAAGCTAATATATACCCACCTTTACAGCTGCATGCAAACGAACCAGGCATATTTTTACACTCTTGACTACAGCCTCCATTATTTGTTTTACACTCATTAACATCAGAACACTGATAAAGATCTTCTCCTAGAATATATCCTTCAAAACAATGACAAGTGTATAATCCTTCCTTATTGACACACTCGTGCTCACATTCTCCGTTATTTGTTTTACATTCATCGATATCTATGCAAATAAAACCATCGGTTCCTAACATAAAACCTTCTTTGCAGTCACATTCAAACGAACCATCAAAATTGTGACATTTGTGATCGCATCTACCATTGTTAAAGGAACATTCATCAGTATCTATGCATGTAAGACCATCGGAAGCAAGATAGAATCCGTCATGGCATTGACATGAATATGAACCTATCGTATTGTCGCAAACTTGGTCACACATATCTGTTTCCATGATGCATTCGTTGACATCAATGCACTTTGAATCGTTCATCAATAAGTATCCATGGTTACATTCGCATTCATATGACCCAACATTGTTTGTACAAATATGTTCACAGTCTCCATTGTCTTTAGTACATTCGTTCATATCGATACAACGTTTGTCATCAGAATCTAATTGGTAGCCAGGTAAACAAGAACAAGTAAACTTTCCTATCTCATTAGTGCAATTATGATAACAACCTCCATTAGCGGTGACACATTCGTTTACATCAACACATTTCCTTCCATCAGATGAAAGTTGATATCCTTTGTTACACCTGCATGTAAATGAACCAGCCGTATTCTCGCATTCATGATCACAACCACCATTATCTTTCAGACATTCGTTGATATCAGAACATTGATGCAGGTCTGCTTCAATGTCATAACCAGAAGAACATTCACAGACGAATGTCCCTTCAGTGTTAATACACTGATGTTCACATTCCCCGTTGTTCAAACGACATTCATTTATGTCTGCACAACTTAAATTATCTGTTTGCAATTCAAAACCCTTTTTACATTCACAGAAGAAAGATCCGTCAGTGTTAAAGCAAATGTGATCGCAATTGCCATTCAGAGCACTGCATTCATTTATGTCAATGCATGATAGTCCATCAGATCCAAGTTCATAGCCAACAAAACATGTACAGAAAAATGAACCATCTGTATTTTCACAATCATGATCGCAAATCATGCTTGTATTTGAGCATTCATCTACGTCAATACAAAAATGACCGTCTTTTAGTTCAAATCCCGACATACAACTACATTCATACGATCCCTGGATGTTTAAGCAATCGTGGTCACACATGCCATTATCATTTACACATTCATCAATGTCACTACAGCGAAGTCTGTCATCATCTAAACCATAACCGACTTGACAGGAACAAGCAAATGATCCTTCTTTATTAGTACATTCATATTCACAACCCGCGTTGTCGATGGAACATTCATCAATATCAATGCACGTTATTCCTTCAGCTCCAAGCTCGTAACCTACCCGGCAGTCGCATTTATATGACCCATGAGTATTCAAACATTCATGTTCACAGTCAAAGATACCTTCTCTGCATTCATCAATGTCAATACATTGAATGTTGTCTGGAGCAAGGTTGTATCCTGAGTAACAACTGCAAACATAAGAGGCTTGTAAGTTGGAACAAACTTGACTGCAATTTCCATTTGCTTGGTTACACTCATCAATGTCTGAACAAGATGTTTGATTGGAATCCAGATCGTAACCTTCATAACAAGAGCAGAAGAAAGAACCATGTGTGTTGTTACATAAATGTTCACATCCGCCATTGTTGATACTGCATTCATCCTTATCAGTACATTGGTGAAGGTCTTCTTCTAAAGTATAACCAGATAGGCATGTGCAGTGATAGCTTCCGTCTGTGTTCACACATAGATGTTCACATTCAGCATTATCAATTCCACACTCATCAATGTCTAAACAATGATGTTTGTCTGAGGCTAGTTCATATCCATTGTTGCACTGACATATAAAAGAACCATCCGTGTTTATGCAATTATGTTCACATTCTCCGTTATTTCTTGCACATTCGTCCACGTCAATGCACGTGTCTTTGGTCCCATTCCCGATGTATCCTTCATTGCAAATGCATTGGAAGGAACCATCGTAATTAACACACTGGAAATCACAATGATCAGTATTGATTCCGCATTCGTCAATATCTGAAAAGAAATACACAATGTGTTCCAAATCGAATAAAGGGGCTTGAAAATGGAAATAATTTGTTTTGTTATCATTTAGATGATAAAAAACGTGTAGCTGACACTATTTAGGAAAAAGGTTTTACTCAGTGCAGATGATATATCTATTTATCAGTCACAAATTAAAAGATAAAATAAAATTAGTTAGTCCGTTTTATGCCATAGCAACGGATTATGCGTAAACGAGTTTGAATTGATTAAGGAAAATAGAGGTGAAATATTTCAACTGGGTAATGGAAATAAAAAATAAAACAGAATGTAACCATTAATAAGAACTCGAAACAGAACGAATCCTGGAAACCAAATAAAAATGAATATTTTATTCCATAATTTCTTTCAAATTATTAATGCAAGTAATGTCTATGAAATGGACTTACTTTTTCAATCTATAAAAATGCAAAAAATTAATTTTTGAAGTGTCCCATTTTGATAGATAGATATATTCGCACAGTTTTAATTGGTTTTCTAAGACAGGAACATATGAACATTATAATTATGTCGTTTGTTGTGTTGCATTTGAGAGATATCTAAGATAAATTGAGAACGTGGGTTTAGGCGTCTCAACAAGGGACAGTAGCAGCAGACAATTAATTATACAAAACTTACCAACACATGAAGAGTTGTCTGGTCCTAAATCGTATCCATTCAAGCAGCTGCAAATAAATCCGCCAATGAAATTTGAACAGTTTTGCTCACACTTCCCATCAAAGCTACTTTCGTTGCATTCATTTCTGTCTGTTACAATCAAAAACATAATAATGGTGAGTCAAATACTAAAACCTTCTATTGTTTATCTGACCAAAAACATGCTTAGTAACTTATTAGAGCGTTGCTATTTCAAAATGAGAAGCATGAGTCGTAGGCATTAAATAATAGTACTGGTTGGTTTAAAGTGCGCACAGAAGACAATCGAATTTTTATGTTTGCTTTAATTGTTCGAACAGCGCATCAATTATAAGATACTAGAGAGTATAAAATAACAGCAATCAACTTGAAAATGATTTTCACCGAGTACTTACCAACGCATCCTTGTCCATCAGTTTCATTAAGCATAAACCCAAAAGGACAAATACATTCATACGATCCAACAGAATTTACACATTTGTATTCACAATTGCCGTTGTCAATTTCACATTCATTCTCATCTAAAACAAACAGATAAAATCATCGAACCTTTTGATAAATGAAAATAGCTGAACAGAGTTATAGGCTTTGTACAATAGCAATAACTAGAATAATTCAATTGTGATATTCTCAACAAAGATTAAAAATAAAACAGAGCCATTATCGCATAGTTTCCACAAAGAATAAAAAGCCTAAAATCGTACAATATAGTTATATTCAATGTAAGTGCAACCAATATTTCGAAACAACACAGTGGTCGAGAGGTCTACACCAATACAAATTGAAATAGTCACCGTAAGTTTTTATCATTATATAAGTGATGCCAGCTATGGGTATGGCAAAACACAAGTGTTGCAAGTAGTAAAAAAGTGTTGCATTCGGTTGGAAACATTGATGCTTGATGATTTAAAGCCAAATAGATAAGTTTTTGTGATTGTGTGTTGCTGGTCTATCTACCGAGTGAAATGCAAAAGCTTTCGATCAGTTTTCTTTATCCAAGTTTTAGATACGCTTTAAATCATCGAAGAGCATTTTTAACAGTAACAAGAAATATCTTTAAAAAAGATATTCGGCGCTGTGAAGGATTCATGTTTGAAGTATAGTATAAATGTGTTTGGTATTATCTGAATTTATTTTAATTCCCAAATAAGTAAAATAATTTTTCGAGATCCACATATTGAAATTTTGGGACCTTAAAATTTTTCTATACCCGCATATTGAAAATTTGTAACCGTATACTAAACGATCTTTTCGGGTCTGCATATTAAAAAATTTGGATCCGTACACTAAATTTTCTTAATATCTGCATATCGAAAACGTTTAACCTATATTATTATTTGGGCCCGCATATTGAAAAATAAATAATGAGATGCGTATTTATTTAAGGAATGAATGTATAGAAACTGACTTTCATCGAAAAATAAACGTCACTTTTGGTGATAGCTAATTTGCATAAAGGCCGAAGGCCTTTATGCTGAAATTAGCTATCACCAAAATGACGTTTATTTTTCGATGAAAGTCAGTTTCTATACATTCATTCCTTATAATTACAACCATTTTTTGCGAAATTTGCGTTAGAATAAAGACCTATTTTCTAATGCGTAGAGCCAAATTACGCAATAATGCGTAATAGTGCGCATTAATTTCATTCGGTTAACAGTTTTTTAATGCCGACCGTCGGCCATTTTTTTCTTCGATTGGATGCAGTTTTTCATTGTTTTCGGACATAACGGCATGAATGATACATAGAAATGAACATGCATTGAGTTTATTTTTAATAAAAGAACACATGAGAGGTGGTACGCTATTGTGTAACTCTTTTAAACGGTTTAACAAGTTTCATGTTTTTACGAAGAACACGTGAGTTTATAATGCAAGTTGTGACCTAAATTAATATGTCAACTCGTTGAAACCACCAGTGATTACAAATGAGCGGTTGTTGGATGTACATTTTTCCGAGTTGAATAGCATCTGAGGCTGTGTTATCTAATCAGAATGAGAAAGTTTACTACTGAAATTTGGATCACTTGATGATAACTTGAGCAGTCAGTCCGAGTCAGGAAATTTACATGTCAAGACATTGGATGGAAAGACAAGCTATTATCTGTACTGAGTAAGTGAATGTTTATTATTTATCCCTAAATTACGGAGATTATATGGTTTATATGCTTTTATGTTCTCATATACATTTTAAAATGATCGGTACTTAGGATGGATTCCAAGTCTGGTCATATTAATCTGGAAGCATTTTCATTCCGGTCTGATAATAAACGTTATAATTCTTGACCTTGTTCACTACTCAATGCAGAATGTATATGCATGAAGTATACACATGCACTTTTGCGAATACTACATCATTATGACTAGATACACATATTATCCAATGTACATATCATTATGTTATACGTTCCTTTTTTTTACTTGATGAGAGGCAACTTGAGTGATTTTGAAATGTTTGCCATGACATTTTTCTAAATTGACCAGCCAAAATACTGATTACTTATCTTATTGTGGATCAATTTAAATGTGTCGAACTCTTGGTATTTAAAGCTTTATTTATTCGTTGTTTTTTTTTTGTTTGTTTTCAGACAAGAAAGTGAAACTAGATGCCTCGGAAACCAAAGGATTTAGATATCTATATGAATGAATACCAGTCCATTAGAGCATGCACTTCAGAAGGGCAATGCTATGAAAATCATTTGAAAAAGAAGACTGATTCGCTAGAAATATAAATAAACATTTAATGGTTTAAATGCAGTCTATGACGCTTAAGTTAAAATTAAAGATTAATTCTTAATTCTGCATTCAGCATATCATTTACTTCCTGGAACATTACATCTTATGAAATATAGATAAAGAACGGTATTAGTGCACAATTGTATTGTACATTAAACTCATTTTAATTTCTTTCAATAAAAGTTGATTACACCTTTCTTATTGGTTTTGTGTATCATGTACTTTCCATTGACATTATAGTTATTGACCTGTACGTCATAGCGTGGGAACGCGCTAAAAATAGCTTTTGAGTCATGAAAGTAGTTCCGGCGTGACGTCATTCATTCAAAACTGCAGTTTATACGAAAATAAAAGCACATTTTTTTAGGTCACGTGTTCACTTTTGACCAATCGGATTTCGTTATTTCATTCAGGTTGTAATTATTGAATTTTTCACAATGTTTTCGCGACCAAAATGCAACAAAGGAAGGTAACCAAGGAACCAAACAATCATATATTACTAATTCGAAGTATAAATACATTGTAAAATTAATATAATTAATACATAGCTCGAATTTAGGAGGAAATTTAAACAAAATCTGTATGTATGAATCAAGTTGATCTTTGCCCTTGGTGACCTTTTGACCCAAATGTCGGTCTCAGTTTGACCTAAAACTCTACAAACACATTTCATAGGGATTTGGACTATTAACATAAATATTTGCGTCATTTGCAATGATAAGTGGGTAAATTGAAGTCTTTACATGTTTTGCGACTTCAATGTCCCAAAGGGAAGTAATCGTGCAATAAACCAAACGTTTAATTCGAGACCGCATATTGAACATTTAATCCCTATTACTAAACTTTAATTCGGGACAACGAATAGTATCAAATATTTTATTCACTTCCTTCTACCGAAAAGAATTTCATTGGACAAACAGGAATAGTAAAGCAAATTGCATTGGTTAAAATATAGGTCAAAAGTTGGCTTAGACAGCTGCGCCGAAAAATGGTAATCTGGTTATCTTATTTTAGCTTTATCTTAGCTTAAAGAAAAAAAGCGCCATCAAATAATTACACAGAAGTTAACATGATATAAAATTACCAGAGTCGAATATGACAACATAAGCATCTTCGGATGTAACGTTTGCTACAATATTACCAGCCATACACTTTATTCTTAGACCATTGTCTTCTTCTGTTATATTATAGATTGTCACATATCCGGTCTTGTCTTTATGGACAAAATTGTCATCTGTATACCACCAGTATGTAGGTTCCGGATTTCCTTGTGCAAAACATTTGAAAGTCGCATTCATTCCAATCAAGACAGTCGCATTTTTTGGACTTTCAAGAATAAGAGGAGCCTCTGAACAAAAGGGGCTCAGTTTTGATAATCGATTGATTTCATACACGATATATTCCATTGCAATTGACGTGTCCGTTATGGTGTTTGTTTCGTTCTGGAACGATTCAATAACATAAGCTTCAAGAAAAAGGATTGAATCTTTGACATCTTTTGAATCTACAAATTCTTCTGATTCATATAGTTCATAAAAAGACGAAATTGTATAAAATACACAATCTCTAAAACTGCTACAATCAGTTGCATCAAAATACGACTTACTCAAATTGTCCATAGCTGTATACCAAATGTTAACAAAATCGATGGATTCAACAGACTTAGATTCCTGTTCAACACTTTCTAAAGACGTATTTGCTGCATGTTTAGTTTCATTAAGTATTGGATCATTTCTAGCAGCGTAAGTGGTTTCATTGATTATATAATTGATATCTTCATCAGTCATGTTGTAATCCTGAACAGCAACGTCTTTGTCAATGCCTACTTTTTCAGCTGATAAATCATCCATTAAATGATCATTCATATTATACAAGGACAATTGTTCCTTTACGTTTGCAATTTCATCAATATATGCCTTGGAATCATTAACGATCTCTTGCAAAGCTTGAAAAGCTTCATGGAGAAAATCTTGAAACAATTCAATTGCAGTACACTTTTCGGCAAACGATCTTATTCTGTCAGCAGCATCTAAGTCTTCTGTCGTATTGTAGTTTATATTTCGAGTAACATCAATGGTGTCATTGGATGAAAAGTTACCTTCAGATTCTCGAATGATTCTTAGAAGTCGATGAACCTTGGAAGTAGCTTCAAACTCAACACTTCTTCTTTTTCTCCCCAAAACGTTTCCTAGAATATCCATGAATTTCGATATTGTAGCGCGAGCCGCTTGCCAAATACTTTGAACTACATTTTTGAAGTTAATTGTTATTTGAATGGTTTTCCATCCAAGTCTAAAGACGTTTATTTCGCATGATATGACGAAAATTGGTAAATCTTTCGTTGACAATTCAACTTTAAAGCCACAGTTCCGAACATCAATCAGAAATTTCACGGTATATTCAATGACAAGTGTAAGGACATTAGCAGCAACCCCTATTACTAGTTTTACTACCTGTATTGCAATTTTTGCAGCTTTTAAAATACCACTAGCAAATTCTAAACCAACTTGAGCAACTGTTAAGATACCTTCGGCAAGTTTTAGTACAACTCGTGATTTATCAACTATAAATTGGGCGACCGACAGGGCTGCTTCGGCAATGTCAAATGCGATCATAGCAGTTCTTACAAATATTTTTGCTGCTTCGAGAGCTAAATATGCTAATGCTCTGATAAGTCTGCAAGCAATGTTCGCAAGCACACATAAGGGGTTTGGAAAGCTAATCATACAGCTTGTGAAACTGCAACATGGATATGGAATTTTTATTCGAAAAAATTTTTTATGGCAAATGTTGCACTTAATCCCTGGAATACAAATCTTTGGACAGTCACGAATTTTACATAACTTATCAACATCTCGCTGTGCCGCATCCAACTTTGTATGAGCATTTTCCAATGGTCCCCTGGCTCTCTTCAAAGCACCCTTCGCGGATTCAAGCTTTGACATGGCTTTATCAAATACTGAATTAGCATTTCTAACTTTCTGTTTGTTTTCTTCTAGCCAAGTTTGTGCCTTTTTGAATTCTTGTTGAGCCCGATTTAAGTTATTTTGAACGTCGGTAAGACGAGTCTTAGCACCATCGGCTATCTGTTCGATTACTCGTTTCAATCCATCAATGTAGCTATCCTGAAAAGTTGTCCCTTGTGTTCCTGTTCGTTGTTGGACCTGTGTCACAAAGCGTCCCTCAAGAACATAGGTAATGTCATACCATTCTTTACCAACTTCCGCAGTCACAGAAATTTGTGCAAAGTAAACACCCCACACGTTACTTTCTATGTATGCATAAAGCCCGCGATTTGACGTTATAAAGACGTCAGTTTTGGTTTTGATACCTATCATATTAACTACTACTTGGAATTGTACAGCAATTTTATCTGAATCAGCAGACATAGCGCCACCAAGCCTTTTTTCGTCAAGTATTAAGAATTTCCCCAATAGAATGCGTGAGTGTCCGATTCCTCCAATCAACCTGTACGCCTTTTCGCCTTCTAAGAACTGTTTAATGGATTCAAATCTGGTACATTGGAACAAATTACCTTCAGAATACACTAGTTCGACATCCATGTAAGGAAACTTCAACCCGAATATAGTTATTTGGGCAAAACCCCGAAACCCAAAACCTGTATAGGAACCAGCTTCTTTATGGATAGAAGTTACTACTGAATGATATGTTTTATCGATGTAGCTCTTTATTAGGTTGATTGTAGATTTCAAGTTATTCGCAAGAAGGTGAACTGCCTCTTGTACAATGAATTCTACATTATCGAGAAATTGTGTAAGAATGTTATCAACGTCTTGAAATAATTGTCTTACTCTTCCAATTTTTGAAATTAAAGTGCTGATGCTATTTCCCTGTCCAAATAAGGTTTTTATTTCGTCAATGACTTCATTTATAAGAATAATTCCCACCTTGATTTTTTCAACAATTGATATTATTGTATTGTTAACGGTAGCTTCTATCTCGGTCAATGATGTTTCAATCTCAGTTACTAAATCGTCTATCAGAGACGATACATCTAATATATCATCAGAGAAGAGATCAGTGCTGGATGGTATAGTCTCCGTTTGTTTTGACACGAAAACATACAACTTAGCTTCAGCAGAGAACCAACCTCGCCAAGCAGGTATATCATAAAACGGGTCAGCACCGATGATTAAAGAAGCAAACAAGCCGGCTGGGTTTGCTGTCTCCCCACATTGAATGCGATCATATCCTGTATATATGAAAACATGTTCAATGTTATCATGCTAAATTGTCAAAATTATAGTTACTAATTAAAACCAGAGGTTAATAAAGGACAGAGAAAAGCCCTGATGGCTATTATTAGCCCGTACGAATAAATAATGTCGAAGAGATTAAGTTAGAGTTTATTATTCTAATTGGACCAAAAACAACATAATTACTTATGGCAGAGTTGATCCTATTAGTAGATTTATTATTGTGATTTAGAAATATGAGCACCAATATGCTGCATTAAATGGTACAAAACAATTGATTATTACCATGAATTACATGTAAATTACATGTATGTTTGGTTTAAATATGATTATACATTATACTTTGGAAATTCCTATATTGAAATGGTTGAGATAATAGTATACTTATGGTAACTATTTGTATAATATGTTATAATAAGATAAAACATTATACCTTAACAGAAAGAAAATTTTATCTAGAAAAGCTTGAGTAATTGTATACGTATGTAAATTACTTGTGTTTATCTTAAACATGTTCAAGCACTACCTTTAAAGATTGAAATTCCTATCTTGAAAGGTTCGAGTAATCGTATAATTATGTAAATTACTTGAACACTATGTTTAAATATGATTATACTTTGGAAATTCCTATCTTGAAATGTTTGAGATAATGGTATACTTATGGTAATTAATTGTATAATATGATTTAATATGATTATACATTATACCTTAAAAGCAGAAATTTCTATCTTGAGAGTCTAGAGTAATTGTATACTTATAGTAATTATTTGTTTGCTATTTTTTAATGACATAATTTTCTCTATAACTCTCCTGTTATAAAGATGTACAATCTATACATTAATATAAGGTTGCATTTATGTATGATAACCTATCATTGATATATCTTAATGTATTGTTTAAAATGTATCTCCATCACACTGATTTGTATTTGTATATATGTACTGTTATATGTGAATGGGCCGGTGGCCTTAAATATCACAATAAAGTATATCAAATCAAAACCATGAAGATAAGTAATGTAAGAGGATAATGTACGAAAAACGAATAGTGTCACATTAAAATAGAAAAAAATAAAGCATAGATGATATAACTGAAAGAATATTTCAGCATAACGACTCAACATCTTGTTATAATTTTTTGCTTATCTATTCGTAAGCATCACTTAATAATTCCTACTTAGCATTATTGTTTTATGACATAATTTTGCTTTCGTAATACTGTTATATTTTTAGCACGAGCATATTTAATTAAAAAGCTAATGTACACAACTGCTTTTAAAATCCCTATTTGAAATTATTATATACATGTAATAAGGTTACATATTTATATAAAACAGAGCATTTACAGAACATACCACCAATTGAGACATAAGCTTCTAGACTTGCTGTAGCTAGGGTAAACTGTTTTGCATACTCTTTTCCAAGCAATTTAAATCTTACTATAGGTGAAGCAGACATTTTAATGTCTATCAATCCATTCCACTGAGACCGAAACATTGATGTTAACATCTGAAAAACATTACACGTGTGTATAGTTTAAATCGGAAGCATGATAACTACAGACGAAAAAAACAAAATTCTATTGCAATACCTGGTCAATGACCAAACATGATGTAATTTAGAATTTATCAGGTATGCATGCCGTATAGTTGCATGTACTGAAATCGAACGCTATTACATACCAGAAAGTCACAATGTCTTAATTAAATCAATATAAATACTTTTTTATTTAACTTGTTCATCATTTCTACATGTAGCATGTAAAACTACGAGTTATCACGAAATGCAGTAAATGGTTAAGGAGGATTTATATAAACTTCAAATTAAACAAAAATTTCATATCTTACCGTTTCAACACTTGGTACTTTAAAGAATATATCACCGCTTCCATTAATGTAAAAATGTTTATCTTCCTTCTCCATATCACCACCAATCCAAACATTTGCATTCTTAATTACTCTGAAAAAACTTTAATAATTATAGTCAACATAATGAAATAACTCAAAAGTGCTCCCTACTTTTAGCACTCCTCGTTCGCTTTTTCTGTTTAAAATACTAGAAATGCTTTATACGTAAAAGAAGGAAAATAAGTCAGTTTGGAACAAAGCTAATCAGAGAATGTCATCTTAAATGAGACGTCAAGGCTTAAATAACAACAATTCAAACAATATGTCAAATATCCAATACTATTTTAAACGTCTATACAAAGCAATAAATACTCATTCGAAACGATTGTTTCAAGGCGATGAAGAATATTTAAACTTTTTAGATTTGACTTTTTTATCATTAATGACACGCCTTTAAAACCACTAAACAACAAACCGTACTGGTATTCAAACATATGGTCTCCATTCCATAAAGTCATCGATTCTTTGTTGTACAGGTATCTTGCATTCACTCCATCGTTGAATGATAATCCGATACCACGAGGTTTGATTAAAAGATTGATTTCATTCTTCAGCGACTTGAATATTGGCAATTCAAGCAAGAAGTCTCTTGATTCATCAGGTATCATAAGGAATACTGTTCCTTTTGAATGTTCACACAGTTCGACAATTATGCAGAACTTTTTCCCTGTTGCTATTGATGGCAGGCTTATCTCATCACCTAATATTTCTAAAGAAAAACCTGAGCCAAATCTAAAAACTGAGTAAAGAATATTCTGCATGACAGGTGCACCTGAACATTCAATTAGAGTATCCATCTCTGACCCATACACTAAATCACTTTTCATGTCTTGTACAGCTAAAAGAGAACCATTGGTACTGCTCAAGCTAAGCCATCCAGGAAGTTGGGAAAGGAAAGCAGACACAAATGTCTTAAAAAAAGAATTTGCAGAAATAAATTGATATATGTATGAATTTTTAAATACAAACGCTTGGCAATTTTGAGTTGTTGAGGTCAGTTCTTTTAAAACACTGTCTTTTCCAGAAATACTTATAGTGTGACTTATTTCAAAAGAATTGCTTGTCATTGTCACTTGAACCCCATGGAGAGAAATTGGCAATGGAAGCACACTTAACTGGATAAAGGTGATACCACGAGTGAAGAATGTGTTTGGGTCAGTTAATGACGTATTCCATTCTGATGTAGATAAAAGATTGATCCCTATATTGCTGCCTTCACTACATTGTGTAAGAAGAACTTTAAAACATGGTTGAGGAAGTAAATTTCGAGGGATTCCATATACCGCAAATACATTTTCAACAACATCTGAAAGATAAATTTAAAAGTATATCGATTTTGCATGTAAAATTCATCAGATTATTCTAAAACGTCGAGCTTTATTACCGAAAACACGGTATATTTTGCGTATAAAGCTACTTTCTTATTTTATAAAACGACGAGAAGTTATTTATTTTATTTTTATATATTCATATCAACTATAGAAATCTCGGTTTGAAATATATAAAGTCCAGTTCTATATCTAAGTATGTAAATTATTTAATTATTTATATTGAGATGTCGAGTTATGTGTTAACTGACTTCCTAACAGTAACACATTTACATAAGTTAAATTTCCTGTACAAATATACTTTTTGCTTCGATTATTAAAGGCACGTATGTTTGGTCTTTGATACATAATTACAATTTACATATTGCTCAAATTTTGTCTAATGTCCATGCTACTAGGAATCTCTGACGTGATGTATTCAATCAACATACATATGTATTTTAGCGTACAATGTGTAAACATAACCCTTTTATACCTCCCTCACAAGAAAATCCATCCGCTAGAAGTGTACGATCACCATGGCATTCACAATAAAAGGATCCAACAGTATTTGTACAATTATCTTGGCAACCTCCATTGAACACTGAACATTCATCCGCATCTATGACCAAAAAAGAAATGACACAATGTTCAACATTATGCAAGACAATATTATTTCACGTTCTAACAACACACTGTATAAATATAGCATAATAAATGTTTAGATTGAGCACATGTCCATGCGGGTGTGTGTTTATAGAATTATTCAACAAACCAAGATATTTTATATTGCATATGCTAAATGTACTGTATCAAGTCTAAACTAAAACGTGCATAAGATAAAACCGTTTATTCACGCTTGAATCTAATTTTCTCCCTCTTTTGAATGTTCATTGTACATTCGTTTGGTTCGTCAACTTACATAACCGTCAATATCTGCCAGGGATGGGTCGAGAACTGGATTCCAGTACTCGAGTAGTACTTTCAAATTTTGTACTCGTACTTATGAGTAATGAGTACTGATTTTTTTCTTCAGTACTTGAGTAGTACTCGAGTAGTACTTAAGTACTCATGAGTATTTTTGAGTACCAGATTGTTTTGCACGAGCATATTATAGATTTTTAGTAGAAATAAAAGAGGCTAATTTTATTTATCCATTCAACTAAACATCATATCAAGCTTCAAATTCAATTTTAAACAAGACAGTCAAAATGTTGTTGTAAAACTTTTATGCATCAGTGTTTATTTTTGGACAATCTTAGTGCCGTATATAGGCTATGTTCTCAATCTAGGAGCTGTGGTCCAGTGGTAGGACGAGCGCTTAGGGATCAAGAGGTCCTGAGTTTGATCCCCACTAGGGGCACTGCTAATTTCCTTGAGCAAGAAACTAACCTACACTTGTTCCACTCCACCCAGGTGTAAATGGGTACTGTGAGGGATCACCTGCATGAGGGTGATTTCAGTGACCAGGAGTTATTGTATAAGATTGTAAAATCGACAGAACATGTATATGGAAGCAGACTTTAAACCGCATTTCAACTTTAACTTTATCTTAAATCAAATCTTTTCCCCCCCGCATTTCAGTCCAAATCCAAATTGAACAAAAGATTTTTGAATAAAGACAGGCTCTGTTAGTATGTTTTAGCTTAGAATAATTGAGTTATCTTTGTTTAGTTAACTAACTAACTTAATGAAAAACAAAACTAAAATCTTGGTTGAATTAGCTATTGTTTTTAATTTGCATGACATTTCATCTCAATTTATATCAAATCGCTGTGCAGGTTTTTTTTCACCACAAAAGTGACTGTTTAGAGAATGTAATGTCTTTTCATTCACTTATAAATGATGCATGTAACTAGCTGATGATTTTAATAATTTATAAGCTATATGAGGACCAAACTGTGACAAACATTGTATTCACAATTTATGAAGAGGTATAAACTGCAAAAAGGTGTCAGACATCCCATTGATACACATATATGATATACATAATACATAATGATAATCCCATAAAAATAGCTACTTATAAAACTTGTAGTCAGATAACCAATTAATATGCATTATAATTTCTTAAGTATACCCAAACGAAAAAGAAACGCAGTGTAAAATGATATGGAATAACTTTTTATCACCTTTGTGTAAGATGAAGAAAATTGGTCAGATTATTATCAAGGCATCTATTTACTCAACACATAATGAAAAGTTACTGAAGCATGAAACGTTCAGTGTCACGTAATACAAGCGAAGAAATGCAAAAAATTCGAGCAGAATAAATTTGATAATTTCTTCAACACATCTTTTCATATCATCCAATACTCTAGACATTTATACACTGTTTTCCGTATTAAAATTATGTTTTAATTTTCTACGTTAATGGCAAGGCTTACTGACGTTCAGCGGGGTCAGGCCATTACGTTGCTAATGCAAGGTCAAACGCAACAGCAGGTGGCTATGCAGTTTGGCGTGAATGTTTCGACCATAGTGCGACTTGTTCGTCGACTTAGGGAAACTGGAAGGCTTGCCGACCGGCCTCGGACAGGGCGTCTGCGCGTCACGACACGACGTCAGGACAGAGCTATACGTCTCGCACACCTGCGTAATCGTTACGTTACTGCCACTGAAACTGCTAACAATACAGTAGGCAATCATAACCGTCGTATTCACTCCCAAACTGTAAGGAACCGATTACATGAGGCGGGTCTTCGTTGAAGACGTCCATGCATTGGTTTGCCTCTTACTCCACGTCGCGCGCGTCGAATGACTTGGTTAGCGGCACATTCCCCTTCGGGAATAACACAAAAAGTAAAGGTCAAAATCCAACGAAAATTTCCAAATTTAGTTCACGAAAGATAGTTCTTGATAAATCAATATCCCAATTTCAATATCGTTCTTATAATTCACCATAAATCACCACTGAAGTTTACCCTGCGTTTCTTTTTCGTTTGAGTATAGTTTTAAAGAAAAATCAATCAAGAAGGTAACTAAATAGAAATAAGATGGTCAGTACTCGGAAATACTCACGAGTATCGAGTACTGCTAGTTCAGTATTTGAGTAAGTATGAGTACGAGTACAATTTATTTTCCTGAGTACTGAGTACAGGCGAGTACTGGAAAAGTGGTACTTGTACTCATGATACTCGAGTACAAGTACGAGTACCCCATCCCTGATATCTGCACAAAATTTGAATGTGGGTGTCACTGTTTTGACTATCCTGGAGCATCTAAATGTTTGCTTTATAGATAACTATTAAGCCATTTTATAAATGCTTTCATAAAACATTATCAGAAAACATTTTATAGTTAGGTTACTAAATCAGTTATGCTTCGCTACATCTACACATTTTGTTCTTGAGAAAAAGGTACACTAATGTCAAGTATTTTATGACAAAGAAACATACCGACACTGGAAATAAAAAGGTTTTGTATATTTAGTCACACGTGCTGAAATCTACCAGTGAACTTAACCAGAATTAATGTTTCGTTTGTAATTAAACATACCTTCTTCGCAATATGTTCCTCCGTACCCAGGGTTACACATACATGTAAACGATTCGTGTCCATCAACACATGTACCATGTCTACATACAACTGACGCACAATCATCGATTTCTGAAGAATACAAGTATTTGCTTCCAGTCCATCTCAGTAAGTTTGCTTCAACGTTCGACTGTGGGTTGCATTTTGGATAATAAGATGTGAAGATTGACAATTAACCGAAGGTGTGCTGTAAATGACTCGGACAATGAACCCACGATGTCTGATGGATGCCTTGTCGCTGACTGGGGAGAAATCGGATTAGTTTGTGATTGTTAAAAACATCAAAATAAGGCCGAACTAATATCACTTATGAAGCGATCGTAACCGGATTGAATATTGGGACAATATGATGGACATCCCGATAATTCCTTTGACTTTTATGTGTTCGTGCAAAGCATGAAGACTAACAACAAATATTCAGTTGTAAACGTTACCTGACCAGTAACGTTCCGAGTTTGGTTGACCAGAAATACAGTAATAAAACATCGTAAAGTTCTGATGCCCAAATAGTTTTACAGATATACATGTATATTAGTGTTGTAATGGAAACCTAGATATTATCTGAGTTTTTTTTATAGAACCACGTGTATTTCAAATGCGACTAGTCTATATTGACCAATTAAACTAAGACAAACCTTGATGACTTCAGTCATCAAAATAAATGCTCATTGAGGAATCATTATTTTCCTTTTATCGTCAAGAATCAAACAAACAAACAAAAATAACACTTACGCTCGCAAGTTCTCTTATTAGCTGATAGAATGAGTCCACTCGGACAAATGCAAGTGAATGATCCATCTTTATTCACACAGTTATGGGAACATTCATCTGTATCAGCTTTGCATTCATCAATATCTTTAAATAAAAACATACAATATTGATACTTGTGCAAGTTCATATAAAATAAATTGTATCACGCTTACATATATTACATTCTGGAAGGTGACATTGACCATTCTTTCAAAGAACTACGGATCATATATGGTATTCGAGTTCCTACCCTTAAATCAAAAGAAACTAAACATAACACGTTGAAAGTTGATATCTTGCGTCAGACTTTCTATCTCTGCTGTAGAAAAAGTATTCGCTCGGACAAACAACTATCTCTTCAAAATACTAAAATTCGGAACAAACAACCTGCATTTCCATTAATTTCTTAAAACGTTAGATGTGTTAATGATGTATAAAAGGCTTACAAAAAATCAAAGGAACTGTTTGACAACTTTCAACAATTTACACTTTAACCTGAGTTGTTATCTACAAATACAGAAAGCGTAATTTTGGGCACAAATTCTTAGGCACTCGTTAATGTTGTAAACTTCAAAAAGCTTAATGCCACATACCTAGACACTGTTGTCTGTTACGGTTGTCAAGTAGATAGCCAGGTCGACAATCGCAAAGATAAGAACCAGGAACATTAGTACATTTATGGTCACATTGATCTATGTTTTGTTGACATTCATCAATATCTATGAATTGGAAAAATATTTACATTTATTAGTAATATGCGATCAATTCAATTATGGTACATGTGTAGTTATCTAAGATATATAGCACCTACTAGCATGCGGCTCATTATCATGATGAATTTAAGATAACTATGAGACGAAAAAAATAATATGGAAAAATGAAATGCTATAAACATGATCATATGATAACACACAAATACTGTTGACAATTGAAATAATCTGAATGTACACAGCTAAACAAGGGGAAATCACGATATGATATAGTAAGGGGTAATACATATAACATTGTTTTCTTCAATATTCTGAAATTTTTAGCAAAACGGTTTGACAGTAAAGCTTTAAAGTTGCATTTGATAATATATTCTGATAAGGTGAATCCGTAAGTTTCAGTGTTACAAATATTTTTGGAATTTTTAAATTAAATATTGGTATTCTTTTTGGAATGAACCATCGAAATAAAAATGACTGAGAAAAATCACGATTTTGAGTTCAGGAATAATTTAATACATATTTTATTCTATAAATTAGATTGGATAATAGGCATATAATGCCTATATTTCTTAACAATAGTTTTAAGCGATCACTTTTCAAATTTTGATAATTTTAACAAAGATTTATGCAATGTAAAATTTAATACTCACCACGCTCTGCACGAACATTTCGTGCCAAAATATGTAAATCCCACCCTGTAACTCGCTTGAATGCATCGGACCGTATCAAATTATTTTTCTTTCCACAAATCGGTAGAAAATGACACAAAAATCACCTTTGCAAACTTTAATAAGGATCCATAGGCCCGTTATAAAATAATCAAAATTTGCAAAGTGATCGACTAGAACTTTTGTTAAGTGATACATCCTCTCCATGAGTTAAGGAATGATAATATTCTAAATTTAAAAAAGCACCGTTAAACTTTCTTAGAAATATTAAAGCATATTGTTATGATAAAACAGTCATTCTTTTGTAACTAGTAAGGGAGAATATTAAGTGTATTTTAAAGGCTATCCCGCTCTTAAAAAATTGTGTATCTACAGAAGTGTTAAGCTGACGCAAAACTAAGTAAGATACCCTAAAAATGTCGAAGACGAGGCAAATTTTTAGAAAGTATCTATAATCGGTAGGCCTATACGGTGATACAGAGCAAATGGATTTTTTATACATGGGCTTAAAAGTTAAGTGAAAACTCCACTGCTAAAATTACGAAAGTACAAACGTTATATTAAATTGGATCATGGTAAAAAGCGTTAATGAAATCTTTAAAGATGGTTGGTTACGTCTCTGTTCTCTTCGATATTATAAAATGTTTTTCAAAGAAAACATCAAACTCATGAATACATTTGTACCAGTATTCACTAACATGTGCCAACTGGCCTTAAGGTTCAGTATTTAGAAGATGGTATACCTTATTTAATTTGGCTAGAAAAAGTTATGAGTTATGGCAACCATTATTGTATATTTTGATGAAGTGAAATTACGATTTATGTATTTAGATGAAATACACTTGGTAGTTCCTGGCCGAATATTAATGTCACTATTTTCTCCATAAGTTAAATAAAACATAAAATGCATGGATTATACACGTGACATGGCAATGTCACGGGGGCCCAACTCCGTCACAATGTGAGTGGATTTCTGTCGAGCTTATGTCACAGATGCCTGACGAAAGTGTCACGGATTTTTTGCTAGAAATAAGATACAGAACTGTTTCAAAGGCGTAAGTTTAGTACAAAATGAAAACATAGTAAAGATAAGGACAACTTATGAAACATTTCTTGTTTTTGTCTTATATTCTGCTAGTAAAAATTGTTGAACAATATTTTTCACTGTCGTTATAACGTTATTTATATGCAGTTCACTCCCAATACCATTTGGATATTTCAAACCAGTTAAATGACGTTTCTTTGTTACTAAGATTGTTTCTTAGATTATGTTTTATGATATGGTAAGTTTTGATCAAGTCGGTATGCGACTAAAAGCAGTTTGTGAAATCCGTTTGCAATATTCGATATGTCACGGTATTTATGACGAGGTTGAATCTTATGTCACAGTTTTCTGTCTATAGGGTCACAGATTTTTCCAAGTATAAAACAAGTGTAGGTATTGATGATCCACTCAATGCGTTGAATATAAAGCGTAAAAACGCATATTTTTTAAAAATCGATTATGTTTCAAAATTGTACATGTACTTTTTTCAGGAATCATGTATTTTACCTGATACGCGTCGACCGTAACTATCACGTACGTCAGTTAGGGTATCAGGCTTACGTGAACTTTAAAAAGGTTCACAGCCAATCAGAGGCCATCATCAAGTTGATCCATCGAAAATATTGCCTCATGTCCGTTATGGATTGACTAATATTCGAATTTGATGTTATTTGTAAGCACAAACTTTTTATTGTAAAGTTTCAATTTTAACTGACAGCTTATTACAACTGTGATTACATACAGTTTTGCATTCTTATACTTCTGTTTATTGTTTCTTAATTATATCTGCCGATAGTTTCACAAGAAATGTTAAGACATTAATCATAGTTGCCTAAATTAGAAAAATGCTAGAACTATTCAATTCATTTTTATCAACTCCAGTGGTCGGAAATTGCACCAAAAATACTGTGCATTAGTTGTTTCTGGAATTTGTATCCTGAGAATTGATTCATGTGTTTATTAGAATTCAAATACAAATTCATGTAATGGACTTATATCAAAAGATTTCATGTTAAATAATCAACTGATACGCGTCATGGTTGGTTCATTCATGCAGATAATTGGAGTAACATGTTCAAATGCGTGTTGCATTAACAATTACTGACATTTACAAGCACTTCACAATAATTATTGTATACATATTTTCATGTTGAAATCTGGCAAGACAATGTCACCCAAGCCTATAAATAGGATATTCATAATCAATTCTCATTCAATAGCCCCAAGCCCGTTTTTTTGCATTTGATTCATGACATGTACACTAGTCAAAACTCAAAACAGTAAAGTATGCAGCTCAACAAACATCTTCCTGTCACAATAAATAAAGGGTAAACTAGAATTGGCTTCTTATCGATAGGAAAATACGTAACCACCTTTCTCTATCCGTTTAGTTCTTCAGTGCTCGTCAAAAAATGGTAACACTATCGACAGGCATCCGTGACATAAGCTCGACAGAAATCCACTCACGTTGTGACGGAGTTGGGCCCCCGTGAATGTGAGCTAGAAGCATTTCGATGTATTACTCGGATTTCTTTATAGCTTTCATCTATTAAAATTAACATATCACTTTAGGTTGAAAACAAGAAATATAGTAAAGAAATAAAAGAAGTATATCGTGTTTATTCATATTTACCTATACAGTTTTCACCTTGTTCTTCATAACCAGGGTCACAATAACATTGATATGATCCTATGGTGTTTCTACAATACCATTTACATTTTGCAGTTTTGTCTGTACATTCGTCTATATCTATAATATGATTTTAAAAAAACTGAGTTAACACATATTTTTGCAAATGTTGATGCGCATAGCCCATATTTTATAATGTCATACTTGTTCCGTATCTATTACATCTCAGCATCCAAAATCCCCAAATACATTTCATGTTTTAAATCTCAACTGACCTAATATTGCCCTAAATTCTGTGGAGCTATACTGTGTAGAAACATAAAAATTACCTGACAACAAGGCAACTTATGAAAGAACAAACTGTGGTATGTCTTTTTTCAAAGATAAATATGCTTAACTTAGCTTCTTCGCTAAACTTTATTCCTTTTATGTTATTCCCATGTAATTTGACTTTTTGTACATACACTTTTATAGTCAATTGCTCTCATTAAGGCTGTAATATACAGAGCATGAAAGTGGTATCATAGCATGATTCTTCCTTAAAGTTTCAGAAACAATCTCATTAACTCAGAATTGTTTAAATTAGCATGTGATGTGCAAACAACCAGAATGCTTATGTATACACTTTAGAACATTGCCCTAAAATTATTTACCATTAAAAATATTTGAGGATCCAATGAAACAATAACGATATTTTAACAATAATCTACTTAGACTCACCTATACACGTCTTTTTATTTTCATCAAGAGTGTATCCAGTGTAACAACTACATATATAAGAACCTGGAGTGTTACTACATCTTTGATTACAGCCACTAGTTCTTCGTGCGCATTCATCTATATCTAACATTACAATAACATTTATTAATAAAAAATGCAAAGTCTCGGATTATTTTGCATTCCAATATAAATGTTGTTATGGTTCTGTCCGGTGGGCTCAGACATTTGCATGTCTGTCTGTCAATGTAGAAGTCGTTGGTATGATTGCCATGCACAGCCGACATACATGTACTTGTGTGGAACTACGTCATGAAATACTTTCTACGGCGGTCTCTATCCCACCACTGTTGTCAATACAACAGATGTCAGCCTCGGGACAAATGTGTTTAGTTTTAATAAAAACTTTGGTACAGAAATATAAGTGTGCCTATAGACAGTTAACATGACAAGAAAAGAAGCATTATGTACATTTGATGTTTCAACATTTTAGTTCAGGTCTTTCTTATCAAATGAATCCACTTTGCAGTACAGTGTATACTGAGTCCCTTACCGGCAATCATTGAAAGGTTTTTAAAGCCACATATAACATTCATAATATACATACATGTATACTCGACACAACGTTTCATTTGCATAGTTGTTATCGTAATAGTCGTTGAAGTAAATCACTTTTTAGAAAGTCAGACATACATGTATGTTGAACCAAAAACAGTTATGATGTGAATAAAAAAGTGCTGAAATCCATAATAAGCATTACAGATAAAAAGCTATTATAGTTTACCATAACATGTTGAGCGATCACCGCTAAGATAGTAACCAGTTTTGCACGAACAGTAAAATGAACCTTGAGTATTTGTACAAGAGTGTTTACATCCACCATTGTTTGACAAACATTCATTGATATCTAAATAGTATCAAATCAAACAATAAACATATATTATAAAATTTACATGTAAGTAAACCAACTATCTAATAGTATCAAAATAATTAACTTCGAAGATTTTTCCTGCAGAGGCCCCTCCGAATTGTTTCACTGGTTTTTTTAATTCTATATAGCTCCAGTTAGACCGTGCTGGAATTTATGAAGTTGTTTTAAATTGGAGACTTAGTGTAAAAAGAACTTAAGGGTCGATGTACATTTCTTTTTTATAAATAAATATCGTGAGTTTTATCTAGACTAAATATGTATAATTTTTATGTTTACACATCAGAAAGAATTCGAGAGTTTGCAACCAAAAATTATAAAAATAAGGAAAATTGTAGCTCAGAAGTTTTACTATGTAAATTAATTGTTATTATACATACAATGTATACATCAAGTCTATACAGTTTTCATTGTACCTCCCATAGAAATAAGATGCACTCATATCACTTAAAACAAATCTTACCAATGCAGGACTTTCCGTCAGACTGTAGAGAGTAACCAGTTCTACATGTACAATAATAAGAACCCAGTGTATTGATACAGTTATGTTTACATCCATTGATACTAGATGAGCATTCATTAATATCTGAAGTAATAAGAAATACAATGAGTAATCCACTTTGGACAGTTGTTATTCAATTTCAAAAGGATTATTTCTGTTTTGTGATTTTCACTGGCAATTGAGTATGTCAACATTAAAACTAGTGTTACAACTCGAGAACCTTTACACATATACAATGAAATAATTAACCATACTCATAATCATAAGGGCTGCGGCGAGTATCCGAGTGCTCGGATATTCGCGATCCCGACCAGAAAATCGAGTACGAATATTCGTCACGCCCGAAATCGTCGGATCGCGATTTATTTGCGAAAGAACATTTTCAGCTTAATTACCACTGAAAACAAGTCGCACCACTATTGAAACTTAATTTTTATGTAGAATCGAATTATCTTGTGTCAAAAATTTGTTTGATACACATCTAATCAAAATGTTATTACTGAAAATGCCCATAAAACGTCAGTTTAAAAAATGAAGTATATGGTTTTCTACATAGTAAAAGCTTCTGTAATTCTTTTCTTTTTTGTTATAACATAAATTCCAGTATGCGTCTCCATAAACAAGTGATTCGTGGTTCGATTCGTGAATCGCTACACGTGAATCGTTGTTCGGATCGGATCGCCACTTGCTCAACGATCCACAGCCCTAATAATCATGGCAATGTAGCTTTTTAACCCATCTATATTAACGCCTAAACCAATAGATAGTCACTGAACAAGTTATATACTTAATTACTGCTAAACACCTACTCCATAGCCATAGGTAATTGATTTAAATATATTACATCACATTTGTGTTTGACAATTGTTTTTAAGCAAAGTTAAATCAGTGTTTTATATAAGTGAATTTTGCAATAAATCTATCTTATTCTTCATAGAGATACGTTATTACACATCAGTATCATAGCAATAAGCTTGAATTCTATTGCATGTTAATATATAGCAGCATATACAAATAACAATTCAACTATAGTAATTAATACCTGCACATGTTGGTGGGGAGAACCCTGTTCTACATGAACAAACGTTTGGACTGATACAAGTTCCTCCGTTTAGGCAACCATTTGAACATATTGCTGTACGTAAATAATTAACATAATAAAAATATAATCAACTTTTTAAAAGTAAACCAATCATCAAAATATTAAAAAGTACACAAACATGCTATCATTATGAAGTAAAAAAAATGAGAACGATTATCAATGATTTTCAGTTGTAGTGTCAACTAATGTTATTATTTAACTTGTCCTTCTATGATGGACAGTAACGTTTGTGTTTGCTTACTACATTATAATAATGTGTTGCAACAAAATATAAATCATAAGAGCAATTTCTGCAAAAGCAATCTTTCTATTTCTAATTACTTTACCAGTAATAGAAGGCGTCTTAAAAAGGTGTTTGATAGTATTTAAAAAATTATACACTTGCATTCCTATGTTAATCTCTAGAACGATCGTCAAAAATCGTTCCGATCATTATTGAATTGGGATTCATTGAAGACAAAATCATTTTGCTTTCATAACAGGAATGATTCCCTTCTGCTGAATCTCGCTCGGTATTTGGGATATGTTTATGTACATGATGAGTTTTTGTGGAGGCCAATATTTATTAACAAACGCTGATATTGTTTAATAGCGTTCAATCAAAGTAGATAACAAATTACTAATAAGCTTTTTTTTATAAAATTTTGTTTAATAGAGCAGCAAACTGACATACATCACCAGAGAACCGTACGTGGTACTTGTTTGGTGAAAGAGCTCTGATAAGTACAGAAATGTTGACAGTCCTGTAAACAAAGTCTATCAATTAAACAAGTATTCTTGCTTTGAGATGCAGTAAAAGATCACTTACGTGTAGAACAACCAGTTCCTGTGTATCCAGAACAACATACTAGTCGATAACAATCGCATGTGTAGTATACTAATCTGTAACGTAGAAAATAAATATAAATGTAAAGATAAAGTCTGAGCCAAATATTTTTATTTATATAATTTCTATATAAATTAAATTATTCGGCGCAGACTTAATTGTTACCCTTAGTTCTGAGGTCCATGTCAGACAGACTGACAGAGGGCAAACCTATAGTTCTACATATTGGTGTCTGATTCGTTGTGTCAATCGGAGCATCGACACATAAATCTATATTTGTGTTCGTCACCGTGTTCTGGACGTTCCGGACAACTGTCCCAATTTCCTTACTAAAATGCACATCGTCAGAAAAACGTGTCCAATCTATGCCGGTGACAGAGGAGAGACATTTAGTACAAAGATGACGTCGTTCTGCCATAAGACTGAAGGTATGCTGTTACCAGTTCATATTTGTAAATATCCAGACATCAAATAGATAAATTATCAAACTCTACGATTATGTATAGAAGATTTGTCAGTGGTAAAATCAAAGTTTTTCAGCGTGTCTTGGAGCAAAAATATTGCAATAAAAATGCGTCCAGTTTATTTTTCGGTCATCTTTATCAAAACTATGCGCGTTGACATCACTGTTCTTACTGCACCAACTATTTTAACTAGCACAATAAGACTATGACCCAGAAAATATTCCTGTTTATTCGATTGTTTTTTCTCGGCCCGGAACATTCCGTACAGCGAATCGATCACGCCCACCATGTAAATCTGTGCCAAAACAGTTATTAGGAGCAAGCTCATGAAATATTACCTGATATCATCACAGTCGCCGACCATGGGATATATAAGTCCGCAGTTCTCGCCAATTCTTGAACATGTGCATGTTCCTTTCACCTTGCAATATCCAGCTTCAGATATTCTGAAATAAGATATTTGATTTCAATTATTCTTCCCTAAAGGAGTCGAAACATCACCTTTAAAGGGCCCTTAATACATCCCTAAAGGTGTCGAAACATCACCTTTAAAGGGACAATTTATTTAGGTTGTCATTGCAGTCTTGTGAAACAAGGTAGAAAATGACAGAGAGCGAGGCAATCCTCATTCTCACGTCATAATACACTCACTCAATCACTTAGTATGTTTACCGTAATTGTAAGGTGAGGCATTTACTAACCATGTCAATTTTAGAATAGATCATAAAAATTAGAGAAATAGTGAGTTTTCAATCGTTTTTTGAAAACATCCAAAGTAGGTGATAATTTGATATCATCTGGTAGCTTATTCCATAGCATGGGGCCAACAGTACTAAAGCTTCTGTCACTGAATGTTTTTTTCTTATTTGTTGGAACCAAAAAATTCAGGTCATTTGGATTTTGCAGATCTAGGACCAGATCTGCTTTGTAAAGGCTTTCTCAGAATTTCAGTCAGATATGCAGGTGCAGTTCCAGTAAAACAGTTGTACATGAAAGTACATATTTTAAAGTTGATTCTTGCTTTGACTGGTAACCAGTGATTTTTTTTAGCCTTAATACCAGTTTTGCACACATGTTTTGAATTCGCTGAAATTTGCTAAGATCACATTTTGAAATTCCATACAAGATCAGATTGCAGTAATCGATGTGGGACATGACCAAAGATAGGACTAGTGTTTCCGTTGCATCTTTATCCAGATATTTTCTTATACTTTTGATACGTAAATAATTGTACATGGCAGTTCTACTTTTTGTTTTGATGTGATCTTTAAAGCTTAAGTTTTCATCAAGAAAGGCCCCTAAATAACGAATGGTCTTCACAGATATTATAGTTTCACCAGCAATATTAATTGACTGGGTTAAACATTTTTTCAACTGTGCTCTGCTTCCAAACATGATAAACTCAGTCTTTGAGTTGTTCATTTTCAATTTATTTTCATTCATCCATGAATTTATTGTTAGGGCACAATCTTCAAGATCAGAAATGGCATTTGCTTCTTCATTCTGATTGTTAGGACAGAATCTTTTATTAGCAATGTGGTCGTCAGCAAAACCATGCACTGATATATCAGATGGAATGACATCGAATAAGGTTCCTGCATAAGTAAGATATAACCACGGACCCAAACAACTACCTTGTGGAACACTGCAATCTAATGTACGTACAGATGATGAACTAGTATTGACGTTGACTCGACATGCACGTGGGCGAAGATATGAGTCAATCCAGCGAAGTGTACTATTCTGTAGTCCATATTGATTATTAAGTACTTCTAATAAAATGTCATGATCAACAGTGTCAAATGCAGCACTCAGATCAATAGCTATTAACGCAGTAACTTCTAATTTCTCCATACCACACAGTAGGTCATTAACTAATCTAAGGAGGGCTGACTCACATGAGTGAAAACGTCTATATGCAGACTGATTTTTTGGAAGAAGATTATTCTTTTCAACATGAGTATTTAATCTATTCAATGCAGCCTTTTCAATTACCTTAGATAAGAAGGACAGATTGCTAACCGGTCTATAGTTAGCATAATCAAGACCTAGACCAACCTTCTTAAGGAGAGGCTTAACAATTGCCTCTTTCCACTTGGAAGGGAATACCCCATGTTTCAATGAGATATTTATTAAATGAGTAATTAGAGGTAATAATTCTTTTAGATAACATTTGAGCAATTTTGTTGGCAAAACGTCTAACTCCGATGATTTGGTATTTAAGTCACATATAAGATCTCTGACCTCCTCTATTGTAAAATCCTTAAAATGGTCAAGACTAGGTACATCCTTTTGTTGGGGTGAGTAAGTTAGAAACTGAAGCAAGGATTCTCTAATTTTTGAAATTTTATTCAAGAAATAATCAGCAAAATTTTCTGCTATGGAGTGATCAGAATCGCCTTTAGGCATTGGATTCTCAGATCTTACTCCTGTCATTTCAGCAACAAATTTATACAATTGTTTTGTATCACCTTTAGCATCAAGAACTCTTTGACTTAGTGATTTGACTTTTTCTTCATTTAATTTACAATGATAACGGTTGCGCATAACCTTGAAAGCTTCTAGTTGTTCAGGCTTTCCATATTTTCTCCATAATCTTTCTTGTTTTCTCATTGAACTTTTAAGTAAGACTAGATTATCTGTAAACCATGGTTTTGGAGCTCTATGAATTTTTGTTTTCTCTACTATTGGAGCATGTTTGTCAAGAGTGGTCTGAAGTTTTGAATCCAATATATTTACGTAAGAATCAACATCTTCACTATCAATAGTAATGTCTTTTAAATCAGAAGCAAAATTTTCATGATTGATTCTTTTAAGATTGCGGAATTTTACTGATTTGCTCACAATATTTTTTTTCTACATTTATTTGTACCTTAACTACACAATGATCTGATAAAAAGGGACCCTGTTCACATTTTTTTACCCGTATACCATTTACTGCTTCAGTAAGTACAAGATCTAACATATTACCACCAATATGTGTTTTAAAATTAACATGCTGTTCTAAACCAAAGGAATGAAGACAATTTACAAATTCAGAAACAGCCGTGGATCTATTTTCAAGATGTAGATTAAAGTCTCCCATAATTAACAGGTTAGAGTAGTTAGGAAGTAAATCTTCAATAAATTGATTGAAGTCTTCTACAAACTGAGATACAGTGGTTAATCCTGGGTGTCTGTAAAGTCCAATACAATGAAGCGCAATATTTTTGAAAATTAATTTCCATATACCATATTCAAAGCTTCTTGTATTCCCACCCTTAATTTTATCAATATTAATTGCAATGCGACTAGCTATAGCTATCCCCCCTCCAACTTTATTTTGTCTGTTGGCTACTGTTAATCTGTACCCATTTTGATTTAAATCAGAGGTTTCGATTAAATGTTTTTTATCATCTGAATACCAAGTTTCTGTTAATACAGCAAAGTCTTTTCTTTCTTCCCTCAGATATTGACCTATCAAACAATCTTTATTTACAGCAGATCTACAATTTAAAGTCAAGCAATTAACATTTTCACTAATCTGACTTACAGTGTTACATATTTTAGGGTATATCAAGTTGTTTTTATTAATGCCCTGAGGGGTTTTAACAGTACTTTTCACAACACATCTATTTTTTCTATGTGACCGGTAAGGAGCTAATTTGAGTGAATTAATAACACTTAGTGTAGCGGTATCAACTTTGTATAAACAAGGATTATTGAACACATTTAAACCTAAATACAACAATTGGTCACGGTCATATTTCAATGAACAACATGTATTTTTTAAAAGGTGTGATTTTTTATGATAAAAATTATCAAAATGTTGAGTATTGTTTTTAAGTATAACTAAACCCATGATTGAAAAAATAAAAATATAATTAAAGATGCACTTAGCTGAAGTGTTCATGAACATGTACATCCAAAAATATTCACAAAACTCCTTTGTTAACTTGAATAAATATCCAAAAACATCAGAGCAAAGAAAGTGTGTATGGTCTCAGACGACCTTCACCTTCATTAATATTATATTATTCATTAATAATAGTGGGGTCGATAACTGCAACAATCTTTCACTTGGTGATACAAGCACCAAATTTGGCACAGATGACCTGCATGGTCTACCATTCACAAAAAGCACGATTTCCACTTCGAAATTCAAGATGGCCGTCGTTTCTGCGCATGCGCCTGGAAATCAGTATCCCAATGCGACTAAACTTCTTTTAACCGCTTTAAATGTATTATAGGATGATACATTATAGTATTTTTTCATTCTAAAAATGTTAACCATGTTAAGACATTGATTTACATCATGTGATATACTTCCAAGGTCAAGGTCAAGGTCATGGTAAAGGTAACATACATGAGAAAGTTGTTTCAAACTTTTTGAATCATTTTAATGATCATGTAAGGTTCGAGATACAAATAGAAAATAGTTTTTATTCACATTAACTTGATAGAATCTGAGGCAAATATTTAGGCATAAATTTACATTTCATACATTTACCGTGACCTTGACCTTGATCCAAGGAGGATGTTAATACCCCGTAAATACTATTTAAATAATCAAACAATTAGTTTATTTGAGACTATTATTTTGACAGTGAAATATGAATATATATTGGATTGCTTTCATCAAGTGTTTACTACATGTATGTTTATGCTTAATGTTGTCCACATGTTGTGTAGGTCAAAGGTCAATGTCAAATGATAAGGTATATGTATCAAGTGATTTTATCAGAAATTTAACACAATTCACGAAAATGAAGCAAGGATTCTCATAATCCTTGTAAAACCGAAGTTTCAACAATAATGCGTGATGCACACATGTCTAAAAGTCAACAATTAAAGGTCAAGGTCGTATAGATAGTTCAAATATTGTTGTGATATTAAATTATATGAATGCAAACATTAGATGGTTAAGTATGTGTGATGATTTCATTATTTGCACATGCAAGCATATAAACGAGTTCATTTAAAACTGACTCAATAGCATTTGCATCGCTCATGACATTCCCTCTTGTCACCACATTTGATTAACTGATGACAACTTTTCGCAATCGGTGAAAGGTTGGCCAATAGCTCTTACCAATCGCTATTGTTTTACCAGAGCCATTCGACTTGATTCTGATCTTGATAACCATCAATTGACCCAAAATACATACAGCGTGGAAGACAGAACCTTTGACATGTTAATAGAAAGACACCCTTGTATGTGGATTTGTATCATACGATATCTGCTCTTGGGTAGACAAGTCAAGTTAACATCGCAACATTGTCTAAAAGACTGTTCTAATCGCACATAATTATGACAAATGTCTGGAGTGTTTTGAAATCTCGATCCTGTCTGGTAAATATTGCCTTAGCTTTTTCAAAGACTGACATAAAATGACTACCAGTAAAATCGTGAAAGAACAACATTCTATTAGATTTTTTTAGAGCCGTCATTTTGTGTATTGTAACCTCCTTATTTACTACCCCTGACCAAACTTAATCCAAGATTTATCAAATCTGCACATTTTTAGTGTTACAAACATGTTTATTTCAACATCATCAGTCACACATGCTTTATTATAACATATTTTGCCAGTTGCTTTATAGTATAAAGTAGACTGAATCTTATCCATCGTGATTACAAGGATTCATTCTATTGTAAAACTGATGGATGCATTTGATAATGAAATCTCACATATTGTCACAACATAACAAAACACATGGTTAGTATTCAGATCAGAACCCGATGTATTTCGATCTTGTTGTCACTACCAGGTACAACTTTTTGCCAATTGGTGGTAACTTTGTTTTAATTGCTACTCTATGGCGCTCTCTTTTGCATCAAATTGACACTCGTAAACATCAAAAACTAATAACATGTGTGCGTCCTTTTATATTTTGATTTATACGCATGCACCTATGTAATCAAATCTTTAATAGCATATTATCCAAAGGCCATTAATGCTTTCTAAGAAAAAGAATGTACGAGAAGCATATTATCCAAAGGCCTTTAATGCTTTCTAAGAAAAAGAAGTACAAGAAAGAACCCATAAATAAAAATTGCATCGGAAATAGGTTGATTGTCAAGTATTATGTAGTCTGAAAAGTATTGGTCAGCTGATGTTTCTGACCTGTATAGAGTTTCTTGGTTGTGTGGCTACGAATGACTATTCTATTAGGCTGCGCGTTATCTAGCAAATTAGCAAATAGTAATCATTTAATGAAGGAAGTTTCGTGATAATTTGCACTATTGCATTACAAAGATTCATTAATACCAGCTCCATCGTCTTGCAAAGATGGATTAAACCTAAAAACAATCTGAATTTGATATAGAAAATTCATTTGAGCTACTAACAATTTTGGGGAGACTTGAACTTTGTATGTGTCTGATAGAGAAAGCAGCACTTCTCCAAATCGGTTGTTATAAAAATACATGATGGCTTTTGTAGACATTTTCTGCTTTATAGTGAATCTTTTACTGCTTTACCGTAAAAGCACATTGAAATATGTGAGACAACTATCGGTATATACTTTTAAATATCTTGGCAACACATTTACAGAAGAAGGAAATCGGTTGGGTACTGACAAAAATGGATATGTAGCTCCTAAGACATGAGGTACTTTTTTAATATGTTTAAAAGTAGTTTGGATTCAAACCGTAGTCATGGATGATAACGTATTAATTTCTGATTTGTACTAATTGATACGAACGCCACTGAATTTAATTCATAGTAGTCCGGGATAATCATTCCTAAATGTGTGTCAATGGAATGAGTATCCTACATCTAACCCAATAGTTCATTGAATATTATTTGAATTCCGTGTGAGCTGTACACCGTTGTGGTCAGCCCTTTTAACATCTCCTCCTCCACGTCGACTATTATAGTTATAAAATATAAAAAGGGGCTGTTATGATAGCATTTGGGACACTTTAATATAATTTACAGAAACCTTTTTTAGTTTAACGACACACAAACAAAGAAAGATATCCTGTGCCAATACAGCAGTAAGCATACTATAAACTGACTCTGATCTACATGCTGAGTATCACAGCACAGGCGGTCATATATGTAATGTTTTTGATACGGAACCGTGCCGGATGCCTATGTTTCACTGTAGTGATGTCACCAGATGCACTGGTTTTGATTTTGAGATATATTCTTATAAATGAGAAATGTTCTGAATCAATTTAATGCAATGAATTTCAAACGAGAATAATTGTTAGTGTATAAAATTATTTAGCGTCTTAATAGGCCGCCATTTTGAATTGACAGCCATTAAATGGATTTTTTAAAAATAATTTAACAGAATTTGTTTATTTGTAATAAAATATTGAAATTATTTTGATATATACTTTAATAAAAATAATTTAAAAAAATGCTATTTACTATGAACAGGACAAAAATCCCTATAATCGGCGGCCATCTTGAAAAAATGGCGGCCATCTTGAATTTGGAGTTGGAAATCGTGCTTTTTGTAAACTACACACTATGTACAACAACTGTACCAAATTTGGTGCTTGTATCACAAAGTGAAAGATTGTCGTGAAAAATGACACTTATCGACCCCACTAAGAAACTTATATTTTGAAGAGCTTGACCCCTAAAAGGGAACCCGCTTGAGAGAGTTATTATAATCCCAAGGCGGTTATATTCTATAGTCTTTTAGATAGTATTATTTGTTTTTAGATTGATATTAAAGATTTTGTCTTCGTTTAGTGGCTTCAAAAGAAATGTTTGCAAAATTTGAAGTGTGCACAAAAAGAAACATCGCGCATTCATCGCTCTTAAAACAATAGTTTTAGCCGCCTCGGGAAACACAGCACAAAAAGTCGGATATGGTACAATTAACAACGTATTTTGTCTTTAAACTTACGCCCATATTAAACACGAAATAGATTTTAAACTGATGTGGGTTATCTGCTATTGTACATCGGGTATGAAACACTTCAAACGTTCGATAATGGACATCTTTACATACAACAGTGTGAAATACTGAATTCAACCAAATATTGTTGTGTTTTCATGTCGCTGTAGCACCAATCATTTCGATTTTATAAAAAATCCAACCGTATGTCAAGAGCATCCATGAGATGAACACATTGTCAGTTTAGTAATAACTGATAGCCTAATCGAGTAAGATTTGCGCTAAATTTTATCCAGACATGCAAAGACGATAAAGTTTATATAGCAGAGGTATTGCAGGGCACTTTAACTCCCCTACCTTAAAGTTAGCTTTTATACGGACGTGGCCTCTGCTTACAACTCAGTTCGGACCATGGATTTTTAACAAACCTTTGGAAAATTATAAAATTTGTCAAATCTGGTTATGTTCGGACCATGGATTTTTAACAAACCTTTGGAAAATTATAGAATTTGTCAAATCTGGTTATGTTCGGACCATGGATTTTTAACAAACCTTTGGAAAATTATAAAATTTGTCAAATCTGGTTATGTTTAAAAAACGTATATCAATTTGGTAAACATGCTTTTCAAAATGTACTGAAAATTAATTATTGGGTACATGTCAAATTATTATTTTCTTTTCATGCACTACTATTATGATTTGTATTAGTCGTATAAAGATATCCACATTTGTTTCTGTCAAATGTGATTACTTTATTGCGTTTAATAATCATGTTTGCACAAACAGTTTTAAAATCTAACATGCGATCAAACTTTTATGAAATGATTTAACAAAATTAAAACAGATAAATACTAACTTAACTAACAACTTCATGCAAGGTATACTCAGCCGGAATAAACAAATATCAATAAAAAAGACGACATTGTCATTTTTATAAGTAAATGTTCAAGATGGAACGACAGATGAATTGATATTATAATCACAAAATCAAGTTACAAAATAAATCTAGACAAAGCAAGCACACGAGTTAGCAAACAACTTGTCTTTTATAATCAATTACTTTGTAAGGATGCAGAGATAAAGATTTAGATAATATCATGATAAGATTATTTCTAAACAATGACATTATATAAAATGCACATATTACATGCAAACATAAATTACCTGTCTTAGCAGATTAACGAAAGATTAAATCATCTTTTTCAATAGTGAAGTCAAAATATCAAATAGCTTCAAACTAAAATAATCCGTGTCATTCAATTATTTTAAAGACATAATGCGTAAATATTATTTTTTGTTCACTTTAATTACCTTTCTACGGAGCCCCTAAAAGGACATTTTGAAATACTTTTTTATTTTCACAACTATTTCGTTTAAACGTAATATTATTTCGTTTTAACGAAATATTATTTCGTTTTTTCGAAATATTATTTCGATTAAACGAAATAATATTACGTTTAAACGAAATAATTATTTCGTTTTTTCGAAATAATATTATTTCGTTTTTTCGAAATAATTATTTCGTTTTTTCGAAATAATTATTTCGTTTTTTCGAAATATTATTTCGTTTAAACGTAATATTATTTCGTTTTAACGAAATATTATTTCGTTTAATCGAAATAATTATTTCGTTTTTTCGAAATAATTATTTCGTTTTTTCGAAATAATATTATTTCGTTTTTTCGAAATAATTATTTCGTTTTTTCGAAATAATTATTTCGTTTTTTCGAAATATTATTTCGTTTTAACGAAATATTATTTCGTTTAAACGTAATAATATTTCGTTAAATCGAAATAATTATTTCGAAAAAAACGAAATAATTATTTCGAAAAAACGAAATAAGTATTTCGATTAAACGAAATAATATTTCGTTAAAACGAAATAATATTACGTTTTAAACGAAATAATATTTCGAAAAAAACGAAATAATTATTTCGAAAAAACGAAATAATATTATTTCGAAAAAACGAAATAATTATTTCGAAAAAACGAAATAATTATTTCGATTAAACGAAATAATATTTCGTTAAAACGAAATAATATTACGTTTAAACGAAATAATATTTCGAAAAAACGAAATAATTATTTCGAAAAAACGAAATAATTATTTCGAAAAAACGAAATAATATTATTTCGATTAAACGAAATAATTATTTCGTTTAAACGTAATATTATTTCGTTTAATCGAAATAATATTTCGAAAAAACGAAATAATATTTCGTTAAAACGAAATAATATTACGTTTAAACGAAATAGTTGTGAAAATAAAAAAAGTATTTCAAAATGTCCTTTTAGGGGCTCCGTACCTTTCAATGGTAAGGACATAGGCGAAAATGGTCAGTTTTACCTTCACACGCTAGGGCTTTTTCAAGATGCTCTTGTTTCATTACTAATTAACGGACAGATATGTATTTTGGTCGAGTTATTTCCTATTGTCTTTCCGAAAACAAATTAAACCCCGTTCTCGTTGCAACACTCGGGCGGATAAAAAAAAAGCGAAAAAATGCATTTTCATTCAGTTATGCTTTCCCAAAATGAGGTCAAAAAAGAAAGTACTTTTCAGAGACTGAAAACATGTTGCAACCATTCTGCGCCATTTTTCTGTGCTCAATAAAATTCGACACAGAGGCATGTCTCTGTCTTGGACCCCTCCCCCCTCCCCCGAGAGATAATTTTTGTAGAGGAGATGCGTGAAAAATGTTATTATGAGTGCGACTTTTCTTAGTAAAATCCACTTAATCCAGTAAAAAACTAACTTCAAGTCCTGTGGTGCCCATATAAAGAGGGTCAGATATTTAAAATTGCGGGATTAGTCAGTAAAGGGTTAATGAATATATATTTGTCTCTAACATAGACATATAAATGGGGTTACCGCGGAATTGACTGCTATTTAGGAAAGGCAATTATAGTCTTGTTTATATACAGAATATTATCGTTTATCAACTCAAAAAACCAACGTTATTCATTGTTGGTACTGAAGTACTTAAACTATACCTCAGTTATTTACGGTTTTAATTGTCTTCAATATGAGATTAAACAATTTCAAAGTTGGGGTGCATAATTTGGCACCAAAATTGAATAGTTAAGCTGAGTTTGCGATTTTATTAATGTCGTTCTGGCATACAATACTAGTTTGTACTATACGTACAGGTAGTTTCAAACCAGACTTAGCATATTTTTAAATATATGTTTGCTTTAGAGATCTAGGTCTTCGAATATCCAAATGTTGATGTAGAACTAGTTAGAACGTGAAATTACTCTAAACGACTTCATGGGGGTCACGCTTCCCCTCAGTACGTTTCAATTAAAGCAATTGTAAGGCATCATAAAACGTCCTTGTGGGTCTGAATAAGAAACACTTTACACAAGCAAGTGGCGGTTGCATTTGGTAGAAGCAATATCTTAACAGTTTATCAAAAAATTCTCGCACTTCCATTCGACTTTATCTAACCATTCTCTGAAACCCATACTCTCAAGGATTTTGTAAATGTAGAATATACCTCCAAACTCGGCATCTGCCAATTTCAGCATGGACCGTTCACTTGTTCATTGTTCCCTTGGCGTATCTGACACGGGAGTTTTTACAACAATTGTATTAAACTCTATGAAAACGTGGAGGAGCTTGAGATGGTGCAACACACCATACATGTATATGGTTGTTCTCAGCCTTATGGTCTTGATGACTAAGATTTTCATAATCCCTCATACAACTCTATGTAAACCTGTGACCCCTGGGCCGATCATATAAGTTTGACCCAGTGGCATAGTTTCAGTTGTGCAATCAGTTTAAAAGACCCTATGCAGATGTCATCAATCATATACGAAAAACCATTGGCTTTACAGTTGCAGACAAAAATATTTTTTAATGTTTCCTTCTTCAAAAACTGTCACCTCCTGGGTTGGGGCCACTGGGATCCAATGGGTATAATTTGTTCATCTTCTTGAGGATCAAAGTAGGATGCCATATGTCAAATATATGAACATAAACATTACGGTTTTAGTCAAAATCTTTGAGGGTTGCCTTATTTAAATATGTTGATCCCTATGGTGTGGCAAAAATTGATCCCAGGGATATCATTTGCACCAGTTTTGTGGAGAACCTTAAGATGATGACATATGACACATAGAAAGCTAGAAAGTTGATTAGAAACTCTATGCCTTGTAGTTTCAGACAAGAAGATGTTCAAGGTTTCCATATTCAAAACGGTTGACCCACTTGGGATGGGGCCAATATTGATCCCAGGGACACAATGTAAACATTATATGTAGAGGACCTCAAGACGAAGTCATGTATCAAATACGGAAACTTTAGGATTTTCGATTTTAGACTGAAAGATATTTGAATGTTTTCATATTTAAAGCTGTTGAACCCTGGGCGTGGGCCAAAATTGACCCAAGGGACATAATTTGAACACTCTTAGTAAACGACCTCAGGATAATGTCATTTCATGTATCATGGTTTTAGCCTTTTATGTTATTTTAGACAAGAGTATTTCTATTTCGCATCTATTTCCACTTCAATATTGCCGACTAAAGTACGATGAAAGCTAAGCGATAAATCAATACCATAATTTGGTTTAAAAACAACTTTTCGCGCCGGATTACTATTGTTAGAAGATATTCGAGTTGCGTATTGTAATGAAAGCTTTTGTCGACGTAATTTTAATGATGGTTCGTTAGCTTCAACTTAAAGACTTTCAACAGGTGAAGTTTTAAATGCACCAAGGGCGATACGTAAGCCCTGGTTATGTATTGTATCAAGCATTTGCAAGTACGATTTACGTGCTGATCCATACACAATTGACCCATAATCTAGTTTTGAACGAACAAGATTCTGTATAATCTAAGTAATGTTTGGGAATCACATTCCCAATCAGTATGTGAAAGTACTTTTAGTAGATTTAAAGCTTTAATACATTTTGTTTTTAGAGGCTTTAAGAGTGGTATAAAAGAGAGTTTTTATTAAATGTAACGCCTAACAATTTAGCTTCATTTACAACAGGGATTTTTGAGCCAGAAATGTAAAGTTCAAGATCATTATGCTTTCTTAATCGACAAAAATGTACACATTGTGTTTTTGACTTGGAAAATTTAAAACCATTTTCTGTTGCCTACTTTTGGATTTTATCCATGTTTGTTGTAGTTAGCGTTCGATACTTAGAGTAGTTTTAGATCGATAACAGATTAAAAAGTCATCTACATACAAAGAGCAATCTGTACCAGGATTTATTACCTTAACAATATTATTAATTTTAAGACCAAAGAGTGTAACAGATAATATACTGCGTTGTGGCACGCCTTGTTCTTGTTTGTGGCTCTCTGATAATGTTGATCCTAATTTAACTCGAAAATTTCTGTCAGACAGAAAACTAGAAATTAACATGGGTAGTCTACCGTTTAGACCGGCATCTTTTAAATCTTTGAGAATACCATATTTCCAAGTCGTATCGTAAGCTTTCTCAATGTCAAAGAAAATTGAAACTACATGTTGTTTATTGACAAAAGCCTCTCTTGTGAATGTTTCGAGGCGTACTAAATGATCATTTGTACTTCGCTGTTTTCGAAAACCAGTTTGGAAATTAGTTATAATACCGTTTGATTCTAAATACCAGATGAGTCTTTTATTAACCATGCGTTCAAATTGAAGGTTTTACAAATACAACTAGTTAGAGATATTGGTCGGTAGTTAAGGGGGTCAGTATTGTCTTTACCCGGTTTCGGTATTGGTATTTCAAAGCTTGCTTCCAGGAATCTGGAATTTTACCAGATATCCATATATCATTAAAAATATCGAGCAATAAATGTTGAGAAACCAATGGGAGGTGTTTTAAAAATTGATAATAAATTTCATCAGGGCCAGCAGCTGTATCTTAAGCATGCTTAATATAATCGGTTAAATCGTCAATTGTAAAGAGGGTGTTATACTCTTCTTCGTTGTTAGAATGACCCAGTGACATAGTTTCAGTTGTGAAAGCAGTTTAAAAGATCCTACGCAGATGTCATCAATCATATACGAAAAACCATTGGCTTTACAGTTGCAGACAAAAATATTTTTGAATGTTTCCTTCTTCAAAAACTGTCACCTCCTGGGTTGGGGCCAATGGGATCCAATGGGTATAATTTGTTCATCTTTTTGAGGATCAAAGTAGGATGCCATATGTCAAATATATGAACATAAACATTACGGTTTTAGTCAAAATCTTTGAGGGTTGCCTTATTTAAATATGTTGATCCCTATGGTGTGGCAAAAATTGATCCCAGGGATATCATTTGCACCAGTTTTGTGGAGAACCTTAAGATAATGACATATGACACATAGAAAGCTAGAAAGTTGATTAGAAACTCTATGCCTTGTAGTTTCAGACAAGAAGATGTTCAAGGTTTCCATATTCAAAACGGTTGACCCACTTGGGATGGGGCCAATATTGATCCCAGGGACACAATGTAAACATTATATGTAGAGGACCTCAAGACGAAGTCATGTATCAAATACGGAAACTTTAGGATTTTCGATTTTAGACTGAAAGATATTTGAATGTTTTCATATTTAAAGCTGTTGAACCCTGGGCGTGGGCCAAAATTGACCCAAGGGACATAATTTGAACACTCTCAGTAAACGACCTCAGGATAATGTCATTTCATGCATCATGGTTTTAGCCTTTTATGTTATTTTAGACAAGAGTATTTCTATTTCGCATCTATTTCCACTTCAATATTGCCGACTAAAGTACGATGAAAGCTAAGCGATAAATCAATACCATAGCCTGTCTAGTTTAATATGCCTATGCCCCCTAAGTTTTATACAAGTTTAGAATATCATGTGAGCCACGATTAAACCTTATTTAAATAATGTGCTGACTATAACAATACAGCATTTAATTTGTGCACAGCCGACGGACGTACTCATAAAAAAGTTTTGTTCATGAAGCATTATTCAATGCTTCTGTGAATAATACAGAAACCAAGACTCAGAGGAATTGTGTAGAGCCAAAAGAACGTTTGGTGAAATGGAAAGAATATTAAGGTTGTGGTTTTCACGAATCTCTATGCAGTTCCGAAACTACTTTTCAAGTGGATGTAACAATTTGCAAACGGTACATGCATGTGGTTTGTGTCATAAAGAACATTTTCTGACCATTTGACATTCTGCTTTTTTGCATCGTAACGTGATTGGGCGATTTCAATGTTATTATTTCTTATTTCAATACTAAAAACTTAAGAGACGATTCGGCGTTTTATTTTGTTTTTTTTTGAAATTCTAAACTTGCATTAAAAATTATTATGTACCAAAATAAGGTCTTAAGTGCTAGTAATTTTTAAAGACTAAGATATGTTATCTCGTCAATGTTTTACTCCATTTTTCTTTACTCAACGAACCCGATTTTTCTGGCGATGAGAGGAACTGCGTTCCCTTCAAACCCCAGCAATGGAGGGAGGTACATACCCTTTAGCCGCCTTTTGATTAAAGGAGGCGCGCAAAAATGTCATTTTAAGACAACATTTTAAGTGAAATTCACTAAATCCAGTGAAAACTTTTAAGTCCTATGGCAATCATTTTGAAGAAATTTGGTAAAAGAGGGCACTGATTAGTAAATGGTTAGTCAAAACTGTTGACTTATGTAATATACTGAGAATGTTGAATACAAATGTAAATTTCTGATACTAGTATCACATATTTTTACATGCTGTATCAGTTTGGACTGTAGAATAACGAAAATACATGTACTACAAGACATAGTAAAATGCTGACAGGAAGATTTTTTAATCAATGTATTGCTTATAGATACTATTAACATTTTAATTTGGCTTTTAATCTTCTAAGCAAAAGTCAATTTAAATAAGAAAAAAATACATGTAAGTTCATACTCAGACTCACACAACAATTATTGCTGCCGATTAAATGAATGAACCAATAATTTGATTTTTCATCATTATTGATCATGAAATATTATGCTGTAAAGTAAACATTTTTGGTGAAATGGCTTTTACATTTCGAGGGTTGCCCGCAAGACTTTAGTAACTCGCCCTTTAACGCAATGCACTTACTACAGTACTGTGGGCAATCCTCGATTTTCAGTCAGTATTACATTAGATTTGATTTTTCTGAAAAGCGTTAGTTATAGTTAAACGCATAAATAACATAAATGTCCATCTTTGAACCCGATATTTTGCAGCAATTGTAATAAATAAAGAACTTGGTACAAAACGCTTATTTCGACCAAGTTGCAACTAGTAAAGATAAAAAATAATGAATGATGGCTGATGGCTGAAGTGCTCTCCTGAATTATTTCGGGAAAATTATACCTAGGTGTGCAAGCAAACATATATGCAAATTGAGAATTTTACTGAATTAAATTTTGCGACCACGTCCATGGTTTTAAATCTTTAATCATTAAAATATATATTTTTATTACGATATTATGAATAGTATGATATAAAATAAATCAAATCGTATTACTTACTTTGGAAGAAGAAACAAAAATGTCAGCAGCAGTTTTTGTGTCCTCATCTTTAAGCTATGATTTTATTTTCTATTCTCCCATTCTTTAGGATTTCTGTCTGTATGCATTTACTGCGTTTATGTTTTAAAACAAGAACTACGTTTATGTTTTGAAGCAAAGACAATGCGCAGATCTACGTCATTTCCATGCTTTTGACTTCCGTTTTACTTTGATAGTATTTGAACGTCTAAATCTATCAATATGGATTCTGTCCAACATTCTACAAAATATCCGAAAATGATACAGCAATATTTATTTACAGGACAGTCTTGCATGGGCATTATTTAAAGTACATTTACACGAATGTCCTCATACGACTTGTAGTTATCCTACCAATTCTAATACTTACTTGCACATTTAAATTGCTAAAACTATACATAACAAGGTTTTCACTTCTCCGTCAAAACGTGAGCTAATTTGGTCAATCAAAGAATTGAAGCAGAAAAGACACAAATCATATATCAACACGTTCATGGTTTAACAGAAAAGAACTTAGTAGGGAAATGCAAAAAATAATACTTTAATTGAATTTTAAAAGGAGAAACTGGCCACTAATTGAACTGGTGAAAAAAAGTTTTTCGGAGAAATATACGAAGTACATGTACTTCGTATGAATATAATGTACATGTATATTAATTGTATGTCTTAGAGCCGTGCCCGTCGCCTAAGCTACTGTCTCAACTCAATGAACTATTCAAACTTAAGCACAAATTCTAGCTTCCAATACTGTAAATAAATTCCGTAACAACTCAATTGATATCTGGAATGATACATATATAATACAAATGCTAAGCATTGAAATATATATGACAAGATACAAATCACTACACTTCAGTAAACAGCTCTGGCTAGTTCCTGCTACGGTTACAGGTAAGTACCTGGTTTCACGATGCTGGAATAGTTTACGTTTATGGTTAGCCTATTACTTTTTGTGGTTTTAAACAGATGGGAAATATTCCATATTAAAGGGGATTAGAAAAAGTACCAGAGACGTAGATCAAATTCCCTGCAAATACTGACCCGTCTTATACGAGTAGCATCCCTGTTGACAACATCTAGGGTTCTTCGGGGTAGTGTTTGCATGGCTTCTATTGATAAAACAGTTGATACAGTTGGTCTACGACAGGCCTGATTTAATGTCCACATGTAAATGTGCAGGTGAGACGGTGTCTTTCACGTTTGTACTCTAGGGCAGTTCTTAGTACCCTTCAATTTGAATCTGAATTCAGAGTGGGTTTTCTTATCAGTTCTTGACTCTTGCATGATGTCCACTATCCTTGGTGGAAATCCACAACCCATTTGTTTTCCAATACTGCAAGTTTGTCCAAATATAACAAAAAAGTAGAAACGTGATTTTAGTAAGAAATAGCAACAATTACAATATTACGTGTAGGGCGCCCGTCGGTACTACAAGGGGAGGTAAACATGTGTGGAGTTAGGACGGTTTCTCCGAAATGTGTAGCTTTTAGCCACAACCAAGTAATCGTGTTTTCCGCGAACGAAAGTGTAAGTAGAGAAACGTATTTTTAGTGGGAATTTTTTGGCAATATAACTTCAATTTTTTGGTTCGATTGTTGAAGTATCTACACTATGATTAACTTAAAAATGAACGTAACTGTCATTTTCTTAAAATGGTTTTTAAGTCTCGTAAAATCTTTTTTATATTTTCCTCAGTCGTTTCGTCCACAAGCCACTTCGTTCTCATGTGTACGATGATTTGTATTGAATGTTCTAAACGTCATGGGTAGAAGTTTGAATCACTTAACTTAGTTAGATTGAGTATCATTAAAAGGTAGAGATCGTGTTTCCGTCATAGTATAATCAACTGACTAATTCCACCACTGGATTCTACATAGTAAGATAAATGTGTCTCTGGAGTTTCTCTTGCCTGACAGTGTCGGCGACACATTATTGAAAGACGTTAATTTAATGTTATTCAATTATTTGTCTAAGGCTGAAAAATTGGCAATGATCTAATTGTACATTAAATGCCCCGAAAAGTCCAGATGATTCTGTTTCATGTTTATAATTATATCCCTAGCTCTAAATCATCAGCTCAAACACTGAGTTGTACGGGGAACTAGGTCTTGAGCGAAATTTAGCATGTAGAGAATTATTGCAAACAAGTTCAATTCACAAGCTATTGTGGGCATTATTAGCCAAATAAACATAAGTCATTTTATGGCATTTTGAATCTTATCAATGTTTTGACTGTTGCAAGATTTGTGTTTGTTTACATTCTGAAGATCATGTGACTATGTAACCTTACCTTATAGACAATTTAAACTATTTCCAGAATTCACAAAAGCCATCATCATGCCTAAAAAGCCAGCCAGAAATGCCTTTTATTTCTTCATGAAAGAAATAGAACCTCAGTTAAGACGAGAAGGTAGAGTGTTTCCTAATGGAATGGCTGATGTTGTTGTGGTTGCTCATCCTAGATGGAAGGTAATTTATTTCATTGATTGTTGGCAGATCTATAGAACTTCTCAAGGGTTATCCTTCGATAGAAAGTCAAGACACTAAAATTTAATTCTAAATCATGTAACAAAGAGTTTTTTATATAGTATAAATAATTACAAATTCCTTTTCTCCAATTATTTTATTTTTTATATTCTCAACTATTTTTATGTGTTGACAACTGTGATTAATGTAAAAAATAAGTTTTAAGGATTCAACATTAACTGTAATTACCAGGAATCCAGAAGAAATTCAAGTCAGTTATTCAGAGATTTCTCCCTAATGTTACAGATTCCTCAAATAAAATGCTCAAACAAAGTGAATTTTGAATACAGACTTGAAATCACAAATTGAGGTAAACACTAAAATTAACATAAAACAGAAAGTTTTTCTGAGATTCTGACAGAATACCCAGTTAGAATCACTGGGATTTCTCCCAAGATATTGGGATCCTCTGAAATCAGGGGGCACCTTTAGTATCTAACTCTGAGCATTGTTTTTGTTGTGTTATTCAAATTTCAAATCTCTTTTGTAGCAACTACCACAAAAAGAGAAGGAACGTTTTGAAGAGATGGCTAAACGTGAGAAGAATAGAATGAGAGGTCATGCTGGTGATCTTTATAGAACTGATAATGTGGGAAATATTATAGCTGTATGTATAAATTCTAGTTATTATCCTTTTTATACTGTTCAAGCAGTATGAGGACAAGTCATTAGTTATGGTTAGGGCTTTACAATTGCTAAATACTGAAATCAGTTGCTTAAGATCAGTTAGAGTGGGTTAGTTGTGGGCCATTTTGATTCATAGGTACAACTATTGCTGTTCCTCAATATTATCTAGTTTGAAATGGTTTGGTGTAAGAATGTGATACAAAACTGATTTATGACACCTGCTAACCCAAATCCCTTTAAATCACCCCTGACTACCATTTTTTGGGGTCAGTTAATGCACATGCTTGAAAGTTCTTATAGTTTATAAATCGTTGAGTCATACTGTAACCAGTGAAACTACAAAAAATAATGATAAACTGACTACTGGAATTGAATTCTACTTCTTATTGAAATCAAGATGCAGTATATTACCTGGATAATTGTAACAGTGTTAGGCATGTTAGCATAAAAATAAAAATGAACAAGTGCATTATGTGTATAAACAAATATTTTCCAGTAATTACAGGCTTGAAATCTAGAAATATGCGCACAGCACAGTCATCACCTCAGTGTTTTGCTGAGGATGCACATGTGCACTTGAAAAATTGAAATACTGCACCTGAAATTGGGTTAGTGAGCCAAGTGGCTCTATCCCGTATAAATTTTCACTAGTCATAGGCTTTAAGTTATTGGGACAAGGTAATAAATGAGATAAAGATTATGAAACTTTGGCCTACATTGATTTGTTTTTAAGCTTATATGTTTTTACCTATGTCTTCAGCATAGAAAAGATAAATATACAGAGTATGAGAAAAGACGTATGGCAGAAAAGAAAGAGATGGTGAAAAACTGGGCTCAAGGAAAAGGTAATGAATAGATCCACCAATTAGATAGAGGATGTTCATATATTTTGATGTTAGACGGGTTTACTTCACATTGCTTGGCCATGCGTGAAATAAAAATGGATCTTTTTTATCTTTCCTTTTTTGATAAAAATGGAATTTATTTCAGTCTACAAAAAAAGTGAATGTCCATTTGTCTAAAAATCTATTGATAGGACATTGGACCTGAATCATTGGATAGCCAGCTCTGTGTTGGTTCAAATCCCATCAAATACCTACCCTTTGTTTCCTTGATCAAAAAAACTTTATCCTTTTTAGCTCAGTACTGGGGTACCTGGAAGTAGACTTGAAAGTGATTGATCTAAGTTGTAAAAACATGTTTCACAATCAAGCTAAAATAAGTTAGTACAAACTACTGTGTTATGTGATTAATTTTATGATTATAAACTAAACTGTGATCTTGAATATTTTTTCTGTGATTAATTTTTGTGATATAGTATTACATCTATCTGGTGCTTATTATATAATATACATCTTATATCAATGTTTCAATTATCTGCTATGTCTACAATGAATCTTATTATGTTTTAATTCTATGCAATAGTCTCACTATTTTAACCCTTAACCGCTCAATCCCGCATTTTTACGTGTCTAGACCCCCCCCTCAAAATGGCCGCCACAGCCTTGAAAATGGTGTTTTTTAACTGGATTAAGCGAATTTCACTAAAGGATAGTTGTCCCAAAAAAATGAGCTCGTTTTCGCGCGCCGCCCCCATCAATTGATGTCTCGGGGGTTCCGAAGGGGGGATGTGCCCCCCTTTGTTGCTGGGGTTTGAAGGGGGCGCAGCGCCCCTCATCGCCAGAAAAAAAATCGGGGTCATTGAGTGCAGAGAAATGGCGCCAAATGCTGATAAGGAAACATGTTTTCAGTATCTGAAAAGACCTGGCACTTTAGACCTCAATTTCGGAAAATATTACTGTTTGAAGTGCAAACGTGGGGCGGAAAAAGAGCGAAAATTGCATTTTTTGCCGTTTTTGCTCCGCCCCAGCGTTGCCATGGTAACGGGGATCGGGGCTCAACTTGGTTTTTCTGAAAGACATTTACCCAGGGAATAACTTGGCCAAGTTGCATAACTGTATGATAATTAGTAATGAAATTAGAGCATCTTGAAATAGCCCTAGCGCGTAATGGTGAAAAAATGGCTACTTTTCACACATGTCGCAACCAGTAAAGGGTTAATAATGCCTCTCTTTGTCACGCCACCAACACATAGGGACCACAATGGAAATAAGGGCTTGCCCTTTTTTGTGTTATCCCTGGTGTTGGTGTGCAATACATAGTTACTACATCATGATGTCTGTGATATTTTTGTTTGTATGTTTTTACTATGTGTACACTATGCCAAATAAATATTATTATTAAAAAAAAATTAAAAATACTGATTTTGTTGTTTATTTCAGATTTAAAGCATGAGACATTTTATTTCATTAATTTCCAGTATATATGTAAAACTGATGATAATGAATATTTACCTGCTGAGATTGCTGCTGTAGAATATAGTATAGAGAAAGGAATAACAAAACAATTACATAGATTTATTGAACCAGGTAATATAATGATAATAATAATAATTTTATTATGGTAACAATAACATGACTCATGGCATACAAATGGTGCAAAACACAGTACTATGTAAAATGCCATATGCCATGCACATCAATACCGGGATGACACAAAAAGAGATAAATCTCTTATTTCTATTGTGGTCCCCGACATTGATGGCATGACACTGGCATGGATGCATTAGCCTGCTACAAGTATATAAATTTCAAACAATCAAAGGTGTATCACAGGAATAAAGTAATGAATGAGCGAAAATGCATACTAATAGTATAAAAAGGTTACGGAAATGAGAACAAAAAAAAGTATAAAATATTCATGATTATGATTAAAAATTTAAAGAATAAAGAAATGACTAGTTATAAAAAAAGATATTGCACATAAAACTGAATATGTAGGAAACATAATCTAGACTAAACTAAGAATTGACTAATATATGTATATATGTCATTACATCACAATAAAATCTCTAGAATGTTTGATACAAAAGAAATTTTTACTAAGTTTCTTAATTTTAATGATTGCTTTTGTAGAACCAGTATTTTCTTCAAATTTTGTATGCGTAACATTTTCATGTTATTTAACTAGTTAAAATTAACTTTTTCACATAATCTAAGGAAATTTTTACAAACCTGACAATTTCTTAAAAGTGACCATGGCTTTACTCGAATTAAGGTTAAGGAAGGTGTATTTTTAGCTGGATTTATCAATGATTCGGCTAATAGTTTGGCGTACATGGGCGGGTGGGTGTTCTCGTCCACTGTTGTTAACAATTGTGTTAAAGTTTTCAATTTAGCATATATTTCTGCCATTTAATGTCAGATCTTTATGAAACTTCATACAATGATAACATATCAGGTGATGAACAGAATTAGAGTGTAATTAAACTCTACCTGGCTTAATTATGGATAATTTCTCTTTGTAATTTTTGTGTTAAAGATATTTAATCCGGCTTTAATGTGGTTTCAACATTACATTTCTTGTTTCATTTCAGGAAGGATACCTACTGGTTATAGATATACTTGTATACAAACAAGTAAGTTGTTAACTTTATTTTATTACTAAGTGAATCATTTTTGACATGATTCTATAATGTTTTACTGTGAAATGTGGTTTAGTCCCATGCAAATATATGAAGAAAATATAAAATGTTGTTTTTTCATTTTGGTGAAAAATGATGTTAGCTTAGAAGATAAATGACATCATCTTAGAAGAGAAATGATGTTGCACTATATAATGTGCCCGCTATCTCTAACCTTACACAGATATGAGGTTGATAGAAACAGAATATTTGTTTATTTTTAAATTAGATCTTTTCCATTTCAACTGTTATTTAAATCCTGCACTCTACCTCTGCCCTCTAGCCACAGTCGAACATTGAATTAAAATTGATGCTGATTATTTGTTTTCTTAAAGTTTATAAATAAATGAATAGCTGATGAAATATGGTTCATTTTTCTTGTAATACAATTTCAGAAAACAAAGCATGAGAATCAAGTTTTATAGTCAATAATTTGTAAAGATGACTTCCTGTCATTGTTTCCAAATTTCTACTCTTAAGTATTTAGATGTGATAGTATCCTTCATGTTGTATTTAAAGTGGGTTGTCTTCTTATGAATATGAACACGGTCTTAGTTGAAGTTCGTGATTGGTTTATTAGCCGGATTTGGCGAAACTCGGGTAGGCGGTCGGTTGTCCTGTGTAGTTAACAATTGCGTTAAAGTTTTTCTTTACCATATATAACTGCCATTTATTGTCAAGTCTTTATGAAACTTCATACAATGATAACACACCATGTGATAAACAGAATTAGAAAGTAACCACAACTCTACCTGCCTTTATTATGGATTATTTCCCTTTGTAATTTTTGCATTAATGTTTTTAAATCAGGCTTTAAAGTGGTTTCCACGTTACATTTCTTGTTGTTAGTGCTACTATAGATCTATATGAATGTATATTATAGGTGAAGAAAGTCATAAGATCCCTGTAGAAGGTTTTGAATTAGCTGATTCTAATTATCTTGGTTTATGGATACAGTTGAAAAACTTTGTAAATCCAAATGGAGAAAAACCTCAGTACCCACCATTGTATTGTCTGGTAAGATAATAGTTTTCTCTTCTGACAGTTTGCTGTCCTTATGAGTGGTTCAGATCTTATTTTACGGTTAGTTGTTCTGTACTTGGACAGTCACTACTCCTGATTTAGCCACCCCGCTAGCTCAGTTGGTAGCATGCAAATCTACTGATCGAGGGGTTGTGGGTTGGATTCACGGGCCAGGCATACTTTCTTGGAGCTTGGTCATGAAATTTTTTATATGGCCATTCTCCTTCCTACCAATGTTTTTTATACGCCCAAAGGGTCGTATTATGTTATGGCGCCGCTCGTCCGTCCGTCTGTCCGTCCGTCTGTCTGTCCGTCTGTCTGTCCGTCTGTCCGTCCGTCTTCCTTGTGCGGACAACTCCTCCCTCATTTCTTGGCCAATTTTCTTCAAACTCCCTCTGATGATAAACATTGATGTCTAGTTGTGCATAAAGTGGAGATAATTCAATTTTTTTCATTCGACTTTGAATTGCTTCCCCTTTCATATATCTCTATATATGTCATATGTTAATAAAGTCAAAATGGCAAACAATGAAAAACTTGTCCTGACAATTACTGAACCACCAATGTACCTAGGTTCACCAAATATTATGTGAGAGTAGCCCTTGTGTCAAGGATATGCCCTATTGGTTTTGGGGCCCCTGGGTTAAAGGTCAAGGTCACAGGGGCATCATATTGAAAAACCTTGTCCGGACAATAACTCCTCAACGACTGAACCTAGGTTCACAAAATTTTAAGTGAAGGTAGCCTTTGTGTCAAGGATGTTCCCTATCGGTTTTGGGGCCCCAGGTTCAAAGGTCAAGGTCACAGAGGCATCATATGGAAAAACTTTGTCCAGTCAATAACTGAACCACCAATGTACCTAGGTTCACCAAATTTTATTTGCGAGTAGCCCATGTATCAAGGGTATGCCTTGTTGGTTTTGGGGCCCCTGGGTCAAAGGTCAAGGTCACAGGGGCATCATATTGAAAACCTTGTCCGGGTAATAACTAAACAACGGCTGTACCTAGGTTCACAAAATTTCATGTGAAGGTAGCCCTTGTGTCAAGGATGTGACCTACGTGTTCAAAGGTCAAGGTCACAGAGGCATTATATGGAAAAACTTTGTCCAGACAATACCTGAACCACTTATGTACCTAGGTTCACCAAATTTTATGTGCAAGTAGCCCATGTGTCAAGGATTTGCCCTATTGGTTTTGAGGCCCCTGGGTCAAAGGTCAAGGTCACAGGGGCATCATATGGAGAAACATTGTCAGGACAATAACTAAACAATGTTTGTACCTAGGTTAACCAAATTTTATGTGGATCAGCCCATTTGTCATGGAGTAATTAGTTGATAGCTCTTTGGTAGCGGATGTTCCCTTTTGATTTGGAGACCCTAGAGTCTTAAGTCAAAGTCACTGGGACTTACTTTATATTGAAAATTTTCCGGACAATAACTCGATAATGATTGTACCTGTGTTCACCAAATTTTATTTAAGGGTAGTCTAAATGTCTAGCATATGCCCCTTTGGTTTTAGGCCCCTTGGTCAAAGGTCAAAGTCATAAGGAAATCATGAGGAAAAACCTTGTCCAATAACCAACTTTATCTTATATCTCCAAATTTTATGTACCAATACTCTTTGGGTCAAAGGTGAGAACTTATGGTTCTGAGGCCCCAGGGCAAGGAAAAACTTTGCGTCGGTGATAACCTAGGTTCTCAAAATCTTTGCTTTGGATAGCCCTCCAGTTAAGGATGGGACTTATTCTGATATCCAGGGGTCATTTATCAAGGTCACAAGGACTTCATATGAGATAGAACACAGCAAGGACTGCTCTCGGGCGTATAATGTCCCGCCCAGCGGAGCTCTTGTTAATTATGTAGGGCAGTTGTCAGTCACTGACGAAAGTATGCACTTATAGTTGGTTAACAGCTAAATCTAGAGATTTAGCCTTTCCAGGAGGAGTGAGTAGGTTGACTGATCGCCGTTAAATGACCTATACAATGTGTTGCTATGGCATTAATACAAACAAAACAAAACAAGCCAACTCCTTAATTGACTCTGATATGATTTCAATAAGGAATTGATTTCAATTCCAGTAATCAGTGTGAATTGTTCTTTTATGTAAGATCATACAAATATTTTGAAAATATTACATTTTAAAAAGATAGAAAAGGGCTTATAGGGTCAATTTAACACTGGTAGCCAGTATAAATCAGTTTTAGACTAAGACTGTTTGTTTGAATTAAAATGGCTGAGGATTAAGTGAATATTATTACATGTATTGTCCAACAAAAGATTAACCAATTGCTGTTTTTAAGAATGGTGGCAGCCTTATTTCCTACTCTATATTAAAGTGGCTTAAATACTGAAATTAAGGAATTTCTAGAGTTTTAACTTCGACTCATTGTAAATAACATTTCTTGTTTATATTACATAGGGAGCAACAAATAATTATGAGACAGTAGAGAAATGTCTAGAATGGATACATGGTAGAGCTTGTATTGGAGAACCTAATGTATTTCACAAAGTATATGAAATAGAAAGTTTACTACAGGAACTGTATGCTCATATTGGTGAACAAGCTTCTAAAACAAAATGTATTGAAAGAATTACTTCATCAGAATGGGATTATGAACCTAAAACAAGGTGAATATTTATAATGTTTATATCTGTGAGAGACACATCATCATCCATGTTTTGATAATTGTGCTGGAAGCTATTTATATTGACCTTGATTCCAGAAAGCCTGCTAGCTGCATAAATCAGGGGTGTGGAATTCTATATATTTTCTACTTGTCAAATTTAAATTTCATGGATCAAAATGCACTCAAAAAGAAATATAGTGAACTATAATAGAAAATGCATATTATAAGTAATTATAAATAATTGAAGGAAATAGTTCAATGCTGAATATATTTGAAACAGTTACATTATTAAATATTGCTATGTAAGTGTATTTATAGCCAAAATGTATTGTCCATGTACTAGTGGGCTGGATATACATGTATTATCTTTTCCCAGACATAAATGTACAAGTCAGAAAAGCTGGACATAGGAATTCCACACCCCTGTAAATGACAGATCAAGAGGTCCAAGGTCAAATACTCTACCTACCAAGTGACTAACAGACTGTTAAGTAGACAACTAATATGACATGATACAGCTTTGAAATTTGGCATCTATAGAAAAAGCTGATTTTTCTTTGTTAGGCATTGCATTGTAATGACAGGTTTTTCCATTTATTCAGGAAACTGGATTCTACCTGTACTAATATACTTAATACGTTGAATTCATATGATAAAGATAACAGAAATTGCAATGAACACAAAACATATCGACCTATTGAAATCTAATTATTTGTTACAGGTGTCCTTACCATGAAGAACTTGAAGTTAAAGATTGTGCCTTAGGTGTTGTAAATAGATATGCGTAAGTAATGTAAAACTTGTGACTTAGTTTGGAATGCAGTTGTAAAAATAACTTTAAAAATCTGATCTAAATAAACGAAATTTCAAAAATCTAATAAATTAATGTATTAATTGTGTTTCATCCAGATTAAAGCTATTCATTGATTGGTTAACATGAAGGTCACCTGGAGGTGAACCTTTGTGTGATGTCAGGAGATCATATGATGTTTTTAGTGTACATGTATCTGTGTACGAAGATTGGCTGTAAACTAGTTTTATACTTATCCTCAATATATATATACAAAAATTGTGAATTTTAGAAGGTCAAAATGGACCAATTGAAGCAGTATATTTTAACTTGGTTAAAGTGGTCACCTGTTAGCAGCTAGTTAAGCCATTTTCCATCACTGGCCACTTAATGCAAGTTATACTGTATATTATATTACAGAGATAGTTTTCAGTATTAATACTGATTTCAGTATTTTGAGAATAAATTACTCTACATAATTCAAATGAAATCTGTCTATTTCAGTGTTTTGAAATTAGGTTTTCAGTATTTTCAAAACTTTTAACTTTCACCCTTGCAGACTTTGTTTATGTATAGAATGTAATGCTGATAGAATCTGTTGATGCTAAAATTGCACTTACCTGGTTTGCTCCTAATATATTTACAGGTATATAATCTCTGATAGTATATGTACATTATATGATGTAGAATTAACACCCAACCATCTACCAACCTCACATGATACAGGTAATATAGTTGTAAGATCACCATCTAGTATGCCAGTGTGTCAGAATCAAGAAGCTAGATTACCACAACCTAGTGAATATACTGCTAAACCTAAACAGAAAAAGGTAGGATATTTATGATAATATTACTAGTGTTGGCTGTTGGGGTGATATTCTCAATGCAACGATGTCCTGATGTTAGCATGATGATGTATTGTAATAGTACACTGGAACCTTGCTTAAAGACCACCCCGATTCAAGGACCACCCCGCTTAAAAGATTGGTTTTGAAAAGAACTGTCAGTGGTCTTAATAGAGGGGTTCCAGTGTACCACAAACTATCGATATATGACAATAGTAATTTATTATCATGCTCAAATGAAGACTGAATGCACTATTTGTGTTGCACATTGACATTTTTTATGGAACTTTGATTTCTCTAGTAAGGTGTTCTAATTATTTGCACATTCACCCTCAATTTTTTACATAATTGAGTACAACAATAATTGAGTACAACAAAACCACCATTTTGGAAAGTTGCTTGCTTGCCTTTGTTTTCTTCCAACTACTTGGCATGTAGCATATCGAGGGTTTACTGGCAAACAATCGTAACTCAATGTAGAAAAGAGTGAGTTATGACCATTTGCCACTTAACCTGCAATATTTATAAACTGTCAATGTAAATTTTTGCAACTTAAATTTACAGCAAAAATTAAGTGTCTAGCTCAAGGCAACCATGAAACTGCCAAAATAATCAGTATAAGGTCTTTTCATCTACTTAATTTACACGGTGTTTTACAAAAGAAGTGTAGCTTCCTGTATTGCTAAAGGTAAGGAGCCGAGGAATTTTATGTGTCCCTGATGTCACAAACTAGATTCTGACAATTTAAAAAAGTTCATGATAAAAATGCTTCACTTCTGTGTTGTGTGCAAATATACATTATTTCAGAAATTGTTGTTGCTAGGTCACCATGATGGAATGCTTCATAGCTGAATGTCTGTATTTTGAATTGACTAAAATCTTATCAAATTTAATGTATATCTTGTTCATTTTTTGACTTTATTTGGGGTTGTTTTCAAAAAGCTAATTATGTGTCAATATTTTTCAGACCCCAAGTCAACAAGATTATGCAGAATTACGTCGTCCAAAACCAGTTGGTGAGTGTTTTAGTCCAACCATATAAACCTGAGCTTGAACAGCATTAGTATAATAATTACACTCTGTACTTACACCAATCTTCGTAAACAGAGATCCTGTTCTACTCGCGTTGTCGTACTGGATCTCTACTTAGTCAATGCAAGGTCACGTCGAGATGAACTTTGTGTAGACCAATCAATGCGTAGGTTTCATCTAGACGAAAATACAATTAATCTCATTTTGATTTCGTAATTTCTATTTTTAGACCAAGGTTTGCATGCAAATTTAACGGCGGTATTATTCACAGTCTGCATGTTATTGGGTGACTCATTTCAAATTGCGTGACGTAGAGGATGTAAACGAGTTACGTATCATAACAATTTCGTCATGAATATTATGATGAGAAATGGTCACCTGAACGTGACCTTCGGTTGGAAAAGGCCAGATCTAAAATAGGGAGTATGCGAGCGGTAAAATTTTAGATCGGGTTTTAATCAGATTGTACTTACACCAAACTGTGCATAACTGATAGGATTTGTACAATAATATGTGTGATCAGTATTATGATTGAAGTAGATAGATGTTAATTCATATGAAAACAAATTACCCGGGTCGGTAAAGTTTTTATCTGTACTGTTGGGAAAACTGCTGTTTAGGTTTGCAAGTTGCCATAAATAACTGAAATAATGCTTATAAATAACATGAATAAACAAACAATTTTTTTATTTCTTTTAAATAAAGTAAATAAACAAACATTTTTTTTGATGTTTATTAAAAACTATGTGTAAGAAGTACTGGCATACAATCTTTTACAAAACAAGTTGACTGCACCGTGTACCAACCATGCTATTGGTTGTTTCAGCTTCACAGCTTCCCCAGCCAGCCCCACCTCAAGCTTGGTCTAACCCAAACAATGGACCTTATGGTGACTATACGTCTATGAGTGGAGTAAATGATTCATCAGTAAGACCTAAGATGGGTAGAGGTATTGTTGGTATGGGTAGAGGAAGTATAACAGCACCTGATCTATCTATGAGTGATTTCCCTCCTATGACTGGAGCTAGAGGACGTGTACTTCAAGGTGTTCAAGGTAACAAGTATTGTTATATAAATATATGTAACCCTATGAAAATCATTGGTCTGAACTGAGATTCAAACCCACGACCTCTCAAGTCGTAAGCAGACTGTGGACATTCTACCATGTTGCCATAAAAGCTAGCTTTAAGGCAAAGGAGTACAAGTGCCGTACTATGCCTTTCCTACTCGCACACCCCTCCTTTACAGAATTCGTCTTCAAATTCTTGGAGCATGATTGTCTGTGAGACTATCAAAAGGTGCAATCACACAATGCCTCGGGTTATTTATGTTGGGTGCCAAATGTAAGCCTATAAAAATCCATGGTCCGAACTGAGATTCGAACCCACGACCTCTCGAGTCGTAAGTGGACACACTACCACGTTGCCATAAAACTTAAAGGCAAGGGAGTACAAGTGCCATATTATACCTTTGCTACATATATGCCTGTCTAAGACAGGTTGTAACTGCCTGGATAGCTCAGTTGGTAGTGCTTTAGTCTACTGATCTATTGGTTATTGTTACATACATTCTGAAAAAAATCATGGAAAATGAGATTTTTCGGGAAAAGTCATAGAAATTTTATTGTAGGGAAAATATCATTGATAGTTAATGGAAAATAGGAAAATTAGTAAACATCATGCAAAATATTTTATGTGTCATGGAAGAATCTATTTAACCTCTATTTTGATCTAAACCCATAAAATGAATGAAAAATCATGGAAGTTTGATATTCAAAATCTGTATAACTAGATAGGAAAACATACATGTAATTATATAAAATATATGTTTTTTGTATATAATATAGATATGAGTTTAGAAGATAGATCAATAGGAAGAGGAAGTATTCTACATCAATCTAATTCTATCAATCAGGTATGTAGAGTTTGCTATTAGTATACAGTATAACCTCTGCAGAGTGGCCCTCTACTGAACAAAGCCTAGGCACACTAGCGGCTTTTGATATTTCTCTTATGTTTGATTTTAATTGAATTTAAGCTCTACATAGCTATGACCTCTATTCATATTTTAGTCTCTCAGTGGATGTAGTACAAGAGATGTTGTACTGTATACATGTATTGACTACAACATAGTATGTATAGTAAATGTTATAATGCATTTATTTTCAAGCAGGTTAACTATGGATGAAAGCTATGTATCAATTTCTCAACACAATGGTCATCTGAATGTGACCCACCGTGTGCCATGTCTGGCAATCCAATGACGACTGTCTATATCATGTTTACAGAGATTTTGTTTACATATTTATTATATTCATTTTGATAAGACTGACAGCTTTCTTATTCCTCAGTATACAATAAGATAGTTTGTGCTCATTGAAACATTGAGGTTGTGTGTTTTGATAAGAATTGAACCACAAGCAAGCTATCTGATAACTACAAATTCACCATAACTACAATTTGACAAATTGGCTGTGAATGTGTAACTAATTCTGTTTGACTTTTCTCTTTAATTTAGATTATTGTTATTTTTCAGCAATCAGAAAGTGCTAAATCATTTGGTGGTATTGGAAGGGGCATGATGAACATGCCTGTTACACAACCTGGTGCGTACAGCAGTGGAGATGACATGCCTCCATTACGTCGCCCTGGGCAACCACACTCAGGTGCTTATAGTAGTGAAGATGACATGCCTCCATTACGTCGCCCTGGGCAACCACTTCCACCCAGTGGAAACATACAACCTTCAATGTCTACATATCCAACACAACAATCATACACCTCAGCTCCTGTCAATGAGAACTATGATGCTTCAAATAGTCAAACTATTACATACCCTCCAGGTAATTTAATATATTGAGTTGTCTTAAAGGTACTCATTCACAGATTTCAACTTAAATATCAACTTTTTCTAAATTTATCAAAATTGTAAGGAAACATTTTTGGAAGCATAAAAACAAAAGTCTGATAATAACAATTTTAGTGCAAATTGAAATCCAACTACTAATGATGGTGTAGACACTTTTAGTGCATTTTTGTGACTTTCATTGTACATTTCTTGCAACATATAGGTCAGTTTGTCTTTAATCATTAAGAATTAATTTTTGACACAATTACAGACACTGAATGGTATTTTGAAAATAAAGAAAAATATAACCAAATCTGTGAACTAGTACCTTTAAATAAAAAAATTTGAATTAAGATATAATTTTATTTATTTTTGTATAAAAAATGAAATACTTGACAAAATGTCACAATGCTTTAACTTAAGATGAATTGATCTTATTTCAACTTGCAAAATTAAGCAAAATCACTGGCATTTTTTTCCAAATTTAATAGCATTAACTAGTCATATCATTTCAAAATGACATGCAACAAGGGGGCATGAAATTTTTGCATATTTAGTTATTATTTTCATCAACATTCAATTTCATATCTAAGTCAATATCTTTCATCTATTTTGATGGATCTTTTTGCTTGCAGTGTATGTTTTAGATGACGGATCTGGTTTTGATTTCTTAGCTGTTAGTTTTTTTTTAGTTGACACATTTTATAGTTTTTTTTTGGGGGGGGGGATTTCATCTCGCCAAAATTAGCCGATTTTAATATTTGTAACTATTAATTTTAAAATTCACTCACATTTATGAGCATGCAAGCAAAATTAGCCGATTTTAATATTTGTAACTATTAATTTTAAAATTCACTCACATTTATGAGCATGCAAGCATGCAAGCTTAAATTCAATCCTTTGTTAATTACAGTATATACATATGTACAATGTTTCAAGTATAATAAACCTCCTGAAAATATTAATAAACCAGTTGAGGGAAATAAATTCATAACTAAACTAATTTGATGATTTGCCTAATTAATTCTCATAATATTTGCTATATTACAGTAGGTCTAGGTAAAGGTGGTATATTAGATGATTTAATGAAGACAGGTGTACAACCTGGTATACCTTGTGGTAGAGGAATGGCTCCACCTGATCTAGGTATGTTTATTTGCTCTTCACTTTATTATACCCCCAAAAAACTCTTGTTTTTGGGTATATAGGAGTCAGCTTGTCAGTCGATCTGAAGCTTTCACTTGTTCACTCAATTTGTCAGCACCTATTTTACGACTTTAATAAAAACTTAAGGCATTTGCATATCTAATTATGGTTCAAGTCCATTGGTTATTGCAGAGTTATGGCTCCTTGATGAAAAATCTTGTTCACTCATTTTCTCAGCATTTATTGTACATATTTGATTCAAACTTCTTGACAAAGATCTATTTGAGAGGGGGGTTATTCATCACATTCAGTGATAGGTCTAGTTAACTGTTTATTATAATGTAACTGAACTGTTAGCTCTAGTTGCTTGTCTTGACTACAACTCCAGGTGTTAATGGTTCGATACTTTTTGACGCATGACCCTCAATCTATTTGATGGGGACATTTTATGGCATTTTGTATTTTCTACTTACGTTGAATGCTTTAAATGTTGAAAAAAGTGTGATGTAAAGTCTTAATATACATAAGCAGACTTAATAATCTTTATGATAACCCCTGATCATTGAAATCTGCTTCAGACAGGTGATCAATCTCTGTACCTATTTACACCTGGGTGGAGTAAAACAACTTTTAGTAAATTTCTTGTTTAGGGAAACTAGCAGTGCACGTAATGGTGTTCAAATCCATGACTTCTAGATCCTTAAGTGTGCATGTTACCACTAGACAACTGCTTCTACAAAAATAAATTTGTAAACTGCATTATTTCTATTTACAGCTGAGAAAATACGAGTGGCTTTTGGACGATGAACTATGTGATATATCAACAATGTGAGACATTGATTTACATCAACTATCATCACAGACAGTGACTCAATTATCTACCAATTAACTAATAATATGTGATACCAAGAAAAGTTCTCAGATATATTTAATATGATGTCATCAGATCTCTTCATGTGCCAGCATTGTCATTGTTTATATTTATCATTTTTTGCTCAACTATTCAGAGAATAGTGGGGACTTTTATACTTAGTTGTGTGTTGGTTTTGCCATCAGTCTTGGTTAAGTTTTTAGATGCAATATTTTTATATATTTAAAACCATTGAAGGAATTCACTTGAAACTTCATAAATGTTAATGGGGTAAACATTGGAGGTCAAATACCAAGATTCATAACTCTAGCATGAATTATGATGGCCCATTTATACTAAGAAGTTGGCACTTAGAAATTTTTCATCTAGTTTTAATACATGTAACTTTAAGCCATTAAAGTATTGAATCATATTTCACTCATCTCAATTGGATTGCGTATGAATGTTTGATTTTGTTTACATGACCCCCCCCCCCTCCTGATAGTGGAGCGTGCTGTCCTCAGACTGCTCTTATTCATGTTTTTATTCATCATTATCATTGTTTATATTCATCATCATTCATTTGATGATTTTGTGCCAATAATTTAAATGTTCATTTTCTTATCTCGTATACTTATGACGCAATATAACCTTTGATGTGCTGTTTAACCAAAATAGGTAAATATTTATGTGTTTTGCGACAAGACAAATCCTGCACAAGTGTTGCTTTAGTATTAAATACTTGTTGAGTTGAAAAATAATAAAAGACTAGCATTGATTTGTAATGGATGTTTTTTTAATTAGTTTGTTGCCCAACTTTTTATATGTGCTGCCTAATTACGTGCTGCATAAGTTATTACATTGAAACATTTATGTACTTTTTAAATCTTGTGTCAAATTAGGAAGTTATAATATTTTGAGTTTTTGTAACTTTTCCACAGGTAGTGGAAATGAAAGTTTTTAGTTATGTTGTACTTTATAGTGATTCAATATGGTATTAAATACTGTAGCATCACTTTACTGCTATAGTCTGACAATATTAACCTGAGCTTGACCTTTATACATGAATATATTATTCACTGAATTATCTGTTCGTATAAGGCTTTGGTTATAAAAATTATATCGCAAATAATTTACCTTTACACTTTTAAAAATGTGTGATTTGTTTTTAAATTTTAACCAATACTTGAGGAATTAAAACCACATCTCTTTGTACATGTATAACAATTATAATTGTGTAAAGGATCTAACTTCCCTTTTCAAATTTTGCATAAATTTCTTCAACGTATCAAAAGTTGATATTAAAGCTGTATTGTAGGTTATGAACCCTAAAAGATATGTATAACATTAGTATCCATCAATAGTTTACCTTATTGTGCTATAAACACATATAATAATGAGGCTTTTTATGATTGTGTTTATCTGCCTTCTGTCCTATGATATAGCTCGTTTAGGATAACTTGAGACAAAATACAATGATACCATTTTTATACACGGGTGGATTTTAGTTTATAGCTTGTTTAGGATAACTTGAAACAAAATACAACGATACCATTTTTATACACAGGTGGATTTAAGTTTAGTACACGTAATTATCGACTATTATCAGTGTGTTTTTGATATATTAAATTTAGTACGAGAACACACGTTCCACACATTAAGACATGTTTAATACATTCATTACACAAAATCAGCTGACCTCCCTGTTTTATGTAATACCTGAGTCCCAAATATGTAAACAGACTGAGTCGTTTGTCTCAAGTTATCCTAAATGAGCTATAGTACACGTAATTATCGACTATTATCAGTGTGTTTTTATGTATTAAATTTAGCACAAAAACACACGTTCCACGCATTAAGACATGTTTAATACTTCCATTACACAAAATCAGCTGACCTCCCTGTTTTATGTATTACCTGAGTCCAAAATATGTAAACAAACAGAGTTGTTTGTCTCAAGTTATCCTAAACGAGCTATACTGTTCATGTGATTTGTTGTACATTTTCTGTCACAAACTCACAATTTAGTGTGAGAGAAGTTTGTCATCATAACAAGATTGTTCAAGCTCATGTTAATATTGTTGCCCTTTTCTTAGGCTAACTTGTTAAATCTTATGTTTTAAAAGATTTTATAAGGATTTAAATAATGTTTGTAATAAATGTTAAAAAACAACAGTGAGTTTTTTTTGTTGTTTTTTGTAGCTGCTCATGGTTAGTTTAAGTGTCTGTAGCATAGTTTGTAGGGCAATTGGATTATGAATATAATGTCCCAAAAGGGGTATGGGTTCAAATCCAAACCTGGGCTGTTATACAGTTCCTTGAAAAAAAATTAATGAACAGAAAATTATTTTTTTACTGAGGTGCTCTCCAAGTGTGGATGAAGTGCTCCCAAAGTGTATTTAGTGTGAGATCAACTATGTTAATATGTGGGTACTGGAGATAAAGACCTGCTGTATGAAACAAACTTGGAGATTAATCACCTGTGAATAACCTGTGAACACTCTAGTGGTCTCATTTTGTCTCTATTATCATCAAACTTTGTGAGGATGCTTGTTTATGTTACAGCTCTGATGTGTTCGAGCATGGGTCATCTGGGGTGGAAAAACAGGTCACAGGTGCTAATAATAGAAAGATGTTATTAACTTTATCAGCTAATGTTTTAATTAAAATATCCTGGAAATTGGTCTGAAAGGTTGTTCTAATTATTTCCAGGTCAAGTAAAAACATAGATCACCTGGGGTCAAAAACTAGGTCGCACAAACTTCAATGGTACTTAGTTGAGCGATAATGGGCCATCATTGCCCTCCTGTTAATAATAGAAAAAACATGCATGGTATGAATGAGCAAGTAACAAGTATGATATAATGGTGTGTACAACTTAAAATGTCCTGGCTTTTAACCTATACTTAATAGTCCTTGTATAATAATTTCTTCACTGGATGACTAAAACATAATATATTAGAGACGTGACAATGTAAATATGAGGTGATAATAAAGTTATAAATACAAAACGTCCCACTTCTCTTCATTTTTAGCTGGAGAGTATGTAGACTTTGTCCACTTCAATGATGGGAATGTTTCTCAAAGTACACGGTCACTAAAATTTGGTTGTTTCTTAAAATGGGTTTAATTGTAACTTATAATTAATGGTCATGTACTTGTATACCCAAAAGCACCATTCTATGTCGGTTTAAACTTGACCTATACACAGGTCATTTGCAGAGTTTGTTATGAATTTCGAATTTAGTGTCCCTTAGGCGTTGCTATTTCTTAGGATCAACTAAGCTGGTTACATCCTTCCATGACAAATCTGCAATAATTTCCATTTTATTCCATTAATAAGGTATGTAGAGAAGTTATCGGCCTTGTGGAAAGGTGAGTACTAATTATATGCAAATTAGGTCCAAGAAAGTAAGTTAGGTAAGTTGGCCGCCGTTCGATGACAATATTTTGTGTTGACGTGTCATTAAATTCAATAAGTGACTAGCTGAAAGGGTGGGTAAAAATTACGCCGACACGAAAGACGATACATTGCCATCATATCGTACTGCGGTGGCGTTCATAAATTTTGATAATAATAAGCTTGTAAAATGCGCACGTATAGCAGCTACATTCTTTCCGTCGATGAATAAGTTAAAGCACTTATACCAAGACTAAATTGTCCATGGTCTACATGAAATAGACATTTACTTGGTACTTGTGTTTATTATTATTTTAAACATCTGTAATGAAAAATATTTTTTTATAATGCAGATGTCACTTAAATATGTGAATCTTATTTTATGCATTTCAAAGTGAAGTAGATCGAACGATATTCATGTAGCTATGATTACAATATGTTGTAAGAAAAAAACTTCTTCCAAATTACATTATTAAGCTCTGAAACTATTATGGATTAAACATATGTAACGTCAACAAATGAATATGAAAAGTGCTCTCATGAAAGAATTTCCTTTTTAAGAAGTTGACAGTCATTTGAACTTAGTTATTTTGATATACGTATTTAGGATAATTACTTTAAAGCATGTATTGTTGTATTTAACAACCTCATGGTTTGACAGTTGTCTTGTCTGTTGTAACTGAATATATCTTCGTATAGTGGCTTTAAATATTTATAACCTCTCCTGAGGTATTCAACATGTTATGTAAGTTTTATGATAGTGCATTGTTTACAATCATTCAGGTCGTTCATGTAATTAAAGCGACCATAAACATGGCCTGCTCCATTGAAGAACAATGTTTAGGGGTGAAAGATAATGCCAATTTAGTAATTTATTTAGTTTACGCATACAAGTGTCTTTTACTGACACAGTTTTAAATGTACTTATGCACCGTTTTTAATAATTGATGAATGACAAAGTGGTCTGTTTTTTATCAGTAAATTATTGCTAGTAAGTACATCACCTTATTTACTTTCTGAGTGGACAAGTCCATTATTTCAAGTGTACATGCACACACTCATGACATATTATACCCCCTGAAGTCGATAGGTATTATTCAGACACACAGTATATATTCCAAAAGTTACTTAGATCTAAAACGAAAACAAAGCTCATTTCACTTTGTAAATTGTTAACATTCAAAATAAATATCAATGACGGGTATTAACGCACTTGTTAAGATTTTAAACGGAACTTAATTTAGTGCAAGTTCAATTCTTATCTAGAATACGTATACAATGTATAATGTTTACATAAAGCATGTTTAGTGGATTTAATCAATTATGTCAAAACAAGGAAGCAATGTTTGGGAAGATGAGGACTATTACAACAATGTTTTACAGCCGAAGAATAGAGGTTTCAAATTTTACATTAATATGAGTTTGGGCGACTGGCGAAAATGAGAATTCTCTAGTTTGTAGCAAAAGAGGGTTTCCAAGAGTCTGTGGCGTAACGGTATCGAGCTACATCGCGAATTTGTCAGACACTGTCGAGGGTGCGTCATAAGTGCTATATCAAAAGCTTGGGTCCAGAGAGTCCGGCCTCACAAGGGACCATGAGTAGGTCGACGGAGCGCCGCTATATGACCGAAAAAAATGTCGAGATGCGACGTAAAGCACCAATACATTACATCACATTTAAAATGCGATCTAGGTGTTAAGATTGATTTCCATGTAAGGATATACTAATAACAAGTCACGGTAAGACACGAACCAGCAACCTCTTAAGAACACTCAATTCTAAAACCTGCGCGAAACCAACTGAGCTACAAACCCAGGTGCCTTTTCTTTTCTATTTCAGGAACGCCTCCATTTCTTGGATCATGTAGATTCAAACTTGGACTAATAATGTTCTTAGCCAATCTAGTGTTATATCTGAACCGTGTTAACATTAATATGGCCGTTGTTTGTATGTTAGACGTCACAGAAACAAGTGATGACGTCACCATGGCAGCAAATTTAAATACATATAACCACACAGACCATGCAGACGAAAACTGCTCGTTTTTTACCAGTTTGTCATTTGTAGACAGTGTCGGGATAGATTATAGAAATGAAACAACAGGTTTACATGCTTTGTGCAACAGATCTGCAAATAATTCGACCGGGAGCTCACATAGACACGTAAGTTCATATTTTGTTAATTAAATTATGTATTTTTTCAAAAGTAATGTTTTAGAGATCATACAGTGAAGTTCAAATAAATGTCAAATATGAAATTGAAAATGAACATTCAACCATAGCAACCAAATCATAATTAACATTTTATATATTTTACAATTTCAGAAATTTCAATGGACTAAAAGTGAAATATCTCATATATTATCAGCGTATTATTACGGATGTTTGTTAACTCAAATACCTAGTGGTAATTTAGCTTATAGATTTGGCGGGAAACATGTGATGACCACGTGTTGTATATTTACTATAATTACTACGATACTGACACCTGTGGCAGCATCACATTCTGCTACCTTACTGTTTGCTGTACGATTTCTGTTAGGTGTCGCTGGGGTAAGTGTCAACAACTTGTAAACACTCTTTGGCCATTTTTGTTCTAACCATATTTGGAGAGGGGCGTTGCTGCCGTTTCAAGACAAATTATGGCCAGTTTTCGGCTGCCAACATACCTAACGTTTGTCTATAACCAATTCACGCCTACTTTTCCACATAATCGTCAACTTATAACTATTCCTTAACATTTAATGGAAGACAGTCGGCATTATTGTTAAGTTTTCATGGAAGGGTAAATTGGTAGCCCGGCCGGTTAAGACTCGAAATACCAAACCCTTCGAGACACTAAAGTCCAGACAGCTATCATCATTCATTTTGACAAAGGCAATACAGTTTGTAGGTCTTGTCTTGATATAATACTACTAAAGCCCATTGTAAGCCCATATTTTAACCAATATCTGTTAAATATATTGACAGGCCATATAAACACAATGTATATATGTACTTAATACCTTTTATGTTTCTTGATTAATTTAGGGATTGTTTTCCCCAGCTACGTACGTACTTATTGTCAACTGGACCACGGCTTCAGAGAGGGTTTCAATACTTGGTTTAGCTGCCGCAGGTTAGTATAACGCCAAAGAAGAAGCGAAAACATAGCTATGCATATGTACCACTCATAATTGAGGCCTTTCATTCATGTAAAATTGTGACTTTCAGCATGGCTTGCTCAATTAATAAACAATATTTTGGGATTAACAATATACAAATGTAACAAAAATAAATAGTTTAAAAATCTTTCATTGACATCATCGTAGTATGTGTGCAATGTTCATATGCACTATTGATGGTAAATATTTAATGTCGAAGTAGTCTGTTTAGACCTTTGAAATGATGTGTGGGTGTGTGGGTGTGTGTGGGTGTGTGTGTGGGTGTGTGGGGTGTGTGTGTGTGTGTGTGTGTGCATCACCTTATTCATATATTGAGTGGACATGCCCTTTAAAAAACCTATTATATGATCTTAAAATGATTGATTGTTTCGAGTAACAATCCACTAAGCAGTCATACGTGTATTTGATGTTCTAAATAAATTCAATTTCATATAAGGACGTATTTTATGTAAATACAGGGCACCACATACGTTCTTGGGATAGTTAAATTTTGAGACAAAACCGATCACGTATGCCGCAAGTAATTTTACTGTAATTAAATCTTATTCATGAAGCATAGTTTAAATCATATGTTAATAAAGTTAAATCCCGACTTTGAAATTTGCTTACTAGATGACTCTTTTCTCTTTAACACTGGTAAATATAAATTGGTTCATCTTAAAACAGGATTCCGTCCAAGAACTTTTGGAGGGCACTGTATGATATTGTTCGTTTTTTCTAAACTGTCAAAGTTTGAATAATTTCACGGTGAATGATTACACACTATCTCAATATCTCGAGTGTTAGACAAAGAGCACGAAGTCACCGTGAAATTATTCATGTTTTGACAGTTGAGAAAAAACGAACAATATCTCGTGCTAAAATCTAGGATACATACAATAATTGATAGTCAATGAATGTCACAGCGTACTAATTTATATTCATAAAAAATAATCCTCATTTAATGACCTGTAGAATATAACCACGTTCATTTGTTTAATAAGGAATATTACTTACATCCTTTATTTACATGATGCCCTCATGATGACTGATACATGTAAAGTAAACAAGGATCACGTGACAAAGGTCAAACTAAAAAAGCCGATTATTTCAAATGCATTTATTTTTACATACCTTGTCCATGACATAGTTAACTTTATCGAAACATATAACTTACATTAATCTCACATTATACGTACATTGTATGTGACTTAGTTCAATTCTATTGAGTTACTTCAAATTACAATACAAAAGTATGTTTCTTAGATTTTTGTGGACTTCTTAACTTTAAAATTTCGACCCATAAGAAGTATAAACCCCTCGGAATTTAAAGCACTTTCTTTCTATCTCAAAAATAATTGTCCAGATTCAACGTAGTTGAAATATATTTAGTCAATTTCAGGTTGCAGTTTTCAGGTAACAATGTACACATATATGTATCTTTTATGTGCCGTCCATCACTGGTGTCGGATAACAGGGGCGGATCCAGGATTTTTTTTCTAAGGGGGGGGGTCCGAACTTTTCTAGGGGAGGGGGTCCGAACCTCGAACCACAACCACATTATACACATTTTGCAGAAAAATGCAACATATTGATAATAAAAACTACATTACCATTAAATCTATGTTAAGCAAAAATGCTCCATGCTACTTAAAAATGAATTACATACAAGAAATACACTTATGGACAGGTTTATTATCCAAATTCTGTGGACCCCCCTGAACCCCCCCCCCCGCTGGATCCGCCTATGGATAAAGTTTCATGAGGTAAAAATAACAGAAACTGATGTCGATCAAAATGTATAATTTATTTTAAATGTCATAAAACAAAATATATACAAGCTATATGCAAGCCGAAATGGCATATACCATGTACATGTATCTGTATTATTTCAGGTCAACCTATTGGTATTGTTATATCTTTTATATCATCTGGTTTCTTCTGTACATTAGGATGGTTCACAGTATTCTACATACATGGTACGTCAAGTAACGGAAACAAATGAAGCAGTCGTTCACTTTGGATATGTTCAAATATTTTTTATCTCAAAGTGTCCCAACATAATTAGATCGATCAACTACTGGTTTTAGATCCAAAAGCATTCTGTACACTATATATGTGAACGATGTAAATGCCTGTTAAAAAACCCCAATATGCCTGTCCTGTTGGTTTTAAATATGTTAATTCAGTATTAAATTCTGCTGTGTCGCATCGTGTCTTTTGGTAAATGTGATAAACACAAATGTAAAAGTTTATAAGATACAAAAACAATAATGATTTTATCAATTAAATCAAGCTAAAAGAGTCTTACTCCGATTAAAGCGTCGCTGGCTTTCTTGCGGACGTCATTGATGTAATGTTACGAAAAATGACGGAACGTTCCGAATAATCGCGATAACGGTCACGTGACGTTATTCTTGACGCCACTTGGATACGCCAACTCAAGCAGACAGCAGCGATGGCGCGCGGGAAGAATAAAAATACGCTTATTCAAGTGAAATCGGCAACAATTAGCTCCGATAATGCTAATCTAATTACGATATTAGGCGAAACAAATGTCAAAGTGAGGCGACCGGAATTTCTACCGAGAGCGGGCAAATTACTTACAGAAAAAACAACAGATAAATATTCTGTGGACGCTGGTGACATCCCGGCAACTCACAAAGAAACAGTTGATGATAATTTGTCTGCAATTAAACAAATTACTCCACAACAAGACGATCAAAAGGGAAGAGTCGATGAATTGGTAGATGTTGACGTGGATGCAGAATTTATTGAATTGAATACAGAACGTCTAGAATTAAAGAAAACGGGCGTTGACAAGAAGATATTAGTTCATGAATTGAAGATAGAAGACCTTGAATTTAATACAGTGGAGCAAGAATTAAAGTCTGAAGGTCAAGACTTATTGAAGACTGAAATCACTCAAACAAAGATAGAATATCTATCAGATAATGTTGATGAAGTATTAATCCCTGCGTGGTTGTTTGATGAAGAAAGACACACCAAAGAGAGTAAGAAGAAAAAGAAGAAAAAGGAGAAGAAGACAAAGTCAAAGAAAGAGGTAGAGATAAACTTACATTGTTTTTTACATTGAATACCTTGTATATTTGGATACTTATATGTAAGCCGAATGCTGGTATCTTTAATCGGTTTCATCTGAAGCTTTTATTTTTACTATTTACTTTCAATTCTTACTAATACACTTGACTGTTGACGTGCAAATGCCTACGTACCATCGCAGGGATTTGGCATAATTGGGAGATAGATTGGTTTGAATACATTTTAAACAAACTACATGTATTTACTTATTGTTTTATTGAGAAAGTCATTACATGTATATGGCAATAACTTAATGTAGACGTTTGGATGAGAGACTCAGCTCAATAGCATAGTGTTTAAATTAATTGAGCGAACTAAACATAGTTTATAATTAACTTTGACTAGAATAAAATATAAAACACCTAATGTGGTTTTATTAAGAAACACTACCATTTAGAGATTTTAATATAGATAATACAAGGTTAGCTTTGTCGTCTCTTTTATGGCAAAAGTTTTGAAATCTGAAACAACTCTCCCTCTTTGCTTTTCGGATGAAAGTAGGTCTGTTTTTACTGTTGCTTTTCCTGATATGTTTGCTTACACCTTATTCTTTTCAACCAGGCTAACCAAGATAACTCTGACAAACCAGAGACCAAGGTTGACAACCAGAGACCAGTGAGACTTGAACCTATTGTTAGAAGAATAGAACAAACACATGACCACACTCTTAGAAAAGATGAAAGGCTCAAACCTAAACCTGTTGGTTGTTTCGGATTCTTTTCAACTTGGCTTGCTAAAAGAAAGGAGAAAAGGCGGGCGAAGAAGAGGAAAGCTATTAAAGCAAGAAATGTTGGACCAGTGGAAAGCTTAGGTATGTTTATTGAGATTTTATGAATGTTATGTTTTGTTCACTTTATAACTTGTTGATTACCACCGTCTATGGTCAATGACCATACAAACACGATTTTCTAGTTGTATTTTCAATGAACCGGCATTGTTCTGTTCTGTTTTGGCGCCTTCATTCATATTGTGTATTTTTCTATACAATAAGTACATGAAAGATAAGTTTTCAAAAACCAGATAACAACAATCGTTTAAAAGTAATTTTGCGTTGTCTTGGCTGCTTTTCCTTTAATTTGTCCCGGTCAAGTCGAACACACCAACGAATGGCCAATGTGACCAATTACTCGAGGAAATCAGTCCCCTTTGCAACGACCATCGACTTTAGAGAAAGAAGAACCACCGGAAAATGAACGCGATCAGATTTGTATTGTTATATTGGTACCATTTAATTTAAGTTAATGTATGCATTGAAAATAGTAGTATTTAACTGTATTTTTCAGTTGAATATGAACACAAAACAGCCAAGGGTGGTGTTGCATTCACTCTAGAGATAGACAGCCGTCCTATAGTTAAATCAGTTCTACCACCTATCAAACAGAGACCTGGACCAGTAAGTTAGATAGTTACTATGTAGCTGCTCATTATCAGATAAGAATTGTATAGTGATTTGATTAGATAGGGTTTATATAAAATATCGTTACTTTTAATGAATACATAACCTTTGATATGTTTTAGACTGAACCTGTATTGTTAGTCTCTTACGACTTATTAACATTTTGGGTTGGATTGTACTTTGTGTTTTAAAGTGAAGACTATAAATCTACATCTAATGATATACAACGTGACAAAACATATATTATACAAGTTCTCAGTATTGATAGGATTCGTTTCAAAGTGCCTAAACCGAGACAAATTTACCATACAAATATTTAAACAAGTAATAGTTTTGTCATTTTCCACGATCATCTAGCCTGCCAAATTTTACAGGTATAGTTTTACTTAAAACGTCTTTAAATTGTAGTCACTAGAATGTCAGACCGAAATTTTGAAATTTATGTGGCATAATTAATTTATTACAGATTTACACTCTTGAATGCAGAGTACAAATGATTGTCTGTAATGAAAGTCAAATGATATAATTATATACATGTACATATACTATCTTTTCTATGTTAGATTCGCATGGCAGCTGAACAAAGGTTAGAGTTGGCTGAGTGTAATAGGAGGGAACATATGGAGAAGAAAATAGAGAACGCTAGAGCTCAATCTAGATTAGTGTTAGTATTAACTACAACATCTATACTAGTATATTTATTTGTTAATGTAATTCATAACATGTATGTATGCATATTTACATGTATCTTTATATATGTTCTTTGGCAAAAAACACTGAATCGTGCCTGATGTCAATGAAATAAAGTGTGTAAAGTGCTATTTAGAGTTGAACATCTTATTAATATCGGTATCAGTATCATGCCGGTTGGCTCTTGAAAGGTATCCAATCCTATTTTTATCATAAATCATATATATTTTACAGACGAGAGGTTGCTACTCGTCGTGCTCAGAATGAAAATGGTTTCAAGAATGCCACCAGACAGAAGATAAAGGAAAAAGAAGACAGAGCTTTCAGAGCAGCTAGCAGACTAGAGGATGCAAGGAACGAGCGTTGTCAGTCCAGAATGATGAGTAGATTAGACGTCCTCGCCTCCAAATGGGAGAGTGTCATTTCAACCCAATTTGATGAAATGGACGAAAACGCTCCATCATCTCCATACTGACGATTTAAATTTATAATGCTGAGCTAATTATTTATCGAAAATTATTAAAAATGAAAATTTACAAATTGACATGGACTTGTTTGTTGTGATTTTATTGTCAAATATTTTTGTACTTACCTAAGGACTCTTCATTTTATGAAATATCTAGAATTCTTTATAACCAAATTCTATGTACCAAAATCACACTGGGTTTTGGTGATTATATGACATTCATGTATATTTCAACGTACAGTATAACCTCTGCAGAGCAGCCATCTACAGAACAAATCCTCTGCTCAACAACAGCTTATGATATTTCCCTTAGACGTAATTATAACTGAATTTAACCTCTGCAGAGTAGCAACCTCTGAACAGCAACATTTTTCTAGACCCTCTCAGTTAATGTTCTGCCCAAGAGAGGTTGTACTGTACATCAAACATTTACAACTTATATTGCAGGTTGTATCACGTGTATATTTTTATTTCTATGGTTATATGAGATATATAATATACCAAGACATCATCCTAGAATACAAGAACATGAGTTAGAATATTTAACACAACAACATAAACATATATCTAATAATATAAAGGTACAGTATAACCTCTACAGAGCGCCCCTCTTTGGTACAAATCCTCTGCACAACAACAGCGTTTGAGATTTCCCTTAGGCGTTATTTTGATTGAATTGACCTCGGTAGAGCAACGTCTTCTAAACCGAAACAGTGTTAAGTCTCTCCCAGTGTGTGTTGTTCTAGAGAGGTTGCACTGTAGTTTTTTTGTTTTTTCTATAGTTGTAGAAACCCATTTGTGACGCGCCTTCTATACTTGGTTTTCATTGTACATTTTATGTACATTTTATTACAAACAATCCGACGTTGGACTGGTAATCATTGGATAGCCAGCCTCGCTTTGGTTAAATCACACCAAAAACGCAATCGCATTGCTTCATAGAGCAAGTAACTTCATACTTGTTCAGTGCATGGGGACCAGGAAGCGGATTCGAGAGTGGTAATTCTAAGTTATAAGAACTTGTTTCACAATCGAGCTAAACTAATAAACTCACAATTCACAATAGCAAATTTTTGTATAAAGTCCACTTTGGTAATTACAATGTCACACAATTTTTGATAATTTCTAAGTTCCAAATGCTTATTTTGAGAAGAAAAAATATCCCCATTCTAAGACTACTTTAAGACGCTTTTAAAACCAACAATTTTGATGTTTCTACTAGTGGATACTTTACTGTAACACTAAATTGTTTTAAACTTATTTCAGGAAGAAACCATTAAAACGCCATGGAAACAAATATTTCTATCTCAAGCATTATGGACAGTAGTTTTAGCTCATATAGCCTATATATGGAGTTATTATACTTTTATTATTAATATACCAATGTTTATGAAGGAAGTGTACCAATTTGTCATAGAAAAGGTAAAACGATATAAACTGTTTCCCAAAATGGTAACAATATATTTGACTACTGGTTAAAGACCCTGAATTGGGCAGAAATGACTTTTCCGCTTTATAATTGACCACTTGTTATTATATACTCGATCAAATTTTGCGTGAGATAAGGTCATTCGTCAACTTACAGTAAACGTAATTCAATGTTTCTACAAGTTCATTTCACTTCTCATTGAGGTCCGTTAACGCGGTGGTTAGTGAACACAATTAAGTCGCTCTAAAGTACATGTACCCAGAAATTTGTACACTTTCGAACTCTCATTGTTCCGGCCGATACTGAACGGAATAATTGATAGATGAAATCGCCATGTTATATGATACATTCCATAATCAAATGATATGGTATCACTCATATTTTATTTCAGAATGGTATACTTTCAGCGTTACCTTATTTATTTTCAATGTTTTCACTAATATCAGTTGGCAGTCTGTCAGGGTTGATGATACATAAGGAATGGTTAAGTCTGAAGATGACAAGAAAACTGTTTGCAGGACTAGGTGGGTACCTTTGTTGGTTTTTACATCAAGTTGGACAATTTTCAGTCGAAAGCAAGTCAATGTGCTTGGGACTACATGTAGATCAAAATCTTGGGTCAAGAGATCTAGGCCACTCCAGGAACATGAGTAGGACGACTGCTCGCTAAATTTCGGCGTATAACGTCATGCATTATATTACCTTTGACTATAATCCAAAACATAGCTGACTAACTACTAAAACATGCCCAGTTTATTCGTAGCGATCACGTGACTTTGAACAGACGCGAACATTGTAGCTAACAGTGAACTTGTTGAAAATGTGAACTTTCATAGCGAGCTATACTAGAAAACTGACTGCTTGTGCGCAGGGATTGAGGTGCCTGTTATTGCAGCTTTCTGTGTAAAATAGGTTTCCTATGATCTTCCCCAAATGCGGTCAAAATGTTGGTACCCAGGATAGTTCAGTTGAGTTCGTCTGTACAGACAAACTCACTTTCGAAACTCATTTGCGATTTTATATGAAAATATGATTGGTTCACATGGCCAAACATCCGCATCGGTTACTTTCCAGTATTTTGGGAAAGTGAAGTAGCAACGCTTGACGTACCAATGTGAAGAGTTTGCTTCGCAGAATCCCCAGAAGTGTGCACCTTTGATTTGCAATTGGCTTATATCGCATTGTTTGTGACTCCTTGTTATGAAGTCATAATGTCAGGCTTGTGCAATATTTTCAGGTTTGTGTGGTACTTCTATATGTCTGATATGTGCTGGTCATATAGATTATGAACAAAGATATATAACTGTTGTAATTATATGTATATCATGTATATTTAGTAGTCTAACATTTGGTGGGATATTACCTTCATATGCTGACTTTGCGGGCAAGTAAGTCGTTATTTTGTACTGTTTACGCTGCTAGAGTGAAACCCACATGTAACTGCATAAAAATTGAGCCAAAAAGAGTTACCCGGCTCACGTCCATTTAAGCAATACTATGATACCAATAGCTGTCTTTTTGTCTACATGTATTTGCAAAATATGTCAGTTACATCTTTTTCTATCAATGCTACATTGAACAACAAATGTTATTAATCACAAATTTGATGTTTTATTGAAGAAAACAATACAGGTCGTATTCTATGTCATGCGTGTTTTTGTACTTAAAACATTGGACTTGTCCACTTAATATGTGAATAAGCTGATCCATGAACAGCATTTTACGGATTTAAACATACAATTTTGATATTTAACATTTATTTTAAATACTGTATAAGCAGATAGTATATTTTATATTGTGGTATGTTCATAAAATAAGTGTTAAATAACAAAATCATAAAAGTGTAAAAATAATTCACCCCTAAATATTAGTGTGTAATGAAACTGGCTATGTTTATATACGCAATGTTTACGTGGACGACCTGTACATGTACTTAAGATCAAATAATAACAACTACCTGCATTAGTAATATATGGTATACGAACTGCCAACAATCAGGTGATACGCTCTACAACGATAGATGCATATTGGATCGTGAGTTTGAAAGACTGACTACCACACTGTGCCTGAAAATTGTTGAAATATGACGTAATACACTATACAGTATAATCTCTGCAGAGCGGCTCTCTGAAGAACAAATCTTCTGCACAACGACAACTTTTGATATTTCCCCTAGGCGTATTTTTAAATAAATTTAATCTCTGCAGAGCAACGACCTCTTGACAGCATTCATACTTTAGTCTCTCCCAATGGGTGTTGTTCAAGAGAGATTTCTTAAGTTGGATCGCTTTGACTGATAACTATTTTGTTATGTCTGTGTTTACGGTGTCCTTTTGGGAGCCATAGTGTTTTCACTTTGAAAATATGATGTTTCCGCACCATTCGATCGTTTTATCGCGATTCCGCAATTTGTATTTATCGTTTATTTCGACTTTATGGCGACAATGCAAAACACAATGGCACCAATGGGACACCATAGAATGTTAGTAATGTTGTGTACATTAAGCTAGTGTATATTTTTCAGATTGTCTGGTACTGTATTTGCTATAGGGAACACATTTGGTATGGCTGTTGTAATACCATCTGCATTACTAGCTGGTATACTAACACCTAATGTAAGATATTATATAGTTATATTGTTTAGTCACGTTTGACATGGTTTATGCTAAACGATGCAAATATGAGTAACATATAACATACTGTATGGTTAACATGAAAGACATTGTAGAATTGAGTTAATGAACAAAAAGCTTGAAGCTAATGATCGTCGTCAGCCAACTGATACATTTTATAAAGCAGTATATCATGGCGATCATTATTGTTTTATATAAAAAGCTGAAAATGTTAATAAATTACTGAAAATAATGAAGACGTGAGAAGAATTTCAAGAAAGATTATTAATTAAGTAAAACGAGAACTTAGATCTAGAGATAATGGGTGCATAGCAAATTGTGGAGAAAATCATTAAATATTGACAATAGCCGGTCTGTAGTAAATCTTAAATCAAAATAACCGGCCAATATAAGCCTTTGTGAGACATAGTCCGATATTTAAGCCTACGAGAATCACTTTTACGAATTTATCTCTTTACAATCAATAGAAAATACTTAATTATTTAAATCATTGCATATGAAGTGATAAATAAAAAATAAGAGAGCAGAAGATATATAGTGGTTGAAGCACTGGTTCAAGTAATAGCGCATATGGCGGTTAGTTTATGACCCGTGTGGACCCAATTCCTGGTTGGCACCTACGTATCTTTGTTGAGTTTTGTCATGATTGTAAAACGAGTTCATACAACTTAGATCAATAACTTAGGGCATACTTTTTGGTCCCCCCAGTGCTGACTGAGTATCATTTAGTAGTTTTATACATTTTTTTCTCGACAGGGCTTACAAGTAGAATGGCAGCGAGTGTTTTACGTGGCTGCAGGTTTGAATGTTGTCAGTACCATTGTGTTTGTCGTATTTGGAAAGTCTTCGCTTCAAGAATGGGCGATGTCACCAAAAGACAATACATGTAATGAATTATGTGACCTAAATGGCTCAGTATCAATGTTACATGAGGAGAGGACGGTAAATGAAACTAAGATAGAGACATGTGCTCATTGAAACTGACATGACTTGATTGAAACAGGATGATGATAAGATGTTCAAAACTTTGTTAATTTGAAAATTATGTAAACAACATTTCCTTGTTCTCTTTGAATAAAATGTACGATATTTGAATATTAAAGTATTTCGTTCTGTGTATGAATTGCCCGTCCTTTTTAATTAACAATTTATTTGTGGATTGTTGTTTGGAAAAAGATCAGTACTTTTTAGCAAAGTGAAAGGACGTGAGTTTTTGTTGTGTTTTAGCACGCCATCGCCATTTTATTAAAAGTATTTCTTTTTACTAAGACGTCTTAATATGATTTGCTTATAAGAAGGAGCGGATACACCATAAAAATGTTTATAGATATTGTATAATTTATGAACATTGTAAATTTTGTGTGATTATATGGTAATAAAATATACTTAAACTAACTAAACCATTAAAGTGTGATAATATTTCAATCCAAAATACATGTAATAGGTTTTGATGAAACTGGCAATGTTTAAATGAAAGATCTGTACACGTAAACGGTTTGAAATAGACTTGTTTGTCTTTGGCAATTTGTTCCACTTGGTTACATTGTTCGTTTTTTTTCTCAACTGTCAAAACATGAATAATTTCACGGTGAATGCGTGTGTTAAAATTATAGCCGTAATAGCCTTGACCCATGAATTTTCGAAAGTGATACATTGTAATTATAATTGAGTAAAGCTGCTTATGCCGTATGATATGTTTTAGTTAAGCTATTTTAATAACAATTTGGCCGCCAGTACAAAAACAATGCATACGGTCACCGTGAAATTATTCAAGTTTTGGCAGTTGAGAAAAAACGGACTGTACCATTATACATGAAAGTTTTCATACCAACAAATTTGACTTTTATGAGTTGGCTATATCCAATGATCATCAAATCGGCCACGAGTTGTATATTATATAAATGTGCATGTAGTCTGCACTTATGCGAGGGAACGCATTGTTTTGTAGTAGTCTGTTATGGACTCTGGTGCCAGTATTCACTAATTATATCATTCAGTATCATTTAAGTTGTTAGTACCAGACAAATATAATAAGATATTAAGAGTCTTAGAACCTTAATTGTAAAATCTAGTAGGCCTATTGTTTAATATTTAACAAGCCTGAAATAGTTTGGACTCATATTCAAGCTACACTTTAAGTAACAGACTTGATTTAAGTTATTCATGAGTAAGAATCTATATTAAAGCAAAGATATTGTCCGTTTTTTCTCAACTGTCAAAGCTTGAATAATTTCACGGTGACTGAATGCATTGTTTTTGTACTGGCGGCCTAATTGTTATTAAATATGTCTTGACTAAAACATATCATTCGGCATAAGCATCTTTACTCAATCAGAGTACACACTTTTGGAAACTCACGAATGTATCATGGCGGTAATTTTAACGAACGCATTCGCCGTGAAATTATTCATGTTTTGACAGTTGAGAAAAAACGAACAATACAACACTTTCCCAGTATACAAACATTGCCGATCCTTTCACACAAAACACAAAAATACATGAGTTATCACGTGGTTTATAAGATTAAATCTGATTGGCTTGATCTTTGTCGCTCAATAAATCTAGCCCGAGGGGTTTCATACTTGGATAACGCTTTAGCGTGGTTGATTTGAATTTTGATTTATAATGTTGTGTTTGGATAGATTTTTTGGGGAATTTTGGTAAGTTTTTTTCATGTTTAATCCAATATTTATCTTATATAAATAATTTCGCCTTTTTACTATACTGTGTAATCTCAGCTCCCCAACAGTGCTACTTCTTGTCTCCTCCCTCCCGCTGCCTATAGTTTGTACAAAAAACAAAACCCTGTTCAAGTAAACAATCCTTGACAAGGGATGTTCAAGATGACACATATTCATTACATATTGTATATAGTGTCACAGGGTCATAAGAATTTAGACACCGTTTTTGATGTTTAGTTTATACCAATTTATTTTAGTTCGATTGTGAAACAAGTTCTTACAACTTCGATTTATCACTTTCTAGTCCGCTTCCTGGTCCCCCAGTACTGAGCTAGAAGTGTAAAATTTCTTTCTCAAGTTAACAACGGGATGTGTTGGATGGTATTAGATCCAGTTGACGCGAAGCTGGCTATCAAATGATTACCAGTCCAACGTCGTAACACTCGGCCACGCTTGCTCCTAAAGTATGAATGTAAGGAGTGTATCTTCTGTATGAGTGTATAAATATATCTGTTATAGATCATTATTTTCATTTTATTCTGTATCATTTAAATTCAATTTCTCCTACTCATCTCCTACTAAATACTTCTTTTTTATTCGTGTGTGACGACAACGATGATTTTTCTTATTCTTTGCACTTCCGTCACGCATGCGCACATTGTCACAAACACAGAAACGTGCTCGTGAATGATTTTCTCGTGCTTCTTCTCATCTTTATTGATTTGTGCATTTATTACATGTATTTGCAGGTATTTATGTTGTGTAATTAGTCGCATATGTCTTTTCTCCAATTTGCAATCTTTGATTATTGCGGTCATTTTGTATTTTTCTGAAATTTTGTATGAAAAGATGCGCACATTGCCACAGCTACTTTCTTATGTCAGTGGCGGATCAAAGATGTATTCGTGGGAAGTTCAAACCTTTCTTGGGAGGCGGGTAATCTTTCGAACCACAACGTTAAGCACATTTTACACTGTTCAGGAGCTGATCCAGGATTTTTTCTTGGGGGGGGGGGCAAACCTTTTAAAGGGGGGGTCCAAACTTTCGAACCACAACCACATTATAGACTCTGAAGAATAATACAATACATTAATAATTTTAAAAAATCATATCCATTTAATCAATGTTTAGGACCCAAAAGTTTGCTTCATGCTGCTTAAAAATTACTCACAGTCAAGAAATACACATACTGATAGGATCATTTTAGTCCTAAATATAAGACCCTACAGAACTATTTTATCATACAGACGTTTTTCTGTTATGTAGGGTCTTAACGGATTGCTTCAAAAACGCATAGCAAAATATTTTTTTCAAAAAGTAAATGAATGTGGGTCAAATTAGCACCAAACGATAGATAAAAGTTTACTTTTATTCTTTCCATAAATCAAAAGATAATAATCAGGTTTTTCGCTTACAGAAACACTAATTACTATTACTGCTATCCAGGGTTGTCGCCGTTCGCCGCCATTTTGAACTGAATTCTTGCCGGTAAATAAAGTGTCGCTTCGGTTAAACAAAATTTTTTTCCTGAGTTGTGGTTCTTGCCTTCAATAGCATACCTTATAAATTCGTTCAAAATCAATTCTTACAAATCATGTGACCCAATTTCAATTCGGATTGCTTTTGCTATTATTGCATGGTTATTGTGACAACTGAAAGTACTCGTCAATTAAGGAGTTTAAATGGATTATTTGACTGTCTAAGGTTAGAATTTGAAATAATTTCACTTTTATCATGTGTATTTTTCGTTTATCTTTCTATTGGTGTATCGTTTTATTGCAAATTCTTCGAATTAAAACGAGTAGAACGTTCAGACCTGAATCGATGTCTGTACACTATAATTTTTGCTATGCGTTTTTGAAGCAATCCGTTAAGACCCTACGTAACAGAGAAATGTCCAAATGATAAAAAACATACGTAGGGTCTTATATTTAGGACTAGGATCATTTTGGTAATTCCAGGGGGTCCGGACCCCATGACCCCCCCCTCCTTCCCTCTAGATTCGCCTATGCTGTTTGCAGAATAACGCAACATATTAGTGATTAAAACTACATAACCATATGATCTATGTTAAGCACAAAAGAGTGATGTGACCCTAAGAAAAATGGCCTCATGCGATTTAAAAATGGCTTACATTCATTGTATTTGCAGGCTTTTACTGCACTTGCTAACCAGCATTGTTGACCAGAATTCACTATTAAAACATTTTATTCCACAGAATCTGCGACATAGGTTGCCCAACATCAGACCATGATTTAATTACTTGTAGGGCTGTCACGATATACCGTTATACTGGTATATTTCAATATGCAGCTGCGGCAATACATACCACAGTACTATTTTAACGTACTGATATTTGGTGATATTTTCATTTCATTTGAAAATTCTTCCCTTCGGGAAATAAAAGTAGCAAAACGTCAGTTTTTCCATTGTTCATTCCATCTAACCTTAAGCTACAAGAATTTAATTGATTGGGCTCGTCATAGTCCTAAATGACCATATATACTTAAAGATGCTAAATTCTATCAGTAGCTGCATGTATTTGCAATGTTTTTGTTAAATATAGTGGAGGCAAAACAAATCTATTAGACCACAATATATTGCCAGCGTATTGCAGTATATCGCGGTACACTTTTGGGTATCATGACAGGCCTAATTAGTTGGTCAGTTTAGAAACACTTGTAATAAATCATAATTACTCCTTAAATGTCCTGGTGTTTAGAAATTTGAGACCAATATCGGGTTCATGGGGGAGTTTGTCATGCAGGGCTTTTTCAGCCTATCTCACGGGGCCGAATATGGGCCCCATTCCTAATGCCAAATAACTACCGTTTTCCCAATTTCAAGAAAAAAATTCCCAATCTTGTTAAATAATTCCCTGTGAACAGGATGTCTTTTGCCTACAAATGAAACCACAAGATTTCATGTAAAAATGATAAATAATACAGAATTTGCATTGAATGCCTCACTGAATTGTAAGAACAAACAGTTACTCTTTAAGAGCACTGCAACACTTTCAGAGAAGCCAAAGCAAGGCATATAAAGGTTTAATGCAGAAAACTTAATGATAAATTTTCCAATTGGGTTGATTTTCTATATTTTATTCCCAAATCGGACTATTTACAGCGTTAATAATTCCCAATTTGGGCAGGGGCCTTTTTCCCAAATCCCCCTGAAAAAGCCCTGTCATGGTACTTACCTGTTCTCATTATGGTGAGAAGGATATGTAAGCAGAGCCCCCCCACTAGGTGTCACAAGATTTGTATTAAATTTGGATTTAATTTTTTCAGATGTTGATGTAGAATAAGACAGTTGAATTGTGGAAGAATGTATAGTTACCCAGTGTTTGACATCTAGTATATACTGCTTAATCAGAATTTTATTTATAATCAGCCGTACTATAGAGTTTCAACTGTGATACAATACTAAGGAAGACAAATGGTAAACATTTTTATTTATCTAATGTTTGTATTTTTAGGACTGATACATATAATTGATTTACAATACTTTGTCTGAAATTCTTTTATGTATAAATCTTTTTGTATAAATTGGCCAAGAAAATGGTTTTACATAACCATTAGATATTTAAAAAGTACAAAGGCGAGCAAAACGAGCCTGAGAAAAAATGTCTTATGCTACTTAAAAATGGCCTTCCGTTCACAAAAAACATTCATGAATGGGTATATTTTGGATATTTCAGGGGGTCCACACCCCCCACTGGATCTGCTTATGAAGTTTAAAATTATTATCTTTAGCAATGTTTTATTTTAATTTATCCTACCCCAAAGTGATCTTTTAGAAGGAAAACCTATTGACCAAATAAACCTATCTTTATTCGGCACCGTTGCTTTATTTGGCAGTCACGTGACTACGCATTGACGGACTACTTTTCTGCATAATCATAACATTGGGCATCAAAAGCGGCTGCGTATCATTCTTTTAACGACAACCTTACAAATATATTTTACACAAAATAATCTTGTAAGGGATTTTACAAACAATTTCAATATACGAGTAAATCTTAAATCACTTACTTCATAATTCAAATTTAACAAAAACTCAATCGTCGACTCTGTACAGTGCCTAACTCCTAATTTTGCGTTTACATCCTTTCTGTGTATAAGTTGACGAATATCCAGCCATTATACAGTAAATACATAGGTTGACTATTGTTTTACCAAAGCCAAGCCACGCATAAATTAAATATAATGAAACTGGCTTCAAAAAATCATCATCGTCTTTCACGACACAAACCGTCCTGGCCATTTTCTGAAAATTGTTGACATCTTTCAGCGTCGCTGGCTCGCGGCGAGTGTATTTCCCATCAATCCTTTCATCCAAATATCCTATCGTCTATTTGAAGTTTGAATAACAAATTACCCTGATAATATTGGTTAAATCCATGATAAATAATAGTAAACGCGTCAAATGACGAATCCTACAAACGCTCCTAAATACGACCGCCATGTTGACAACAAACTTTGCTTACATGACGTCATAAAAACTGATTCGTCCTCCGAAAATTCGCAAGTGATTTATTCGGCCAAAAATGAATTTTTCAGTGTTTATTTATAAACCGAGTTTATTTTAGTGTTTTCTCTTCTTCTTTCATTTAAAATATTGCCTTAATAATATAAAATGGAGTCAATCATCGGGATTATTTCTTGACGCGCAAACAGTTAAAAGACCGTTTAACACAATTACTACGCTTTGACAATCGGCCATCTGAATTTAAAGCATGTTTAACGCAGAATTTTCGGATTTTTAATTAGTAATTCAAGCAAATGCGAGTAGGATAAATAGAATATTAGGTTAGTGTCAATCTGTACTTAGTTTATCCGGCTCGTCTCCAAAAGGATTATTCGACTCGGCAAGCCTCGTCGAATAAACCTTTCTCCAACTTGCCGGATAAACTAGATACAGATTGACACTAACCTAATATTCTCTATGTCATGTCCATTGTATTGCAGATTTTTTGTAAGCTTTCTTTATACTAAGGTAATAAGAATGTGAGACCAAACGTTTTATGCATTGTGAAATTTATGCTGCATTATTCATTAGTGTTAGCTTAAAATTCCTTAAGATACTTTTGCAAGCCGCCCAGCAAGCTCAGTTAGTAGCACACAAGTCTACTGATTGAGGGGTTGTGGGTTTGATTCCAAGACAGGTCATACTTTTGTGGAGCTTGGTCATGAAATAATTTCTACAGGCATTCTTCCTCCTACCACTGATTCTAAGTTATGTAGGGAATTTTCAGTCTCTGGAAGTGTGTGCCTAGTAACTGGTTAAAAGCTTAATCTTTGAGCTTTCCCTGGAACAATGAGTAGGTTGACTGACCGCTGTGATATGACATATATAAAAAGTAATAAAATGGTGTTAAATACCCCTAAAATTATATTTTTGACAACTTTTTTATTTTAAAAATACTGGGTTTTTTTACGGTAGAACGTGGATGTTTTTTCATTAACATGATAATAGAAACAAGACAAAAACAGGGGAATTTGATCTTAAAAAATTCATTTGTAATAGGTTTTGTCAAATAGAATTAGTATATAGAAAGTTTCAATTTATTAAGCTCAAATTCAAAATACTTAACTCTAGTGTGTATTTTTCCTGAATTATTTCCCTTATTTGCCTGTTTAATGCCAAGTCTGTTTTCTTATATCCAAGAAAAGTTTTCAAACAGATTAAATTTGTGTCAACTTGCTTTCAAATCTCAATAGATTGAATTTGGAACTCCAATTCATAGGATTTTTCTAGCCTGTAGGCCTACAAACAAAAATTTTACACATAATTGCTGAAAAGCACAAGATACCGATTAAATCATATTTGTCTTTGTACTGAAATGTTCCTTGTATGTTACTCTGCTAGACATTTATATACTTACAACAGTTGCTAAATCTAGGCCCCTACCAGTACAAGACATGGTTAACTAAACTTGGGTTATCTCCCATGTATCAGGTTTATAATAAATATAGTACCAATTTACTTGATAACTTTACATGCTTTACAATTTGCTTTGGAGCATTTTACTATAGCTCATAATGATATAAATACTATATAATTTAGCAATATGTTAAAATACAAGCAGGTCAAATATGTAAAATAGAACTATTTGCCAGAAAAGTATCAAGTAACTGATCTTTTCTGTTATAGATGTTGTTGTTTTACTGTAGTAATACTAAGGTTTTGTTTGTGATTGACACCATCCATTGTTTTGTACACTTAGTGTTTTTGTTTGCCTGATGTGCATTGTCTAAATTTGCTGTTTTCTATTAACATCAAAACTCGGATATATAGTTATTATAATAAAACATTATAAAATATTATAATTTAAGATATTTTGACCTGATATGATTGCCATTTAAGGTTCTCAGATACTGGTATAGGGTATCAATTGGAGAACCTTCCCACATCATTACAATTGTGGGTTTCAGCACATCAAATGGACTAGGGGTGACTATTGCGGCCAAAAACACTATCGCGATAGTATTGCGATAATAAAAGTACTATTGCAATAGTATTGCAATAGTCAAAAAACTATTGCGATACTATCACGATAGTTTTTTATTATAAAAACAACGGTAAACAGTCTCAAGTCTTTTACAATAAACAATGGGTTTGAATTTGAAATATCTCTCGCACTTTGAGAATGAGGTGGTTCTCTATTAGAGGGTATATCATTGGTTTAGTTTTTGGTCCAGATTTATTCACATTAGTGAAGATAGGGAATTTGACAGGAAAACTGCATGGTGCTTCCTCGTCAAATAATCCTTTAAATTGGAGGTATCCACTGTACTGTAGTACTATTTGGCAGTATCTGAAAGCTATTTAGAGGACCCAAAAGAGACTGTCGAATCCTATTGCATGAATCAGTTCACATGGAATTCACAATGCTGAAAACCCTTTCAACGGTGGCTGTTTTGTTAGGAAGAATTTTGCTTAGACCAATCAGACAGAACATTGCAGGAAAATGTTTCAAAGATTTCGCCAGAATTTAGTTCACATGAGTGGAGAAATCTACAAAATAATGACTTAATTTGAAAATAACTTTTCTGTATCAAATAACAACTAGTCAGTTATTTGGTTATTTGAAATGCTGATTAATCAACAAACTGTTTTATTCAACTAACTTTTTGGTTATTCTAACTCTTTGTCATCGATTACCATAATTAGATAATGATAATGATAAACTCAGTATAGTTATGATAGCATCTCCAGTATTTTAATTGAATTTAAAAAACATTTCATTATGCTTCATTTTTAAAATTACACCGAAACAAATGTTGGCAAGTAAAAAAATTGTCTGGCATTTTGACATTTGTTTTATCAACGAACACCAGAAAACGGGAACGTAAGTTCGAATTTGTCGTTTCCTGGGGCACTGTTTGCTAAATTAAGAAAAACAAATGAATAATAATAAGCTTATTACATTAATAATGACGATTTAAGAATGTTTTACTTAATTTGCGATAGCGTGGGTCGCGAAAATATATGACAATAAGTCATCATAATTGAAGGGATATTATTTTTACGAAATACGATACTTAATTATGTATCATAATTTTTTTTTTGCTGTAAAATAATACAAAACACTATATATAAAATTTTATTACACAAGACGGTGTTATTGACAATTATCGTCAGTAATTAACAAAGAAAAAATGACTTCCTGGGATCGCCGATATCGTTTTTTTATAAAGTTTTATATATAATACAATTTAACAAATTAGGTCACGCTAGTTTAAGAATACATTTTTCATGACGATTAATGTATATTAGACTCCATGATTACATAATAAACATTGCAAAAACCTCAATTTCTGCTCAAACTGCAAACACATATTTGTATTCAAACAAAGGATTAATATTGATTTAATTGCTGAAAACAATTAATATATATATATATGCGCTATTTCCAATGTACTCTGACGTGTATAGGTAATCAGATGTTATCGAGCGTGTAATCATAAGTCGGCGACTTTATTATCGATTTTGTGACATCCTTGTGCATTCATATGTCGGCGAGTTAAACTCCCAGCGTGTGAACGACAATTGGGTTTTAATGAGATGTAATTGGCATGTAATAGTCGCGTGAAGTTTCATTTTTCGCATCTCTTATCTGACCAGTTTCGATTTTTCATTTACGTTCGATACGCGGCGATTTCGAGACTTTATGAGTAAAGGAGTTTTTAATTGGGTTATGATACGCAAATTTTTTATTCTTATAGGGTTTTTTAAATTTTTTATTGCGTACTTACGCAGGTACGCAGCTTATCTGTTCCTCTGCGGCCTCTAAATATATTTAATTTGATCCGTATCAATGTGGAGTTCTCTCATTAAAAAAAGTTGAAAGTAAAGCGTTTATGGGGCTCAACTCTCGTTTTCAAGAAAACTATCGAAAAAAGTTGATAGTCAGAAAAACTATCGCGATATTTATCGACTTGAAAAAGTTCTATCGACCTATTGCTATTGCAAGGTAAACTATCGCGATACAGCGATAAGTCGACCTATTGTTACACCCCTAAAATGGACATGTTCATTGGGTGTACAATAGGTATTATGCTTCCTTGCAATGCTTGGATGTATTTTACTGGTCATACGATGGCTTAGAGTTTTCTATCTACTGTATAACAATGTTGTACAGTTAAAGCCGTTAACTCTGTTGTGTCTTTTACTTACTGAATCAATGTATACAACTATTATATAAACTGACAACATTCAACCTGGCCATAAAAGTTTATACCTGATACATTGTAGCAAAAACTTCCATGTAACGTTATAGACTTACATTGCAATACATTAACATAAAAAGGGTCTCTGTTAGCCTTTGATCAAACATTTATCTGCCAACAATTTTTATACGCCCGAAGGGTTGTATTATGTTATGGCGCCGCTCGTCCGTCCTTCTGTTCGTCAGTCCGTCCGTCTGTCTGTCCCTCCGTCCGTCTTCCTTGTGCGGACAACTCCTCCCTCATTTCTTGGCCAATTTTCTTCTAACTCCCTCTGATGATAAACATTGATGCCTAGTTGTGCGTAAAGTGGAGATAATTCAATTTTTTTCATTTGACTTTGAATTACTTCCCCTTTCATATATCTCTACATATGCCATATGTTGATAAAGTCAAAATGGCAAGCAATGAATAACTTGTCCGGACAATAACTGAACCACCAATGCACCTAGGTTCACCAAATATTATGTGAGGGTAGCCCTTGTGTCAAGGATATGCCCTAACGGTTTTGGAGCTCCTGGGTCAAAGGTCAAGGACACAGGGGCATCATATTGAGAAACCTTGTCTGGACAATAACTGAACCACCAATGTACCTAGGTTCACCAAATTCTATGTGAAGGTAGACTTTGTGTCAAGGATGTTCCCTTTAGGTTTTGGGGCCCCAGGTTCAAAGGTCAAGGTCACAGAGGCATCATATGGAAAAACTTTGTCCAGACAATAACTGAACCACCAATGTACCTAGGTTCACCAAATTCTATGTGCGAGTAGCCCATGTGTCAAGGGTATGCCTTATTGGTTTTGGGGCCCCTGGTTCAAAGGTCAAGGTCACAGGGGCATCATATTGAAAAACCTTGTCCGGGTAATAACTCAACAAGGACTGTACCTAGGTTCACAAAATTTCATGTGAAGGTAGCCCTTGCGTCAAGGATGTGACCTATAGGTTTTTGGGCCACAGGTTCAAAGGTCAAGGTCACAGAGGCATCATATGGAAAAACTTTGTCCAGACAATACCTGAACCACTAATGTACCTAGGATCACCAAATTTTATGTGCGAGTAGCCTATGTGTCAAGGATTTGCCCTATTGGATTTGGGGCCCCTGGGTCAAAGGTCAAGGTCACTGGGGCATCATATTAAAAAACATTGTCCGGGTAATAACTCAACAATGACTGCACCTAGGTTCACCAAATTTCATGTGAGAGTTGCCCATGTTTCAAGGATGTTCCCTATTGGTTTTGGGGCCCCTGGGTCAAGTTTAAACCCTCAACCAGATGATATCAAATTACCAAGCAGTGACTTCAAATGTTCAATCAATATGTTATTAAGTCAAAATGGCAAACAATGGAAATAATGCTATATTTAATTAGTAACATGAAATAGGGGTGTAACAATAGGTCGACTTATCGCTGTATCGCGATAGTTTACCTTGCAATAGCAATAGGTCGATAGAACTTTTTCAAGTCGATAAATATCGCGATAATTTTTCTGACTATCGACTTTTTCGATAGTTTTCTTGAAAACGAGAGTTGAGCCCCATAAACGCTTTACTTTCATCTTTTTTTAATGAGAGAACTCCACATTGATACGGATCAAATTAAATCTATTTAGAGGCCGACAGAGGAACAGATAAGCTGCGTATCTGCGTAAATACGCAATTAAAGATATCAAAAACCCTATAAGAATAAAAAATTTGAATATCATAACCCAATTAAAAACTCCTTTACTCATAAAGTCTCGAAATCGCCGCGTGTCGAACGTAAATAAAAAATCGAAACTGGTCAGATAACAGATGCAAAAAATGAAACTTCACGCGACAATTACATGCCAATTACATCTCATTAAAACCCAATTGTCGTTCACACGCTGGGAGTTTAACTCGCCGACATATGAATGCACAAGGATGTCACAAAATCGATAATAAAGTCGCCGACTTATGATTACACGCTCTGTATATACCTTTACCTATACACGTCAGAGTACATTGGAAATAGCGCATATATATTTTTTAATTGTTTGCAGCAATTAAATCAATATTAATCCTTTGTTTGAGAACAAATATGTGTTTGTAGTTTGAGCAGAAATTGAGGTAAACAATTTAAGATATGTGTCGGCATTTTTTCACACTTACTTTATCGATGTTTGATAGCATAACAATGACATAATTGCAATGTCTCATTATGTAATCATAGAGTCTAATATAAATTAATCGTCATGAAAAATGTATTCTTAAACTAGCGTGACCTAATTTGTTAAATTGTATTATATATAAAACTTTATAAAAACGATATCGGCGATCCCAGGAAGTCATTTTTTCTTTGTTAAAATTACTGACGATAATTGTCAATAACACCGTCTTGTGCAATTGAATTGTATAAATAGTGTTTTGTATTATTTTACAACAAAAATATTTTATAATATATAATTTAGTATTTGTATTTCGTAAAAATAAAATCCCTTCAATCATGATGACTTATTGTCATATATTTTCGCGACCCACGCTTAAGTAAAACATTCTTAAATCTTCATAATTAATGTAATAAGCTGATAAGCTTATTAATTTTCATTTGTTTTTCTTAATTTAGCAAACAGTGCCCCAGGAACCGACAAATTCGAACTTACGTTCCCGTTTTCTGGTGTTCGTTGATAAAACAAATGTCAAAATGCCAGACATTTGTTTTTACTTGCCAACATTTGTTTCGGTGTAATTTTAAAAATGAAGCATAATTATATGTTTTTTTAAATTCAATTAAAATACTGAAGATGCTATCATAACTATACTGAGTTTATCATTATCATTATGTAATTATGATAATCGATGACAAAGAGTTAGAATAAAACAAAAAGTTAGTTGAATAAAACAGTTTGTTGATTAATCAGCATTTCAAATAACCAAATAACTGACAGGTTGTTATTTGATACAGAAAAGTTATTTTCAAATTAAGTCATTATTTTGTAGATTTCTCCACTCCTGTGAACTAAATTCTGGCGAAATCTTTGAAACATTTTCCTGCAATGTTCTGTCTGATTGGTCAAAGCAAAATTCTTCCAAACAAAACAGCCACCGTTGAAAGGGTTTTCAGCATTATGAATTCCATGTGAACTGTTTCATACAATAGGATTCGACAGTCTCTTTTGGATCCTCTAAAGAGAACATGTTGTCATTATAAGTCATTAGACTATAACCAGCTTGAGGCGGTTGTTCATTGCTTAAAGTACATGCATCTAATAGTAAGAGTCTGAAAGATCTTGCTTTGTAAAGTTCTGACAATCAAATTGAATGGAGAATAAAAACTGAAGTCATTGTTTTGAATGCTATTGTTACCGAATGGCTTGACATTATATTTTCCCAATTTAAAGAAAACAAAAAGTCAAAATCGGCAGTATCGCAGCATTTTGGCTTTGTTTAGTAATAGATGAAGTTTTCAAATCTAAAATAGCTTTCAGATACTGCCAAATAGTACTACAGTACAGTGGATACCTCCAATTGAAAGGATTATTTGACGAGGAAGCACCATGCAGTTTCCCTTTCAAAATCCCTATCTTCACTAATGTGAATAAATCTGGACCAAAAACTAAACCAATGATATACCCTCTAATAGAGAACCACCTCATTCTCAAAGTGCGAGAGATATTTCAAATTCAAACCCATTGTTTATTGTAAAAGACTTGAGACTGTTTACCGTTGTTTTTATAATAAAAAACTATCGTGATAGTATCGCAATAGTTTTTTGACTATTGCAATACTATTGCAATAGTACTTTCATTATCGCAATACTATCGCGATAGTGTTTTTGGCCGCAATAGTCACCCCTAACATGAAATAAGTTCACCAAATTTTATGTGAGGGTAGCCCATGTGTCAAGGATGTTCCCTTTTGGTTTTGAGGCTCCTGGGTCAAAGGTCAAGGTCACATGGGCATCATATGGAAAAACATTGTCAGGACAAATACTAAACAATGCTTGTATCTAGGTTAACCAAATTTTATGTGGATCAGCCCATTTGTCATGGAGTAATGTGTTGATAGCTCTTTGATAGAGGATGTTCCCTTTTGATTTGGAGACCCTAGGGTCTAAAGTCAAAGTCACTGGGACTTAATTTATATTGAAAATTTTCCGGACAATAACTCAATAATGATTGTACCTAGGTTCACCGAATTTTATTTAAGGGTAGCCTAAATGTCTAGCATATGCCCCTTTGGTTTTTGGCCCCTGGGTCAAAGGTCAAAGTCACAAGGAAATCATGAGGAAAAACCTTGTCCAACAAGCAACTTTGTCTTATATCACCAAATTTTATGTACCAATACTCTTTGGGTCAAAGGTGAGAACTTGTGGTTCTGAGGCCCCAGGGCAAGGTCACTGGAAGTTTGTATGGGAAAACTTTGTGCAGGTGATAACTCAACCATGGCTGTACCTAGGTTCTCAAAATCTTTGCTTTGGATAGCCCTCCAGTTAAGGATGGGACCTATTCTGATATCCAGGGGTCATTTATCAAGGTCACAGGGACTTCATATGAGATAGAACACAGCATGGACTGCACACGGGCATATAATGCCCCGCCCAGCGGAGCTCTTATAATAAATTTTTTGAGTCTAATTTGGCTGTTTACTTAGTAAAATTTTTCATGCCTTTTTCAAATTGAGAAAAAAATATGTAGGTACCCACTAGCCTATGAGTATTCTCAGCTTTATGGGTGTTTATTATTTAGGAAAAGTGTAGGCGTAGACAATTCAGTATTAAATACTTGATTTATTAAGATTATGGTTAGTTATCACCTATAAAGCTAGCAAGTCCTCTTTTCATCCTCTAATATGCAGTCTGCGAAATTAAGGTATAGTCCGAGCCTGAGGCTGTAAAAAAATTGGTGGGGCTATAACTTTTTGTCAGAGCATAGTCCGATTGGACTATAAAAAAAAACTTTTTGTCAGAGCATAGTCCGATTGGACTATAAAAAATTATCAAAATTTTTATTTGTAAAATATATAATTATCTCTACATAACACCACAAAAGTTAAATACAAACTTCAGAAGTAGCATTTGCTGAGCATAGTTGTCACAAAATCGGTGAGAAAGTTTGTTTTAGAGCACAAACTCTGTGGGCTCATTGTTTTTGTAGGGACTCATTAGTTACATTGTTTCAAAATATGCAAGTCCCATGGGCCTTTGTTTCAAAATGAATCACCGGACTAAAAATATTTCGGACTATAACTTTTTCCATGGGATATAGTCCGAAGGACTATAATCAAAAAAAGTTTTTGGTGCAGACTGAATATGTACTGATCAAGTTACCCTTTACTAGGAACAAACCTGTTCTCCTTATTTGGAAAAATCTTCTGAGATTTTTTGTTTGTTTGCAGAGGAATCACTTAAAGTTTTAGAAGAGATCAGATTTTTGTTAAACAAGTATGTTTGTATTTCACAGACCAATGACACAGTAAGTAGAAAGTTTTATTTTTTGTGTAAGGGAGATAACTTAATAAAAAAATATTTGGTGCATTAAAGTAGCATTACAGAGTTAACCCCCTTGATCATCTCTAATCAAATGGTCAGATTCCTATTGAAAAAGCTACCATGCCCTTTGTCTTCTTGAACCCATCTTTCACCAAAAATAAGAAGTATATTATATCAAATTAAAGGCACCAGGTGAAGAAACTGGCCATAAGCTGTGTGACCTAGTGAATATTTTCTGCTCTGGATTAAACAATTTAAATTGTTGAAATGTGCTGTTTCCATGATATTGTTTCAAATTTTTAAATTTTTTACTTTTTTTTCAGACATTCACTGATGGTTTGACTAAATGCTCATGTGAATTTTTTATATTGTTATGATTGGACTGTGACCACTGATGTAGATTTACTCAATGTGACTTACAGCTAAGTGCTTTCTTTCATGTTGTTTTTATTTTGATGTAATGAATATTTATATCATTTTAAGTGACCGTGTTGTACATTGAATTGATCATACTCATGCAACCTTTAAGTATTTTGATAACATGATAGAAATGGACTGGTGCTCTAAGTGAACTGCTCTTAGGTCTTAGTTGGGCTTTTTTGGTTTAATACTTTATTTTAGTTTATAAACTGACTATGAAATCATCTTCCCTTTTAACTCTCATTGGATGAGATTTTTATACCCCCGCTTCGAAGAAGAGGGGGGTATACTGTTTTACCCTTGTCCGTCTGTCCGTGTGTCCGTCCGTCCGTCCGTTACAAAATTTCCGTCTCAGTTTTCTCAGCAACTATATCATGCAGCAGCCTAATACTTTGCATATTGCTTCATCCCATAGTCCCATGTGGTGTAATGCGATTTCTTGCTCCTTGCTCATCTACTTCCTGTTTGTCGCATATTTTTAGATTTTGGCGGGGGTATCACTAGTGAGCATTAGCTCACAGATTTACTTGTTTCATCTGGGTTGAAGTTGATCGGCGCTAAACTTTACAGAAGGGCAAGGTTTTGATGGTTATGCATGGTCTACATCGGTACAGGTTGCCAGGGCATGATCTTATATAATGGTTATGTACCATAGTCTTCATTCCTAAAAGCTCTGACGTAGAAAGACTAATGGTTATGTAAAGTCATTATTCAGTAATTATTACAACTAAGATTACTTCATAGTTCTCGCTTGTAATACTTGTTACGACAAGAAGAAGGCAATAGCCATTATGTAACAGACTTCACTGGTTATTGCTGCATCAAAATAAGGCTGTAATCATTAAAGGACTTACTGGGTGACACTTACAAGGGTTGCCCAAAGATAAGACTTTAACTGTTGAGAGATACAAAGAACGACTTTGTTCAGAAAAAACTGTTTCAATCAATTTGAGTTTCAGGAAGGTGGACTTGAATCAGTAATGGTGCTGTCACCATAGGTACATCTTGAACAAAACTGCATTTTATACATATTTTGAGTCTTATTTGGCTGTTTACTTAGTAAAACTTTTCATGCCTTTTTCTAATTGAGAAAAAAATATGTAGGTACCCACTAGCCTATGAGTATTCTCAGCTTTATAGGTGTTTATTATTTAGGAAAAGTGTAGGCATAGACAATTTAGTATTAAATACTTGATTTATTAAGATTATGGTTAGTTATCACCTATAAAGCTAGCAAGTCCTCATTATACCCCCGCTTCGAAGAAGAGGGGGGTATACTGTTTTACCCTTGTCCGTGCGTCCGTCCATCCGTCCGTCCGTCCGTTACAAAATTTCCGTCGCAGTTTTCTCAGCAACTATAACATGCAGCAGCCTAATACTTTGCATATTGCTTCATCCCATAGTCCCATGTGGTGTAAAGCGATTTCATCCTCCTTGCTCATCTACTTCCTGTTTGTCGCATATTTTTAGATTTTGGCGGGGGTATCAGTAGTGAGCATTAGCTCACAGATTTACTTGTTTCATCTTCTTATATGTAGTGACCAAGTCATTCTTCCTATGGCAGCAGATTACATGGTTTATTAAGAAAATCTTTTGAGAATTTTTTGTTTTTCAGACAAACCAACCTTATGACTTTCTTCATTGTATATAGCAAGAAATTTTACTTATTTATGGTAAGTGTAAGTTCTTATGAATGAGTTACTTCTTTTATTTTACAGGCCAGTGTGATTTTTTTATAAAATATTTTAAACTTCTTAGTATGCTGATGAAATATACTAAAATGGTTTATACATGTATATATTTTGTAAAAAGGAACACTGTGGTCATTTTCATATAGGTTTATACGTTTTACGTATTTCTGTCATGATAAGAAAGGTACAGGGACATTTCAATAACATATTTTTTTCCGTTTATTTTGTTTTTTGTCTGAATTTACTGACTATTGAAAACCAAACTAAAAATACTTAATGGATACTGATTGGTTCATGCAAAACTGGTCTAACCATATGTTAATACACAAGTATTTAGTGTAGTTTTGTGCTGACCCATTAATTCATTATTGACTACTCTATATAACTATGAAGTGATGATTTGGAAAGCAATTAATTTATGCAATTGTAAAGCAAGCATACATCCTTATTAAAAATTAGTCATTGTAATTTCTTGATTTATCTTAAAAAACAACAACAACAAAATTATTTTGACTATTTATTTACCTTGAAAAAGGCACTGAGCCGAAATGTCGGATAAATAAATATAATATGATCGTAGGTGTTATTTGTTGTGAATGTTATTACATAATTGATTTATCTTTGTTATTTCTTCGTTTTCAGGATTTAACAAAATGATGTCAAATCAATGGAACTATTCATTATACAACTTGAAGGAAGGATCAGGAAGACCAGATGGCTTGAACGTACACAGTGACTGTGAAGAAAACACGCTAAGATCTTTACATTACTTCTGATTTTTTTTTGCCAAGTCAATACTGTCTTTATATACGGATATTTGTTGACCCCTTTCTCAAAATGGTTGCTTTACCATATTCGAAGAATAGTTTGGATATCTAAAGGGATCATTTTTCCAACAAATTTGACTTCATTGGAATATCTGTTTGCCATTTTTTACCAATCCACTACATGGAAACTTTGGGGTTAACTGGAACTGGAGTTGTTGTCTACTCATGTAAGTCTATATGCTAATGTATAGTTTAAGGTAATGGCACGAGAGTACCTGTTAATGTCGCAAGTTTTCATGGTTTGGTGTAAAACTGGCAAGCATTCATTTTTATTGAAGCCTGGTAGTTGGCTAGTTAGCAATAGATTAACCTGGGACTTTTTCTCTATTAATTTCCTATTGTCCAAACTTCAGTAATATTCATAGTACTGTCTATCACTGTAATTGAGAAGAAGTAAAATGTCTCCTCATTTTACTTTTGTATATCATGCCACTTTATGTATAAGATTCTTAGTTCTTTGGTAATTATGGAATAGAAAGAGAAAAAGTCTATATTTAGATGATCTACTTTTCCTCTATTGAGCATTTACTTCATTGTAGTTTTTGATTCACCTAGCTGTTTAAACAAATATTTTGATTTTCTTGTAATTGCTTCAAGTGATCAGAAGGTGCTTCATTTATAGACGTTGCTTTAATTCATGCTTCTAGACATTAATTTTATAAGTAGGTTGTCAGGGGCGATCGGACCACCTTTAATGTTGTGCTTTGTAATATACATTTTGTAATTTTCATTGTAGAATTTAGATTGTTGTAAGTTCGCCTTGATAATTTATGATGAGCTCCGATTTGGCTCTTTACATTTAAATTTATAAGTTACCAAAGTAACATTCTTTATCAGGACTTTTATCATATATAGCTCACTCATGTTGACCAGAGACTAGGTTTACACTTTCACTACCACTTACTATAGAGTCAGTAGATAAGTTAGTCTTAGTGTTGTTACTAAAATGTTCATTGTATTCATTTGTCTTTGGTCAATATGAACAAGCTGTATTCACAAAAATTGGAGGAAAAGTATGATGTATTTAAGGAAAGGGTGTGGAATGATATTGTACAATATGTATAACTATGATGCTGTTTGCTTAGAAAACGTAATTTTGCTTCTGATTTGTTGGGGATAAATTAATATTTTGTTCATGTACATAGCAATTATTTAATCGCAGACGTTAATTTGACAGCTTTTAATCATTCATTAGATAATAACCTTTGGAGCAAGAGGTGTTAATTTTTCATAATCTTAGACGTACAGAATATATTGGGATTTCCAGATTTCCACACCCCAAATGTCTACGACTCCTTACTCAATAAACATATACAGTGACCAAAGGATTTTGTGAATCCTGCTTTTTTAGTATAAAATTGATTTATTCATGATAAATAAAGTAGACTGACTTATTTACATAAGTGATGCTAAAACATTTGTAATTAAACGTTATATTTAAACCTTAATGATAAGTTCTTTCATTTACATACATTTTAACTAATTCACTGTGGCTGGATTTTTTAGACAAGTTCTTTCAACTTATATTAATCACTCTTAAGTCTGGTTCCTGGTTTGTCAATATTTAGGTAATAGGATAAAACTTCTTGCTTAGGAAAACTATTAGGTTAATTTTGTATGCAATTTGAAACAACATGGATATCTATTGAATATTTTCAAGTCCAACGTCGTAACCACTTGGCCACACTCGGCTCGTTCTATAAAGCTTTATGATATAAATAATATCACATTATCTTTTGGTCACTGTTAGAAAATTAATATCGAAAGAATCTGTATTGTGGGAGTAACTTTAATTGATTATTTTTATATGATGCCTTATTGATCATTTATTCTTTACATTGCTTGATAGTTTGGCTTTAATATTTGAATCTTTCCTGTAGAAAAGTTTGGTGTATTAATTTGCTTACAAAGAAATACAGTTAAATCTAAATAGCCTTTTAGATATATCACAAAGTGAATGAATGTTTTGGGTAGGGAGTCCTAGATTGTAGTACTATATTGTCTAACAAAATTAACCAACATGTTAAGGGCATATAGGAAACTGTCATAACTTTAAATTATTTTTAAAAAAATGACTCTTTAGAAAAGCTGGGGTGTTAAAGTATAATATTTAAGAGAAATGAGAATTCAATTTTGTAAATAAGATTTTAAGACAGTTTACTGTATGAAATTTTTAGGTTCAACTAATCACACTAACTACTCAATCTTCTACTTATACATAATTCTAGCTATCCTATATTTTTCTGTTCTAAGTCCCAGATAAGCATATTCATTTATTGTTTAATACATGCATAAGATCAGTTAAATAAATTAAATTATTTACTCTAAAGGACTCTAGCCTTAAGACATTTTGCATTATTTTTAACACTTTTGATGATAGGAAATTAAGTTTAAAGTAGATGCATAAGTTATTGAATATTTTCATATTTTTAAATGTTTAGATTGATAGGTTCTAAGGATGTATGTCTGTTAAAGTTTAATATACTTGTACATTTAATGTTTTCTATTTTTTTCAAGTTTCAAATTTCTCTTCTGTCTACATTCTATCTTTGAAAGAACTTTGTATTGCTTGTCTGTTTCAAATTTCAACGATATGAATACTTGCTGTGTTACTTTGTGTGTTAAAATTATATCACATTCAGTCACAGTGAAGTTATTTAATTTTGACATTTGAGATAAAACAATCTACAGTCTGTATGCAACTCAACTTATTATATTATGAACCACTCGACCTTTTACATTATATTAAGGTGATAATACATGAGAAATCATTGATCATCAACTAAACCTAGATATTTGGAGAGACCAAATAGGTTATCACTCTACCAACCAGGCACTTGTGTCTTTTGTGTATCTTCTACAAGACTCTGTAAGATGAGAAGCTGGTATTCAGGTATGGGTTCTAGAAAACTAACTCTGGCTACAGTATTGTAAGTGTATTAATCTTCCATGTCTCACGGATAAATTCTTCTAACATCAAAAAGTGTTAGATTTTATTGGTTTCTTATTTTAATTATTGCCACACAAATTTTGTAAAATTTCATTACACTTCAATTCACAGTTGACATTAAATATTATTAGATTTATTCAATGTTTGGTTTACTTAGAAATTATTCTCATTAAGTTACTGCAAACTAATCAATATGCAAAAGATGAAGATTTATACACTTTAAATTGAGACTACATAAGGTTAAGTACTTTTAGAGGGTATTACAATTTAAAGATAAACATTTCCATGTTTGAGTTACACTTTTTAAATATTTTATACTTCACTTTTTATTCTATATTACAATTTTTAAGATATCATCGAGGTAGTCACTTTTTTTAACAGTACTGTAGTCGAAGTCATGAAAGAGGATAAGCAATTCATTAGAATTACATATCATCTTTCATGATGTTTAACATTAGTTATTAAGCCAACTACCAACCTTTTGAATACACATTTATCATTATGTAAATGACAGTATTTGACTTGGAGATTTATCTTATTTTGTTTTCATTGTATTTGCTGCATTCATTTATTTTATATCACGGTATCTTGTAACCTCAAGAGCCCAAATTCATTCTTTGTGTTAGGTGTCTGTTGGCTTCCGTAATTTAGAATGATCAACGCAAGATTGCCAACGCGACCTTGCCTTGATCAATCTATCATTAATACTAGTTAGGTTTCCGTCTCTTATTTGGTTCCTGTCTCTTGCATTCCCAGAAAACAGACTTTAAGAAAGTTGGGTAGATTTCAAAATCAAAATTTTTGCTGCAAGGTATGCCCAGTCCCATGATGAGTAAATCCTGGTGGCAGTAGCATTGATGGATCAGCTGACTAGTCAGTTATATATAAGATTCCGGCGAGTTTGATGTTGGATAAGCAATGGCATTATTTCACAACTTTTTTGTCAGTGTTTTTTCTTGTTCAATTCTGTTTGGGGGTGTACAGAGGATCTCGCTCACTGTCATAGTCCACCAGTTGAATTTCAATCTCATTAAAATCAGATCACTTACATGCTAAAATCTCACTGATTTCAACTACCATTGCGTGGTGGTTGCGTCACCGTCTTCTCTGCCCCATTGTGGCAGTATTGTGGTGTCCCTGCAACAAGTTCAGAGGGAATACCACTCTGTTGTGGGAATGCCACTCTGTTGTGGGAATACCATGAGGCCCATGACGTTGCCTCCTATGGTCTCCCCATGTTACTGAGATGCCTTTGCATTTGTAGCCATTATACTGATAAGTCTCCAAGATGTTGTGGTGAAATTATTCTACTGTGTAGGGATTGAAGAAACATTTCCAGGGCAATGTCTTGGCTTGTTAAAGTTGCAGTCGCTGAATTTGAACTATTGGAGGTCTATATCAGTTGCAGTAAAATTTAAGTGACATTGCTGCTACTAAATAATAGTAACATCACAAATCTTCATTGGTTTCTTTGATCTCTGACCAGTGACTCTGAAATATCAAAGTGGTTGGGGCCATGTTGCCACTAGATTGCCTTGGAAATTTAAAAAAGTATGGTTTGGGGGCTACATCGCTACAAGATTTTCATGTAAAAGTTATAAAAATTTGGTTGGGGCCAAATTGGCCATGGGATTGTTATGAAAATCTGAGAAATTCATAGTTTGGGCCTAATTGATGGCCACAAGTTTGTTATGGAAGTTAAGTTCCGTTGATTGGAAACCTGTAGGAGAGATTGCCTAGATGTTTCTGGGATGTGATTGTGATAAATATTTGTCTGGAAGTAGAGCTGCCAGGGTACACCTTAGGATGGTAGGCTGCAGTTTAGTGCTCATGATTTGGTTCACTGTTCGGATTAGGGATGAGACGATATGGTCATCAATGATACTTATTGATATAAAGGGGTCAAAATGATTATTTACGATACAATAAGTGTAGTTTATAAGTTGTATTGAGATATATCATGCAAGGCCGCAATATGTATTGTGAAACTGACATATTGATTTTGTATCAATATATTGCCATATTGTCTCATCCCTAGTTCAGACATTGGCAAACAATGATTTGAACCATTCAAACTTAAGTTTGGAAATAATCAGTATGATGGATGACTGAAATAATCCAGCGGTACTTTATAACAAACCAATAAGTGCAATTAAAAGGATATAAGTTGTCTGAAATATGGTGGCCTCATCCATATTTGGATTGATTGATCAAGAGTTAGGCGTAACTTAATATTGCGAGCTAGTATATCAAGCACATTTGTCTTGGTATATACTGTATACATGTCCCATGAACATGGTCTTATTAAGGAAATAAATCATTTGATTGATTTGCTAAAATACTGAACATATCTAAAAGATGCTGCTGATATTCTATAGTATTTGCATTTTGAGACGATTCCGATATTTGATAATTTTTCATTTTGAGACGATTTCAATATTTGATAATATTTCATTTTGAGATGATTCCAATTTTCGATAATATTTCATTTTGACACCATTCTGGTATTTGATATTATTTCATTTTGACACCATTCTGATATTTGATATTATTTCATTTTGAGACCATTCTGATATTTGATATTATTTCATTTTGAGACCATTCTGATATTTCTTTTTGAGATGATACCTATGTTTGGTAATCTTTCATAATAATAATTATGATGCCAAAATTTGACATTTCATATTTAAAAATCATTTTTTTCAAAAAATAGAGTGTTTAGTGATTTTAATGCTTTTGGACATTAAATTTTAGCGCTCTTAAAATTTTAGGCATCTCATTAATATTTAAAAAATGATATTTATCGTGTTGCTGATTAACTCAAGTATAATGTAATAAATAGAGGATATGCCTTTACTTCAGTTTAAAATCAAATATATTTAACTAGTGAGATAAAGATGCAATATTTGGATAGTGGCTGCTTGTGAAAATTTAATATCCTTCGCTCACATGTGAAATAAATAGATCTTAAATTGAAATAAATAAATGTTGTGGTTATTATAAACCTGGACTTATCTTATGTGTAAGTCTGATATGCCTCAAACAGCACATCCAAATTTATTTTCATTGTTTCCAAACAGTGGAATATTGATTTTTATTTCACTGATAAATCCCAGTATACATCTGGAAAGCATAATACTATGGAACCACAGCACACATACTGGAAGTTGAAACTGAGCCCTAAGGTGTACCGTGGCAGCCATACTGATTTGTCCTGAGAGTAGGGATTTTGTTGTTGCATAGGTGTTTGCATGTGAGGAGGGTTTTGGCCTTTCATGTTGGTGAGGTTTTGGCCTTACATGTTGGTGAGGTTGTAGCTTTACATGTTGGTGAGGTTTTGGCCTTACATGTTGGTGAGGTTTTGGCCTTACATGTTGGTGAGGTTTTGGCCTTACATGTTGGTGAGGTTGTAGCTTTACATGTTGGTTAGGTTTTGGCCTTACATGTTGGTGAGGTTTTGGCCTTACATGTTGGTGAGGTTGTAGCTTTACATGTTGGTTAGGTTTTGGCCTTACATGTTGGTGAGGTTTTGGCCTTACATGTTGGTGAGGTTTTGGCCTTACATGTTGGTGAGGTTTTGGCCTTACATGTTGGTGAGGTTGTAGCTTTACATGTTGGTTAGGTTTTGGCCTTACATGTTGGTGAGGTTTTGGCCTTACATGTTGGTGAGGTTTTGGCCTTACATGTTGGTGAGGTTTTGGCCTTACATGTTGGTGAGGTTTTGGCCTTACATGTTGGTTAGGTTTTGGCCTTACATGTTGGTGAGGTTTTGGCCTTACATGTTGGTGAGGTTTTGGCCTTGCTTGTTGGTGAGATCTAGGTGTAAGTGGTCTGATTTGATGAGATTGATTGAATGCTGTTGGGCTGTGTACAGTGAGCTAGATAAGAATGATTTCATGATTTCATCACTGGGTCTTTTGTTAGGGTTCCCTTTGTGGGGAGTTCCTTTTGTGGGGAGTTCCTTTTGTGGGGAGTTCCATTTGTGGGAAGATCCCTTTGTGGGGTGTTTCCTTTATGGGGAGTTATCTCATTGTTGGCTTCAAGTTAGAGTGCACTTTCTCCATATTTGTCATTTTACTGGACGGCAAGTTTCTGTCTTCTTGTGGTCAGGTTTGATCATAGTAAAACTGACATGCTGTATTGATTGCATTTTTGTGGCGTATCTTATCTGTATGTTGTTGGGCCTATTGCTGAAAAGTACAAAATATGTTTGGCCATAGGATAAAATATATAGACATGAATTCAACTTTTTTCCACTTTTCCACGGACAAATGAATGCTTAAAATCTGCAAGTCAGCTGTGGAATGTCTATGTCATCTTTTAAATTTGACAATAGCATGTGTAATATGTAATTCATTCAAAAGCTGCTTAAAATATGTTGTTTTCTATGGGCAAGTGGAAAAGGATGTCATGTCACGCCAAAATTATGTTTGAATAGGAAAATTCTAGCAAAGAAATATCTTAAGAATATGGCAAGGCATTACTAATAGGAAAAAAAAACTGTTACTATTTACATTTTTTCTGCTTTTGAACCGATTTTTAAATGTAGCAAAAAAATAATTTTGGTAGTTAAGGTAAATTCCAAAACTATATTTATGGTGACAGCAATTTTTTCAAAAAACTTATTGTACAGTACCCACCAAAAGTTTTGAGACATTTTCAGATTGTACGCCTACTGTATTGCTTTTTCTAAAACTTGGTAATCGTTTATTTTGAAATGCTTTGTAACTTTGCATTATTTTTTGGTATTATAAATGAGTCTGAAAAAATAGCATATGTTATGGAATATGATAACAATAAACATTGTTTTGGAGTCTTATGGATGTCATATCTATGGACTTGTGTTTATCAATCATTAAATTTGTTTTCATTTCATCAAAAACCGTACTTATGTATATTAGAAATAATGATTCAGCAAGAATAATCATCAAAATTCAAAATTTGTCATAAATTTCTTAAGCCTCAAAACTCCAGATAGGTAACTGTATTTCTAATGCTTTACCAAGTCAGCTTTTGAAATCATATTAAGTTATTCTGTATAGACAAAAATACTCTAGTTTTATATTAAAGGGAGATAACCAAGCATTTCAGTAAATCTTTGTATTAGCAAGTTTTTAAATTATTACTGGTGATTTATAATTACATTACATGCGGTAAACTTAAGGCATTTGCAGTGTTTTTTGTCATTTAAAGTGCTATTTCCTAAATTTTAATTGATACCATTCCCTATCCAGGATGTTGTGCATGTTATATGCTATTTATTTATTTTATTTATTGGAGTTAACGCCGTATCAACACAATTTAGGTCATTTCACGGCGTCCAGCGCACCTAACCTAGCTTTCCTGGACCATTGTCTATAACCAGTACTCACCTACCCTTCCACAAGGCCGGAAACTTCTCCATATTATCTAATCAATGGAGGAAAATCGACATTATTGTCAAATTTTCATGGAAGGGTATAACCTCCCTGGGTGGGATTCGAACCCGCACCCCCTCGGGCACGAGTATCCAAATCCCGGCGCGCTACCAACTGCGCTATCGACCCGGGTTTTATATGCTATTAAGGAAGCTCATTTATTAAAAGATCAAGTATAACATGTGATTTGTTTAACCAAAGAACATGATTTTTGAATGTACAGTGCTGAATGTACATTTCACCATCATTTGTTGTGATGCATTTTGGTAGTTAGACCATTCTGCATCTAATATATGTTGTATAAAACTCTTTATGAAAATTTCTGGCTCAAGAGCTTTCATCAGTAATTTTGAGATGACAAGTAAGATACTCTCATCATGTGTTACTATTCTATTTTGTTGGAATAGTAATGCATAGTGTGAGCGTCTTACTTTTCATTTCAATATTATTAATGAAAGCTTTTGAGCCGATGATTTTATAAAGAGTTTTATACCGCATAGTGACATGTATATCTAAAAATGACAAAAATGGAGATAGTGCACTCTAATGATAAGCGGACATTATGTATGGTGCCCTAAATGTTGGGCTCCCTGGGTTCAAACATTTAGCCAACTTTATGTATGGTGCCCTAAATGTTGGGTTCCCTGGGTTCAAACATTTAGCCAACATTATATATGGTGCCCTAAGTGTTGGGCTCCCTGGGTTCTTTCATTCAGCCAATGTTGTATGGTGTTCTAAATGTTGGGTTCCCTAGGTTAGATAACTTATTTCCTACCCTGATTATAGGGATCCTTGTTTGCCCTATATTGTGATAACAAATGTCATCATGTCAGAACATTTCTATTGATGGATACAAATACAAATGTTATATGTGTTCAGCAAGTAATATCATAGTTAGTGTTTTTGGTTGTTCTGTGTCTGAATTGTCATGCCTTATTTTAATACAGCTCTGACCTGATTTATTAAGTATGTCAAGACCATATGAAATAAGTGGTTTTCACTTTCTTCTGGCCTGTGAATTATGGCCATGACTGTGCAATGATGGTGTCTTAATATATTTGAGGTTTAGGTCATGACATTGATTTAATGATAATGAAATAATGTAGTGAACCATCAAGTGACTGTCAGAAATTCCTGTCGCTCTCATAAATAGAGTCCAGCCTTGCATTTTGTATGAGGCGACTAAATCGGGTATTTGGTCAAATTACCCCAGTTTGTGTACTTAGTGGGTGGCGAGTCTGGGAGTGGATAGCTTTCTGATAGCCTACTATGTATCGACTGGGAGGTTCAAAGTTTTTTTCATTTTGTTGTTAGTATGTAGGGTTAGGTAGGTCAAATTACCCCAGTTTGTGTATGTAGTTGGTGGCCATTCCAGGAGTGGATAGCTTTCTGATAGCCTACTATATATCAGTTGGGAGGTCCAAGGGTTTTTGCTTAGCAGTAGAATTTACTGTGAACATTCATTGTGTTATTATAGGACTCTTTTGGTTTGTTGATTATATTTAACTATTTTTATTAGGATTTTTTTTATATATTTTTAAATCCAAGTTTCTTAAATTATGCTCTTAGTTTTTGTTAGTTTTTTAATTTTAAATTCCAGAATGAATTTCTTACAGTTACCTGGTGTAGTTTTATTTGGTTTAGGGGTACATAAGACCAAGACCCAGTCATCATCTTAAATTTTTTCAAGCGTTAGTCTGACATATTTTGTTATATTGGAAGGGTATCACAGGCCTGACTAAAAGTAGTAGCAATAATCACTGGCAGAGAATTACTAATCACATTTCTTTGTGCTGTGGGTTATGGCAATGACTGATAAAACCAATATGAAAGTATAAAAACTTATGGAAAAGACACAATATGACCCTGATATTTAAGGCAAGGATGGTCCTAGCCAATATTTGGGAAGGTATCTATTTCAACAATTTGTCCAAAATATCTTAGGTAAGGGTAGTCTAAGTCTATTGATAGTAAAAACCTCTGGCCATAATCTGACCCTAATGGTTTTCAGGTCAGGGTAGGTCCTAGTCCATTGTTCAGAGAGCGTCTCCTGACACCATCTGGCCCTTATATTTAGGTCTGGGTAGACCTAGGGTTTTGCTGGGAGAATGTCTTCTGTCACCATGTGGCATGTGGCCCTTATACTCAGGCCAGGGTGGGCCCAGCTTATTGCTGGGAGAGTGTCTCCAAACACCATGTGGGCCTCATATTTAGGCTGGGGTGGGCCTTGCTCCTTGTTGGGAGAGTGTCTCCTGACACTATCTGGTGATGGAATCATGAAATCATTCTTTTCCCCTTCAGTTTGTAATGTTTGAGATGCAGATCCCCTTTGTGTGTATTTGTTAGGGTATAGTCCAGGTTTTTAACCTGTCAAAATAATTAGAGACAACATTGGGGTCTTTACAAATGATAGTAGTGATGCTGCTGGATCACCACTAGGGAGTTGTAGGTGAACTCACTAAAACAGGAAGGTTAACCTGAGCTTGAACTACCTTATCATGGGAAATACAAATAGTGTGTACAATATAAGGCAAACTGTATACATTTAGTGTTATCCAATAGATAAATGAACTCATAATGAGACTAGTGGCCCAGTGGAGCCTGGTAGGTGGTTTCTCATGTATTGAGTTGCTGTACCTAACCAAGTTTTTACTGCCATGTTAAAGGACCAATGAGCACACTCAGAGTTTTACAAGTGGAATAGGAACTAGAACTGTAAAGCTCCACTTAAACAACCATCACATTGATGATTTTCATGTGCGACACAGTCTAGATGAAGGGACCCTTTGCTGTACATATTTAGCATTTAGGACTTGATAATTGTCAGAAATTGCACAATTCTGAATAACAAGAGGGTTGTTATAGTGGTGCTTTACTGTATTATCATGTATTTTGCATTATTCTGATGCTTATGAACAATTATTTGGTCATAGCGGCATTATGGCCAATGGTTTAATCAGGGTTTGAGTTATCCTGTTTTGGCACTGAAGCAGAACAAAGGAAATGATTTAAATGTTCATGTGGAAGGGTCAAGCTCAGGTTAATATTGTTGGACTGGACAGTCTGTGACATTATATATTTTGACAGGTTAAGAACCTGGACTATGTCCCAGTCATGTACCATTGTACATGTCAATGGCCATGTATGACTAGGTATTCCATGTGCATGTTGTCTGTCAATGTATCAGTCAACTCTGTGACAAAATAAGGGGTAGGTTGACTATTTGCTTAGTGTAAGTCTGTCAGTGTACATTGTACATCAGTTTAGTAAGATGTGGAATTCTTGTACAAATTATGAATTATACATCACAAGTTTAGTTCGGAAGCACTGTCTTTCTTGGTGGAAGGATGTACATTTTGATCCATTATAAGCTATGGTACCAATTAATCTTAGGATATTACAATAGAACTCAATTTTACTTGGAGTATCTGTTTTTAATGAGACTTTCAATTTAAGATGACTGAATATGAGTTAAGTTTTTGTTTTGTGCTATGAAAAATACAATTTGAAAAACATTAATTTTGTGAGTTTTGGAGCAAATATCAAGTATTTCACATCTATTACTGGCATAAAAATGTGACTTAAGACAAAAAAATCAAACTTGATATAAATTGGTACCAAGTTTTGACAGTCAGAGATTCTCTGATGAAAAAAGAATGTATTTTTGGACTACATCAAGCATACTATACCTGGTATAGGTTGTTTAAGATTACTTGAGTGACAAAGCTAAATGCTACTACAAGCAATCAATGTCTCATATCATCTTGTTTGAGCTATTTATTTAATTTCATGTTGTTTTAAGGCGCATGGACACTTAATTGGTCATGTCGTGCACAATAACACAATTTGTGAGATCATTTGAGCGCTACAGTTATACATTGTACTGTTGCAATGTTAACTGAGACAGACAACATGCACATGGAAAACAGGTCTTATCCTTAAAATCTGTTACAGTTACTGTAATGTTGGCCTACTTTTGGTCAAGACAATTGCACATATTAGTCTGAATAATGTGTGTGTACTTGGGGCATTTGTTACATTGTGTAATATCTTAGGTCACACATGTTTTGTGTGCCATCACTACCAGTGACTGTGGTCATTGGTACTAATGTAGTACTTTGTTTTGCATGTTAATCATGCAAATTGAAGTAAATTTGATTAAAAATAGTTAACTGTTGCTCTGGTAGTAAAAATGCTGGAACTGGACATGATTTTCCTAATCTTATTTATATGTCAAGATGCAGATTTTGTTATATAACATTATATATCACTAACTAAATACACATAGTACACTCTTATCTATGATCAGTTGAGTCAATTGATACAACAAATGTCAAGGTTGATTATTGGCAAGTTAAGTTTTACAAGCCAGACAGGATAGTTGTACCTGTACACTCATAAGAGAGACATTTGGCAGTGTTCACTGAGTGGGACACTACCTGGCTGGGTGTTAGTTGCTTGTAACCTATGTTAGTTATTAAACTTAGTAAATGCTCATGGATGTGTACAGTTATATTCTGACATTGAAATGACAAATGTCACAAATTGAGTCTTTATGCAAATATTTTTCGGCATTTTAAATGGTATTCTAAAGTTATCTAATGTGTAAAGGATACCTAAGCCCCGTGTGGTTTCGGGAGCTGTAAGATCAAAAGAATAGAACCACTGTCTCCCCCTTGCATGTCGTAAGAGGCAACTAAATGGGGTGGGCGCTCTGGGGATAGGGACAGTGCTTGCAATTATCATCATATATCATCAATTTGTGTATGCAATAACAGCATATTTAAACATCTATTTTGCTGTAAAAAGTATTACATGCTATTCAAGTTAGCATTCAAGAAAGATAATCTTAACCATCAATTGTACTAGTAAATATCTGAGTTGTCTCCCTTTGGTTCAAGTTGGTGTTAATTTATTTTGATTAATATTTCTTTCTGACTCTTATAGTCTAATCAGATTGAATCAGATTAGAATCTTCTGTCTTGCCATTACAGTTTTGTGATAAGAACATGAATTTGTTGACAAAATGTTAATGTCTATGAAACATTTACACTTTTACCATTGAAATTAGATTTTAAATTGACTAGTCATCTCTCAGGGATGCTTGTGTTTTTGTCAAGTTAGAATTTAATATCTTACCATTATTAGGTATGTTTCATATATAATAGCATTTTTGCAATTAATTCATGTTCTTAGCTCATCACGTCTGTACCCTTGAATTTAGATTCTAAGATGACTCTTTCTGGTATTTGAATATTTACACCATCAACCAATGAACACATTTAACTTTGAAATTTGTCTACTTGTTCATTTGGACAACTCACACCATCATTAATAGCACTATACTTGTATTTAAGAGAAATAAATAAGTTATTTACTAGTATAAATTAAGTGTTGAATTATTTTGATTTTAATTTGTTTTTGGATCTTTCAAATCATTCCAAAGTTAGAATCAGATAAGACTCTTATGTCTTGTTGTTACAGTTATGCTATCAGCCAATACAAAAACATTTAATAATAAGAGTCTATATTATCATACAGGGCTTGATGTAAATTTCAAACTAGGTTGCCCAAGCAGCTTTAGTTTAGCTTGCCCAAAACCAAATGTTAGCTTGCAGTAACAGGCCAAAACCAAATGTTAGCTAGCAGTAACAGGCTATCTGATGCTACATATGTGTCACCATTGGCTATCAGACAACCTTGAATGTCCAGCCCCGTCATGTTCTTTGATTTTGCAAGCACTGTCTCTTCTTCTTGTCCCATAAGTGCTGCCAGTTTCATTTTACTACCAGTGGCAACAGTTTAGGGTGCAGTAAAATCATTCAGAGGATAATTAGGTTCATTTATAACTTTGACTTGTATTCCGTCACAATATCAATGAATTCTTAGCAAAGATTGAGTTTGCTAGATATTTAGCTGGTATGGTTTGAAAAAGTGGATCTTCCATCTGGTTAGAGACCCTAAATGGGACAGATTTATAATGTTTTTGCTATAAAATTGACAATTCCATATATCATTATGTGTAATTTTTGCTTAAGATTTGTGTGAAAAACTCACTTACATGTAGTAAACTAAAAGTAATCTATTTTACATGTTTCTAAAACAATGTGTACATTTCTAGCAAGTGAGAACCGCTCAAGAGCTCTAGATCACTCTCCTAAACATCAGCAATGAAATGCCTTCATGACAGGAGAAAAATGTCATTTTTTTGTCACTGGCATATTTTAGTTGTCATTTCTTTACAGACATCATGCTAATAAAAAATTGAATGCTTTAGAAGGTGTCAACGTTTAGGTCTCTAACCAGTATGGAAAAAGCAATATTTTGTCCTAAAAATGCTGAACAAACATAATTCGGAAAACTGTGCTTATGTAGGTGTGCTAAAGTGTTGAGTTGAGCTTGGTATAATTTACATTCTTGAATATGAAATTAAGAACTGTGACTCATTCAATGCAAGGTTGTGAACTGTGACTTATTGAATATAAGGTTGTGAACTGTTACAAATCAGCACTTCGATTGTTGAAAATTAGCTGACATTCAGAGTTTGGGTTATTGCACTCTATTGAGAATGGATGAGGTTGAGTTAAGATCTGATGCTGAATCATGTTGATTAGACAATAATTTGAAAGAAAAACACTTTAAAACTACCGTTGAATATTTTCAGTCAACAACTATACCATCAAATGTTAATTTTTTGCATTTAACATCTAATGTATCGTATTTGTCTGTTAGTGCAAGGTAAATAACTCATACATTGTACTTTGATGAATGAATGACTGATTTATCTCCCTTAATACTAGATGTATTTTAGATCTGATTTCATGGCACAAATTTAATCATTGTAAAACTAATACTCTGTGCGGTAAATGAATATGACACTCTGGTAGTTGTGGCCAGAGTGTAAAGGTCACGGTATCCCTGTGTGGTTTCGGGGGTTAAAAGAATAGGACCACTGTATCCCCTTGCATGTCGTAGGAGGCAACTAAATGGGGACCTGGGTCTGTAGCGCAGTTTTTAGCGTGCAGAGGTTTGAAATCTTGTTTTCCAATGGGGAACAGATTCAAATCGTACCTGAGTTGGTTATACCCTTCCATGAAAATTTGACAGTAATGTCAATTTTCCTCCATTATTAAGGTAAATGGAGAAGATGCCAGCCTTGTGGAAGGGTAGGTAAGTACTGGTTATAGACAAAGGTCCAGGAAAACCAAGTTAGGCCCACTGGCCTCCGTAAAATGACCTCAATTTGTGCCAACTAGTATTAAACACAGTGCAGCTGACCATCTCACTCATACATTGTACTCTTGTGAACAAGTAACTGACTGATTTCTCCTATTAAGAGATAAAAGTTACATACTGAAACATAAAAATGAGTAATTTGGCCATTATTAACTCATGTAAATTCGTAACAGCTAGATGTCTCGTCAATTTTTAAATGTAAATGATATCATTTTTGATGTAGAATGAAATCGAACATGTCTGTAGTAGAGTTAAATGTCATCTGCTTTGATAAAAAAGTAGTCTTAAGGGTAGAATGGTCTTATTTTGTAAATTATGTTTAAATCTATTATCTTGTCATTACAGTTTTGAAATAAGAACATGATTTTGTTGACAAAATGTTAATGTTTATAAAACATTTATACTTCTGCCATGGAAATTGTATTTTAAATTGACAACTTATCTCCTTGACTTCCTAGTAACTTTCATGATAACAACTGAAGCCTGTCTATTATTGAAGTTAGATTTTAAATTGACAAGTCGTCTCTTTGAGATCCATGTTTGTTTTTTGTCAAGTTAGAATGTAATTTCTTTTCATTTTTCAACAGTTAATGTTGCATTAGAGTTTAATATATATTACAGGTTTTAATTAGGTATATAGCTTTGTCTGCCAGCACTGCCATATACACAGCTAGTTATTATTCTATTATTTATATTAAATTCCAAGTTATATTGATGACACCTATATAATTGATAAAGTTCTAATAATTATTCACATTATTATTATTGAAGTTAGATTTTAAATTGACAAGTCATCTCTATGAGATCCATGTTTGCTTTTTGTCAAGTTAGAATGTAATTTCTTTTTCCACTTTAATTAACAGCCAATATCTTTAGAGTTTCATATGTGTACAGGTTTTAATGAAGTATTTTGTTGTCAAGTTAGAATACAGTTTCTTTCCACAACTACAAATGGTTTATAAATGATAACATTTATGCAATTAATTCATGTTCTTAGTTCATTACATCTGTCCTCTTGAATTTAGATTTAAAAATAATTATTTAAAGTAAACCATTTATACCATCACCCAAGGAAGTTAAGCTCTAATTTTGTTAATTATTTATTGGAAACATTGGGTGTGATAACTGCATCAAACATTCATGTCAGATATGGAAATTGGCTATTACAATCATCGTTACAATATCATTGCTATTGTTGGTAACTATTGTGCTATTATAAATATACTTGACTTTGTACCATCCAAGTATTATATAATCTTTAAAACATTGATTCAAACATTAACTGAGAATAGTGTTGAGTTGTACTACATAATGTTTAATAAGGTCTAAATTTCTGAGATACTGAAATATTTTTGATAATACTAAAAGCTTTTTTGTCAAGACTGTGGCTAGTAAAACATAAAGAAGTTTAAGTTCCATGCCAGTTTCTTTCATCCTGTACTAACTTAATGGATTTAATGATCAATTTAACTATAAACCTTTCTTATAATGATATATAGAAGAGACTATCAATATACAGAAGAGGCTATCATATGGTAACAACAAGTTTTATAGACAAAGACTGCTACTGAGGTAATAATAATCATGATAGATAGGATTAACAAAATAATATCTGAATTGTGAAGAAATGTAATAAATAATCCATGATCATTGATCAATTTAAACATTTATGTAAATATTGCAATTTTATGTTTTAAGCTTTTGTCATCCTCTGTTTTTCAAAAAAGTTTAGTAGCTATTTTTCATAAAATGACGTTTCATATATAATTGGTTTTAAAAATGTAACATGTGATCCTCTAATCGAAGTATAAGTACAATTGGTTTGAAAATGGTCAGTTTTGGTGCTTTTATTACTATACATAATACATAACATCATTAAAGATCAACCCCTACAATGACATCTTTTAAGATCTAGCTCACAGCAAGTGACCGATTGAGCATGTACTATTGAATTACCCTAAAAATATCAATTTATGTAACAGCTGACAGCATTTTCTGGCTTTAAGTGACAATATTACATCTATGTCAATAAATTCAGTATGATTAAATGAACTTATGGAAAGTTGTGGAAAATATTTTTTATCTAAATATTGGTGTGTAACCCATTGTGTATTGGTTATATACTCATCAATAAGGAAATATTGCTATCAGCATACTGGTCTGTGAGAATACTTGTCTCATTGATTGAATTACTTTACTGCGCAACAGAGTATTCAATTATTGGGATAAGTATGTTCATTGACCAATATGGTGGTAGCATATCAGCATACTGGACTTTGAATATATTTGTCTCAATGATTGAATTACTTTACTGCGCAACAGAGTAATTTAATTATTGAGATAAGTATGTTCATTGACCAATATGGTGGTAGCATATTAGCATACTGGACTTTGAATATATTTGTCTCAATGATTGAATTACTTTACTTCGCAACAGAGTAATTTAATTATTGGAATGAGTATGTTCATTGACCAATATGGTGGTAGCATATCAGCATACTGGACTTTGAATATATTTGTCTCAATGATTGAATTACTTTACTGCGCAACAGAGTAATTCAATTATTGGGATGAGTATGTTCATTGACCAATATGGTGGTAGCATATCAGCATACTGGACTTTGAATATATTTGTCTCAATGATCAAATTACTTTACTGCGCAACAGAGTAATTTAATTATTGGGATGAGTATGTTCATTGACCAATATGGTGGTAGCATATTAGCATACTGGACTTTGAATATGTTTGTCTCAATGATCAAATTACTTTACTGCGCAACAGAGTAATTTAATTATTGGGATGAGTATGTTCATTGACCAATATGGTGGTAGCATATCAGCATACTGGACTTTGAATATATTTGTCTCAATGATCAAATTACTTTACTTCGCAACAGAGTAATTTAATTATTGGAATGAGTATGTTCATTGACCAATATGGTGGTAGCATATCAGCATACTGGACTTTGAATATCTTTTTTATTGATGATCAAATTACTTTTACTACGCAAGAGAGTAATTTTATCATCAGGATGAGTATGTTCATAGACCAATATGTTGATAGTATTTCTATTATTGTTAGTATATAACCAATTTACAATGGTTATTTACTTATCAACAAAGAATTACATCATTTTGTTGACATCAGAACAAAAATACCTTGGATTCATCTAGTTAAATGTTCATATAAGCTGTATGCCAATGAGAAATTCTTGTTAATTGATACGTTGTGTTGAGATCTAGGCTAAGTTTTGTCTGGTTATGGTTCAGCTTAACATCATTTGCAGGCCATCTTAATAAACATATTATTTACATAAAAGTGCTGTAGTTAAGTAACATCATCACATTAAGTATCAAGTCTTCCGTTTCAAAACCTCAGTTTGAAATTGCCAAGTTGATGTCTCTTTCTCACAAAATGTTATTTTAAGTTTAAAACTTGATCTTAAATTCCAAGTAATATATATAACATCTGATCAAACTATTTAACGAAACAATCTGTCAGTTTTCGTTACAGTGGCATTAAATAACATCTGAAAATGAATATATAGGCTTGTAAAAGATCATAGTAACATTTAGATGCCAAGTAATGTTCAATCCTTCATGTTTACTTCATATCAAAATTAAATTTGAATTCCTTGTCTGCATGATGTAACATTTATGTAAAATGTGTTATTGATGCTAAAAAGTAAATTAATTTATTCACATACTCTAGGTCTATTGCTTAATATAGTGGAGTTCCATAAACAGAAGATCACACTTAGAAACATTTATTATATCAAGTAAAGTCTTTACTTGTATGTCATTCAGTCAAATCATTCAAACAAGTACATAATTCAACCTATTATAAAAAGAGTACGCTGATTTTTGCAACTGGTGTAAAATCATTGTTCATATATATAATGCTACATATTAATAGAATGATAGTCATACCTTCACTTAATGAATCTAACGAAATGTAGTTGCTTAACATCATTAAATATTTTTCAATTCAAATCACTTTATTAAAAAGATATTTCAAAATATATGTAGTTGTCACTAACGATGCTAGGTAGTGATCTACTATGGCTAAATTACATTGAGAGAAGAAAGAAACAAGAGAAAAATAAGAAAGATGAAAGGCAATGAAAGTATGATAGACATATATGGAAATAAAAGAATGAGAAACATATAACAATGATAGATCTAAAGATATGACAGGAATGCTTCATGCAGACTTAACAGTATCAACCATGACTGTGGTGGTTATACTGTTTAAGATTGCTTGATTGAAGTGAAATCTGTAGAATGAGAAACATATAACAATGATAGATCTAAAGATATGACAGGAATGCTTCATGCAGACTTAACAGTATTATCCATGGTTGTGGTGGTTATACTGTCTAAGATTGCTTGATTGAAGTGAAATCTGTAGAATTGTACAATGTACAGTAGTCGGGTATAGTAAGGAATCTAGCTAAGGTGCATTTACATATATATAATATACAGTACTGCATTGAAGTACAGAAAGATTCACCAGAAATATGATCATTTGAAACCTTCAGTTATTTTGCTATTGTTGATGCTGTGTGGTTACTTATTTTGTTATGTTACAGAAAGGAGGGGTATTGAATGTTATTCTTTAACTATCAATATAGCAATATTTATTATGTGAAAATGAATTTTACATTAGCTCATGACTTAGTATGCTACAGAATGATAAGGGTTGATAACTTGTAAAGAATTATGACTGATGATTTGTATGTATATGACTTTAATGATGTGATGTAATTAAATGTTACTTTGATAATGATGTGATGTAATTAAATGTTACTTTGATATAACTTTGAAAAGAAAATATTAGTAAGCTATAAAAGTTGGTGAAATTTTATATTGAAATTGTTAATACTTTTATGTTTTTCCCCAACTTTTACCTGAAGTTGTTACATAGAAGTGGTTGTTACAAAGATTATTCCCAAAATCATGGCAGAAATATGTTACAATGACTTTTATAATTATTATTTGATAAACTTGAATCATTAGATTATACATAGCATTTATAGTTTATCCTGTGTTTATTCTTTACATTAATTACCAACAGTACTCAATCATTTTGACGTAATTAGTTAATTAAAATTATTCTAACATCTTAAGTTGTAAAGTAAACAAGACATTTATAAATTCTAAAATATCTATAGCATTAGTATGGACTGCTTCCATCTTTGGTTTTAAGTTACTTAGATTTGTTAATCTTGGCTTTATCATAAATTATAGACCAACTGATATTGAATTGAATTGATAGGTAAAAAAAATCAACTCAGGAACTGAGGAACTGTCAACTAAATTGAACTGTTATTTAATTTACATGATCAATTTAAACTGTTCAAGAAATATAGATAAGGACTGAATCAGTTCATTACTCCATTTTGTAATTTACTAAGATGTTTGTATTAGATAATTAGATGGTTATTAGACATTTCAATATTATGTAGAAATATTAACATTACCTAAATTTGCCATTTTTGCATCAACTGCTCTTGTATTTATGATTTGAATATCACATGATACATTGTTTTGACTTATTATATATAAAACTACATACGTATCATGAAAAATAGGTGCTTTGCTTATTTGAATACCAGAGGATGATTAAATCTTAATGCAGAGAATTACAATACTTCTATAAATGTGTAAGTGACCAATGATTAGAGATTTCACATTAATCATAAAGATATCAATGATATACATAGTCTCTCTGAAAAGATTTTAAGTCGGAAAAATTGCATGAATAACATCTGTAAGCAGAATTATTGAATGAATATTTGATAAACTTGAATGAAAAATAAACTTTTATCTTTTTAAACTTTTTTAAAGAATTATAAGTTTTTTGTTCATTTAAATTCATTAGGTGCAAGTACATGGGTGAACTACCTTGTAATTGAACTAGCTAACTTTAAAAGTAAAAAGTAGGCATAATATTATGCACACAATTACTGTTTCATGTTTATTTTGATAAAAATACCATCAACCATTTTGTGTTTTTGAGCATTAGTAGCACGTCTCGACTTAAGGTCTTTAGAGTGGAAACATGACCAGGAAACTTAAAACTTTTGTAGTGATATTAATGGCAAAATTTCAAATACTATGAACTTATTTTGAGTGATAACACATGGAATACAACAGATCTTAAAATCAAGTCACTTGTGTTGTATATATTTTGCATAAATTACTTTAGTAATACAGTAGTTACCAGTAAAAGCAATAGTATTTCAATTGTTGTGATGTCAATATAAATTGTATTGTAAAAGCCAAACTTATGTTCACCTTACTTGTCAATTAAGGAAAATGCTAATTCACTTATACTACGATCCACTGTGAATGTTTCGTTAATAATTTTTGTCGGGGAATCAATCAGTTTCCTTGTTCTAAACAGAGTTAAATTTAAGACAACTAGCAAATATTTCAATGTAGGATACTTAATAAATGTAGTTCATTGTCATCAGTCAATGTATGGTCACGTCATTGTGCTAACAGACTTATCTGTGAGATAAAATGCCTAATGGTATCAATGTAATTTTTCTTTAACTACATGGTGATGTCAGCAGCCAATATAAGATTTGTCACAGTTCACATGGTTGTGGTACAAGTCATCGGATATAAACGGATATGTTTGTTCGGGTGTAATGGGACAATATACCAGTACTCAGTTTGAGTATGATGAGAGTTCTGTGAACCTGTTTTTCCTCTGAATGAATTTAGTGCACCCCCAGATCACATGGGCATAATGCTCATGTGAGCTTTATAGTTGTGATCACTCTTTGTCTGTATAACTGTCTTTTTTCTTTTAGCCCCCCCCCCCCTGTATTGCATTTCAAACATTACAAACTGCATCCCCCAAACTTAATTGAATACGAAAAGATGCTGACAACTGTGATGTGGGATGGTGTCATTGTGAACTCCAACATACAACTCAAAGGAAACTTATATATAACTGACCTGTATATACCGCATTGATGTTCGAGTCCACTGGGTATTATTATGGGACCTGCTTGGGTTGGCCCGAGCATGGGTTGTACTGAGCGGCTGGGGGGAGGGCTTTGGCATTTTTGAATATCTATCTAATGGACTTTTTGTTCTGTTTTCTGTCTCATTTCCTCGCTAAGGTTGCAAGATACTGTGATATAAGATACCTGATAGGAATTATATTTATATGTATTGTTTTTTTATTATTTGTATTGCATTTTTTGCTCTAATTATGATTCTTTTATACATATTTCCCATGTGATGTCATAGATACTGATCATAAACCTTTTGGCAGCCATCTTGGTAGACATACATTTATGCTGGAGATAAGGTATTAGAATTCCAACTATTTTTGAAATACCAGCAGATTCTTATTTTTCTTCAATATTACTGATTAACTCACTAAAGCACAAAGTGCTCAAGGTGAGTTATTGTGGGAGTCTGGCCTGATGTGTATGTGTGTTTGTGCCCATCTGTCATAAACAATTTCTTTATGAAAAATGTCTTGTCAGAAACCATAAAGTCCACTATTACTTCAAATTATACCCCTCAGTTCAACATGTACCCCATCCCATGAGGTCAACAGATTGAAATCAGAAAATGTTAGAAAAGTTCTCAAAAACAGTAAGGCTGAGAGATGTCATTACTGGCATGTGGCATCACCTCAAGGTCCTCTACTAAGATTGTTCTAATTATGCCACTGTCCTAGGTCACACGGTTTTCACAGGGTTACATATAATGTTAAAAAAATCTTCTCAAAAACCTAGAGCGTACATTTTTGCATCTGACATTACCTCAAGGCCCTGTACTGGATCTTGATTGGTCCCCATTCTAGGTGTCACAAGGTTTGCAAATTCCCTGTCCCAGAGGTCACTTGGTTTATATAGTATTATATAAGGAAATGTTAGATTTCCTTATGTAATGAAAGGCCTAGAGGTTCCATTTTTGGATTTTGACTTCAAGGTCACAGTTTTCATACAGTAAAAAAGATAGTTTGTCAGATGCCCTTAGAATTTAGTTCTTTGGTGAGTCATCCAGGATACGATGGATCCTCTTTTTTCATATCAAGTTAAAAGCATTCATATTTTGTGTCATATTAATCATTTTTGAATCTGGGTGTTTATTTTATGCTTAGAAAATATTGTAGGTACAATTAATACACAATAAGTATTATAGGAACTTTTTGATGATGTTTTAATTTTTGAACTTTTCAACAGATTAAAGGATCTCATTAGGAAGTAATAAGTTTATAATAATATCTTTTGAGTGTGTCTACCTTTATGGCTGTTAAGGATAGGGTAGTAAGGGATTTGGCATGATGTGGGAAATATGTATTTTTCAGGATTGAATGATAATATAAGTTTTGTAATTTGCATTTTTTGTTAATTTTACAGTTTAAAACAAGTGTAATCAGTACTACAAGAGCATCACAACATCAACACATCAACACAAGAGCATCAAACCATCAGTAAATCAACACAAGAACATCAAACCATCGATAGATCAACTCAAGAACATCAAACCATCGATAGATCAACTCAAGAACATCAAACCATCGATAGATCAACACAAGAACATCAAACCATCGATAGATCAACACAAGAACATCAAACCATCAGTAAATCAACACAATAACATCCAACCATCAGTAAATCAACACAAGAGAAATTAGTTTGACTGATAGCAGTTATATGACCTTTACAATGTGTTGCTACAGGGTTAAACTCAACAAAAACAAACAAACAAAATAACTCACTTGATATAACATCTTGACAATAAATTGTTGTTTTCGGTTTTCTCTTCTCTGTTTTTATTTATTTCAGGTTGAAAATACTTGAGCTTTGTGGTACTGATGTCTGTAGATTTGGTTTGATTTTATCTGTATGATAAAAACAAGATGACAATCTCAGGACAAAAGCTTAATAACAGTAAGATTATAATCTTATCTGTAGTTTTCAACTAACTGCTTGCATTACAAGAGTAAGATTACTCTAACTGATCTGTTACTGCTAACTTCATTTCCATACCATAACAATTCTTTTTAATTTAGACCCCCTCAAAATGATGACAAGCTGCAATATTGTTTATTGTCCCTGATTGAAGTTGGTATGCTAAGTTAGGAGGACATAGTTTAGAGTCTTGCAGCTTAATATATTACATGCTTTATAAACATGCTGTATGTGTTCTCATGACAACATACATAAAGAAAAAAATCTATGATAAACACTATTTAACAAATCAGTTAGCTGCTTTTTGTTCACCCGCCCAGCTAGTCGGTAGTACAGAGTCTGCTGTTCAAGATGTCATAGGTTTAATTCTCGTGCGGGGCATACTTTCGCGGAGCTGCACCATGTTCATGAAATTATTTTCTACAGCCATTCTCCCTCCTTTCACTGATTCTTAATCATGTAGGGCAGTAGTCAGTCACCAAAATATATATGCCTAGTAGTTTAAATTGTTAATATCCAAAGATTAAGCCTTTCCAAGAACAGTGAGTAGGTGGACTGACCGCCATGATAATACCTACACAATGTGTTGCTACTGCATTAAACCCAACAAAACAAACAAAAAGCTTTTTTGTTTATTCGGTTAAATTTCTTGTTAGCTTAATGATTTCTAATGAAATGGTGGCATCACAAAGTTGGTGGACCATTGGAACAGGGAACTACTCACATTGTAAAAGTCACTGGACTGAGGGTGATTTTGGTGGACTGTCAATGGTTCACTGGCTAAATTCGAAGCCTGAATGCTTGTAATCACTTTCTTTTAGATGTTGATGAAGACGAAGTAAGATTGATTATAAAAGTGTCTACCAATGGTGATCTGGTGTTTGACATCTTGATATTATATATTATTAGCTAAACTCAAGAATATGAACTGTGATCCTGCACAAGACAAGAAAATAGTAAGCAGTTTTGTGCAATTATTATTTTTTGTTTTGTTTCAAAGATCATATTTGTTCAGTGATATCATTTAAACAGTTTTGAATTAATTAAATGTAACTATACAAACCTGACTGTAATTTATAGATAAAGTAGGCAACCTTATGCAAAGGTCTGTACTTCACCATGAATGAAATATATTTTCATAAAAATAAATAGGGAATTTATTAATAATCAATCTTATTAAAACCCAATCTTAAATTATCTTTCATGTGGCAAATATTAATGCGCAATAATACAAAATAACATTTCTCAGTACACATTTAAAATAATGTTTGGTTGATGTAAACTAACATTTAATATCATAATTTTAAAGTATTTGTTTTAATTAGATTTTTTTAAAAGTTATCTTTCTTTGATAGTATGTGTATGCGTATTTTTCTGCTGCACAATTTTCTTGGTTGCATCAACTATACTTAACCGTTAACGAAACTTCTAAGTACCCTGATTTCCATATTATAGAAAAATTTTATTTTCCAACAATGCCCAATCAATAATGGAAATGTGTATTGGACCATACTGTCATCTGCTTGCATGCATCTTTATCAATGCAAAACTGGTTTTGCCATGCATGTGTTGAAAAGCAGAAATGGGAAGATTTCTAATTGCTTTTTTTTTAACAGAAAATAAAAGCAATTGGAATTCTTATCTCTGCATGTGACGCACTGCCTTGCTAAATACCTAAGGCAGTTTCTTTTTCAATCGGATTGAAACCCGACCTAAAATTTTACACTCGCATACTCGCTAATTCAGATCTGGCCTTTTCTAAATGAAGGTCACGTTCAGGTGACCTTTTCTCATCATAATAATTATGACAAAATTGTTATGATATGTAACTTGTTTACATCGTCTACGTCACACAATTTGAAATGAGCCGCCCAATCGCAGACTTGAATAATACTGCTGTTAAATAAGCATGCAATCCTTGGTCAAAAAATAGAAATTACGAAATCAAAATGTGTTTAATTGTTTTCGTCTAGATGAAAGCTACGCATTGATTGGTCGACACAAAGTTCATCTCAAGTGACCTTCCACGGAGAAAGTAGAGAGCCTGTATGACAAAGCTCTACTGGATATCTGTTTACGGAGTGTTTCTTGTTATAGTTGCGACATTTGGGTCATTTCTTGTTTTTTCTTTGTGTGTATCAATTCTCTTATGATCTTCACCAAAACTGATCTTCACCAAAACTGACCACGTGGGATTTTTGCATGTGAAGCACGTGCCCATTTCCGCTTTTCGGCACATACTCGACAACATGAAACATGAAAACCATGCAAGCGGACGTTCGTATGGTCCTATACTTATTTCCATTATCGATTGGACATAAATGTTGAAAAATAATTTTTACTACATTGTGAAAATTGGGGTACTTAGATTTTTTCTTAACTATACTTGTTTTCATTGAGTAAAAACACAATTCAATTAGATTTTGTGCGTTCTTTACAAATTTGGCCATCCTTTCCTATAGAAAGGATATTTTTTATCGATCAGTGGTTAAACTAGTTTAAAAAAAAGTGAATACGACTTTCAGCAAGACATTTGTGTAGATGAATAAAATAAAATAATTCCTACTATTAAAAGTTGATGTCTAAGAATATTTAGCTTGCAGACAATCTTTTCCAGTTGTAAAAAAACAACAGGATTATATGTCTTTAAGGATTTTTGCCTTATATTTATAGGTGAATTGTAAATATTCTATGATGTAGATCTATTATTTTGTTTTTATACCCCCGCTTCGAAGAAGAGGGGGGTATACTGTTTTACCCTTGTCCGTGCGTGTGTTCGTGTGTGTGTCCGTCCGTTACAAAATTTCCGTCGCAGTTTTCTCAGCAACTATAACATGCAGCAGCCTAATACTTTGCATATTGCTTCATCTGCCTCATGTGGTGTAAAGCGATTTCATGCTCCTTGCTCATCTACTTCCTGTTTGTCGCATATTTTTAGATTTTTGCGGGGTATCACTAGTGAGCATTAGCTCACAGATTTACTTGTTTTAACTGGGTTGATAGCTCAGTTGGTAGTGCGCGTGAATTTGAAATCTTTTTGTAGAAGCAACACTGTGTGAATATGATCTATTTGTAGAAACTCAGCTATTATGAAATTCTCTTTCTTTTTTATTAAAAATGATAATTATTTTATAAAAGTATAAACATGAGATATACAGTACCCTTAAAAAATTTAGAGACATTTCACTTTGTTAGCCTACTAAATAGCACAGGCTGCCAGTACAGTCTGGAATTATAATAAAACTATTTATACATAAATGGTATACAACTTAAAAAAATAGCATTTTATTGCAAAATTCAATTAGAGGCCAGTTTCTCCGTTATTAATAAGTGTACTATTTCACAGAAAAATTTGTTAAAAGAGATGTATGGCCACAACAAATTGATAGTGTGTTCTACAGATTTTTCTGGAAAATAATGGTGTAAGTAAGCAATGAAAGAAACTTAAAAAATCTTAATTCAGTTGCTTTATATAGCAGTTAGAACAAACTTTTATGAGAGAGCGAGGAAATAAAAATATTTTTGTAAAAGCTGTCAAAATAAAGGTGTGAGTGAATCCATAGAACCCATGATCAATTTGTTGTGTCCTTTAGGGAGATCTAAATGGAATAATTGTACCAACTTATACATTAATATTTAAATTTTATTCAACTGTCACTGGCGCATACATTTACCCCTTGTATTTAAATACCTACTGCAGTACTTCTGTATGTATAGTTATCTATATAGATGTAAATAAGCAGGGTTAATGTATGGGCACTTACTGTGGAAACTAGGGTGGGTAGCGCAGTTGGTAGCGCTGGGATTTGAGATCTCGTGTCCCAAGGGGGGTACAGGTTCGAATCCAAACTGGGGAGGTTACAATGATGTCAATTTTCCTTCATTAATAATGTGTACGGAGAAGTTTCTGGCCATATGGAAGGGAAGGTGTGTACTGGTTATAGACAATGGTCCAGGAAAGCTAGGTTAGGTGGGCTGGACGTGTTATAATGACCTAATATGTGTTGACACAGTGTTAAACCCAGTAAAATAAGTTAAAATGAATATGACAGTTGAAAAAAATTAACTATTAGTGTTCATATAAACCAAAAAGTGAATCACTGAGGTTTTTATACCATTTGTTAATCTTATTTTACAGAAACACTGGGAGGTTCACTACACACGATATATCACTTAGCATAGACTACAATCAAACTTGAAACAGAAACAACCAGGATTACGTGTGTGTCATGTAGTGGCAAGAAAAAAGGCGATGCAAAGGTATATTTTGGTTATAGTTGTTGTTTTAACTTATAGATCATGAAACATTAGAATATTCTCAGCTGTTCATGTACAACATAAGACTTGGACAACTCAACATAGAAACAACTGGATCTGTAAGTGGAGACAACTCAACACAAACAATTCAATTGGTACACAGGGTCTTCAGTCATGCAATCTACAGCAACAACAAATAAGGTTAACAAGCGTGTGTTTTTCTCTGATTTCTCCTTCTTTACCAATACTTTTGATTCCCCCAAAATTCCAAGTTAATCCTGCAAATATTGATCACTAGGTAAAAAGTCTTTGCATAAAAATTGCACAGACAGTAAAACTACATTGTTAATCATTTGTAAAATTAAACTTTTGAAACAAACCTAAAAATAACAAGAATGATTTACCGGCTAACATGAGCATTTTCGGACATAGACATGTTATATTTATTTTGTGTGCTTATTTGAATCATTTCTTTTATTTGGCTAATGCAAAAATTTGATGAAAAACAAGTGTTAGTTTTACATTTTGAAGGTCACATGACTATAAACACTGATATTTCTAAAAGTAAATACCCGTAACCGTTTTATGATAATTGCTAATTAAATTTTTATGTTTAATTTTACTCATTTTGAAATTTCTCAATAGAACTAAGCAAAAGCCATCTGGCTAACTCAGTTAGTAGCAAGCAAGTCTACTGATCGAGGGGTCATGGGTTCCATTCCCGGGCAGGGCATACTTTCGTGGAGCTTGGTCATGAAATTGATTTTACGGCCATTCTCCCTCCTACCAATGATTTTCAATTATGTAGGGCAGTTGTCAGTCACTGACGAAAGTATGAGCTTAGCGGTTGGTTAACAGCTAAATCCAGAGATCCAGAAGAAGTGAGTAGGTTGACTGACCGCCGTGATATGACCTATATAATATGTTGCTACGGCGTTAAACCCAACAAACAAACAAACAAACAATCAAAAAGCATAACATTATAAATACATTGTCGAATGTTTTTTAGTAGTGAATATATGCTAAAATATAATTTTATAACAATCTACAATGTGTTTATAATAAGTTAGACTAACTGTCAACAATTAAGTTCTTGTAATCATACGCTTGTGTAAAGTTTCAAGATTTTGTTCATCAAAACAAAGCCTACCCAGCTACATGTAACTCAGTCGATATCACACAAGTCTACTGATCTAGGGTTTTTGGTTAGATTCCCAAGCGGGGCATACATACTTTTGTGGAGTTCGGTCATGAAATAATTTTCTACACCCTTTTTCCTTCCTACCACTGATTCTAAATCATGTAAGGTAGTAGTCAGTCACTGACGGAAGTATGCGCCTAGTAGTTGGTTAACAACTAAATCCAGAGATTTAGCCTTTCCTTGAACAGTGAATAGGTGGACTGACTGCTGTGATATAACCTATACAATGTGTTGCTAAGGCATTAAACCCAACAAACAAACAAGCAAATGTTAAAGCAAATTTAATTTAATCAATCGGAAACTTCAAAGATTACTAGGAATAAAATGTGATAATTAAGGCAGAATTCTAGTAAAACAAAACTTTTATTCTTACCACAGTAAATTTTCAAAGATCATGTATCTAATTGTATTTTAATGTTTTTTCCATGTCATAATTATATTTAAATTGTAGAAAATATTACTATGTAAAGATTAAACATTAAAATATTTTATATCAAAGGGAGATAATTAATTATTTTTATCAAGTTTTCATTAATTAATTTGTAACTAAGCACTGTGTTATGAATCTAAGTCATGCATAATGTTTACATGAATAACACAAAAGTGTTAAGAGTATTTAAAAATAATTTATTTAAGAAACAAAATGGCATCCAAATTTGTAAACAATGTTCTGCATAGCAACGTCTGAGCATGTGGAATAGCTTTAGAATACGGTAAACATCTGGGGTCCACTGAACTAGATTCTATTCGAGTTTCTTTTAGTTGAGTTGTCCACAGGTGAAGTTTTCTGTTCTTATGTGTTGAGTTGTCTCTTCTATGAGCTGAGATGTCTTTGAGTTGAGTTTGTCTGATCTTTCTCATCAAAGATCAAAACCCGGATCGATAGCGCAGTTGGTAGCGCGCCGAGATTTGGATACTCGTGCCTGAGGGGGTGCAGGTTCAAATCCCACCCGGGGAGGTTTTACCCTTCCGTGAAAATTTGACAATAATGTCGATTTTCCTCCATTGATTAGATAATATGGAGAAGTTTCCGGCCTTGTGGAAGGGTAGGTGAGTACTGGTTATAGACAATGGTCCAGGAAAGCTAGGTTAGGTGCGCTGGACACTGTGAAATGACCTAAATTGTGTTGATACGGCGTTAAATCAAATAAATAAATAGATATTATCACAGATCAAAAGTTTTATGATTGCTGATCTGAGCATACATGCGGACAAGCGGGGAAAGATATATACATGTATTTTGGTGACAATAACCCTTGACTATGATGTCACAAATGCTACTGTGTCGAGAAGAAGAAAGTCAACTTAGAGATTTAAAGAGCTGTTAGTATTTTAATTCTTGTAGATTTTATTCAACTTACAGTTGCACATAAATTAACCCCATTGATTTGAATATTCACTTTACGTTTGTTCTCTTGATTGATAAAATAAGATTTAAATCGGCAGAGTTAATGAATGCTCCAATGACAGTCGAATAAAATTAAACATTACATGTACTTTGTAGTAATGCCCACTTACATTTTTCATTACATTGATAGTTATCTCCGTTTGTTATTTCAGAACTAGAATTTATTTAGTGTAGTTATGAATGGTTATGGTGACAATAAAACAATGAATCATCACTCTTCAAACCTCCATTATCAAAACTTTCAACTATACAAAGCAGGTAGTTTAATTTCTTGAAAAAATATATTATATGGAAATTTGGGCCTGTGACCTAAGCATATCACTAGATAACGCCTAGTAAACTCGATTTAATACTGAAAATTAACCTATCCTTTTGTTTAAGAAGGGTACCAGGGACAAAGCACTACATAGCAATATCCTTTGTGAACTGGATAGCATTTTGTTAGGGTCCAGTACAACTCCACCTATGGCAACTCAACCCTAAGTAGGGACAACTCGATCCCTAGGTTGAGACAACTAGACCTGTGGTCACCTCCTCCTGTATCATATATACATATAATTTATTGTTAAAGTCTTTTCTAACTATTATTTGAATTTTATTCTAAATTTAAGTTTATTGTGTTTGGAAGATTTTGAGGAAAATAAATGATTATATGGTATTTATTGTTTAAAAAATAGTAAGAATAACATGAAAAATGAAGATTGCATAAAAACCATGTTATTCCAGTGTGTGTTTTACAAATCAAAAATGTATCGAAATAATTTGCAAATTTTAACTAATATTTTGCTGATCAGTGATAATGCATGTATTTATCTCCAGTATATACATTACACTCCCTTTTTATGCTTTCCTCATTTTTTAATTAAAAACTTTTAATTCCTATTACTTGATTTAAAATTATCATTTTATCATTTATCTAATTAATGATATCTGATACGGGTTGAGTTGTTCAAGGGTTGATTTGTCTTCGGGTCCTGCGGCATGAGTTGTCTTGAGTTGTTTCATGTTGAGTTCCCGTTTTTTCCTATTGCTATGTGAATGGTATGAAGTCATAGACAGTATATATACAGTTGCAACCAGCTGTTTGGAGACATTTACTCTGTTGGCATTCTACATAGCTTTTATTGAAAATCTGACAATCATTTTTTTAAATGTTATTTATTTATGGTTGTAGTTACAACTTGTAACTACAGTTCAATCTACAAAAGTAATATAAAAACTTAGTTTGTTGGAAAAAGCATTACATTGATCATAGTTATGGAGGCTTTGGTACTCAATTCTTGAAATTAGAAGAAATTTTCAATAACAAAGTTTTTGTGTTTTTTTGTTGTTGTTTCGGTAATAATAATGATAGTGATTACTAAAAAGATAATGCATAACTACAAAGCAGTTCAAAATAAAAAAGTTATTAAATTTTAGATAAAGCTATTCAGTAGGTCTACAATCTGAAAATGTCTCCTAACTTTTGGTGGGTACTGTATCTACTGTGAGACATAAATGCTCGTACCTTCTGCAAAAATTCTAGCACAGGGTTCGTACACACCTTGAAAAGTGCTTGAATTCTAAGGTCTACCTTGAAAAATGCTTAAAAACGATTTTGAATGCTTATAAGTGCTTACTTTCATTTGCAACCTTGAAAAGTGCTTATTTTCGGTTCAATAGTGCTTGAATATTATTACTAATTTTATTATTAGGCGGGAAAATGAAAGGAGATGGACTGAATAGTTAGGGACGAAGAATATAACATTTAATCAGTCACATAAAATATAATGAATAATAGTCCTTGAATTTGGCACTTTTTTCCTTGAAAAGTGCTTGAATTTTGTCACCAAAATTCTGTATGAACCCTGTAGCAGTATAAGATTACTGCTGACATTACTGCTGACTTCACATACCTCAATAAATTCATGTTTTATAGACAGATACAGTGTTAGAAAATAACTTATCTTAGATAAAAAATATCAAAATAAGTTAAAATTCTAATAAAGTTAGTTTTCATAAAACATGAAATTATTTGATATTTAATGATTAAACTTAGTTAATTATGCTTGGGTAGCTAAAGATTTTGACTTTGTCATTTGAATTAGCAAGATGTTATACCACAGGGAATGGGTTATACTTTTTGAAAGAACAATGTTATAAATATATAGGTCTAGTTAAAATCCCATAATCAACGTTGAATTTGTTTAGTCCAATGAAAAGAAGTTAAATGTACATCGAGGATTGCAGATTTCCTACAGCAGATCAGTTGATAATTTAATTACAAATGAAAAAGATAACGTTAAATAGTTAGTTACCATACTCAACAGTGTTTAAAATGATGGTTTTACATTACTCTATGAACTATAACTTGCAATAATTACAAGGGTTAGTTAAAATCCATTCTTTGGTTGATTTATTGCATATGTTCACTTGTATACTAAATTTATTGGAAAGTTGGAAATAAACCCTGCTGTAGACTTTGTTATTTGCCATGATTACGACTTTTTTTATTGGACTAAACTATATCTATGTTGATCGTGGAGACACTGTGTTTAATGTTTTGTTACAAACACCTTTGTTTTTGTAGTTCAGTCCTATCAAAATATCTCACTTCAGTTAAAGTTTCTTATTTGTTTCATTTCAGAATGTTATGAACTACTCAACAATATCAAAATGATAATTGTAAACTAATGGTTGTCGCAGAAAAAGAATCCACCCAATGAATTTGATGCACAGTTGATCCTTTTTTCTAACAAGCCGTCTCGGACTTTGTGTCCTCGAGTTGCTTACTGTTCAATTTCATGTACTTAATATAATTGGGCCTGTTGATATTTAACAAGTCGTCTCGGACTCTTTGTCCTTGAGATGTTTGTTGTCCAAGTAAATTCAATAAATTGTGTTGTTTTATTATTCAAAATGATTGATACTTGGAAAAGTTTGGTACAATATTTCTTAGGGACGATCGCAAAATGAAGTTTCGTCCTCAATAAATTTGTACCAATTTCTGGGTACCAATCAAAGTATAAGGATTCGTCCTCAAAACTTCGTACCCAGTAATGTTAATGTGCTATTTGTTGATGACGAATCGTTTTGACAAAGATCGTCCGATTTCGTACCAATAAAAGAACAACATTTTTGGCCACAAATTGATGGATTAATTCAGTTAAACATGTAAACGAAAGATTCGTACCAGGTACAATAATTTCTGTGTTTGAATAGAAAAGGATTCGTCCTCAATCTTTTCGTACCTGCAATTTAGGTACGATATTTCTTGTGTACGATTGAGATGCGTACCTGATTTTGTTAAGTACGAAAATTTATGGGTGCGAGAACGATGTGCCCTAAAATGTTCCAAACTCCTCACAGCGGTTACGTCACGCGTTGCTACTTTAACCACTGCCATCACGTGACGCAAGTAGTACCATGTGACTTATGTTTAAATTCAAACGAGCAATAACGGTAAGCCTAAAATGTGTTAGGCGTAATGTAGCGAAAAATAACATTGAATGATAAAAATTGTGGTTGATATACAAGTACTGCCAAAGAAATAATTTAAATAAAGATAAATTAAATAGAAATATATCATTATGTACCAAAATTGTTTAATTCATGAATAAATTGCAAGTACAATAATCCATTTAATATTTACTTTGCGTAACTTTTTGTTATTCATGCAATTTTACGCACTTTAGGTAACCGGTGTCAGGGTAAAATTAATCTTGTTTTTTTTTTACAAGTTACAATGTATTTATTTATATTATTTATTTTTTCCCTTTATGTACTTTGAACATCATATTTTACTAAGAGAAGACTAAATTTATTGAAAATATTGAATTGTAAAAGAAAATATGAAAAAAGTTTTTCGGCTCTCTGAGGGACGAATTTTTCTTGTGGTGGCAGTGGCATTCTATAAATAGAAGGTGAAGATATCACCTCTATACTAAGACGCACAACCGTCTCAAAATTCGGCGTTGGTACGCAACAGAATATAGTGCGGCGCATGAAGACAAAATTGTTGGATTTTTTCGTTTTTTGTTAAAATCGTAGTTTAAATGTAAAATAAATGATTACTCATAGTTACAGGAATATAAATCTATATACAAAGTACTTTTAAACCTCTATAGGTAAAGGTGCATAGTTAAACCGTGTGTTCTACTTTCGATTTCAAATTACTGTGTATAGAATGACAGATTTTAACACGTTATGGTGAGGGTTTAACTACCGGTAAAAAGTTTAATTTAAAAAGAAAAGTTGGTTGGATAGTCAAATTTTATTGAGTAGACACAAAATTCATACGCTATTTTATTCAGTATACTTGATGGAGGAAATTGTTATAATGTAAACATTGCCACGTGCTTTTAGGTAAATAAACAGTTTTCCCGTGATGCGCGGCGTCTCCGTACAGAGGTCAGTCAGACCGTTTGTGTACAGAATGGTGGCAGTGGCTATTGATTTGATAAAGGGAGATAACCGCTGCGGGGAGTTTGAAAATGTTCTCGCCCAAAATCGCTCGGTACATATATCTCGAGTACGAATAATGGTAAAATTAAAGAATTCGTACCTGTAAAGTAAATTTAATTTCTGGGTACGAGTCCCAAACTTTACTACAGGAAATGGGTACACCAAATTTTGGGGACTGGTATAAATACAGGATTCTTCTCTTACATTATCGGACCCATAATCCATTCAACACGTTATTTTCTGGGTAGCGATAAAAAATTGAAATTTGTACCTGGAAATAATAGGTACGACATTTCTCTAGGGAAAAAAGAATCATTCCAATCCTATCCCACTCAATAAATTAAGGCACGATCATTTCTGGGAACGTAAAAAAGTTGAGAGTTAAACCCAAACTTCGTACCCGTAAATACGATATATCTTGGGGACGAATCGTGTATTTGTACCCATTTAATTCAAAAGTACGGTAACTTCTTGGTCAGAATGAAGGATTCGCCCCCAAAATTTTCGAACCTAGAAAAGTTGGGTACGACCATTCTTGAGAACGAATAATGGTATGAATAAGTTCATTCCTCCCTCGTTTTTTGTTACCATCAAATTAAGGAGAAGTATTTTCTGTGTCCAAACAAGGATTCGTGCTCAAACTTTTCGAACCTGGAAGTTGGGTACGATTTTTCACTGACGAATACCGATATTTCTTTGGGACAAATGTCCAAGTATCGTTTCTTTTATGTACCAATTAAACTCTGGTACGATCATATCTAGGTACCAATCTAAACAGTTGCCTAAAATTCGTCCCAAAACTTAGTACCTGTAACATTTCTAGGGGACCAATGGCAAACTCCTCACAGCGGTTACGTCACGCGTTGCTACTTTAACCACTGCCTTCACATGAATCACGTGATGCAAGTAGTACCATGTGACTAATGTTTTAAATTTAAACTGGCAATAACGGTTAGCCTAAAATGTGTTAGGCGGAATGTAGCGAAAAATAACATTGAATGATAAAAAATTGGTTGATTTACAAGTACTGACAAAGAAATAAGATAAATTAAATAGAAATATATCCTCATGTACCAAAACTGTTTAATTCATGAATAAATTACAACGGAAATGGAACAAGGTCGGGACTGAGCTGCGTTGTCCACCCAATAGGGTCCTTAGTCTACCTCACGCTACTTACATGATGCTTTTGTTGAGTAATCTTCAGTATTTATGATTAAACTTTATGTATATGATACTGAATGATATATCATTTATATATTAAATGACTAAAATAAGTGCAATTATCCATTTAATATTTACTTTGCGTAACATTTTGTTATTTGTGCAATTTTACGCACTTTAGGTAACCGGTGTCAGGGTAAAATTAATCTTGTATTTTTTACAAGTTATTTATTCATACTATTTATTTTTTCGCTTTATGTACTTTGAACATTATATTTTACTAAGAGAAGACTAAATTTATTGAAAATATTGAATTGTAAAAGAAAAGATGAAAAAAGTTTTTCGGCTCTCTGAGGGACGAATTTAACTTGTGGTGGCAGTGGTTATTGATTTGATACAGGGAGATAACCGCTGCGGGGAGTTTGGACCAATGGTATAAAGAATACGATCGTATATCCTTATTTCGTGCCCATTAAAGGCTCGATAATTTCTGGGTACGAATTAAAATAGTACAAGGATTAGTCCTCGACTTTATTTTGGTATCTTTAAAATTTGCATGTTTTAATGGATCGTCCCAAATATTTTCGTACCTATTTTATTTATAGGTATGAATCCAAATAGAAAAAAGTATGTGCCCAATATTTTTGTTTATGGGCAAGTTGGGTACAATTTTTACGGGACAATTCATAATATACAAAAAAAGATTCGACCTAAAGTTTTTCATTCATTAAAAAAAATAGGTACAATATTTCTTGGGGACGCTTAAATTTATCAAAAAAAGATTCGTCCCTATACTTTCTCTACCAATAAAATTTGATTAAGATAATTCTTGTTAACCAATCGAACTATCGAAGATAGGAATCGTATTAAGTTACGTCGTTAACATATGATTATGATATTTCTGAGGGCGAATCAAAAGGCTTCGTCATATTTTGGTGCATGGAAAAGTTGGGCATGACATTTCTGGGGAAAGAATCATATTATAAACGAAGGATCCGTACCCAATAAATTTGTGGTACGATATTTTCTGTGTTTGAACCAAAAGCATTAATCTTAAAATGTTCGTACCTGTGAAATTGGGGGGTACGATATTTCTCTGGGATGACTCGTGATATAAACAAGCGATTCGCACCTTAATATTTAGCAGCTAGGCCTATGGTGCGATATCAATATACAATATATATAGTTATTGAGGTTTAACTTTCACAAGCAGTATTTAACTTGCCTCCCTTTGATGTAATTCGACGATTTATTCCGCTTTCTTTCTCTGTGGAAAAGAATTCCGTGTCAGTTTAAGGAACTAGGGGTTTTCTAATATGTAATGTAAACAACGTCAGGTAATCAGAACCAAGGTTAAGTGTTACATTTATGACGGATAGATTAGGTCACTTGTAAACAACAGATATAAAATGTTAAATAATTTCACTTCCTTAATTTACAATTTTATTAAATAATTTCACTTCCTTAATTTACATTAACCCAAGCTTAAAAATATTTTTAAAAAACCTATCCCGTGATCTAATACAAACAGTTTCATGTTGATTGCATAAAGAATAAAAAAAAACATTGGCGAATTGTATATAGAATGACATGAAAAGCCATAATCTTTAAATTATTAATAAATTTGTCTAATTACGACTTAACAGACTCGTTTATGACATCTAACAAGCAGAAGCTGGCATAACTTGGTGTCATTACTGCGCATTCGCTAACATGCATAGCTTATGTTTTATAGCAAAAACATTGAGCAGAAAATGGCAATATTATTTATGTTTTTTGAAAATGTAGTGTTGGTCTTATGAACATACATGTACTTTAAGCCTAATATTCAGAAAAGGGGATTTTCAATCACTTGTAGCGTTGTGTTTTGATTTGTGTAATTAGTTCAAGCAAGTGTTCATCAGATGTTAGACCATGAATGGTCCTACAGAATTAAGCCTAAGATTAGATCTCAGGTGAGCGATTATATAATTGTGACCGATCTTTGTCCGTAGCTTGATCCTCTAAAGAGCGGATCATATATAAATTATTTATAACTCAAAGTTTACATTATCTATCTAAACAATTTTTTAATTTTCATACTTTTGATTTACAAATATATAATATTAGAACTTTAATCATGATAACACATTTTTACTTCCCTTATATGTATTTAATTGAAATAAATATTTTAACTTTATAAAAGGGAGACAATTTTTCGTGTTAATGAATGTTGCACTTACTTCCCTTTGTTATAATACATTTAATCCTTCTAGTTTACTACCAGGGAAAACATGGGGAATAAAGGTATTAGGACTGTGGAAGCTCTATTATCTAGAAATTTTACATAGTTTTCAAACAGTAATGTTAGTAACTTAGTAGTATTTTGGTATTTCTACTTAAAGGGAAAAGATCGAGGTTTACTGAGCTTTTTTGTTCTGTGTCGAATTTCGACGGATTACATTCATATCATCGGTAAGATTAAACGGCTTTTACTAGTAATAACTAATATGTTTTCTACGAACGATATATCGTTGGAATTTATTTTCTGGTACCCGTGTAGGCAAACTCATACATGTATGGGTTGGCCCATTATGGTCTCGGATGGGACCCATTACATGCTGTATATGATCAATTTAATGAAGTATTCATTAACGAACAATATTTCAACCATTAACAATGGCATTATCAAAGAGATTTGTCTCTGAACACTTTTTGGATTGTTCCAACCCTCCATATGGGACCCACACCTTTGAGCAGCTACACTATACACCTGAATAATTATACTTCACTCAGAGTATTTGATTGTTCACACATCTGTCATTGTTTCAATCAATGTTGTGCAACCAAGTTTTTCTTGTATATGATTAGCATTATAGATACAACCCATGCGCTCATATGGATACTCATCCTCGGTAACCCAGGGTATTTTTCGTCAACGTTTCATCACGTATGAATACCGTGAGTTACCGACGATGTGGGATACTGTGCTTATCTGATTCTTATGGGTAGGACAATACAATATAAAGACTTCAATCATCTGTTGGTGTTTAGTCGTAAAATTGACCTGAGCTTGATTTATGAAGATAGAAGACTTTTCACTTTGTTTGACCCTAAGTAGTGTATGTTTCTAATATTGTGACAACTTGTGATTGCATTAATTAAGAATTATATCAATTAAATGTGCAGAATTATAACAGTCTTGAATACACTCGGGGGAGAAAATCGTGAACTGAATTGGATGTCAAGGCCAGCGATTGAAGACGAATCTCTTCAGCTGCCACAGGACAAGATATTCCGTGAAAAAGTGGAAAAAAATGAAAACTTACTAACTGTTATTATTTAGATATGTGTGTTTGTTTTGTATTTTAACATCTTAAAGGCTTTTAACAAATACGATTTATTTTGGAAATGACGAAAAAAGAAACCATTTCTGTGAATAACTAGAAAATGATTCGTTTATAATCAGAAATTATAAGTTCAATGCTGCCTTTGCTATTCCAAAAGACTTTATATTGTATTCAAGGAATGTCCATTCAGAACTCAAAATAAGACAGGTATACCCACATAGAACCCATATGGATCCCATATAATATGCGTATATAGTATATACGGGCTGCCCATATGGGCCAATATAGACCTGATTGCACTCCCTTTATGGGTCCCATATGTGGATTGCTGGACCTCAAAATTGGATGTATTCACAGTGCAAAAACATGTTATCTTTACATAATTAATTTCTACATTAAATTCATGATGGCAAAAACAAGAATGGCGAATATCAAGCTTTTATGTTTTTATTTTTATATTCTCAATCTGGTTAAATATGATACAAATCTGTATTTTCACAGCATATATTCATCAAATAACATCACATTTCATCGTAAAGCATAATTTATATATTTTATATTAAAAATGTTAATTGTGAGTCTTTGTTTCAGGTATATTGCAGCTATTTGCTATCATTGTGTTTTGATCAACAGTTGAATGTCCAACAAACATTTTTGCTGTAGAAGTCCACCTAACAATTCATTCCAAATGTTGATATTTTCGTCATGATTTCACAAAAGACAGATATATTATGAAGGTCAGGAAACTAATACCACTGATATAATCAATTTGTTTAACAATATTTGACGAGAATTAATAAATAAAATATGACGTCCGGATTATGTTACCTTCTTCACATTGAGATTAGATGTTACAGAAGCTATTTAGATAACAAAGTTTGAAACAAAGCCAAAAGTCTGTTTGAATGTACATGTATAATTAAACAGAAGTGATAATACACGAAACTTCTATCCGAGATAAGGAAAGCGTAAATGTTCATTTAGAACTGTCTACGATAATATGGAGAAGTTTCCGGCCTTGTGGAAGGGTAGGCGACAAAAGGTCCAGGAAAGCTAGGTTAGGTGCGCTGGACGCCGTGAAATGACCTAAAATGTGTTGATACGGCGTTAAATCCAATAAATAAATAAATATAAAATTTTCAGTCAGTTCGTAATCTCTATCAATTATTGTCTACCTTTGGTTCCAGAGTAGATATACCACGTGACTAATGATACATTAAGACAGAAGTCAATCATCGTCCCTGTATGGATAATACCATCAAACTAAGGATCCCGGGACATTATCTAATATCTATACTGACAGATCGATTATCGCAACCAATTCACTACTGATTAGTCTGAACCTCTTTTTATCTTAATGCTTTGTACCATGGACTATAAGAAACATCTGGAATGTTGTGTTGTGGACATTGCTTTAACAAACAAGAACCATCATAATAATGCATTTTTGCGTACAATATTTCGTCCAAGCAAACTAAAATTTGCGAGGTCCACGACAAGTGTTCTTGGTCACATTTGTTGTTATGATAGAGGTATTGTCATGTCCAAATATAACAGAACCCCTTAAGACATCTAAACCTGGATAATAAGATGCAAATACCCTCTTGTCAGGAAATGCTTGCTTTACAGATTCTTGAAAAATAGGTGATTTTGAAAGGTCTCCCACCATTAAGATCGTCGAGATATCTTTAACACTGGTTTCTTCGAGTACTCTTTTTATATGCTTGATAATTGAATCACAAGTATCGCTGAAAAATGATTTAACAATCTCAGGATTAATGCGTAAAAGGAGTCTTCTGATAGAAACTTTTTCAGATAACCTTGACCCTTTTACAACAGTATCCAACGTATTATGTTGTCGTTCTTCGTACAATTCCCTTATACCATGCGGTATTCGGAAACTAAACGTTTCGTCCATTTTCCATGATCTTATTGTGACGTCTAATGATGTAATCATATCCATATATTCATCTCTATTCTTTTCTCTGAATTCGTTTAATCCTTCTGCCCCAACTAAACTCTTGATGAATTCAATGAATGCCTGATGCACAGTAGCTTTACCCCAAGGACAACCACTGGTCTTGTGAAGTTCCCTTAATGTTCCGCTGTATAAAACTTCAAGTACAGTGACGTACGAGAATTCATCTGAAACATAATTTTAAATACCCTGTAATAAACGAAAGTGTTACGGTGCCTTTTCTTCGAGACGCTGAAATATATATATATTCACTGAACAAAAGTTCTAACCGATCACTTTTCAAATTTTGACTATTTCATAACAGGCCAATGGATCCTTATTAAATTTTGCAGAGGTGATTTTTGTGTCATTTTCTACCGATTTTAGGGGAAAAAAATATTTTGATACGGTCCGATGCACTCAATCGGCACACTGGTAGTGGTTTACACATTTTGACACGAAATGTTCATGCAGAGAGTGGTGAGTATTAAATTTCACTTTGCATGAATCCTTGTTAACTTTATAAGTGAAAAAACATAATTCATGCAAAGTGAACTTTAATACTCACCCCTCTCTGCACGAACATTTCGTGTCAAAATGTGTAAACCACACCCTGTGCGCCGATTAAGTGCATCGGACCGTATCAAATTATTTTTTCCCCACAAATCGGTAGAAAATGACACAAAAATCACCTCTGCAAATTTTAATTAGGATCCATTGGCCCGTTATAAAAAAATAAAATTTGAAAAGTGATCGGTTAGAACTTTTGTTCAGTATATTCAAATACGTAAGTGTTAAACATTTTTAATGCCCAGAGTCATTCTCAACTTTGACCTAAGAGTTGTTAGTTTGAACAAATATTTCAGAGGACATCTATCTAGAGACTCTGGGCCTACACGTCAAGCATGACCATGTATAATACATAGTGTTATTTTTACACTAACTTCTACAAGTAAATGAACGTTGGCCCAAGGGCATGGGCATGTTTTTTTACAAAATGGAAAAATGAGTTGAAGTTATTCAGAGAAAATAATAAATGAAGAGGAGGCGACAGGGCATTGAATCAGAACAGCTGGTTTGAAGTATAGAGTAACGAACATCAAAACTATTATTAAGGTTTGATATATTACCTCCAGCATTTAGAATAAGGTATTTGGATCCGGGTTGCAAAATCGATTTCTTCGAGGCAACTTCTTTTGGGACTAAAAGGTTTTCATCTGTTAGATGTCTAAACAATGTTGATACAGCTTCTGTTTCCAAACACAGTGAGAAGCATTCATCGGGTATACCACTCTAGATAAACAGTAAAATGATTCCCATAAATCGACACGCAATTATATCATACTGATAATTCAACAGAGATATTTTGTTGTCAAACATATTACGCTAAATTAGCGTTCATAAAATATCAAATATCCATAATAAATGTTTTGTCGCTGTTTACTACTGACTTGCCTTCGTTGAGTTTGACTATGAAATATGAATTCTTTAGTCATTCTTCCAACTAAAATGTAGTGAAGTTATTAAACGCTGGTGATAGTATGTTTCAGAATTGATTAAACATATTTATGTGGACCCAGGGACAGTAAGTATTACAACAGACTACTGCAAAATGACTGAAACATTGTTTAAGGTGGCATAAAGCACGATGCTTGACAGTACACTGGATTAACGCAATGCTTAGTTTCTATTGTGATTATCAATCTGTGATATATACCTCAATAGCATTCATTGTATCAATATTCAATTATGACACCTTTTTACTTTGCATAAGAAAACTGTCATGTAAATAAAGCGCATTTTTTACATATTTTTGTTGTTTACTTGACTTTGTGAATTGTCAAAACGAGATAACGAGAGCTTTTTGAAAGGATAGCATACCAATAAGTATGATTTTGATATTATTATTACTAATCCATATTACGATCAACAAGTCCTCATGCTACTTTTAGTGATTGTAAGACACATTAAGCAAATCAAAACTTATAATGCATACAGTAGTTTGGTAGTTTGGTACTTATCTTTCAATGAAACAAACACAGTTTACAGAAATTGACTTACTAGTATGGCAGCTTCTCTGAATAATTGTTTAGCTGCACCATCCCATATATCAGGTACAGGTAAAACCCATTTTATGAGTTCTTCAGTCAAGGTACTATTAATATCTTTAAACCCTTTCATGACTTCGTCTTTTAGATATTTTATAGCAGATGTATACACTTTTATGGCTAGTAAAGGTTTGTTAGTTTCATCAAATAGCGTAGCTGTTCTGTCCATATCCTAAAAAGATACATAAAACAGGCAATAATAAATGTCAATGTAGAGGAAATTATTTTAGATTAAACGTTTTATGTTAAGTATGTTAAGCACTATGCACAATAACTTGTAATTTGGTAAACTATTAATTAAACGTTTGCGTTAGCAATGTAGAAAGTAATATAATTCGACAGTAATTTTAGTACAGTATAATACATGAAGTTCAAGACTCGTTGCATTAAATATGCACACAGTATTCAATTAGTTAATTCGAATTTAAACAGCTCTTTTATATCATTTTAAAGAGGTTGGTCGGCTTATCTTATCATTATAATTATGGTTCCTATATATCTTGATACCAAACATTACAAATATTTATGCATACCTTTGAGTCGTACAACATTTTCGTTGGATGTTTAAAGAAATACCACTTGCTATGTTCGTTGTCAGCTGTCAGTTCCTCATATTTATCTTCGGCTTCGTAACCAAATGAATGAAATGTTTGGTCTGGTTGAAATAGAATACATGAGGATGATTTATTTCTAGGTACCCTGCCAGACGACCTCCAAATTGGAGTTATAATGTCAAATGGGTCTGATTTTAAACGGGCTTTTGGAGAATAAACATATGAGGAGTACTTGATTCCAAATTCAATGGCGGCAGCACACACATGATACCTCGCCATTTTAACGCCCCCTCCGTACTCTGTAAGATAAAGAAATGCATTATCATTAATTCAAAACGAATAACAGATAATCTGGTTAATCTGGTGATACTTGGATAATACGTGTATTTACAAGAAACCCATTTACAAAGCATCAAATGGCACCGTATAGTATTTTATTTATTTATTTCCTGCATTACTGAAGAGCATAACACTTATTTACATATATAACAATACAAAAATGATAGAATCACATTACAATGACCTTTTACATTTAAACATAATTATGTATATTTGAAAACATCAAACTATATTAATAAACTGAAGGATAGATCCTATATTGATAATTCAAAAGCAGATTTAAACTCCATTATTATGTAACAAATTATTCAAAGTAAAAACTATTTGTGAAATCATTAAAACCCCTGATCTATTATCAGTAACAAGTATAAATAATTGTCTAGAACAATTATTCCAAGGATCATACATATCTAAGTACTTAACCAATATTCTTTCTTACCACTTTTAATCACTTGTAAATTAGATTATATTTCCCTTTATATATATATACGACAATGCATGTGCTGGTTATAACCTATATTATCTAGCACAAACAAATTTAAAAGAAGCTTTTATCGAATGCGTCGAAAGCACAATTAGATAATTCGTGGATAACTACTTCTGTACATAAATAGTTTGAATTCAGCTTATTTATTTTGCTCTTTGGATTGAGGAATGTTGTTTTCATATTTAAATGGAAATAATTTGTTTTATGATCATAATGACTATCGCTACGTTTATTCATCACAGAATATTTCCAGATCTCTAGAACCAAGCTGTTAACTTATTACTAAGCTCGCAGCCTACCGTCACCAGTGACAACTACCCTATATGATATTAAGGTAGGAGAAAGAATGGCGAAAGAAAATATTTTATGTCAACAACAGTATGCAATCAAGTCTCTTATTGTAATCGAACACCAGATCTCAGTATTCGTAATCTGACACACTGGGCTAACCTGGTGGGTTAAACTTACTATATAAAGATATTCAACGATATACACGACAGTGAATGTTACATACTTCAATCAGCTCTATATGAATATATATAAATTAACTGCAGACATAAACACATTCCTACAACTGTCGAGTCATTAAACAATCACATACATTAGATATACACAGTAAACATTTCAAACCATTTTGCCAAGTTTAAGCCAATTTCTTAAAAAGGGAAACCTCTTAAAAGATCACAATGATTTAATTTCAATGTTAACATATAGAAATATATGACCCATGACCGTTTAAGAGATTTATTATCTAATTTGGACAAAGATGTGTCTATCATAATACTCTATCTTAAACATACTGGGATCAATGGCAACCAAATTGACCATTCGTGAGCGACCTTTTTTACTTGAAAAACAATATATTTACCCTCAAATATAACCATGTTCTTTTTTGATAACACATTGTTTGTGGGACAAAATGTTACTGTAAACCTTTGTTAAATATGCTAATACCTGTAGTTAAAATCATGGAAAGGTCCATTCTACTTTCGGTTTCGATCTACTTTGTAAAACAATAAATTAAGTAAATAATATATTTAAATGACTAAGTCATTTGCAGTTTACGGAAGTCTATGGAGATATTTGCAAGCATGACGGACTAGAACGTGCGTGGACCTGTCTTCTGAACCTTTTTTAAAATGTTTGTTTGTTTTCATTAAAAAATCTGGTCCGAACTTCCACTGCCTCTTAAATATAAAACGAACAAGTACTTACAATTGGTCGCTTAATAACCAGTTAGTAATCCTAATCACATCCAACAACATAAACCTCTTTGTTTCCTTGATATGAGTAACAATTATAATAAATGTCCAGAACTGGAAGACCAGGAAGAAGGCTAAAATATATTAATCATAGTTGTGAGAACTTACTACGCACTAGAGCTTTTAAAATATAATAGTATAAACTAGACTAGATTATCAATAGATAATTAAGGCCACAACAAGTTCATGATATGTTCTACGGATTTTTCTAGACAAAAATGGGGCGAGCGAGCGAAGAAAAAAATAATAATCTTAATTCAGTTGCTTTATATAGCGGTTTGACCAAATTTTTATGAGCGAGCGTGAAAATATTTTTTTTGTGTAAAAACCGTCAAAATTAAAGTGCGAGCGAATCCAAAGAATATATGATCAATTTGTTGTGGCCTAAGTAATGCATATATTTCAATGTAAACATTTTAAGCAGACTACTTTGGTATTCAACATAAATACTTCATAAATGCGTTGTAAATTTTATTCGACGATATGTCGATAAAATATGTTTAAAGTATCTAAACAATTAGGTTGGTATAATAAATCACATCTAAATATTTTTGTGCAAAATAAACTGGCTATGTTGATGTACGAAATGTTTACATGAACGACAATTTGACCGTTTAAAAAGCTGAATCCTTGATAAAAGCAAACTTCATTTTTTGTAAACGTTATATATAATCTAAAATATTTTTTATCAAACTACAAGCTAAGGATCACTGGCAGGTAGAGAATTATGTTTGTTTTCTTGCATTGTTTGTTATATCATTACGTACTAGGTGTTGTTGGACAATCAATTCGTATAACCAACGTCAGAAACAAAATTAGCAACACCTTTATCCACTACAGTATCATACCTACTTATTTTGGTCCTTTTCTACATTTGATTATGTTTATTGTACAATTCATAAGTAAATTCACGAGATCTGCAGCGTGTTCAGTTACCTTGAACGTTCCAAAACGTTCTGTTACAGAAGTGTCAGAAAAACTCAACCCATAGACAACTCAACACGAGACAACTCAATCTCCTACTAATGGATTGAGTTGTCCCAACTTTAAGTTAAGTATTGCACGGGTTGAGTTGTCTTCGGGTTGAGTTCTCCCGTATCCGTAACGTTAGCTAACAGTAGTAACTGAACACGGGGCAGAAGTGTCGTCAGTCATGATTATGTCCCACGATTTAATTTTGCGACGAGGGGGATTTCCCACACCAAACATGGAGATTATAGGGTACAGGTAAACAATCAAAATAAGGTTTCAATAAATAAGTGCATTTTACTAGATGCCATTTTTTCATACTTACAATCCCTTCTATGTCTCACAAGAAAAAACTTTTTCAAGACTATAGCATTCGTCATCTGTCATGTTATTATCGGCCAGCTCAGTCGGTATCACGCAAGTCTGTTGGTCGGTGGTTGTAAGTTTGATTCCCGGTTGGGCATATTTTTGTGAAGCTTGATCATAAAATAATTTCTGCGGCTATTCTGCCTCATACTCATGAGGATGGTTGTCATTCACTGCCAGTTTGCGTCTAGTGGAAATAACTTAATAAAAAAACATAGACGGAATACTATGTGAACATTTCAATGACTGCTATCAGACATTTTATTCTCTTCATGCGAAAATATTGTGCTTGTTAATTGGCTGCTAATGAAAGATCAGTGGTGCTGTTAAACATGTTTTGATTGTCTAATGTAACTGTGTTGTCATCGATGTGAATGCATTCAGGGTGGCATAACACGTGACCAAAATAATTCGAAGTGGCATTTCCTTGTCTTAACCGTGTTCTTTTTGGAATTTATGTTATTAATTTATTTTTGTTCCTTAACGAAATGTGCCCTATCACATGGCGGTTTGTTTTGAATCGGATTTGACACTTTTATTTTGTTTCTGGGTTTTGTTGTTTATGAGAACACTTGTTAAGTTTTTTAACCGTTGGTGTGTTGATTTTTACAAACTACGAACTGAAAACGTGCTTATAGAATATCCTACATAAATTAACAGAGTAGAAATATCAGAAGATTATTATCAAAGTATTTTAGTGTAACTTTAGGGCCTCCCTAGATTAACTGATAAACTTAATTCAAATAAACCAATGACTAAGCATTTTGTGCAAACCTTACAAATTGTGGTAAAAGCCCTATATTTAAATGAGCCGGATAAAGAGTACAAATCTATATTTTCACAGTATAGTTTTACCGATTACCACCAGACTGTCTTATTTGAATATGGAATGTATCATTTAATATGGAATTCACTATACTCATTGTACAGTTCATTTTGTTCAACAAAATAGACTGTATGTAGCCTATTAGTATTGTAGTTTTCAAATTTTGTTCATTATACCAGATATTGGTTGATAGAGACTGTATATAGTGGATTTTGTCCATGCGGCGCATGAACTAAATTTGGACTGGATTTTAGTGTTTAATCCTTAGTGAAGATGTTCCAACACATGTGATACATTTAATCTCATATTTGTAAAGGGGCTACATAAAGTTTCATGATTATAAAGATTAAGTGTTTTAAGCATAAACTATCTATCTTATATTATACTCTGTGTCTTCGTTCCAAGTGTATTACAGCTTTTTGGCATCATCAAAGTTGAACGTCCAGCAATTAAGTCATTAGCTGTAGTATTCCATATTGTACTAGGCACGTTTATGTAGTATTTTTGTAATAATTTCACAAAATAAATAGAAATATAAATATGAGAATCCGGAAACAAAAGCCACATATTATCAGCTTGGTAAACAAAAAATGACAAAAACGTAATGTATAATAATTAAAATATGAAAACACTGCTATGTTACCTTCTCCACATTAAAATCAGATGTCCACAAGTGTAGCAGCAGCTGTTTAGACAGCAAAGTTATAAACAAAGCAAGCAGTCAGTTTAAAATTTATTCTAAGTAGTAATGATAATACACAAAGCTCCTTTCTGATGAATGGAAAACGTGAATATTCATTCTGAACTAAATGTTTTTAAATGTTTTACAAAATTTTAATCAGTTCGTAATCATGATCTATCATAGTCTACCTTAGGTTCCCTGGACCTGTATGGACAAACCACGTGACTAAATAGTACATTAGAAGAGAAGTCAGAAATCGTCCCTATATGGATTAATACTATCACGGTTTAGATCCCGGGAATTTTTCTATACTGGAAGATCGATTATCGCTACAAATTCATCACCGTTAAGTATAATTGATTGTGTTTTTTTCACCATAAACTTTAACCAAAACAGGATTTTCGTGTTGTGGGTCATTTGTTTTAATTAAAAGAGATGCGTAATAATGCATATTTGAATACAATATATCGTCCAAAGCAAACTAAAACTTACGAGGTCCACGGCACGTGTTCTTGGTCACATTTGTTGTTATAATAGAGTTGCTGTCATGTCCAAATATAGCAGAACCCTCTAAGATATATAAACCTTGATTATAAAATGCAAAGACCCTCTTGTCAGGAAACGCTTGCTTTATAGCTTCTTGGAAAATAGGTGGTTCTGAAAGTTCTCCCACCATTAAGATTGTTGAGATATCTTTAGCATTGGTTTTATGGAGTTCTCTATTTATGTGATTGATAATTGAATCACAAGTATTGCTGAAAAATGAGTGTATTATCTCATAATCAATTCCAATCTTATCTACCCTGACAGAAATTTTTTTAGAGAATTTTGAATTTTTTGCAATAGTATCTGATAAAGTCAAATGTGTTGAATTCATGCACAATTCTTGAATTATAGACGGGAATCTAACGACTAATTTCCTTTCTGGCTCCAATGTCCCTATCCTAGAATCAAATTCTGTAATCATATCTGCATATTCAACTTTATTCTTCTCTCTTAATTCTTTCAGTACTTCTGCTCCAACTAAACTCTTCATAAATTCAATGAACGCCTGATTCACAGTAGCTTTACCCCAAGGACAACCACTGGTCTTGCGAAGTTCCCTTAGATTTCCGTTGACTAAAACTTCAAGTACAGTGACGTAAGAGAATTCCTCTGAAATATAATTTTAATGGCTCAACTATGAACAAGATGGTCATAGTGGCCATATTCCACTATTTCTCACTACTCTTAGGCACTGAAAATACTTTTTGCTTCTTTCTAAAAATTATGTTAGAAACCATTTACTCGTAAAATTGGGTATGTTTACTAAAATATAACATAATAATAATATATTTTTACTATAACTTCTAAATATATAATTTTAATGTCTTCTATATTAAACAGATGGACATTGTCCCAAGGACGTGGGCTATTGTAACCAAATAGGCAAGTGTGAAAAGGTTGATAAAAGAAGATCAGTAAATGAATAGGAAACACCAAAGCGTTGGTTTCGACTAGTTGGTTGGTTTTATGTATAGCGTTATAAACAACATTTGATATTTACCTCCGGCATTTAAAATAACGTATTTCAAACCCGGCTGCAAAATTGATTTCCTGGTGTCAGTTGTATATGTGACAGACATGCCTTCATATGTTAGATATCTATACAAAGTTGATACAGCTTCTGTTTCCAAACACAGTGCGAGGTATTCATCAGGTATACCACTCTAGATAAACAGTAAAATGTAATCTTTAAGTCCTAACACAATTATATCGGTAACACAGCTGAGTAACCAGGTACATTTTTGCAAACATTATACGAGGGGTGTCCCAGTTAATCGTGTACTTTGTCCATAACTTTCTTTTCTTACATCACATGATAATCATAACTTACAAGACTGTTTGTTAGTTATATTTTTAAGCAAATTAGGCATTTAATCTATGATTACTTGCATTAAAGGCGTCATTTTATTGTTTAGCTAATACAAGGTGTGTGCATGCGGCGCAACCACTTTTACACTTGTATATTCGTTCATACTGAGTTCATATGTGCAGCAATATTTAAACTTAAACTTTTTAATTGCATTTCATTTTACATAGATATTCGCAGAAAATATCTATATATTATCACACCAAATCTCAGATCATGACATACGTATACAAGGGTTAAATACGCGTTTGCACCGAACCACAAAATGTGACATCACCAATTTAAGACGTCAGGACAAGATTGAGTCTATGTAATTGCAATTCAGTTTCGTAATCAGCCTGGCAAAACTTGGTTGGGTATAAATTTGAATTTAAAGACATAGACGAAAGGAATCATTAAGTATACCCTGTGCATACTACATATAGTAGAGTAGTTATTCATTGTGTAATATATCCACTGACTTTATCGTACCAAAAATTAATGAAAGTGTTATTCAAAATAAAGTTGGATACTTAACCCGTTGACCATTATATCATTGACCGTACTAATATTTTGAGACTGATGTAACAGATTTATAAAAAAGTAAGACAAAACAAATTTGTTAAAATAAATCTGAAGTAAATACATGTACATTGCCTGTATAGTTATGTCACTGTTCACAACAAGGCGAACTTGGATAGTGAAAAAAATGATTTCATAGACCTGGGGTGCGTTGCTTAAGCAAATCGCTACGTATCGCTTTGTGTCCTGGTACCCAAAATTTGATGTCACACACTCATTTCTTTTGTAGTAAGAGTAGTACAGAAACGCGGGTGCAAAAAGCATCTTTTCAAAAGCATCTTTTTTGGCGCGGGTGCAAAAAGCATCTTTTCAAAAAATACCCTTTTTTTAGTTTTTGATTCAAGGGAGAGTAATCTCGCTAAAGTCGCGTTTAACTATCACGGAGTTGTCTTTCTTGTCCTATTTTCAATGTTTATGGCTTGAACGCGAACGACGACGGTGGAATCATCGAGTTGATATAAAAAAGCAGATTGAACAACAAGTGACTCTCATTTTGTTCAATGTAGCACACTAAATGAGAATGTATAAAATGAAATAGTCATGTACTTACAATGTTTTGGTCTCTCATATGTGTCAATGTAAATTCAACAATGAAACGTGATGAACTATATCCTCCAAACTTAGTGCGTTGTAAACATTGTGAATTAAGCATATACCACTTTTGTAAACTTTTATATGGATTAAATAATATTCCAGAAACATCCGTTCTTTCTAGAACACAGTATGTTAGTCCAAGTCATCACCTACGCACATCCATACTTTCAAGGTCATGGCGAGTTAGTCAAAGTCATCACCTACGCACATCGTGACTATGGAAAAGAACGCCTTCAAGTTTTTTAATCATACGATCATGAGTCTATGAGATACAGACATCCGTTCTATTTTTATAAAAAATATGACTTATAAACACCTACCCCTGACTTGTGACTTAAACATGATGAAATGTGAGATAGCGTTCATATTCTTTTCAATTCGTCGCTCTAGTAACCATACCCATTTTAAGTATGTAAATGACTCTCCATTGATAAAAAAATGTGATACAGAATGACCTCATTTTACCTGGCTATACAGTGAACATGTGTATGGTTAAACTGTATACATGTAGTATACATGCAGTATATATGCAATTTAAAGCAGTATACATGCAATTTAAAGCAGATTGCTGCTCATTAAGCCATAGATTCATCCACAAAAGAAATCAAACATAGTTGTTGCAAACTAGCATACAACACCTGTCTTTTACAGTACAACACTTTTACAACATGGATTAACAGTAGAAAGTTAAGCAGATCTCATGTGCTTTAGAGTAAAGTAATTTCGCAATACCGTAGTAAACATTTCCTTATTTGGAGGTTGATCTTATCAATACAATTATGACATAGAAACCGCTTTAATAAGTGTCCTTTTACACATCATTTACGTAAGGTGAAGAAAAAACATAATCATGCTACAGTGACACGTCATGATTTTATATAATTTTAGAATCGGCAAATTAGATCCACCCAAAGAATCTCATGATTTTGAATCATGTCTTCTCATGACGCATCAACCAGGCTTTAATGTCATTCATCTGCCCTTCCAAAAATACAATGGCGTCCCTCAGTGTTGCAAACTATTTACCCGTCGTAAACAGGTTAAATGTGTGAAATACAAAATATAATGATTGTGTTATATCAATGCATCCTTGTACGCCATTCCTTCCAACTAGAACACGACTATGAGACATATCCCTTTCTAGTTCTCCACCCTGGTGATTGTGATTTAAAAAGTCATTCCACTTATACTGTACAACCTCTGTTGAACAACACCCACTGGGAGGGACTAAAGTGTGTTGCTGTTCAGAGTATGTTGCTCTACAGAAGTTAAATTCAATTAGAATTAGGCCTAAGGAAAATATCAGAAGCTGTTGTTGTAGAGCGCCGCTCTGCAGAGGTTATACTGTACACTCTCGACTTGTCATTGAAACATGACGAAATCGGAGATAGCATCAACATTCTTTTCAAATAGTAACCCGAGTAACCATTGTCGTTCAGCTTATGTAAATAGCTTCTCACTGATAAATAATGACCTCATTTGATCTAGCAATATACCTATTCAATGGTGCAAGTTAAGTACATGCATATTAATTAGTGTTTCTCTTCATGAGCGTATTCACCCGTAAAACTTAGTCAGTTGATAAATTTAAAACCTAATGAAAATATATATGACTGCTCAGGAGGGGGGGGGGTTATAAATAAATTTTCTTGTTATGTCAAATAGTCGCTAGTGTCCGATTGCTTTCAATACTGACTGGCAGATTCGAAGAATGTAAAAACGATGTACTCGCTGATACTAGTAAGCTCTGTCCCTGACGATGCGAATTATTTTATTAGTTTTATCACACCCTTAAAAGATTACAAAATATCGTTTCATACATTTGTCGAGTTGCGCAACATCCAGCTGTCCAATGGATTGAGACATTTCGTCAAACCAATCAAATGCATGCAAAACTTAAATCGACCAATCAAATGCATGGTGCATAGAACTTCAAAAGTGAAGATGGTGCGTTCAAATGGTCACATTCTTTCATCGCTTAGGTAACTATACTCCCAAGTTAATTGATAACAAAATATGGGACAGTATAGTAACTTATAATGTAAGAGTGTCACGGCATATAAGTGTGTTATTTGGACTCCTTTACCTTTAATCTTATATACGTATATAAATGTATAATGACTGTAAGAACGAAAAAAGGCTTTATATAAACTTTATTGATACACACTGTTTATATTTGTGATACATATTTTATACTGACAAACACAAACGCGAAAAGTATGTCTATCGAATTCAAAGCACATATTTCCACACTATTGATATCAGTTTAGCATTCTTATTTTTTCTCTCTCTCAAATGGGAAGAATCTCGAAACACACGCGATTGTTCGGAAGCAATCATTACTGTCATTGCTACGTCTCTTCATTAGGCACTTTTCGATGGTTGAGTGTCTTTCTTTTCTGACAAATCTGGAAGGTCATAGGCGTCTAGGACCTTATCAAACAAAAACTTGCGCTTGAGTATGGCGTATTTCATAGCTTCCTCCTGATCGAAATCTTCTTTGTCGACGAGCCGGTTGAACGTCTTCTTTATAGCGTTATAGATGGGATCTTTTTTCATCGCTTGGAACCATAGCAATTTACGTCCGAAACTGTTCATCATCATCGTTCTGTAGACGCTTTTTAGGTCCTCAAATGCGTCCTCCCTAGCCTCCCCAGCACTCACTTCGCTGTCGTCATCCATGATTGCAGCCACTTTGTTATCGTACTGTGACTGACACTTCTGATACGCTTCGTCTATGATTTCGTTCCAGGGATCAATGTCTGAAGATGACGAAGAGTCATCCTCCTCCGACATCATAGCTTCGTCACTAGATGCAGTGTCACTTTCATCCAGTTTTCCAAAAATATCCTCTTTTTCGAGACTGTCAGACATGTCATCCTCATTGTCCGAATGCGCTGATTTTTTGTGTCTAAGCATGTTATCTTTTCTACTGTACACTCTCAAACAGACGTCACACTGAAACATCACCTTCAGAGTCCAAGGTATAAATGAGGCTAAACGATTCAAACCGCTCAGCTTAATACTGGTCCTATTGTGGCGATGTCTTTCAGTTTTTGTTTTCGACCGCCAGATGTCCTCCTTCGATTTTTACTTTGCTTGTTGTTCTTGAGCGGCTCATCCGCGCTCGGTACACGAGATGATTTAAATTCATCCATTCCATACACCGATATATCTTTTGGTTTCGCCTGGCGCTCGAGCATGCTTTTCGCTATAGCGGTCGTTTGCTCCGCGGGAAGAACCATACGAATATACACTTCAGTCGACGATTTTTTAGCTTTCAAACTTCTTTTGCCATTCTTTCGCTCTGTACGAATATGATCCTTTGCCGGTGACATTTTCCGTTTTCTACTTTTCCCCTCAATATTAAATATATCCATCATCGTTTATGGTCTTCACCCTCTGACATACGAGTAAACACTGAACAGGGTCGTTGGTGGATCAACCTATTTAAAGTGTCGTGTGGTCGATGAAACCCCTTATGATAAAGTTAGTGTATTTAGTGTCTTACAGCTATCAACAGCTAGCAATTCACTCCTCATGTTGCGCCGATACCTCATTTTTACCTCCTCTTACCTCCTCATTCCCGATTAATGCCTCAACTTGCCCTCCTCATCTCAATTGAGGACGAGGAGGGTAAAAATGAGGTATCGGCGCAACATGAGGAGTGAATTGCTAGCTGTTGATAGCTGTAAGACACTAAATACACTAACTTTATCATAAGGGGTTTCATCGACCACACGACACTTTAAATAGGTTGATCCACCAACGACCCTGTTCAGTGTTTACTCGTATGTCAGAGGGTGAAGACCATAAACGATGATGGATATATTTAATATTGAGGGGAAAAGTAGAAAACGGAAAATGTCACCGGCAAAGGATCATATTCGTACAGAGCGAAAGAATGGCAAAAGAAGTTTGAAAGCTAAAAAATCGTCGACTGAAGTGTATATTCGTATGGTTCTTCCCGCGGAGCAAACGACCGCTATAGCGAAAAGCATGCTCGAGCGCCAGGCGAAACCAAAAGATATATCGGTGTATGGAATGGATGAATTTAAATCATCTCGTGTACCGAGCGCGGATGAGCCGCTCAAGAACAACAAGCAAAGTAAAAATCGAAGGAGGACATCTGGCGGTCGAAAACAAAAACTGAAAGACATCGCCACAATAGGACCAGTATTAAGCTGAGCGGTTTGAATCGTTTAGCCTCATTTATACCTTGGACTCTGAAGGTGATGTTTCAGTGTGACGTCTGTTTGAGAGTGTACAGTAGAAAAGATAACATGCTTAGACACAAAAAATCAGCGCATTCGGACAATGAGGATGACATGTCTGACAGTCTCGAAAAAGAGGATATTTTTGGAAAACTGGATGAAAGTGACACTGCATCTAGTGACGAAGCTATGATGTCGGAGGAGGATGACTCTTCGTCATCTTCAGACATTGATCCCTGGAACGAAATCATAGACGAAGCGTATCAGAAGTGTCAGTCACAGTACGATAACAAAGTGGCTGCAATCATGGATGACGACAGCGAAGTGAGTGCTGGGGAGGCTAGGGAGGACGCATTTGAGGACCTAAAAAGCGTCTACAGAACGATGATGATGAACAGTTTCGGACGTAAATTGCTATGGTTCCAAGCGATGAAAAAAGATCCCATCTATAACGCTATAAAGAAGACGTTCAACCGGCTCGTCGACAAAGAAGATTTCGATCAGGAGGAAGCTATGAAATACGCCATACTCAAGCGCAAGTTTTTGTTTGATAAGGTCCTAGACGCCTATGACCTTCCAGATTTGTCAGAAAAGAAAGACACTCAACCATCGAAAAGTGCCTAATGAAGAGACGTAGCAATGACAGTAATGATTGCTTCCGAACAATCGCGTGTGTTTCGAGATTCTTCCCATTTGAGAGAGAGAAAAAATAAGAATGCTAAACTGATATCAATAGTGTGGAAATATGTGCTTTGAATTCGATAGACATACTTTTCGCGTTTGTGTTTGTCAGTATAAAATATGTATCACAAATATAAACAGTGTGTATCAATAAAGTTTATATAAAGCCTTTTTTCGTTCTTACAGTCATTATACATTTATATACGTATATAAGATTAAAGGTAAAGGAGTCCAAATAACACACTTATATGCCGTGACACTCTTACATTATAAGTTACTATACTGTCCCATATTTTGTTATCAATTAACTTGGGAGTATAGTTACCTAAGCGATGAAAGAATGTGACCATTTGAACGCACCATCTTCACTTTTGAAGTTCTATGCACCATGCATTTGATTGGTCGATTTAAGTTTTGCATGCATTTGATTGGTTTGACGAAATGTCTCAATCCATTGGACAGCTGGATGTTGCGCAACTCGACAAATGTATGAAACGATATTTTGTAATCTTTTAAGGGTGTGATAAAACTAATAAAATAATTCGCATCGTCAGGGACAGAGCTTACTAGTATCAGCGAGTACATCGTTTTTACATTCTTCGAATCTGCCAGTCAGTATTGAAAGCAATCGGACACTAGCGACTATTTGACATAACAAGAAAATTTATTTATAACCCCCCCCCCTCCTGAGCAGTCATATATATTTTCATTAGGTTTTAAATTTATCAACTGACTAAGTTTTACGGGTGAATACGCTCATGAAGAGAAACACTAATTAATATGCATGTACTTAACTTGCACCATTGAATAGGTATATTGCTAGATCAAATGAGGTCATTATTTATCAGTGAGAAGCTATTTACATAAGCTGAACGACAATGGTTACTCGGGTTACTATTTGAAAAGAATGTTGATGCTATCTCCGATTTCGTCATGTTTCAATGACAAGTCGAGAGTGTACAGTATAACCTCTGCAGAGCGGCGCTCTACAACAACAGCTTCTGATATTTTCCTTAGGCCTAATTCTAATTGAATTTAACTTCTGTAGAGCAACATACTCTGAACAGCAACACACTTTAGTCCCTCCCAGTGGGTGTTGTTCAACAGAGGTTGTACAGTATAAGTGGAATGACTTTTTAAATCACAATCACCAGGGTGGAGAACTAGAAAGGGATATGTCTCATAGTCGTGTTCTAGTTGGAAGGAATGGCGTACAAGGATGCATTGATATAACACAATCATTATATTTTGTATTTCACACATTTAACCTGTTTACGACGGGTAAATAGTTTGCAACACTGAGGGACGCCATTGTATTTTTGGAAGGGCAGATGAATGACATTAAAGCCTGGTTGATGCGTCATGAGAAGACATGATTCAAAATCATGAGATTCTTTGGGTGGATCTAATTTGCCGATTCTAAAATTATATAAAATCATGACGTGTCACTGTAGCATGATTATGTTTTTTCTTCACCTTACGTAAATGATGTGTAAAAGGACACTTATTAAAGCGGTTTCTATGTCATAATTGTATTGATAAGATCAACCTCCAAATAAGGAAATGTTTACTACGGTATTGCGAAATTACTTTACTCTAAAGCACATGAGATCTGCTTAACTTTCTACTGTTAATCCATGTTGTAAAAGTGTTGTACTGTAAAAGACAGGTGTTGTATGCTAGTTTGCAACAACTATGTTTGATTTCTTTTGTGGATGAATCTATGGCTTAATGAGCAGCAATCTGCTTTAAATTGCATGTATACTGCTTTAAATTGCATATATACTGCATGTATACTACATGTATACAGTTTAACCATACACATGTTCACTGTATAGCCAGGTAAAATGAGGTCATTCTGTATCACATTTTTTTATCAATGGAGAGTCATTTACATACTTAAAATGGGTATGGTTACTAGAGCGACGAATTGAAAAGAATATGAACGCTATCTCACATTTCATCATGTTTAAGTCACAAGTCAGGGGTAGGTGTTTATAAGTCATATTTTTTATAAAAATAGAACGGATGTCTGTATCTCATAGACTCATGATCGTATGATTAAAAAACTTGAAGGCGTTCTTTTCCATAGTCACGATGTGCGTAGGTGATGACTTTGACTAACTCGCCATGACCTTGAAAGTATGGATGTGCGTAGGTGATGACTTGGACTAACATACTGTGTTCTAGAAAGAACGGATGTTTCTGGAATATTATTTAATCCATATAAAAGTTTACAAAAGTGGTATATGCTTAATTCACAATGTTTACAACGCACTAAGTTTGGAGGATATAGTTCATCACGTTTCATTGTTGAATTTACATTGACACATATGAGAGACCAAAACATTGTAAGTACATGACTATTTCATTTTATACATTCTCATTTAGTGTGCTACATTGAACAAAATGAGAGTCACTTGTTGTTCAATCTGCTTTTTTATATCAACTCGATGATTCCACCGTCGTCGTTCGCGTTCAAGCCATAAACATTGAAAATAGGACAAGAAAGACAACTCCGTGATAGTTAAACGCGACTTTAGCGAGATTACTCTCCCTTGAATCAAAAACTAAAAAAAGGGTATTTTTTGAAAAGATGCTTTTTGCACCCGCGCCAAAAAAGATGCTTTTGAAAAGATGCTTTTTGCACCCGCGTTTCTGTACTACTAGTAAGAAGGGTACCAGGAGACAAAGCGATACGTAGCGATTTGCTTAAGCAACGCACCCCTGACGTCTTAATATGACGTTGACTTGCGCCGAGTTTTCCTACCTCGTGTCGTATAAATTGAAGCAAAACTTACATTTTTAATTAACCGTCTAAAAAGTAGCATTCTTACTCACAACACATGCATTTAATGGCAATCAAAATTTGGTGCTAAAGTCGCGCGTATTTTTCCGCCATAAACAGAGTCCACTACTTACTGGAACACCCCTCGTAGAGCTCACATATCCAAATTAATAAAGCATAAGATTGCTATCATAATAAGTGATAAAATAATCATTTTGAAACGTACATGTACTTGAAAGCGAAGTATCCTGCCCGCCCAGTAAGCTTAGACGGTTGCGCATGTGTCTACGAATCCAGGGATCGTGACTTTGATTCTCAGAAGAAACGTACAAATTACATGTGTTGAATTGGTCATATATCAATTTCTTAAGCGATTCTCACTCCCACTATTTTGTCAAAATAAACCTGAGAGCTACTGACAAGGGTGTTTTAGTAATGGTTTAATTAAGTATGTGTCACATAAATCTAAGAAAGTGGTCTATGGAGAATTCAGTGAGTATAGGACGACTGACAGTCGTGATATGACCTAACAATTGTTTGAATGCGGTGAAAAGCATAGTGAATTACATTGGATGACTATAATTTGCTATTTACACTGATATTTTTGACCCATAATTTATTAATTTAAATTTAAACAACATTTACTTTGTCTATAGTCAATTATTCGAGCTTGATATTGCATTTTTGAACGTACACGTAAATTAGGTGATAAGTTATTTTTTACTAATGCGAGTAGCCAAAATGAGTAATGGGAGCTTGCTGCAAATATAGAATGTACTGTTGCGTGATTGAGACATTATTGTAGCATCTCATTTGTACGACACTTAATCGTAAATTACTATGTTATATACAAAAGCTTTTAAGGTGGGTCGGTACCTTACTCGGAGGGAAAAACGAAAAAAATAAAATGTTCACCGATTATGATAAAAAAAGCTAGCAGATACCTTCATGCTTCTTGTTTGTTTTTCTGGTAACCTTAGCGACGTTGTCGTTTTTTTTCACGACGTCACGGACGTCACATTGGTTCGCGCTAAAAACAGGCATGCAAGGACATTAAACCCATATATTTAAAGTATTGAATGTCCGAGGACAAAGATAATTATACCAAAATGTTTCTGAAATGTTGTTGCATACGAATATTATGTTCCGATTATCTAAATATCACGTCAGTCGTAAAGATTGTACATTTCATCTCTGAATTTAGGGTTTTCACGTCTAAAAGATTTCACCAATTGCCGAGTTATAACGTTTATTTTCAAATTAATGCAGAACGGTGGTCAAATTCTTATCGCAATTTTTGAAAACTACACACTTTTTGTGTCATTTTAATGAAATAAAAAAAGAAAGTGAACGTTCTCAGTTTTTCACAATATCGCTTTCAAAGTAAAATTACCTTCAAAACAACGACGTTAATATTACGTTGCGCTGACGTTATGATTTTGGGTTATGTATGTAATTTTCTTGTAAATTAAATATTGTAGTTTCTTCCTGTTATTAATTAATTTCTTTTGACTCTCAGCATCTGCTCTGTTCAAAATTAATTTAACATAAGTCATTAGAAGTTCGCTTTTACTTTTTTTGCAACAAATGTTTTAATCATAACGTCAGCGCAACGTCGTTGCAATGATGGTAATTTTTCTTTGAACGTGAAAATTGTGAAAAACTGAGAACGTTCACTTCCCCTTTTTATTGCATTAAAATGACATATAAAGAGTGTACTTTTCAAAAATCGTGATAATAATTTGACCACCGTTCTGCATTAATATGAAAATAAACGTTAAAACTCGGCAATTGGAGAAACCCATCGACGTGAAAACCCTGAATTCAGTGATGAAATGTAAAATCTGTACTCCTGACGAGATATGTAGATAATCGGAACAAATTAATTGTTTGCAACAACAATTCAGAAACATTTTGGTATAATTATCATTGGGCTCGGACATTCATTATTTTAAATATGTGGGTTTAATGTACATGCATTCCTGTTTATGGCGCGAACCATTGTGACGTCCATGACGTCGTGAAAAGAACGACAACGTCGCTAAGGTTTCCAGAAAAACAAACAAGAAGCATGAAGGTGTATGCCTGCCAACTTATAACATAATCAGAGTACATAATATTTTTTTCGATTTTTTCTCCGAGTAAGGTACCGACCCACCTTAAGTTTTTATTCGCGTTCTTAATATTTTTTAAGATGCTCACTATTAATCAATGACTTACTTGAATAACTGCCTCTCTAAATAATTGTTTGGCTGCACCATCCAATATATCAGAAACTGGGAAAACCCATTTCATGTGTTCTATAGTTACCCAAGAATGTAAACCTTTAAACCTCTTCATAAATGCGTCTTTTAGATATTTTATAGCAGATGTATATACTTTGATGGCTAGTAAAGGTTTATTAGTTTCATCAAATATCGTAGATGATCTGTCCACATTCTACACAGGTATACATATAATACAGACAATAATAAGTGACTGTCAATGAAGAGAAAAGTATCTTGATTTAATGTTTTATGTTGATTTCATTCAAAGTTTCAAATGCACTATTAATAATTACTTGTAATTTGGCAAACTATTAATAGAACCTTAATAATATCATTCGACAGTAATAAAAGTATAGTACATGAAGTTCAACACTCAAGCATTTGAAATGTACGTGAATTTTTAGTTGGTTTATTCAAATTTTAGACACAGGCTGCCGGCATGAAAAAGTTCCCATTAAAAATATTGTTTACACACACACATTTATATAGTATGTGTTTACAATATTTTTAAAAGTGACTTTTTATGCCGGCAGCCAGTGATTTTAAACACCTCTATGCAAATGTGCAAAAATTATATTGATATCATTTTGAAGAGGTTAGCCAGTACATCGTTTTATTATTATTATGGTTCCTATATATCTTGAAACTAAACATTTCAAATATTTATGCATACCTTTGTGTCGTACAACATTTTCGTTGGGTGTTTGAAGAAATACCACTTGTTATGTTCGTTGTCAGCACTTAGTTCCTCATATTTCTCTTCGGCGTCGTAACCAAATGAATGGAATGTTTGATCGGGTCGAAATAGAATACATGAGGATGATTTATTTCTAGTTACCCCGCCAGACGACGTCCAACTTGGAGTTATCATTTTAAATGTGTTCGAAGAATAAACATATGAGGAGTACTTGATTCCAAATTCAATGGCGACAGCATAAATATAAGACCTCGCCATTTCAACTCCCCCTCCGTACTCTGTAAGATAAAGAAATGCATTATCATTAATTCAAAACGAATAACAGATAATCTGGTTAATCTGGTGATACTTGGATAATACATGTATTTACAAGAAACCCATTTACAAAGCATCAACATCAGCTGCTTTGTAAATGGGTTTTGCAAGCATGACGGACTAGAACGTGCGTGGACGTGTCTTCTGAACCTTTTTTAAAATGTCTGCTTGTTTTCATTAAAAAGTCTGGTCCGAACTTCCACTGCCTTTTAAATATAAAACGAACATGTACTTACAATTGGTCGCTTAATAACCAGTTAGTAATCCTAATCACATCTAACAACATAAACCTCTTTGTTTCCTTGAGTAACAATTATTATAAATGTTCAGAACTGGGATACCAGGAAGAAGGCTAAAAAATATTAATCATAGTTGTGAGAACTTGCTACGCAGTAGAGCTTTTAAAATGTAATAGTATAAACTAGACTAGATAATCGATAGATAATTAAGGCCACAACAAGTTTGATGATATGTTCTACGGATTTTTCTAGACAAAAATGGGGCGAGCGAGCGAAGGAAAAAATAATATTCTTAATTCAGTTGCTTTTTATAGCGGTTTGACCAAATTTTTATGAGCGAGCGTGAAAATATTTTTTTTGTGTAAAAACCGTCAAAATTAAGGTGCGAGCGAATCCATAGAACATATGATCAATTAGTTGTGGCCTAAGTAATGCATATATTTCAATGTAAACATTTTAAGCAGACTACTTTGGTATTCAACATAAATACTTCATGAATGCGTTGTAATTTTATACGACGATATGTCAATAAAATGTGCTTAAAATATCTAAACAATAAGGTTGGTATAAATAAATAACTTCTAAATATTTGTGTGCAAAATAAACTGGCTATATTGATGTACGAAATGATTACATGAACGAAAATTTGACCGTTTAAAAAGCTGAATCCTTGATAAAAGCAAAATTCATTTTTGTAAATGTTATATATAATCTAAAATATGTTTTATCAATTTATAAGCTAAGGATCACTGGTAAGTCGAGAACTATGTTTGTTTTCTTGCATTGTTTGTTATATCATTACGTACTAGGTGTTGTTGGACAATCAATTCGTATAACCAATGTCAGAAACAAAATTAGCAGCACCTTTATCCACTACAGTATCCTACCTACTTATTTTGGCCCTTTTCTAAATTTGATGATGTTTATTGTCCAATTCATAAGTAAATACACGAGATCTGCAGCGTGTTCAGTTACCTTGAACGTTCCAAAACGTTCTGTAACAGAAGTGTCCGAACAACTCAACCCATAGACAACTCAACCCGAGACAACTCAATCTCCTACTAACGGATTGAGTTGTCCCAACTTTAAGTTAAGTATTGCACGGGTTGAGTTGTCTTCGGGTTGAGTTCTCCCGTATTCGTAACGTTAGCTAACAGTAGTAACTGAACACGGGACAGAAGTGTCGTCAGTCATGATTATGTCCCACGATTCATTTTTGCGACGAGGGGGATTTCCCACACCAAACATGGAGATTATAGGCTACATTTTACATGTAATAATCAAAATAAGGTTTCAATAAATAAGTGCATTTTACTAGATGCCATTTTTCATACTTACAATCCCTTCTATGTCTCACATGAAAAATCTTTTTCAAGACTATAGCATTCGTCATCTGTCATGTTATTATCGGCCAGCTCAGTCGGTATCACGCAAGTCTGTTGGTCGGTGGTTGTAAGTTTAATTCCCGGTTGGGCATATTTTTGTGAAGCTTGATCATAAAATAATTTCTACGGCTATTCTGCCTCCTACTCATGAGGATAGTTGTCATTCACTGCCGGTTTGTGTCTAGTGGAAATAACTTGAAAAAAACATTGACGGAATACTATGTGAACATTTCAATGACTGCTATCAGACATTTTATTCTCTCCATGCGAAAATATTGTGCTTGTTAATTGGCTGCTAATGAAAGATCAGTGGTGCGGTTAAACATTTTTATATTGTTTAATGTACTTGTGTTATCATCGATGTGAATGCATTCAGGGTGGCGTAACACGTGACCAAAATAATTCGAAGTGGCATTTCCTTGTCTTAACTGTGTTTTTTTTTTGGAATTTATGTTATTAATTTATTTTTGTTCCTTAACGAAATGTGCCCTATCACATGGCGGTTTGTTTTGAATCGGATTTGACACTTTTATTTTGTTTCTGGGTTTTGTTGTTTATGAGAACACTAGTTAAGTTTTTCAACCGTTGGTGTGTTGATCTTTACAAACTACGAACTGAAAACGTGTTTATAGAGTATTCTATTAACAGAGTAGATATATCAAATTATTGCATATGTTACTATAAATAGTAACAAAATCGACGTGGAAGTGCGCCAATATAGCCTCAATGTGGGCAATACATTCCGGTATTGAGCAAGTGTGCCAAAATATCGATATTTGGCCCACTTCCTAGTGTGCCAAAAATCGATATTGAGGCAACTTCCGGTCAGTACGCACCTGCAGTCCAACAACCGCAGACTTTCCGCACGTGAAATTCGTACGTAATTAGCAACAAGAAGCTATAATATTCAATTTTACGACGTGTGTTTTTTTTTTCAAAGTGAAAATAAATAAGATAATCAACAATTTATCAAGACTTACGTTTTATAACAAGCGTTCATAAGATTCCGACGTTTCGACGTTGAATAAACAAAACAATACATGTGACGTAACGTCAACGTGCAAAATAGCGCGGTACATCGAGAAAATGTATTTTTGTTGTAGAAAAGTCATCGTTTCATGAATTGGTCAACATATGCAATAAAAAGGTTATGAAACAGGGCAAGTGTGCCTTAAGTCGATATCGGCACACTTTCACCGGCATTGGCCCTCGGGCTAAAGCCCTCGGGCCAATACCTAAGCAAGTGTGCCGATATCTTCCTTAAGGCACACTTGCCCTGTTTAATAACCTATACATACTATTATCAAAGTATTTAAGTGTAACTTTAGGGCCTCCCTAGATTTGCTGATAAACTTAATTCAAATAAACCAATGACTAATCAGTTTGTGCAAACCATACAATTTGTGGTATAAGCCCTATATTTAAATGAGCCGGTTAAAGAGTACAAATCTATATTTTCACAGTATAATTTTTTATCGATTACCACCAGATTTAATTGTTAAGCATAAATTATATATCTTATATTATTTACCGCCGACCTGAAGGCCGGTGGTATATTGGTGTCGTCAGAATCTGATGACCATGGTAGGAGCAGATCTTGATTTCTTTTACTTGCTTCCTCCTTTTTTATTTACAAATGTTGACAGTGCTAAATTGTATTAATTTTTAGTTTTATAGTACTTCAATAACAATTTCTTCTTTTTGGGGGGCATTTTAAAGAAAATTTTATCCTTAATTTATGTTTTAAGACATTGTAAAATATCTGCTTCCCTAAATTGAGGTTCAGGCTAAAAAACCACACACCGTACGTATTTCATGCACGTCTCCGTGAACAGATTTGTTACAGACTCGCGTTTATCGTATACGAAGCGCTAAATTCATGATGAAAAAGTTAGTTATTATTAATTTTGTACTGTCTGTAAGTTTGATACTGTCTCTGCATGCTGATTTTTTAGCTGTTACTGTATAATAACAGATCAACTCACTTTCTCATTGAGGCCACCATTAAGTCAAAATATGTTCCAAAAAACGGCAGGACAAGAAGTACTAGATTACTGAATTGTTAAATCTGGTGTGATTTGTATACATTTTATTTATTCTGTAAAGCATTTATATATCATGTTTAAAAGGAGTTTCTCCATGAAATTACTAATTATCTTCTCTTCTAAACCCTGCAGCGTGTTCAGTAACGACTGTTAGCGAACGTAATGGATACAGGACAACTCAACCCGTAGACAACTCAACCTGTGCATAACTCAACTCAAAGTTGGGACAACTCAACCCGTTAGTAGGGGATTGCAACTCGGGTTGAGTTGTCTTTGGGTTGAGTTGTTCCTTATATATCTTTGTTTTCTCTTTTGTGTACACATAATGTTATCACTATATCTTTGTTTTCTCTTTTGTGTACACATAATGTTATCACTATATCTTTGTTTTCTCTTTTGTGTACACATAATGTTATCACTATCCGGCGGTATTTAATGCTTTGCATTGATCTTTTCTTGTACCATGTGTCTTTGTTCCAAGTGTATTACAGCTTTTTGGCATCATTATGTTTTGATCAAAAGTTGAACGTCCAGCAATTAAGTCATTAGCTGTAGTATTCCATATTGTATAAGGCACGTTTATGTAGTATTTTTGTAATAATTTCACAAAATAAATAGAAATAAAAATATGTGAAACTGGAAACTAATGCCACATATTATCAGCTTGGTAAACAAAATATGACAAAAACGTAATGTATAATAATTAAAATATGAAAACACTGTTATGTTACCTTCTCCACATTAAAATCAGATAACAGCCAGTGTAGCAGCAGCTGTTTAGACAGCAAAGTTTTAAACAAAGCAAGCAGTCAGTTTAAATTTTATTCTAAGTAGTAATGATAATACACAAAGCTCCATTCTGATATTTTAAAACGTTAATATTCATTCTAAGCTAAATGTTTTTAAATGTTGTACAAAATTATCAATCAGTTCGTAATCATGATCTATCATAGTCTACCTTAGCTTCCTGGGACCAGTATGGACAAACCACGTGACTAAACAGTACATTAGAACAGAAGTCAGAAATCGTCCTATATGGATTATTACTATCACGGTTTAGATCCCGGGACTTTTTCTATACTGGAAGATCGATTATCGCTACCAATTCATCACTGTTAAGTTTAACTTCCCGATATCTCATTAAATTTTGATTGTGTTTTTTTTCAACATAAACTTTAACCAAAACAGGATTTTCGTGTTGTGGGTCATTTGTTTTATTTAAAAAATATGCGTAAGAATGCATATTTGAATATAATTTTTCGTCCAAAGCAAACTAAAATTTGCGAGGTCCACGACAAGTGTTCTTGGTCACATTTGTTGTTATAATAGAGTTGCTGTCATGTCCAAATATAGCAGAACCCTCTAAGACTTCTGAACCTGGATAATCCAATGCAAATACCCTCTTGTCAGCAATTGCTTGCTTTATAGCTTCTTGGAAAATAGGTGCTACTGAAAGCTCTCCCACCATTAAGATTGTTGAGATATCTTTAGCATTGGTTTCATGAAGAACTCTCATTATATGCTTGATAATTGAATCGCAAGTATCGCTGAAAAGTGAGCGTATTATCTTATAATCAATTCTAATCTTATCTGCCCTGACAGAAATGTTTTTAGCGAATTTTGAATTTTTTGCAATAGTATCTGATAAAGTCAAATGTGTTGAATTCATGCACAATTCTTGAAGTATAGACGGGAATCTAACGACTAATTTCCTTTCTGGATTCAATGTCCCTATTCTAGAATCAAATTCTGTAATCATATCTGCATATTCAACTTCATCCTTCTCTCTTAATTCTTTCAGTACTTCTGCTCCAACTAAACTTTTCATAAATTCAATATATGCCTGAATGACAGTAGCTTTACCCCAAGGACAACCACTGGTCTTGTGAAGTTCCCGAAGATTTCCGTTGACTAAAACTTCAAGTACACTGACGTTAGAGAATTCCTCTGAAATATAATTTTAATGGCTGAAAAAACTGTAAACAGGATGGTCATAGTGGCCATATTCCACTATTTCTCACTACTCTGAGGCACTGAAAATACTTTTTGTTTCTTTCTAAAAATTATGTTAGAAACTATTTACTCGTAAAATTGGGTATGTTTACTAATATATATCATATAATAATAATATTTCTTTTACTATAAATTCAAAATATATATTCTCTAATATATTAAACAGATGGACGTTAAAAGAATATTAGTTAATGAATAGGAAACGCCAAAACGTTGGTTTCGACTAGTTGTTTGGTTTTATGTTAAGCGTTATAAATAGCATTTGATATTTTACCTCCGGCAATTAGAATAAAGTATTTCAATCCTAGCTGCAAAATTGATTTCTTGGAGTCAGTTGTATATGTGAGAGACATGTATTTATATGTTACATATCTATACAAGGTTGATACAGCTTCTGTTTCCAAACACAGTGCGAGGTATTCATCATGTATACCACTCTAGATATAAACAGTAAAATGTAACCTATAAGTCATAACACAATTATATCGGTAACATCTGAGTAACCGGGTGCATTTTTGAAACATTATAGAGCTTACATATCTATAATAGTAAAGCTTGGGATTGCTTTTATAAAAGTAATAAAATTTTGAAACTTACATGTACTTAAAAGCGAATTATCGTACCCGCCCAATAAGCTTAGACGGTAGCGCATGTGTCTACGAATCCAGGAATCGTGACTTTGATTCCCAGAAGGGACGTTTTAATTACATGTGTTGAATTGGTCATGAATAAATTTCTTAAGCGATTCTTACTCCCACTTTTTAGTCAAAATAAACCCAAAAGCTACTGACGATGGTGGTTCAGTAATGGTTTAAGAAAGCATGTGTCACACAAATCTAAGAAAGTGGTATATGGAGAATTCAGTGAGTATAGGACGACTGACAGTCGTGATATGACCTAACAATTGTTTGAATGCGGTGAAAAGCATAGTGAATTTTATTGGATGACTATAATTTGCTATTTACACAGATATTTTCGACCCATAATTTATTAATTTATACTTAAACAACATTTACTTTGTCTGTTGTCAATTATTCGAGCTTGATATTGCATTCTTGAACGTACGTGTAAATTAAGTGATAAGTTACTTTTTACTAATGCGAAAAGACAAAATGAGTAATTGGAGCTTGCTGTATTGTTGCGTGATTGAGACATCATTGTAACATCTCATTTATACAAAAGCTATTAAGGCTTTAGTCGCATTCTCAATACTTTTTAAGATGTTCACTATCTATTAATGACTTACTTGTATAACTGCCTCTCTGAATAATTGTTTGGCTGCACCGTCCCATATATCAGGTACAGGGAAAACCCATTTTATGCGTTCTATAGTTAACCAACTGATAGAACCTTTAAACCACTTCATAATTTCGTCTTTTAGATATTTTATAGCAGATGTATATACTTTGATGGCTTGTAAAGGTTTATTAGTTTCATCAAATATCGTAGATGATCTGTCCACATCCTACACAGGTATACATATAAAACAGACAATAACAAGTGACTGTCACTGCAGAGAAAAGTATTTTATTTTAATGTTTTTATGTTAATTTCACTCTTCAAAGCTTCAAATGCACTATTAATGATTACTTATCATTTGGCAAACTATTAATAGAACCTTAATAATATCATTCGACAGTAATTTAAGTATAATACATGAAGTTCAACACTCTAGCATTTGTAATGTAAGTAAATTTCAGTTGGTTTATTCAAATGTTAGACACCTCTATACCATGTACAAATGTGGGAAAAAATTAATAATAATATCATCGAGAAGTGTTTGACCGGTACATTTTTTCATTGTTATTATGGTTCCTATATATCTTGATATTATTTTTTTTATTTCAAATATTTATGCATACCTTTGTGTCGTACAACATTTTCGTTGGCTGTTTAAAGAAGTACCACGTGTTATGTTCGTTGCCAGCAGTCAGTTCCTCATATTTCTCTTCGGCGTCGAAACCAAATGAATGAAATGTTTGATCAGGTCGAAATAGAATACAGGAGGATGATTTACATCTAAATATCCCGTCAGACGAAGACCTACTTGGACGAATAATTCTAAATTGGCTCGATTCAAAATCAGACCTCGAATAAACACAATAAGAATAATGATTGATTCCAAATTTAATAGCGACAGCAAAAAAATGAAACCGCTCCATTTTTACGTCCCTTCCGTTCCCTGTAAGATAATGAAATGCATTATCATTAATTTAAAACGAATAACAGATAATCTGATTTTGATGCAAAATCTGAGCATCAAATGGCGCCATGAAGTACATAACGATAATAATTAGTTCATGGATTCTTCATATATTTGTACTAAGTTAGGCAGATAGATTCTTAAAAAGTTAGATAATTAACCAATGATCTATCTCGCCACATTAAACCACTAGCATGTACATATCGCATTTTTCAATTGCATCATGTTTAAAGGTAGCTTCACACTTTACCAAATAGTTTTCGACTTTCCTTTGATCTTGGTCAAATTAAGTACACATGCCAATTAAACTTCCGTATTTTCGGTTTTGGTGCTCAAAATGTTTAAAACGTTGCCTTGGTTACAATGGTTTTAGTTGCATTTAAAGTTGTATGTTGAGCTCTGTCTAATAGTGGTATTCGTTCCTAACAATACGAGCATACTCAGTGTAGTTATAATCTTTATATCATACAATCATGGAGCTTGGTCATGAATAAATTTCTACGGTCATTCTCCCTCCTACCATTGATTCTAAATCATCTAGAACAGTCGTCAGTAACTGACAGAAGTATGTGCCTAGTAGTCGGTTTAATTAAAAAAGAATTGCCTTTCCAGGAATGGTGAGTAGGCTTACTGATCGCCCTGATATGACATATACAGTTGGTTGCTACGGCGTTAAATTTAATCAATACAGATTTTAACGGAAAACCTGAAATCATGCTGTTATCGAGATGTAATTTTAAAGTAATACTTATTACTTTTACAAGACAATGCTTATTCTTTCGCTAGGCCTCTAAATCTCGAGAGACATTTTTTATGATAAAAATGGCGTTGAATTATTGCAAATGTCTTCATTATACTCTGATCTGACCCAAAAACAGTATATCCAAGACAAGCTAGGAAGACGTGTTCATCGACGTCAAATTTCAACCAAACACGTCAAAACCAATTGAAAAAAGGAACGCAATGACGGGAGGCTTGGTGTAGTTCCATGGCTGCTGAGAGACATGTAATTCTCTCCATGTGAAACATTGTGATTGATAATTGACAGCTTATGAGGGTCTGCAGTGCTGTTAAATATGTATTTATTATCTGACGTATCTGGGTTGTCAATGATGTGAATGCATTACTGCTGTGTTCTTTATCACCAAATAAAACCACATGGAACTTGATAAGGAGTGATAATATTGTTAGTTTATTCAATTTTTACACTTTCAAAAAGCCCATTTGATTATGGTAAAGCTTTGATTTCAGTGTTGCGTTAGATTTGGCTTCAGTTTATTACAATTAGTACAGGACCTCTAAATTGACACTTAAATACCCTTTTTAAATGATGTGTTATTTATGTGCGTATCTGATGGCAGAAATAGGCAACCGTAATATTTATATCAAAATATTGAGAGATGAATTGAATTGAATAAACGCTTTGGCAGCTAAAAGCCCCTATCATTTACTACTGACAGAAGAATCACACCTAAGCATATTTTGGAAGAGAATGAAATAAACATCGATTATTGCTAATGTCATCATATTTAGGTAAAATTCGTCTTACTTATGGACGCTGGATTGTCCTTAGTTCTAGCTTTTAACCCGAGAACTTTCATTTCTTATACAGAGATAGGCAAACAATGACAGAAGAAAATACTTGATGACCCAACATCCACCAAGTTATTTTAAAAGTTTCGCTCGAGAATTAATACGAGTGTGGATTCGTAGTTAGACACGCTATCGAGCTATCGACTAAGCGGTCGGGTAATGGTTACTTAATAAGCATATCCAACCCAAAGTGTTTGGCAAAAAAAGACAGTAAGTGCTACGTACATATCTAAATATATTGGCACGCATGGAAAAACAGTTTATATGTGGACGAGCCTTCTAAACGCTTTAAACTGTCTACCAGCCTAAATATATAAAAGGCCGCTCCAAACCTGCACGTCCTCTTACAAGTAATATGATCACTACTTAAAATGTTATTAAAGTTATTTAATCAAAAGTAAATCATTCTAATAATTTCGAAAACACCTACCTGGTTGTTTCCTTGACCAAGAAGTGTTATCCTATTTGTTCTGTATAAGGAGACAAGGATGCAGGATTTACGGTTATATTTAAAAACGAGCTTACATAAATTAGTATAAAATAGACAAGTGTGTCTTAAAAATAATCTGTATATCATAACATGTACTAGGTCATTAGATAATATAGTAATACATGTATTGTTCATGTTAACATTTAAGGTCATAATGACTAGCTAGTTATATCAACAGTTTATTTGTTTGGGTTTTATGGCGCATCAACACAGGAAGGTAATATCGCGCGTTATATCAACATGGGAAGTGGTTACTTCGTTCAGTTTTGAACGTACGCTCACAACCGAACAACAATGCTGTGATTTACGATATATTCATCCGCCGAATGTCAGCTTACGGAATCCACCGAGTTTTTCCGATTGTGTTTGTGATTATTGTACTTACTTCCCTTTGTTGTAATACGATAAATCCTTCTAGTTTTCTACTGTGCAAATATAGCTTGGAAAATAAGAGTGTAAGGACTGCGGAAAATATATTATACAGCGTTTGAAAGAGTTTTTTGGTATTTCTACTAACAGGGGAGATTGAAGGAGCCTTCCTTTATAATCAGTGTCGGATTTCGATGGATTTCACCCCAATGATCGATAATATTAATGGCTTACAAATAATCATTATTAATACAAAATACCTATCATCAGAATTAATTATCGCAGCATTCAACTTGAGATGAGCTTTTTTATGTTTTATTAAGAATTGGTTAAGGTTAACATTTACCTCGGTTGGTTTGTTTTGTCACTTATGGTAAATAGATCAGTCGTGTTTGATCGTTCGAGATGAAAATATAAGTGTACTTTCAAAATGTACCACAATATCTCGAAATAATATGCACCCAATTGCAATCAAGCACATTTGGGTCCAATAAAGACCATTTCTGAGCATGTTATTGACCATGTATGAAGGCGAACTCATATGGGCTGGCCCAAAATGATATCGAATGGGACCCATACAAAATGCTGTATACGATAAATTTAATGAGTTGTTCATGGATGAAGTTAAGGCGATTATTCAATTTTTTACTATGGCATTAAGAAAAGAGTTTTCTCTGAACACTTTATTTTGAACTTTATCTATTACCAACAGCCAAATTGGAGCTCACGCCCATAACCAGCTTCAATATTATACATACCAGAATATATACTTCAAGCAGAGTATTTGATTATTCACACATACGTTATTGTTGCGCACTAAAGATTTTCTGCCATATGATTTGCATTATGAATGATACCTCATGTGCTTATTGGGATACAGGGCTTATCTGGTTGTTATGGGTAGGACAGTACAATATAAAGGCTTCATCTGTTGGTGTTCTGTCGTAAAATTGACCTGAGCTTGATAAGATAAAAGACTTTTCACTTTATTTGACCCTAAGTAGTGTATGTTTCTGATGGTGTGACAGCTTGTGATTATATCAATTAAGAATAATATTAATCAAATGTGCAGAATTATAACAGTTTTGAAGTTCAGGGAAGAAAATCGTGAACTGAAGTGGATGTCAAGGCCAGTGATTGAAGACGAACCTATTCAGCTGCCACAGGACATGATATTCCGTGAAAAAGTGGAAAATAATGAAAACCTACTAAATGTTATCATTAGATATGTGTGTTTGTTTTGTATTTTAACATCTTAAAGGCTTTTAACAATTGAGATTTTATTTGGAAATGCCAAAAAGATACCATTTATGTGGATAACTAGAAAATTATTCGTTTATAATCAGAAATTATAAGTTCAATGCTGCCCATGCTATTCCAAAAGACTTTATATTGTATTCAAGGGATGTCCATTCAGAACTCAAAATAAGACATGCCTACCCATATAGAACCGATATGGAGCCCAAATAATATGTATACGGGCTGCCCATATGGGTCCTATAAAAACCAGATTGCACTCCCTTTATGGGTCCCTTATTTGGATTGATGGACCTTAAAATTGAATGTATTAAAAGTACAAAAAACATGTTATCTTTACATAATTAATTTCTACATTAAATTTATGAAGGATCAAACAAAAATGACGAATATCAAGCTTTAATGTCATTATTTTTGTATTCTCAATCTGGTTAAATATGATACAAATCCTATTTCCACAGCATATATATCAAATAACATCACATTTCATCGTAAAGCAGGTACAAATGTATAATACAGCTATCAGCTATCATCGTGTTTTGATCAACAGTTGAATGTCCAACAAACAAGTTTTGCTGTAGAAGTCCATCTAACAATTCATTCCACATGTTGGTATTTTCGTCATGATTTCACGAAAGAGAAAGACATATTATGAGAGTCTGGAAACTAATGCCAATGAACATAGAATCAACTTGTTAAACAAAAAATGACATAGATTATAAGAAATAAAATATGACTTCCTGATTATGTTACCTTTTTCACATTGAGATTAGATGTTGCCGTAGCTGTTTCGATAATATAATTTGAAACAAAGCCAAAAGTCTGTTTCAATGTACATGTATATTTAAACAGAAGTGATAATACACGAAACTTCATTCCGAGATAAGGAAAGCGTAAATTTTCAGTTAGAACTGTCTCCTATAAAATTTTCAATCAGTTCGTAATTTCGATCAATTATTGTCTACCTTTGGTTCCAAAGTAGATATACTACGTGACTAATGAGTAATGATACATTAAGACAGAAGTCAATCATCGTCCCTGTATGGATAATACCATCAAACTAAGGATCCCGGGACATTATCTAATAACTATACTGAGAGATCGATTGTCGCAACCAACTCGCTACTGACTAGTCTGAGCCCCCTAATGCTTTGTACCATGGACTATAAGAAACATCTTAAATGTTGTGTTGTGGTCATTGCTTTAACAAACAAGAACCATCATAATAATGCATATTTGAGGACAATATTTCGTCCAAAGCAAACTAAACCTTGCGAGGTCCACGACAAGTGTTCTTGGTCACATTTGTTGTTATAATAGAGTTGTTGTCATGTCCAAATATAACAGAACCCCCCAAGACATCTAAACCTGGATCATAAGATGCAAAGACCCTCTTGTCAGAAAATGCTTGTTTTACAGCATCTTGGAAAATAGGTGATTCTGAAAGCTCTCCCACCATTAAGATCGTCGAGATATCTTTAGCATTGGTTTCATTAAGAACTCTTTTTATATGCTTGATAATTGAATCACAAGTATCGCTGAAAAATGCTTTAACAATCTCAGGATCAATGCGTAGAATGTGTCCTCCGATAGAAACCATTTCAGAAAACCTTGACCCTTTTACAACAGTATCCAACGTATTATGTTGTTGTTCTTTGTACAATTCATTTATACCATACGGTATTGAGAGATTACACGTTGCATTATATTTCCATTTCCTCGATCTATTTTTTACCTCAAATCTAGTTATCATATCTGCATATTTAACTTTATTCTTCTCTCTGAATTCTTTAAGTACTTCTGCTCCAACTAAACTCTTCATAAATTCAATGAACGCCTGATTCACAGTAGCATTACCCCAATGACAACCACTGGTCTTGTGAAGTTCCCTTAGATTTCCGCTGTATAAAACTTCAAGTACAGTGACGTACGAGAATTCCTCTGAAACATAGTATTAAAGACACAGTTATAAACAAGGGGGTCATGGTGACCATATTCACCTTTAATAGCGCTGAAAATCATTATTCATAAGAAATTTTGTGATTATCAGAGACAAGTCCTACTTTGACCTCAGAGTTATAACTAATAATATATATATATTGAACAAAGGCCTCAGAGAACCACTATCTAGGGATTCTGTACCTATACGTCAAGTATAGGTATAAGTAATAATACAAAACATGTATATTATTTTTATTCTGGAAGTACCAAGCAATTTATATAGAATAGCTGGTTTGAAGTTGATATCATAAAGAGCTTCTCTGGACGGAGCATTATACGCCCGTGTGCTGTCCATCCTGAGTGCTGTCCAGTATGAAGTCCGAGTGACCTTGACCTTTATCCCCAGGGCCTCAGAAACAATAAGGAACATTCCTGACCCATGAGGTATCCTCACATAAAATATGGTGAACCGAAGTGAAGCTTTTACTAAGTAATCCTCCAAAATTATTTTCATATGAAGTCCACGTGACCTTTACCTTTGACCCAGTGGCCACAGTCGCCATAGAGCACATCCTTTACACAAGGGCTATACACATGTAAAATTTGGTGAACCGAAGTACAGCAGTTGTTGAGTAATCATCCGCACTCAGTATTCCCATATGAAGTCCCAGTGACCTTGTCTTTTGACCCCAGAGCCTCAGAAACAATCGGACTCTCGGGGCCTTGAACTAAAAGGGCACATCCTTGACCCAAGGGCTATCTACACATAAATGTGGCGAACTGCAATAAAGCCATTGTTGATTTATTGTCCGGACAAAGTTATTTCATATAGAGCCCGTTGACCTTGACCTTTAATGCATGGGCCTCAAAACCAATAGGAAACATCCTTGACACAAACGCTACTCTCACATAGAATTTAGTGAATCTTGGTACAGCTGTTGTTTAGTTATCGTCGGGACAATGTTTTCCCATATGAAGTCTCAGTGACTTTAGTCTTTGACCCTGGGACCTCAGAACCAATGGATCACATCATTGACACAAGGGCAAATCTCAGTTTTAATTTGATAAACCTAATAGGTACAACTGTTGCTGAGTTATCGACCGGACAAGGTTTCTCATATGAAGCCCCAGTGACCTTAACATTTGACCCCTGGTCATCAGAACCAATAAGGCACATCATTGATCCATGGGCTACCCTCATAAAAAATTGGTGAACCTAAGTGAAGCCGTTTTTGAGTAATTGCCCGGATCAAGGTTTTTTCATGTGATATCCCTGTGGCGTTGACCTTTGACGCTGGGTCCTCAGAACCAATAGGTCACATTCTGACGCAAGGGAAACTCTCACATAAAATTTGGTGAACTTAGATGAAGCCGCAGATGAGTTATCGTCCGGACAAGGTTTTCATATTTTAAGTTCCAGTGACCTTTACCTTTGATTCTGGTATCTCGAAATCAATAGGCACATCTCTTACCCAATGGCTATTTTCACATAAAATCTGGTGAACATAGGTACATCCTTTGTTATCATCCGGACAAACAATTGTCCACGGACGGACAGACAGACGGACAACATCATAACATAAGTCGAGCCATTTTTCAAACGGTCGTGTAAAAACTTTAATTTAGGATTGATATTTTACCTCCAGTACTTAAAATAAGATATTTTGATCCCGGCTGCAAAATATATTTCTTCATGTCTGATGTACATGTGACAGACATGTCGTTATTTGTAAGATATCTAAACAAAGTTGATACAGCTTCTGTTTCCAAACACAGTGCGAGTTGTTCATCAGGTATACCACTCTAGATTAACAGTAAAATGTAATCCTAAGGTCATGATACAATTATATCATATCGGTAACACAACAGAGTTCATTTTTGCAAAAAAAGTTAAGTGTTCTTTTAAATATAGAGCTTAAATATCCTTACTATTTAAATACGGGATGCATTATTAATTAGTGATGACATGATTACTTAGAAACGTAAATGTACTCGGAAGTTAAGTATCTTGTCCACACAATAAGCTTAGTCGATGGCTTATGTGAGGACGAATCGAGGGATCGTAGCTTTTATTCCAAGAAGGGACGTACTAATTACATTGTGTTGAATTGGTCATGCATTAATGTCTTCAGCGATTGTCTCTCCAGTTTTTGTCAAGTGAAAAACTTGTCAATCTCTGACGAGGATATGTTTCAGTAATGGTTTAAAATACGTTCAGAAATCTAGGCAAGTGGATCAAGAACATTAAGTAATTAGTACGATTTACCGCCGCGTTATAAATAATTGTTGAAATGCGATTTAAAGCATGGTGAACTTCATTGCATAACAAATGCAAAATTTTGAAAAATTATTACAATCTTTATTAGTGTGAATAGCCAAAATGTGATAATGAGGGCTAGCTACAAATGTAGCATGCACTGCTGCATAATTTAGCTATTATACGTATTGTATATTGTTACAACTCTTTTGTACGACACTAAATCGTAAATTATTGTATAATCTCCAAAAGCTATCAAGTTTTTCGCATTCTCGATATTTGTATTTTTGTCGCTATTAATCAATGACTTACTTGTATAACTGCCTCTCTGAATAATTGTTTGGCTGCACCATCCCATATATCAGGTACAGGGAAAACCCATTTTATGTCTTCTTTAATTAACATACGCAAACCATTGTTCAAAGTATCCATGGCTATTTGTCTTTAAATGACACAATCGCGTACATTTTACAGCAATTGACTTACTTGTATAACTGCCTCTCGGAATAATTGTTTGGCTGCACCATCCCATATGTCAGAAACTGGGAAAACCCATTTTATTTCTTCTATAGTAAATGTTTTGGAACAATCTTTGAACTTCTTAATGACTTTGTCTTTTAGATAGTTTATAGCAGATGTAAATACTTTTATCGCTAGTAAAGGTTTATTAGTTTCATCAAATATCGTAGCTGTTCTGTTCACATCCTAAGTAAATACATACATGTATATTGCAGGTTCGAATGAATAACTGTCAATGTAAAGAAATGCAAATTAATTAAATGTTTTATGTTAAGCTCGTACAAAGTTTCATTGAACTATGTATACATGGACTTACTTGTAATTTGGTAAACTATTAAAATGACGTTTGCAAATACAATCTAAAAATACTATCATTCGACAGTAATTTTAGTATAATACATAAAGTTCTACACTCGTTGCATTTAATGAATAGTTTCAGATGGTTAATTCGAATTTAAACAGCTATTTTATATCAGTATTATACGCCCGCTGTGAAACTTCGAACGTGTTATGGTATGGTCTCTGTCCGTCCGGCCGTCCGTCAGGCCATCCGTTAGCCACATCATGTCCGCCCAATATCTTGAAAGTTTCTGAGTGACAGTCATGGTACTTGGTAGGAAGATTGGTCATACTCAGGAGAAGACCCCTATACATTTGAGGTCACTAGGTCAAGGTCACAGTAGCATTTAATGCAAAAACCATGTCCGCTCAATATCTTGAAAAGTTTCTGAGTGACGGTCATGGTACTTGGTAGGAAGATTGGTCATACTCAGTAGATGGCCCCTATACAGTTTGAGGTCACTAGGTCAAAGACCAAGGTCACAGTAGCATTTAATGCAAAAACCATGACCGCTCAATATCTTGAAAAGTTTCTGAGTGACAGTCATGGTACTGGGTAGGAAGTTCAGTCATACTCAGTAGATGACCCCTATAAATTTTAAGAGCACAAGGTCATTTATGTGTAGAAAGCCCTTAGGTTTGCCCTATCGACTATGAGACCCCAAGTTTAAAGGTCAAGGTCATTGGGACGTAAAATATGAAAACTTAGTCCGTACGATAACTCAACAAAAACTGTACCTAGGTTCACCAAATTTTATCTGTGGATAGCCCTTTGGCCAAGGATGTGCTCTTTTGATTTTGAGGTCCCAAGGTCAAAGGTGGCTGGGACTATTAATATGAATTTTTTCTCGACGATAACTTAACAACGTCTGTACTTACGTTTGCCAAATTTTTAATGTGTAGATAGCCCTTTGGTAGAGGATGGGCCCTAATGATTAACCCTAGGGTTAAAAACGTCAAGGTCACTGGGACATAAGATTTGAAAACTTTGCCCGGGCAATATCTCAACAACCACTTTACCTAGGTTCACCTAATGTTTGTGCGGATAGCCTTTGTGTAAAGTGTCCCTCTGGTTCGGGAGCTCGGGATCAAAGGTCAAGGTCGCTAGGGTTCATATTAGAATTTTTTCCCAGACAATAACTCGACAACAGATTCAATTGGGTTCATCCAATTTTATGCGTGAATAGCCTTTGTGTAAAAGGTGTGCCCTCTTAGTTCTGATGTTCCGGGGTCAAATGTCATTGTGGCATAGACTTTGTATGGAAAAACATTGTCTAGACGATAACAACTGATTCACTTAGGTTTACCAAACTTTAAATGTGTAAAGCCCTTGCACGTCAAGGCTGTGCCCCATTGAATATGTGGCCTAGGGGCCAAAGGTTAAGGTCACTGGGACACAAAATAGAAACATTTTATTGGTCGATAACTCACAGCCTCACATAGGTTCACCAAATTTTATGTGTGAATAGCTCTTAGGTCAGGGATGTGCCCTATTGGTTCTGAGACCCTGGTGTCAAAGTCAAGGTCATTGGAAGTTCATGTTAGAAACTTTATGTCGGTGATAAATTGCCAACGGCTGTACCTGGGTTCATGAAATCTTCGCTTTGGATAGCCCTCCAGTCAAGCATGTGACCTATTTATTTGAAGTTCCCAGGGTCTTAGGTCAAGGTCACCAATACTTCGGGTGTATAATGCCGGAGCTCTTGTTATAAATTGTTGGTCGACGCATATTATCATTGTAATTGTAATTCCTATATATCTTGATACCAAACATTTCAAATTTATGCATACCTTACAGTCGTACAACATTTTCGTTGGATGTTTAAAGAAGTACCACTTGTTATGTTCGTTGTCAGCAGTCAGTTCCTCATATTTATCTTCGGCCTCGTAACCAAATGAATGAAACGTTTGATCGGGTCGAAATAGAATACATGAGGATGATTTATGTCTGCCTCCTTTTCCCCAATCGAGCACATTGCATTCTATTGGATTTTTATCGTAGTTGGATGTAAAAGAAAAACCACATACAAAGTGTTTTACTCCAAATGCAATTGAGACAGCACACAGATAAGGCATTTTCCTTTTAACTTCCATTTCCATTCTCTGTTAAATAAAGAAATGTACGTTCACTAATTAAAATCGAATAACAGACAATCTGATTTTGATTTGTGCAAAAAAATTGCAGAAAACAATTTATTCAAAGCATTAAATGGTACGATAAAGTAAATGACGAGATCAATTATCCATAAATCATACACAACTAAGTACGGATAGATAGATTCAAACTGAACCAATGTTCTATCTCGCCACATTGAATCACTTGCTCGTGAATATCACATTTTTTCAATGGCACCATATTTTCAAATACACAATTATTTTACACGTTCAATAATTCGATATATTTGCTCACTTTCGAATGATTATTATTAGTAGTTTGCATTTGAAGTTGTTCGTTCCGAACAGTACGAGCATATACATGTATGTAATTATTATATCATAAAATAGCAGTCAATTCTAGCTAATTACGGTTAGTAAACGCTAAAATGTATCATTATGAATTTGAATCGGACAATACATTTGCATGACCAACTATAGAGACAATAATGGCAACATATTTATGTCCTAAGCGGCCCGTAGGACCGACGCATATTATCATTATAATTTTTAATCACTTGTAAATTAGATTATATTTCACTTTGTATATATACGACAATGCATGTGCTTGTTATAACTTATATTATCTAGCACAAACAAATTTAAAAGAAGCATTTATCGAATGTGTCGAAAGCACAATTAGATAATTCATGGATAACTACTGCTGTACATAAATAGTTTGAATTTAGCTTATTTATTTTTCTCTTTGGATTGAGGAATGTTGTTTTCATATTTAAATGGAAATAATTTGTTTTATGATCATAATGACTATCGCTACGGTTATTCATCACAGAATATTTCCAGATCTCTAGAACCAAGCTGTTAACTTATTACTAAGCTCGCAGCCTACCGTCACCAGTGACAACTACCCTATATGATATTAAGGTAGGAGAAAGAATGGCGATAGAAAATATTTATGACAACAACGGTATGCAAGTCTCGTATTGTAATCGAACGCAAGATCTCAGTATTCGTAATCTGACAAACTAATGTCTGGGCTTGTGGGTTAAACTTACTATATAAAGATATTTAACGATATACACGACAGTGCATGTTACATACTTTAAGCAGCTCTAAATCAATATTATATAAATTGAATGCAGACATAAACACATTCCTACTATTGTTAAGTCATTAAAATATTACATGCTTTAGATATACACAGTAAACATTTCAAACCCTTTTGTCAAGTTTAAGTTTGACTAAGTGCCAATTTCTTAAAAAGGGAGACCTCTTAAAAGATCACAATGTGTTACTTTTAATGTTAACATATGGTAAAATATGAAAGAGATTTATTATCAAATTTGGACAAAGAGTGTCTATCATAATACTCCATCTTAAACATACAGTGATCAATGGCAACCAAATTGACCATTCGTCAGCGACCTTTTTTACTTGAAAAACAATATATTTACCCTCAAATATAACCATGTTCTTGTTTGTGGGACAAAATGTTACTGTAAACCTTTGTTAAATATGCTAATACCCGTAGTTTAAATCATGGAAAGGTCCATTCTACTTACGGTTTCGATTTACTTTGTAAAACAATAAATTAAGTATATAATATATTTGAATGATTAAGTCATTTGCAGTTTACGGAAGTCTATGAAGATATTTGCAAGCATGACGGACTAGAACGTGCGTGGACCTGTCTTCTGAACCTTTTTTTAAAATGTTTGTTTGTTTTCATTAAAAAATCTGGTCCGAACTTCCACTGCCTCTTAAATATAAAACGAACACGTACTTACAATTGGTCGCTTAATAACCAGTTAGTAATCCTAATCACATCTAACAACATAAACCTCTTTGTTTCCTTGATATGAGTAACAATTATTATAAATGTCCAGAACTGAGAGACCTGGAAGAAAGCTAAAATATATTAATCATAGTTGTGAGAACTTACTACGCAGTAGAGCTTTTAAAATATAATAGTATAAACTAGACTAGATTATCAATAGATAATTAAGGCCACAACAAGTTCATGATATGTTCTACGGATTTTTCTAGAAAAAAATGGGGCGAGCGAGCGAAGAAAAAAAATCTTAATTCAGTTGCTTTTTATAGCGGTATGACCAAATTTTTATGAGCGAGCGTGAAAATGAAAATATTTTTTTGTAAAAACCGTCAAAATTAAGGTGTGAGCGAATCCATAGAACATATGATCAATTTGTTGTGGCCTAAGTAATGCATATATATTTCAATGTAAACATTTTAAGCAGACCAATTTGGCATTCAACATAAATACTTCATAAATGCGTTGTAATTTTATACGACGATATGTCAATAAAATATGCTTAAAATATCTAAACAATTAGGTTGGTATAAATAAATGACTTCTAAATATTTGTGTGCAAAATAAACTGGCTATGTCCATGTACGAAATGTTTACATGAACTACAATTTGACCATTTAAAACAGCTGAATCCTTGATAAAAGCAAACTTCATTTTTTGTAAACGTCATATATAATCTAAAATATTTTTATTATGTTTGTTTTCTTGAATTGGTTGTTACATCACTACGTACTAGGTGTTGTTGGACAATCAATTCGTATAACCAATGTCAGAAACAAAATTAGCAACACCTTTATCCACTACAGTATCCTACCTACTTATTTTGGCCCTTTTCTAAATTTGATGATGTTTATTGTCCAATTCATAAGTAAATACACGAGATCTGCAGCGTGTTCAGTTACCTTGAACGTTCCAAAACGTTCTGTAACAGAAGTGTCCGAACAACTCAACCCATAGACAACTAAACCCGAGACAACTCAATCTCCTACTAACGGATTGAGTTGTCCCAACTTTAAGTTAAGTATTGCACGGGTTGAGTTGTCTTCGGGTTGAGTTCTCCCGTATTCGTAACGTTAGCTAACAGTAGTAACTGAACACGGGACAGAAGTGTCGTCAGTCATGATTATGTCCCACGATTCATTTTTGCGACGAGGGGGATTTCCCACACCAAACATGGAGATTATAGGCTACATTTTACATGTAATAATCAAAATAAGGTTTCAATAAATAAGTGCATTTTACTAGATGCCATTTTTCATACTTACAATCCCTTCTATGTCTCAAGTGAAAAATCTTTTTCAAGACTATAGCATTCGTCATCTGTCATGTTATTATCGGCCAGCTCAGTCGGTATCACGCAAGTCTGTTGGTCGGTGGTTGTAAGTTTGATTCCCGGTTGGGCATATTTTTGTGAAGCTTGATCATAAAATAATTTCTACGGCTATTCTGCCTCCTACTTATGAGGATAGTTGTCATTCACTGCCGGTTTGCGTCTAGTGGAAATAACTTGAAAAAAAAATTAAGGAAGACTATGTGAATATTTAAATGACTGCTATCAGACATTTTATTCTCTCCATGCGAAAATATTGTGCTTATTAATTGGCTGCTAATGAAAGATCAGTGGTGCTATTTAACATTTTTATATTGTTTAATGTACCTGTGTTGTCATCGATGTGAATGCATTCAGGGTGGCGTAACACGTGACCAAAATAATTCGAATTGGCATTTCCTTGTCTTAACCGTGTTTTGTTTTGAATTTATGTTATTAATTTATTTTTGTTCCTTAATGAAATGTGCCCTATCACATGGCGGTTTGTTTTGGATCGGATTTGACACTTTTATTTTGTTTCTGGGTTTTGTTGTTTATGAGGATATTTGTTAAGTTTTTTAACCGTTGGTGTGTTGATTTTTACAAACTACGAACTGAAAACGTGTTTATAGAATATTCTACATGAATTAACAGAGTAGATATATCAGAAGATAATTATCAAAGTATTTTAGTGTTACTAGGGCCTCCCTAGATTAGCTGATAAACTTAATTCAAATAAACCAATGACTAAGCAGTTTTGCAAACCTTACAAATTGTGGTAAAAGCCCTATATTTAATTGAGCCGGTTAAAGAGTACAAATCTATATTTTCACAGTATAGTTTTATCGATTACCACCAGACTGTCTTATTTGAATATGGAATGTATCATTTAATATGGAATTCACTATACTCACTCTACAGTTCATTTTGTTCAACAAAATAGACTGTATGTAGCCTATTTGTATTGTAGTTTTCAAATTTTGTTCATGCCGCGCATGAACAAAATTTCTATTCTAGTTCATTATACTAGTTATTGGTTGATAGAGACTGTATATAGTGGATTTTGTTCATGCGGCGCATGAATTAAATTTGGACTGGATTTTAGTGTTTAATCCTTAGTGAAGATGTCCCAACACATGTGATACATTTAGTCTCATATTTGTAAAGGGGCTACATAAAGTTTCATGTTTATATTGTTTATAAAGGTTAAAGGGGCTACATGAATGCTCATGCTTATAAAGGTTTAAGGGGCTACATGTAGTCTCATGTTTATAAATAGTGAATTCCATATTAAATGATACTACATTCCATATTCTAATAAGATAGTGTTTTAAGCATAAACTATCTATCTTATATTATACTCTGTGTCTTTGTTCCAAGTGTATTACAGCTTTTTGGCATCATTGTGTTTTGGTCAAAAGTTGAACGTCCAGCAATTAAGCCATTAGCGGTAGCATTCCATATTGTATTAGGTACGTTTATGTAGTATTTTTGTAATAATTTCACAAAATAAATAGAAAAATAATTATGAGAATCCGGAAACTAACCACATATTATCAGCTTGGTAAACAAAATATGATCAAAACGTAATGTATAATAATTAAAATATGAAAACACTGCTATGTTACCTTCTCCACATTAAAATCAGATGTCCTTAAGTGTAGCAGCAGCTGTTTAGACAGCAAAGTTTTAAACAAAGCAAGCAGTCAGTTTAAAATTTATTATAAGTAGTAATGATAATACACAAAGCTCCATTCTGATATTTTAAAACGTTAATATTCATTCTAAACTAAATGTTTTTAAATGTTTTACAAAATTTTAATCAGTTCGTAATCATGATCTATCATTGTCTACCTTAGGTTCCTGGGACCTGTATGGACAAACCACGTGACTAAATAGTACAATAGAACAGGAGTCAGAAATCGTCCTATATAGATTAATACTATCACGGTTTAGATCCCGGGACTTTTTCTATACTGGAAGATCGATCATCGCTACCAATTCACCACAGTTATGTATAACTTCCCGATATCTCATTAAATTTTGATTGTGTTTTTATTTCAACATAAACTTTAACCAAAACAGGATTTTCGTGTTGTGGGTCATTGGTTTTACTTAAAACATTTGCATAATAATGAATATTTGAGTATCATATTTTGTCCAAAGCAAACTAAAACTTGCGAGGTCCACGACAAGTGTTCTTGGTCACATTAGTAGTAATAATAGAGTTGCTGTCATGTCCAAATATAATTGAACCCCTTAACACATCAAACTCAGGAATGTTGGATACACATACTCTCTTGTCAGGAAATGCTTGCTTTACAGCTTCTTGAAACAATAGTGATTCTGAAAGGTCTCCCACCATTAAGATCGTCGAGATATCCTTAGCATTGGTTTCATAGAGTACTCTATTGATATGCCTGATAATTGAATCACAAGTATTGCTGAAAAATGATTTAACTATCTCAGGATTAATTATTAACATGTTTCCTTTGCATATATAAACTTTTCCGGAATACCTTGACTCTTTTATAACAGTATCCAACATTTTATGCTCTCGTTCTTTGTAGATTTGCATTAGATCAAACGGTAAGTATTGATTAAACGTTTCATGCATTTTCAATTTTCGTGGATTTTTTATGATATCAAATCTTGAAACCATACCCATGTATCTTGAAACATATTCATCTCTATTCTTTTCTTTGAATTCTTTCAGTACTTCTGCCCCAACTAAACTCATAAACTTCATAAATTCAATAAACGCCTGATTCACAGTGGAGTTACCCCAAGCACAACCACTGGTCTTATGAAGTTCCCGGAGTTTCCCGCTGTATAAAACTTCAAGTACAGTGACATAAGTGAATTCCTCTGAAATATTTTTAAATACTCAGGTATACTAAAATAATTAAAAACTACAGAAGACAATTTGTGATTCCCAAAGACAAGCTGTGCTTCGACCTCAGAGGTATAATTTGAACAAATACCCCAGAGAACCTCTATCTAGAGACTATGTTTCTAGACACGTCAAGATGAAAATGTAATAAACAAAACATGCACATAATTTTTACGTAGGAAACGTCAATGCTTTTATTACGAATAAAGTAGTTTAAAGTATAGTATTATAAATAACAAAACATAAACTATAGTTAAGCTTTGATATTTTACCTCCGGCATTTAAAATAAGGTATTTTGATCCCGTTTGCAAAATCGATTTCTTCGAGTCATCTTTGCTTGGGTCAGACATGTCTTCATTCGTTAGATATCTATACAAAGTTGATACAGCTTCTGTTTCTAAACACAGTGCGAGTTGTTCATCAGGTATACCACTGTAGATAAACATTCATATGAATATGAAATCATTAAGTCAGATACAATTATGTTATATCGGTAACACAACCGAGTAACCAAGTACATTTTTGCAAACAATATAGAGCTCAAAATATTATCGATAATAATGAAACACGGGATTGCAATCACATTCATGATAAAATAATTATTTTACGTAAAACGTAATGTGGAAGTTAAGTATCTTAATTGCCCACCTATAGTAAGCCTAGAGGGTAGCGTATGTGACTGCGAGTCCAGGCTCGTGACTCATGCCAGTAGGGACGTTCTAATTACATGTGTTGAATTGGTCATGAATGGATTTCTTCAGCGATTCTCACTCCCATTTCGTTGTCCATCCATCCGCTGGAAAGCTATTGACGAGGGTATGTTAAAGTAAAGGTTTAATAAAGCACGTGTTCATAAATCTAAGCAAGTTATCCAAAGAACATTTAGTGAGTAGGGCGACTGACCGCCGCGTTATGACTGAATAATTGTTGAAATGCTAAGTAAAGCAAATGCGTGTCACTACATAACATCGGAGAACCATTATTTCTATTTACACTGATATTATCAAGCAATAATTCATAATTCAATACCATTCACTTTGTCTATAGCCAATTATTCCAGCTTAAATTGCATTTTTAAATGACTTACTTGTATGACTGACTCTCTAAATAATTGTTTGGCTGCACCATCCCATGTATCAGGAACAGGGAAACCCATTGTATGTCTTCTATATGTAATCTATATGGCAATTGATGATTTGGCCTCCTCATGACTACGTCTTTTAGATATTTTATAGCAGATGCATATACTTTGATAGCTAGAAAAGGTTTGTTAGTTTCATCAAATATAGTAGATGATCTGTCCACATCCTACACAGGTATACATATAAAACAGGATAGAATAAGTCAGTGTAATGGCAGAGAATAGGTCATAAAATATACTTTTATGCTAAGTTCATGCAAAGTTTCAGATGTACTAAGTAGATTAGTAAATTGTACCTGATTACCTACGAATAAAAACTTTGCGTTAACAATGGGGAAAATAGTATCATTGTAATTTTAGTTTAATGCACGTAGTTCTACGAGATGTGTTCAACTTATATTTAGACAATCTTTTTGCGGAATAACAATCAATTTCCAACATCAAATAACCACATTTTATATGAATATGTTTTCATTGTACAATGAATTGACTATAATCGACTGGCATGATACAAATAAAAAATTGAACTGGCTTAAGGCTGTCATAAAACATTTACTTATTGAAACGACCGTAATTTTGGCGTATTTGAACATAGCAAAATCTAAGGCATGTGGTCACTAAATAGACTAATATGCTTTATCTCATGAGGTATTTTAAAATTATTTCTTTCTGTAGGTGTGTTTGTACCTTTCTATATGTTCGTCCATTTTTCTTGGTGAAAATCTTCGAACAAATTGTATTAAATATGTCCGACAACAACATTGTTTCCATAAGCAATTTGCTTGATAAAGTACATATTGATTAGCTACAACATTTGTCAATGATTCTGCAAATACTTATTCATTTTATACATGTGTATGTTTAGTGTGTGCGATGAGGACACACATTCCCAAGTTTCGTGATGAAAATTTCTTCGCAAGCGTTGAATAAGGCATTTATGGTATGGGGATACAAGTTAACTATATAATATAATTCGCATACAATATACGATATAGTCAAGAAAAAAAGATATTTTCGGGTGGTCATCTAAAATGCTCAAAACGTTGATGAAATAAAATGAGAAATTTTTGTTTAACTGTATCCCAATACATTTCAAAAGCAAATTGTATGTGCCACGAACTTGCCATGTGCTTTAAAATATGATTCAGGTTTGTTTAATTATAAGTTTATCACTTCTCGTACAATGGTTTCATTTTAATACATAGTTTCAGTTGGTATATTCGATAGCCATTTTATATCATTTTGAAGTCGTTGGTCAACACATCTTATCACCATAATTATAGTTCCTATTTATATTGATTCAAAACATTTCAAATAAACATGCATACCTTACAGTCGTACAACATTTTCGTTGGGTGTTCAAAGAAGTACCACTTGTTATGTTCGTTGTCAGCAGTCAGTTCCTCATATTTATCTTCGGCCTCGTAACCAAATGAATGAAATGTTTTATCAGGTGTAAAAAGAATACACGAGGACGATTTCGGTCTGAACATTTTCCATTTTAAAATTCTATATTTTGTTGGGGATTCTTGATAGTCACAATCAAAAGAAAGACAACAGGCAGAGTGCTTGATTCCAAATTTAATTGAGACAACACACAAATGAAGCCTCGCCATTTTAACGACCCCTCTGTTCTCTGTAAGATAAAGTTCAAAATGCATTTTCATTAATTCAAACCGAATAACAGATAATCCCATTTTGATTCCTGCAAAATATTGATTGGAAATATTTTTTTTCTGAGCATCAAATGGTGCCTTATAGTAAATGACGAGAACAGTTATCTAAGAGTATATTTGCTCACCTCCAAATGATTATCAGTAGTAGTTACAATGTTTGTTTTGGCATTTGATGTTGTTTGTGGAACTCAGTCTGACATAGGCGTAAGTTTAAATGGTTTGATAAAATCATGTTATCAAAACTATCTGTCACCTATGGCTCGACGTACTGCAGCTAAACGCTAAAGTTGGTTTACTGCGCAGAGGTGTTAATTGACAATTGAAATGTCATCAAAGTACTAAAATAACGACTACGATATAAAGTGAGAGTCATTGTTACATGCTAATCTGGTGGCAGAAATATGCAACCGTAATATATATATAGGCCACTAAAGTTAGCCCAAAATACACCTTGACGTCAAACAAATTGCAACAAAAGGTTTTATTGTTTTTTTGTTATCTACATATGTATATCGATTTCAGAAAAAAACCCGGAAAAATAATTTCACCGGAAACTGGACTTATGGCCGATAATATAAAAGTAACTATTTCTGGAAAAAAATCCTCAAACATTTTTTTTTATTTAACAAAATGATTATTAAGTATGTTTTTATGCAAAAAATGTTATCAGCATATGTAAAAATAAATTTTGAAGTACACAATTTTAGTATTTTTCGTTATATTTCATCATAATTCCATATTTACACGTTACAATATTACCCCACCCACTCGTAAATATTGTAAAAACCAGATAATTAATGAAAGCATTATATGATTTACATTTGTTTATGATTCTGAAAGATATACACACTATATATATACTTACACCAATGACATTGATTCAGTTGTACAGCAGTAAAAGATAATTGTAATCTACGTTACATAACAACCATATATGCGATAACTATTGATAATTGACATTGTTAAACAGCATCTTTATACATACGTTTGGTTGATTTACATGGCTTAAAAAGATACATGTATGATCAAGTTAAGGAAATATATGAACATTAATGTTTTCACTTCAGGAAACACAGTGTAATTTACATTACCAGTAATTTATTTAACTGAATTCTTTCTTTTTCAAGCTTCCGAACGATTAGAAATGAGAATTCGTACAAAATAATTTCCAAACATTTACCTTACTACATCACAGTTTTTAATGTAAAGTTTTGTGTTGTTTATAAGATGATATCGTCTATAGAATTATCGATAGGAGCGCTGTTTGAGCAACCGGATCCTCTACAACCTCCACAGACTGATGAGCAAACTAAGCCATGCTTTCTGCATGAACATCTCTTAGTGTCACAGTTTTTACAATTGCACTTAATGATATTTAAAAGTCTATCCGGTGCGGCTGGTAAATCGGTTTTAATAGGGACAAGTCTGTTACCATCACGCGTCCATCCCCATTGAAGCGGATCTAGGTTATTACCAGTCCAGGCTTGAATTTGATGGTAAACTCTGTAACTGTGGTACTTGGCTGCAGAGGAAGTTGGAGGTAAAGTTCGAACTTGAACAATATTTTTACTCTTTGCAGATTTGGTAATGAATTTTTGATACCGTAGACTATCTAACGAGTCTAAATGTTTACCATTGTATGAGATTATCAAAGCCTTTTCACCTGATTTTGCAACTTCCTCGTGTGACGCGTTTTTATTCATGAAGACAGAGCTTTGCTCGCGAAAACAGGAGTTAGATACTATTTTTTCAATATGGTACCTTTACCAATACCAAATAGTCTTGATGTTGTGTCACAACCAGTAAGAGCGTGTAAAAATAGAATTTGGTTGCAGGTTTCTTCAGTTAATATTGATTTCGTTTCAGTTATATCCCAGATTTTCTTTTTGTTACAATTTTTGTCAGAAGTAAAATAAATTTTGTTTGTAGTGGTTGGGTGATGGCATAATAAAACCAGCAAGTCTGTATCCTCACCAACGACAACAGTTGTTGCAATAGCTGAAACCTCAACAGCGGTGCTGACAATATGAATATCCGCATCACTTAATGCTTTCTTGACAATGATGCCTCGTTTTTCTAGATGATTTGACAATAAGTCAATGAAGCGTTGTTTATTCACTGTTTTTATCAAGAAAGAGTCTTTTTTGGTTGCAAATGGTGTTGTGCCCAGAAATTTCACTTCCACGCCTTTAATTCCTTTGGACCTGCGTAAGTGTGTTTCATCTTTTGTTGAAGAACCACACGTGTATCCATCAAACACGACGTGAGCTTTCCCATAATTGTTGACAACAAAATTTGCAACACTTTCACATATACTGTCAAATGTAGACTTGTACTTCCATGGAATTCTTTGAATTAACGACCCACCATCCAAGACATACTGGACATTTTTACTTAAATTCTCCTTGGCACCACAGTTACCCAGTTCCCATATGGCATTGGCAAGATTATGTTTCTCTGCTTCTAAAAGAAGGCCTCCACTATCGAAAAGAGATGAAGGTCTTCCACTCAATTCATACTTAAATATTTCTTCGGTGTTTTCTAAAGCTGAGTCAGTAACTAAAATTAGCCGTTGAAAAAGAACTTGGGGATCTATATCTATAAGTTCAACATAATCTGATTTTGAATTGTTTTGTGTTCCTAATGTTACCGCTTCATCTTTTCGTTTAAAGCGAAAACCAGTTATTAATTTCCCTTCCATTTCATTAATGACTTTATTACCAATACATTTTGCTCTGTCAACAGATACTAAATCGTTTCCGGTTATACCCGTTTCTATATTTCTCAATGTCTTATCTTCAATGAATGGATTTCTTTGTCTTAGAAAATCAAGGAAACAATCACGGTCCCTAGAGTCTCTTTCAATTCTAGATTTTGAAATTTCCTTGTGTTGGTCACATGATTCCATTGAGACACCAGTGAACTCTTGCATAGCCTGGTTCACTTCTGCCATTGCTGGAGCAGACAACAGCCACTGGGCTCTTTGAGATTCTGTCATGCCTCTCCCTCTTGTCAACCCCCAGCCGATTTTAAATTCCTCATTAACACTTGTTCGATTGCCAAATCACTTGAAATGCCTCCCCAAAATTTATCAGACCGGCGAACAACGTGTAAACCGGAGCAAAAAGCCTGATGTACATCTGCTTTCCAATTAGGTAGGTCTAACATTTCTTGTATGTAAACGTAAGAAGATTTTAAGTAGTTATTATGACCTGACGCCGCGAAATAAGGAAGCATTTTCTGTAGAGATTTCAGATGTAGACTCCAATTCCCTGTTCGCTCTGCTGTTATAAATTCTTTCAATAAGTCAACCATGTCCATGTAAGTGTGTATCCAAAGCTTTGCTGTTCTAAATTCAGACAAGTAAGCCTTAAATTTATCGGATTTTGAAATCATTGCTTTCACCTCAATATCCTTCACTGATTCAGGTATACACTTTCCTTCTCTAATTTCATTTATTATTTCCTGAGCTTTTGATAATTCTAAATCACTGAAACTTTCAGTTTCAATAGTGTCTTCGGCTGTGACTTCAGTGTTGTCAAGTTTTTCCAACAAAAGTATATTCAAGGCATCATCAACCAAAAAGTGACCTCTTATTGCACGACTTACAGCTTTCCCATCCAACATATGTCCAACTGAGTTATCTGCATAAACAGTTGAGAGCAGTTCTTTCAAACCAGAATTTTGCATCAGTCGCCCAATACATCCCAAAAAACTCATCTCAGCATGAAAACCTCCTAACCTAAGTACAATAGACTTAAGTTCACTTTCGACCGGTTCATTCTTGATGATATTAATAGCTTTCCAGTACAATGGTTGGTCAAATGTTAACACCGCTGAAGTTCCGTGATGCCGTGACTGCTTAGCTACAAAATGTAAGGTTGAAAAGATACAAGACAGGTCACTTGAACTCATATCTATCATGGGCATAAATACTATAGAAGACCCGCAATTATAACTCCCATGTATCATCTGCATTGTCCCAGACCAACTTGGTAACTCAAACTTCAATGATCTTGAAACTTTAAGAATAAATTCAAGCTCTGCTAGTTCCGTATCAATATCACCACAAACATATTCCAAATGTTTGAATTTCAATTCTTCCATGAAGCAGTTTTGTTGTTTATGAAATTTGATATCAATTTTTGCTGTTTGTATAACGTCATCACGTGAAATATTTATACGTGGTATAACTTGTGCACGTTGTAATTTTGGTGTTACTGTAGCAATTATGCCCATTCCATGGAATGTATGCAAACCATCTATTGTACAAATATTATGGTCAACGTTATCTGCTACAAATTGGACAAATTCATTACCAATAGTTTCAAGATTTACACCATGTTTCACTGCAGCACTCCTTTCATATGCAACTACTTCTTGGTAAGAGACACTAAAACCTGAAAAAATATTGATTCAAATCAAAGTATTGATTGTATGTTTGCCCGAAACTAACAAACAATATGAAATAGTATAATCGGTCATTAATAAATTTTGTCAAGGTTTCCATATTTGTTACAAATCTAGTTCAGTAAGTCATCGAATTCCGAACAAAGGCTTGAAATCCAATCGTAAAAGAACTAGACTTAGTCATGTGTTACCCTATTCTGTGGTCGATTTGTTAAGATTACCTTCATATTACTGAAACTAGCATATGTACAGTTTCATAGAAATAACAATCGATATGTAAGTTGTTAAACTCATAGTAACAATTATTTTATCATAATAAAGTAAAGCATAAATGTAATATTGAGATTACTTTTTTAAAAAATGCCGGCGTAAATTATCAAGGATTAACGTCTTTGAATAAATTAATTTTCAATTACCTAAATTGTTTAAACAGTCTACTAACATCTTTGACCCAGACATATGATGAACCATTACCCCCAAACCTATCTGAAGAGGACATATCAAGCTTCTTGGTGTCGCTGTTTGTACAATTGATTGTCCAATCGATGCAATTTTCTTCTTGCCTTGTTTATTGTCAATAACCTTTTGAAGAAATAACTGTAAACTTATGGGTAAATGATCTAAATTTGCAACCAGTGATGTGATTTCTGTTGCTTGTGGGTAAGTATCTTTTGATTTCTCCATTGACTTAATATCATTTAGAATGAATTTAGCAGCTGTCATTATTATAGCCTCCTTTTCAGATTTACATTCACCACTTTTATTGCGTTTATAAAACGAATGAAGGATAGCATGGGCTTCACTTTTAAATGTAACAACATCATGTTTACCATTAACTTCAGCAATAATAATATTGTCTCCAAAGTACTCCAAAATCTTTTTTTTTCATGTAAACAGAGCTATAAGGTTCATTGTCACTTTTTTTACTCATAATGTTAACAAGTTCAACTACACTTAATTGTTCATTTTCATGAGTTTCCAAGTACTGCATTGTGTCTAAAAATGCTTCTGAACATGCTGCATTAGATGGTCTGCCTTTACATATTTTATGAGTTTCCTGATTAGTCCTATACTTTACAGGAACGTTTTTGAATGTTCGAAAGTTACTATTGCAGCTTTGGTGATACCGGGCTTCAGCTGCAGGTAAGTCATTTACACCTTCTATTCTTCCAAGAATTTCGTTTGCCCATGCATCATTTCTTGTTTTACACAAAGATTTAATAGACACCTGAAAGTCAAAGGTTTCTACCAAATGAATTGCATCGTTATCTTCCCCTAGTCCAGTATATTTTGATTTTTCTATTTTGGTACCACATAATACACAGTTTTGTTCATACATAAAAAGACTTCCAGCTATCTTTCTTGTCTTTGGAGTTCTGGTAGTATTACATTTGCTGTCAGGATTTTTTCTTTTGGGGTTGTAATCATAACAATAATTTTTTCTACAATCTTCATGGACATATTGTTTAGGTCTAATATCTAAATCATCACCTATAAAGAATCAAAGCAAACTTCAAAAAATCTTAAAGCAAATTCAAATAAATAGAAAAAAATATATTTAGCAACCTCTTGCGAAAACGAACAATTAACTATTGTGTTTTGTCTGGGGTCTATGATAGATTAGATGTGTAGAAGCATTACGTCATATATTTCTAGTTAACATTTTTTGTTTGTTTTGACCTTACATGTTCTTGGTCAAAATTGTTCTAAAAATCTTTAAAAGGACATTATATACTTCTATTTGATTGTGAACGAACCAAACTTAAACGCTTTAATTCATTGTGTTTATTCACGTATAATGTAACTCTGGTCACTCATAGATAATTGTTTTTGCTGTTTTTAATAGTATATGATAAGCAAGCGTAATAACATTTGTAGTGCATTAATTCATGTTCATTTGATTTGGCCTATTTGGAGAAATACATGAAGTGGTATATTGTATTTCAACTTACCTTTTGCTTTACTGTAAGTTATTAAAGTGTCACAACTCTTTTTGGTTAGTTTAACTAAAGACCGACCATCACTTGTCTTACAAAGTACACATTCACTTTCTTCACTGAAATTGATAATTTTAACAAAATGCTATTAAAAATAGATCTACTATCTTTATGTTGGGTAATGAGAATAATATTTCAAGATCTTAATATTTGTTGTTGAAAAACACTAAGTTTAAATGTTATAATATTTTTCAGGTTACTGTATGTGTCATAAGTTACCTAAGATGCAAGAAGTCACGATAAGTTATTGGAAGCCATGGATGACTAGCACAGTTCCAAGTCAGAAACATTTTGATCGTGCCGTTGGGCTGTATAATAAGCTTTTATCACACCATGTCTACTACATTGTACTTCTCTACTTAATTGAATTCTATATTTAGAACCATTCCAAAAATGGGAATTCATACTATATGTCTCTGCATCATTTTATCTGTCATCACAAATACAGTGTTTGCGTTCTTTGAAATTGAGATTTTGTAATTCTTATACGTCAATAATTACCTCATATTTGTGAAATTATCCAAGAATAGACGAATCACAATATAGCGTAGCTTTTATGTGGAACCCTGAAATAAAAATATATAAAATCTAACTTGATTATACTGATCTCTGTTTAAATCAATGACTAATTTAACGAAAAAAAATAAAAATTAAATCCTTGATGCAAATATCATCGACGCTCAAGATTTTCAAAATAATTTGTGCATTTTTGACCCTAACACGCTTCCGTAGATTAATTTTGACGCATTTTGAACGACCTTGACCTTTCTTTAAAAAATAATTTGCGTACTTGATTCGCACAGTTTAACACAAATATATGTACAATATGATTGCTTGTGGTTGTTTATACAGTTATATCAAAAAATATCAACAGTTTAATACAACGAACGCAATATTTGTAAACTCGCGAAATCATATTACTATCTTCAGAATATAAGAAATTTGACCATGGGAAGGTTAAATATTTTACTCAAGTCTTAAATATATCATTCTATATCATATAACATCTGATAAATACCATACCTGTTGTAGAAGGTTGATTTTCTTGCATAAACAAAAAATTCGAATATTTCCCACGCAAAACTTTTGTTTACGTTGACACCGGTTATCGATAAATTTCCGAGTATGGTGTACGTTTTCAGCCACCTAAAAACGCGAAATAAACGCGCAATTAAAATCGATTTTTCTCCAAAACCTATTGTTCGATTTTTTTCGGGTTTTTACTGGTTGTCTATATTATGTATGGGAGTAGAATTACGTAAAAAAAACCTTTTGTTGCAATTTGTTTGACGTCAAAATTTATTATGATCGGACTAATATTAAATATTAAGAAAACATTTTGTTTTTTTTAGTTTAATGCTTTGGCAGTTTAAAGCCCTATCATTTATACATTTTGACAAAAAAATCACAGCTGAGAATATTTGGAATATAATATAATATTAACACCGATAATTGCTAATTTTAGACATATTTGTCTCACTTATGGTCGCTGGATTGTCCTTAAATCTAGCTTTTAACCTGATAAATTTCATTTCTTATACACAGATAGGCAAACAATGGCCGAAAACAATTCATGACTCAACTCTTTACAAGGTATTCTGATAAAAGATTTGTACGAGGATCAATTCAAGAAGAGATTCGTAGTTAGACATGCTATCGACTAGGCGGTCGGGTTAAGCCCCAGTCACATTAGAGCTTACGACCACTTAAGACCAGTAGACGATCACCAGTGACCTCTGGTCGCGAAGAATCTTTAAAAAGTCTTACGACGGTCATCGGTGATCTTCGACAGTCGCAGGTTATCTTATTTAGGTCCCACGACCAATTTCAGTCGCAGATAGGTTTTTGAGCTTGCACAAAAACCTCCTTGCGATCAAACAGGTCGCTAGTAATCTTATAAGGTCTTAGGCTGTCGTACGATCGTCGTTCGAAAGTCTGTAATAATTTTCAACTGGTCGGCGCCGATGTCCTTGTCACTCGGTCGCAGGTAGTCTTTCCAAAGTCGTAAGATCATCGTGCGATTATTAGTGACTTGTCTTACGACCACCCACGATTACAAATGACAACTAGCGACTTCTGTACGATTAATTGCAACCATTGTACGATCGTCAGAGACTAGTTAAAGATTTCCTGTGACAAGACACAGACCACGTGGTCTAACATTATATATAGCAGTCACTTTACGGTTCATTCTTCATACGCACTTTTTCTTTCGTTTGAGTAACACCGTCATGCCACCCAAAAAGTCAAAGTGTAAAGGAAAAGTCCAGAAAAGGACTAAACACGACTCTGACTCTGAGGGTGAAACTGAAGAGCTAGTTGTAACCCAGCATGAAAATGCATTACCTCAAGACGTCCCTGATGTATCATCTGCAGTCTCCTCGGTGCGTCGGCCATAGTTATTCTGTGTTGTTTACTCTCTCTCTCTCTCTCGTTACTGTGATAAATGAGAATGTTTCACTGTAAAGTCCTTATTTATACCTCCAATCCATCAGTCTTTTTCGGATTTTTGTTAATCGCAAAACTGTCGTGCAACAATCTTAACCCGTAACCGCTCAATCCCGCATTTTTACGTGTCTAGACCCCCCTCCAAAATGGCTGCCACAGCCTTGAAAATGGTGCTTTTTACTGGAAAAAGTGAATTTCGCTTAAGGATAGTTGTTATCAAAAATGAGCTTTTTTTCGCGCGCCTCCCTCCCAAATAGATGTCTCAGGGGTGTTTCGAAGGGGGAATGTGTCCCTCTTTGTTGCTGGGGTTTGAAGGGGGCGCAGCGCCCCTCATCGCCAGAAAAAAAATCAGGGTCATTGAGTGCAGAAAAATGGCGCCAAATGCTGATAAGTAAACACGTTTTCAGTATCTGAAAAGACCTGGCACTTTAGACCTCAATTTTGGAAAATATTACCGTTTGAAACGCAAATGTGGGGTTGAAAAAGAGCAACAATTGCATTTTTTGCCGTTTTTGCTCCGCCCCAGCGTTGCCATGATAACGGGGATCGGGGCTCAACTTGGTTTTTCTGAAAGACATTCGCCCAGGTAATAACTTGGCCAAGTTGCATATCTGTAGGATAATTAGTAATGAAAAAAGAGCATTTTGAAATAGCCCTTGCGCGTAATGGTGAAAAAATGGCTACTTTTCACACATGTCGCAACCAGTAAAGGGTTAAGACAGTCTTTACAAATTGTCACTAGTCACTGATAGTCTTGAGTAGTCTTTAGTAATCGTGCCATGGTCGTACGACAAGTTGTAGGTGATCGCATTATAGGTCACGGGTAGTCGTAAGAAATCCCAGACAATCTTGAGACAATCATACGTTTTCTGATGACCTGTCGTACGATTGTCAATGACTGGTCGTACGATAATTGCGGTAGTAAATTTTTCTGCGCAAAGAGGGTTTGGTCGCAGACAATCGCCGATGATCGTCGGTTTTACGCGTCGCCGGTGGTCGCAAGTAATCGTGAGCTCCAGTGTGACTGGGGTCTTATGGTTACTTAATGAGCATACACAAAAACGTATTAGGCAAAATAAGACTGTGCGTGCTACGTACATACCTAAATATATTTTCTCGCATTGACAACAGTATAAAATGTGGACGAGCCTTCTAAACTCTTTAAAATATCTACCTGCCTAAATACATTGGAAACCCGTTTCAAACCAGCAATGCCTTTTACACGTAATATAAACACTAGTTAAAATTGGTATTTTAGTTTTTCAATCAAAGGTGAATAAATCTCGTAATTACGTCCAAAAAACATACCTTTTTGTTTCCTTGACCAGGAAGTATTATCCTGTCAGTTCTGTACTTGGTAAGTGGGAAACGGGCTTAAAAGTTATATTTCTAAAATAAGAGCTTGCTGCACAATCGACCTTACATACTTCAGTATAAACTAAACTTGACTAATGTGTCTGAAAAATAATCTATATATCATTACATGTACTAGGTCATTAGATAATAGAGTAATACATGTATTTTTTCACGTGAACGTTTTAAGGTCATAATAATCAGTTTAATATCAACATAACAAGCTATCTCTTGGTACACGCATGCAACAAGATGATCGGTCCTTTCTCTGTTCCTCCTTTGTCCTGCTCTTGTCCTTTTCTTCAGATTTACTGCACAAACTCTGGTCTTCCTATATCCTGTCATTGCTATTCGTGTGTTCCGTTTGTCCGCCGCTCTTCATATATTCTGCCATTGCTCAGCTTTTCGTGTGTTCCGTCCTTCCTCTGCTCGTCATATGTTCTGGCCTAGCTATGCTCTTTAAATGTTCTGCCTTCGCTCTGCTCTTTATATGTTCTGTCTTTTTCTGTTCTTCATATGTTCTGCATTGACTCTTCTATTCATATGTTCTGCCTTTACTCTGCTCTTCATATATTCTGCCATTACTATGCTCTTCGTATGTTCTGGCCTTGCTATGCTCTTCACATGAACTGCCTTTGCTATGCTCTTCCCATGATCTGCCTTTGCTATGCTTATTGTTCTTCTTTCATATACTCTGCCATACTTTGCATGCATTTATAGAAGTTTTAATCGTTGGTGTTTTGATTTGGAGCAACGTTTTTATGCTCTCATACGCGGTGCTCAATGTGTAAGTAAATAAACTGTTTTAAGAAGAAATCAATGTTCATTCAAGGACAATTGTAAAGTTGTAAATCAAAATGTATAATTGTATTTAGAATATAACTATGAGTTTCTATACATATGTATGTTGATATCATATGATAAAATATTTCAGTTGTTTGTATATATGAAATCGAATCAAATTTTATCAGTTACTCTGTTCTAATAATTACATATCAAATGTACATGTATTATCTTTTATTTGTCCTGATTACTGTATGTAATGATAAAGTTAATGATATCAGGGGCGGATTCAGGATTTCTTTTTAAGGGGGTCCGAACTTTTCTAGCGGGGTCCAAACCTGCGGACCTCAACCCCATTATACACATTTGCAGAATAATGTCACTAATTAATAATTAAAACTACATAACCATTAAATATATGTCAAGCACCGAAAAATGTTGCTTCATATTACTTAAAAATGACTTACAGTCAAGAAATACACTAATAGACAGGTATATTTTGGAAATTCTAGGGGGGTCCGTTACCCCCTGAACCCCCCCCCCCGTTGGATCCGCCTATGGATATTATGATTGTGTGCATTCAGTTATATCTAGTTTTATGTCAAAACAACCCTTGTTTTTTTAATTGTCCCGCACTATTCTCCACAATTGCGAAAATAGGAGAATATTTACCCTTGATTTCTTAAATCTGTGTCATTGAAACACATTACTCTTGCTGATCTAATATTGATTGCTCTAGTCTCTGTTACGCAATTGACTTGCCTTTTTACCATCGCTATATCTTCAGCTTTGTTTATCTGTTACTGTTAGAGTTTTCGCGCACAGCAAATTTCGAGTGAATGGAGGGTTAAAGCTTTTTTTTTGACAAAATCATACCAAAATAAGTCGATACGGATACTTAAGAAGTGCATGGTTAATGTTGCCAAAGAAAACACCTTTTTCCATGAGCGTTTTATGTCATCCTTATTATGTCCTAATTTATAATTATAAACCCTGGCTAGAAAAATGAATAACAAATTAACAAAAAAATAACAAGTTAGTAGCTTCTTTTATTGCAATGGTACATGTATAACATTTTACTTAAGCTCATGTCGGCGATGTTGTTGCTACAATGAATAGTGCAAGTGTTAAATTATCAACCTTTATTTAATGTTACAAAATTGGTTTAACACATTCAGTTAGTATTTTGTCTATTCATTGAATGCTTTGATAGCCCCAGCTATGATGCAGTGGTCAGTAAGTCAGTTGTACTTCACAAATACAGTATTCCTGGTTTGATTCCTGCATATTTGACTTGCATTTATTATCTTCATACATTTAGTGTATCGTTATTCCAATCAACCACATTAATTATATGTTTGAAGTTTATTTAATCAGCTTATAGGCCATCAGCCCATATACAAACAAATTTATACATGTACATGTGGTTAAAACATGATAACATAATACTCAATGACAAGCATTATTATCAACCTAATAATCATAGTCATTTTGTCAAATTGAGTTTTTTTCGGGTATTTTGTTAGCCTCTATGTATAAATCTGTGATATTCTACATGTATTAGAAAATTTGTACAAGACAAAATTGATAACATTTTACGCAGACCCTTCGGCCCGATTGCATAATTCTAGTCTAAAGATAAACTCAAGTTTAAACCAGAGTTTAAACCTTGTCCATTTCATAAAGGTAGTTTAATTAGTCTCAGATTAAGCAAAAAATTGGTCGGATTGCATAAATACAGTTTGTTTAGGCAAAACCTGAGTATATATTTAGTCTAACTCACCTGGAAAATTAAACCCTCGGTGGGGGTAGTTTAAAGCTGAGTTTTAGAAAATATATCAGTTTTGTAAGTTGAAAAATGGCTGCCCACATATTGCAACGGATAAATTTCAAAAGAATGTGCAACGCGTATTTGAGAAATTTAACCTTGGTTGTGTAATAAGTTCTTAAACTAATATTTATCTCTTTTAAGCCAGATTCATTCTCCATTACTAAGCAATAAGAATAAAGTTTTTGTGCATAGAAACAAAGAAATGGCTTCTAAACAAGATTCAAACAACACAGAGGATACAAGTCTACCGTCATAGCTGATTTGCTACAGTCACACATCGGGGTATACTTGTAATACTATCGATGAAATATCAAAATAACGACAATAATTATAATATTGATTATATGATTAATTTTGCGTTCACACAAAAGAGTTTAATGAATTTTTACGAAAAAGAGGGAAAAGGTACGGTTAAAATTCTGTTTTCATAAACATGTCCAGCCAACTAATCAATCATGGCCGATTGGGTACGACGTTGGACTGGAAATTATTGGGACCGCAAGCCCTGCATTTATTCGAATCCCATCGAAAAACCTCGTTGTTTGTTTGAGCTAAAAACTGTATCCTGCTAGCTCGGAACTGGGGAAACAGGATGTGGACTTGAATATGATTAATCTAAGTTGTTCGAGGGTCAATCAACAAATGTGCAACTTGCAATAAAACTAAGTGCAACTCGACATATTTGAAAAACCTTAAAATGTAGTTCAATAAATTTGATATGCGGTACATATGCGCATGCACGAGTGTTGCTATGAGACTATGATTTTAATAGATGTATAATAAACACAATTGGTTCAGTAATTGTTCAGTTGTATGAATAGCAAGTTAAATAACATTGTAATGAACAAATAGCAGAAAATGAAGATAGGTACAGCAAATGTCTAAGAATCAAACCTTGTATGTTACTCCTCCGGTTTAACTCGTTGAAAGCTTTCATTTTGTGAATTATACATAAGACTTTCTTGCGAAAGTCTTGAAATGATCCGACAGACGAATATATTTCTTGGAATATACCTAGGGGCATTTATCTGCATGAATGTTCGAAAAAAACATAACAATGAATTTGTGCTTTAAAATTTTGCAGTTTCAATATCTTACTAAATGTTAACATCCTTACAAAATAGTTTCATTCAGCCTTTAACTGAGGAACATGAAAATGTATCTGTATTAGAGCTCTCTGAATGTGCAAGTAAACTGAGCATAGTATCATTCAATTCATTTATTAATTAACAAATCTATTAATTAGATAGTGGATTTTATACAGAAAATATTATTATTAAAGTATAGGTTATAAAGTCATTTTATGTTGGTATACTACCTTTTGTTTTTTTCCGCTTGCCTTTTCAAGACAATCGTAGAAAGAAAATCAGTCGATCGATTCAAATTTTATACAAATAATCAATGTTCAAGCACGAAATTCTCATGATTAAGTGGAACTTTTTCGGTGCAATGAAAAAAACTCCAATTAAAGTTTATCCTACCTGAAGACTAACTACTACAAAATTACAAAGCTCAAGGTCTGTTATCCCCCGGACAGATAGTTTTAAACTAGTTAAAACAAAATTAAACTTGGATTATGCAATTGAGAGATAAACTCGAGGCTAGTGAGTCCGGTACTAAAGCTTAAACTAGACTAAATAAAACTTGAATTATGCAATCGGCCCTTAAAATCTTCGACATTCTAAAAGTTTAACTTTTTTTACATTCTTATAGTATATTTAATTTCTGTTGACAAGTTGGGCTAGTTTATGTCAAATACTAATTGTAAATAAATAACAAGTAACGACGATATTTTTACTATACGTTTTTAATGTAATACCAGATGATAAGTGTTCAGAATGGGATAAATCTATCCTACTACAGTAGAGTACATATTCATTAACTCTATATCAATTACATTGTATTACACAAGTAAGAGTGCTGGAGTTATTTCCCATAATAGAACAATCTCTGACCTATACACATGCATATACAACACTATTGTGAAGTTGAAGTAGGTATAACAAAAATACTTATCCATAATAACTATTGCAACCAAATTGTTCCATTAGCATATATAATTAAAATAAAAATCAAACTACTCTGTGAAAACCATATTATAAAAGTGTTTGATCAAAACTTAGTCACTCTGTACAGACACAGTAACTTAGCTTCCAATATCAGCATACGCTTCCTGAACTGGAACAAGTTCTATAACAATCCTGAAAGTAAAATGTTAATTTTGTATATGATCTTTTATATTTAGTAAAGCTCCGCTACGACAGCGAATTCCAAACTTTATTATTATCTTAAAAGTGACTTTATGCAGGGATATCTGTTGTACAGAGGATCATTTACTCAATGTTTATACATTTGTATTTGGAAAACCTATTCCCTTATTTTTAGCAACATTTGTTTCTCTTCGACTCTGTTACTCAAAGATGATTGCAATTTTTCATTCATATTCAACTGTGTCCCGAATAACTACATATGATTATGACAAAACTAAGTTTTTGATACAAGGATAATAAATTTATAATCCTAACCAACGCGCCGTATAAACACGTAACTACATGCACCGAGCTATCGGTCATCCTGTCGCTCACCCTTCCATAAACTAATCTCTCAATTTGTTGCTTAACTATGATACGTGTCCAAAGCTCTACATTCTAACCGCCGTAAAAAACAGTTAAGAAATTGTATATACCCAACTGCCTTTAGATTATCATTAACATGGAGCCCAAGGCGGGGAATAAACAATTGAGGCTCACACATAGGGTATGATTTGTAATATTGTTGTACATATTAAATTATCAATAATGGATGGCAAATGATGCCTTCGATGACTAGAACAGTCACTCTTTTATATAAGAGAAAGGCATTAATTACACAATCAGCTTAGAAACAATCGTTGTCTGGCCAGAATAAAGAGAGACCAACTTCCATTATATCGTTTATTCAGTGTTTTCAGCGCTTTGATTATGATAAGCAATATGAGAAGCAATATGATTCTATAACATTTTACCTGTTTTCAGGTACTTTGGTAGTTTCTTTTAACACTGGAAAGAAAACTGGGAAACACTTCTGTGCCAGTTCTTCGTTACCACGTAACTTCTTGTCATATTCTTGACGTATAATACCTGGATCCCTGGATCCAGCTAGAAAGGCCGGTAATTCATAACGTGACACGACGAATACACACTGAAACAATGTCACGGTGCTTATACCTATCATTATTAATATGTCACTGTCCGCAATTGTAATACCGAGTATGAAAAAATGAAATAGTCCGCCCTAGCTAGCTCAGTCGGTAAGACACAACTTAATTTTACACTGCATTTGAGCATCTTGTTCCATAAAAAGTATTTGCAAAATTGATTTTGCCGAAAGGATACACACGTCATATTTCAATCAATTTAGTGTTGCAGATAAAATAAAGATCCTCATTCTCTATAATTATATAAATAATGGGGGGCTTAGCTCTCTCTAGCCCCCCCCCTGTTTCTACAGGCCTGCTTTTTGAAGTGAAATCTTTTCATTAAACATGAACTATAAGTATTATAAATACAACTTACCCTAATGATATCTAAAACTCATAGTTGTGAGATGTATATCAATATCCAAAATTATAGTCGTATAATGATGTATGTACATGTATATTAATAGACACACAACGGTGTTGTTTTTCTCTTCTTACAAAATAAAAGTTTTAGGCTCAGTATTATTAAATTTATATATACACGCAAACAAATACATTGCAACAATACAAAAAACAGTGTTTTTATGTTTCTTTGTCCTCATTCAATGTAAATTCCATCTGTTTACATCTTCATGATAAATTACCGTGAAACAAGCCAGTACAGCAAATGTCAAATTAATGGAAATTTAAAACGGTGCTAATTGATAGCGGGCAATTAAACTATTAGTTTCTCTGATAAGTCCCTAGCAGCCATTGGATGCTCTCAACTGGCGTAAGACGTAGGACTGACAAGGTTTTTTTGTATTTTTTGACATCTTCAAGGCTTTTAACGAAAAAAGATACCATTTCCGTTGATAACTAGAAAATAATTCGTTTATAATCAGAAATTTATAAGTTCAATGCTGCCTATGCAATTCCAAAGACTTAATATTGTATACTATGGCTGTCCATGCAGAACTCAAAATAAGACATGCCTACCCATATAGAACCCATATGGATCCCATATAATATGTATACGGGCTGCCCATATGGGTCCCTTATAGAACCTGATTGCACTCTCTTTATAGGTCCAATATGTCGATTGCTGGGCCTTAAATTTGGATGTTTTCGAAGTACAAAAACATGTTATCTTTACATAGTTAATTTCTACATTAAATTCATGACGGCAAAAACAAAAATGACGAATATCAACCTTTTATGTTTTTATTTTTGTATTCTCAATCTGGTTAAATATGATACATATCTTATTTCCACAGCATATATATCAAATAACATCACATTTCATCGTAAAGCAGGTACAAAGTATAATACAGCAATCAGCTAGCATCGTGTTTTGATCAACAGTTGAATGTCCAACAAACAAGTTTTGCTGTAGAAGTCCATCTGTCATGTTGGTATTTTCGTCATGATTTCACGAAAGACAAAGCCATATTATGAGAATCTGGAACTAATGCCAATGAACATAGAATCAACTTGTTAAACAAAAAATGACGTGAATTATAAGAAATAAAGTATGACTTCCAGATTTTGTTACCTTTTTCACATTTAGATGAGATGTTGCCGTAGCTGTTTAGATAATATAGTTTGAAACAAAGCCAAAAGTCTGTCTGAATGTACATATATATTTAAACAGAAGTGATAATACACGAACCTTCTATCCTAGATAAGGAAAGCGTAAATTTTCATTTAGAACTGTCTTCTATAAAATCTTCAGTCAGTTCGTAATCTCGATCAATTATTGTCTACCTCTGGTTCCTGAGTAGATATACTACGTGACTAATGATACATTTAGACAGAAGCCAATCATCGTCCCTGTATGGATAACATCATCAAACTAAGGATCCCGGGACATTATCTATACTGACAAAACGATTATCGCAACCAATTCACTACTGACTAGTCTGAACCTCTTTTTTATCTTAATGCTTTGTACTATGAACTATAGGAACCATCTAGAATGCTGTAGAGCCGCGGCCGTGGCGTAGTGGTTAGCATGTCTGACTTCGAGTCCGGAGATCGCGGGTTCGAATTCCGGTCGCGGCAGGTCATACCCTATACATGAGTTGTCGGCCTCGTGGTAGGGCAAGTTAGTACTGGTGATAGAAAAAGTGTCAAGGAAACCTATAGTAATAAGAGCTGGCCGTCGTGTATATGACCTATATATGTGTTAAATGCGACGTTAAAAAAATAGAATGCTGTGTAGTGGTCATTGCTTTAACAAACAAACCATCATAATAATGCATATTTGTGTACAATTTTTCGTCCAAGCAAACTAAACCTTGCGAGGTCCACGACAAGTGTTCTTAGTCACAGTTGTTGTTATAATAGAGTTGTTGTCATGTCCAAATATAACAGAACCCCTTAATATATCAATATCAGGATCGGCGGATACATAGACCCTCTTGTCAGGAAATGCTTGCTTTATAGCTTCTTTGAAAATAGGTAATTCTGAAAGCTCTCCCACCATTAAGATTGTTGAGATATCTTTAGCATTGGTTTCATGGAGAACTCTCATTATATGCTTGATAATTGAATCACAAGTATCGCTGAAAAGTGAGTGTATTATCTCATAATCAATTCTAATCCTATCTAATATGACAGAAATGTTTTTAGAGAATTTTGAATTGTTTGCAATAGTATCTGATAAAGTCAAATGTGTTGAATTCATGCACAATTTTTTAATCATAAACGGTATTCTAACACTGAATTTCCTATCTGGCTTCAATGTCCTTATCCTAGAATCAAATTCTGTAATCATATCAATATAACTTGATGTAGCGTTTTCTCTTAATTCTTTCAGTACTTCTGCTCCAACTAAACTATTCATAAATTCAAGAAATGCCTGATACACAGTAGCTTTACCCCAAGGACAACCACTTGTCTTGTGAAGTTCCCTTAGATTTCCGTTGACTAAAACTTCAAGTACACTGACGTAAGAGAATTCCTCTGAAATATAATTTTAATGGCTCAACTATAAACAGGATGGTCATACTGGCCATATTCCACTATTTCTCACTACTCTGAGGCACTAAAAATACTTTTTGTTTCTTTCTAAAAATTACGTTAGAAACTACACCGAGCCCAAAAGTTGCTTTACACATGTTCATTTTTGATATATTACAATATATTTAGGTATAGTTCACATGTTATTGTTAGTTCACAACTAATGTAAATTTCAACACGAACACTCAATTATCTTCTTTTATCCTCACTTTTTGTCAAAATGTAGTTTTTAATGAAAAATTACTTAATTCATAATTATTTAATCCATAAAAAAGTTTTCAGTAAAATATCGAAAAATTACATGTGTAAAGAAACTTTTGGACCCAGTATATTTACTCGTAAAATTGGGTATGTTTACTAATACATATCATATAATAATAGTATATTTTTTACTATAACTTCTAAATATATATTTTCTTCTATATTAAATTTAAACAGATGAACGCTGTCTCAAGGACGTGGGCTATTGTAACCAAATAGGCAAGCGTGAAAAGGTTGTTATAAGAAGATCAATAAATGAGTAGGAAACGCCAAAGCATTGGTCTCGACTAGTTGGTTGGTTTTATGTATAGCGTTATAAACAACATTTGATATTTTACCTTCGGCAATTAGAATAAGGTACTTCAATCCCGGTTGCAAAATTGATTTCTTGGAGTCAGTTGTATATGTGACAGACATGTATTCATATGTTAAATATCTATACAAGGTTGATACAGCTTCTGTTTCCGAACACAGTGCGAGGTATTCATCACGTATACCACTCTAGATTAACAGTAAAATGTAATCTTTATGTCATAACACAATTCAGTCGTTCTCCAGAAATTGTTACCATTTTGAAAAACACGTGTCTCCAGGTTATATACGACTATATACACAACGTGAAACAACACTTATGGTTTTAATCATTTGGAAATGTTAACTTAGATTGTTGTTGCTAAAGTGGTACAAAAGAAACATTGAAAACTTACGCCTATTATTGCTTGTAATATGTATCTATTTTCCATATATGGGTAGCAATTTGTATGATTTTAAAGATATTCTACGGATACGAATATGAAATTCTAAGATTTTCTACTTTTTAGGGTTGTCTCCAAAACAGTCCTATGTTACCGTAACTATTTTTGCATGGTTAAATTACTTTCCAAAAGGTGTTGTTGTTAATTGTTAAACCGTTTACTAATACTACAATGAGTCAAATATCGTGGGAAACAAAGTTTGAATATTATCTGTCCTAAGGAGAATGAACAAATTAACCCCAAACTCAAATTTTTAAATGTCGCATTTAAGAAACTATGCTTCCATAACGAGCGTAGCACAGTTGCTAGCAATAATATAGGTGTTTTACATTGAATTGTTGTTTGCCACTGAACATTGGTGTGATCAAGTGCAAGTAACGCGTACATTTATTGTTACTTTTATATTTATTGAGGGAAACTTTAACGGAACACAGGGATTCCGTAACGACTATTCTCCGTAACAAGTATTTGACATGCTTTATGATATAATTTATGGAAGAAACAAGCTGTTATTGTTTTCGATATTCCTCTTTTGATCATTTGATCATGTTAAAAGCAAAATTAGGCCTTAGCACTAACAATTACGGTACATGTGTAAGAAAACATATTTTAGTGCAGGTACAGGATGAAGGATAAATATGAAATCTGTGTAATGGATGACTGTCATAGTATTAATATTACAATTATTAATACATTCATTGACATATTTCTTTATGTGAAAAGAAAAAATGTTGATGTCTCTTTAATTGAGAATGAAAATTCATTTGGTTACGGAGTATAGAGGGCTTGTTACGGAACATAGATTGTAATAATAACGATTTATGCGATCATTGAATTGAATTGAATGCATTTAACATTATCACTGTACTTTTACTACGAAAACAGACTAACTGAACGTTTTCCAGTCTTATATGATGAAAATTGATGAAAATAGTTGCGTACGTGGAGATTTTCATAGTTGACACACCTGTATGTGTTTTAAATTTGTAACAAAACAATATTTGTGTAACCAATTTATGCAAAATTATGGTCATAACAACAATAAAGAATATTTAACAAATTGGCAATGTCTGAATCGAATTAACAATGATTCTTACACATCAAAACAATGACCTAAAATATCAGCATGTCTAAAGATTTGAGAATGTTGATATCATTCAAAAGTTTCATTTTATCTTGTGCGTTATCAGTTGAAATTTCCAGTTATTGCTTCGAAAAAATGTCTTCACCACTAATGACCAATATCAACATGAGCACCCATCAGAGACGTTGCACAAAGACAATTTTAAATCTCTCTTGCACCTACGACACATGTATTTAAAATCCGAATAAAACAGCTAGGAATTTCGGAACGCATAAACTATGATGGAATATCTTATCAAATTTCTTTAAAGACCACATCTGCTAAGCTATCTTTAGATACCATACTATTTATTATCATTTAATGATATTCTTACTTTATTAACTTTTATCATGGGGTAAGAAACAAGTAAATACTTTAATAAGTGATTGCAGAATTTTAATGAAAATAAAATATATTACAAAATAAATTTAGCAATACCAAAGTGTTTGCCAGTTCAATTTTAGAAATACTTTGTAAATACACATACGACAAAACAGTTTCCTTTCATTTTAGGTATGTATCAAATGCAATGTTTGACCAAAGTTAAATTTAAGCTAAACTATGCATAAAATTTATAAAAATGTTTCTGGATTTGATTTCATTCCAAAATGTGATTGTTAATATAAAAATGTTTCTCACTAGTTTTAGTCTGATCGCGTCCTTTTAATTCGCCCGGATCTAAAATTACCCATTTTACTGAATAATAGTTATTTGGCCTACACGGTCACCAACAATTATTATGTCAAACTCAAACGAATGGGTTGTTAATATAATCATTTCCCATCGTGGTGCTTAGCATATGTTCCGTAACGCCGCTTAGCGTAGTAATTTTTCGCAAATAGCTAATTTATTGACTATTTATAATGTTCATCACCATCAGTGTCGTATATTTCATATATCTACATGGTATACACACTAGAACATATCAGTAAAAAAGCATTTTAGTTAGGTTAATACCATCATACTTACTTCATATGTCTCATTTGTTATATTCAAAGCTCAGTATTATTGTAATTTTGTAATATGGCAACACTTAAACTTAAATTTTGTTAAAACATTAGGAAATACTCTGTGCTGTTAATAAATCATACTTTTGTATTGTTTAATCGATATTAAAATGCAGTTTTGTTCGAGTTGGCAAGACTTTTTAATTTTTACTATGTTCCGTAACTCCATGGCACATCAAATATGCCATTATGTATGAGCATACGGTGTCATGTTTCAAACTAATTTACATTTTATTTTGTGCCTTATATGTTGTAGTTTTCATCAATTTGGAAAAGAATGGACCACATGTCTGTATGTGACAAATACACATGTTGACATAATTGTGTTACGTTATCTTATCTTAACAACAAAAAATGATGATGACTTCTACATGCGCTATTCTGACAATCGTGTATATATTGCGAAGTAGTTTGCTTAAATTTGTTTCACTACTCACCATTGAATGATATTCAATACTTACATGGACAGAAATACAGACTTGCATTTTAAAACTAGGTATCTACCACTTGAGCTCGTGATTCTATGCTCCGTAACGTAGGAGTTGATGTATACTTTTTGAACTCGTATATCTTTCTCAGTCTTAGAATGGTGTGCGTTATATTTTTGTTTCGAGACCACGAAGGTTTGAATTTTGCAATTATGTTAAAAAATAAAATGTTTACAGTAAGTTCATTTTTCGACATTTCACTTTTCAAAATGGTAACGATTTCTGGAGAACGGCTGAATTATATCGGTAACACAACTGAGCAACCCGGTACATTTTTCAGTATAGAGCTTACATATCCTTAATAATAAAGCATAGGATTGTTATGACAATAAGTGATAACATAACCTTTAAGAAACGTACATGAACTTGGAAGTGATGTATCTTGTCCGTCCAGTAAGCTTAGACGGTAGCGCATGTGTCTACGAATCCAGGAATCGTGACTTTGAATCCCAGACGGGACGTACTAATTACATGTGTTACATAGGTCATGAATCAATTTCTTAAACGATTTTCACTTTTATAGTGGTTTAATAAAGCATGAGTCACATAAATCTAAGAAAGTGGTTTTTGGAGTATTCGGTGAGTTTACGGACTACAGACAGTCGTGATATGACCTAACAATTGTTTGAATGCGGTGAAAAGCATAGTAAATTACATTGGATGACTATAATTTGCTACTTACACTGATATTTTTGACCCATAATTTATTAATTTAAACTTAAACAACATTTACTTTGTCTATAGTCAATTATTCGAGCTTGATATTGCATTTTTGAACGTACACGTAAATTAGGTGATACGTTATTTTTTACTAATGCGAGTAGCCAAAATGAGTAAAGGGAGCTTGCTGCAAATATAGAATATACTGTTGCGTGATTGCGACATTATTGTAGCATCTCATTTGCACGACACTTAATCGTAAATTACTATGTTATATACAAAAGCTATTAAGTTTTTATTCGCGTTCTTAATATTTTTTAAGATGCTCACTATTAATCAATGACTTACTTGAATAACTGCCTCTCTAATTAATTGTTTGGCTGCACCATCCAATATATCAGAAACTGGAAAAACCCATTTCATGTGTTCTATAGTTACCCAAGAATGTAAACCTTTAAACCTCTTCATAAATTCGTCTTTTAGATATTTTATAGCAGATGTATATACTTTGATGGCTAGTAAAGGTTTATTAGTTTCATCAAATATCGTAGATGATCTGTCCACATCCTACATAGATACATATAATACAGGCAATAATTAGTTACTGTCAATGCAGAGAAAAATATTTCTATTTAATGTTTTTTTATGTTAATTTTATTCAAAGTTTGAAATACACTATTAATAATTACTTGTAATTTGGCAAACTATGAATAGAACCTTAATAATATCATTCGACAGTAATTTAAATATAATACATGAAGTTCAACACTCAAGCATTTGAAATGTACGTGAATTTTTAATTGGTTTATTCTAATTTTAGACACAGGCTGTCGGCATAAAACAAGTTCCCATTAAAATATTGTTTACACACACAATTATAAAGTATGTGTTTACAACATTTTGAAAAGGAACTTTTTATGCCGCCAGCCTGTGATTTTAAACACCTCTATGCAAATGTGGAAAAATAATATTGATATAATTTTGAAGTGGTTGGCCGGTACATTGTATCATTATTATTATGGTTTCTATAATATCTTGATACTAAACATTTCAATATTTATGCATACCTTACAGTCGAACAACATTTTCGTTGGCTGTTTAAAAAAGTACCACTTGTTATGTTCGTTGTCAGCAGTCAGTTCTTCATATTTATCTTCGGCTTCGTAACCAAATGAATGAAATGTTTGATCTGGTTGAAATAGAATACATGAGGATGATTTATTTCTATTTACCCCAGACGACGTCCATCTTGGAGTTTTAATTTCAAATGTGTCTGATTTTATACGGGCTTTCGGAGAATAAGCATATGAGGAGTACTTGATTCCAAATTCAATGGCGACAGCAAACATATGAGACATCGCCATTTCAACGCCCCCTCCGTTCTCTGTAAGATAAAGAAATGCATTATCATTAACTTACGAATAACAGATAATCCTAATTTGATTCATGCAAAATCTGACATTTTTTTATCCAGAACATCAAATGGCGCCGTTAAGTACATGACGATAACAATAAATCCATGGATCCTACCTATATTTGTACTAAGTTATGTAACCAATGTTCTATCTCGCCACATTAAACCACTACTGGCACTAGCATGTACATTTCGCATTTTTCAATAGCATCATATTTTTAAGGTAGCTCCACACGTTACCTATTAATGTTCGACTTTCCTTCGATCTAGCTCAAATAAGTACACATGTCAATTCAAGTTCCGTATGTTCGGTTTTGGTGCTCAAAATGTTGCATTGGTTACAATGTTTTTAGTTGCAATTAAAGTGTATGCTGTGCTCTGTTTAATAGTGGTATTCGTTCCTAACAATACGAGCGTACCCAGTGTAGTTATAATCTTTATATAAAAAGTCGTTGAGATTGGTAATGAATAAATTTCTACTGTCATTCTCCCTCCTACCATTGATTCTAGATTATCTAGAACAGTCGTCAGTAACTGACAGAAGTATGTGTCTAGTAATCGGTTTAATTAAAAAAGGAGGTTTACTGACCGCCCTGATATGGCATATACATTGGGCGTTAAATTCAATGAATACAAATTTTAACGGAAAACCTGAAATCATGATGCTATCCAGATGTAATTTTACGCGAGAAACAGTCCAACTGTTACTTTTACCAGACAATGCTATTTTTTTTGCAAACACCCTCAATCTTGAGATATATTTTTATGATTAAAATGACGTTGAAGTATTGCAAATGCCTTCATTATATTCTGATCTGACACAAAAACAGTATATCCAAGACGAGCTAGGAAAACATGTGCGTCGGCGTCATTTCAACCAAATACATCAAAACCAATTGGAAAAAAACGCAATGGCGGGAGACTTGGTGAACGTTTCATGGCTGCTGAGAGACATTTAAATCTGACCATGTGAAGCTATTGTGATTGATAATTGACTGCTTATGAGGGTCTGTAGTGCTGTTAAATATGTATTTATTATCTGACGTATCTGGGTTGTCAACGAACGATGTGAATGCATTACTGCTGTGTTCTTTATCACCAAACGAAGCCGCATAGAACTTGATTAGGAGTAATAATATTGATATATTCAATCTTTACACTTTAAAAAAGCCGATTTGGTTATGGTAAAGCTTTGATTTCAGTGGTGAGTTAGATTTGGCTTTAGTTTATTACAATTAGTACAGGACCTCTAAATTGACACTTAAATACCCTTTTTAAATGCTTTGTTATTTATGTGCGTATCTGATGGCAGAAATAGGCAACCGTAATATTTATATCAAAAATATTGAGAGATGTATTGAACTGAATAAACGCTTTGGCAGCTAAAAGCCCCTATCATTTACTACTGACAGAAGAATCACACCTAAGCATATTTTGGAAGAGAATGAAATAAACACCGATTTTTGCTAATGTCATCATATTTAGGTAAAATTCGTCTTACTTATGGACGCTGGATTGTCCTTAGTTCTAGCTTTTAACCCGAGAACTTTCATTTCTTATACAGAGATAGGCAAACAATGACAGAAGAAAATACTTGATGACCCAACATCCACCAAGTTATTTTAAAAGTTTCGCTCAAGAATTAATACGAGTGTGAATTCGTAGTTAGACACGCTATCGAGCTATCGACTAAGCGGTCGGGTAATGGTTACTTAATAAGCATATCCAACCAAAAGTGTTTGGCAAAAAAAGACAGTAAGTGCTACGTACATATCTAAATATATTGGCACGCATGGAAAAACAGTTAATATATGGACGAGCCTTCTAACCGCTTTAAACTGTCTACCAGCCTGAATATATAAAAGGCCGCTTTAAACCTGTACTGCCTCTTACAAGTAATATGATCACTACTTAAAATTGTAATTAAAGTTATTTTTCCAAAAGTAAATCATTCTAATAATTTCGAAAACACCTACCTGGTTGTTTCCTTGACCAAGAAGTGTTATCCTATTTGTTCTGTATTAGGAGACTAGGATGCAGGATTTAAGGTTATATTTTAAAAACGAGCTTACATAAATTAGTATAAAATAGACAAGTGTGTCTTAAAAATAATCTGTATATCATAACATGTACTAGGTCATTAGATAATATAGTAATACATGTATTGTTAATGTTAACATTTTAAGGTGATAATGACTATCTAGTTATATCAACAGTTTATTTGTTTGGGTTTTATGGCGCATCAACACAGGAAGGTAATATCGCGCGTTATATCAACATGGGAAGTGGTTACTTCGTTCAGTTTTGCATGTACGCTTACAACCGAACAACAATGCTGCGGTTTACGATATATTATCCAGCGTTTGAAAGAGTTTTAAAAGAATATTGTTTGTAGTTTTTTGGTATTTCTACTAATAGGGGAGATTATAGGAGCCTTCCTTTTTGTTCAGTGTCGGATTTCGATGGATTTCACCCCAATGATCGATAAAATTAATGGTTTACAAATAATAATTATTATACAAAATACCTATCACCAGACTTGATTGTCGCAGCGTTCAACTTTAGATGAGCTTTTTATGTTTTATTGAAAATTTGTTAAGCTTAACATTTACCTTGGTTGGTTTGTTTTGTCACTCATGGTAAATAGATCAGTCGGGTTTGATCGATCGAGATGAAAATATAAGTGTACTTTCAAAATGTACCACAATATCTCGAAATAACATGTACCCAATTGCAATCAAGCACATTTGGGTCCAATAAAGACAATTTCTGAGCATGTTATTGACCATGTATACATGTAGGCGAACTCATATGGGCTGGCCCATAATGATATCGAATGGGACCCATATAAAATGCTGTATACGATGAATTTAATGAATTGTCCATGGATGAAGTTAAGGCGATTATCAATTATTTACTATGGCATTAAGAAAAGAGTTTTCTCGGAACACTTTATTTTGAACTTTATTTATTACCAACAGCCAAATTGGAAACTCACGCCCATAACCAGCTTCAATATTATACATACCTGAATATATACTTCAAGCAGAGTATTTGATTATTCACACATACGTTATTGTTGTGCACTAAAGATTTTCTGCCATATTATTTGCATTATGAATAATACCTCATGTGCTTATTGGGATACTAGGCTTAGCTGATTCTTATGGGTATGGCAGTAAAATATAGGATTCATGTGTAGGTGTTCAGTCGTAGCTTGATTTATGAAGATAAAAGACTTTTCACTTTGTTTGACCCCAAGTAATGTATGTTTCAAATGATGTGACAGCTTGTGATTGTATCAATTAGAAATAATATCAATCAAATGTGCAGAATTATAACAGTTTTGAAGTTCAGGGAAGAAAATCGTGAACTGAAGTGGATGTCAAGGACAGCGATTGAAGACGAATCTATTCAGCAGCCACAGGACATGATATTCCGTGAAAAAGTGGAAAATAATGAAAACCTACTAAATGTTATCATTAGATATGTGTGTTTGTTTTGTATTTTTTGATATCTTAAAGGCTTTTAACGAAAAAATATACCTTTTCCGTGGATAACTAGAAAATGATTCGTTTATAATCAGAAATTTATAAGTTCAATGCTGCCTATGCTATTCCAAAAGACTTAATATTGTATTCAAGGGATGTCCATTCAGAACTCAAAATAAGACATGCCTACCCATATAGAACCGATATGGAGCCCAAATAATATGTATACGGGCTGCCCATATGGGTCCCATAAAAACCAGATTGCACTCCCTTTATGGGTCCCATATTTGGATTGATGGACCTTAAAATTGAATGTATTAAAAGTACAAAAAACATGTTATCTTTACATAATTAATTTCTACATTAAATTTATGAAGGATCAAACAAAAATGACGAATATCAAGCTTTAATGTCATTATTTTTGTATTCTCAATCTGGTTAAATATGATACAAATCCTATTTCCACAGCATATATATCAAATAACATCACATTTCATCGTAAAGCAGGTACAAATGTATAATACAGCTATCAGCTATCATCGTGTTTTGATCAACAGTTGAATGTCCAACAAACAAGTTTTGCTGTAGAAGTCCATCTAACAATTCATTCCACATGTTGGTATTTTCGTCATGATTTCACGAAAGAGAAAGACATATTATGAGAGTCTGGAAACTAATGCCAATGAACATAGAATCAACTTGTTAAACAAAAAATGACATAGATTATAAGAAATAAAATATGACTTCCTGATTATGTTACCTTTTTCACATTGAGATTAGATGTTGCCGTAGCTGTTTAGATAATATAGTTTGAAACAAAGCCAAAATTCTGTTTAAATGTACATGTATATTTAAACAGAAGTGATAATACACGAAACTTCTACCCTAGATAAGGAAAGCGTAAATTTTCATTTAGAACTGTTTACTATAAAATTTTCAGTCAGTTCGTAGTCTCTATCAATTATTGTCTACCTTTGGTTCCAGAGTAGATACACCACGTGACTAATGATTCAGTAAGACAAAAGACAACCATCGTCCCTGTATGGATAATACCATCAAACTAAGGATCCCGGGACATTATCTAATATCTATACTGAAATATCGATTGTCGCAACCTATTCACTACTGACTAGTCTGAACCTCATTTTATCTTAATGCTTTGTACCATCAACTATAAGAATCATCTGGAATTTTGTGTTGTGGTCATTGCTTTAACAAACAAGAATCGTCATAATAATGCATTTTTTGAGTACAATATTTCGTCCAAGCAAACTAAAATTTGCGAGGTCCTCGACAAGTGTTCTTGGTCACATTTGTTGTTATAATAGAGTTATTGTCATGCCCAAATATAACAGCACCACTTAAGACATCTAAACCTGGATCATAAGATGCAAATACACTCTTGTCAGGAAATGCTCGCTTTACAGCTTCTTGAAAAATAGGTGATTTTGAAAGGTCTCCTACCATTAAGATTGTTGAGATATCTTTAGCATTGGTTTCATTGAGTACTCTATCTATGTGATTGATAATTGAATCACAAGTATTGCTGAAAAATGAGTGTATTGTCTCATGATCAATTCTAATCTTATCTGCCCTGACAGAAATTTTTTTAGAAAATTTTGAATTTTTTGCAATAGTATCTGATAAAGTCAAATGTGTTGAATTCATGTACAAGTCATGAATCATAGCCGGTATAATAATTACTTTTTTCCTATCTGGCTTCAATGTCCCTGTTCTAAAATCAAATTTTTCAATCATATCTGCATATTCAACTTTATTCTTCTCTCTAAATTCTTTCAGTACTTCTGCTCCAACTAAACTCTTCATAAATTCAATATATGCCTGAATGACAGTAGCTTTACCCCATAGACAACCACTGGTCTTGTGAAGTTGCCTTAGATTTCCGTTGACTAAAACTTCAAGTACACTGACGTAAGAGAATTCCTCTGAAATATAATTTTAATGGCTCAACTATAAAACTATAAACAGGATGGTCATAGTGGCCATATTCTATTATTTCTCACTACTCTTAGGCACTGAAAATAGTTTTTGTTTCTTTCTAAAAATTATGGTAGAAACTATTTACTCGTAAAATTGGGTATGTTTACTAATACATATCATATAATAATAGTATATTTTTTACTATAACTTCTAAATATATATTTTCTTCTATATCAAATTTGTCTCAAGGACGTGGGCTATTGTAACCAAATAGGCAAGTGTAAAAAGGTTGTTAAAAGAAGATCAATAAATAAATAGGAAACGCCAAAACGTTGGTTTCGACTAGTTGGTTGGTTTTATGTATAGCGTTATAAACATTTGATATTTTACCTTCGGCAATTAGAATAAGGTATTTCAATCCCGGTTGAAAAATTGATTTCTTGGAGTCAGTTGTATATGTGACAGACATGTATTCATATGTTACATATCTATACAAGGTGGATATAGCCTCTGTTTCTAAACACAGTGCGAGTTGCGCATCAGGTATACCACTCTAGATAAACAGTAAAATGTAATATTTAAGTCATTACACAATTATATCGGTAACACAACTGAGTAATCTGGTACATTTTTGCAAACATTATAGAGCTTACATATCAATAATAAAGCATGGGATTGTTATTATAATAAGTGATAACATAACCTTTTAGAAACGTACATGTACTTGGAAGTGATGTATCGTGTCCGTCCAGTAAGCTTAGACGGTAGCGCATGTGCGTACACATCCAGGGATCGTGACTTTGATTCCCAGACGGGACGAACTAACTACATGAGTTACATTGGTCATGAATCAATTTCTTAAACGATTCTCACTCCCTCTTTTTTGTCAAAAAAAACATGAAAGCTACTGACGATGGTGTTTTAATAGTGGTTTAATAAAACATGTGTCACATAAAACTACTGTTGCGTGATTGAGACATTATTGTAACATCTCATTTGTACGACACTTAATCGTAAATTACTATCTTATATACAAAAGCTATTAAGTTTTTATTCGCGTTCTTAATATTTTTACGATGCTCACTATCAATCAATGACTTACTTGTATAACTGCCTCTCTGAATAATTGTTTGGCTGCATCATCCAATATATCAGAAACAGGGAAAACCCATTGTATGTCTTCTATACGTAATCTACCTGACAATCGATGATTTAGGCTCCTCATGACTACGTCTTTTAGATATTTTATAGCAGATGTATATACTTTGATGGCTAGTAAAGGTTTATTAGTTTCATCAAATACCGTAGATGATCTGTCAACGTCCTACATAGATACATATAAAACAGACAATAATTAGTGACTGTCAATGCAGAGAAAAGTATTTCTATTTAATGTTTTATGTTAATTTCATTTAAAGTTTCAAATGCACTATTAATAATTACTTGTAATTTGGCAAACTATGAATAGAACCTTAATACTATCATTCGACAGTAATTTAAGTATAATGCATGAAGTTCAACACTCAAGCATTTGAAATGTACGTGAATTTTTAGTTGGTTTATTCAAATTTTAGACACAAGCTGCCGGCATGAAAAAGTTCCCATTAAAATATTGTTTACAAACACACAACTATAAAGTATGTGTTTACAATATTTTCAAAAGGGACTTTTTATGCCGGCAACCTGTGATTTTAAACACCTGTATGCAAATGTGGAAAAATAATATTGATATCATTTTGAAGTGGTTGGCCGGTACATCGTATCATTATTATTATGGTTCCTATATATCTTGATGCCAAACATTACAAATATTTATGCTACCTTAGAGTCGTACAACATTTTCGTTGGCTGTTTAAAGAAGTACCACTTGTTATGTTCGTTGTCAGCAGTTAGTTCCTCATATTTATCTTCGGCTTCGTAACCAAATGAATGAAATGTTTGATCTGGTTGAAATAGAATACATGAGGATGATTTAATTCTTTGTACCCCGCTAGTCGACGTCCAACTTGAAGTTTTAATTTCAAATGTGTCTGATTTTATACGGGCGTTCGGAGAATAAACATATGAGGAGTACTTGATTCCAAATTCAATGGCGGCAGCACACACTTGAGACCTCGCCATTTTAACGCCCCCTCCGTACTCTGTAAGATAAAGAAATGCATTATCGTTAATTCAAAACGAATAACAGATAATCTGGTTAATCTGGTGATACTTGGATAATAAATGTATTTACAAGAAACCCATTTACAAAGCATCAAATGGCACCGTATAGTATTTTATTTATTTATTTCCTCCATTACTGAAGAGCATAACACATATTTACAATTCATATATAACAATACAATGACCTTATACATGTAAACATAATTATGTATATTTGAAAACATCAAACTATATTAATAAACTGAAGGATAGATCATATAATGATAGTTCAAAAGCAGATTTAAACTCCATTATTATATAACAAATCATTCAAAGTAAAAACTATTTGTGAAATCATTAAAACCCCTGATCTATTATCAGTAACAAGTATAAATAATTGTCTAGAACAATTATTTCAAGGATCATACATATCTAAGTACTTAAACAATATTCTTTCTTACCACTTTAATCACTTGTAAATTAGATTATATTTCACTTTATATATATACGACAATGCATGTGCTGGTTATAACTTATATTATCTAGCGCAAACAAATTTAAAAGAAGCATTTATCGAAAGCGCAATTAGATAATTCGTGGATAACTACTTCTGTACATAAATAGTTTGAATTTAGCTTATTTATTTTGCTCTTTGGATTGAGGAATGTTGTTTTCATATTTAAATGGAAATAATTTGTTTTATTATCATAATGACTATCGCTACGGTTATTCATCACAGAATATTTCCAGATCTCTTGAACCAAGCTGTTAACCTATTATTAAGCTCACAGACTACCGTCACCAGTGACAACTACCCTATATGGTATTAAGGTAGGAGAAAGAATGGCGAAAGAAAATATTTTATGTCAACAACAGTATGCAATCAAGTCTCGTATTGTAATCGAACGCAAGATCTCAGTATTCGTAATCTGACACACTAGGCTAACCTGGTTGGTTAAACTTACTATATAAAGATATTCAACGATATACACGACAGTGAGTGTTACATACTTTAAACAGCTCTATATCAATATTATATAAATTAACTGCAGACATAAACACATTCCTACAACTGTTGAGTCATTAAAATATTACATGCATTAGATATACACAGGAAACATTTCAAACCATTTTGCCAAGTTTAAGTTTGACTAAGTGCCAATTTCTTAGAAAGGGAAACCTCTTAAAAGATCACAATGAGTTATTTTTAATCTTAACATATAGAAATATATGACCCATGACCGTTTAAGAGATTAATTATCAAATTTGGACAAAGATGTGTCTATCATAACACTCTATCTTAAACATACTGTGATCAATTACAACCAAATTGACCATTCTTAAGCGGCCTTTTTTACTTGAAAAACAATATATTTACCCTCAAATATAACCATGTTCTTTTTTGTTAACATCTTGTTTATAGGACAAAATGTTACTGTAAACCTTTGTTAAATATGCTAATACCTGTAGTTAAAATCATGGAAAGGTCCATTCTACTTTCGGTTTCGATCTACTTTGTAAAACAATAAATTAAGTATATAATATATTTAAATGATTAAGTCATTTGCAGTTTACGGAAGTCTATGGAGATATTTGCAAGCATGACGGACTAGAAAGTGCGTGGACGTGTCTTCTGAACCTTTTTTTAAAATGTTTGTTTGTTTTCATTAAAAAATCTGGTCCGAACTTCCACTGCCTCTTAAATATAAAACGAACAAGTACTTACAATTGGTCGCTTAATAACCAGTTAGTAATCCTAATCACATCCAACAACATAAACCTCTTTGTTTCCTTGATATGAGTAACAATTATTATAAATGTTCAGAACTGGGAGACCAGGAAGAAGGCTAAAATATATTAATCATAGTTGTGAGAACTTACTACGCACTAGAGCTTTTAAAATATAATAGTATAAACTAGACTAGATTATCAATAGATAATTAAGGCCACAACAAGTTTATGATATGTTCTACGGATTTTTCTAGAAAAAAATGGGGCGAGCGAGCGAAGAAAAAAAAAAATCTTAATTCAGTTGCTTTTTATAGCGGTTTGACCAAATTTTTATGAGCGAGCGTGAAAATAAAAATATTTTTTTTGTAAAAACCGTCAAAATTAAGGTGCGAGCGAATCCATAGAACATATGATCAATTTGTTGTGGCCTAAGTAATGCATATATATTTCAATGTAAACATTTTAAACAGACCAATTTGGCATTCAACATAAATACTTCATAAATGCGTTGTAATTTTATACGACGATATGTCAATAAAATATGCTTAAAATATCTAAACAATTAGGTTGGTATAAATAAATGACTTCTAAATATTTGTGTGCAAAATAAACTGGCTATGTCCATGTACGAAATGTTTACATGAACTACAATTTCACCATTTAAAACAGCTGAATCCTTGATAAAAGCAAACTTCATTTTTTGTAAACGTCATATATAATCTAAAATATTTTTATTATGTTTGTTTTCTTGAATTGGTTGTTATATCATTACGTACTAGGTGTTGTTGGACAATCAATTCGTAGAACCAACGTCAGAAACAAAATTAGCAACACCTTTATCCACTACAATATCCTACCTACTTATTTTGGCCCTTTTCTAAATTTGATGATGTTTATTGTCCAATTCATAAGTAAATTCACGAGATCTGCAGCGTGTTCAGTTACCTTGAACGTTCCAAAACGTTCTGTAACAGAAGTGTCCGAACAACTCAACCCATAGACAACTCAACCCGAGACAACTCAATCTCCTACTAACGGATTGAGTTGTCCCAACTTTAAGTTAAGTATTGCACGGGTTGAGTTGTCTTCGGGTTGAGTTCTCCCGTATTAGCAACGTTAGCTAACAGTAGTAACTGAACACGGGACAGAAGTGTCGTCAGTCATGATTATGTCCCTAGATTCAATTTTGCGACGAGGGGGATTTCCCACACCAAACATGGAGATTATAGGCTACATTTTACATGTAATAATCAAAATAAGGTTTCAATAAATAAGTGCATTTTACTAGATGCCATTTTTCATACTTACAATCCCTTATATGTCTCACAAGAAAAAAACTTTTTCAAGACTATAGCATTCGTCATCTGTCATGTTATTATCGTCCAGCTCAGTCGGTATCACGCAAGTCTGTTGGTCGGTGGTTGTAAGTTTGATTCCCGGTTGGGCATATTTTTGTGAAGCTTGATCATGAAATTATTTCTGCGGCTATTCTGTCTCCTATTCATGAGGATAGTTGTCATTCACTGCCGGTTTGCGTCTAGTGGAAATAACTTAATAAAAAAACATTGAATGGAGACTGTGAACATTTCAATGACTGCTATCAGACATTTTATTCTCTCCATGCGAAAATATTGTGCTTATTAATTGGCTGCAAATGAAAGATCAGTGGTGCGGTTAAACATTTTTTTTATTGTTTAATGTACCTGTGTTGTCATCGATGTGAATGCATTCAGGGTATAACACGTGACCAAAATAATTCGAAGTGGCATTTCCTTGTCTTAACAGTGTTTTTTTAATTAGTGTTATTCATTAATTTTTGCTCCTTAACGAAATGTGCACTATCACATGGCGGTTTGTTTTGGATCGTATTTGACACTTTTATTTTGTTTCTGGGTTTTGTTGTTTATGAGAACGCTTGTTAAGTTTTTTAACCGTTGGTGTGTTGATTTTTACAAACTACGAAGTGAAAACGTGCTTATAGAATATTCTACATGAATTTACTGAGGAGATATATCAGAAGATTATTATCAAAGTATTTTAGTGTTACTTTAGGACCTCCCTAGATTAGCTGATAAACTTAATTCAAATAAATCAATGACTAATTAGTTTGTGCAAACCTTACAAATTGTGGTAAAATCCCTATATTTAAATGAACCGGTTAAAGAGTACAAATCTATATTTTCATAGTATAGTTTTATCGATTACCACCAGACTGACTTATTTTACTCACTGTATAGTTAATTTTGTTCAACAAAATAGACTATAAGTAGCCTATTAATATTGTAGTTTTTAAATTTTGTTATTGCCGCGCATGAACAAAATTTCTATTCTAGTTCATTATACTAGATATTGGTTGATAGAGACTGTATATAGTGGATTTTGTCCATGCGGCGCATTAACTAAATTTGGACTGGATTTTAGAGTTTAATCCTTAGGGGTCATTCCATTTCAAATCAACCAATTTTTAGAAATTTTCCCAGGTCACCCTGTCAGATTTTCCTGAAACTTTTAACATGTATTTGTACATCTAATTCATGGACAAAAATGAAATATTTAGTCAGTATCTCCAGAACTTTGGAAAAAATTGGCATTTTAAGTAAAGGGGGGTAATTTTGCAGTTTCTGAATTTCGTCCTGAGGCCATGTTTAGATACTTATATCTCCTGAAATATTATTTCTATACTTCTGAAAAGGATATATGTCACACACTTTTACCTGTAGAGTACAAAAATGGTATTCAATCAAGTGTGAAATTGTTACTTTTTTTGTCTATAGACCTCTAAAAATCGAAAAATCTTAAATTTGTCATAAAATCTTCCAAATTGGCACATTGATTTTTTCATTACCATTTCATATTTAGATCTCAAATTTTATTTAGCATTTATTTCCAACATATAAGAGTATTTTAAAACAAATTTGAATCCAAAATATCACTTATATAATTCACAATATTTATTTAAATTGAGTATGATCTCAAAATTTTGCGAAAATTGCCTATGTTCCAACACCAAAATTGCCATGTCAAGACTTCACAATCATTTTCAAATTTTGTACATGAATTCTATTACATGTAAACATTATTCATTCAAAATTTTGTTTTGTTTATGAGCTTCTCGACAGAGTAATGCGTAACTTCAGAGGGGTCGATTTTTCAGTTCTCGGGGGCTTTTACAGTATATTTTAAAGTTGGTTTTGTCCCGGGGTGTGACTGTATGTGCTTGTAATAGACTTAACAGTCTCTATAGTATGCATGGAAATAATATTTAAACATTAATTTGCATCATATATCAATATTTTAACAAAAATCTTTTTTCCATATACTTTGAATATATACGTATTTTGATGATTGCCTAGGCGCTCATATCATCATTGGAGACTGTATTTAACTGAATGTTTCCAAAACCATATTCTGTCTTAAAGGATTATATTGTGTAGGTTTTGAGTGATAGTAAGGTATCCAATTATCAATTCTTTGGGACTAAACTAGTATTTTATAAATTCAGTTCTGTCCCGCACATGAAATATCATCCTCGGTAACCCAGGGTATTACGTCAACGATAATATTCATAATGTATGAGTACCGTGGGTTACCGACGATGATGAAATATAAGCATGAATTCATACAGTCCTAATGTTATGAAGTGAAAAATTGACCTCTATAAAGTTACGTATAACTCCGTCAAGAAACTCATAAACAAAACAAATGTTTGATTGAATAATGTTTACATGTAATAGAATTCATGTACAAAATTTGAAAATGATTGTGAACTCTTGACATGGCCATTTTGGTGTTCGAATATAGGCAAATTTCGCAAAATTTTGAGATCATACTCAATTTAAATAAATATTGTAAATTTTATAAGTGAGATTTTGGATTCAAATTTGTTTTAAAATACTCTTATATGTTGTAAATAAATGCTTAATAAATTTGAGATCTAAATATGAAATGGTAATAAAAAAATCAATGTGCCAATTTGGAAGATTTTAAGACAAATTTAAGATTTTTCGATTTTTAGAGGACTATAGACAAAAAAGTAACAATTTCACACTTGATTGAATACCATTTTTGTACTCTACAGGTAAAAGTGTGTGACATATATCCTTTTCAGAAGTATAGAAATAATATTTCAGGAGATATAAGTATCTAAACATGGCCTCAGGACGAAATTCAGAAACTGCAAAATTACCCCCCTTTACTTTGTTATGTAATCTGAAGATTACATATGATATTATGCGATGACCAAAGTACGAAGTAATTAAGTTAACTCATTATACCCTAGGGCTACCGGATATACATTTTATATGTATGTTAGACTAATTAGTTGTACTTACGTACAAATGTTGAGATGTCAACTAAATTGTATAAAATGTATCGCATCTCAGTGACCATCGTTCAGAGAGCCAGAGAGCCTGGTGGCTTGTGGCCATAACCTTAGGTCCACGCTGGACATAGGGCTTATACATAGGTTCCGTAGACTATGGATGTTAGTACTTGTATGTTTGGCTACCTTACACTCATGACATTTGATATGTGTTTACATGCGATCTTATAATGAACATTAAACTAGTTAACTATCTGTGTTGTACTGTTGTATCCCTGGGTTGTTAATACATTGCTTTACTTAAGCGGCTATGCGACAACTTAAAATGCCAATTTTTTCCAAAGTACTGGAGATACTGACTAAATATTTCATTTTTGTCCATGAATTAGATGTACAAATACATGTTAAAAGTTTCAGGCAGATCTGAGAGGGTGACCTGGGAAGCACTGGTTGATTTGAGCTGGAATGACCCTTAGTGAAGATGTCCCAACACATGTGATACATTTAATCTCATATTTGTAAAGGGGCTACATAAAGTTTCATGTTTATAAAGATTAAAGGGGCTACATGAATGCTCATGCTTATAAAGTTTTAAGGGGCTACATGTAGTATCATGTTTATAAATAGTGAATTCCATATTAAATGATACTACATTCCATATTCTAATAAGACAGTGTTTGAAGCATAAATTATATATCTTATATTATACTCTGTGTCTTTGTTCCAAGTGTATTACAGGTTTTTGGCATCATTGTGTTTTGATCAAAAATTGAACATCTAGCAATTAAGCCATTAGCTGTAGTATTCCATATTGTACTAGGCACGTTTATGTAGTATTTTTGTAATGATTTCACAAAATAAATAGAAATATAATTATGAGAATCCGGAAACTAATGCCACATATTATCAGCTTGGTAAACAAAATATGACAAAAATGTAATGTATAATAATTAAAATATGAAAACACTGCTATGTTACCTTCTCCACATTAAAATCAGATGTCCACAAGTGTAGCAGCAGCTGTTTAGACAGCAAAGTTTTAAACAAGGCAAGAAGTCAGTTTAAAATTTTAGTAAAAGTTAGTAAAAGTAGTAATGATAATACACAAAGCTCCATTCTGATAAATGGAAAACGTGAATATTCATTCTGAACTAAATGTTTTTAAATGTTTTACAAAATTTTAATCTTTACTTTACTTTATTTTAAAGTGATTAAAGGCCACCGGCCCATACACATATATATACAATAAAATACATGTACATAGATTATGTATGATAAGAAGACAAATAGCAAACTTTTAACAAATTGTATACAAAAAACCAATTAGTAGATATAATGTTATACATTAGCCTTAATAAATATTCAGAGAAAACATCAAAATGTGCTTATACATATATACATAATAACTGTGTTGCTAAGTATAAACAATTAATTTGATATTTAGTTTAATTATCAACAGTTTTAATAAATTCACTTCTAATTTTGAAGGAATAGTATAGATATATGGCTAGATTACGAATTTCAGTTACACTTTTACTTGACATCAAATGGATAAAGTCATCTAGTGTTGGAGATTTCCAAAATCTTACATTTATATCTTTATATAGAGGACAAACTAAAGTGAAATGTAGTTCATCCTCTACTAAAGATTCACAATAAAAACATGTACGATATTCTCTATCTATCCCATAATAACGCCCTTGTTCTATCATCAAATTGTGAGCTGAACTTCGGAAATTTGACAGGCATGATCTAAATTTCGGTATATCAATTGCTGAAACATAAAGTTCTTTTTCAAAACATGGTTTGAACTGTTTGTAATAAAGTAATTTTGAACTGTTGGAACATTCTTCAGCCCACAATTGAAGATATTGGTCTTTAAGACAAGTCGTGTACTGATAAATGAACAATTTTGAATTTTGAACAGACTGCATATCCCAAACATAACCAAAACCATTTGTTTGCTATTCCCTCCTTACATCTGATACCCATTTGTCATAACCTAGACTATCATAATGTTTCAACATATTATAACATAATTTTACATATCTTGTATTTGGAAGTGAAAGAATTCTTAGCCAAAATTTAATACATCTTTTTGAGGCTGAAATATACATTGGAAATCTCCCAAATCGCCTAGTACAGCTTTATTACAACTTTTAAAACTTACATTCAAAAATTTTTTACAGGCAAAAATATGTACACTTTCAATGGAAGGTATTTTTTTCAACCCCTATAACTCAGAACCATATAACAAAATTGGTGCAATTTTAGAGTCAAATATCTTGAAAAACGTAGTATAAGGTATTAAACCTAACTAATCAGTTCGTAATCATGATCTATCATAGTCTAACTTAGGTTCCTGGGACCTGTATGGACAAATCACGTGACTAAATAGTACATTAGAACAGAAGTCAGAAATCGTCCTATATGGATTATTACTATCACGGTTTAGATCCCGGGACTTTTTCTATACTGGTAGATCGATTATCGCTACAAATTCATCACTGTTAAGTATAACTTCCCGATATCTCATTAAATTTTGATTGTGTTTTTTATTCACCATAAACTTTAACCAAAACAGGATTTTCGTGTTGTGGGTCATTTGTTTTATTTAAAAAATTGCATAATAATGAATATTTGAGTATCATATTTCGTCCAAACCAAACTAAAATTTGCGAGGTCCACGACAAGTGTTCTTGGTCACAGTTGTTGTTATAATAGAGTTGTTGTCATGCCCAAATATAACAGAACCACTTAAGACATCTAAACCTGGATCATAGGATGCAAATACACTCTTGTCAGGAAATGCTCGCTTTACAGCTTCTTGAAAAATAGGTGATTCTGAAAGGTCTCCTACCATTAAGATTGTTGAGATATCTTTAGCATTGGTTTCATTGAGTACTCTATTTATGTGATTGATAATTGAATCACAAGTATTGCTGAAAAATGAGTGTATTGTCTCATTATCAATTCTAATCTTATCTGCATTGATTAAATTTATTTTAGAGAATTTTGAATTTTTTGCAATATTATCTGATAAAGTCAAATGTGTTGAATTCATGTACAAGTCATGAATCATAGCCGGTATAATAATCACTGATTTCCTTTCTGGCTTCAATGTCCCTATTCTAAAATCAAAATTTTTAATCATATCTGCATATTCAAATTTATCCTTCTCTCTTAATTCTTTCAGTACTTCTGCTCCAACTAAACTCTTCATAAATTCAATATATGCCTGAATGACAGCAGCTTTACCCCAAGGACAACCACTGGTCTTGTGAAGTTCCCGAAGATTTCCGTTGACTAAAACTTCAAGTACAGTGACGTAAGAGAATTCCTCTGAAATATAATTTTAATGGCTCAACTATAAACAAGATGGTCATAGTGGCCATATTCCACTATTTCTCACTACTCTTAGGCACTGAAAATACTTTTTGTTTCTTTCTAAAAATTATGTTAGAAACTATTTACTCGTAAAATTGGGTATGTTTACTAATACATATCATATAATAATAATACATTTTTTACTATAACTTCTAAATATATATTTTCTTCTATATTAAACAGATGAACGTTGTCTCAAGGACGTGGGCTATTGTTACTAAATAGGCAAGTGTGATAAGGTTGATAAAAGAAGATCAGTAAATGAATAGGAAACGCCAAAGCGTTGGTTTTGACTAGTTGGTTGGTTTTATGTATAGCGTTATTTAATAAACAACATTTGATATTTTACCTTCGGCAATTGAAATAAGGTATTTCAATCCCGGTTGCAAAATTGATTTCTTGGAGTCAGTTGTATATGTGAGAGACATGTATTCATCTGTTAGATATCTATACAAGGTTGATACAGCTTCTGTTTCCAAACACAGTGCGAGGTGTTCATCAGGTATACCACTCTATAGATAAACAATTAAAAGTAATCTTTAAGTCATAACACAATTATATCGGTAACACAACTGAGTAACCTGGTACATTTTTGCAAAAATTATAGAGCTTACATATCCATAATAATAAAGCATGGGATTGTTATTATAATAAGTGATACAATAATCTTTTAGAAACTTAAAAGTACTTGGAAGCGTGTTCGTCCAGTAAGCTTAGACGGTAGCGCACGTGTCTACGAATCTAGGGATCGTGAATTTGATACCCAGACGGAACGTACTAATTACATGTGCTACATTGGTCATGAATCAATTTCTTAAACGATTCTCACTTCCATTATTTTTTGTCAAAATAAACCTGAAAGGTACTGATGATGGTGTTTTATAGTGGTTTAACAAAGCATGTGTCAACTAAATCCAAGAAAATGGTTTTTTGAGTATTCAGTGAGTTTACGGACGACAGACAGTCGTGATATGACTTAACAATTGTTTAAATGCGGTGAAAAGCATAGTAAATTACATTGGATGACTATAATTTGCTACTTACACTGATATTTTCGACCCATAATTTATTAATTTATACTTTAACAACGTTACTTTGTCTGTAGTCAATTATTCGAGCTTGATATTGAATTTTCGAACGTACACGTAAATTATGTGATAAGTTACTTTTTGCTTATGCGAGTAGCCAAAATGAGTAAAGAGAGCTTGCTGCTGCAAATATAGCATGGTCTGTTGCGTGATTGAGACGTTATTGTAACATCTCATCAAAAATCAAAATCAAAAATTACTATGTTATATAAAAAAGCTATTAAGTTCTTATTCGCGTTCTCAATATTTTTTAAGATAGTGACTATACTAAATGACTTACGTGTATAACTGCCTCTCTAAGTAATTGTTAAGCAGCACCATCCAATATATCAGGTACAGGGAAAACCCATTTTATGTCTTCTTCAGTTAACAAACACAAACCATTGTTCAAAGTATCCATGACTTTGTCTTTTAGATAGTTTATGACAGATGTATATACTTTTATCGCTAGTGAAGGATTATTGGTTTCATCAAATATCGTAGATGATATGTCCACATCCTACACAGGCATATATATAAAACAGACAGTAACAAGTGACTGTCACTGCAGAGAACAGTATTTTAGTTTAATGTTTTTTTATGGTAATTTTATTTAAAGTTTCAAAGGAACTATCAATAATTAAGTATCATTTGGCAAACTATAAATAGAACCTTAATAATATCATTCGACAGTAATTTAAGTACAATACATGAAGTTCAACACTCAAGCATTTGACATGTATGTAAATTTCAGTTGGTTTATTCAAATTTTAGACACCTATACAAATGTGGAAAAATGACAATAATATCATTCTGAAGTGCTTGGTCGGTACATTTTATCATTATTATTATGGTTCCTATGTATTTTATTATTAATTTTTTTATTTCAAATATTTATGCATACCTTAGTGTCGTACAACATTTTCGTTGGCTGTTTAAAGAAGTACCACTTTTTATGTTCGTTGCCAGCAGTAACTTCCTCATATTTCTCCTCGGCGTCGAAACCAAATGAATGAAATGTTTGATCGATGGAAACAGAATACATGAGGATGATTTACCTCTATGTAACCCATCAGACGTCGTCCATCTTGGATATACAATTCCAAATGGGTCCCATTCAAAAAAAGACCTCGTAGAAATACAAAATGAGGAATGATTGATTCCAAATTCAATGGCAACAGTACACACATAAGGCCTCGCCATGTTTACGTCCCCTCTGTTCTCTGTAAGATAATGAAATGCATTATCATTAATTTAAACCGAAAAACAGATAATCCGATTTTTATTCATGCAAAATCTGACAGTTTTTTAAATGGCGCCGTAAAGTACATGACGATTACAATAAGTCTATGGGTCTTACATATATTTGAACTAAGTTAGGTAGATAGATTCTTAAAAACTTAGAAACTTAACCAATAATCTATCTCACCACATTAAATCACTAGCATGTACATATCGAATTTTTAATTGCATCATATTTTAAGGTAGCTCCACACTTTACCAATTAATTTTCGACTTCCCTTCGATCTTGCTCAAATTAAGTACGCATGTCAATTAAAGTTCCGTCTTTTCGATTTTGGTGCTCAAAATGTTTAAACGATGCATTGGTTTGAATGTTTTAGTTGCATTTTAAGTTGTATGTTGAGCTCTGTCTAATAGTGGTCTGCGTTCCTAACAGTACGAGCGTACTCAGCGTAGTTATAATCTTAATATAAAAAATCGTGGAGCTTGGTAATGAATAAATTTCTTCGGTCATTCTCCCTCCTACCATTGATTCTAAATCATCTAGAACAGTCGTCAGTAACTGACAGAAGTATGTGCCTAGTAATCGGTTTAATTAAAAAAAAAAGCCTTTCCAGGAATGGTGAGTAGGCTTACTGACCGCCCTGATATGACATATACAGTTGGTTGCTATGGCGTTGAATTCAATCAATACAGATTATAACGGACAACCTGAAATCATGCTGTTATCGAGATGTAATTTTAAAGTAATAATTATTACTTTTACCAGACAATGCTTATTCTTTCGCTAGATCTCTCAATCTCGAGATTTGTTATGATAAAAATGACGTTGAATTATTGCAAATGCCTTCATTATACTCTGATCTGACCCCAAAACAGTATATCCAAGACGAGCTAGGAAGACGTCAAAACTAATTGAAAAAAAGGAACGCAAAGAAGGGAGACTTGGTGAATGTTCCATGGCTGCTGAGAGACATGTAATTCTCTCTATGTAAAGACATTGTGATTGATAATTGACTGCTTATGAGGGTCTGCACTTTTGTTAAATATGTATTTATTATCTGACGTATCTAGGTTGTCAACGATGTGAATGCATTACTGCTGTGTTCTTTATCACCAAATAAAACCACATGGAACTTGATTAGGAGTGATAATATTGTTATTATTATTATTCAATTTTTACACTTTCAAAAAGCCCATTTGGTTATAGTAAAGCTTTGATTTCAGTGGTGCGTTAGATTTGGCTTCAGTTTATTACAATTAGTACAGGACCTCTAAATTGACACTTAAATACCCTTTTTAAATGATTTGTTATTTATGTGCGTATCTGATGGCAGAAATAGGCAACCGTAATATTTATATCAAAAATATTGAGAGATGAATTGAATTGAATAAACGCTTTGGCAGCTAAAAGCCCCTATCATTTACTACTGACAGAAGAATCACACCTAAGCATATTTTGGAAGAGAATGAAATAAACATCGATTATTGCTAATGTCATCATATTTAGGTAAAATTCGTCTTACTTATGGACGCTGGATTGTCCTTAGTTCTAGCTTTTAACCCGAGAACTTTCATTTCTTATACAGAGATAGGCAAACAATGACAGAAGAAAATACTTGATGACCCAACATCCACCAAGTTATTTTAAAAGTTTCGCTCGAGAATTAATACGAGTGTGGATTCGTAGTTAGACACGCTATCGAGCTATCGACTAAGCGGTCGGGTAATGGTTACTTGATAAGCATATCCAACCCAAAGTGTTTGGCAAAAAAAGACAGTAAGTGCTACGTACATATCTAAATATATTGGCACGCATGGAAAAACAGTTTATATGTGGACGAGCCTTCTAAACGCTTTAAACTGTCTACCAGCCTGAATATATAAAAGGCCGCTCCAAACCTGCACTGCCTGTTACAAGTAATATGATCACTACTTAAAATTGTAATTAAAGTTATTTAATCAAAAGTAAATCATTCTAATAATTTCGAAAACACCTACCTGGTTTTTTCCTTGACCAAGAAGTGTTATCCTATTTGTTTTGTATCAGGAGACTAGGATGCAGGATTTACGGTTATATTTTAAAAACGAGCTTACATAAATTAGTATTAAATAGACAGGAGTGTCTTAAAAATAATCTGTATATCATAACATGTACTAGGTCATTAGATAATATAGTAATACATGTATTGTTCATGTTAACATTTTAAGGTCATAATGACTAGCTAGTTAAATCAACAGTGTATTTGTTTGGGTTTTATGGCGCATCGACACAAGTAGGTAATATCGCGCGTTATATTAACATGGCAAGTGGTTACTTCGTTCAGTTTTTAACGTACACTCACAACCGAACAACAATGCTGCCGAATGTGTCGATCGTCAGCTAACGGAATCTACCGAGTTTTTCCGATTGTGTTTGTGATTTTTACCCGTGCAAATAGAACTTGAAAAATAAGAGTGTAAGGACTGTGGAAGATCTATTATCCAGCGTTTGAAAGAGTTTAAAAAGAATATTGTTTGTAGTTTTTGGTATTTCTACTAATAGGGAAGATTGCATGAGCCTTTCTTTTTGTTCAGTGTCCGATTCTGATTAATTTCACCCCAATGATCGATAAAATAAATGGCTTACAAATAATAAGTATTATACAAAATACCTATCATCAGACTTGATTGTCGCAGCGTTCAACTTTAGATGAGCTTTTTATGTTTTATCAAAAATTGGTTATGCTTAACATTTACCTTGGTTGGTTTGTTTTGTCACTCATGGTGAATTGTTCAGTCGTGTTTGATCGTTCGATATGAAAATATAACTGTACTTTCAAAATGTACCACAATATCTCGAAATAGTATGTACCCAATTGCAATCAAGCACATTTGGGTCCAATAAAGACTATTTCTGAGCATATAATTGACCATGTATGTAGGCGAACTCATATGGGCTGGCCCATAATGATATCGAATGGGACCCATATAAAATGATATATACGATGAATTTAATGAATTGTCCATGGATGAAGTTAAGGCGATTATTCAATTATTTACTATGGCATTAAGAAAAGAGTTTTCTCGGAACACTTTACTTTGAACTATAGTTGTTACAAACAGCCAAATTGGAACTCACGCCCATAACCAGCTACAATATTATATATACCAGAATATATACTTCAAGCAGAGCATTTGATTATTCACACATACGTTATTGTTGTGCACTAAAGATTTTCTTCCATATGATTTGCATTATAAATAATACCTCATGTGCTTATTAGGATACTAGGCTTATCTGATTCTAATGGGTATGACAGTAAAATATAGACTTCATATGTAGGTGTTCAGTCGTAAAATTGATCTGAGCTTGATTTACGAAGATAAAAGGCTTTTCACTTTATTTGACCGTAATTACGTAGTGTATGTTTCAAATGGTGTGAGAGCTTGTGATTGTATTAATTAAGAATAATATCAATCAAATGTGCAGAATTATAACAGTTTTGAAGTTCAGGGAAGAAAATCGTGAACTGAAGTGGATGTCAAGGCCAGCGATTGAAGACGAATCTATTCAGCTGCCACAGGACATGATATTCCGTGAAAAAGTGGAAAATAATGAAAACCTATTAAATGTTATCATTTAGATTTGTGTGTTTGTTTTGTATTTTTTTGATATTTTAAAGGCTTTAAAGAAAAAAGATACCTTTTCCGTGAATAACTAGAAAATGATTCGTTTATAATCAGAAATTATAAGTTCAATGCTGCCTTTGCTATTCCAAAAGACTTTATATTGTTTTCAAGGGATGTCCATACAGAACTCAAAATAAGACATGCCTACCCATATAGAACCCACATGGATCCCATATAATATGTATACAGACTGCCCATATGGGTCCCATATAGAACCAGATTGCACTCCCTTTATGGGTCCCATGTGGATTGCTGGACCTTAAAATTTGATGTATTCGAAGTAAAAAAACATGTTATCTGTACATAATTATTTTCTACATTAAATTCATGATGACAAAACAAAATTGACGAATATCAAGCTTTCATGTTTATTTTTTTATATTCTCAATCTGGTTAAATATGATACAAATCTTATTTCCACAGCATATATATCAAATAACATCACATTTCATCGTAAAGCATGTACAAATGTATAATACAGCTATCAGCTATCATTGTGTTTTTATCAACAGTTGAATGTCCAACAAACAAGTTTTGCTGTAGAAGTTCATCTGTCATGTTGGTATTTTCGACATGATTACACAAAAGACAAAACTATATTATGAGAATCTGGAAACTACTGCCAATGAACATAGAATCAACTTAAACAAAAAATGACGTCAATTATAAGAAATAAAATATGACTTCCAGATTATGTTACCTTTTTCACATTGAGATTAGATGTTGCTGTAGCTGTTTAGATAATATAGTTTGAAACAAAGCCAAAAGTCTGTTTAAATGTACATTTAAACAGAAGTGATAATACACGAAACTTCTACCCTAGATAAGGAAAGCGTAAATTTTCATTTAGAACTGTTTACTATAAAATTTTCAGTCAGTTCGTAATCTCTATCAATTATTGTCTACCTTTGGTTCCAGAGTAGATATACCACGTGACTAATGATTCAGTAAGACAAAAGACAACCATCGTCCCTGTATGGATAATACCATCAAACTAAGGATCCCGGGACATTATCTAATATCTATACTGAGATATCGAGTGTCGCAACCTATTCACTACTGACTAGTCTGAACCTCATTTTATCTTAATGCTTTGTACCATGAACTATAAGAATCATCTGGAATTTTGTGTTGTGGTCATTGCTTTAACAAACAAGAATCGTCATAATAATGCATTTTTTGAGTACAATATTTCGTCCAAGCAAACTAAAATTTGCGAGGTCCTCGACAAGTGTTCTTGGTCACATTTGTTGTTATAATAGAGTTATTGTCATGCCCAAATATAACAGCACCACTTAAGACATCTAAACCTGGATCATAAGATGCAAATACACTCTTGTCAGGAAATGCTCGCTTTACAGCTTCTTGAAAAATAGGTGATTTTGAAAGGTCTCCTACCATTAAGATTGTTGAGATATCTTTAGCATTGGTTTCATTGAGTACTCTATCTATGTGATTGATAATTGAATCACAAGTATTGCTGAAAAATGAGTGTATTGTCTCATGATCAATTCTAATCTTATCTGCCCTGAAAGAAATTTTTTTAGAAAATTTTGAATTTTTTGCAATAGTATCTGATAAAGTCAAATGTGTTGAATTCATGTACAAGTCATGAATCATAGCCGGTATTATAACCCCTGATTTCCTTTCTGGCTCCAATGTCCCTATCCTAGAATCAAATACTGTAATCATATCTGCATATTCAACTTTATTCTTCTCTCTTAATTCTTTCAGTACTTCTGCTCCAACTAAACTCTTCATAAATTCAATGAACGCCTGATTCACAGTAGCTTTACCCCAAGGACAACCACTGGTCTTGTGAAGTTCCCTTAGATTTCCGTTGACTAAAACTTCAAGTACAGTGACGTAAGAGAATTCCTCTGAAATATAATTTTAATGGCTCAACTATAAAACTATAAACAGGATGGTCATAGTGGCCATATTCCACTATTTCTCACTATTTAGAGGCACTGAAAATACTTTTTGTTTCTTTCTAAAAATTATGTTAGAAACCATTTACTCGTAAAATTGGGTATGTTTACTAAAATAAAACATATAATAATAATATATTTTTACTATAACTTCTAAATATATATTTTTTTTCTTCTATATTAAACAGATGGACATTGTCCCAAGGACGTGGACTATTGTAACCAAATAGGCAAGTGTGAAAAGGTTGATAAAAGAAGATCAGTAAATGTATAGGAAACACCAAAGCGTTGGTTTCAACTAGTTGGTTGGTTTTATGTATAGCGTTATCAACAACATTTGATATTTACCTCCGGCATTTGAAATAACGTATTTCAAACCCGGCTGCAAAATTGATTTCTTGGTGTCAGTTGTATATGTGACAGACATGCCTTCATATGTTACATATCTATACAAAGTTGATACAGCTTCTGTTTCCAAACACAGTGCGAGGTATTCATCAGGTATACCACTCTAGATAAACAGTAAAATGTAATCTTTAAGTCCTAACACAATTATATCGGTAACACAACTGAGTAACCGGGTACATTTTTGCAAACATTATACGAGGGGTGTCCCAGTTAATCGTGTACTTTGTCCATAACTTTCTTTTCTTACATCACATGATAATCATAACTTTCAAGACTGTTTGTTAGTCATATTTTTAAACAAATTAGGCATTTAATCTATAATTACTTGCATTAAAGGCGTCATTTTATTGTTTAGCTAATACAAGGTATGTGCATGCGGCGCAACCACTTTTACACTTGTATATTCGTTCATACTGAGTTCATATGTGCAGCAATATTTAAACTTAAACTTTTTAATTGCATTTTATTTTACATAGATATTCGCAGAAATTATCTATATATTATCACACCAAATCTCAGATCATGACATACGTATACAAGAGTACAATACGCGTTTGCACCGAAACACAAAAATGTGACATCACCGATATAAGGTGACGTCAGGACAAGATTGAGTCTATGTAATTGCAATTCAGTTTCGTAATCAGCCTGGCAAAACTTGGTTGGGTATAAATTTGAATTTCAACACATAGACAGACGAAAGGAATCATTAAGTATACCCTGTGCATACTACATATGGTAGAGTAGTTATTCATTGGGTAATATATCCACTGAATTTATCGTACCAAAAATTAATGAAAGTGTTATTCAAAATAAAGTTGGATACTTAACCCGTTGACCATTATATCATTGACCGTACTAATATTTTGAGACTGATGTAACAGATTTATAACAAAAGTAAGACAAACAAATTTGTTAAAATAAATTTGAAGTAAATACATGTACATTTCCTGTATAATTATGTCACTGTTCACAACAAGGCGAACTTGGATAGTGAAAAAATGATTTCAAAGACCTGACGTCTTAATATGACGTTGACTTGCGCCGAGTTGTCATACCTAGTGTCGTATAAATTGAAGCAAAACTTACATTTTTTAATTAACCGTCTAAAAAGTAGCATTCTTACTCACAACACATGCATTTAATGGCAGTCAAAAGTTGGTGCTAAAGTCGCGCGTATTTTTCCGCCATAAACAGAGTCCACGACTTACTGGGACACCCCTCGTAGAGCTTACATATCCAAATTAATAAAGCATAAGATTGCTATCATAATAAGTGATAAAATAATCATTTTGAAACGTACATGTACCTAAACGCGAAGTATCCTGCCCGCCCAGTAAGCTTAAACGGTAGCGCATGTGTCTACGAATCCAGGGATCGTGACTTTGATTCTCAGAAGAAACGTACAAATTACATGTGTTGAATTGGTCATGAATCAATTTCTTAAGCGATTCTCACTCCCACTATTTTGTCAAAATAAACCTGAGAGCTACTGACAAGGGTGTTTTAGTAATGGTTTAATTAAGTATGTGTCACATAAATCTAAGAAAGTGGTATATGGAGCATTCAGTGAGTATAGGACGATTGACAGTCGTGATATGACCTAAAAATTGTTTGAATGCGGTGAAAAGCATAGTGAATTACATTGGATGACTATAATTTGCTATTTACACTGATATTTTTGACCCATAATTTATTAATTTAAACTTAAACAACATTTACTTTGTCTATAGTCAATTATTCGAGCTTGATATTGCATTTTTGAACGTACACGTAAATTAGGTGATAAGTTATTTTTTACTAATGCGAGTAGCCAAAATGAGTAATGGGAGCTTGCTGCAAATATAGAATGTACTGTTGCGTGATTGAGACATTATTGTAGCATCTCATTTGTACGACACTTAATCGTAAATTACTATGTTATATACAAAAGCTATTAAGGTGGGTCGGTACCTTACTCGGAGGGAAAAACGAAAAAAGTAAAATGTTCACCGATTATGATAAAAAATAGCTAGCAGATACCTTCATGCTTCTTGTTTGTTTTTCTGGTAACCTTAGCGACGTTGTCGTTTTTTTTCACGACGTCACGGACGTCACATTGGTTCGCGCTAAAAACAGGCATGCAAGGACATTAAACCCATATATTTAAAGTATTGAATGTCCGAGGACAAAGATAATTATACCAAAATGTTTCTGAAATGTTGTTGCATACGAATATTATGTTCCGATTATCTAAATATCACGTCAGTCGTAAAGATTGTACATTTCATCTCTGAATTTAGGGTTTTCACGTCTAAAAGATTTCACCAATTGCCGAGTTATAACGTTTATTTTCAAATTAATGCAGAACGGTGGTCAAATTCTTATCGCAATTTTTGAAAACTACACACTTTTTGTGTCATTTTAATGAAATAAAAAAAGAAAGTGAACGTTCTCAGTTTTTCACAATATCGCTTTCAAAGTAAAATTACCTTCAAAACAACGACGTTAATATTACGTTGCGCTGACGTTATGATTTTGGGTTATGTATGTAATTTTCTTGTAAATTAAATATTGTAGTTTCTTCCTGTTATTAATTAATTTCTTTTGACTCTCAGCATCTGCTCTGTTCAAAATTAATTTAACATAAGTCATTAGAAGTTCGCTTTTACTTTTTTTGCAACAAATGTTTTAATCATAACGTCAGCGCAACGTCGTTGCAATGATGGTAATTTTTCTTTGAACGTGAAAATTGTGAAAAAACTGAGAACGTTCACTTCCCCTTTTTATTGCATTAAAATGACATATAAAGAGTGTACTTTTCAAAAATCGTGATAATAATTTGACCACCGTTCTGCATTAATATGAAAATAAACGTTAAAACTCGGCAATTGGAGAAACCCATCGACGTGAAAACCCTGAATTCAGTGATGAAATGTAAAATCTGTACTCCTGACGAGATATGTAGATAATCGGAACAAATTAATTGTTTGCAACAACAATTCAGAAACATTTTGGTATAATTATCATTGGGCTCGGACATTCATTATTTTAAATATGTGGATTTAATGTACATGCATTCCTGTTTATAGCGCGAACCATTGTGACGTCCATGACGTCGTGAAAAGAACGACAACGTCGCTAAGGTTTCCAGAAAAACAAACAAGAAGCATGAAGGTGTATGCCTGCCAACTTATAACATAATCAGAATACATAATATTTTTTTCGATTTTTTCTCCGAGTAAGGTACCGACCCACCTTAAGTTTTTATTCGCGTTCTTAATATTTTTTAAGATGCTCACTATTAATCAATGACTTACTTGAATAACTGCCTCTCTAAATAATTGTTTGGCTGCACCATCCAATATATCAGAAACTGGGAAAACCCATTTCATGTGTTCTATAGTTACCCAAGAATGTAAACCTTTAAACCTCTTTATAAATGCGTCTTTTAGATATTTTATAGCAGATGTATATACTTTGATGGCTAGTAAAGGTTTATTAGTTTCATCAAATATCGTAGATGATCTGTCCACATCCTACACAGGTATACATATAATACAGACAATAATAAGTGACTGTCAATGAAGAGAAAAGTATTTTGATTTAATGTTTTATGTTGATTTCATTCAAAGTTTCAAATGCACTATTAATAATTACTTGTAATTTGGCAAACTATTAATAGAACCTTAATAATATCATTCGACAGTAATAAAAGTATAGTACATGAAGTTCAACACTCAAGCATTTGAAATGTACGTGAATTTTTAGTTGGTTTATTCAAATTTTAGACACAGGCTGCCGGCATGAAAAGGTTCCCATTAAAAATATTGTTTACACACACACATTTATATAGTATGTGTTTACAATATTTTTAAAAGTGACTTTTTATGCCGGCAGCCAGTGATTTTAAACACCTCTATGCAAATGTGCAAAAATTATATTGATATCATTTTGAAGAGGTTAGCCAGTACATCGTTTTATTATTATTATGGTTCCTATATATCTTGAAACTAAACATTTCAAATATTTATGCATACCTTTGTGTCGTACAACATTTTCGTTGGGTGTTTGAAGAAATACCACTTGTTATGTTCGTTGTCAGCACTTAGTTCCTCATATTTCTCTTCGGCGTCGTAACCAAATGAATGGAATGTTTGATCGGGTCGAAATAGAATACATGAGGATGATTTATTTCTAGTTACCTCGCCAGACGACGTCCAACTTGGAGTTATCATTTAAAATGTGTTCGAAGAATAAACATATGAGGAGTACTTGATTCCAAATTCAATGGCGACAGCATAAATATAAGACCTCGCCATTTCAACTCCCCCTCCGTACTCTGAAATGCATTATCATTAATTCAAAACGAATATCAGATAATCTGGTGATACATGGATAATACATGTATTTACAAGAAACCCATTTACAAAGCATCAACATCAGCTGCTTTGTAAATGGGTTTTGCAAGCATGACGGACTAGAACGTGCGTGGACGTGTCTTCTGAACCTTTTTTAAAATGTCTGCTTGTTTTCATTAAAAAGTCTGGTCCGAACTTCCACTGCCTTTTAAATATAAAACGAACATGTACTTACAATTGGTCGCTTAATAACCAGTTAGTAATCCTAATCACATCTAACAACATAAACCTCTTTGTTTCCTTGAGTAACAATTATTATAAATGTTCAGAACTGGGATACCAGGAAGAAGGCTAAAAAATATTAATCATAGTTGTGAGAACTTGCTACGCAGTAGAGCTTTTAAAATGTAATAGTATAAACTAGACTAGATAATCGATAGATAATTAAGGCCACAACAAGTTTGATGATATGTTCTACGGATTTTTCTAGACAAAAATGGGGCGAGCGAGCGAAGGAAAAAATAATATTCTTAATTCAGTTGCTTTTTATAGCGGTTTGACCAAATTTTTATGAGCGAGCGTGAAAATATTTTTTTGTGTAAAAACCGTCAAAATTAAGGTGCGAGCGAATCCATAGAACATATGATCAATTAGTTGTGGCCTAAGTAATGCATATATTTCAATGTAAACATTTTAAGCAGACTACTTTGGTATTCAACATAAATACTTCATGAATGCGTTGTAATTTTATACGACGATATGTCAATAAAATGTGCTTAAAATATCTAAACAATAAGGTTGGTATAAATAAATAACTTCTAAATATTTGTGTGCAAAATAAACTGGCTATATTGATGTACGAAATGATTACATGAACGAAAATTTGACCGTTTAAAAAGCTGAATCCTTGATAAAAGCAAAATTCATTTTTGTAAATGTTATATATAATCTAAAATATGTTTTATCAATTTATAAGCTAAGGATCACTGGTAAGTCGAGAACTATGTTTGTTTTCTTGCATTGTTTGTTATATCATTACGTACTAGGTGTTGTTGGACAATCAATTCGTATAACCAATGTCAGAAACAAAATTAGCAGCACCTTTATCCACTACAGTATCCTACCTACTTATTTTGGCCCTTTTCTAAATTTGATGATGTTTATTGTCCAATTCATAAGTAAATACACGAGATCTGCAGCGTGTTCAGTTACCTTGAACGTTCCAAAACGTTCTGTAACAGAAGTGTCCGAACAACTCAACCCATAGACAACTCAACCCGAGACAACTCAATCTCCTACTAACGGATTGAGTTGTCCCAACTTTAAGTTAAGTATTGCACGGGTTGAGTTGTCTTCGGGTTGAGTTCTCCCGTATTCGTAACGTTAGCTAACAGTAGTAACTGAACACGGGACAGAAGTGTCGTCAGTCATGATTATGTCCCACGATTCATTTTTGCGACGAGGGGGATTTCCCACACCAAACATGGAGATTATAGGCTACATTTTACATGTAATAATCAAAATAAGGTTTCAATAAATAAGTGCATTTTACTAGATGCCATTTTTCATACTTACAATCCCTTCTATGTCTCACATGAAAAATCTTTTTCAAGACTATAGCATTCGTCATCTGTCATGTTATTATCGGCCAGCTCAGTCGGTATCACGCAAGTCTGTTGGTCGGTGGTTGTAAGTTTAATTCCCGGTTGGGCATATTTTTGTGAAGCTTGATCATAAAATAATTTCTACGGCTATTCTGCCTCCTACTCATCAGGATAGTTGTCATTCACTGCCGGTTTGTGTCTAGTGGAAATAACTTGAAAAAAAACATTGACGGAATACTATGTGAACATTTCAATGACTGCTATCAGACATTTTATTCTCTCCATGCGAAAATATTGTGCTTGTTAATTGGCTGCTAATGAAAGATCAGTGGTGCGGTTAAACATTTTTTTATTGTTTAATGTACTTGTGTTATCATCGATGTGAATGCATTCAGGGTGGCGTAACACGTGACCAAAATAATTCGAAGTGGCATTTCCTGGTCTTAACTGTGTTTTTTTTTGGAATTTATGTTATTAATTTATTTTTGTTCCTTAACGAAATGTGCCCTATCACATGGCGGTTTGTTTTGAATCGGATTTGACACTTTTATTTTGTTTCTGGGTTTTGTTGCTGATGAGAACACTTGTTAAGTTTTTTAACCGTTGGTGTGTTGATCTTTACAAACTACGAACTGAAAACGTGTTTATAGAGTATTCTATTAACAGAGTAGATATATCAAAATACTATTATCAAAGTATTTAAGTGTAACTTTAGGGCCTCCCTAGATTTGCTGATAAACTTAATTCAAATAAACCAATGACTAATCAGTTTGTGCAAACCATACAAATTGTGGTAAAAGCCCTATATTTAAATGAGCCGGTTAAAGAGTACAAATCTATATTTTCACAGTATAGTTTTATCGATTACCACCAGATTTAATTGTTAAGCATAAATTATATATCTTATATTATTTACCGCCGACCTGAAGGCCGGTGGTATATTGGTGTCGTCAGAATCTGATGACCATGGTAGGAGCAGATCTTGATTTCTTTTACTTGCTTCCTCCTTTTTTATTTACAAATGTTGACAGTGCTAAATTGTATTAATTTTTAGTTTTATAGTACTTCAATAACAATTTCTTCTTTTTGGGGGGCATTTTAAAGAAAATTTTATCCTTAATTTATATTTTAAGACATTGTAAAATATCTGCTTCCCTAAATTGAGGTTCAGGCTAAAAAACCACACACCGTACGTATTTCATGCACGTCTCCGTGAACAGATTTGTTACAGACTCGCGTTTATCGTATACGAAGCGCTAAATTCATGATGAAAAAGTTAGTTATTATTAATTTTGTACTGTCTGTAAGTTTGATACTGTCTCTGCATGCTGATTTTTTAGCTGTTACTGTATAATAACAGATCAACTCACTTTCTCATTGAGGCCACCATTAAGTCAAAATATGTTCCAAAAAACGGCAGGACAAGAAGTATTAGATTACTGAATTGTTAAATCTGGTGTGATTTGTATACATTTTATTTATTCTGTAAAGCATTTATATATCATGTTTAAAAGGAGTTTCTCCATGAAATTACTAATTATCTTCTCTTCTAAACCCTGCAGCGTGTTCAGTAACGACTGTTAGCGAACGTAATGGATACAGGACAACTCAACCCGTAGACAACTCAACCTGTGCATAACTCAACTCAAAGTTGGGACAACTCAACCCGTTAGTAGGGGATTGCAACTCGGGTTGAGTTGTCTTTGGGTTGAGTTGTTCCTTATATATCTTTGTTTTCTCTTTTGTGTACACATAATGTTATCACTATATCTTTGTTTTCTCTTTTGTGTACACATAATGTTATCACTATATCTTTGTTTTCTCTTTTGTGTACACATAATGTTATCACTATCCGGCGGTATTTAATGCTTTGCATTGATCTTTTCTTGTACCATGTGTCTTTGTTCCAAGTGTATTACAGCTTTTTGGCATCATTATGTTTTGATCAAAAGTTGAACGTCCAGCAATTAAGTCATTAGCTGTAGTATTCCATATTGTATAAGGCACGTTTATGTAGTATTTTTGTAATAATTTCACAAAATAAATAGAAATAAAAATATGTGAAACTGGAAACTAATGCCACATATTATCAGCTTGGTAAACAAAATATGACAAAAACGTAATGTATAATAATTAAAATATGAAAACACTGTTATGTTACCTTCTCCACATTAAAATCAGATAACAGCCAGTGTAGCAGCAGCTGTTTAGACAGCAAAATTTTAAACAAAGCAAGCTGTCAGTTTAAATTTTATTCTAAGTAGTAATGATAATACACAAAGCTCCATTCTGATAAATGGAAAACGTTAATATTCATTCTAAACTAAATGTTTTTAAATGTTTTTTTCAAAATTTTCAATCAGTTCGTAATCATGATCTATCATGGTCTACTTTAGGTTCCTGGGACCAGTATGGACAAACCACGTGACTAAATAGTACATTAAAACAGGAGTCAGAAATCGTCCCTGTATGGATTAATACTATCACGGTTTAGATCCCGGGAATTTTTCTATACTGGTAGATCGATTATCGCTACAAATTCACCACTGTTAAGTATAACTTCCCGATATCTCATTAAAGTTTGATTTTTTTTCACCATAAACTTTAACCAAACCAGGATTTTCGTGTTTTGGGTCATTTGTTTTATTTAAAAAAATTGCATAATAATGAATATTTGAGTATCATATTTCGTCCAAAGCAAACTAAAATTTGCGAGGTCCACGACAAGTGTTCTTAGTCACAGTTGTTGTTATAATAGAGTTGCTGTCATGTCCAAATATAACTGAACCCCTTAACACATCAAACTCAGGCATGTTGGATACACATACTCTCGTGTCAGGAAATGCTTGCTTAACAGCTTCTTGAAACAATAGTGATTCTGAAAGCACTCCCACCATTAAGATTGTTGAGATATCCTTAGCATTGGTTTCATGAAGTACTCTATTGATATGCTTGATAATTGAATCACAAGTATCGCTGAAAAATGATTTAACTATCTCAGGATTAATTCTTAAAATGTCTCCTCTACATGTATAAACTTTTCCGGAATACCTTGACTCTTTTATAGCAGTATCCAACGTTTTATGCTCTCGTTCTTCGTAGATTTGCATTAGATCACACGGTAAGTATTGATTGAACATTTCATACATTTTCAATTTTCGTAGTTTTTTTATGAAATCAAATCTTGTAACCATACCCATGTATCTTGAAACATATTCATCTCTATTCTTTTCTTTGAATTCTTTCAGTACTTCTGCCCCAACTAAACTCTTCATAAATTCAATAAACGCCTGATTCACAGTGGAGTTACCCCAAGCACAACCACTGGTCTTATGAAGTTCCCGGAGTTTCCCGCTGTATAAAACTTCAAGTACAGTGACATAAGTGAATTCCTCTGAAATATTTTTAAATACTCAGGTATACTAAAATAATTAAAAACTACAGAAGACATTTTGTGATTCCCAGAGACAAGCTGTGCTTCGACCTCAGAGGTATAATTTGAACAAATACCCCAGAGAACCTCTATCTAGAGACTATGTTTCTAGACACGTCAATATGAAAATGTAATAAACAAAACATGCACATAATTGTTACGTAGGAAACGTCAATGCTTTTATTACGAATAAAGTAGTTTAAAGTATAGTATTATAAATAACAAAACATAAACTATAGTTAAGCTTTGATATTTTACCTCCGGCATTTAAAATAAGGTATTTTGATCCCGTTTGCAAAATCGATTTCTTCGAGTCATCTTTGCTTGGGTCAGACATGTCCTCATTCGTTAGATATCTATACAAAGTTGATACAGCTTCAGTTTCCAAACACAGTGCGAGTTGTTCATCAGGTATACCACTCTAGATAAACATTCATATGAATATGAAATCATTAAGTCATGATACAATTATGTAATATCGGTAACACAACCAAGTAACCAGGTACATTTTTCACAACAATAAAGATTTTAAATATCCATAATAATGAAACACGGAATTGCTATCATAATTAGTAATAAAATGATTATTTCGAAACGTAAATGTACTTGGAAGCTAAGTATTTTTTCCACCCAGTGAGCTTAGTCGGTAGCGTATGTGACTACGAATCCAAGATCGAATCGTGGTTTTGATTCCCGGAAGGGACGTACTAATAACATGTACATGTGTTGAATTGGTCATGAATTAATTACTTCAGCGATTCTCGCTCCCACTTTTTTGTCAAAACAAACCTGAAAGGTACTTACGAGGGTGTTTTTGTAATGGTTTAATAAAGCATGTTTCACATAAATCTAAGAAAGCGGTCTATGAGACATTCAGTGAGTATAGGACGACTTACAGTCGTGATATGACTAAGGCGATGTTCACATGTGTACGCATCCGCCATCCGCGTACGTCACCCGCTTCCGTCATCCGCGCAGTGTATTCATATGTACACGCGTCCGTCACCCGTCAAATGTATTTTTATATGAAATACATGTCTTGATGAGAAATGAATAAAGTGGTCAAATCAGCAGAGCAGAGTTAGTCATGTCTCTTTCAGCATAATAAATTGAATTACTTACATGAAACATCAATTACAATAGCCTCTACTATTGACTCCCAACTATTTTTTGTTATATCGGTGTAGTCGTAATCTTTTAGACTTGGTTTGAACAAATAATCACGTTGACGCACCAATTATATTATTTTCTTGCTTACGTTTTAGAAATGAGCGTTTTCCTTGACATGCTATTTTGCCTATCTAATATCCGCGTCTGTCCGCGTACACGTCAAAAATTGCGCAGTGAGCGCTTCAAAACGGACGCGGAAGGCGGATGAAGTACGCGTACACATCTGAATACTTCTAGAAAAAGTAATGAGAGCATTGTTTTCAATATCTGGACTCGGATGACGTGTACGTACGCGGATGACTTGTGCGTACACATGTGAACACCGCCTTACGGATTGTTTGAATTCAATGAAAAGCATAGTGAATTACATTAGATGACTATAATTTGCTATTTACACTGATATTATCAACCCATAATTTATTAATTTAAATTTAGACAGCATTCATTTTGTCTGTAGTCTATTATTCGAGCTTGATATTGCATTTTTGAACATACATGGATATAAGGTGATAAGTTAGGTTTTACTGATGTGAGTAGCCAAAATGAGTAATGGGAGCTTGCTGCAACTGTAGCATACACTGTTGCGTGATTAAGCCATTATTGTAAAATCTCTTTTGTAAGACACTTAATCTAAAATTACAATTATGTTGTATACAAAGTTATTGATTGTTTTCGCGTTCTCAATATTTTTAAAGAGATATACATGCAAATGACTGTGCTAAAAGTATAGAACCAAGTTTAGTCTTTAAAACAGTATTAAGAACGTCAGAAATCACTTACTAATAACATTTGTCACTTACAACATTCAACTGAACGAATTAAAACATGCGGCATACACATTGTCGAAAACAAAAGTAGGATACTGAGGGAATCACCAAGCTATTTATAGAATTGTTATATGTCGTACTATTTTCATTGGTCGCTTCTTGTCTTTTCAGCATTTTTAGGCGGTTTGGATATCTTTTTAATTGAGTTATACTAATGTTGGCACAATAACAAGCTCTAGTATTTTCTCATCAGTAAATGCATATTTACACTAATCCATTTTAGCTAACCTGACCCACGTGAGTCTAATTAGGAAACACCCTCAAATATTACAAGGAAATAAAGAAATATTTTGTCAAGTAATATAACAGTGTGTCTGCTGCATTCACAGTTATAAAAAATATGAATCAAAATCAGGAAATTTGAAGTTGAACTTATTCCATTCAATTCATTTAAGAGGCTCACTATACTCAATGACTTACTTGTATAACTGCCTCTCTGAATAATTGTTTGGCTGCACCATCCCATATATCAGGTACAGGAAAAACCCATTGTATGTCTTCTTTAGTTAACATACACAAACCATTACTCAAAGTATCAATGGTTTTGTCTTTTAGATATTGTATGGCAGATGTATATACTTTTATCGCTAGTAAAGGTTTATTAGTTTCATCAAATATCGTAGCTGTTCTGTCCACATCCTAAATAAATACATACATGTATATTGCAAGCTAGAATAAATAACTGTCAATGTAGAGAATTGCATATTAATTTAATGTTTTATGTTAAGTTCATTCAAAGTTTCAAATGCATTATGTATACTAACTTGTAGTTTGGTAAACCAAAAATAGAACACTTGCATATACAATGTAGAAAATACTATCATTCGACAGTATGTTTGTATAATACATAAAGTTCTACACTCGTTGTATTTAATATACAAATGTATAGTTTTCAGTTGGTTAATTTGAATTTTTGACAGCTCTTTTATATCATTATTAATTGTTGGTCGGTACATATTATCATTAAAATTATAGTTTCTATTTATATTAGGCCAAAACTAGAAATTTCTACTGACAATCCTACTTATAAGTAACTAAATAACTTTGTTTTTATGGCATAGATGTTTACTCGTGTACCTTTAATCTATCTGTATTATGTTAATATGTATGTATATATAATCTGTTGTGATGTTATACATATGTATCTGAATACTATTGATGTAATTGTATGTAAGATTTTGTAATATTAATGTAATTATTATACATATAGTGCGTACAAAAAAAACAAAACACTGTTTATAATAACAATAGAATAAACTAACCCACGACGAGGGATGCCCAGGATGACTTTAAAATAAACAATTGTGATATGTTTTACTTGTGTCTTAGTTGTTGTTGTAATGGAAACGTTCTAACATAACAAGCATGATTTACCAAGTGGTGTTGGTTTATCAACCATGCTAATTTTGTTAAAATTAATTACGCAAATTCTATTTTCAATACTGCCTACCCTTGAAATGAATTGTCTCATTTCTCATGTTTACCAAAACACGTTTTGTTATTTTGTACGCACTATACGCATGATCTTTTTTTTTATATGACACATGTGTATTTGTGTACCACATGTATCTGGTGTAATATTAATGTAATTGTTATATGTAAGTATGATTTGTATTGATGTTATTCATGTGTATTTGTTATATGTAATTATGATTTGTATTGATGTTATTCATGTGTATTTGTTATATGTAAGTTTGATTTGTTTTGATGTTATTCATGTGTATTTGTGTAATATTAATGTAATTGTTATATGTAAGTATGATTTGTGATAATGTTATTCATGTGTATTTGTGTAATATTAATGTATTTGGTATATGTATATGTTATTCATGTGTATTTGTAGGATTTGATTTGATTAGATGCTATGCATGTGTAATATTTATGTATCTGTTGTATGTATATATATGATTTGATTTTATTTCATTTAGGTGCATTTGTGTACTATTAATGTATTTGTCATATGTATTTATGGTCTGTTGTGTTGTCAAACATGTGTATTTGTGGGCTTATTATGTAAATGTATTATGTAGGATCTGATGTCTATTCCATGTTGATTTTCTTTTTTTTTGTACATCTTTAATTTTCTGATATGTCTTTTCTTTTTTATTTGTTTAATTTTTATTATATAATTGTATATATGTTTTGTGTCAAAGACATGCAAATGTCGATATTATATAATAAACTGAAACTGAAACTGAAAACTGAATTGATACTATACATTACTATATATCAAATAAAGATGCTTACCTTAGTGTCGTACAACAATTTCGTTGGGTGTTTAAAGAAGTACCACTTGTTATGTTCGTTGTCAGCAGTTAGTTCCTCATATTTATCTTCGGCATCGTCACCAAATGAATGAAATGTTTGATCGGGTCGAAATAGAATACATGAGGATGATTTATGTCTGCCTCCTTTTCCCCAATCGAACACATTGCATTTTGTTGGATTTCCACGGTAGATGGATATTAAAGAAAAACCACATACAAAGTGTTTTACTCCAAATTCAATTGAGACAGCACACAGATGACTTTTTGTCATTTTAACTTCCATTTCCATTCTCTGTTAAATAAAGAAATGTACGTTCACTAATTAAAATCGAATAACAGACAATCTGATTTTGATTTGTGCAAAAAATTGACAGAAAACAATTTATTTAAAGCATCAAATGATAAATGGTAAAACGAGGGAGATGGACCTCGATGGAAACTATAAAGTAAATGACGAGATCAATTATCCATAAATCATACACAACTAAGTACGGATAGATAATTTCAAGCTGAACCAATGTTCTATCTCGCCACATTGAATCACTTGCTCGTGAATATCACATTTTTCAATGGCACCATATTTTCAAATACACAATTATTTTACACGTTCAATAATTCGATATGTTTGATCACTTTCGAATGATTATTATTAGTAGTTTGCATTTGAAGTTGTTCGTTCCGAACAGTACGAGCCTATATATAACCATTATATCATAAAATATCAGTCAATTCTAGCTACCTACGGTTAGTAAACGCTGTAATGTATAATTATGAATTTGATGTTATCGGACAATACATATGCATATCCAACCACAGAGACAACAATGGCTACATATTTATGTCCTTAGCGGCCCGTGTCGTAAGTTCGATTCTCAAGCGAGGCATAATTTCGTGGAGCTTGGTTATGAATAAATTTCTAAGGTCCTTCTCCCTCCTACTACTGATTCTAAATCATCTAGAATAGTTGTCAGTAACTGACAGAAGTATGCGCCTAGTAATGTGCTAAATTTATCCTTTTTAGGAACGATGACTAGATTAACTGATCGCCCTGATATGACAAATACAGGGGTTTGTTACGGCTTTAATTCAATCAATACAAATTTTAACGGAAAACCTGAAAGCATGGTGCTATCGAGATGTGATTTTAAACTTGTTTTACATAACTTGTTATTTATGTGCTTATCTTGTGGCAGAAATATGCAACCGTAATATTTATATTAAATAATGAGAAAACAATTTTTTAAATGCTTTGGCAGCTGGAAGCCCCTATTATTTACTACATTTTGACAATAGAATCACAACTGAGCGTATTTTGAATAGTATAATATCAACAGGATTATTTCTAATTTCATCATATTTTTGCATATTCGTCTTTCTAATGTTCTCTGAATTGTCCTAAATCGAACGTTAACTTGATAACTTTCATTTCTTATACAGAGATAGGCAAACAATGACCGAAGAAAAAACTTCATGACCCAAATCTCAACAAGGTATTATTTTAAAAGTTTCGTCCGAGAATCAATACGAGGGTGGATTCGTCGCTAGAAACGCTATCAAGCTATCGACTAAACGGTCGGATTATGGTTAGTTAATAAGCATATCCAACCAAAATTATTTGGCAAAACCAAGACAGTAAGTGCTACGTACATACCTAAATACATGTATATATATATATTTTTTAATTTCAGCAACTAACTGTTGCCCATTTATTTGTTTTTCAATTTATACATATGAAACAAAAGGAACTTGTCCTTCAAAATAATACATTTACATAGTATGTGAAACAAAATAAAGAAAATATTCTGACATCATCTTATTCAAATTACATTCATTAATATTCTTAAAAACAATAATGTATGAGATTATTACAACAAGAAGAAGAGTAGTAATGTATACCGATTAGTTCCCATTTTTGGAACGATGTTTACCTAAATATTACCTAAATATATTTGCTCTTATAGAAACAGTATATACGAGGGACGAGCCTTCTGAACTATTTAAAATGTCCACTATTCTAAATATAATATAAAAGGCCGTTCCAAACATACACTGTCTCTTACATGCAATATAAACTCTAGTTATAATTGGTACTTTAGTTTTTCAATCAAAGGTAAATATATTTCCTAATTACGTCCAAAAACACCTACCTTTTTTTACCTTGAACTATTATCCTATTAGTTCTGTACTTGGACACGTGGAAACGGGCTTAAATGTTATATTTCTAAAATAAAAGCTTGCTACACAATCGAGCTTACATACTTCAGTATAAACTAAACTTGACTAAAGTGTCTGAAAAATAATCTGTATATCATTACATGTACTAGGTCATTAGATAATAGAATAATACATGTATTTTTGTTCACGTGAACGTTTCAAGGTCATAATATTTAGTTTTATATCAACATAACAAGCTATCTCTTGATACATACACACAACGAAATGTTCTGCCCTTGCCCTGATCCTCCTTTGTCCTGCCCTTGCCCTATGCTTAAGATTTTCTGCCCAAGCTGTGGTCTTCCTATGTTCTGTCATTACTCTGGTCTTCATATATTCTGTCATTGCTCTGCTATTCGTGTGTTCCGTTCGTCCGCCGCTCTTCATCTATTCTGTCTTCGGGTCTTCCGTCCTTCCTCTGCTCTTCATATGTTCTGGTCTAGGTATACTCTTTATATGTCCTGCCTTTGCTCTGCTCTTTATATATTCTGTCTTTTCTTTGTTCTTCATATGTTCTGCCTTGGCTCTTCTATTCATATGTTCTGCAATAACTCTGCTTTTCATAATTATGTTCTGCCATTACTATGCTCTTCATATGTTCTAGCCTTGCTATGCTCTTCCCATGATCTGCCTTTGCTATGCTTTTAATGTTTTCAGTCAATGGCCTGCTCATTGTTCTTCTTTCATATACTCTGTCATACTTAGCATGCATTTACGGAAGTTTGAATCTTTGGTGTTTTAATGGAGAGCAACGTTTTATATGCTCTCATACGCGGTGCTCAATGTGTAAGTGAATAAACTGTTTAAGATGTTCATTCAAGGACAATTGTAAAGTTGTAAATCAAAATGTATTATTGTATTTAGAATATTACTATGAGTTTCTATACAGATGTATGTTGATATCATATGATGAAATATTTTGGTTGTTTGTATATGAAATAAAATAAAATTTTATAAGTTACACTGTTCTAATAATTACATATCAAATATACTTGTATTGTCTTTTATTTATCCTGATAACTGTATGAAGATATAAAGTTAATGATATCAGGGGCGGATCCAGGATTTTTTTCTAGGGGGGTCCGAACTTTTCTAGCGGGGTCCAAACCTTTGAACCTCAACCACATTATACACATTTTGCAGAATAATGCCACTAATTAATAATTAAAACTACATAACCATTAAATATATGTCAAGCACCGAAAAATGTTGCTTCATACTACTTAAAAATGACTTACAGTCAAGAAATACACTAATGGACAGGTACATTTTGGAAATTCTAGGGGGTCCGCCCGGTCCGGACTCCCCTGACCCCCCGCTGGATCCGCCTATGGATAGTATGATAGTGTACATTCAGTAATATCTAGTTTTATTTCAAAACAACCCTTGCCATTTTTATTTTCCCGATAATATTTACTCTTAATTTCTTAAATTTGTGTCATAGAAACACATTACTCTCGCTGATCTAATATTGGTTGCTCTATTCATTGTTACGCAATTGACTTGCCTTTGTACCAGCGCTATATTTTAGCTCTCTTTATCTGTTTGCGTGTCTTTCTGGCGCAGCATTGTCGAGTGAATGGCGAGTTTAAGGTTCTTTACCAAGACGATTTGTTATTGTTTATCAATATTTTATTTTATTGACAAAATCATTTTAGTAATTAATCGATACGGATACTAATGAAGTGCATGTTTAATGTTGCCAAAAAAATATCTTTTTCCATGAGCTATTTAAGTCATCCTTATTATGTCATAATTTATAATTATATACACTAGATAGAAAAATGAGTACCAAACTAATACAGAAAATATCAAGCCAGTAGTTTCTTTTATTGCAATAATATAACATTTTACTTCAACACATGTCGGCGATGTTTTTGCCACAATGAATAGTGCAAGTGTTAATCAACCTTTGTTTAATGTTACAAAACTGGTTTTATACATTCAGTTAGTATTTTGTCTATTCATTGAATGCGTTTTAGCCCCAGCTATGATGCAGTGGTCAGTCAGTCAATTGTACTTCACAAATCCAGTATTCCTGATTTGATTCCTGCATATTTGACATGTATTTTTTATCCTCATTCATTTAGTGTATCGACATTCCAAACAACCACATTAATTTTATGTTTGAAGTTATTTAATCAGCTTATAGGCCATCAGCCCATATACAAACAAATTTATACACGTAGTTACAAACATGATAACATATTAATACTCAATGACAAGCATTATTACCAACATTATACGTTGCATTTTTTTCTGGCTGTCAGTATAGTTATTTTGTCAAATTGAGTTTTTTTCGGGTATTTCGTTAGCCTCTATGTATAAATCTGTTATATTCTACATGTATTAGAAATGTGTATCAGACAAAACTGATAACATTTCACACAGACCCTTGAAGTCTTCGAAATTCTAAAAGTTTAACTTTAATACAGTTTATTCATATAGTATATTTGATGTCTGTTGACATGTTGGGCTAGATCATGTCAAATGGTAATTGTCGATAAATAACAAGTAACGATGATATTTTAACTATACGTGTTTAATGTTCTAAGACAAGATGATAAGTGTTCAGTATGGAATAAATCTATCATACTACAGTACCGTACATGTTCATTAACTCTATATCAATTACATTGTATTACACAAGTAAGAGTGCTGGAGTTATTTCCCATATTAGAACAATCTCTGACCTATACACATGCATATACAACACTAGTGTAAAGTTGAAGAGGTATAACAAAAATACTTATCCATAATAACTATTGCAACCAAATTGTTCCATTAGCATATATAATTAAAATAAAAATCAAACTACTCTGTGAAAACCATATTATAAAAGTGTTTGATCAAAACTTAGTCACTCTGTACAGACACAGTAACTTAGCTTCCAATATCAGCATACGCTTCCTGAACTGGAACAAGTTCTATAACAATCCTGAAAGTAAAATGTTAATTTTGTATATGATCTTTTATATTTAGTAAAGCTCCGCTACGACAGCGAATTCCAAACTTTATTATTATCTTAAAAGTGACTTTATGCAGGGATATCTGTTGTACAGAGGATCATTTACTCAATGTTTATACATTTGTATTTGGAAAACCTATTCCCTTATTTTTAGCAACATTTGTTTCTCTTCGACTCTGTTACTCAAAGATGATTGCATTTTTTCATTCATATTCAACTGTGTCTCGAATTACTGCATATGATTATGACATAACTAAGTTTTTGATACAAGGATAATCAATTTATAATCCCAACCAACGCGCCGTATAAACACAGTACTACATGCACCGAGCTATCGGTCATCCTTGCGGTCACCCATCCATAAACTAACCTCTCAATTTGTTGCTTAACTATGATACGTGTCCAAAGCTCTACGTTCTAACCGTAAAAACAGCTGAAAAAAATGTATATATACCCCACTGCCTTTAGATTGTCATTAACAAGGAGCCCAAGGAGGGGAATGAACAATTGAGGCTCACACATAGGGTATGATTTGTAATATTGTTGTACATATTAGATTATCAATACTGGATGGCAAATGATGCCTTCGTTGACTAGAACAATCACTCTTTTATATAAGAGAAAGGCATTAATTACACAGTCAGCTTAGAAACAATCGTTGTCTGACCAGAATAAAGAGAGACCAGCTTCCATTATATCGTTTATTCAGTGTTTTCAGCGCTTTGATTATGATAAGCAATTTCAGAAGCAATATGATTTTATGTCATTTTACCTGTTTCCAGGTACTTTGGTAGTTTCTTTTAACACTGGAAAGAAAACTGGGAAACACTTCTTTGCCAGTTCTTCATTACCATGTAACTTCTTAGCATGTACTTGACATATAATACCTGGATCCCTGGACCCAGCTAGAAAGGCCGGTAGTTCACAACGTGACACGACGAATACCCACTGAAACAAAAACATGTATCTGATACTCTTTGTCACGGTGCTTATACCTATCAATATTAATATGTCAGTGTCCGCAATTGTATTGGAATACCGAGTATAAAAATGAAATAGTCCGCCCTAGCTAGCTCAGTCGGTAACACACAACTCTACTGATCGAGGGGTCTCGGATTTGACTCTCAGGCTGGGCATATAGTTTGGTCATCAAATAATTTCTACGGCTATTTCCCTCCTACCACTGATTCTAAATCATGTGAGGCACTTGTCAGTCACTAACGGAAGTAAGTAACAAGTTAACAGCTTTGGTTATTTCAGGTACGTTGAGTAGGTTGCCTGATAGCCGTGATATGACCTATAACAATGTGTTGCTATCGCGTTTAACCTAACAATTTAATGTAAACGCCACTAAAAGTTAAATATAATTAAACATTTACATATAATTAATTATTTGACTTCGAAAAACCGAGTATGGAAAAAAATATAACAAAAGTAAAAACCTCTAATGGTACTTCCAACGTCTCAGATATAGTTTTAGCTAAACGTTCCTCGACATCTTCAGCCAGATCAGACCTTTTTAGGTTCGTATTTATAAAACACAGAGGCATCTTGAATACTGTCTTTCACTAGAAAGTTAAATAAATGTTCTGTACCGACCTCTTATAAAAATGAAATAGCTTGGTAGATAATGTTATCGTAGACGATACTATGTACATCCTCCTAGGTCAAAAACAAAATCTATGCTATCTTTTTACACAATATAACTGATCTTTACCTTTTAAAGCTCACCTGAGCTTAAAGTGCTTATTAGGAGCTTTTCGTTTTCATATTCATATAGTTAAATATGGAAATGTTAAAAATGTTTTTCAGATGCCTTTGATAATCTAGTTATCAGATGAGCTGAGCGATCCAGAGTACTCGGGACCCTCTTGTTTGCCAATGTCGGTGTCATATTTTAATCAATGCAAGGTTATGACGAATATATAACTACAAAGTACATGTATATTTATATGACTTCGTGTATATTCAAGTTTCACAGTACAGAAACACTCGTACAATTGCGTCAATAATGTATTCAAGTGATTTTTGAAGATGCTTACATGTATTTAAAAAGATGTTAAAAAGAGTTTAGTGATAGTCATGTTCTTATCTCCCTTGTCCTAAAAATATCATCAAAGTTTTACTTTGCCCCCCCCTTCTATTCCAACCCAATTCTACCAAACGCACTCTGTCTTTAATTCAGCATGTTCGTCGAATGATCATTGGGTTAGTTCATTGACGACCAGTGTGTAGCGCAGCTTTCACAGAGGTGTTCCAAACGATGTTTTGTGTCGATAGATTACCATTGTACGCTAGGTAATAATACCATGAATAATTTTGTTCTGAATGTTGGCAGCTTACTTTAGCATAATTATTAGAGATATAAAGCATTCTATAGGCTATATAGGGATCGCAGGTTCAAATCTCGGCTCAGTGTTGGGCTGTTTAAAGAAAGCTTTGGCGTTCTCTCTATATCTACAAATATTCCATTTTCTTTTGTTTCTTCAGTTATAGGAGCGGGCGTGGCCGAGCGGTTACGACGTTGAACTGGTAACCATTGTATAGCCAGCTCCGCGTTTGTTCGAATCCCAGCAAAAACCAACCCCGTTATTTCCTTGAGCAAGAAACTTAATTCTACTAGCTCAGTACTGGGTGGCCAGGGAGAGGACTCGAACGTGATTAATTCAAGTTGAAAGAACTCGTTTCACAATCGAGCTAAAATAAACTAGTACATGTATGTTTTAAACACATATGTAAATTATATGTATATGTCTATATTTTTTTAAAGGACTCTGTCATGCCGACAGCCCGTGTTGTGTTCTAAAAAACTAATAGCTTGTTTTGTTCACCTAAAATAGAATGTATACCAATGTTCTAGATCATGTGTATGAATAATAAAACAAATTGGGACAAAGCTTCAAGTGTTTAATGTTGAATAATTCAACAGAGATAACAAACTCATTAGATTTACGTTTCACATAATATTTTCTTGATATATAAATCTTAATTTATGTAAACAAACAAGGCACAATTCACGTTGTTTTACTGATCCAAGTGACTGATGAATATTGTTATGGTAAAACTTGGCAAAGGTATTGTCCCATCATACACACAGGCATGTTTGTCACATGTTAGCTGCCAATAGCAGCATATGGATCTTCTACTGGTATAAACTCTATAATTATTCTGAAAATAAACCAACAAACAAGGTTTTTGTTAAAGTTTTTTAACGTCGTATTCAACGCATATTTAGGTCATTTTTATATATACGACGGCCAGCTCTTTCTACTATAGGTTTCCTGGACACTTTTTTCTATCACCAGTACTAACTTACTCTACCACGAGGCCGACAACTCATGTATAGGGTATGACCTACCGCGACCGGTCTCGAACCCGCGATCTCCGGATTCGAAGCCAGACATGCTACATGTAACCACTACGCCACGGCCGTGGCACATCAAGATTTTAAATCTATAAAATAACAATTTGAATCAAAATATATGGAAATGTGATAATGAATATTTTAACATTTATCCGCATCACCTCAATTCTCTTACATTAACATGTTGCCCACATTTTTGCTATGAGGATTAACTAAGTTAAAAATAATGCATGAACGTCTCCAGTTTAATACGGCAAATGATGAGTTAGCAAAAGAAAAAAGAAAAAAAACCTAAAGAAAATCAAAATGCAATAGAATATTGTTAAGAAAAGCATTGAGGACACATATCTCACATTGTGGTAAAATAACTAGTTGTAGCATGGGTATGAGAATGTAAGAAGTGTAACAAATTAGGTTTCTACGTATTTGAAATTAATATGTATAAGAAATAGTGACGAAATAATGAATGAATATATCGTATTACACATGATAGCTACTTAATTAAAGTTATTACTATGTTAACAATGGCGTTTTGAATAAACATTACCTTTGTAAATGAAAAATCTTTTATTTAGTTTTGACGGTACGCAAATTGACGTCTATGTTGATCGCGACGTCATAGGTTATCAAGATTCTTGAGCATAATGATAAACCCTAGGTACGAGAATGGTTAATCAATGATCAGATAGTGATTTTAGATAAGTGGTAAATGACTGAATAGTTAACCACATACTTTCATGTAACTGTTAATGATATAATTTCACAAATCTTGTGGCAGAAAATATGCCACCATGAATTTTGAGCCAAACATTAAACTGGTTTGTATTGAAGAAAAAATAAATCATATACTTGCCTGTTACCAGGAATCTTGGATGCATCTTTTAACACTGGAAATATTTTGGGGTAAGACTCTTTCGCTAAAGCTTCGTTATTAACCATAACCTTGGCATGTATTTGACAAACCATTCCTGGGTCACGAGAACCAGCAAGAAATCCAGGCATATCACAATGTGAAAAACTAAACACCCACTGTAAATAAAAACAGCATGCGAGGATAAACAATATAGCGAATATACTTATGTATATTTATAGAACTCTATGACTAGGTTATAAAATGGCATATACTTGCCTTTTGGTATATGTAAACGAAACTGTATAAAACAAATAGCCGAGCTACGCATTGACCAAAATCCTATCCAAATCCCATATTGAGTGTTAATTCTTAGCCATTTTCTTCCCTACATGTACTGAGGTGGATCAAAAAATGTCATCTGATCGACAATATATGATAAGGACACTTGTTTTTGCCGATTTGTCTTTCTAGATAATTGATAATGGACACAATATAGTGCATAAAATAACAACTGCTTTTGTCTCCTATTTCGATCGTCAACTGGTAATCTTCTGCACAAAAACCGAGCCATCCGGTCAACAATGTCATTTGCATACATATTTTGTGCTGATAATTCGTAGTAAACAATTGAAATTCATAGTCAAATGTACTCATTTTCAAAAACGACAAATAGCAGCGTGTTATACGCTAATAAATTGTTTTCTATCTTTTTGCTAGTGCAATAATTCGACATGATAACAGTGATTGTTTAATTTCTGATCGAAGATCATGTGACTATATTTCCTGAGTTTGCAAAAAACGCGTTAAAGACTATTCTTTTTATAAGCCAAATTTATAAATTTATTTGTAATTCTGGTACTTGCAGCGTGTTCAGTAACAACTGTTAGCGAACGTTACAGATACGGGACAATTCAACCCGTGGATAACTCAAGCCAAATTTTGGACAACTCGAACCGTTAGTGAGGTATTGAATTTTCTCGGGTTGAGTTGTCTTTGGGTTGAGTTATCCTGAACCTAACGTTACGGAACGTTTCGGAACGTTCGGGATAATAGAACATGCTGTTGGTTGATAAAGTTTAAACTAAATATCACCTACCTCAAGTGGCTGACTTAAAACTTCAGCAACAGTTTTTGCCATACGTTCTTCAAAATCGTCCGGCAGATCGGAACGTTTTAAATTTGTGAATATTAAACATAAAGGCATCCTGGATTTTAAGTCAATTTAAGATTCAAAACTAATATAACGTATTTCAGCAAACTAGTATAAGTTTTATATCCGTATATCTCAGTGTAAATGAAATGTAAGTTTATCACATGAAAGATAGACTCATGTAAGGTGAAGAACAGTCAACGGCCTTGGGTATTTTTAATCGACACTATCTTAGCAGTGCATACAAAACAAGATACAAAACTTACATCAGTGGAAATAACAGGTCGTATTTGTTTTGCAAACCCGAGGGTCGAGTCGCAACACTGGGGAAAAACTAACACCGGGAACGTAACCCTCGCGTGTCAAGAACCTACTCTCCATTTGACATGAACGTAAAGTTGGCAGACTCAGCAGACACAGCAGACACAGCAGAAGGAACGATCCTTCTGCTGTGTCTGCTGGCAGAAGGATAAATCTACAGCAGAAGGAACGACCCTTCTGCTGTGTCTGCTGGCAGAAGGATAAATCTACAGCAGAAGAATCAATCTTTCTGCTGGGTATGTTGGCAGAAGGATTGAATTATAACAGAAAGATGTTTCTGCTGGCAGATGGATTGAATTATAACAGAAAGATGTGTCTGCTGGCAGAAGGATTAAACAACAACAGAAGAATCAATATTTCTGCTGCGTCTGTTGGCAGAAGAATTGAATTATAACAGAAGGATAAATCCTTCTGCTGGGTTTGAATAATCATACAATCGTTTAGAGATGGCCTCACATGTCACGTACAAAAAGTATATCGGAACACCCGAATAGATATTCGTATATACACTGGAGTTCAAAAGTTTCTTTACAGATGTAAAATTAGCAGACTATGCTAAGATATAGGCTGCTCCACACGTTGATGTAAATTTAACAACTAATATACATGTACATTTTAACATGAACCCTCAGTTATATAATTTTATAGCTTTTCCATTATTGTTAATATGTAGTTTTTAATAAAACATGACCTATTATTGTATACTGATTAAATTCTCTACAATAATTCAAGTGTGCAGAAAAAATATGAAATAATTAATTGTGTAAAGAAACGTTTGGACCCCAGTGTATGTATATATATATATATACGGTGCCCTCCAAAAGTTACTGGACAAATGAAATTTTGAGAAAAACTTGTTATGCCTACCGAGCTAGTGGCGATCCGATCCAAACCACGATTCATGTGTAGCGATTCACGAATCGAACCACGAATCACTTATTAATGGAGAAGCATGCAGGAATTCATGTAATAACAAAAATAAGTGAATAGTTACAGATGCTTTTACTATATGGAAATCCATGAACTCTAAACATTTCTATTATTAGATCTTTTATGGATATTTTTAGTGATAACATTTTAGTTTAAATGTGTTTCAATCGAAATTTTGACACAAGATATTACGTTCCCTACATAAGTTACAGTTTTCATTAGTAGTGCGGCTCGTTTTCAGTGGAAATTAAGCTTAAAATGTTCTTTATATTTTTTCATCAAAAGATCGCGATCCGAAGATTTCGGACGTGACGAATATTCGTACTCGATATTCTGGTAGAGATCGCGAATATCCGAGTACTCGGATACTAGCAGCAGTCCTACCATATAACTTTACTAGTAGTTAAGCATGTTTTTGTAAAAGAAAAGAGTTTAAGATCATAATTATAATGATAAACTCTTTGAATTATCATTTTGGAGTTTGCTGAAAAGACTCATTGTTTCTTTCTTTAGGAGTAAATATGAACTTGTTTGTTCTAAAATCCAGGATTTAGTCCAAGGGCTATTGGAGGGCACTGTATAAATTATATTTGTATATTAAATATGGTTGTATCGATGTACTCAATTACAAAACTATTAAAAACTCAGAGTTGTATAGGATTTAAACTAGCGCAAAATAAATTGTTTTCGTGCTGGAACGTCGACTCAACTACCTGAGATATTTTCATATACATTCTTGAATGTTGTCAACAACCTATTACTGCGTTAAGAGGATTCTGCTTAACGGATCAACTTCTGACGGTGTAAAATAATGTCTATACCTTCTGAAATTTTCTTATGAGTGGTCTCAATTGTGTCGTTCGAACTTTTCTCGAATACCTTTAAGGGATCACTCCGCTGCCCTTATATTTTCATTTTAGTTGTTCGAAGAACAACTATATACAACAATTTTGAGAAATCAGTATAGCTCACTTCAAAATCTACTTTTACAGGTAACTGAATGGACACAACATTTCAAACATGTGTTAAACAAAGAAAAGTTTGAATACAAAATAGTGTTATAATTACATATAATTAACCAAATTCTAAGAAATACTGCACATGCAACTTAAGAAGCACAGCAAATTATTATGATATCGGAAATAAAAGTTTTTACAGCGGTGAAGATTAGCAGTGGGAGCCCTATTCACATGGTTCCACATTGTATTACTCTAATTATCGTCGGTCCTGACCAACTATTTAGACAATTATCAAGATTTGAGCACTTGTGTCGACACCGATTGCCTTAAGCCAATCAAAACGATGCATTTGAGGTCACGTGATGAAAAAAATGACGTCGAGTAGTCAAAATAGGGGTGCGTGTATGGACTCGTCGACGCTGTGTTTTGTCGGGTTACCTGTTTGTATTACCAGAAAATACCATTATTGATATATGAACGAGTACCAGTTTCAAGAAAGTTGCAATGTAAGACCAGAAAACATGCATAACTAATTGTAACATGTTCATTTCTTAAAAAGAACTCGCATTTGTTGAAACACAACAAACCTTTCTTCCTTACTTTTTATTGTTGATTGTTTAATTATTTAGAGAAACGCATATTGAAAACCAAGTCTCATGTCAGAGAAACAAAAGTTTTATTGCACAAGAAATTGAAATGATACAAAAAAGACAATTAACATTGTTTGTTACATAATGTTATTCATTTTACCAAGTTATCAGCATAAGTAATAGTAAGAGATTGTGATATGTAATGTGTTGACAATTAAGGTATATATTTATATATATATATATATATATATATATATATATATATATATATATATATATATATATATATATACATGTATATGACTCATCTCATTAGTTTGTAATAAGATGTGAGCATTAAAAACATATTGAAAATGCTAAGCATGTATTAAGCATAAAATAAAACAATAATAAGTCCGTATGATTTAAAGAACTGAAAACAAATAACAAGAGAGCCATGATGGCCCTTACTCGCTCACCTGAGCCTAATTACTCAAAATTATCTAAACATAGCATTCTGATAATATTTGCAACAAACTTCAAGTGTAAATCATTAACTTAAAGATAAACATTATATGTTTGATTAATATCACATCAAAAAGAGAAATGCAACCAAATGTTGTGAACATGTAAGGTTTCCCAAAACTTTCTCATAAAACAGTATTTAGCAATTAGCTTGTATGCTGGACCTTTGAGTAATATGTTGCTCATTGGTTCGGTATAAGCATAAAATATGTATGTATACCTGGTCTTCCGGGGTCACACTTCACCGTTAGGGCTCTTCAGGGGTTCGAACCCACTATAAAACGTTTAAAGTACATATATTATATGGCTAATTTGAGGTCAAGCCCCCGCTTTCAGCCCCAAGATAGACTATTATGGAGGGGCTCATTCGAATAGTATTAGCATAGTGTGCGTCTGTATACCCGGTCTTCTGTGGTCAGATTTCACCATTTGGGCTCTACGGGGATTCGAACCCACTTAAAAAAATACATAGTAAGTATATCTATTATAATCTATTATATAGCTTTTTTTAGGTAACACCCTTCCTTTTAGCCCCAAGATGGACTTGTATGATATTGCTCATTCGCTTGGTATTAGCATAAAATACATCTTTATACCATGTCTTCGCCGTTTGTGCTCTACAGGGGTTCGAACATATAATTGCAAATGTGGTTCAATTCAATTGTTACAGTGTCCTGTTAAACAGTGTACATTAGATTAACTTACATTTCCAGTAAAACTATCTGCTATTAGGGAGTAAGCAATGTCATCTGGCGGCCATAAGTATATCTCAGAGGCGGATACAGAACAGGGCTGCCTGGGGGCTGGTAGACCCAACTTGGGGTGGGTACGGGAGGGGTTACCCGAAAGTTTGAAAAATAAAGGTCTAAAATTGAGCATTCGAGCACCCCTCCCGTACCCCTTTAAGGAACAGTTAAATTACTTGTTAGTGTTTCTAATATTTCCATCACATTGAGTCAACGAGGTGTGTCCAGTAACCTTTTTACGGTATGTAATCACATTTAAAGCATTTACTTCTTTTATTTAATAAATGCTCGTTGATTTTATTTACATACTATTTTTAAAAAACATCATGCAAAACACTTGCTTTTCCAAATGTTAACTACATGTGTATGTATTTTTCAAAACTCGCAACAATATTGAAACCAATATTCATTATGTTTTTTTTCTGTTTAAACATTGATGAGAATATCCGATAGTTAGTGAAATTATACTTCAATTCATGCTGTAGATTTATCATGCATTATATTTGAGTTTGGTCAAATTTAGAAGAAAAAAGAAATGTTGTTATATGGTACTTAAGAAATTTTGGATTCGTCGATAACCATATCATACTAAATAGTAAAGAATGTTTTTCTTCATTTAACATATTGCGGAAATTTATTCTTCCATCTTATAAACCTCCTTAATTAACATACAAAAACATATACTTGACAGGGAATGGCTTACATATATTACAAAGGAGTTAATTCTATGTCATTTTGTTTTTAGGGTAAAATGTTTTATTTTAAAATAATTACACAATTTACAACTATGACGGTGTATTTTATTTGCTTTTTGTTTTGACAAGATACTGCTAATCTCGTCTGGTTAGAATTATCTTAAACGGGCGATTTTTTTTGTAAAATCGGCAAATTTTCTCACCGATTCGGTGTTTTATACAAGTTACCAATTTTATTTTTATAAAATTCTTGGCGTTTTTATCGTCACTTGAGCACTAAGTGCTCAAGGTGAGCTATTGTTGTGGTCTGACCAATGTGCGTTAGTGCGTGAGGGGGTGCGTGTGTGCGTGTGTGCGTGCGTCCGTCGTCAACAATTTCTTAAAAATATTCTTGTCAAAAACCATTATGATCTACAGTTATTAAAATTGGCATGTGGCATCACTAGAAGGCGCTTTACAAAAAATGTTCAAATTATACCCCCGGGGTTTAAATTGACCCCGCCCCAGGGGTCACAAAATACTTTAGAACTGCATGGAAATTTAGATTTAAAGAAATTTAGTTTAAGGAAAAAGTGGATTTCTAGTCCATGGAAAGAGTGGATTTCTAGTCCATGGAAAGAGTGGATTTCTAGTCCATGGAAGGAGTAAATTTCTAGTCTATGAAAAGTTGATTTCTAAAAATGGGTTTTTAATCTATATAAAAAGTTGAATTTTACTCTATTTGGTTACGAAAAATATTGGGGACGAATCATTGTTTACATCTTGATTCGTCTTCAAACTTTTCGTACCAAAAAAGTTGATTATGAAAAGTATTGGGGACATATCTTTGTTTTTATTTCGATTCGTCCTCAACCACTTCCTACTAGTAAAAAAGTTGGTTACGAAAAGTATTGGGGACGAATCTTTGTCTACATTTCGTTTCGTTCTCAAACTTTCGTACCATAAAAAAAATGGTTACGAAAAGCATTGGGGACGAATCTTTGTCTACATTTCGATTCGTCCTCTAACTTTTCGTTACGGAAAAAGTTGGTTACAAAATATATTGGGGACGAATCTTTGTTTACATTTAAATTCATCATCAAACTTTTCGTTCCCAAAAAAAGTTGGTTACGAAAAGTATTGGGGACGTATCTTTGTCGACATTTCGATTCGTCCTCAAACATTTCGTACCAAAAAAGTTTGTTACGAAAAATATTAGGGACGAATCTTTGTTTACATTTTATTTCGTCCCCAAACTCTTCGTACCCGAGAAAAGTCGGTTACTAAAAATATTGGGGACGAATCTTTGTCTACATTTCGATTATTAGGGGACGAATCTTGGAGATTCGGCCCCTGACCATCTCGACCCAAGTTTTTTTTGAGTACGAAAATATTTGGGGACGAATGTTGGGGATTCGGCCCCTGACCATTTCGACCCAAGTTTTTTTTGAGTACGAAAATATTTGGGGACGAATGTTGGGGATTCGGCCCCACACCATTTCGAACCAAGTTATCTTGAGTACGAAAATATTAGGGGACGAATCTTGGGGATTCGGCCCCTGACCAATTCGATCAAAGTTTTTTTGAGTACGAAAATATTTCGGGACGAATCTTGGGGATTCGGCCCCTGACCATTTCGACCCAAGTTTTTTTTGAGTACGAAAATATTTGGGGACGAATGTTGGGGATTCGGCCCCACACCATTTCGACCCAAATTATTTTGAGTACGAAAATACTAGGGGACGAATCTTGGGGATTCGGCCCCTGACCAATTCGACCCAAGTTTTTTTTGAGTACGAAAATATTTGGGGACGAATCTTGGGGATTCGGCCCCTGACCATTTCGACCCAAGTTTTTTTTTAGTACGAAAATATTTGGGGACGAATGTTGGGGATTCGGCCCCACACCATTTCGACCCAAATTATTTTGAGTACGAAAATACTAGGGGACGAATCTTGGGGATTCGGCCCCTGACCATTTCGACCCAAGTTTTTTTTTGAGTACGAAAATATTTGGGGACGAATCTTGGGGATTCGGCCCCACACCATTTCGACCCAAATTATTTTGAGTACGAAAATATTTGGGGACGAATCTTGGGGATTCGGCCCCACACCATTTCGACCCAAATTATTTTGGGTACGAAAATATTAGGGGACGAATCTTGGGGATTCGGCCCCTGACCAATTCGACCCAAGTTTTTTTTGAGTACGAAAATATTTGGGGACGAATCTTGGGGATTCGGCCCCTGACCAATTCGACCCAATTTTTTTTTTGAGTACGAAAATATTAGGGGACGAATCTTGGGGATTCGGCCCCACATCATTTCGACCCATGTTTGTTTTGAGTACGAAAAAATTAAGGGACGAATCTTTGGGATTCGGCCCCACACCATTTCGACCCAAATTATTTTGAGTACGAAAATATTTGGGGACGAATCTTGGGGATTCGGCCCCACACCATTTCGACCCAAATTATTTTGAGTACGAAAATATTAGGGGACGAATCTTGGGGATTCGGCCCCACACCATTTCGACCCAAATTATTTTGGGTACGAAAATATTAGGGGACGAATCTTGGGGATTCGGCCCCTGACAATTTCGACCCAAATTATTTTGAGTACGAAAATATTTGGGGACGAATCTTGGGTATTCGGCCCCACACCATTTCGACCCAAATTATTTTGGGTACGAAAATATTAGGGGACGAATCTTGGGGATTCGGCCCCTGACCAATTCGACCCAAGTTTTTTTTGAGTACGAAAATATTTGGGGACGAATCTTGGGGATTCGGCCCCTGACCAATTCGACCCAATTTTTTTTTTGAGTACGAAAATATTAGGGGACGAATCTTGGGGATTCGGCCCCACACCATTTCGACCCATGTTTGTTTTGAGTACGAAAAAATTAAGGGACGAATCTTGGGGATTCGGCCCCACACCATTTCGACCCAAATTATTTTGAGTACGAAAATATTTGGGGACGAATCTTGGGGATTCGGCCCCACACCATTTCGACCCAAATTATTTTGAGTACGAAAATATTAGGGGACGAATCTTGGGGATTCGGCCCCTGACCAATTCGACCCAAGTTTTTTTTTGAGTACGAAAATATTAGGGGACGAATCTTGGGGATTCGGCCCCTGACCATTTCGACCCGTTTTTTTTGAGTACGAAAATATTTGGGGACGAATCTTGGGGATTCGGCCCCACACCATTTCGACCCAAATTATTTTGAGTACGAAAATATTAGGGGACGAATCTTGGGGATTCGGCTCCACACCATTTCGACCCAAATTATTTTGGGTACGAAAATATTAGGGGACGAATCTTGGGGATTCGGCCCCACACCATTTCGACCCAAATTATTTTGAGTACGAAAATATTTGGGGACGAATCTTGGGGATTCGGCCCCACACCATTTCGACCCAAAAATGTTGGTTACGAAAATATTGGGGACGAATCTTTGTTTTCATCGTGAATCGTCCTTAAACCTTTCGTACCCGAAAAAAGCTGGTTACGAAAAATATTGGGGACGAATTGTTGTCTACAATTAAATTCGTCAAACTTCATACCAGGAAAAAAGTTGGTTACGAAAAATATCGGGGACGAATCTTCTTTTTCAAATTGATTCGTCCCCAAACTTATCGTAACTGAGAAAGTTGGTTACGAAAAATATTAGGGGACGAATCTTGGGGATTCGGCTCCACACCATTTCGACCCAAATTATTTTGGGTACGAAAATATTAGGGGACGAATCTTGGGGATTCGGCCCCACACCATTTCGACCCAAATTATTTTGAGTACGAAAATATTTGGGGACGAATCTTGGGGATTCGGCCCCACACCATTTCGACCCAAAAATGTTGGTTACGAAAATATTGGGGACGAATCTTTGTTTTCATCGTGAATCGTCCTTAAACCTTTCGTACCCGAAAAAAGCTGGTTACGAAAAATATTGGGGACGAATTGTTGTCTACAATTAAATTCGTCAAACTTCATACCAGGAAAAAAGTTGGTTACGAAAAATATCGCGGACGAATCTTCTTTTTCAAATTGATTCGTCCCCAAACTTATCGTAACTGAGAAAGTTGGTTACGAAAAATAATCTTTGACATTTTTATTCGTCCACAATATTTTCGTAACAGGAAAAATGTTTGTTAGGAAAATTCTGGAGCTTTGATCTGTACTTTTTGGTAACAATATATCTTGGGTGGAATCTATTACATTTCGTATCCAAAAATTTTGATTTGTCCTTTTTTCAAGTACGAAAATATTTGAGGACAAAACTTAACCTTACTTAGGTAATTTGGTAACTTAATCTAATCCCAAAATATTTAACGAAAATCATTGCATTTCAACTGGTACCCAAGAAATTTCGTAACCATTTTTTTTAGTGAGGTGTTAAATTCTTTTGAATAATAAAACAACAACACAATTTAATAAATCTACTTGGACAACAAACATCTCAAGGACAAGGAGTCCGAGATGACTTGTTAAATATCAGCAGGTCAAATTATAACAAGTAAACGAAATTGGACAATCATCTCAAGGACATAAAGTCCGAGATGACTTGCTAGAAAAATGGGCCAACTGTACATAAAATTCATCTGGTTGATTCTTCTACTGCAGAGATCAATAGTTTTACATTCACCAATTTGATATGCTCGATGAATACTTCTGATCACATCATTCTGAAATAAAGCAGACAAGAAACTTTAACTGAAATGTGATATTTTGAAATACTATAAACACAAGCACAGGTCTCTGTAGCAAAACTTTAAACTCACTTTCTCTACTATCAACATTGATTTTGTTTATACCAATTAAAAAGTTGTACGATGAGCCATGTTAAACCATTCTTTTTAAAACGGACAAGTATGGTAACAAACAACAGCATTTAACTTCAAGTTATCATAAAGTTTTCTCATTCATTAATTTTGTAATTATGTTATGCTATAACAAATCTGCTGTACAAAACTTGCAATTCTCCGAGTACATTCAACTACTTTCCCTTGGACTAAACAAATTCAACACTGATTGTAGGCAGGCGCGTAGCTACCAGTACGCAGAGTACGCAGCTGCGTACACATTGGTACAGAAAATTGTAAAAATACAAACACCAAAAAATGTGAAAAAATCTTAGGCCTGAGAGGGGTAGGGGTGTGTGAAACAAAACTGCTTGATCGTTATTTTACTAACCTTATGTCAAGTTATGTTTCAATGGGACTTGAGATGCCTTTTGAGAGTTGAATTTACGGTTTTTAAATTCGTTGTTTGTCTTTGACTCCAGTCTAAATAACTCTTTAAACGCTGGTTAAAATTGAATGATAATTGGTATGAATGGCATGCCCTTGGCCCTTAGGATTTTGCGTATTTTACACATTAAAAAGCCCTTGCTACCCCACTGGTAGGATTTAAACTACGCCTATGACTTGTTTTTTTACAAATGCTACAACACTATGTGCAATTAAACAAGAGCAGTCCAGGGACAGCACGCTCAACTTTCAGGTGTTTTGATCATGGCAAGGCTTATCTTTTAACAAAAATTATTTTAAGACAGGACTTAATTTTTGAAAGGAAATAAATCAGTCAAACAATAATTACCAATTCATATTTGTAAAATATAAAAGGGGCATAACTCCTAAAACATTCATCCATAGTAATGTCCCTTCAAAGTTAAGTAGACATAGTATCAAAGAATAAGCATACCTACTTTCATTTAAATATCTTTATAAGGAACTATTAATATTTCAATTCCAAAAATAATCCAAAAAAATTAAAATTAAAGAGTTATGCCCCTTTGTAGTCATGTAGATGCAGTACTGATGAATAAGCATACTAACTGTCATTTAAATATCTTAATGAGTATTGTAATATTTCAGTTTAAAGAACTTAAACCCTAATTTGAAAGTTGAAATGGGGCACAACTCCAAAAATAATTCATCAAGAGTTACATCCCTTTGTAGTCGAGTCTGTAGTACTGATGAAAAAGCATACTAACTTTCTATCAAACAAAATATATTCAGTTTGAGCAAACTTTAATCTTAAATATTAAAGTATAAATGGAAATAACTCGAAAAGTAATTCATCCAGAGTTATGTCCCTTTGTAGTCTGATAGATGAAAAACTGATGAAAAAACATTCCAACTTTCATTCAAATATATTTGAAAGTACTAAAAATATCCCATTAGAACAAAATTTATTCTTAAATGTTCAAGTATAAAGGGGCATAACTCCAAAAAGTTCATCCACAGTTACCTCCCTGTATAGTTGTGTAGATATAGTACCAATAATTAAGTATACAAACTTTAAGTCAAATATCTTGATTAGTTTTAAAGATATTCCATATAGAAAAAAAATTAACCTTATATTGTACCATTTTTTAAGTATAAAAGGTCAATTTCTCAAAAAAAAATTTATCCACAGTTACTTCCCTTCAGAGTCATGTAGATATCCTACCGATAAATAAGTATACAAACTTTAAGTCAAATATCTTGATCAGAATTGAAGATATTCTACATAGGAAAAACTTTAACCTCATATTTTGCATTTTTTAAAGTAAAAAGGGCAATAACTCAAACAATAATTCATCCAGAGTTATCCCCTTTCAAAGTATGGTTAATATAGTCCCACTAAATAAGTACATTAACTTTAAATAAAATAACTTGGATAGTGTTGAAGATATGAGAGTTTCAAAAAACTTTAACCTGAAAACCAACGCCAACGCCAAGGCCCACGCCGACGCAAAAGTGATAGCAACAGCTCTCATTTTCTTCGAAAAGTCGAGCTAAAAATTAATAATTTCATGTTTAATAAATAATAATTTTATTTGAATTGTAACTTATCTTGATAAATGTTTCATCTTAGAGAAGTTATGTATCGAATACAGTAAGTATTAATAAAAACATTAAGTTATTGAAGGTATGTGAAATCGGCAGCAACATCAGCAGTACAGCAGGAAACTTACTGCCAGGCATTTTTGCAGTAGGAACAAGCATCTTATTTCTCTCTATTTTCTGTCAGTAAAATGTAGATATGTTCTTCATTTTCATGTATAAAATTAAGCTATGTAAGGTTGACAGTTAAATTGAAAACAATAATTAACATTTACACTCAGCTTAGATTTCGTGGTATTTCTCCAGAGCCTATTTATATGATAATATTCAATATTTCAACTTGACTATCATCATCATGGTCATTATCCGTACCAATATTACTGAAAGTTGGAGCAATATAACCATCATTTTCAAATATTTACTGCTGTACTGCTGAAATTTCTAGCAGTAAAGTTACTGCAAATTTGCGAATTCAAATCTTCAAATATGTAACTTGGTTACACATGTAATAGTACCATTTTTATAGTGAAAAAAAACTAGCCACGAATTGTATAAAATTACTTTCAATGGATATACTTTATGTGTACAGTGCCAACCAAAAGTTTGGAGACAAAGGTAACTTACAGCTAAAATTCTTAAAAGGAGTTTTTTACAAAAGCAAGCGAAGTACATTTTGTATGCTTGGTGATAAAATATAAAATGCATCACATTCATAAGAATCAGCATCTGATAAACGAAAACCTTTAAAACTATGATCAATGTAATGCTTTTCCTATAAACACAGTTTTTCTCTGTTAGTCTTAACTGTAATTGAAACCATAACTAAAACATTTTAATACAAAAAGATTTTTGAAATTTTCAAAAAAAAGTTTTAGTATGCCTACTAAAGTCGACATACTAAGTAAAAATGTCTTCAAACATTTGGTTGCCACTGTATATATACTGTTCTTGACTTCAGGACTTTACAATAGGACAAAACTGGATCAGGACAACTCAACACAAGACATCTCATGCTGCAGGTAGGGACAACTCAAACCCTGAACAACTTAACCCGTATCATAAAAAATTATATCATTATTTATTTGATTGAAAAAATGATCACTCTAAATTAGAATTTACTTTTAATGTTATATAATCATGTATATTTATGAATAAAATACCATTATAAGGAATTTAGAGTTGTTAATTAAAGATTAGCAAAAGCAGTAAAAAGAAGATTGCACATCAGTATTGTATGTACTGCAGATGAAATATTTATCATCAATAATATTTTAATTTTAAAATTACAGATTTGCTGATTTTTTAATAATTTATTTTAATAATCAACTAATAATAATATAACTAATATTACTGATATTAATACTTAAGAATCCACACACTTAAATCATAATATATATTCAAATCAATATACTAGATAGTAATAACATTTGTAACAGGGTAATTATTTTTACATAATTAATTTTACATTTCTAAGTTTTCATTTAATACAAGGGAGATAACTCAAAAATCTTTAATTATTAGTTTTGTGAGAGTTATTTCCCTTCATACATATGTCATCATCAAAATTGAATTTTTAATTTGACAGAAAAATATCATGGGTTTTTTGTGATTTTAGGCATATCATATCATAAAAACTGGTTAAAGCCTACTTTTAGTTACTGACCACTTCTTTTTGACAAAGCAAGTGATTACTTAGCAACTAGTCAGAGAGATTAATTCATAAGAGTTGGACATTAGAATTCATCTATTTTAAAACTAGAAATTTTAATTTTACTTTGATTGATTTAAACCGTTAACTGGAAGACATATTCATTAATGATGCAGAGAGTTTGAAAGACATAGTGAGTCAGAAATTAAACGTCCTATTGATATTAGACATGAAATACTTAACTCCTCTTATTTATGTACATACAGTATGCAACAAATAAAATTGAGAAGAGTTACTTCCCTTTGTAGGTTATCACCCATACCCAACCCACCAATAATCACTCAGTAATTAATGCTATTTTAATTTAACAATTAACAGTTTGTCAAACAAAATTGAGATCTACAATCAGTAAAATAAAGTTATAAATTTCAATTTTGTTTGTTAAAATGTTTTAAGTCGATCAGTAAATAATCAGTAATAATACAAATAATTATCAATGATCTGCTAAACAGTTTTAATTTACTTAATTTTAATGATACATTTCTGCAATACATACACTACAATTGACATAGTTTTTATGGAATCTTCATTTTTCATGCTACATGTATTCTCAATTTTTTAAAAACTATCAAAAAAAATAAATTTTACATGATAAACTTAATTTAGAAAAATAAATTTTAATTAGGAACTTTAGTCAGTTATCTTTCCCTGATAAAATCTGAAGCAATCCAATTTGTAAGTAGGTCTTTATAGTTGGAATCCTCGGATTTTATCATTAAAGTCCTATGTAAGGATAACAAAATATTTCATCGAATATCTTTCTTGTTAAAGAAGATATTTACGGAAGTGATGAAATTTAGATAGTTCTTTACCCTAAAAATACTTAGCTTGAATTTCAAACAAATTAAATGATTTACAAAAAAAGTTATTAAAGATTAGTTTTGGCAAATTGACATTGAAAAGTAAGGGTAAAATCCGAGTAATCCAACTAATTGGACCTACCTATTTGAAGAGCATACAAGGGGAAATAACTGACTAAAGTCCCTTATTGGAATAAACTACTTTAACTCAAACAACTATCTATATACACTGCCCTCCAAAATTTCCTTCACAGTACAAATAACAGTATGATTTAATTGCTACAAATACCAAGTTCAAGATTGCAGAATTATTACAACATTGTTTATTTAGATCATCATTAAATACTATGGAAACAAAACCTTTATGGGTACATTTCATTTTCGAGTCGCAGCAAAAATTATCAATCAGCCTCCAAAACTTTGGTCTAGTTTTAGATATTTTTGTAATTTCACATCTAAAAGAAAAGTGTACTGATTTCAAAATTAAAATTAATTTAACAATAATTCGCTTTTACAACTTTTTATAACTCCCTTTAATAAAATGTACATTGTAAATGTGTGAAAGAACTTTTGGAGAGCAGTGAACATGTATGATACAGGATGAGTTGTTCATAGTGGAGTTGTATAGTCCGACAATATTAACCTAAGCTTGACCTTTATGCAAGAATATATTAAACTCAGTCTTTACAGTCTATTTTTGTCTTCATTTGTAAATCACACTATATCGTAGACATTTGGCACAATGCAAGTAATGAACATCAAATCTTGTTTTCATAAGAATAAATACTTGAAAACTGTGCCATAATATTGCCCACTTGCATGTTTTCCAAAAAACGAATGAGTCCAAAATTATAAGCACAATAACATCAGGGCACGAATTTAAGCTCGCATACTCGCAAAATGCGAGTGGATTTTGAAAATTGTGAGTAACTTTTATTTTAACTCACACAATCATTTCCGCGAGTTGAAATGGCTGCAAAAATATTTTTGTCTAATTAAATGAGGCTCAAATTAGCGTTGAAACAAAAATAAATGAGGCTCAAATTAGCATTGAAACAGTCAGAAAGATCAATAGCATTAATTAAAGAATCACAGTACAAACTTGTTCGACATTCTTTGTTTATCCCACAATAACGGACTACAATGGCATTGTTCTATCCATAGTTTAATATAGTACTATGTTGTTTTTATATTGCATATGAAAAATTACCATGTATGTCATTAAAATTTGGAGATAAATGCAAGCAATCTTCTTCATTTTTATCAGTCAAAATAAAATCTCCTCGCAAAAATTTGCAAGTTCAATTTTTTGTTTAATTTGAGCCCTGAATAACATGCAGCATTTACTAATTGATTTGTAGTCACATAGGTTGTTATAGACACGTGTATTATCGTATACAGGCACAAAGAAACTAAAAGTTTAATGTAAGTGAAGTGTAATTTTTATAATAAAGTAGTTCAAGCTCAGGTTAATATTGTTGAACTATACCCACCCTGACATAACACATTCCATATAATATAAATGAAGGAATAAAAGTACCTGCTGTGTATAGTATAAAGTTCTGGTGATGAACGTCTGAAGAGTAGAGATTTAATGCTTTATTGTCAACATTACCATTTATAACTTCACTAAATACAATCTAGTTCTGAAATTACAAAGGGAGGTAACTATCAATGTAATGAAAAACATAAGTGGGCATTGTTTCAAAGTACAAGTAATGTTCAATTTAATTCAACAGTCAGTGGCGCATATATTAACTCCCCTGATTCAAACCTAAATATATCAATCAAGAATACACATGTACTAATAATACTAATAATAATAATCTCTGACAAATTTAGACGCTATTTGGAAACTGCCAGTGTTGAAGTAAACAAATATACAATCGTTTAGGCAATGAGTGATGTTTAGTTTTTATTCAGTAAATTTTGAAACATCACTTATTGCCTTAACGATCGTATATTTGTTCATTAGATTAGATTATTCGCAGCGAATGGCCGAGGAGTTCCAAATGTATCGTTACAGAACGTTTTGGAATGTTTAGGGTAATTGAACAGGCTACTGATGTACTGTAGTGAGTACATGTATGTGTTTGCCCCATAAAAGGATGAGTCCAAAATTAAAAGTACAATACATGTAACACGCCATGTTTACACTAATTGCAATCTCTGTAAACAGAGATCCTGTTCTACTCGCGTTGATGTACTGGATCTCTACTTAGTCAATGCAAGGTCACGTCGAGATGAACTTTGTGTCGACCAATCAATGCGTAGCTTTCATCTAGACGAAAACGCCATTAATCACATTTTGATTTCGTAATTTCTATTTTTAGACCAAGGTTTGCATGCAAATTTAACAGCAGTATTATTCACAGTCTGCGATTGGGTGGCTCATTTCAAATTGTGTGACGTAGACGATGTAAACAAGTTACGTATCATAACAATTTCGTTATGAATATTATGATGAGAAAAGGTCACCTGAACGTGACCTTCGTTTGGAAAAGGCCAGATCTAAATTAGCGAGTATGCGAGCGGTAAAATGTTAGATCTGGTTTTAATCAGATTACACTAATTGATTTATACCCAATATAAGTCACATGGTCAGCAGAGTGTAAACATTCATTTGTTTTTCTTCAAATCTATGATAATGCCAATCATGAGAGATTCAAATAGTGCAAATATAACTATTATACAATTCTTTGTCTGAAAATACCTACTTGTATGTTGTAATAATTGTTTAGGCAGAATCAAGGCTAAAAACATTTTTGCACAAGACCTACTTTACAGCTTGATTCAGTTTTTGTGAGGAGGATTTGATGCAAACAATCAAAACTCACAGGGATTTTAAGGATATCTATTAGTACGGGGGCCAGAGGGGTCCACCGTGCACCCCCCTCTAGACTTTTTGCCACCCATGCTAAATTGTTCTTTAGGGTCCACTGAATCAGAATCGGCTTTGTCCTCAAAAATAAACTCTTGCGCACTACTTGAAATTTCACTGTTTCCATGGCAACCCCTTGTTTTTTGTCGAAATTGTCGGTGTTTGTAAAATCATTAATAACTTGAACACTCATTAAGCTAGAATAATATAATTAGTGTCAAATTAAAGCTGAGACACTGCACGTTAGCAATATATGTAAAACTGTTCACTAAAATACAGATAAAATTCGTAAAATTGACCGTAAAACATAAAAATGTGGAAAAATGTCATTTTTTTTCAATTACATGCATATCTTTTAATTTCCAAACCCTATTTTGGAGAAATAATACATATATTTTCTACAAAATACTTCAGAAAGGACTACTCTATCAGATTCAAAATTATTTTCATGACAGAAGTACTATTTGTGTATGTAAAAACCTTTTCCATAGCAACCGCCATTTTCAAGAAAAAACTACTATTTAGTGATTAAGCTTGAAATTTCTGGTCAAATCTAACAGTAGGATTGCAATATTGATATTATATTATATCTGAGACTAGTATCTTTAATATTATTGCAGTTATCACTAAATTCAGTATCAATACCTTCATAGATATTCTTACGAACTCTTAATCAAAGCGCTGAAAGCACTGATTGTTTTTCGGTTGACAGTACTAAATCGTCTGAAAGTATGAAGACGATGGTCATTGTGCAGTGGTTGAATAAAATAATAATATAATAAGACTAAAGAGACTTTCGTTGTTTTGTTTTTGCTAAACTGAAAAATAATTATGCAGGAATATGATTATGTAACTTAGTTTTACGTTGTTTATCATTACTCTTTAAAAGGTTATGTACGGCGGCCGACTAATCAATTTTCCCGGACATGTTATTTTAACATTAATCGGTTTAACGTCTTATCCTATCACATTACTTGCATAGTACTGTCAAAATGTGCTACATTTATTTACTGAATGACTGTTAAAGTAAAATATTTGAATTAATAAAAGATTTACCAAACTATATTACAATGTGTCATAAAACCAAACGCAACTTACACATAATATTTGTTCATTAGTTTACGTTGTTAAGAAAGTTTTTCTGGACCCTATTCTAACAAATGCCTACATTCCCTCTTTGCTGGTAACTTTGCTACATATTGCGGATTAAAGGCCATAAGTCAATTTTTCAAGGAAGTTATCCCCAGCCAAAACCGGGGATGAACCTTGAAGCGCCAATTCGACAAACGTCAAACCAATCGAAATTACAAAACCTATTATTTTATATACGTTCATATACATGTCCAATATCTTAACAATCGTTTTATGCATCTTTCCATTCCATGATTTTATCTAATTCAACATCTATAGATATATTTTCATCTTGTTCTTCGTCAGCATTAGCGTTATCTAGGGTATCGAACAGCTAAGATGGAAGAACGTCACCTTCAAACCATTAAGACTCAAGATACCCATCATTATTCGTCCAACAAAATTGTGCTGAAACGGGAGGTATGTTAGGATCAGCTACATAGACATTTTTCCGAATGGCTACCTGGTTATTAAAACCCTTGATATGCTGTACTAAACACTTGTTACAAGGTGGTAACGCTCCCATATCAACATTACAAAACGCATCATCTGGTTTAACAATTTAGCTACTATAAAATTGAATAGTAATAATCCAGATGGCCCTGATATGTGCTGTATGCAGAGAAGGCAAAATTTGTATATACATGTATATTTATATTATCTTTTTTTGATAAAAGTTTTGAAGTTGGATATTTTCCTAGAGGTTTGTCTGTTTTGTTGTACCTCTACAAAAACGTGGTAGTCTAAATGAAGTTAACAATTTTAGGAGTGAAACTTTATTGAGTATGTTATGAAAACTATTTATAAGATTGACTTGGACAAAAATTAGGAACAGATGATGATATCTTTGTTTAACATTGGATTATACATCACATGCTTAATACTGACAAACAGTTATTTTGTGCATTTATTGATTTCACAAAAGCTGTTGATTTTAAAAAAATGGGTATTTTAGATATAATATGTATGTATTCATTGGTAAAATCTAGAGTTAACGTACATAGTCAAGTAAGTAACGAGTTTGATTGCACGTTAGGTGTTAGACAAGGGAACTGTATTTCGCCATCTTATTTGCAATGTATTTTTAATAAAATTGAGGATATGCTAATTAGTAATGGTCTTGTTGGTATAAAAGTTGATATGTTTAACATATGTTTGATTTTATATGCTGACGACAAAGTTATTTCTGCTAGTAGTAGAGACGAGTCACAACTAAGTATAAACGTTTTTGCAGATTATTGTAAGTTATGGAAATCAGTTGTAGACACTAGTAAAACTAATAGAGAATACTACATTCTGTTGAAATGATATGAACTAGGCATTGTTGAACAATTAACATACAGTTGGTGCATTCTCTAATGCTAAAATTGTTTTGTTGGCCAAGCTTTGAAAGGTATTTCAAAGTTAACAATTTATTTTATAGATTTACAGGTATTTCTAAAAAAAAACATGAAATAGATCTGTTAGATAAATTGATATCATCAATGCATGCCAAGTTAGGTGATTCGTCCAAGGAAACTCTATAGAACGAGTTCACTGTGAAAGGTTACTCGGGATAAAAAATAATACTCAAAATGATTTTAATCACAGTGAGTTGGGGATGTTGAATTTTCAAACTAAATTGTATTCGCTATTTTAACATTATAGAAAACTATTGGGTAAAATTATTGCAAACTGATGAAAATTAGAATAATAGAAAAGTACAATTGGATAGAGACTTGTACCCAACTGTTGTTTTTGGTTGAATTCGTTTTTGTCCTACCTTGGTATTTATGATGCATGAACATCCGTTAGCTAATTAAAGTTAAGCATTATTTTACAAGAATATACCAAGTTTTAGTTTCAGCCATATTCAAAAACTTTTCAAAATTTAGATATTGTATGGCTATAGACTTAAACTGTGTTCTCATAGATTACATATTGAAACCGGAAGATGGAACAACCAAGATCCACACCTACGTATCAATTGTCATAATTTATATTAGGAGACGAGTTTCATTTCATTAAATAACGAAAATTATATTCAGAATTAAAGAAATATTAAAATCACTACATATTTTCGTTGTCGATCCTTGCATATTTAAATTGATTGAACTTATTGTTACTGAAAATAAAGCTTTAACAATTCAGCTAGGTACTTATTGTTACCAGTTTTCCCTAATCATGATGAAATAATTTGCAATCCCTCCGTTGTCACCAATGTTACCTTTTTTTTACATTCATTCTCGAGGTTTTTTATTTGTCCGATGCAACCATTATATACATATACACTCACATAAATCCAGTTATAATGATAAACTACAAGAACAAAAGTCAAATCCAAAGAAAAATAACAACCAGAGCTATAGAGAACCCCGATAGTAAGTATCCTCCTGTGTATATACCCTATTTACCTTAAAAATTAAGGTATAGTGACCGTAAAATTAATGTTAAAATAACATGTCCGAGAAAGTTGATAAGTCGGCCGCCGTACATAACCTTTTAAAGAGTAATGATAAACAACGTAAAGCCTAAGTTACAAAATCATATTCCTGCATAATTATTTTTCAGCTTAGCAAAAACAATACAACAAAAGTTTCTTTAGTCTTATTATATTATTACTTTATTCAACAGACCACCACTGCACAATGACCATCGTCTTCATACTTTCAGACGATTTAATACTGTTAACCGAAAAACAATCAGTGCTTTCAGCGCATTGATTAAGATTTCGTAACTATATTTATGAAGGTATTTTTACTTAATTTAGTGATAACTGCAATAATATCAAAGATACGAGTATCAGATATAATATAATATCAATATTGCAATCCTACCGTTAGATTTGACCAAAAATTTCAAGTTTAATCACCAAATAGTAGTTTTTTCTTGAAAATGGCGGTTGCTATGGAAACGGATTTTACATACACAAATAGTACTTATGTCATAAAAATCCTTTAGAATCTGATAGAGTAGTCCTTCCTGAAGTATTTTGTAAAAAATAAATGTATTATTTCTCCAAAATAGGGTTTGGAAATTAAAAGATATGCATATAATTGAAAAAAATCGATATTTTTCCGCATTTTTTTATGTTTTACGGTTAATTTTACGAATTTTACTGTATTTTAGTGAACAGTTTTACATATATTTCTAACGTGCAGTGTCTCAGCTTTAATTTGACACTAATTATATTATTCTAGCTTCATGCATGTTCAAGTTATTAATGATTTTACAAACACCGACAATTTCGACAAAAAACAAGGGGTTGCCATGGAAACAGTGAAATTTCAGGTAGTGCGCAAGAGTTTATTTTTGAGGACAAAGCCGATTCTGATTCAGTGGACATTAAAGAACAATTTAGCATGGGTGGCAAAAAGTCTAGAGGTGGGTGCACGGTGGACCCCTCTGGCCCCCGTACTAATAGTTAGTCCTTATTTTACATATATGCACTATTTTGTTATACTAATTTATTTAGCTTAATTGCAAAACAAGTTCTAACAACTTACATTAATAACTTTCAAGTACGTTTCCTGGTGCTCCAGTACTGAGCTAGTAGGATAAAGTTTCTTGCTCAAGGAATCAACGAGGTAGGTTTTGAATGGGATTCTAACAAATGCAAAACTGGCAATCCAATGATTAGCAGTCCAACGTTGTAACTTGAGCAGCCACATCCACTCCTAAATATGCACTATTTGATGTCATTCAATTATACATAATAGAACAACTCAGACAAGTGCTTGAGAGTACTCTAAGCAATGACTGAATTAAGAAACATCAATAAATATAAATGTTATAAATACATACCATGATATATCTGTGTTACAGTATAGGCCTACTGTCTACAAGCCACTCATCATCATCATATCATATAAAATAAATTATCTTCCCCAACGACTATTATATCCTGAAAAATTTAATCATTATTATTATTACTATTATTATATTGCATAGGCGGATCTAGTGGGGGGGTCAGGGGGGTCCGGACCCCCCCAAGAATTTCCAAAATGTACCTTTCCATTAGTGTATTTATTAACAGTAAGTCATTTTTAAGTAGCATAAAGCAATTTTTCTCGGTACTTAACATAAATTTAATGGTTATGCAGTTTTAATTATTAATATGTTGCATTATTCGGCAAAATGTGAAAATGTGTATAATGTGGTTTGAAAGTATGGACCCCCCCCTAGAAAAAGTTTGGACCCCCCCCCTAGAAAAAAATCCTGGATCCGCCCCTGTATTGGGTTTAATGCTGTGTCAACACATTTTGGTTATTTAATGGCGTTCAGTGCACCTAACCCAGCTATCATGGCCCCTTGTCTATAACCAGTACTCACCTACCTTTCCACAAGGCTGGAAACTTCTCCAGGGGTTAGGAAGAAAATTGACATTATTGTCAAATTTTTATGGAAGGGTATAACCTCTCTGGGTGGGATTTGAGCCCATACCCCCTTCAGGACACTAGATTCAAAGTCCAGGCGCGCTAACAACTGCATTACCCACCAGTGCTCCATTTCACAAAAATTCTTACAAAAAAGTCTTCATAAATCAATTTCATATAATTAGGAGTTCAATGTCAAATGGATAATAAGCATGATGATATTCAAAAGGTATACAATATTCTACACAATTCTATAATATCTGAAATTGATAGGCCAAAAAATGAGTATATAAATAATGTTTCTTGCTTTTGACTTATGAAGATTCGTCATAAGAATTTTTGTGAAAAGCACCACTGGTTTGAAAAAACTTTAAGTGATGACTTAAAAAAAGAGAGACTTCAATAAATATAAATGTTTACATACCAAGATATAGCTGTGTTTCAATACTGTCTACAAGTCATCCACTATCATCATATCATATAATATATATTATCTTCACAAACAACCATTATAATCATTATACTAGATGAATATCCTGAAAAGTTTAAATAAAACATCATAGTAAATGGCATGATGCTTAACTATCTCCTTAAACAGATATCCTACAGACCCCTGTCAGAGAATCTCCCAGCATTACACATGGGGTCACATTCAAATAACCTTACATAGCAAGGGCAAGCTAATCTGTAATTAAACAGTGAGCTTGACAGATTTAAACTAAGCGAGTATGCAAGCAGAAAGTTTTAGATCGTATTTTGATCAGATTGGATGCAAAACTAAGTCAAAGATTAGGCCATCCTATAAGCCTGTATATTGGATATTCATCAACTTTGACGTACGATCAATTTTTATTTCAACAGAAGTGCTCAGAAAACATATTTTCACAGGTAGCATATCCACAAATGAAAATGTGGTTTTCTGAGTTCATGAGTTGAAATTTAAAAACTCTTACACCAAAGTTGATGAATAAATATCCTGTTTCTTTCATGCTTAGTTTTGTGTTTTGATGGAGAAATTTTACACAAATTATAACGCGACCTCTTTTCTTCTCCAAGATGATGTCATTTATCTTCTAAGATGATGTCATTGACAATGAAAATATAAAAATACATTTCACCACAAAGAAAATATAAAATTTATAATTTTACCAGATAACACCACATTTCAACTTAAAGCATGAAAGAAAAAAAATCTTTGTTCTACTTTTTTGACAATTCTTTCTAGGGCAGGTTACAAGTCATCCTATTCACAATGCCTGCAGAGGCTTAGATCTCCAGACCTAAGTATTTAACCAGTACTGTATTTAGAACATATCTTGGTCTTGGTAGCTAACAACTTCCTTTCTAAACAAAATTGATGCAGACTTTGGAGGAAAGATGAAATGTTTTACAGTTGAACTCACTAAAGATACGTAGACTTGATAGAGAAAAATTATCAGAAACAAGCTACACAACTAAGTGAGCTAACTATAACTGGCACCCGGGCCAGTAACTTTTTTCTACAGTGGGTATGGTCCTAACAGTTTTTCTATGATTCAGCTAATAGCTAAATGAAAATAATGATCTCGATTAAATGATTGAACAGTTCCCTGATAATGTCCTAAATTCTAATTCATAGATTTCCGCATGTGAAAAATGGTATTTTTTTCATCTTTCATGCTTTACAGTTAAATGTGGTGATTGTGGATAAAAACATATACAATGAAAAAATAAATTTATATTTTCATGGTAGAAAAAAATTATCTTATATCTTCTTCCTAAAATGTCTTCATCTTTAGAAGATAAATAACAAGTCATCATCTAGGAGAAGAAATGATGTAATGTTAAAATTTGTGTACAATAAGTCAAACAATACACAGAACTAAGCATAACAGAAACAGAATATTCATCAACTTTAGTGTAAAATCTTTTTTACTTTAATTCATCAACTCAGAAAGCAACATTTTCACTTGCAGCTATGCCACTCATAAAAATATGTTTTCTGAGCTCTCTCGGTGAAATAAAAATTATCTTAAACCAAAGTTAACTAATATCCTCTATATATGTTTTGTCACAAGTTTTTCTAAACAACCTATGTGGTTTTGCATGCTAAGAGTAAGCACTGGCATTTTGCAGACAAAAAAAAGAAGATTGACAAAACTGGCAGGTCAAGGGTTACAGAAAAAATTGTCACAATAGCTAACCTTGAGCACATTTGTTCTGTTGCTTCTTAAGAAAATTTATGAAAGTGTTTCACTAACATGTACATGTATATATCAGGAGTGTGGAATTCCTATACCCAAGTTGTCAGACTCATACATTTATGTCTGCAGACAAGTAAATATTTCTAGTGCTGCAACGATTCACCGGAAAGTCGATTCGATGCGATTCGATACATTTTCTTTCGATTCGATTTTTTTCGATTCGATTCATTCATTAATATAATTTACTTCAAATATGCATTTATACATTTATTTGAGCTTAAAACTAAATAATATGGATTTACTAAAAGTTTTACTGAAATTTGATCACACGAAACTCGAAAATCTGCTAAATTTTATTTTGCTTTTTTCAAGTACGAAATGGATTGGGTACGAATGTTAAGTTCGCGAAAATGTATTATAATTGTAATTTCGACTAAAAACGTATAGACAGCATGGAGCATAAATTGTAGAAAGATGAAGTTCTTGATAAACTTCCGTACATTTAACATAAACCTACGCTTTGTTGGGAAATATATCTAAATTTGAATTAACTAACATCGAAACTTGACAGGTAAAATTCAATCACACTGACCCAATTTGCGTAGCAAATTAGGGCATGAATAAATATTTCAAACAGAGTTTCCATGCTTGTTAAATCATATTGGAAGCTTTAGAGAAATGTAACTACGTTAAACCTAGTTTAACTGTCAACGTATTTTGTCTTTTAGGTGCGCCTTTGCTTTTATCGTTATAACTGATGTAGACATGTTTAAAAGTCAGTATCGAATCGAAACTCGCAGGTCCCGAATCGAAATCGAATCGGCACCCTCGCAATCGAGTTTCGATGTATCGAATCGAATCGTTGCAGCCCTAAATATTTCCAGCCCACTGTCTGTTTCAATCATATTAAAAAATAAATATAGTGAATTATGATATAAAGAACATATTATAATAAATAATTGAATGAAATTGACTCAAATCATTCAATTATTTATGATTTATTATAATATGTTCTTTATACAGAAACCCACCTAAAGTTTGGAGACATTTTCACTTTGTATGTTGAATAGCCTTAATCTAAAATTTGATAACTGTTTATTTAGAAACTTTTCATAGCTTTGCTTTAATATTTTGTTATCATTATAATTATAACTGAGACTTCAAAAATAGCATATAAGCTATGTTATGGAAAATTATTACAATTAGCATGGTTTTGGAGGCTTTAGGATGTCAGATGCCGATTCTGGTAAATGTGTTGCATTCATGAAAATTGTTTTTCATTTTATCACAAACCATATTTAAATATATTAAAATTAATGATTCAACAAAAATAATCATCAAAATTCAAGAATTGTGGTAATTTTTGTTTGTCTCCATACTTTTGGATGGTACTGTATCATAATTCACTATATTTCTTTTTGGGAATTGAACTTCTAGACAAGTGCATGTTGATCTCGAACAAGTTGATTTTTTGTATGAGGACAAATGGAAAATAATTGGAATTCCACACCCTTGTATATATTAATGAGTGTCAAAAAAAGTATATGTCTATATCTTTTTTATTGTTTAATCAAATCAATCATGCAGATCTAAAGCATTACAATTATAGTAAGCATTGGCCTATTTTTAATTCTCTAATTCGAAAAAAGAAAAAATATTTTGTTTTATATGGTTGTGTCCGTAAGCAACTTAGAAACAAAAAAATTAGCAATCACTTACTACTTGGTGTGACAATTATTAGGATATGAAGATAAACTATTTGTATTATTTCACAAACTGTCATTCTTACAAATTTTGTCTGTTCTGTGGTCTTTGAATGCATGTACAATAAATAATCATAGTTTTGGGTTTAAGTGATTTAATTTTAGAGTTATAGACATATACCCTTCAAGGGGCACAGTTTAACAAAATAACTATTAAGATTAAACAATATTGTTGAAAAAAATCTTGAGTTTTTATTTGAAAAGCACTTGAGATTTTACATACAAAAATTGAGTAATTAACAACCAGTCTCATTTTTATTCTTTTATAAAACATAGTAACAAATGCAGCCATTCGGAACTACCTCGGCGATTTTCCACGCAAATACACCTCGGATATCACGAGGAGCGAAAGTAGTTCCAACATAGAATCTAGCCACGTTCCCAACGGACGATGATGGGCAGTTAAAGCTCTTTAATGCCTGTAACTAATATTCACTTAAATCAAAGTTGATCCTGAAACATTTTTTGTGTACTCAATACTTTCTTCAAAATGATCAGCCATGTTGGTTGTTTACATCGGCACTACTTAACCTAGAGTAAATCACCTGACCTCACAACTTTGTTGTATTTCTACTACGATTGATATCCGAGGTGTATCTTCGTAGATGATCGCCGAGGTCGTTCCGAAAGAAATGCAGCATGCATCCATGTGGTTGTGTTACTACTTGAAAGTATTTTACACTTAGGAATGGTCATCACAAATTTTAAAGTTTTCTTCTTAATTGGAGAAAAAAAAACAAAAAAATATATTTGTCACTGGTAATGATTAAAGTTGGCAGGCAGATATACTCATACTTCTTGTTTGTTTTTCTGGTAACCTAAGCGACATTGACATAATATTAACATTGTTGTTATAAAGGTAATTTTACTTTGAACGGGATATTGTGAAAAACTGAGAACATTCACTTAATTTTCTTCTTTATTTCATCAAAATGACACAAAAACAGTGTACTTTTCCAAAATCGCGAATAGAATTTGACCACCGTTCTGCGTTAATATGAAAATAAATGTTATGACTCTGCAATTGGTAAAACCTTTTAGATGTTAAAACCCAGGCCCCAGTTTCACGAAAAAATTCAAGTTTGTACTCAAACTCAATCTTATGTTTTGATCATTAATTTCACTTATAAGATCAATCTTACAACAAATGTAGTATCATTAGAAACCCCAAATAGTGATTCAAAAGTCATATGATGTAAAATAAAACGGATTTACATGTTTGGATAAGGTTTAATTTAATGTTATTGAATTGAGTCTGTTAATGAACTGTTGAGTTTAGTCTCAAGTGAAAACTGAGTTTGTGGCTTTAAGTTTATAATAAAACCCATGATATTTTATGTTGAAACATTTTAAATATTTTCATTATTTTCATCATCTAATAACAACCATTTTAACAACATTTACATGCTATTTAGAGGCCAAAAACACTTGAGTCTGTTATTGAGTTGGTACTTAAGTTTGTTTGTGAAACTGGGGCCTGAATTCAGTGATGAAATGTACAATCTTTATGACTGACGTGATATTTAGATAATCGGAACAAAATAATTGTACGCAACAACATTTCAGAAACATTTCGGTATAATTATCATTGGCCTCGGACATTCAATACTTTAAATATGTGGGTTTAATATACTTGCATGCCTGTTTATAGCGAACCAGTGTGAAGTCCATGACGTAGTGAAAAAAACCAACAATGTCACTAAGGTTACCAGAAAAAGAAACAAGAAGCATGAAGGTATCTGCCTGCCATGGCAACTTTTATCATAATCGGTGAACATAATATTTTTTTTTCGTTTTTTTTTCTCCGAGTAAGGTACTGACCCACCTTAAAGGTTTACTTAAGAATTTCCAAAAAACCCATCAAAATCCTAGGTTTCCAGTTATGATAGGAATTTACTTAAGGAATCTTTATGAAAAAGCCTGCAGTATTAAAACACAAAAAAAGGTTCATACCTGAATGTACTTATGTACAGATTTCAACAATTCAATTGTCCACAACATAAACCAGTAGCACATCAACAAAGTTATGTTCCATTGTAACCATACTATACAAGACTTCATAGCAACAAGGTATGTTTGTATAATAAGTTTGATGAAAACTTGCTGCATGCTTTATTGTAGTACCTAAAATATATTGATATTCTTGTATAAAAGACATTTGTTCAATAAAAGTCATCATATTTGTCTGGTTCCCAGTCATACTTCAATGCCAGGTAAAAGTATGTCAGGCAAAGCAGAATAACGGTATTGGATAATGTTTTCAAATGAAAATTTCTCTCTATAAAGGCTTTAACCAAAGAAACTCAATAATTTCAGTGGATACCTTATTTTTACATGTTCAATTATTTTTATGCTACATAAATTATCCAAAACTCTAAAGAGAAATAGTTAACTATTTCAAATCATGTCTACTTAGCAGACATGGTTTTTGGATAATCGTTCGCTAAATTAAAGTGCACAAAGAAACATCGACTTTGGATGACCTATATAGTACTGAACTCCTACCAAACTGACCATTATCATGCAAGATAAAAGAAAATAAAAGAAAATTTTGTAATCTAAAGATACCCTGAAGGGCAATGCCATTATTGTGCTTTGCCTGACCCATCTTTTATAGTAGTAAGGGGTAGGTAATCCAGACTATCCTCATATCATCTGTAACTTTGAAATCACAGCTAACACAAGGAAGGAATCATTTGTATAAGAACTGATACAGCTTATATTATGGTCATGTCATCTACAGCAACAACTCATGAGATAAACAAAGATGTTTTTGCCAATTTTTGTTTCAGAAAAAATAATCGAGTAACATCAAATAGCACATAAAATAACAACTACCTTTCTTTTCCTAAAAAATTCTGTTTGATCTTGAATTTTTTTAGGTACTGATTCTGCACACAAAATTTAAATTGAGCAGTAAACTAAGTAATAAGCATAATTTATTTGTGCAGAGAATTCTAAGTAAACATTTACAACTCTTTAATTAATGTGGATATTTTCTAACAAAGAAATGTAATAGTTATTTTATGCATTATTTGAATCTTTCCAATTTTTTGGCTGCTGCAAGAATATGAGAAACAAGAGCTGTCAGAGGAGACAGCATGCTTGACTTAGTAAGTGTTTGTCACAGGACATGTGGTTAATGATAAGAAACATACATATTTTAAAATTTGAAATGACCTTAACAAATAAAAAGTAAAAGAAATAAACAAAATTAAGAAAAGTTCATGTTCATGGGAGACAATTTTGAAAAAAATGTTTTTGAAGTTATGAACCTTGTCACATGAGATGTGGTTGATAATAAGGAACATATATTTAAAGTTTGAAGTCAATACCTAAAGAAATAAAACAGTTGCAGTAAAAACAATCATTTTTTTAAAGAAAAATCTAAGTTCAAGGGTAGATAATTCAGAAAAAAATGTATTTTGAGTTATGAACCATGTCACTTGAGATGTGGTTGATAATAAGGAACATATATTTAAAGTTTGAAGTTGATACCTTAAGAAATAAAAAAGTTATAGTAAAAAATATTTTACTGCACAAGAACTTTAATCAGAAATGTGGACACGGACGCTGACGCTAGGGCCAGTAGGAGAGCTCTCCATTTACTTTGTAAAGTCGAGCTAAAAATATGTACAATGTAGAATGAAATCTAGCGGTTGATTTCCATTGAGGTAGTGCAACCCTGATCAAGTTATGACACATACACTGCCCTTTAAAAGTTCCTTCACATTGCAACTAATTAGATTGTTACATATTCCAAATTTAAGTTTGAAAACTTATTATGGTATTTTTCCAATGTAATTCCAAAGGGAATACAGAAGTACTTTTTATAAAAGATAGCAAACTCTGTTTTCATCACTATTTCGGCCGAAGCCTTTATCAAGAAATTTCATGGATCAAATTACATTTTGAACATAAACGCCATTTTGTTATTGGCTATCATGTTATTGTTTATTTTAATCATTATCAATGCCATGAAAACAAAATTTTATTGGTGCATTTTATCTTATTGAGTTGCAGCAACAGTTATCTATCAGCCTCCAAAACTATGGTCAATGTATCTCAATGAAACGTAATCAGGTTTGAGATAGTTTTGTTATTACAAATTTGAAAGAAAAAAGTACTGACTTCCAAAAGAAAACTAAAAAACATTAAACAACAAGTAAATCTGTGAGCTAATGCTCACTAGTGATACCCCCGCAAAAATGTAAAAATATGCGACAAACAGGAAGTAGATGAGCAAGGAGCATGAAATCGCTTTACACCACATGGGACTAAGGGATGAAGCAATATGCAAAGTATTAGGCTGCTGCATGTTATAGTTGCTGAGAAAACTGCAACAGAAATTTTGTAACGGACGGACGGACACACATACGCACGCACGCACGGACAAGGGTAAAACAGTATACCCCCCTCTTCTTCGAAGCGGGGGTATAAAAAAGTACCAATTTCAAAAAGAAAACTAAAAAAAATTAAACAATAAACTGCTTTTACAAATTTTTGAAACTCCATTTAGTACAAAGTGTGAAGGAACTTTTGGAGGACAGTGTATAACATGTTCTTTATACTATACATGAGTTAATATAGTTCTAAGTGACCTGTGTCAAAGAAAGTCACAATGGCTCACTAGGGCAGCAACTATTTGATTCAATACAATTCGAAAATCATTTGGGAGGGTGTCGATTCAATTTCAATTTGAAACCAGGGCTCATCCTGGGGTTAAATTTTAGGGAGAAGTGACTTCTCCCTCCAACTGAGTTAGGGAAAGTGGTACTGTTCGTAAGAGCAGTTTCCGCGCGCATCGGCTTTCAAAAGTAACAGTTTATAACAGCCATCATTAGTTTCAAATACTTTTGTTCCACTAGAACACCAAATTTCATTGAATTATAACCTAGTGATCACTATTGATTTGTTGAAGTAGTTTTTTTTCCAGTATATTGTTTATTATACGCTGGTCAAAGTAATAAAATTATGTGACTTGTTATTAACTGTATCTTGAATTCATTTAATCTTTTTGTACTATGCAAATGAAAGCATTTTTCAGTGACTTTGTGTCTTCAGTAAGCTAATAATTGTATTGAAATCATTTTAAAGATTAAAATGTAATTTTACCTAATATCAGGGCTCAAATTTAAGCTCGCATACTCGCAAAATGCGAGTAGATTTTAAAAATTGCGAGTAACTTTTATTTCAACTCGCAAATTTTTGCGAGTTGAAATCAACGCAAAATATTGCTGTCTAAACTGATGAGGCTAACATCAGCATTGAAACGGCAAAATAGATCGGTATTATTGATCAAAGATTCACCATAAAAATGTTTGATATTCTTTGTCTATCCAACAATAACACCATTGTTCAATCTACACTTAAATATAGTACTATGTTGTTTTTATACTACATAAAGGCATATAAATTATGTATGCTATTAAAATTTTGAGAAAAATAATTGCAAGTAATTTTTTGATTTTGCGAGTTTAAATAAATTATACTCGCAAAAATTTGCAAGTCCAATTTTTTATTAAATTCGAGCCCTGTAATATATTATAAGTATTACAGTGTATCAGTCTTCACTGCTACAGTGAAGTATTCATCAATTCAAGAATAAGATGGATTTAATTTTTATTTCTGTACATATTTAACTTTGCTTAAATTTGATTATTTTTTTTACTCAAAAAATAAAACGATCGGACCCGGGTACAAAAGTTATCGAGGACGAATGTTTCAAGAGTCCATCGCCTTTTTTCAGGTCAAATATATGATCTAATCAATTATGTAATTAGGAATCATTATGAATTGAAAGGGGTTAATTTCTGCATTTAATAGCAATCGTAATATTCGACTTATAGTGAAAGAACGGATTGTTAACGGAAACCCCCAATCTTTTATTCTATACCAGCCGTTAAACTTATCAATAAAAGTTATAAGAATTTAAAACTTTTAGCTACAAATATAAACTAATAATAAATAAATTAGTATGAAAACTCATTTGCCTAATTGATTTTGTTCTGAAATAAATGTTAAAAATTTAGGTAACAATTTTAATTTATCAAAATAAGTTAGTTTAAAGCTCAAATGAATGTATTACTGTACATTTGGAATAAACTATACAATCAATGAATTCATTGACAAAAATTGAATCGAAAAAAATCCCATCTTATTGACTTTCAAATGAATCAAAGCACTGCGTTTTTTAGAGGAATAATAGTACACAAAATAATGGTTTATACCTAAAGGAGATTCCACACATAAGTCAGTAGTACATCAACAAAGTATTATTCTATGGCAACCATACTCTCGAAGACAATTCAGCATCAAACATATTGTATAAGCAAATTGGTGAAAACTTGTTTGTAAACTTCACTGTAGTACATGTACCTGAAAAATTACATAAAACTTTTCAGATTATAAATTTTTAGGGTGCCAAGAAAAGGCGACGTTGACTTTTTTGAAGGTGAAAACATTTTTTTGAGAAAACTTGTTTGTTTAATTCACTGCAGTACCTGAAAAAAATTACATAAAACTTTTTAGGTTATAAAGTACTTTTAGGGTTCCAAGAAAAGGCGATGTTGACTTTTTTAAAAGGTAAAAGTACAAGATTTTGGGTTGTAACATTACTGACATGAGACAGCATACCCACAAATATCATTATTTATTTTATGTCTGAAACTAGAAAATAGTATTAGATATCTTAAGTCTATACTTTATAAAATAATTATTATTTCTAAATGAATAAATTATTATAGGAATTATTCGAATCATAATGATCCGTTATTTGTACTTGTGTTGTGTTTTATGTTGGTATTAATATACATATTTTAATGTTTGTACAATGTTTTGAGTTCATATAGCGGTTGTGGCTCAAGACGGTTATAACTCCCTATTTTCTTATTTTGAGTTGCCACTGTCTTCCGCTAAACCTGTTATTTGTGCTCTATTAGTATATATTAAATATTGAGCATTTTTCTGCATTTTTATAATGTGTCTTTTTGCGCGATGACATTAAGTCATCGTCCGTTTTCCCCACTCTGTCGTTTATACCTGAGGAAGCCTTAAATGGTGAAACATTGTGAATAAACAATAAGAAAAACAAGCTATGTATTGGTAGTGTTTTTAAAGTCAACAAATGAATAAAGAAAAATTTCATATTTGCTCTGTTTCTACCAATATATCATATTTGCACAGTGTTGGTTATATAACAAATATGATTATCAATATGGAAATATGACTATAAAAATATGTGAATTAGATCAAAGATTTTAAACAATTTAATATTATGTTGATAATGTTTTTTTCTAAATCCCAAAATATCTTTTCAATATGGAATGTGACTAATTATGTACATTGTATTTAGATTATTCTATATCTATATAATTAGTTATAACCCAAAGTCATAGTCACTCAGTTTCTTTAAAATATATATTATTTATCATAATCAAAATATATTTTATTTATTGTTATCAAAATATATTTTATACATTTTAAATTACATGCATTTGCATTAGGTTGTCAACTTAAATCTATAACTTAAAGTCAGGTTTGTATTGTTAACTGTACAAGTATGATCTTTTATTAGTAGGGATGAGACGATATGTTGATATATCGATAAAAAATAGATGAGTCGGGCCACGATATGTATTGTAGTCCATCACGATATATCCCGATATGACCCTAACAAATGTAATCAGGGGATGTCTCTGTATTTACAGTATTCAACAGGCTTGCTATATTCACACCCACCCAATTGGCAGAGGATCGGGGCATATACTGTAGAATGTATATTTGGAACAGAGTTTCTAATCATGCTACATAAAATCGCATAGAAATTTAACAGAAATGTAACAAAGTGAAACCCAGTTTCACTGTCAACGTATACTTTGACTTTTAGGGGCGTCTTTGCTTTTATCGTTATAACTTATGTAGACACTTTTAAAGTCAGTATCGAATCGAAACTCGCGGGTCCCGAATCGAAATCGAATCGGCACCCTTGCAATCGAGTTTCGATGTATCGAATCGAATCGTTGCAGCCCTACATTTTTCACAAAATGTTCCCATCTTTTTAACTTTAAATCACAAAATATTAAGTTAATAGTATATCTAGTTAACCCAAGCATGCTCATATTCACACAGGTATAAGCAACATTTCTTAGCAAATATGACTTGAAAACAAAAAATAAATATCAACATTTCTAACTGTAGGAATGTGTTTATTAACTTTTTAGGAAGGTAATTAACAAATTTAACATCAGGAATCAAAATAAATAAAGATAATCTCAAATAAAGAGATTAATTTGAAACATTAAGTCATAATCGCATACTGAATCTCATAATTTTATTCACAAATAGTCATATTGGCTGTTTAGTCGTAATGGCTTAAAACTATATAATTTAATAATATAAAGGTGAAAATCTGTATGCAAGTCTATAAGCCAAAAATGTGGAACACAGTAGTTTTATTATTTTGAATTAAAGAATTCTAACATGCAGTTGCTCAAAAAAAATATTCTTTAACATGAAATCAATGATTCCACTAACATAAAACTAAAACTTAATTCCATGCAGAAGCAATACAAATGTTGATTTTGACATTATTTTCAACATTTTACATTAAGCCTCGTCTATTGAGTATATAATTATTGACAACCCATTATGAACATTTGAAACTTGCCATAAGTCAGTTTTTTTTTGGCATGGGTGCAGTACAACTCAACCTGTGGACAACTCAACCCCTTAATGGACAACTGGACCAGAAGTTGGTACAACTCAACCTGCAGGTAGAGACAACTAACCAGTGAACAACTCAACCAGTATTATATATGATTAGTTATTTGAGATTAAACATAAATTCATCATGTAAAGAGAATATTTCTTAATAAAATACATGTACATGTTTGATACTTATCTTTTTTTACTGAGATCAGAACCGGGCTCGAATTTAAGCTTGCATAAAATGTGAGTGGATTTTGAAACTTGCGAGTAAATTTTATTTTAACTCGCAAATTTGGAAGTACATGTACAAAGTCATGTATTGTCAAACAGTTTGACCCCCAAACTGGCAGTGAGCCAGTGGTGGGAAGGGGAGGAATGGGTGAAAATGCCAAATACCAAACCTTACGACACATAAAATGACAATATTTCATTCAGCAACGTCATCAACTGGACGAAAATCTCTTATATATGATCTTTTATATTGCATATATGAATAGTTACGCTATTAAAACTTGGAGAAACAAACGCAAGCTTTTTTCATTTTGCGAGTTGGAGAAAAATTTACTTGCAAAAATTTTTAAGTCCAAGATGCTGTTAAATTTGAGCCCTGAATCATAATAGCAATAAAAGGATGATTGTGAAAAACATAGCTTCAATTGTGTTGTATGAATTGCATATTAAATATGTATCATTAATAATTTTTTGAGTTAGTGTTATAACAATCATTGGTTATTAATTTTATTGTTAAACTACTTGAAAAATAAAGGAATGTATTGTACTGATGGTATATTGAGATTTGACAAACTTTCACTAGTTCAATTAAAAGTAGCATTTATTATGCTGCTTAATTTTGCAGCAAAGTCTTTAATAATTTTTGTATACGAGGGTTGATCCAGAAGTAATGAGACAATGTCGATAACTTTCAAAGTTCGTGTAATAATGTTATAAAATTATCACTTTGTGTCACAATTTTTAATTACCTATTCACACACCAAATATTATACTGTTACTTCTGTTATTGAAAAAAAAATAAAGCTTTATATTGGTCATGGTTCGGTATATCGCCGCATGCCAAAATAGCGTCAGTTCTCAATTATCATTATGGTCTCTTTCAGTACAAGATTTTATCAAATAGTACGCCAAAATACATAACACACGCACGACGTGATGTCAAAAGTGTGTGTTGTTGACGGTTAAAATTTGATTGACATCGGTGCAACCACTTGCGTTCCACACTATTAAAACTTAACCTACCTAAGAAGAAAACATGGCAAATTCGAACAAAATGGCGTAAACCACAGTTATCCAATTTAATTACAACTAGGCGAAATGCCCCCAAAAAACTGAAAATGTTGAATCAAACATCATTGAAAATGCCTGAAAGAAGGGTACTTGTCAACTGCTGGTTTAAGAGGTTTGAAGATGGTGAGGAAGATCTAGATAATTTAAATAAACCAGAAAGAACATCAGAGAGTTGATAAATTTGTAATGCCAAAGGGCGTACCCGACGTCATTAACAAAATAGCCCGATGACTATTTGCGAAATAGCAGACGAACTGGAAAAGAAAACGCAGTTCATTCAGTTGAAACACTCGTCAAGACCTCCGCTGATAAAGGCCTGGATACCGAGAACAGTTGGATTACACATGTTTATTGTGTTTTTGATATGCAAGGTGTCCTACTCTGCCGTGCAGTATCAAAAGGCCATGCAGTGAATTTGAAGTTCCGATTTAATTCAAAAATTCATAATAAAACAAGTTTAGAATAATTAACAAAATGTAAGCCAACATATTTTTTTATTAGAAATTTAATTTGGTAGATTGAATTTTACCGATATGTCAGCCATATTGGATATTATTAGCACCAGCTTGCTTATGTTCTTAATCAAAGCAGGCGCCCGCTTCCTCATTTTCGTAACTTTTACGGCCGCAATTTTGTCTCTGGATTTGACTGTGTGCAAGAATTCACACATTCATTATGTCATCACTGGACTGGGACTGTTTCAAAAAAACGTTCAGTCAGTGGATACAGACATGAATGGTGCATCACAGCCGATGGAATTCCTTTGAGAAAGAGTGACGCTATGTAAGTAAAGGTTATAACACTTATTTTGACGTTGTTGACGTCAAACATCTGTGGCCTGCGGCGGGTTGCGTTACCCTACATAGATCAGGAAAGTATAGCTCGAGATTTAGAATGCGTACATGCATGATTTTTCACACACATATGGGAAACTACTTTTTACACAACTGTTATAATTTTCAAGTTTATTCCATGGTCTATTTTGAATTTATGGCGTTTGTCTCATTACTTCTGGATCACCCCTCGTATTATCATGTTTAAAAATATTTAGATGTTCTATTTGTATGTATTATATATATATTTGTTTTCAAATGTTTTAGTCAAGTTATTTAAATAATAGAAAATTGTAGTAAAATAATTATTATTGAAAGTAATATTGTTAATTAATTGTATAAAATAAGATACTACTCGTATAGGCTAATATGTATTTTTGATTTTAATTTTTTCTTTCATTAAGTCTTAATTTTGACAATTTTACTATCCTTACTTAAATGACACCCGTTAAGGAAATTTCCTTCATCAATTTCCTTCATCTTGGATGCAGGATAATTAGACTTTATCAAGTTCTTTTATGTACAAAAAAGTGAATTATTTTTGATAAGGTTTTAACACTTTGACATCTTTATCTAGGATATAGGAAATTAGATTTTATTAAGTTTTTAATAAAGTGTGAAATTCAATGATGTAATAACTTCCTTGGTTTGTTTTCAAAAAATACTATACAAGACTAAGACACTGTCAGTATGGTCACCTCTTGATCACTGACAGTAAAATAAAGATTTTAAAGTTAAATTATTTTTATTTTGGATTTTTAGGTAAGTCATTCTTATAATTATAATTTAGGTTTATTTAGGTTACTTTAAAACTACATGTTCTTTATTGTCTATTTTTTGTTGTTGTTGTTTTTTGAGAAGTTTTTATTAAAAATGTACAACACCAGAATTATTTCATTAATCATGAAGCTGTTCATTTAATAAATTTATGCTGTAAGATTTGGATACAAAATAAAATAAATTTACCGTAGTTAAAATTTATATCTTTGCTGTAATGTTTTGGCAGTTAAATTTAATTTAATTCATATCTTATGTGATTTTAACTTCATACCGGCTAAACCCCCCCCCCCCTGTTAAATTAATATAATTGTAATGAATGCATTCTTGTTGTTTAATATTTATGATTATATATATACACCACTTGGCCACTGACAGTGAAATAAAGATTATAAAGTTAAATTATTTTTATTTTGGATTTTTAGCTAATTAGTTAGACAGTCTACAATATAGAGAATATGAGAAAGATAGAAATTAAAAGAAAATAGATAAACGAGACATTTCACAACAAGTAAATCTGTGAGCTAATGCTCACTAGTGATACCCCCGCCAAAATCTAAAAATATGCGACAAACAGGAAGTAGATGAGCAAGGAGCATGAAATCGCTTTACACCACATGGGACTATGGGATGAAGCAATATGCAAAGTATTAGGCTGCTGCATGTTATAGTTGATGAGAAAACTGCGACGGAAATTTTGTAACGGACGGATGGACGGACGGACGGACGCAAGGACGGACAAGGGTAAAACAGTATACCCCCTCTTCTTCGAAGCGGGGTATAATTAAGACATGTGATTGGATTTTAACCATTTGAATTAATTATTCATCATCATCATATTCATAGTGATCATCATCTCATAGAAATTATCAACAATATTCATTCATTATTTTTACCGCATACAATAAAAACTCTAAAAACCGGACCCTCTGAAAACCGGAATCCTCTGAAAACCGGACAATTTTTAAAGTCCCATATTTTTCCCTATTAAATGCATTGAAAAATATCCTCTGAAAACCGGAAACTCTTAATTCCAAATACCGGACCTTTTGCCATGTCTTCTAATGATAAATATGCATAAAAAACTCTGAAAACCGGACACCAAGTGTCAACTTTCTGTGTATCACATTTATTACAGAGTGATAAATGGCAAGTTGTAATACAATTTACTAGTTTGATAATAAAAAGTAAAACTAAAGCCACTAAACGAAGACAAAATCTATATTATCAATCTAAAAACAATCAATATTATCTAAAAGACTATAGAATATAACCACATAACGATTATAATAACTCTCCCTAGCGGATTCTCTTTTAAGGATCAAGTTATTCAAAATATCAGTATCTTATAAAAGTGGGGTACTTTTATAACATGCAAATAGACTACGGAGATACTGTCTCAGCCAATCAAATTGATTGAAAAGTGTAGGATGAAACTTACACGACAATGTAAAGTGATGAATATATCAAATAGTTTTCCAGTGATTTACTCGAGAAACCATTGCGTGCAAGTTTTGAGTACACAAATATCTAAACTGATGCTAAAAAGGAATGTCTCATTTCAACTAGGTACATAATTTCCGTGATCAGAATAACAACAGAAAACATTAATGCTGTTAGACTGTAAGAAGTCCTTGGTGACGTGTGCAAAGTGAGGTCTGTTGTTTTTATGCCGATAGACAAGTATTGACATTGCCAGAATATAGCGACACTTACAGGGCACAATAGCTGGTCAATGTGATGTGTCTACGAGATTACCTTGGCAAACAACGAGTTGTGACTGAATCTCCTTTTAAGACACTTATAAGTCTAAAGGCATTACATAAGTCGAAACACGACTTATCACTGAAGTTCCAACACCATGGCCGCGATGATACTAGGGTAGAGATAGACGTCGGTGACAATGGCATAACTTAGAACTATTAAGTCTGCGGTACGGTTAGCGCAAATCAAGTAGTTTTCCCATTGTTTGTCGACTTATTTGGAGTACACGGTTACCCTTCTACTATACGTGACCTAGATACTGCCGTGAAAATCTATTAAATTGTAGTTGTCTTTTCTTATTCACTTACTTTGCCTATCAGCAAACGTTTCGACTTTATTGATGCATTTCTTTTTCTCCTCAGTATATGTTCATGTGTAATTTTATAAAACTATTAACGTGAGTTTCGTGAATTCTAATCAGCTATCGCAAGAAATTCACCATACAAAACATGTATTTATCAAAGCAGAAAATTTGTTTACTTCCGTATTAAAGTTGTTGTTATTTTTAGCCATGACGGGATATTCCGACACCATTCGTTGAGTTCCGTGATTTTCCGTAGTCTTTACTTTCGGTTTTAATCGCGAATTTCAACATAGTAATAGTATAAATTCTGTAGAAAATACTTGATATTTTTGTGCCTATGGTGCGTTTTATATATTGCTTTAATGTTTGCATAAGTTTTAAGCAAAAACATGATACTTGACAATTATCAGTGTTCAATTTAGTAATGGGACTTTAACTTCTAGACTTTTTTTATTCCCATTTTGTTATATTCAAATGCATAAAAGTATTAATACAAAATTTATCAAAAATATACACCAATACATTTATGCTTCTTGAAGATGAACAAGATTGGCAAATACAAGTACAATCATTATCTACTATCATAAAATGTATGTCTATTTCATTAATCATAGATTTTCATGTTAATTAGTATGGTGGACTCACCGGTTCTCGAACCTCTAAGGACTCAATGAGCCATTTCTAATTAATGCAACAATACTTTCAGAAAAATGCATTAAAAACAAACCTTTTAATCTATATTCCACTTATCTATCATATATTTGTTGATATCTTATATTTAAAACAAATCAAAATTCTTCCAGAAAAAACACAACCATTTTCTGAAAACTGTCATGGCAGCTAAAAAAAGATGACCTAATTTCGAACTTCTACCATATTTGGCTATTTGTGAGGTTATAAATAGCTGTCACATGACTTTATGAGCAGAAGACAGGAATGGCTACCTGCCATGTGCTTCTTTTGCAATAACATACTTTCAAACAATATTTGATGGATTGTACTGACAGAGCGGAAGAAGGTAATAAGGATTTACTGAAAAATATTCACCATCACAAAATATTCATTCTAATTACCTGTTTCTTGCGCATTACTCACGTTTGACAGTTGTAGTTGCGTCGATTGTTTACTTAGCATTTGTGTTACGTAGCAAAGTAAACAACATTTTTATGAAAGGTTTGAAATCAGATGAGGTTCGAGAACAGGTGTTTGTACGATAAAACTTGTGGTAAAGTAATAAAGTAGTAATGATCAACATAACCGTAGACTTTATATTTAAAATAATATTAACAGTACATTTTTTAATCTGCTATTTATACAACACAATTAATAAACTTACACTTGAAATCAAATTTTACTTGATAAAAAGCTTTTTAAGAAGAATAATCAAAATATAAGATGCTGGTTGAGTTGTCTACAAGTTGATATGTCCCAACCTAGAGGTTGAGCTTTCCTAGGTCAAGTTGTCTCTGCAAGTCCTGCGGGTTGAGTTGTCCCAAGTTGAGTTGTCCATGGGTTAAGTTGTCCTGACTCCACTTGCACAGAGTCAATGAACATATATGCAAAAGGTATTTATTCTTATTGAATTATTACATAAATGTGAATAAGATGATTTCCAACCAAACACGTTCATGCCCAATCGTGTTTATGGTAAGTAGATAGATGCAGCTTTTTACCTCTATAGTAGTATTATAAATGCAATAGACAAACTAAGTATAAGCAAACAATGGTTAAACTTGTCCTCAACTAACTTTTATATAGATTACTATATTAACTTGGAAAACCAACAAATCATAGAAAATATTTATTTGGTTTAAATAATTAACTTAGCACATTGTTAAGAAGCTAACCAAGCATTGCATACAATAGCAAATGAATATGCATTGAGGGCAAGTTCAACCTCATTTAGAAAAAATAAGAGTGATAATTCACTTACATTGATACATTGATGTTTTGAGGCTCTTGTGATACTCTGGTTACATTTATACATTGAAGCTTCCGAGAAGAGTTTTCCATGTTGATTTTGATGGGAATGTAGATGCTTTTAAGCTCAGGTACATGTAACATTGATTCATTGATGTTTTCAAGCTCTTTTGATAATCTGGTTGACTCTTGTTTCATACTGAAAATATAAATAAGGTAAATTATAAGTAATGTATTATTCTAACAACGATGTATACATCAAACAGGCTGTCAACCAGAAATACAGATTAACTTTACCAAAAAACTACCTAGAAGTGACATAATCAAATTCTAGAAAGCTTTTGAATATATGTGCATTAAGTGTTACAAAAAATGATTATAAGTTGTAGCTCATAGTCTTAAATCCTTATAACTTTTATATACAAGTTTAAAGGCCGGTATTGAATCGAAAATTGTGGGTACCAAAGCGAAATTGAATCGGTGTCCTCTCAATCGATTTTCAATGTAACAAAAAAAATCATTGCAGACCCTAACGTCCAGTGGTACTTAATATAGCAAGTTTAGTGACACACAGACTGTAGTCTTCTTCTTCTTCTTCCAAATATAGGGTAGGAATCCTACTGGATTGTCTAGTACCCTGCGACTAAAAACTGTGTTGCCCGACAAAACAACTGATTAAAATTGATTAAAATGTTAAAACTATTTACAAATTATACAGCCTGGTTGGCTACTGGATTGGCTGGATGTTCACGACTTCCGCCCTGAACCCCTCTATGGTGTGGCAGTTCGTGAACCTGGTTGGTAGCCTATTCCAGTCGCTGATAGTTCGAGGAAAGAAGGTATTCTTGTAGATGTTTACTGAAGACCGGATTTGGTAGAATCTGTTTTCCCCTCTTGTCCGTTTGTCACTTGTGGAGAGTGGGCTATCTGGTACCACAACAACTCCAGTATAAATCTTGAACAGCATGGTAATGCGTGCCAAGTATCTGCGGTGCTGTAATGACTGCCAACCTAGATCAGCAATCATCTGGGATACACATCCAGGTGTTCGGTCTGTGTAGCAATTATTCACATACCGCGCTGCTTTCCTCTGTACCTGTTCCAATGTATGGGCATCTGTGGCATTGGCAGGATCCCATACTGACGATGCATATTCCAGGGAGGGCCTTACTAATGTGGTGTAGGCTGCTGCCTTAACCTGGGTAGTGCATCCACGTAGATTTCTGCGTAGGAAACCAAGAGTGCGGTTTCCTTTCGCAGCAGTGGCGTTAACATGTTTCTTCCAGGTAAGATCATCACTGACTGTGACCCCAAGATACTTGCTGCTATCTTCTGTTGCCAGAGTGTGCTGGTGTTGCTTGTAGGTTGTATCAATTCGGTGTCTCTTGTTGTTACAAATGCGTAGCACAGTGCACTTCTGTGGATGAAAATTCATCTGCCAATCACTCTCCCACTTCTCTAGAGCTGAAAGGTCCTTCTGTAGGAGGTCAGCGTCATGTTGACTGTTGATGAAACGAAAGAGGAGACTGTCATCAGCAAACAGACGGGTTTCCGAGTGGGTAACACACTCTGGAAGGTCATTAATGTATGCAAGGAAAAGTAAGGGCCCCAGGACAGACCCTTGAGGCACACCTGATACTACACTAGCTTCCTTGGACTTCACACCTTCTAGTTGGACTTGTTGCTTTCTGTTTGAAAGAAATGATTCAATCCAATGAAGTGTAGAACCCCTGACTCCATAGAAGTGCAGCTTGTGAAGAAGTCTCTGATAAGGCACTTTATCGAAGGCCTTGGAAAAGTCCAGTAATATTACATCAACTTGTCCCCTCCCCTGAAGTTTGCTTGCAATTGACTGGATGGTCCACAGCAACTGTGTTTCACATGAGCGCTTGGTACGGAAACCATGTTGGCAGGCTGTAAGTAGCGAATGTTTGTCAAAGAAATCCATGATTGAACTCGAGACGATATGCTCAAGGACCTTGCATACTATCGACGTCAGGGATACCGGGCGATAATTAGCAGGAAGATGTTTCTCTCCTTTTTTGAAGACAGGTACAACAAGTGCATCACGCCAATCTTGTGGTACTTCACCAGTGTCGAGGGAGTATTGGTAAAGCCTAGTGAGGATAGGAGCTAATTCATTTGCAGCAAGTTTCAGAACAGCAGTAGAGATACCATCTGGACCCGTTGATTTATGTGGGTTTAACCCGGACAGCTGTTTACGAACCCCATTGCAGTGAACTGTGATATATTCCATTGTTGGGTGGGGACTAGGACCCTTATCAGGGATGGCAGTCAGGTCTTCATCTGTAAATGCTGACTGGAACTGTTCATTTAGGATCTCAGCCTTAGCTAAACTATCACTATGGATGAAGCCGTCTTTATTCTTTAACGGAGCTATACCAAAGGACTCCTGTTTTCTGGATTTAATGTATGACCAGAACTGTTTGGGTTTGTCCTTATAACTTGCTGAAATAATGTCAGTCATGTACTTTCTGTGCCTTTGTCGGAGTTCACGTTGTGCTTGTGTTTTTAGCCGTGTGTATCTTTCCATGTCTCTTGGATTGCCTGTGCGTCTAGCCTTCGCATATGCCCTATGTTTCCTTTTTGTCAGCTTGCGTAGATGACTATCAATCCATGGGTGAGAGGATCTTGCAGGGGCGCGACGTGTGGGAACAAACTGTTCTGTAATGATGTTGATCATAGTCTTGATATCCTGCCACATGTCATCAACTGTAGAGAAGGACTTGTTTACAAAGGTTTGACTGTAGGTGAGTATAGCCTGCTTGATGCCGTCTGTATCTGCTTTCTTCCAGAGGAAAATAGTTCTTCTCTTTGGCCGAGCACGGACAGCTTGCAGAGCCATATCGTACAGGACAATATCATGGTCAGATTTATCAGAGATAGGTGGTAGAGGCTTGCAGCGCTCCATATAACTAGGATGTGAAGTCAGGATGAGGTCGAGTGTATTATCCAACCTTGTTGGGAAGTTGACCATCTGCTCCAAACCGAGGTCTGAGGTCAAGTCGAGATAGTGCTGACTCACTCGTTTAGCATAGTTTTTAGATGATGGAATAGAGTTGTCTTCCCATGAAATATCAGGCAGGTTGAAGTCACCTCCCAGTACAAAGATAGCTCTTTTATTTTCTGTTTTAATTTTCAGAATGTCTGTTCTAGAATTTTCTAGGTAAGTTTCATCAGTTCGAGAGGGTGGTCGATAATATGACCCTATGATCATTTTTCTCTTTGACTTTGTTTTAATACATCCTGTGATAAGCTCAACATTACTACTCTTCTTCACATCTGACATATGAAGCTCCTTCCGTACAGCAAGCAGAACGCCCCCATGAGCATTATCAGGTCTGTCATTCCGATGAACATCAAATCCCAGGCTTTCTTCAAATATTTCTGATGAGTTAATATCACTGGTAAGCCAGGTTTCTGTGCCAATAATTATATCTGGGCAAGTAGATTCAATCAGAGTAGAGATGTGCACTTGTTTATTTTTTGCACTTTGAAAGTTAATACACAAGAATCTAAGTGAATTACTATTCCTGCTACGTCTGACTGTATGTGAAGGTTTTGGTGACGAGGCAATAGTGGGGCTACCTAGGGAGCTGAAAGTTGTGTCAGATATATCTGATGTGGGTGTCCATGGTGACGACGGAGAGCTGACAGGGTCTGCTGAGGTGGAACTGTATCTACTCTGGAACATACCGCTGGAGTTCAACGATGAATGGTTGACATCAGCATCAGGTAGGTCATAAACTATACAGGTTCGATTCAGTGAGCTACATGATGGACAGTACCAGGGAATGTCACTACTAGCAAGGTTGTTGAACTCCAGAGTGTTCATTTCAAGACATGACTTGTGGCACCACTGGTCACATTCATCACATGCCAGGGCACGTTGTCCAGCATCACGAACAGCACGTTTACATACTCCACATGGGTACCTAGGAGGTCTTGGTCCTGGGTTTGGTTCAATACCGCTGATTAATAGCAAAATGAGTAGGTGGGAACGTTTAGATGTACGTATTTCTCTTGTTGGGGGACAACGGATGTAATGTTTAAGGTAATAAAGTACCATAGTCTGGTTGTTAATCATGGTCTGGTCATATGAAAACAGGATGAAATAAGCACCCGTTGTGGCACCATTCCACTGGTTGACAGTGGTAATGTGATTTTGGTAGACAAAAGAATACCTGTAGTATACCTCTCCATGATTTCCATCTTGTACACTGTTACATTCCGTCTTTAAGAGCAGGCACAATATTAAGCATGAGAGTCTAATCATTTTCTAACATAAACAGGAAATAGTAAAAATCTGTGTCTTTGAACAGCAAGCAAACGTCTGGCGATCAGGGTAGTCAATATAAACAGGAAGTAATGAGAAGAGTGATCTGTGTCATGTAGAAGCAAGCAAGCGTCTGGTGATCAGGATTTATGAAAGAAAACTGGATTCTGGCCAGATCGTGGGGTTTCTTCAAGTACAATGATGAAGGAGGGTGTAAAAGTGTGAAACAAACCAATTTCCAGTGAAAAAATGCGATGGAAAATATTACATCAACAGTCAAAATTGAATAATTCCACCTTGACTGAATGTGATTAATTTAGACTAGTGTTTTTGCAGTAAATGAAGTATCTTTATTAAAAACCCATCATACAACACAACGTCGGTTGGCTGCCATAACAGTTTGCCTAAAGTATGTAAGGTGTAATGTAGCGAAAAATAATAATAAATGATCAAAAATGAGGTAAATTTACAAGTATTGCCAAGCAAATAAGATCAATTAAAAGAAATATATTTATTTTTGAATCTAAATTGCTTCATTCATAAACAAATTACACCAGAAAGTGCCACAAGGTCCTGGAATATAGGGTCCTAACTGCCCTTGGTCGGGGATGAGCTGCATTGTTCACTTTACGCTATTTAATAATACTAAATTATATAGCATGTATACATGTATACTAAATGACTAAAATAAATATAATAATCTATTTGATATTTACTTTGCGTACCATTTTGCTATTCATGCAATTTTACATACTTTAGGTAATAGGGCTTTAACGAATGTCCGAGCTCTCGAGAGTTCGTGAACCATGATTGAAATTCGGACACAAATATTCGCCATACCAAAGTTCGGGTGGTTCGCGAATATCGTTTGCATTTTAAACAACAATTAAATGAACAAGTTAACTCACGAAAACAACTTAAACTTGCCGAAGTAATCAAATCAGTTGATTAAATTTTCGTTTCCGAATTATTTCAATATCCGAACGCATGTTAGTACATACTAACACCGGTTGTCGCGAATATTATTTCCATAAAGGTTATCTTCAAAAAAATTAAATTATGAATGCAGGTTTGTTAACATCAACTCGCAATGCTCGCAATGGCGAGTGTTCCCACTGGTTTGGCGAGTAAAGATTGCTTAAAACTTGTCCAATTGGGCGAGTAGGACTTAATTGAAAATATCAAAATATGATGTCCTATCATATATGGCAGCTTTTAGAAAGGTATATATCATATTAATTTTAAGAAGTACTTAATCGTGGACCATATTGAAAATTTGTTTTAGCCAAATATGTTATCCTCATTAAATAAAGTTGTTATGGTTATTATTAATGTTATTATCTTGACTTATTTCATCACAAATTGTAAGAAAACGATATCGGTGATGGCAAGAATAAGATTTCCTTTGTTTAAATTTGCCGATAATTGTCAATGACACCGTCTCTTTATCATTATATTTTTAAAAAGTTTAGATTTTTAAAATTTTATTCCTACCATCGCCGATATAGTTTTTAAGCACTCATTGTTTGTTGAACTTGTAGACATCAATTCAAGAACTAGGTCATGCTTGTTTTAAGAGTACATTCTAACTTACAATTAAATTTAACTAGACTCCATAGTTACGCATTTTGATTTTGCATTATGACATTGTACGCTATCAAACATCAACTAAGTGTGAAAAAAAATACCAACACATAAATTATTTGTATCAATTTTCGTCATCAAAAAAGGGTTAATATTGATTTGATTGGGAACAATATAGACTCCACGGAGTACATGACAATTAGTGACGTTATAAGTCAAGATTACGTCTGGATATTAACATGATATACACCTTACTAAAAGCGGTCAGTGAAAAACAACGTATTCTGATGTTGTTTCTTTTCTTGTTAAAACAAATAATTATCCTATTGGATTTGAAAATCCCACTCGCCTGATTGGACAAGTTTTAAGCAATCTTAAATACCCTCCATACACAGAGAATTATGTATCATCTGTGTATCTGGCCAAACAGGTAGGAACACTCGCCATGGCGAGCGGGCGAGTTGTATTTTAAACCCCTGGATCATAATCAAATTTTGAACACAAAACAATTGATTTTTAGTTTCTATTGAAATAAAAAAATGTTCTGTAGGATAGTTTTGATAGATATTAATATTAATGTAAAGATCTGGGAAACATGAGGGATATCAAGGTAAAATATACACTAGCAAGTTAAACATGCATTAAGTAGCAACGGTTTGCGAATCGATCTGTGTATTGCTTTGCCGTATCGCGAACCGGTTCGTCTCGCATCAGGGTCCACAAACCCAAGCCCTATTAGGTAACCGGTGTAAGGTAAAAATTAATCATGTTTTTTTCACTAATAATTTATTCAAACAATTATTTTTTTTTCCTTTATGTACTTTGAACATCATAGTTAACTAAAAGAAGACTAAATTTATTGAAAATATTAAATGTAAAAGAAAAAGTGAAAAAAGTTTTTGGCTCTCTGAGAGACGAGTTTACTTGTGGAGGCACTTGATTAATAAATCTAAAGGGAAATAACTGCTGTGGGGAGTTTGTACCTCCCTTGCTTCATGCATTCATAAAAATAAGATTTGGCCAGTCAAATTGCCCACAGTACGTACGAAGAGTAACGGAAGAAAGTAGTGTGGTTGCCAATGGTGATACTGTATGTACATAGTATATTTTCTGTGTGGACTATATTGAAAATTGGTTTTAGCCAAATGTTATTCACGTTAAATAAAGTTTTTATTATAATCATGTTCATTATAATAATTATTATCATTGTAATTATTATTATTATAATTATTTTAACAATTTACAAAATTAGGATCTAAAAGTGGCTGCCCAAACAGGTCATTTTAGCAACTAGCACTATACCTTGTTTATAGAAATTTGGTTGACCAGAAGAAAGTTTTTTATATCCGAACTAGAAATTGATTGTCCGGGGCAATTCTTTGAATACAGTAAAGTAACCCTTTTGAAAAAGGGGTCAATAGATATCACTTTATAAAGACAGTATTGACTTGGAAAAATACTAGAAGTAAATGTAAAGATCTTACCATATTTTCTTCTCTGTAACTATGCTGGTTAAAAAAACTGGAATTCAAATTCCTTCCTTAAATTAAAGTCATCCAGTGAATTGATTATATTCCATCAAAAGAGTGTACACTGCTTGATATGACCTCATACAGTTAGCATCCTGAAAAAAAAGAATTTATAATAATAAGTCTAATAGAAATATTCATTCTCCATTTGGTTGAAAAACATTTTCATTGTATTATATTTAGAGTTTTGCTATTACATAAGTAAATTATAACAATTTACAGGGGAGTGGAATTCCTATGCCCAACATGTCTCACTAGTACATTTATATCTGCGAACCAGGGTTTGACACTAACAGTATCCTAGGATTCCAAGGATCCCAAGAACTTGGGAGGAATCCAAGTGATGCTTTGCTAGGGGTTCCTTCTGGATCCGTAAAAAAAAATGCCCTGTTCTAACATGAATTTGAGTTTCTATAAATTGTTCACCACAAATCTCTATAAATTTGTTGTCTATCATTGGAAGAATCCCTAACTTTAAAGAGTAATCTCTGAATAACTGACTAGGGATTCCCTTTGGATCCCTGATAAAAATGGTGTCAAACCCTGTCTGCAGACAAGTATGTATTTAAATCCAGGTAGGTAATTTTTTGGCTGTAATAATACTAACATAGCAATACTTGATAGTGTAGATGTTTCAATGTTCTAATAATATTCAGCTGTTGAAACATCTGCATTATAAGTGAACTATTTTATTATCAACCCTTGTTATTACTTATAGTATATATTTTTATCCTAGTTCTTATTGAGTATTGAATTTCTGGACAAGTGCAAGTGTCCTACCCATGTTAATTCTTCAATAAGAATACTGAGGTGCTTTCAAAAATGCAATTCAACTGAAGAGGTGTTTTGCTTAGATATCAACGATGGCGGCTGGAAATTTTTTAACTTTTATCTCAAAGAATTATCCCTGAACAGTGTGATGCAAACTTACGTGTTACTTGTTCCACATAACATATCCACGCAATGCATATAATATAATTTATTTGGTACAGTAAATTGTATCATAATGATTTATATATGATAAAAAATGTGAAAGATCTCATGTATCAGCAGAAATAATTGTTCCCCCACCCGATATTTTCAATCACAGGGATTTGTCAAGTTACCTCCCTTTGATTTTTCAAACATACCGTATATATACCTATATACAAGGGGTACAACTGCGTTTACTAGACCACTTCATCTAGATTTATTATTTTGAGACTCACAAAAAATTCTGATACCCTGGTGGCACTTTAACCACACGATTAAATCGATTAAACATTACTCTTCGAGCTATGAATGTTAAATGTTTCAAAGCGCACACCATTAATACGATTAAATAATCAAAAACATAAAAAACAGCACAAAAATCTCAACTCGGACAAGTTAGTGCACAATTGACCTGAATGAAAATTGCTAAAATTTCGATGTTACGTCGATTTCAGCATGATTTACTCCGTGTTAGATTGTGTTTCTCGCTTCACTAGTTATAAAACTACAAAACATCGTGCCAATTATCACCTGTCATGAAACAAAACCGATATATGTACAGTTTTTATCTGATTTAATCTTAAAAAAATATTCTCACAACCATTTTCACCTATACGTCACAAACTTAATAATCTAATTAGTTAAACAATTTCTGATTCGACGAACCGTATGGGGTTTTCCTACATGCAAACGAGACAACCAAAATACTGCGAAAAAGACGAAATCTTCCAAATTTAATACAGTGAATTAGTCGAAAGTCTTGGCGATTTTCCTTTGCAAAATTAACCAATCAAAAAGTTTCTTACAAGTTTCTTGAATAAATTAAGGATACCGGCTACAACATTGATTATCAAATAGAGTTAGTTAACTTCGCTTTTTATGGCTCGCAAGTGTTTCTGTCAAGGTGGAGAGTTATATTTATAACATTTTTATTCAACAATATTGTTTTTCTAAAATATTTTCTTTGATTGGCGTAAATAAGTTATTTTGAAATATGAAAATGAAGCGATTTTCCTCGAGATTTGTCGATTTCATCTGTGCACTAACTTGTCCGAGTTGAGATTTTTGTGTTGTTTTTTGTGTTTTTGATAATTTAATCGTATTAATGGTCGGCGCAATGAAACATTTAATATTCATAGCTCGAAGAGTTATGTTTAATCGATTAAATCGTGTGGTTAAAATGCCGCCAGGGTATCAATACTTTTTGTGAGTCACAAAATAATCAATCTAGATGAAGTGGTCAAGTAAATGCAGTTGTACCCCTTGTATATAAGTATATTAGAGGTATGTTTGAAAAATCAAAGGGAGGTAACTTGACAAATCCCTGTGTTTTCAATAATATGCTGTTTGACGCCATCTTGGATTTTACAGCAAGCGCTTGCAGTCGTTCAATAGCCTAACAATTCGCGAAGCAGGCACTTGCTCAAGCGCTCGCATTGTTGAACACACCTCTGGTACTTTACATGGCTAAGGTATACAGTCTTAGTCCTGTAAATACAAAGTTTAAAGCTATCACATGAAACTAGAAGCAGGGATGGGAAATTCCTATATGCCCAACTAGTCTGACTCGTACATTTATGTCTGCGTACAAGTAAATATCTCCATTCCACATGTCCATGGACAAGTAATAAGTTTTAGCTGTAAGTATACTAATATTGTGATAGTGGAAAAAGTAGATGTCCTAATGTTTCAATACGGAGGGTCCTTGGTCGGCAGTGCACAAGTCTACTGATCGAAGTGTCATACTGTGGTATGATTCCCAGACTGCACAAACTTTCTTGAAGCTTGGTCATGATATAATTTCTAAGGCCATTCTCTCTCCTTCCACTAATGACAGTCATCAGTCACTGATAGAAGTATGCACGTATAGGTTAACAGCTCAAACTAGAGATTTAGCCTTTCCAAGAACGATGAGTAGGTTAATCGACCACCATAATATGACCTATTCAATGTGTTGCTACAGTGTTAAACTCAACCACAAAAAGAGTACAACAGTAGACATTTAGGTTATTAAAAACACTTACCAGAAATTAGTTTAAACATTAAACTAATTGCACAAACACAATATTTGGTGACTAACATGAACAAGTATTCAATTCATTCAAGGTTGGCAACATCAGAATCTTAGGAATAATTGATCTGAAAAAAAAACAACGTTATTAGAAGATTGATGTAACGGATATGACTTTCCATTACAAGGGGGAGACGTCAGCTTCTTGAGAAAATGTGGGTCAGAACAGATAAGAAGAAAAAAAAAACATGTGAGCAATATGAGTCCCCTAAGTAAATAATCTGGTTACAATAAAATTAGTGATTAGTGCTATATTTTGTTCAATAATAGAGCCAATAGACTAGAATGTAGAGGTGTAATGGTTAACTGATATACATATACCGGTTAATATTGCAATACCAATTGGCGCCTCAATGTAACAATGTCCTTTCTCCATTTTTTGGAAAAAAAGAGATAAACATCCCCAGCGATTTGTATGACCTTATTCTATATTCTAAAAAAAGTTTCAAAAATCTATCATGCCAAACTGCCCTTCCCGCCAATTGTATGTTATTATGGTGGCAGATTTATGCCATGTTGCATTGTTGTCCCATGGGGCGCCACAAAAAAAAACACAAAAGAACGACAAAATGGTCTTTTTGTCGCATCTTTGTCCCGTGGGGCGCCATGCAAAAACACAATCATACTACATTTTAATCATTTGTTGTGTTTTCGCCCAAGGAAGCACAATTAAAAACTGCATTTTAGCGACAAAACTTTTTAAAGAACAACACTTTTTCATGTCGTGTTGTTGCCTTAATTTTGTGGTATCTTTGAGTTTTTGCCTAAAAACCCGCGAAATGAAGATACGCATGATTGTGTTTTGGTGTGGCGCCTTGCGGGACAAAGATGGGACAGATTTACTCTGTCCCATGATTGTGTTTTTGCTCTTTTGCCATCCGTTTGCACATACACAGAAGACTATAGAAGATGTACGCATGTGTGAGCAGAGGGCTAAAGAGCGAAAACACAATTATAAGACAGAGTAGATCTGTCATATTGTCATCCCGTGAGGCCCCACACAAAAACATGATCATGCGTCAAATGTATGTTTGCCCTATCTTCCTCCTGCACGGTATGAGACGATAACACAAAGATGTGAGAAAATGGCAAAAATACGACATGAAAAGGTGTCGTACATTTGTAAAAGTTTTGTGGTATAAATATGTTTTCATTATACACTTTATCAGATAAAAACACGACAAATGATTAATTTGTCGTATGATTGTGTTTTTGCATACTGTAATCCAATCAAGGCAAAGTGTTTGTTACTAGTTGACTCTAACAATGCTCTAAGTCCATAGAAGCTCGTTTGAACATTGCTCTATCTCATTTCATCCAGTCAGAGTACACATTTTGATTATCATGTTTTGTTTATTAATGTACATTAATGACCTGAAAAACCTAATTATTTAAAACAGATATGTATGCTGCAATATACCCGGTAGGCAGTGTTACAAACTAAAAGTTTCAGAAAATGTGCACAAATACTATTTAATTATTTTCTTGGAGATAACGCTATGTTAGAACAAGATGCATCAACCAAAATAAGCGAATTTTGATCAATCTCCAAACACATCATTGCAATTTGTATTATTATTATTCATAATATTTCAATCGTATTCAATCATTTTTCTTAAGTATGTCTTGAAATACATTGTTAATGTGCCTACCAAGTCTCATGTCTATTCAGATTAAAACAACGAAGATATGACCTATTGAAATTTTGAAGTTGATTTCCTAAAAATAAATTTTGGTACTTACAGCATAATGTAAGAGCAAGTTCACAATTCGGTCTTTTTTTAACTGGTTTGTTTTCTTGAACTGGTCTTGGTAGTTATGTGCCATACTGATTACTTTTATCAGAATCTGAAAGATAATTATTTGAATAAATGTTAAATACTGTTGAAAAATATTACATAATTTTACACAAGTGACTCAAACATTTTGTTAAGAGATTATTTGAAAATACTCTTATGCTTGTAATGCTCAGATCTAAATAAACAATGCACATATATCTATTCATGCTTTGCATGTCTGTGGAAAAAACAGTAACGTATTGCAATGTACAGTTGAGTTACTAGTTTTTGAAATGGCTTCGGAACAACAAAAAATATCTAAAAAATGGCGATTTCAAAAAATTGCGAAATTGTTATTTGCTGAGTTTATAAAATTATAACGTCTTGATAATTACTTCCACTTATTCTCACAGAGTCGTCATTCATGAATTGATGTTTATTTGTATAAATGTATATTTGATTGTATAATGTTGTTTCAACATTGTGTTTAAACAAAAAATTTATTACATTTTGTAACTTATCATTTGTAGTCATTTAAATATGACGATGCATTTTTACCATTTCTAATAAAGCATTGTCAAATCGTTATTCATCACAAATGTGCCGCTCCGCTCGCCATTAAATTAGAGTGAAATTATCTTTATTAAACATCCTTAAACTAAAACTTTTTCAACAAAAGCACACAATTCACAGTTTTATCATCACATTCACTGTCATCCCAAAAATACATGTACATGTATTGCAATACTGTTTTTACTGTATTGTTACTCCCCTACTAGTTTGTGCTTTAATGCTAAATGTTCAGAGTTAATTTAATCCTTCAAAATGTCAGAAATTTGTCTAGGACATCATATTAAAGTCATTGATTGCATATATATGATGGTTTTAAATGTACAAAATTTTTAATAGGTAAAAAAGAAACTTAAACTAGAAGTAAGCCAAACCAGGGGCACCAATGCACTAACTCTGTTTTCAAAACTTTTCAAGAGACCTAAAATGTGCATTATTTAAAGCCAGTAGTGTCTTTTTCTATTAAATAAAAATGCCAATTAATCCCTTTCATCTTTAGAATTTCAAATTCATTTTAACTTTTTTCATTTTTTGCAAAAAGAGTGATTTTTCAACAAAATGAGTTGGAGCGTCATTGCATTTAGCCAAATTGAATACAAGATAGTACTTAGCTGTAAACTTACATCACTTGTTTACAACCTAACAGTAAACATTATCAGTAATAAACATCTCAGTTAGTCACATCATCAGTAAAATTCTGAAAGAGACAAGACAAGACTACAGAGGTTATGCTTTAATTCAGCTAGGGTAGGTATAAATAATCACAAAGCAGTGATTTAATATCACAGATGTTCAAGGGAGCTAATACTGTAAGGGTACTGTATTGTACCAAATATTTTACAGTATGTTATCTCCCTTACAAATAATATTGCAGTCTTCTAAATAAGGCTTTGCCCTTTTGCCCTAGTGATTAAAATTAAGATCAAGGGACATAAACATCTTTTCTTGTTCACCTGATGGATGAGTAAGAACTATGTAGTATGTAATGCCTCATTTAATGGCGTATAAATCAAACACACCATGTGGCTCCATTCTGTTATGCATCAAAAAATGAAAGTAGCCTTGTTAAAGGTTTCCAGCATTTTGAACAGGAAACTTTGAAAAAAAAAACAGACCAAGCTTCAAGAAAACAGTATTCTAAAATAAAAGTTTCAAAGATATAAAAACAACAGAGGTTGTAAAATGTTAGGTAAAATTATCTAGAAAATTTAAATCAGCCCATTATCAATTAATGTTGCCAAGCATACAAGTCTTTTTGGGACTACAGTCAAACCTGTCTATAGCGGTCAGCTAAGGGACTGACTGAAAGTGACCACTATAGACAGGTGACCACTATATACAGGGTCTCTCGAAACAAACAAATATATTCAGGAAATTGTTTTATATATGTTGTTTCGTCACAATAATTTTACTTTAGCCGTATATAAACATTATATTTCATTTTAAATATAAATTAATGTTAAGACATAATATTCTTTTGACAATGAATTGTATTGGAAATGAAATTATAAATCATGCTAGTTTAGTATTTAGCTAAACTATTAAGCTGTATTATTAAGCCGCATATCCACAGATGTTCTGATTGCGATGGAAATATTCAATAACTTGTCATTTCCCCTTTGAAAATCATATTCATATACAGGTTTTGCTGGTCATGTCGACGAAAAATCATTACTTATTGCGCAGCAAATAATTTCGAAACGAAAATATCTCCATGTTGAGATAAATAATTTTAATACAATCATGCATAAACATTAAAATTTTCTTATTAGATACATAACTTTCACTCAATCTTGTTTGTTAGAACACAAAAAACTCTCTTTAAATAACAGATTAAATAACAATAATTGCCATTATCTATTGTAGTGTAATATAATAATATGTTTTTCACGCCTTTAGCGGGATTAAATGTTTACATTCTGTCAACTGTTGACGGTGATCGTTATTTTTACACATCCGTGAAAATTACTTGTTCCGGTCAATTGACCGTTATACTAACTGCTATTCCAATCAATTGACCGTTATACTGGCCGCTATACAACGCGAATCGGTCCGAAACAAGTGACCGCTGACCGCGTTGAAGAGGGTCACGCTATATAAAGGGTCAAAATAGAACAAAACTGTTCGGGAGGACCCTGAAGTGACCGTTATGAACAGGGTCACGCTATATAAAGGTGACCGTTAATACAGGTTCCACTGTATGTTGATATACATTAATCAATTGTTTTAACGCATCACCTTATACCTCCTGTAATTCATTTAATTGTTGACATATTCAAATGAAAACTTCAGAGATTATGTTGGACATGTAACTTCGGTTAGACAAGAAAAAATATCAACCAAATCATGGAACGTTTTGCTACTTGACAATGCGGTGGTATAATCAAGTGATTTAATCTGCATGAAAATCTCGTGCTTGTGTTAAAACCAAAACTACACAATTTCATGCCGGGTAGATAGTCTATACACGTATTGTCTTATGGTGTTGACTATCAGTTTGATAATGGCACGAAGAAGCACCTAAAACAGAGGACGCGCCATCGGTTTGCTCCAGGCCAACCTTTCACAACGCGAAGTAGCCCGACGTTTACATTGTCATCAAAGTTCTGTTGCAAGGCAATGGGAGAAGTATCAAAGATCTGGCAAGTCAATGTTCCCCTGAAAAATCTTATCATAATTTGTTTTAAACCTTTGTCATAACCTCATTTGTAATTTACGTTACGTTTTTTTATGATTTACGTTACATTTCAGGAAGTGTCCAGGACCAGAAGCACCCAAGGGCACCCAGAGGGTGCGTTACAACTGCTATCCAAGATAATCACATCCGCATTCAGCACAGGTCTGCAAGACCTGACAAGGACTGCAGAAAGAACCGCATCCTTATTGATTGGTTCACACCAGCGTTCTATTTCTGGCCAGACAATACGGAATTGTCTGCGCAAACATGGTATCAGAGCACGACGACAGAATGTTGGTAAAGTGCTGACACCCAGACACAGGCTTGTGGGACAGAAATGGTGCCAAAACCATCGGAATTGGACTCAAAATCAGTGGGTGGGAGTCATCCTCAGTGACAAGTCACGATTCTCTTTACAACACAACGGTTTTCGGATGCTTGTGTAGGCGAAGTGAACCATTTCAAACGGAGTGTTATGGTATGGGGTGGCATAACGGAGACCCACAAGCTACGGCTGGTGGTTATTCCAGACAATCTCAATGCTGTGTGGTATGTGAACAATGTACTGAATGCAGTAGTACTGCCCTTTATTCATAATCAGCAGAGGTCTATGATTTTTCAACAAACAATGCTATGCCACATACAGCAAGGATTACTCGACAATTTCTGGCTAACAACAACATTAATGTCATGCAATGGAAGGCTGTATCTCCAGATTTGCTGTTAATCAAGCACCTCTGGGATGAACTTGCTAGGCATGTTCGTAATCATCTTATACAGCCACAGAATCTTCAAGAGTTGGAAGCAGCACAACTTCAGGAGTGCGAGAACATCCCTATGCAAACCATTTCAAATCTGATTCATTCTATGTGTAGGAGATGCGCTGCAGTTCTGGCTTCAAACGATGGACATACACGATATTGACTTCGATGTTTTTTACTTTACCACCTACCTTACCATTTGACTCATATCACGTTCAATGTAATGATGTCATTAAGTTTGTTTCTTAAACCATGTGATACAACCTCTACATCATGATTTCCCCGATATTTCTTGTTCTTTGTGTTTTTTGTAATTCATTAAAATGAACTTTTATCATGTGATGCGTTAGAACTTTTGATTAGTATATGTCAACTTGACTAATGAAAGGGATAATAATAATGCCAAAAACTTATCAACATTAAATTTGTTATTCAGGTGAGGTAATTGATCTAGGCTAGCTATGGCCAAATGTAAGTAATTTGTCTATTTGGACATTTAACTCTTGCTTGTGAAACATTTTTTTTCTATATCAATAACTAGAAATATCTAACTATATTTTATACTAAAAGTAATACAACTAGACACTTTATTACATTTCGGGTGTTTATTACAAAACATATTGGTATGTTCAACCACTTTTGTAATAACCCATTTTGTAATAATTATTACAATCCAGGTTTTTATTACATAATGGGTTGTAACACAGCTACTTATGTAAAAAGTATGAGTTCAACAGGTGAGTCAATTCAAAAAGTTAACTTCAGAGAAAGATATAGAAAATTAATACTAACTTTTTCAATGGATCAGTGAAGTTCAAACACATAGACATATATTCTAAGTTCTTTCTAAACTTGGTAGTGATTCTATAACCTGACAATGAACCTGTCTTCTTATACATCCTATCTAATCAGGTAAGCAAACTTATCTGGAAAAAAAACAAAGATACTAAATAAAAGCAAATTTAGAATTATTATGTTCTTTCCCATCAGTAATGTTATGAAATAAAAATTTACTAATTAGTAAATTTTCATTTTGCAGCAATTTATGTGATGTATATTTATATACACCATTTAGACTTCAGGTCAAAAATGTAAATTCACAGTTCAAAGTCAACAAAATTTCAGGTCAGCATCATTCTGAAGACAATTCTAAATGATTGAAGTCTTATATTGACACAACCCTTTTAAGTTTCACACAGAGAATCATTAAATGAATAAAGCAAAATGTCAGCTACTTGTTCACAGATTTGGCTATTTATTATGATATTTCAAAAAATGACTTTTTGATATTTTCAGGCAGACTGACCTAGCTAGCTATAGGTTGTGAGAGATACAGTATAACCTCTGCAAAGCAGCCTTATAAAGAACAAATTCACTGCAAAACAACAGCTTCTGGTTTTTCCCCTAGCCTTCATTTTAATTGAAATTAACCTCTGCAGAGCAACAACCACTGAACAGCAACACAATTTTGTCTCTCCCAGTGGGTGTTGTTCAAGAGAGGTTGTACTTTTTATTGAAAAGTTGACATAAATGCCAAATACTACATTTATAATAAGCAAGTCAGCATGAATATGTAGTTTCATTTGAACCTGGACCCCTAAGAAATTGTATATTTCAATAACTATCTAGTTCATTAAATTTTAAATTTGTGGGCAATCATAACTAGCATTTTCCTTCTCGAATCCAAAAAAATCAGAATTTTTTTACTATTACAGAACATACTTTCCATAGACATGCAATGCATATTTAGAAGCCAAAGAGAGGTTTTCATTAAAAATATAATAGCTGTAATCTATAGATAACCCGGGTTGATAGCGCAGTTGATAACGCGCTGGGATTTGGAATCTCGTGCCCGAGGGGGTGCAGGTTCGAACCCCACCAGGGGAGGTTATACCCTTCCATGAATATTTGACAATAATGTCAATTTTCCTCCATTGATTAGATAATATGGAGAAGTTTCTGGCCTTGTGGAAGGGTAGGTGAGTACTGGTTATAGACAATGGTCCAGGAAAGCTAGGTTAGGTGCGCTGGACGCCGTAAAATGACCTAAATTGTTGTGAAAAGCGTTAAAGCTAGTAAAAAAAAAAAATAGTAAACTATAGATATTTACAAGTTGTACGGGTCCTACATCAATAAAAAAGTCTAAAATAAGTTTGTCAAATAAATTTGTAACAACATTTTATTGTATCCACTTAATTATCTCCCTTTGTATATGACTACAAGTGTGTAGTCAGTACCATCATAATTATAATGCAATACTAAACTATTTGAAGGAAATAAATATTTATCATAAAATATAGGACTTAAAAACATTAGAATTGGGTTACATTAATAGTACATCAATTGCTTTTGGTGAGATATTACCTTTCTGTGTTGATGCACCATAAAACCCCAACAAATAAACAAAACAAAAGTGTGTGAGTTCTTTGTACTTATATTAGTGTCAGAACCATACAAAGAAGACAATTCACCAAAGCAACATTTCCTGTTGAGCACCAGTACTAGAATACCAACTTCTGAACACAAATGCCAAACTTCTTACATCAATTTAAGCTACCTTTGAAAAAAAATGAATGCAAAAAACTGCTTACTATTTTCATGTTTTGTACAAGATCACAGTTGAAATTCTTGAGTATAGCTGATAATATATAATATGGAGATGTCAAACACCAGATTACCATTGGTAGACATTTTTATTATCAATCTTACTTTATCTTCATCCACATTTGATTACAATGCATGTTGTCTTTGAATTTAGCCAGTGAACCAAGTTCACCAAAATCACCCTTGGTCCATTGACTTTTAGTAGTTTCTAAGTGAGTGGTTTCAATGGTCCAACAACTTTGTGATGCCACCATTTACCTAATTCATTAGAAATCATAAAGTTAATAAGAAATTTCATTGTATGAATTAAGAGCAGCTTAATAATTTGATAAAAACTGTGTACTGTAGATATTTTTTGGTATGTATATTGCTTAGGGCTGTCACGTTACGTCAGAGGTGTATCATGATATATTGCATAACGCTACCACCGTATTGCGATATGTACCACGTTATATTGTGAGTTTATAGATGCGTTGTGTCTTCTCTGTATTCAACAGAAACATTGCAAACCGTATATGCAACTAGTTGAATCTGGTCTCACTAAGACTAAACGGTCATTTAGGACTGTGATATATGTGTTTCATATAAAAAAGATGCTTGTGTTGAAAAAACAATCACCCCCTTAGCTGCAGAACATCCTAGAAATCAAGCCTCTGGACACCAAGCTTGTTTCACAACTTTCTCGATTCAATAGCATGTTTTGCACAAGTTCCCTATAATCAATCATGCCCCAGTCATTTAATTCTTGTAACTTCAGCTTAGATTGAATGAACAATTGAAAAACTGACCTTTCACTCCTGTTTTTTCGTGACGGGAATATTTTCCAACGAAATATAAGATATCGCCAAATACTGGTATGTTAAATTTGTTCGCAGTACGTATTGCCGCAGCTGCGTATTGCAATATTGCGGTATTCCGGTATATCGTGACAGCCCTAATATTGCTTACACAATTTATAGGAAAAATTATACCGATATATCAGTCATACAATCATAATTTGTATGATACTAAGTTCATGTTCAGAATTGAGGTATGCATCATTCATTCATGAAAATTCTTTTTTCAAAAGTGAAATGGTAAGGTAGAACTAGTAAAGTAATGTCTAGAAATCCTGGTTAGGTGAGTTAGCTGCTATACTTTACTTATTGAATATCTTGTATGCATACTAAAATTAATGTTGTTAAGTGATTTACTTGAAACTATACAGTCAGTAGTGAACAAGTAATGAAAACAATAAAATACTCACATAAGACTAAGGCTGTCTTGCATCCAAACCAGTAAAGACAGAAGTTGCCATCTACCATTTTATTTTGAATATATCTATAGCAAATCAATAAACATATCTTTGTTAAATGTTTCAAATCTGAAAATAAATACATGTACTTTGAATTAATAATATCAACATTTTCTATCAAATTTAATGATCTTTCTTCAAGGCACAACATTAATTTTAAAGTAAGTTGCCCATCTGGACAACCAGCTATATGTTTTACTAGTCCAAATAAAATATTAACTAACAGTAACAAGTCGCAATAGGTTTTTAGGGGGCAATTACATAATTTTAGAGTTGTATTTTGCATAAAGTCACGCCAAGAGGCAATCTCAGTAAATAGATAGTTATAGAGATCTGTCATAGATAAAATTATTGAGCATGTGAGCAGAGAATTTTATACCAGGTTTTATTCAGATTGGATAAAGAGACTTCACTCATACCACTGGTTTAGCAGACTTGGCAAATATGTAGACTACATGGTATTTATTTACATTTTACTTAGCTCATAATACAGCATGTTTATGAAGCATGGAATATATTTAGCTGCAAGACTCTAACTTATTATACCAACTTCTGGATCAATCAAAAACTGTGGTGACCAACATTTTTAAGGGGTTTAAATAAGAAAGAATAGTTATGGAATGGGTGTGAAGTTAGCAGTGACAGCATTAAGTATAATCTTACTCCTGTAATACAAGCAGTAAGATGAAAACTATACCAATAAGATCTATCTTAATTACTGTTATTGAGTTTTTGTCCAAGAGACTGTTGAATGTTTTCCAAATAGTTTTGTTTCTTCCATATAGACAAAAGCCAACCAAGCCCGCTCGGTCAACAGACATCTGTACCTTATACCTGCAGTGATAGTTTCAACCTGAAATGAATAAAAACAGAGAAGAGAAACAAGAAAGAAGTGTCACTGGTTAAGTTAAAATACAAAGAATACCCTAATTTTAGAGAGATAAAACAAGAAACATACTTCTTTATTTGCCATATGTTTGTGACTGGTATTATGATAATTTAACATAGGCTAGACAACTACAATGTACAGTATTTACAATTGACCACTCAATCCTGTCTGTCTATAAACCACCATAGTTGGAATGACACAAAATAAGTACATATGTAACATTAACGGTCATGACTGCATTTTAGCGTCTCCATGTAAGGTTACCTCTTTTGTATGCAAGGCAACATTTGTAAACGGGCAACAGTAGATGCTCATTCAAAGACAATGTAGGCGCTTGCAAGTATGCTTCCCGTGCAAGAGTTCTAAAGAGCATTAAATGTATATATGTACCAATTAGATTTCAGTTCCGGTATGCATGGGCATCAGGTGGGTATAAAAAGCGTAAATCGACTGAAAAAATTGGAGTCTGGCTAGAGGCTCAGGAGGGTTCACATCGCTCTCTTTGCAATTATCAGGGCTTTGTTGTACAATTAGAGTTACCAAATCTATGGATCCGTGTTCTCATAGAAAGCCAAAGGCATCATGAGATGGTCATAGATAGTCTAACTATAGTACCGGGTTGTGGTGTTGCAGGGAAGAGGTTGGAACGTCGTGGTTTGGTTAGTTTGGGTTGAAACCTTAGGTTAGTCAGGGAGTCTGGCTGGAGACTCCGGAGGGTTCACATTGCTCTCCTTGTAATTATCGGGGCTTAGTTGTACGAATTAGTACCGGGTCGTGGTGTTATAAGGAAGAGGTTGGAACGTCGTGGTTTGGTTAGTTAGGGTTAAAACCACAGGTTTGTCATAGAGACTGGTGTGTTGTGGGAGTTGTTGGTTGGAACTCTTGGTGGTTTCAACGCCTCTTGTGCTGAGGCTCGATACTTGTTTGTAGCGATTAAGTATGTGTTTCTTTGGGTTATTGGTTGTTCATTTGACATATTAGTTGAGTTGCTGGTTGGAACTGCTAGTGGTTTCAGCACCTGGTGTGTGGAAACTCAGCCTTGTATGATAGGTTTTGAGTGCTTCTTTTGTTACCGCTCGGATCATATGTATATATTGCTAGTTTGATGATTACATTTGACATATTAGTTGAGTTGCTGGTTGGGACTGCTAGTGGTTTCAGCACCCCGTGTGTTGAAACCCTAGCCTTGTATGATATGTTTTGAGTGCTTCTTTCGTTACTGCTCGAATCACATGTATATATTGCTTGTTTGATGATTACAGTCTGTATGTTTAATCTAAGTTGTTGTTTCTAATCATTGGTCAAAGTAGACCCCGAGGAAAATAATTATATATTGTATTAAGCAATTTATTAGTGTTGAATAAGTTTTCAACAGGCCGCTCAGTGCATGTTACACATGTATAGACGTAAAGAACATTTTCATGAGATAGTTAAGTGGGGTAAGTTACGGCTGGGAATCTAACCATAGGAATATCCAGAATTATTATATAACGGGGGGGGGGGGTTAAACAAGCATATAGGGGAGTCAGTGGCCATAAGGACCCGCTGTGGATCCAGGGCAATGCCTGAGGTCAGGCCCCAGAAACTCCTAAGTTTTGGTCATTTCTAAGAAATTTAGGCACATTTCTAGAACCTCAACTGAGCATATTTACATGTATCATATTGTTCTGATAGTGGATTGAGACAGCATGCTTGCCAATAATAGGTTTTCTTGACATAGGGTAAGGTAGGGAATGGTTTGGTTCATATAGTGTATGTGAGTAAAGAAGCTTTTATGTGTCCAAAGGAAAACTGATGTTGTATATATTCAGAATATATTTGCATACCAGTGACATTGTTGTAAAAGTTATTTATATACTTCCACTAACAGATATTTGTATCACCAATTAAGGATAAGAATAAGTTTGTAAAAAACATAATAAATTAATTCTGACATATATTCCTTAGACAAAAGAAACAATGATATGATAGAAATAATATGAGTTGATGAATCTATATACCATTATGTATGGTAAACTAGATGCTAAAAACAAGAAGTTGGGGCTTATCATCAATTTTCATAACTTTTATTAAGATAAAAAAGAGATTTCCAACACATTGAACAATTTGTAAACTGAAGGAACTGATGTTTTGCTTTGATGGTTGTGCTGACGTGATAGTGGAACATTTGACAAGAGGGCCAAAATGGCTCGATATTGTTTACCTAAGTTCAAACAATACTTTAGGTTACTGATGTTAAAACAAACAAAAAATGCTAACCATGCATTTTGGAGGGAATAAGTATAATAGAAAATGGACATACTTTAGGCTCTATCAGTAATTAACCGTGAAACATTTGAATTTTGATTTGATATGCTTTCTTAAAATTCTATCAAAATAATCCTAAAGAAATAGAAAATCTAGAAAAAAAATCTAATATAACAAACTTGCTTCAACCTTAATAAATAGAATGCCTGCATAATTCAATCAATGGTCATAATGAATATTGTCAACCAACTTCAAAAATACAAAAAATAAGTAGTGGATGTGCTGATTACTAAGTCTAAATAAGTACACAATAATTTAAATCTTTTAACCCATTTAAATGAACAAAACTATTAAACTATGTATTTGAGTGTTCAAAGCAACAACAAAATGACTTTGTAAGTGATTGACAAGACAAGTCAACCTACCGTACAGTATCTAAATGTACTGTACAGTAACGAGTACTGTCTTAGTCATTGCCAGGCCGTGACCAGAACAATAACAGGTGCTTTCCTCGCCATATGTGTCAACCTGTCCGTGCAATGTCTTTCATACACAAAATCTTTCATTAAAAAAACTTAGTAACTTAAATATAATTTTACTTTAAAACGTAAACAATAACTTCACTTGAACAAAAGAATATTTGAAATACAATTGTAAAATATTATCTAAAAAACCCGAAATATCAGAACTTTATGTTATATTAAAATCTTTAAAAATTTAAAGTTAAATGCCCAATTAAAACAATGTTTACAGATATATATTCAACCAACTTTAACCAATAAAAATGCAAACTGATGTAAATCTACAGTCAAAACTTGATGAAAAAGAATGATTAAACAATGAACTTCAAAAATGTTCAAAAAAACAACAAAATGATGTTGTAAGTGATTGACAAGACAAGTCAACCTACCGTAGTATCTAAATGTACTGTACAGTAACGAGTACTGTCTTAGTCATTGCCAGGCCGTGACCAGAACAATAACAGGTGCTTTCCTCGCCATATGTGTCAACCTGTCTGTGCAATGTCTTTCACTCACAAAATCTTCCATTAAAAAAACTTAGTAACTTAAATATGATTTACTAAAAACAAAAAAAAACTTTACTTGAACAAAAGAATATTTGAAATATATTTGTAAAATATTATTTTAAAAAACATGAAATATTAAAATTTTATGTTATATTTATCTTCTAAAATATAAAATTAAATGCCCTATTAAACATATGTTCAACCAACTTTCACCAATAAAAATGCAAACTAATGTAAACATACAGACAAAACTTGATGAAAAAGAATTATTAAAAAATGAAATTCAAAAATGTTAAAAAAAAACACGAAAATTATGTTGTAAGTGATTGACAAGACAAGTCAACCTACCGTAGTATCTAAATGTACTGTACAGTAACGAGTACTGTCTTAGTCATTGCCAGGCCGTGACCAGAACAATAACAGGTGCTTTCCTCGCCATATGTGTCAACCTGTCTGTGCAATGTCTTTCACTCACAAAATCTTCCATTAAAAAAAACTTAGTAACTAAAAAAATAAGATTACTTAAGACAAAATATAACTTCACTTGAACAAAGGAATATATGAAATATATTTGTAAAATATTATTAAAAACAAAACCCGAAATATTAGAATTTTATGCTACATTAAAATCTTCAAAAATTATAAAATTAAATGCCCAATTAAAACAATGTTTACAGACATATATTCAACAAACTTTAACCAATAAAAATGCAAACTGATATAAATCTACAGTCAAAACTTGATGAAAAAGAATGATTAAAAATGAACTTCAAAAATGTTCAAAACTACAACAAAATGACTTTGTAAGTGATTGACAAGACAAGTCAACCTACCGTACAGTATCTAAATGTACTGTGCAGTAACGAGTACTGTCTTAGTCATTGCCAGGCTGTGACCAGAACAATAACAGGTGCTTTCCTCGCCATATGTGTCAACCTGTCCGTGCAATGTCTTTCACTCACAAAACTTACACTAAAACAAATTGTTTAAAAAGTGCTATTATCAACTTTACTATTACTATATCATAAATATAGTAACTACATTTGAATGAAACATTTTAAGAGTTAACCTTGAAAAATATAATTAAAATAAGCATACATGTAAGCTTCTAACCAAAAATAAAAATATATAGACTAAATGCGTGGATGAAACGATACTCCTAAAACTATATTGAAAAAACACTGTTTAAAAAATATACTAATAAAATAAAAGAAAACATGCAGACATCAATAAATTATTGCACAAAAATAACCTACATCAACTGCAAAAAATAACTGACAGAAAAAATTATTGTTAAAAAAGAAAAAAAAGACAAATTCAAAGTAAAAAAAGAGAGAAAAAACACATGCAGACACATCATGAACTCTGTGTATATCAATTGGAGAGGTAAGACTCCGTGACCAAGTCATATCGACCATCTCCATTTGACCAGTGCCTTAGTATCTATCGCATGTAAAACCTTAAATTGTAAAAATAACCTACATCAATTGCAAAAAATAACCTACAAGAAAAATCCTAAGATTGAAAACAAGAGCACCGCTAGGCGGAGCATTATATGCCCGAGAGTGTTGTTTTTTTAGTGAAGATGAAGCATTTGTAAGACATGAGAATATTTCATATGAATATCATATTATAAATAATTGTGGAAAACAAAGTAGAGAAAAAAGATACCATTGAGAATGCTTCTTTTTATTCGTGATGAGTATAACTTTGTCACTCATGCTCTGGAAACTGTTTTCAGTTTTAAGGTAATAGTGACCTTGACCTTTGACCTTGTGACCCCAAAATCAATAGGGGTCTTCTACCTGATATGGACAACCATCCTATGAAGTTGACCAAATGGAACTTAAGTTATGCTCCGGAAACTGTTTTCAGTTTTAAGGTAAAAGTGACCTTGACCTTTGACCTTGTGACACCAAAATCAATAGGGGTCTTTTACCTGATATGGACAATCATCGTTAGAAGTTTGAATATTGTGGGCCCAATGCAACTTGAGTTAAGCTCCAGAAACTGTTTTCAGTTTTAAGGTAATAGTGACCTTGACCTTTGACCTTGTGACCCCAAAATCAATAGGGGTCTTCTACCCGATATGGACAATCATCCTATGAAGTTTGAATATTGTGGGCCCAATGCAACATGAGTTAAGCTCCAGAAACTGTTTTCAGTTTTAAGGTAATAGTGACCTTGACCTTTGACCTTGTGACCCCAAAATCAATAGGGGTCTTCTACCTGATATGGACAATCATCCTATGAAGTTTGAATATTGTGGGCCCAATGCAACTTAAGTTATGCTCCGGAAACTGTTTCCAGTTTTAAGGTAATAGTGACCTTGACCTTTGACCTTGTGACCCAAAAAACAATAGGGATCTTCAACCTGATATGTACAATCATCCTATGAAGTTTGAATATTGTGGGCCAAATAGAACTAAAGTTATGCTCCGGAAACCGTTTCCAGTTTTAAGGTAATAGTGACCTTGACCTTTGACCTTGTGACCCCAAAATCAATAGGGGTCTTCTACCCGATATGTACAATCATCCTATGAAGTTTGAATATTGTGGGCCAAATGGAACTTAAGTTATGCTCCTGAAACCAAATTGCTAACAGACGGACGGACAGACGCCAGGGGGTATAACATAATATGCCTGAAATTCTTTCGGGCATATAAAAATAACCTACCAGCAAAATTATTATTAAAAAAGAAAAAAAAGACAAAATTCAAAGTAAAAAAAGCGAAAAAAAACACATGCAGACACATCATGAACTCCGTGTATATCATTTGGAGAGGTAAGACTCCATGACCAAGTCATATCGACCATCTCCATTTGACCAGTGCCTTAGTATCTATCGCATGTAAAAAAAAACACAAGCAGACACATCATGAACTCCGTGTATATCAATTGGAGAGGTAAGACTCCGTGACCAAGTCATATCGACCATCTCCATTTGACCAGTGCCTTAGTATCTATCGCATGTAAAAAAACACAAGCAGACACATCATGAACTCCGTGTATATCAATTGGAGAGGTAAGACTCTGTGACCAAGTCATATCGACCATCTCCATTTGACCAGTGTCTAGTGTCTATAGCTTGTAAAACCTGAAATATTTAGAAAAAAAAGTTTAAAACAAAAATACTTAAGGTGCCTATTTGAAAAAAAAATATGTATGCTTACAAAAACAAAAATAAACCCAAAAAGAGAAATGGAGTCAGAAAAAAAAGTAAAAAAATAAAAACGTCCTTTGGCTGAAGAAAATTGAAGTCAAGCAAAAAATCTATATTCCAATCCATTCCAAAACGAAAAAAATATTACAAAAATAGAAAAAACCATAAAAGTAAAAATTCAGAAAATATGCAGGCACATCACATTACTATCTCCTATTGAACATTTTCAAGTGTCAATGGCGACTTTGAAATGAAATACATTGTACAATGTATAAACAATAATTAAAAACAATTTTTATACAATCAATAAAATCTAGGCAAAATGCCTTAGAATTAAATAAAAAAGAATGAGAGTAATACTTGAAACAATATATCAGTAAATGTGTCAGCTTATTTCAAAATACTGCAAAAAACGTGATGTGACATGTGAATATATTCTAATGAAATCAAAATGAACTGCTCAGTATGTGTGGCTCAGTTGAAATGACTGTTGATACTACTCACTGTTTTTTAAATATATGTATAATGATAGAAAATTACTAAATATGTTCATTCATCCCTATTTTTGATAATTAGACTCTTCTATTGTTAGACTGATACGCAACGTTAAAAAACGTTATACCACATGAACTGCATAATGCTTTTCTTACATAGAATGTTTTGTGGACTTACCAGTGACTAGATAGGAAATTAGGAAAATATACAAAGAAAAAGTAAGAATGGGTATGTGTATTTATAAGATTGAATGTTTATTGCATACTACAACATGAACTTTTATATTGATTATACCTTTATGTATGTATATTTAAGCATGAAAAGATAGGAATAGGTTCAAAGAAATAGAAAGAATGGGTACATATTAAGATAGACAGAATGTTAAAGCCACTAAACGAAGCCAAAATCTTTATCATCTATTTAAAAACAAGTAAAACCACCAAAAAGACAATAGAGTATAACTGCCTTTGGATTATAATAACTCTCACTAGCGGGTTCCCTTTTAGGGGTCAAGTTATTCAAAATATCAATTTCTTATAAAAGTAGGGTACTTTTATAACATGCAAATTAGATTACGGAGATATCCTCTCAGCCAATCAAGTTGCTTAAAAGGTGTTTGATAAAATTTACACAAAATTGTGAAGTGTTGGAAAGGTCATATCGTTCTTCCAGTGATTTACTCGAGAAATCAGTGCATGCAAATTTTGAGTACGCAAACATCTAAACTGATGCTAAAAAGAAACACCTCATTTCTACTAGGTACATAATTTTCGTGATTAAGAATAAATAAGGAAACATTTTTGTATAACGTAAGACTTAATGGGTTCTTTTCTTTTTCCCGTCAGTATATGTTCATGTATAAAACTATTTACATGATTTCGTGAGTTTTAATTGGCTTTAGCACGAAATTCACTATGCAAAACGTGTATTTATCAAAGCAGAAAATTTGTTGACTTAAGATTTGAAGTTGTAGTTATTTTTAGCCATGAAGGGATGTTCCGATCTAGTTCGTTGAGTTCCGTGATTTTTCGTACAGTCATTACGTTGGGTTTTATCGCTAATTTCAAAATAATATTAGTATAAATTCTGGAGCAAATACTTGTGTTTTTTGTATCTTATATGCGTTTTATATATTCATTGAATGTTTGCATGAGTTTTAAGCAAAAGCATGATACTTGACAATTATCAGCGTTCTATTTAGTAAAGGGGCTTTAACTGCATATTACCACATGAATTGCACATCACTGCAATTTTTTACATTGTACATTTATGTTTAGTGTATACTTAACTACGACAAGAACAGGTGATAGGAAATGATTCAAAGAAACAGAAAGAGTTTGTACATTTAATGTTTACTGTATACTGTCACATGAACTTTTACAGTGATTATGTTTTTTTTCTGTATACTTAATTGTATAGAAGGATAGGAACATATTTAAAGAAAAAGAAAGAGTGGGTACTTGTTTAAATAGATATAATGTGTACCACCAGAAGTGGCGAATGTATAATCAATTAGGATAGAAAGTAACCCATTATACATAGGCTTTAAAGTCCGCAACTACTGTCTAAGCTAGGCACCTGTTTTTTTTCCACAAAAATCAATGATAGTGAATATTTAAACTATTTCTCTATACCCCAAGTGATTTCATTGGACAAACAGGTATGGTATATCAAATTGTATTGGTTAAAATATAGGTCATAAGTTGGCTTAGACTTTAGTATTGTTTTTGTAACATCATGGGTATATGTGTCATACAGCGATAAATATATAGTTCGAACAAAAAAACAAACCACTGTGTGTAATAACAATACAATAAACTAATCCTCGATGAGGGACGCTCAGGATACGTTAGCATAAACATGTGATATGTATTACGAGTGTCTTAGATGTTGGTGTAATGGAAAAGATTTTTACCTTTACAAGCATAATTTACCAAGAAATGGTGGCATCCATTATGCTAATTTTGTTAAAATAAATTACACACATTTTATTGTCAATACTGCCTACCCCTGAAATGGATTGTCTCATTTTTAATGTTTACCCAAACACGTTTTGGTTTTTTGTACGCACTATAGAAGTGGTTTTACCATGTATTATTATTAGTTTTATAATGCATACACTATGAGAATGTGTCATACAGCTACAAAGAAAGAAGTGATTTTACCATGTATTAATTTCATATAATGCATACATAATGAGAATGTGTCATACAGCTACAAAGAAAGAAGTGATTTTACCATGTATTACTTTCAGTTATATAATGCATACACAATGAGAATGTGTCATACAGTGACAAAAAGGAAGAAGTGATTTTATCATGTTTTATTTTTAGTTATATAATGCATACATAATGAGAATGTGTCATACAGTGACAAAGAAAGAAGTGATTTTATCATGTATTATTTTTAGTTATATAATGCATACACAATGAGAATGTGTCATACAGTGACAAAGAAAGAAGTGATTTTTCCATGTATTATTTTTAGTTATATAATGCATACACAATGAGAATGTGTCATACAGTGACAAAGAAAGAAGTGATTTTTCCATGTATTATTTTTAGTTATATAATGCATACACAATGAGAATGTGTCATACAGTGACAAAGAAAGAAGTGATTTTTCCATGTATTATTTTTAGTTATATAATGCATACACAATGAGAATGTGTCATACAGTGACAAAGAAAGAAGTGATTTTTCCATGTATTATTTTTAGTTATATAATGCATACACAATGAGAATGTGTCATACAGTGACAAAAAGGAAGAAGTGATTTTACCATGTGTTATTTTTAGTTATATATAATTTATACACAATGAGAATGTGTCATACAGTGACAAAGAAAGAAATTATCAAAACATTTTACTATGTTTGCTTTATAAATGCTAATAGAAATACCATGTGTCATACAGCGACAAAGAAAGAAATGATCAAAACAGTTATGCTAAGTTTGCTTTTTAAAATGCTAATAGAATTATCATGTGTCATACGGCAACAAACGAAGATAACAACACATGTATGGCTACATTGTTTGTAGTGTGATTGCTAAATTGTTAAAGAGTATGAAAGTGTGTCATACAGCGACAAAGTTGTATACAAATCCTAAGTAATTCATAATATTCAATTAAAAAGGCAAGTTTGGATTGCTAACTTCTGTCTAATTTTTATTTAAAATGCAACACTTATAGTTAAGAACTAAGTATATGGAACTACACAGTACTAAATATAAATTTTGATAAAGTTATAGTCATCATAACATGATTGTGTTCATGGTCAAGTGGTTAAGTTTATAAAAGTTAAATAACGTTATAGTGCGGTTTAAAGTCTGCTTCCATATACATGTTCAGCCGACTTTACAATCTTGTACAATAACTCCTGATTACTGAAATCACCCTCAGGCAGGCGATCCCTCACAATACCCATGGGTGGAGTAGAACATTTGTAGGTAAATTTCTTGCTCAAGGAAATTAGCAGTGCCCCTAGTGGGGATAGAACCCAGGACCTCTCGATCCCTAAGCGCGCGTACTACCACTGGACCACTGCTCCTAATGCTCCTGAAGTTTATAATTCAATCACTTTCATCTATTCTAGGTACAAAGCGCTTACCATGGATATTTATGGGTAATAGTAAACAGGTGCTTACAGAGGATGCAATTCTTATATTACAAGTGAATTTCAATATCAAAGGTTAGCTGAACCAACAGCTTCATATATCTGAAGTAGGAAAATATAAATAATTGCTCACTACTGTATGCTTTACAATTAGGCTCTAAAAGAGTAATAATATAATTATTTGTAAAAATAATAAAATAACTGCACTTATCTTCTTTCTGATGACCATGCATACATTCCCTGTTTATTACCACTTAAAACAATCTTCCACACTGTCATAGTGTATATATCTGAAAAAATAAATTGAAGTACTGATAGGGCAGTGTAATGAAATTGTAAAAAAGGAGATCATTATGCTATTTTCTTGTAAAAAAAAACAATAATAAAACCTTAAAACGGTTTGTTTTTATGGAATGATGTGGTTTTTAAAGGTTTTTCCTATTTTTGAATCGCTGATAATTAATATTATTGTCTTCTATAGTCTTTTTCAAAATCTCAACGTCACAAATTTCCTGTTTTTAAAACTATAATTTATCAAAATCAAAGTGCTGAAAAGCACTGAAGCAAGACTGTGTTGAAGGCTCAAACAACCATCAATAGTTCAAGCTTCAGTTTCGTCTCACGTATAACCAGTCATTAATTTAGGTATAAATCAAATCTGATGATTAAGAGCTTTTTAAGAAAGATTGGCATACATTTTCTTATAACTCACTGATCAATGGACTTGTATAATTACTAGTTGATGAAGAACTGTGAGAAGTCTTATTTCCTCATTCAATAGAAATAATGGTTTTCAGTAATGTCAACACAATGATTACATACATCCTGTCTATAATAACAAAATATTGTGCTTCAAGTAAAATATCAAAATCATGTTGAACACGTGAAGAAAAAATTAAAATCATAATTCACAAGCTAGATGATTCAAAAATGGAAAAAAGAAATTTCAAATAATTCTTGTTTTTTGTAATCTTACTTTCATAGCTATCATAAACAGAACAGAACTGTTCTGCTAATATGAGTTACTTTTAAGGTAAGCTGTAGAAATTATCATAAATGAAGTTGATAACAATTGTTGGATCAGCCTGCAGTATGTACATTTAAAAAAAAAAAGGACAACGCAACAGCATGAGGTAGAGAACAATATCATTAATTGAAATGAAACAATATGAATTGTGAAATACACATTAAAAATACAAAATGTTTTCATTTTATAGGTATTTTGTCTTAAAGCTGGACCCAATGAAATATCTAAATAACTATCGGATGGAATTTACTCAAATTTTGTTTGTGATTTTAACTAGCATAGATTTTAACCTCCGCATATCCAAAAATTCTTAATTTTTTTAAAATTCATAACATACTTTCCATAGACATGCAATGCAAACTGTGAAGCCAAAAGAGGGTTTTATTTAATGGGTACATGCCACAATTAGGGCAGCCATGGATATAGGTATAAATGGTTATCGTTATGAATCCCTGTGTCTTCAACGTGTCGGTATTGACGATGACCATGAAAAAGCGGGTGTTCAGGGACAGTAGCCCCTGATAAAAGACAAAATATCATGAACTTAAAATAAGATCACTTAATTACACATTGGAGTCGTCAGAATCTGATGGTAGAAGCAGTTCATGATTTCTTTTACTTGCGTCCTCCTTTTTTATTTACAAATGCTGACAGAGCTAATTAAATTGTAATAATTTTTAATTTTATAGTACTGCAATAAAAATTCTGCCATTGATGGGCACTTTAAGTGCATTATTTTAATAAATTCTCCTAAATTGAGGTTCATGCTAAAAACCACACGTACTGATATATTTCACGCACGTCTTTGTGAACAGATTTGCTGCATATTTATAAGCGATAGCAATTTATAAGCGATTACTCCAGCTAGGAATTTTGGATCGGGTTTATCGTAAACGAAGCACAAAATGCATGACGTAAAAGTTATAAATTATTTGTACTTGTCTTTAGTAAGTTTTGACACTGTGTCTGCATGCTGAACTTTTAGATATTGTACATGTTTATCTATAACCTGCCATTTAATCATGGAATACTCTCATATTCTTTACTATACCTTAGAATACATGATTGTGTACTCTTTTTGCTTTATCTATCTTTGTTTTCTCTCTTGATGTATGTACTCATAATGTAACCACTGCCCGGCGGTATTTAATACTTTGCATTAATATTTTCTTGTCCCTCTAATCAAACAGGGCTATAGGGTAAATGTTATGGTTATGCGTCGGCAGCGATAAGTACAATTATCAAGATTTGAGGATTTTTCGTGTTGACACCGGTTGTTGTAAGCCAATCAGAACAATGCATTTGAGGTCACACGATGAAAAAGTGGACATCGGACAGTCAAAATAGGGATGCACATTTGAACTCTTTCGCACATTTTTTTGTTGGGTTATCTGCGTGTATTACCAGAAAATAACATTATTATTGCATTAAGTATAACCAGTGTCAATGAAGTTGCAAAAAAATAGAAAATATGCGCAGCTAATAATAGCATGTGTTTTTTTTTTAAAACTCCTTTTTGTTGAAAAAATGCAAACATATCTTACCTACTAACGGGCAAATGTATTTATACGGGACAAGATTATCTGTATCCAATCAGCCTAGATGCGTAACCAGTATCCACTGAGACAGGTTTAAGTCATGCCCCTCATAAACATAGCTGTTAGCTTAACACCCTTCTTATTTATATAGGAATATTTCGGTTTGCTCAAAGATTGGGGCTAGTCCCTATATGTCAAATAGAGACAGGAACAGTTCTAGAGTCGACCATAATAATGCTGTTTTATGTTCGTAGTCCGAACAAATCCTGGACAACACCTGTTTATTCGGTGTACTTTCATCAGCCCAGAAAGTTCCATAAAATGAATCAAAAAATGTCTAAATGTTAGGTATCATTCACTTGTCACGCAAATCTTGATATTCTCTAAATAGACTCAGCACAGCTTTAAACGTTGAGGGATATTACTTCAATTCATTTACTTCAATTGTAAACAAAGCATGCTAATTTCTGGAATTCTAAAAATAGACTCAATGGTCTTACATATTATCAGGGCATGTTAAGTCTTGTCTTCTATGTATAAACTTTGGACGGTTTGGATACGTTGTGAATACACAGTAAAACATTTTTGAAAATTCTAATACTGGTATTTCTACTTCAGATGAATTACTACGTACCGGTAAATGCAATAGCCCCCCCCCCCTCCCCAGCTAATATTGAAACGGGCTGGGGTATAATACACATAATAACTACAGTTTAAATCAGAAGTTACCTTGGCTTGTAATTCATGTTTACATTTTCTGCGTTCCGTGTTTCCTGTTTAGTGAGCATGATGCATGTCTCTAGCCATAAAGCACACAATGACTAGTGTTCTGGGCAACACACAGAACACATTAGCACATATATGTAGGTTATGAACTAGGATTCTGAGCTCAAATCAATGTTTGTTTATCCAGTATGTTTCGTAACCAGTTTTCGCGACGTTCGCATATTTGGATCCTCTACATTCCAGTAAATTTGTATCCTTCGGCTTCGATGTTAAATCCTAATCCTAGATGTGAATTAGTTAATTCCGTACACTTTTGCTGAATGTTAATGTTTAAATCCAGTTTCAACGCAAGTTTTGATCCATTTTGTTACGAGCACATTTTGTCTAAATGTCAGCGTTCCTGTTATGTTTACATCTAACTCTGGGAATTTATTCCTACGCTGCACAGTCTGAAGGAACTATGTTTTCGTCTAAAAGATTGTTTAGGGGCCAAATCAAAGTATTATAGTCATGGATATATCTGCATTTTATTGTTAAATAGGAATTCTAAGTTATTTTAGTCATTGGTAGATAGAATACTTTCAACGTAAAATAAAACGTTCGAGTTGAAACTTTACCAACGAGTTGTCTTTGTGTTCACCCTTGTGTACCTGGTACGCAGACAATGTTGACGAGAGCATTAAGTGTACTTCAATCGTTCACGCTACCAATTGAACCACAGGTGTAAGAGAACCACTCGACAGGCCTCTCAACCCCGATACCAACCAGTTCACCTCGGAGAACCTCAACTGACGTAGATCGACTCCCGCGGTATAGATCTAGACGATACATCGTGCGTAGATCTATGCACGCGTCCACAGTTATCCGGGGTGAGCTCGTTACAATATTACATGTCAATGTTTCACTGCGAAGAACAGTAGTAATGGACTTATGAAATATTCGAATTTGCACGGCGAATAGACTACTTCACAACTAGCATATTGTGTCATTCAATATTTGTTTATTTTTTTACACAGAAATAAAACATTTACTCCACTGTTTATATTATTGTGAAATTTAACCGTTCTTACAAATTCAAAGTAAAGCGTTTGATCGAGTCTTTCCATTGTTAATCACGTGACTATAGTGTTTGATACGGGGACGAGTAAAATATTTTCATTCATAATTTTTCATGGATGAAATCGATGTACATGTATACATCCGCGGTAACTAGTCGAGTTATTACTTTTCTAACATAGTTTAATTGTTCACAAAATTGAAGAGATTTGATGTCGCAATGAATTTTATGAAGTACGTGTGAATGCAAGATAAAGGCAGTTATGTATCGAGTTTTTAATCTTGAACTATTTGCTGGCATGCGGAAAAATGGACCACTACTCAATATCGCACTTCTGAAATGCCGCTTATAGCTTCGCCTGTTTCACAGTCTTGCTAAAAATGGATCTGTACAGTAAACATTATTTTGGGACCCACATATTGAAAATTTGGGACAATAAACTAAACTTTTTTTGTGACAGGCATATTTAAAGGTTATGAACAAAACTAAGCTTTTTTGGGACCCCAATATTAAAAAATCCAACTGTATACAAATATTTCTTCATGACCACATACTGAACAAAATTAAATTTTCTATTTTGTTTTATTTTCGGGAACTGAACAAAATTTTTTGCCTCACCACATATTGATATTTATATAACTTTTATCAGGACCCACATATTGAAATTTGGAACCTTAAACTAAACTTTTTGTGACCTGAATATTAAGCTTTTGAACTGCAACTAAGCTTTTATCTGGACCCAGAAATTGAAATATTTTCAGGGTATACAAACTTTTTTCTTAACCATATACTTAACAAAATTGACAGGTTTTTTTTATCGGAACCCACATATTGAAAATTTAGGAATGCAAATTAATTTTTTTACAGGACCCTATATTGAAAGTTTAGGACCGTATATTAAACGGGTCCGTGTATTTAAATTTAGGTGTTTTGTTTATGACAAGTTTTATTTTCAAACAAAAACACTTTCAAGACAGGAATAAGTTTCCAAAGGAAATGTATCATTCAAACAAAAATAACTTAAGTCATATTTGCATAAATGAAAGGGGCATAAGTCCAAAAACATACATTCATAGCAACATCCCTTAACAATTGTGTAGATGTAGTATCAATGAATATGCATACCAACTTTCATTTAAATATCTTAATTAGTACTAAAGATATTTTGATTGGAACAGATTTTAACATTTAAGTATGAAGGGACACAACTCTATAAATAACTCATCAAAAGTTATGTACCTTTATAGTTGCATAGATGTAGCATCAATGAATAAGCATAACAACTTTCATTGAAACACCTTTATGAGTATTAAAAATATTTTACTTTGATGTAATTTTTACAAAGGGGCATATCTCCAATATTAATTAATTCAGAGTTATGTCCAATTGCAGTTGTATTGATGTAGCACTGATAAATAATTATACCAAATAACAATCAAATATCTTAATTAGTACTGAACATATTCAGTTTGAACAAAATTAAATATTTAAGTACAAAGGGATATTACTCAAAAAGAAATTCATCAAGAGGTATGTCCCTGAAAAGTCAGATAGATGTAGACTTGATAAACAACCATACTAACTTTCCTTCGAAAATATTAATAAGTACTAAAGATATCTTAATTTGAACAAATTTTAATCATATATTTTAATATATGAAGGGGCATAACTCCAAAAATAATTTATCCACAGTTATACCTGATATGAGTTGTGTAGAATATAGAACCCACAAATAAGTTCTGGATTAGTACTGAAGATATTCTATAAATAAGAAAAACTTTAATCCCATAGTTTTGCATTTTTTAATTACAAAAGGGCAATAACTCCAAAAATAAGTGATGTTCTTTCACAGTATAGTTGATATAGTCCCACTAAATAAGTAAATAAACTTTCAATGAAATATCTTGGATAGTTTTGAAGATGCAGGACTTTTAAAAACTTTAACCTCATACTTTTCATTTTTTGGGGGGCAATAATTCATTAAAGTTTTCATCCAGAGTTACGCCCCTTCACAGTATAGTTGATATACCCCTATTCAATAATTATATGAGCAATTAAGAAAAGGAGAATTGTCAAACTATCATGAAGACTTTCCGAACAAGATCATCACACATAAACATGTCATTGCTTCAGAACTTAAGAATGACAGACACATTAGAATAATCAATAATAAATCAGAATATTTTTTTGTTGATTACCAATTTAAAAGCCTCAGGAAATGATAATCAACTATTGGTACTAATTCACAAACATGTATTTTAAAAGTTTTCTTTGGGCTGTGATCATTTGGATGCATGACCAATAAATATTTATTTTTTTAATTTATGCATCTTTATATATAAGTTACACTTATGTTAATTGTATTGCAAACAGTATTACTCCCCTAAATAAATGATAAGACCAATAAACAATGCATGTATGTTGCAGTAGCTGCGTAAACAATATAGACCGTAAAACATCAAGCGGCCAGTGAAAATTTGAAATTAAGACAACTCATGATTGATTAATTAGTACAAGTATACATGTATAATAGATCAAAATCCTGTGTTTATTACTCCAATTATAAATACAAGTAGGTAAATATTTTCACTTCCATGTCATTTATGCCAGATAAAAATCACAGGACTGTCTTCCCAATCTTAAATTACTCAAATCATGCAGTTTTACCCAAATTTGGAGGTTACCTTTGATTTTTCATTCCCCTATAAATTCAAATGCATTAAAATTTTCCCTACTGTTCTATATGAAGTATTCTTATAAGTATATGACTATACAAATCTGCCAGGAAAGGGAGACAATAGGAATGAAATAATTTATTTTAAGATGGATAACTGTCGTTGTAGTAAGTGTTAACAACAGTAGTTTCTTGGACAAAAAGTAAACAAGAACTTTCATGTGGAAACCACATTAAAGCTGGATTTAAAAACTTTAAGGCAAAAATTATTAAAGGAAATTATCCAAAATAAAGGCAGGTAGAGTTGTGGTTACTGTCTAATTCTGTTTATGGCATGGTGTGTTATCATTGTATGAATTTTCATAAAGATCTGACAATAAAATGGCAGAAATATATGGTAAAGAAAAACTTTAACGCAATTGTTAAGGACACCGGATGCCCAACCGTTTGCCCAACCGCCTACTCGCCCGCCCATGTTTCACAAACTATAAGCTGAATATTTTTTCATTGAAAATCCAGCTAAAAACAAAAAGCCACATTTTTTTGTTGAAAAATCCAGCTAAAAATTAACAAAATTACAAAACGTCTAACTAAGTCAGACAGTTTCATGATAATTATAATACATACAAACTTATAACTTTTATTAACTTTTAAAGTCATTACTTAACATTTTTCAAGATGCAAAGCAATACTTGAAAAATTAAAACAAGAGTAATCCAAGAACTGCCCACTGTACTTTTCCTGTGTTTTGTTCATGGCAAGGCTAGTTTTTAAACAAAAATGTTTTCTAGACAGGACTTAATTTTTCAAAGGAAATAAATCAGTCAAACAATAAATACAAAAACCAATCCATATTTGTAAATATAAAAGAGGCATAACTCCTAAAATATTCATCCATGGTAACATCCATTACAGTTTAAAGTAGACTTAGTATCAATGAATAAGCATACCTATTTTCATTTAAATAAATTAAGTTTATCAAGAACTATAAATATTTCAATCTTAACAAATTTTAACATTTAAGTAAAGGGGCATAACTCCAAATTAACATCAAGAGTTACGCCACTAATTAGTTGTGCGGATACTGTACTGATGAGAAAGCATACTAACTGTCATTTAAATACCTTGATAGGTATTGAAAATTTTTAACTTTAAAGTACTTAAACCCTAATTACAGAGTTAAAAAGGGGCACAACCCCAAAAATAATCAATGACTACTGCCCTACATGATTAAGAATCAGTGGTAGGAGGGAGAATGGCCATAGAAAATTATTGCATGACCAAGCTCCACAAAAGTATGCCCCACCCAGAATCGAACCTTTGACCCCTTGATCAGTAGACTTGTGCCCTACCGACTGAGCTAGCCAGGTGAGCTACGTCCCTTTGTAGTCAAGTAGATGTGTTATTGATAAGTAAGTACATTGTATAACTTTTAATCAAACTAAATATATTCAGTTAGAGCAAACTTTAACCTTTAATATTTAAGTATAAAGGGAAATTACTCGGAAAGTAATTCATCCAGAGTTATGTCCCTTTATAGTCTGATAGATGGAGAACTGATGAAGAAGCATACCAACTTTATTTAAAATATATTTATATGTAATAAATTTATCCCATTTGAACAAATTTTAATCCTAAATGTTAAAGTATAAAGGGGACTTACTCCAAAAAATAAATCATCCACAGTTATGTCCCTTTATACTCATGTAGATTTAGTACATGTATCTACAAATAAGTATACAAACTTTAAGTAAAATATCTTGATCAGTATTGAAAATATTCTCTGTAGAAAAAACTTTAACCTCACATTATGCAATTTTTTAAGTATAAAAGGGCAATTACTCCAAAAATAATTCATCCAGTTATATCCCTTAGCAGTTGTGTAGATATAGTACCCACAAGTAAGTATACGAATTTCAAGTCAAATATCTTGATCAGTATTGCAGATACTCTGTATATGAAAAACTTTAACCTCCTATTTTGCAATTTTTTAAGTATAAAATGGCAATAACTCAAAACATAATTCATCCAGAGTTATCCCCTTTCACAATATGGTTGTATGTTGCATGTAAATACCTGATGCCATTCAATAATTTGTCTAGAAAGAGAAATCAATGAGAAACATGGTCAGGTTTACCTTATATGTGATTGTTGTAGATCACATGACTATAGAACTTAAAAATCGGGCCTGGAAAAATATTCGAATATTCAGAACATCACCGAATATTCAAATGTTGAATAACGAATACAAATATTCTTAATTCTCAACATAAAAATCAGCTTTTCAAATTTTGTAATCACAACTGAACGCAATCGACTACATTTGTATTGCTGTTTATTATTGGTAAGAAAAGTAAATCTAAACGCCAGACTCGATTTAGAGGAAATGGCTAATCAAAATTTATTCAAAATTTTCATTGAAACTCAGGATATTGTTATTTCTAAATAAACCGAATTGGTAAGGTAATCGGATATAGAATGTCGGACACAAAATTGTATTATGAGGCATTAATATAGTTGGAATATTTTCTAACTTTATAAAAACAAATATTTGAATATATTGGAATATCAAAAATGAATATTGGAACATCAAAATTTGTATTTGTTCCCAACCCTACTTAAAAATCTAAAGTTAAAACTAAAATGTGATTTAAAATCTGCTTCCATTTACATGTTCAGCCGACTTTACGATAACACCTGATCATTGAAATCATCTTCAGGCAGGCGATCCCCCACAGTAGGCCTACCCATTCACACCAGAACCCTTGGTGGAGCGGAACAATTGTATGTAAATTTCTTGCTCAAGGAAATGAGCAATGCCCACAGTAGGGATCAAACCCAGGACCTCTTAATCCATAAGCATGCATTCTATCACTGTTTTACATGTAATGAAATAAAAATAATAAAAAATATGTAAGTAAACAGTTAACATACCATACAAGTTATGTCATCATTTCTAAATCCTCATTTAAATCATCTATCAATCTTTATTACAATATCTGAGAGTGTTGTTGTTTTACAATGTCACATGGCTTACATTGTCACTTCTGTTACCATGGAAACACATCTGTGATTACACTCATAATGAAACACAAACTGCAATGAAACAATGTTTGGTGGTCATTTACCTTAAATACTGATGTTGAAAATATTTCAAACAACTACAATTATATAACTCACAGAAGCACAGGGCCAGTTCCAGAGGGATTGTTATTAGGGGCACAGGTGGGCTGGGTGAATAGATAGACCTAACTGTTACAAAGTTAATCTTGTTGTGCAGGCAAGGCAGTAAGATTGATCCTACTGCTGTTTCTGTTATTACTGGCAAAGGTGGATCCAGCAGGGAGGTCAGGGGGTCCGGACCCCCCTTAGAATTTCCAAAATGTACCTGTCTATTAGTGTATTTCTTGACTGTAAGTCATTTTTAAGTATCATGAAGCATTTTTCTTCGTAGTTAATATAGATTTAATGGTTATGTAGTTCTTATTATCAATATGTTGCATTATTCAGCAAATAATGTACATGTATAATGTTAATGTGGTTCGAAAGTTTGGACCCCCCTAGAAAAGTTTGAACCCCCCCCCCCCCCGCCCCGAGAAAAAATCCTGGATCCACCCCTGACTGATGTCACAGCTAACTATACATTCATTGAGTTCAATTTACAACCAAAACAACATTTTGTAGGCACAGTTTCATCACCAATAAATGCGTACAGCAATTTCTGCACAGCTAATGAAGATATTTATCTATCTTTTATCTATTTATACTGCATCATACTCTATGAGCATTATGTGCAGGTGATGAGCATTATGTGCAGGTGATGAGCATTATATTAGACACCTTCATAAACAATTAAATGGGTATAGAACCTCTACCTTCCTCTCTGCTGCCGTGCTGGATGACAATGAGCAGATCCAACTTAGTCACATGTTTGCTATAGTAACGATCAAATCTACCCTTTTTGTGTATAATTATGCTTAGATTATGGTAGTTATGAAGGGTGCAAGACATTTCGACCCCAAGACGTTTCGACCCCAAGCCTTTTATGGAGACATTTCGACCCCACGACGTTTCGACCCCAGAGTTGAGACGTTTCGACCCCAGATTTGAGACGTTTCGACCCCAGTTTATAGATAATATTATGAATGATAAATAAAATTATATATGATAAATAAAATTACATACGAAATAATTATGAATTGTTATATTATTGAAATTATGACATTACATCATTTTATTTTATTTTGCAGCGTTTGTGATCGACATGCAGCATGATGTTGTAGATGTATTTCAACCCAAGAGCATAAATATGTATATTCATGTAGATTCTAAACTTATAAACACTTAAAAGTTTGAAAATCAATAAAATTGAATGTATACATCTAGATCTAGAACTTTATATTATCATTATTTTACATATATGATAAATTATTAAAGTTGATGAATCAATATGTTGCTTGTTGATATGTTTTTGCAGTAACTATGAACGTGTCAATAATTTCAAGACCTGATGTATGATGTATGAATGTAAAGATGAGTAGTACTCAGTACGTTGATTTGAATTATACTTCGATATTTTGTAATACGCGTACATCGGTCTATTATATAAAAAGGTTAAATACAATCAATAAATCTACTTTAACAATTATACAAAGCGGTAAGTATTTAAACTTCAAAAGGGGATGTTTTGTAAGGCATGATATTATTTAGCCCGAATTTAATTACAATAGAATATTTTTGTATACGTTATAAGCGATAATTACCTCCAACTATCCCTATAGAACAGAAACAAACTGTGAAATTGAAAGTGTATATGTGATTATTGAAGTGAATTGAAGAATGCCTTTAAACATCATTTGTTTGCGATAATCGTTAAAAATTATCTACTTAAACAAAAGATTAATTAATACTGAAATCTTTGTTTTCTACAGTTTTATACATTAATAGTTGGTAAATTTTAAAACAAAAACTGATAATGTGAAAACTTCATTGGTATTAAAGTCAATTACCTCACAATCAAATATTTCCCAGGTTATGTGTAAGTATTATATACACTTGTGAGTATTTAATATTTGATGATGATATATTAAATACTCTCAAGTGTGTGTATATATATATACATATATATTTATAATATTAGTAACTGCTTATATATGATTATATTATGTGTAAATATTATATTCTTTTATGAGTATTTAATTTTGATTACTATATATATATATGATGAATATATATATTTGATGATATATTTATGATATCAGTAACTGCTTATATATGTACACAAAATGAATTACTAAATATTTATGTTTGCTCTCAATATTTTGTGTATTTGTGAATATGTATAATATGATAATGAAAAACTTCTTTTCCAGGTTATGTGTAAATATCATATACTTTTATGAGTATTTATTTTTTAATGATATCTATTTATAATATTAGTAACTGCTTATATATGTACACAAAATGAATTACTAAATATTTAAGTTTGCTCTCAATATTTTGTGTATTTGTGAGTCTGTATAATATGATAATAAAAAACTTTTTTTCTAGGATATGTATATATAAATAGTATGTGCTCTCATGAGTATTTAAACATATAATAAAATTATGAATTTACACAATATCAAGTTTGTTGTTTATTATTATTCAAGTTCCTAAAAATATTAATCTGTGTGTTCTAATAAGTAGTTATATTTTTGGTGCAGCAGATCACTCTCTTCCGTTTTCTTCCGAATAAATCGGGGTTTTTTTCATTTTAAAATCTTCTAAAATATTACATTCAAATTCTAAGACGTGATAATCAAACTACCTTTTATCAAAAATATACAAAATGTACATAAATACAATACAAATACGAAAATTAACCTAAAAAACCATCTGGGGTCGAAACGTCGTGGGGTCGAAACGTCTTGGGGTCGAGATGTCTCCGTCAAACCTGGGGTCGAAACGTCTTGGGATCGAAACGTCTGTAACTCGTTATGAATATGTACTATGTACTTTTCTAAATAAATTTCTGTTCTGTTCTGTTCTGTTCTGTTCTTTCTCTCCGGATCAAGATGCGTACACTGCATGCAGTAACCATTCGACATGTAAAAGAAGCCGATTTAGAAGCACTGGTCGACGACTTATAACACACTACACAGCATGGTAAAATACGAAAGTTATGAGATAAGTATTGGATAAAACAGGAAAAACTTACCAAAATTCCAAATAATCAATCCAAACACATCAGCATATAAATTTTAATCAACCACGCGTAATCCAATTCAACACCTTGGGCGTTGTTTATAGAACGACAAAATTCTAACCAATCAAATTAAATTATTTAAACCACGTGATTACTCTGGTACATGTTTGTAAAACACGGGTTTTGCGCTTTTGTCATTCTTCAATGGAAGTTAAACTTCACACATGTAACGGCATTAACTCGATCGAATAAGAAAATGTGTTGAGCGTTCGGAAAAGGTCGGCATTTCTCGTATATTGGCTCAGCGTTGTATCTCTGTTTTAAAAAGTTTCAACTCATGAATGATTAATGAAGTCTGCTATTTAAAGCGTAAAATAAAAGCCCCAACTATTAAAGGCTTGTCAAATAAAAAATATTAGAACTTGCAATGTATTATTTGGCAACATTAGACATGCAATGTATGCATAGTCGTGAATTTCCGTAGGAAATTTCCGTAAAATTCACGAATATATTACTTTAAGGATTAGGACACGATGAGGCATGTAAGGAATTGGTGTAGTGGTAACGTACCACCTCACAAGCAAGAGGCTATGTGTTCGATCGGGTAATCTGCTATTTAGTGGTTAATTTTTTTGAAGACGATTCACGTATTTTACCGTCAAAAACTTCGCCAAACATATATTTTACAATAACTTTCCAATAAAAATACAATATATAAATATTTTGGTTGTCCACGTCACATTTCATCATTATTTTCAGTAACATTGCGGCGAATACTCGTTCTGCTTACGGTTAATAGATAGACTGAGATCCCTTTGCCCAATTCTGTAACTCAGCACTTAGGGAAATTCTCAGCAAATACTCTTCCGAATTACCCTTGTCAGAGTTCGTTTGGACTGTCTTTTTCATACAGAATTAAGCGGGTTATTATCGGAACAATTTCATGACAAAATTTACCCAAGGTACATAGGTCCGCCGAAGATTCGAACCCTAGACCAATAGAGTCTAAGTCAATCAGAATCATTGTTTGTGTTGAAGACAAATGCATCATGGTTCAAATAAGGTAAAATTAGCAACATATAAAGTGTAACTCTAATTGTCACATCACTTTCCACTGACTGTGTTACGAAGATACGAACACACCATTTGGAACTACTAAGTATGTAACGCATCACTTTAGAAAATAAATGAAGTAAATGACCCTTCTTATTCAACGGGTTTCTAAGTCGATTTGCAGACACTCGGTCTTATGTAACAAAAAAAATAATATATCTTTCGATTCCATGACTACATTCATTAATTTATGGTTCACAGAGAAATTTCAAAATAGTTTATAAAAAATGCAGTGTCAACATCGAGGTGACCTAAGTTTGTCGAGTCTACATTCGGAACGTAACTCATAGACTTGTTCTTGGAGCTCAAATTAAATGTTATTTTTGCTGTTTTAAGTTCTTTTTTGAGACCCTAGTCTATTTCACAATCTTCTAGAAGTCAAATCATTCGATGACTATCACTCTAGTGTCACCACTTGTAGCGAGTGTTTCCGTTCACTTTCATGATAAGAGTTAAAGGGAACTTATTCATGCCGACAGCCTGAGGTATATTGTACTTAACATTTAACATCATAAGTTAAAAACCCTGACATAAACAGGTTTAGAAAGTAGAATATACAATAAACATAATCAGGAAATGTGAAGACGAATCAGAACATACTGGCACAAACTCCTCACAGTGCCCACGTAACACTTAGCTACTATTGATTTAATAAAGGGAAATAACTGCTGCGGGGAGTTTGATACTGGCGTTATTGTTTGATTGTTCTAAGGGATATAATATCTAACTAAAAATTTGCTAATTAATTAAAACTCACCGAGGGTTACAACTGCCGCGGTGAGATTCGAACCAGAACTCCCGGCGAACTACTAACTGCATGCGCTAAAGATCCGGGATTTATTTATTCCCCAATTTTATATTATTTCTTTCGTGGCCATGATTGCCATGATTCCTTGCGTAGCAGGCTGGATTTAAAAATCTGCCATCCTGGTTCGATTCTCTGCCGCTACGGGTAAATACCTTCTTGTGAAGATCTGACGTTAATATCGGCTGTCCACCGACAGTATAAAGCGAGTATGTGTCGATTTCTTGTGAAATGTGTTATAATTCAATCCTTCTGCCAGCAGACACATCTTTCTGTTATAACTCAATCCTTCTGCCAGCAGACCCAGCGGAAAGATTGATCCTTCTGCTGTAGATGTATCCTTCTGCCAGCAGACACAGCAGAAGGAACGATCCTTCTGCTGTAGATTAATCCTTCTGCCAGCAGACACAGCAGAAGGATCGTTCCTTCTGCTGTGTCTGCTGTGTCTGCTGAGTCTGCCAACTTTACGTTCATCCATTTGACGAGGAGCGAGCAAGAACGTGACGTCAGAAAATCGCGGAAAGCAATGTGAAAGCGGTAACAACCTCGGGGTAAAGAGCTTTTTTAATGCCACTTAACCTGTATTTAGTAAATTGTAATCAGTGTTTTTCGTTAGTGTGTTTTATTGCCAACAACTAAAAGCAGTGCTTTGTGCATTTTGTTCAAATGATGTCGTTTTTGTGTGTTGGTAAGAAGTGCAGCGTCCATTTTGTAACCAAGAACGCTGTTCATGCTGATAGTTTTGAACAGCTAGTGCGACAGTACTGCACATGCTCAGGATGCCTAACCTCTACACTCGGGTTTGCAAAACAAATACAGTCACAAACTCACAAAAGTACACTCACAAACTTGTACAATTGAACTATCTATCGTATTAAGAAAATAACAGAAAAGATATATTCAAATTCGTACATTTGGGTTTCCCTGCGGTACTATCAAACTTTCACAATTGCGTGAACCATGAAACTATTTGGAGGAAGGACAATCGGATTTGATACACAGTCTGTGATTTTCAGCAATAATGTGTAGAAAATTTTGTATGTGCCGCCTGTGCACGGACTGAAAATCCCACAAATTTGAGTTTCGTATTATAGGTCTATTACTGAAAAGGTGTATCGAAATAAGAAACTCCATTGGTGTAGTTGCTTTTGACTTACGATGATTTTCGTCGGTAGTCGTTTTGTGAAAAGAGCTATAAATAACGAACACATTTCAAATTGTATTTCATGTGTTTATTTATTGCATAAGTTACATAAATTCAACAATGTTAATAATTAAGACAATGCAGATCCATTCATCGCCATATATCCTGGTATGTCTACAAACTCTATTGTTATGCTGAAATAGAAAAAAACAACAACATTTCTTTGAGATAATATTTACAATCAGAAAAACTTTGTCATTTACTTCATCGGTTGATAATGCGGTGAAATAATGTTTAGTAGCCGTGTCACATTCTGAATTATGACAATCCTTACATCAATAAACATCATTCGGAACACCTCGACATTTCATGAATGAATATTCTTAGCGAATGGCCGAGAAGTTCCGAATGATCAATAAATAGTTATATTAACCAAATCAAAGACAGTGTCATTTGAACACAAACTGTACACGAAGCATGTATGTGTGTACAGTAGAAATTGAAGAAGAGCACAAGAGCTTGACATCCTGTGAGGGATTTTTTCAATTTACGATACAGAATGTCAAGCTCCAAAGATATGCCTAAATAAATTATTCTCTAATCCAGAGGTTGTCAAGATTCTTCGTATAACTATCGAGATTCTGATAAACTGTGGGTACAAGAATGAAAAATAAATGTGCATGGTGTGCTTGGGCAATGAAATAAATAATTCTCTTTGCATAATACGCCTTCAATATCGCCGCTTTGTAAACATAATGCAAGATAAAAGAGTATAAAGGCTATAAAGCTATTTTAAACAAGCCAAATGGGAGATGATTAAATGTGTCTCTTGAAAACCTAAAATAAAATTTCATTACTCAACTTGTAAGAGTTCAAATTCCTGAGGCATTTAGTTTTTGCTTTCATTAAAGCTTTGATTTTATAGACGCTGATTTTCCTTCACGTGTGAAGAAATTGCCAGTCGCTGATATAGTTAGTCAGTATTTGTTAGAGCAAAGGCCTTGCCTGCCAGGAAAACTGGTCATTGCAAGTCTCTTACACTGTTCTACTATGCATTGACTTGAGTATATTGAATTTACCTTATATACCATCGTCAGCAACCACAGATATTTCCATTACACTCCATACGTACCGTGGGCAATTTGACTGGCAAAATCTCGTTTTCATAAGTATGCACGAGGCAATGGAGACCAATCTTCTTCCAATGAAATCGTATGATACAATTACATACTCATCAATAACAATGACGTCATACTGAGTTTTTCTTACTTTAAATAGAAACCAACGCACAATTTATTTTCAAAAATGGTAGCGTAATTTCATTGGCTAGTTTTCCGCAGTGGTTTCCTTGCGGAACCAATGAAACTGCCTCATTAATTATTCATGATTTCGAGATTTTCCTAACCAAATGGCCCACGGAACATAAACGCAGCATATCGGAGTAATGTATCGTGGGATAACCGACGATACATATGTAACACATTAGTTAAGCTTACCTGCTAGGTGGAAGGTTAGTGGCTTCTGTTAAAACTTTAAAGAATGAAGGAAAGTAGGAAGGATTTCTTTCTTTATCAAATACATTTATAGATCTCAACTGACACAATAATCCTGGTTGTTTCTTTCCATTAAAGTTCATTCTCACTCCTGTATTGACTATTACCACTATTCTCTACAATGTACAAAAAAACCCATTAATTTCAATTTGATGTTATTTCCATTTCATTAAGTGCTATGAAAACATAGTTAAGAGTGTTGAGTTGTCATGACTACAAATGTCATTTTCTATCCACATAAGACCCGCTTGGTTGACTGACACAATCAGTAGCTCGTCTGACTACGAACCATGGATCGTCGGTTGGATTCCCAGACATGATCTACACAAGCTTTTATAACTTAATTAAGTTTGATCATGATACATAGATCACTAACATCGATTGTAGGCTAGACGGTAAATTGGTGATATGTATTCAAGTGTAACAATTTATTCAAATGAAATACAGGTATGTTAATAAACTACGCAAACACAGTGTTTAACAAAATTAGTTTTCTAAAAAGGAAAATCTATATCTATCTATGTACTGCCCAGGACATTTATAAGCATCACGGGCAAGTGACATCATCACATTGTGAAAGGAACAGTATATACATTTGAAATTGTTCAAAACTGATAAAAACATTTCTGTATTTTAGACTGTTGATTTCTGTAGACGGGAATTAAATTCCTCTACAAATTTTGCAAGCTCCTACTCCTGTGAGTCGATGTGTTAACTTGTCAGTTATATATCCTCATGTACACATTCTCGTACCCCGAGGTTATCAAGATTCTCGATCTAGTATTGAGAATATCCTGCTAGGCTCTGGGTACGAGAATGCATACACTGCCGACGGTGAAAATTCTATAACAGTGACGATTTTCTTCCATTTATAAGGTACATCTATATGAAGAAATTGTCGGTCTAATTGGAAAGGAATCTGAGTACAGTTTTTAAACAAATTTAAGGTACAGGAAAGTCAGATTAGATGAGCTGGTCGCCATAAAATGACCATAATTTGTGTTGACTCGGTGTTTGGTCCAGTAAAAATACAAACTACACATCGGTTAAAACATCAAATATAATGCTAATTAAATTTTTTTGAAGCGCACCCAGACCATCGATTCGTGAAAAAAAGCAGGATCTGTCCCTGAACTGTAATTCGGAACACCTCGACAATTCATTGAATAAATAATACGTAGTCAATGGACGAGGTGTTCCGAATAATGACATGGATGCTATATATAGTCCATACATACATGTATAGTTATAATACGTTCAGATTGTTTACAGAAAAGAAAACAAATGCTACCATTAAAATCGATGGTAAAAATGGAACTAGTTTAACTGTACTTACTTCTAATGGTTTATTCAATGTTTTGGCTATACAATCCTGAAGATTATTCTCCAAATCTTCGGCGACATCTTTGTCTTTTAAATTTGTATAAATATAACAGAGTGGCATCTTTAAACTTGAACCTTAAATCACCCACGACACAAATATAGAATGTCCTGATTAAATTTAAACTATACTTAGTCAGTAAGATAACTCAATAAAAATACGTCCTTCACACTGAGTAAGGTTGAATAAATAAAAACATTGTAAAGAAGGTCATATCACTTTGTTATAAACATGAACAAGGAAGCGTAGGTAAAGTAATACAAGTACATGATTTGATGAATTTTAGTATGATTTAACATATGTATTATAAATGATACAACTCGGGTATTTTCTTTCATTTTGATGTTGTTTACATCAATGAAAACGTGCAGATGTAAGTAGATGTATTATATACATGTATTACTTTTTTCAAGGGAGACTATCCAAACAAAATTGTTAGAATTGTCCTAGCAGAGTTATCTTTCTTTTATTTAAAGAATGGTGTGTTATGGCATCCTAAAAATTCTGCGTAATACTTTCAAATATGTATTAATCATAATACATATGAAGTGATAGTGTAAAGCTCAACATATGAGGACAAATACGGGTAGATATATATGAGACTTTGTGTGTGGTAATTTAACTATGTCTTCAAAAATACTTTATTAGCCTAATACTTTACATACCAAACCGTTAATAAACAGGGAATGAATCAGGCCCGGATTTACCGGGGGGGGCACAGGGGGCACAGGGGGCACGTGCCCCCCCCACCTGGCCCCACAGATATTGACTCTCATACAAAGAAAAGGGCACAAAATCGGCACCATCAAAGCAATATTAACTCGACCTTTAGATTAATTTTAATATGAAATCATCCATCTGAGCTATTAAAAAAGATAATGATCTAAATTGATACATTCAAGCATCTCAGGGTACCCAGATCGGGCCTTATCAAGCGTTCAAGTCATTGATCGTGCAAGTGTATGGTTCCTCTATACAGACACATAGATACCAATTGCTATGTTTATTGTCTATATTACACATACCTCAACAGTATAATTATCAACAGTGAAATTACCATGGTAACTAGCTTACGAGGCCTAAATTTGGTTATTGTGCACTCTCTAATCTTATTTACTAGTGGAAATCATCGGCGTTTTCATAGCAAGTTAGACAGAGAAAAGACGAGGACAGCTAGTCAAGTGCATTTTATACGTCACTTACTATGACACTCGTTAATTTCGAAAACTTTCACGATCGTCTGATGATTTTTTTATGGTATTAAAATTCCGAATAACTTTTAAAAAGTGACCGAGCCTAAACATAAATTAAGTATTTATGGAGGACATCGGGGTTTTTCATATCAAGTAATAGATTGAGAAAAGCTGAGTATAGTCGAATGTATGTTTGTCATTAAAATGAGTTAATTTAAAGTTAGTTAAAATCGGAAAAAAAGCGAGCGTTTTATGTTGTTGGTGTTTTTTTAGAAAATGTAGGTAAATGGATTTAACTTTCAAGTAACTTTTCAAGAGTGACCTACCCTACAACAAGTTTTCTTACGAAAAACTAGACAAAAATTAGTCAGTGGTTAAACATTTTTTTCATCCAATCATAAATTAATAGGCTTGTGTTTCGTTAATTTTTAAATCGTTGCTTTTATTTTATATCATTTTACGTGTTAAAAATACTTGTACTCCTAATGATTTTTTCCAAAGGAATCGAAAAAAGTGATTCTTCGGCGGATTTCCACGTTTTGGATCGTTCCAACAACCATTCTTGTAAATCCACTGAAACGTCCGAAAAACTCACAACAACGCTGAATTTCAACACAATAAACTAAGCCTCTTATGAAAAAAAACCGTATCATAAACCGGCTTTTTTAGATGTTAAATCGGAGAATTTTCTCATTGCATTCGGCGATTTTATACAAATTACCAAGTGTATTTTTTATAAATTCTCGGCATTTACATGATGAAATTGCTGATTTTTTTTGTAAATCAGGATTTTTTATCCGTTCTCGTTCCTTGAAAACCTCGGGGTACGAGAATGGGATTTAATAAGCCAACAAATTAAATCTAAACGAACTAAACGGGCACATGCATGAAGGATACCTCAATTATAGCGCTCAATATTTCCTTGGTAGTGCCCAAAAGTGCTTAAAATGTAATGATAATTTACCAAATTTTAGCTTCATTTTATCCTTTTAAAGTGTGTTCAAAAGTGCTCAGATTTACACCTTTGACATGCACTATTCAAATTTTTTCCACATCTTCGGGAGGGGATACCCCTCCCGTTCCAACCCCAACCGTACTCCCCACTAACGACCCCTCTGTATCAGGCCCTGTGACCTAACTCACATGAATGCATTTTCTTTATTTATGAATATTTATTAAAAGCGAATCAATCACATGAATCTGAATTGTTACGCATTGCATCACTTTTCTACAGAAAAAAGATAATTAACCTAGTTTTAGATTCATTCAATCTGTTTAAAAGAACATTTTAAAGTGCTCAGATTTGCACCTTTGACATGTGAAAAACTCAAAAATTTCTATACCGTCGGGAGGGGGTACCCCTCCCGAACCCACCCCCTGTGCCCCCCCCACTTACGACTCTTCTGGATCCGGCCCTGAGTCAAAATGTCCTATTAAAAACAAGACAATTGTGTCACAATTAAGCTGAGGTATTCTCGTACCCAGAGGTAATCAAGACTCTCATCTTGAAAACCTATGGGTCGAGAATGAGCTGGGTTAATTGTGCACCATGTTATTTATAAATTTTAAAAACACGGTTAATCACAAATAAAACCTTGTTGTATGACCAGAGAATTTCATAACAACAAGTTTTGTGTACACGGCTAGCTAATATTGTTAGAATGAAGAATTGGGTAGTATTTATAAGTACAAGGTATTTTAAACACTTGGTCAGTGATATTTTTAAACGTGACGACAACGATAATCTTTTCTATTCGTTCATGTATTATAAATTTATGACAAACTGTGTTACTAAAAATAGAAACGGATGGTTCGTGGTATAAATAGGTTCGTAAATAAATGGGTGTAGACAATTTGATCTATTCTTTTCAAACTGCTTAAAAATGTTGATGTAATGTACACAGACGAACAAGAATGTGGAATTATATTAGAAGATACACCGTTGAAGACTATAGGGGCTGAGGTTTATATGTACAACTCTGCCGAAATGTCGGGCGAACATAAGACTGTCATAAAGGGAAACTCGGCCAAATATGTGAAACTGAATGTCGGGGGGTCCCTTCATTATACAACTATAGGGACCCTTACTAAACAAGATACTATGTTAAGGGCCATGTTCAGTGGTAGAATGGAAGTTTTAACTGACTCAGAAGGTAACTAAAGTTTTCATTTTTTAATAGATCTGTAACTATTTTTCATGCACACGTTCATCTTGATGTTGATTTCAAGTTTCATGGTTATGATGGTAAGCAATGTTGTGTAAGGAAAGAAGTTAGTTGAAATCCTCCAAGAAAAAGTGTTCACGTCTTGAAATGGATAATTAGCTAAAGTTTTCACTGATATATATGACATAATATTAGTGTTTCTTGATTGCACTTCATATGCTTAGCCTTAGTGTTGCTTTTAAGTATGTGCAACATGTTATGGGGTAAACAAGTCAGTGAGCCAGTAGTAAGTCTGTTACTCCAACCTTTGGCGTTCATACTTTAATAGCAAGCTCCAACAGAGCTTGCAAGATGCTGCGCACACGAATTAGAAAGAGAAACAGATTCTGTCATTGATTTGAGAAAATTGAATTGGGCGTTGTCATTTCTTGCAACACATCCAGGGTCAAGTTAAAACATTGTTGTCTAGTGCAATTAATTTGGATTTCAGCATTGCACTGCAATTGGTCTTGTTCATGATTGCATATATTTGCGGAGATCTGCTCACTAAGTGTATGCATAAGCACACATCACATTAGACAACAGATAGTGGCTTGGAAAGTGATTACCCAAAACTTTCAATTTAGTAGCTAGATTTAATGTAAAAACTTGTTCAGCCTGGGCAAAGTGGCACCTGCTAATTTATCAAACTGATGCAAATTTTCTTGTATTTATATCTTGAATCAGTGGAAAAGATACAAATTACAATAGTTACACATTTTGATAATGATTTCTGTACCAATTAAAATCCAATTAAGATGATTTTTTGTATTACAGGTTGGATACTTATTGATAGAAATGGTCAATATTTTGGATACATAGTAAATTATCTACGTGATGGTACAGTGGCATTACCTGATAGTAGGAGAGAATTATTAGATTTATTACAAGAAGCTAAATATTTCCTAGTACAAGATCTTGTTAAACTTGTAGAAGCTCATTTAAAGGTAACATTTCTTCTGCTTCCTATTAAAATGCAGGGCCGCCACTCTTGGCATGCATCAATCTACTTATCTAATTTTGTGTAAAACAAATGTTTGTATTAAATTTCTTGAGCACTTGGTCCATTCATTTTGTTATATAGTAAAACTGTAAAAGGCAAAATTATCAACCAGTCTGACTATATGAAAAAAGTAATTTTCTTTAGCCTGTTTCAATTTTTACTTGATCCGGGGCTTCAGGTTATGTGTGTTAAAGCGATGAATGTGAAAGTTGAAAAGACACTTGTTTACTTAATGAAAGACTTAACACCTCATATACAATATGGGGGCTTAGCACAAAATGGTTGTAACTCACTCTTTTTTTAATTTGAGTTATGACCTATGTATGCTAAGCCTGCAAATAGTTACTATGTTCTATTCTATTATAACTTATAAGTATTACTGTGTTTTCTACTCTAGAAAGGAAACATTGAGCAATTAATGAATAACTGCCATGTATATTTATTTTGTTTTCTACTATGTTTGTATCTTCTATATTTCAGAGATTAGGTAAAGATGATGTAGAACCTGTATGTCGTATACCTTTAGTTACATCACAAAGAGAAGAACAAAGTCTTATATCCACTACTGTTAAGGTACTGTTAGACTACAATTGTCTTGTCTTTATTGTAGGGTTCAATCGTAACTGTCTGGATATTATTTCTGTCTGAACATTCTAGGCTGCCAATCTGCAGATGATTTCAACAGATATTAGTCTTCCATGAGCATCAGTGCATAGGTTTTACCTCTAAAGAGATGTAATAAGCTTAGCTTGAGTCACTTCACAATTAATTTCCTAAATTTATTTTAAAAAGCAAGAACAGGTCCAACCTGTTCAGGTGATTTCGAAACTCCCATGTTGGAAGCCATATAGGTACCAATATAGGACAAAAATTACTGATAACAAAACTTTCATCACTCAACATCATGTGTGTTAAGTAAATTCTTCTAATGTTAATTGATTCTAACTTTGTTTTCAGCCTGTGATAAAGTTGATATGTAACAGACATAATAACAAATATTCATACACTCCGTAAGTTGTTTTTATATTTCTTGTTCTATTTATTTATTGTTATTCAACTTATTGTTTGTTTAGTAAGTTACATACCAGTCAAAGACTGTGTCATAAATAAAAACTTCCTTAGTTGACAAGGGGCATAATTACATAATTTGTGACATATTATCACCTTCTTATTTTCTGTGTTAATTTACTCTCTTTGTAGGATATGATACTACATTGTAATTAGTTGACCTGTGGTCAAGCTGTTGACTTCTTTGACTTCATTCAAGCTATTAGATAAAATTTCTTGCTACGGCGACTTATATCTTTCCAAATGAAAATTTGACTGTGAACGTGAATCTACAAGTCTGTTCTATAATGTTAATGTTCATCCATTTAGGAAATATTTGTAAGCTTCTATTTGGTGAGGTAAGTGAGTACTGATAAAAGTTAAAACTAAACCCTTATAATAAGGATTCAAACTCAAGTAGAGTATGTTTAATACTGCACCACAATCTGTGAGCAAGGGTAACTTTAAATCTTTCAATTATTCTATATTTTTGTTATATGGTTTAATTTCTATTTTTGTTTATTTCAGAAACTCTGATGACAATTTTCTCAAAAATTTGGAATTATTTGATAAGTTGGCTTTAAGATTTAGTGGAAGAGTTTTATTCTTGAAAGATGTACTTGGAAGTAGTGAGATTTGTTGTTGGTCATTTTATGGTCATAATCAGAAAATAGCTGAAGTATGCTGTACCTCCATTGTGTATGGTGAACAGAAAAAACATACAAAGGTATTTAGTTATTTCAGTATTTTCAGTAATTTACAGTTTGATATAGGTAGAGGCACTGTGGAAGTGTGGTAAAGCCATTGAAAGTTAATTTTTAGATTAGCACAATGTTTCAGTTGTTGCCTTGACTCTATAGCTTGAAGGCTGAGACTAGTTGAATTGTTTCAGGCTTTTGAAATTGATGATTTCATTACAGTCAGGCTAGTGGATAATTTCTATGATTCCTATCAGGGCTTCTCTTAGCTTTTTTCTTTGAGCAACTTTTGCGACATTTATGAAAGTTGTTTCAAAGAACTTGAATATGTGTATTGTCTCATTAATTGGATGCTATGTACATGTATAGCTTAACAGACCCTAAACTCTTTAAGCATGTAATATGGCAATATAAATCTAGCTAGTGCTTCAAAAAAGACTGGTTTTTACTGTAAGTTTTAATCTTGATGTCTTTGTGTATTACAGGTTGAGTTCCCAGAGGCCAAGATCTATGAAGAAGCATTAAATTGTCTCCTGTATGAAAGTCGTCATTCACGACCAGACGCTGAACTGATGAAAGCTACACGAGGTTTCGGTACAAACAACGGAGCCGCTGGATACCAGAGTGACGAGGAGATAGAGGAAATGTTGGATAGAGTTAGAACTTCTAGTAATAAGAAAAAATAAGATATTTCTACAAGGTTTATATTGGTCACCTATCAGTATTGTTTGATATCATGTGGCAGGGTTCATACAGGTTTGGTAAGGATTTGAAAATTCTTCATATGTTTCTACAATGTACTTGAATTTCTTGAAAATTACTTGAAATTCTTGGCATGTTCTTGAAAAGTAATTTTTGGAGTAAGAATTGAAAATTAGTTTTGTCATATCAGTTCCATGTATCACATGATCAAAGAATCTAGTTGAGTGAACAATTATGAGTTAACATTTTCTCTTATGTCGCACACTTCCCTGGACTAGCTAGAGATACTTTGCTCTGGTGTTAAATGATTTTGATAATTCAAGAATATTAATTTTACTCTCTTAAAATGACATATTTTGGAATTGGAATTTTTTTTTGTTAGTTCTTTTGCCTATGGAATTTAGTTAGTCAGGCCTGTAAGAACCCTGTATATAACTTTGATCGTTAGTCTTTTTGATATTTTGAGGGAGACATTTTATTTATAGATCTTGTATGCTTTTATTTATTTTGTTTTTATATAACTAATGATTGAAGGGGTCAAGGACTCCTTATTATTTTATGTCTCAACATTTCTTAGAAAATGTTCATTTACTGTAAATGTTTATAGATATTAAAGGAATTAGATTTTTGTTCCTTGTTTTGTAGTTATTATTTGTTTGCTATGCCGATTGTTTCATACTTTTTCATTCAAAGACAAGTAAGAAAATATAAATACCTATGGTAGTGTGATTGTTTTGAGATGTATAGGTTAGCAGTTATTGCCTGAACTCACAAGCCCGAATCCTAGGACTAGAAAAAAATCACTTTTACATATAGTCTGGTTAGATGTTAATTTTGCACATTACTGCAAAACATTATACATATAAATAATTCTAGCGCAAAAGTGATAGAATATAAACATGCTTATAACTTTCAATATAGACCAGCAAGTATTCTTAAATTTAGAATTAGGCAGAGAGGAGGCAAATTAGGACCCAGCTGATCAGTTTGATTGAAGTCTACAAAAATGTCCCAACCCAGGTGGCATTATTTTTTGGAAATCTGGAAACCCTCCGGGTACAGAAAATAGACAGTGTTGAAAACCCTCGTATTTGTTTTGAACAATCTCTTATAAAACTTTGCTTACAGTTTTAGTCATTTATTATTTGTTCACTATAGAATTCTATGTTAATTTTTTGTTTATTGACCATTAGATATAAAATGATGCAGTTACTATTATCTGATATTTAATTTTAATAGTGTTTCATATTTTTATCTAGTACATGTAACATGGTCTTATTTGTTTTGTTTCTTTTCTAAATATTCATCTATTCTGATCTTTTGTTTAATGAATGAAACTCATGTGTTGATCTGATTTCTTGATGATTTAAGATGTTTGATCTAGTTCAAGCTGATGCTTTTAAATTTTGGCTACTGATGTATAATTATGTTGAACTATTTGTATTTCCATTTTCTGCAATAGCCTGATAATCAAAAATGGAAGTTTTGTTATTTTCTTATATATAGACTATGCTAAGCTTTAACGTGTAGTGAAACAGTTAACTTTATTATGAGCTGACTTGAAACTTTTTACTTTGTTACTTTGTTTGACTATGTTGCCTTTATAAATAGACAGTTTCCTGCAAGACTACAGTTACTATGCTCTTACTACAATTCACTTATTACAGTCTTGTGGGCAACCCTCCAAATACAGTTTTTATTAATACATGTATTATTTATCATAAAACTTGTACAAAATCTAAAAATAAAAATTGTCTCGATTCGACCAAAGTCTTTACTTTAAAATAAATCCACTGACTTGAGACTGTTGAACTTTGATTCAGGCTAGTTGAAAACTTGGCTCATTACTTGGGTTAGAGCTAGTAAAACATTAAGAACAGAACAATAGAAACTGTACAGATTTTGTGAATAAATGTATGTTCTGTTCAGTATAACTTTAAGACAAAGACTGTACTATTGTTGATATGATGTGAAATGTTCTGGTACATAAAACATACAACAATATTGGTCATTCAGTGACAGATATTTGTAATAACTGTGTCAATATTTTTTATCATTTTTGTTTAGCCACTCGTACGTTAGCATGTACTGTATGTGTTTTTTTTTTATTTAGTACAAATTAGGTAATGTTTAAGTAAAGTTTTAGTATGGTAATATATATGATAATTATTGTGTAGGTATTTTAAATGTAATATCATGTCATGTATAAACATAGTAAAAGTTGAGACAAACTGTTTGTAATGATTTTTGTATGTATCCGTTTATTGTTCTTACTGAATAAAGATATTGATTCAGTATTAACACATTTGATTTGTTTTTTCATGATAATTATTAAACTTATCATACAGATGCAAGAAATTCATAAAATTGAATTTGTAATCCAATAAAAATTACAATGATCTTTCAAGTCACGTGTGGACTAAAGCTAGCTTAAAGCCAAGGGAGAAAAAGTTCTAGACTCACCTAGAAAAAAATCCTGGATCCGCCCCTAGGCTATGTTGTGTAACTAAACAATAAATATAAAGACCAATGTTTGTGTCTTATTAAGCTAGATATTTTCTGCTATGAACAGAGTACCTATATCAACCTGTACACAGGTTTCAACATTAACACTCGCCCAATAATAAATATATTAACCCATCCACTCGGCTAAAAATTCTTCTCAAAAGCCTGTCTTGTCAAAACATTTCCAAGTCAGCTTATATTATATTAGAATTGTATTATTGTTTGTTGATATTCACTGATAGATCAATTATAGGAGTTAGAACTCGACAAAATATATAAATCCATGGCTCTTTATTAACCCTTAATTGTTCATGGCATAGATCTAGGTGAAAATTGGCCATTTTTTCACTTTAAATTTCAATGTTTATAATAATATAGCCTGTGTAGGGCTTTTTATGATGCTCTATTTTCATTAATTACTGACTAACAGATATGCAAGTTGGTCATTATAATTCTCTTTCCCACGAAGTCGTTGTTTACAAATGCTATTTATACACTAACCCCCAGTTACTATGACAACGCTGGGCTGGTCAAAATAAATAACTAAAAAAATAACATTGTATAAATCCTGAACTGAAGGTTTTTTATTAAAAATAAGCTATACCAACGAGGACTTTTAAAAAATTAAGTTTGAAATGTGTCTGTTGCTCAATAAGAAAATAAGAGAAATTCTGATAAAATGAGATGTTTACAGAGCTTGTAATTTTCCTAGTGAACCCGAATATCTAGAACCTAAGCAATTATTTGATATATTTATTCTAAAAAAGCTAACAAAAATACACAGAATTGCAACAAATGCGTATCTTGTAGAATAAAAAAAAATTAAAAGAAAAAATGACCCCGACGTGATTTGAACACGCAACCTTCTGATCTGGAGTCAGACGCGCTACCGTTGCGCCACGAGGTCTTCCGACTATGGTTGTGAATTATTTAGTATATAAACCATAATACAGATAATCTTTCAGGCGTGGCTTTCCGGAAATTAACGAAGATAAACGAAGTGGTAAAGCTAAAAATAGCCCTAACGTGAAATAACGTGATCGTGGATTGGATAATTTTGCGACTGTTTTTAACGGTTATATATTTGATAGATTTTGCAATGATGTATTAATACAACAATAATTTAGCTTGAAATGTTATTTTAACAATAAAATCACTAAAATAATTTGAAAATAAAATAAAACTTCAAATGAATTTAATAATTACTATATTAACTATGTATATCTCAATCATTTCCATCAGCCGGAATAGCTCAGTTGGGAGAGCGTTAGACTGAAGATCTAAAGGTCCCTGGTTCAATCCCGGGTTCCGGCGCGATCGGAACGATCGGCGGCTGATCCGTTCTTTTGTTTATTTTTATTTTATTTTTTACAACTATTGTTTAAAAAATAATTTTCTTTACAAATCATACATTAGGTATTCGAAGTAAATTTCGAATTTCAATTCGGTTGGTCTAATAGATCTATCGTTGCATGATCAGCATCACCATAAGTTTCCTGAACCACCATTTAACAACGTCTGCACTATTTATCTGTCATTTCAATATAAGGTACTCCGTCCCTCTATCAAAGAAATGTAGATAACGAATGCCCTTCTCTAATTATATGCATGCTTTACATTCGTTTCCAGAACGAGGTTAGCTAAACACTGATGTAAACACAACATGGCGGACTGTTAAGTGAAAGCACTATGTCTAGTTTACATTGTTGTGTTCCAGGCTGTAATTCAGATGCTAGATATGACGAAGGAATTCATTTTCATACTTTTCCAAGTGACCAAAGTATAAGAAAACAATGGACTGTTAACATCAGGAGAGAGGAAGGGGAGACGTTCAGAGTACGTACATTTACAAGTATATATATACATTGTATTTACATTATGCAGATTTTTCTTAATCTTTGTTTTAACCGCATGTGCCAGACACCGGCAATACTTCCTTCTTATTCAATTCAGGGATTGTATATAACATATTATGAAATCCCTGTTCAATTGTGCCTTGCACATGTGGTTTTAACTTTGAGTCTGACTGAAAACACATCTATATTTCTATTTTTATATCATTACAATATTCAGTGTACGATATGCATGACTTGTGTTGAATCCTTTTAAACATTTTTATTAACCCAGTTAATTTACTCATGTGTCATGTTTATAGGATATAGGAAAAAAAAATTCTGGTAAACCATCACATGATTTGATTAAAAGATCAGATCTAATATTGAATTATGCTTTTTCGTTTTTCTTTTATCACTTTAAAACTAGTGTCTTATTGTATATTTTTACCATAGTACGTCATGCTACTAAATACTTGAAATATAATGTATATTTCATTTCTAGATCCATAAGAGAGTGACCGTCGTGTGCTCAAAACATTTCAAAAAAGAAGATTACAGATACACACCAGTCAGAAAGCACCTTAAACGAGGGACAGTTCCAACCATATTTGACTGGAGTGGAAACAAACCTCGAAGACGTCCATCAAAACGAAAACGTCTTGCGGAGACAGGGTAAACACGATTTGTTTCTTCTTCAACTTATGCTAACATAAATACCTCAGTACTCACTCTCGTACCCAGAGATTATCAAGATTCTTGATCTCTTGATAACATCTGGATACAAGAATGTACATAGCCACAAGTTAAATGAATGCTTTATGTGATATTACGATTGACTAGTCGCTCATGTAAACATTGCCTGTTTATATTGCCATCTTCATTAAATTCGTTATAGGACTCGTTATCAATAGGGTCCTTGTTAAAGCCCAGTATATTGTGGGCGAAGTATTGTGGGCAAATTATAACAATAGTTTAGTGAGTTTAAAATATTTTATTTATTGACGCATCATCATAAACAATTCACAATTTTCATATGCATTACTATGATAAATGTTGAATATCAAAGTGGACTGTTTAAATCAGTAAAATTATGTACGTGCATACCCATATTTGTCTATTGAGTGGAAAGTCCATTAATAAAATGCATAAACACTCATGGTCTATTATACGACCCGAGAATTATTCTCGAACCCCGGCGTCATCAAGATTCTCGATCTAAGGCTAGTATCGAGAATCTTGATAGCCTCTGGTGACCAGAATGTTATACGATCTGCAGTTTAACATTATTGAACACACAAAACATAAATTATGAATAATTTCCTGTTTATTTCAGTGTTTTACCTGAGAAGACATTAAAACAAGACAAGCTAGTGAATGTAAAACCCATTGCTACTCAAACTCCACATCAGGGTTCAGAAACAAAAAGTGTGAAACTAAAATTAAAAGTAATTAAGGGTGAACATTTAGAATCAGCTGAGAAAACATCAGAACAAGACAAACAGAGGGGTTTAGAAGCCATTACTGTTCCAATTCCATCCACATCTACTTCAAATGAGAACTTAGAAATAGAAAGATCGAAACTAAAATTACTAGCAGTCAAAAATATAAAATCAGGTGAGGAAACATCAGAACTAGACAAACAGATGGGTGTAGAACCCACTGCTACTCAGGTTCCAACCACGTCTACTTCATACGAGGACTTAGAAATAGAAAGATTGAAAAAGAAATTACAAGCAGTCAGGGAAGAAAATTTAAAATTAGAAAAGCAGGTTTTCGTTGAATTTGTGGTACATTAAGAACACAGAATGCTTGTGGTTAAGTTGTTTTACAACATCCTCAGGGTAATGTCTTGTTCCCAGGATGCTTGTAGTTAGACAGTTGAAAGAGGAATATAATAGCATTAATGCAAATGTCTTATAAACGAATGAGAAACAAACGCAAGTTTTTGACACATCCATAAAAATATAGAGCTAAATGTTAAGCTCAATTATGTAGTCCATATGGTCAAGGACCCTGTATATAGGGTCCTTGTTATAGCGGAACTTTACTGTATTACGTGTATAATTGTTTTTGTTATTTCATGTAATAAAATATGAAATGAAACATGATGCAGAATTTTTATGTTTTTATTTGTGTTCTGTAACACTTTCTGATACTAGTAACTTGACATTCATCGGACGTTATGACCCCTGAAAAAATGCTAATTAATTACATATGTACATGTGTATAAACTATAGTATCATGATCCCTATATACATTTATATACGTTTATGTAGGGTCCTTAATATTGTTGAATATACATGTACATGTTTAATATAAATACTGGACTAGTGTTTCTCTGATAGGTGGAAATTGTATGGTTTCAATTAGAATACGGTCAATTAATTAACACTTCAACACGTGTTTATTTATTGATAACATCTACTGATAAGATTAAATCTGACCACTAAAAACAATTAAAAGTAAATTTACAAGATCTGAGATAGAGCCTACAGCTAGGTAAAATTTTGGACGTAAAATTTTGGACATTATGAAAATCTCGAGATATCTTACATCTGTCAAATCAATTTGTGTATAAGTTGCGTAATAAAATTATAGGTTAGGGATACTGTCCTTTACGATTTAGGGTCCTGCTTTGGATTTGAAGTTTCATTAATATTATTACTACAGCCTCACTCAATATGACCCTCGTCTGTTGAAACAAGACGTTTTATATCCGATACCTCCTTTTATATTAACAACTCTATTTTGTTTTACAAGAGAGACAACTCCAACAAGCTTATGAACAACTTAAGGTAACGAAGGGAGATAATTTATACACCCATATATGGGCATCACAGGTAAATTATACTTGTTGTGAATATGCGCATTCCAGGGCTGTAAATGACGCGACAGGTATTTAGGTCATGTGTAAACATTGCAATATGTAATATGTTTATTCGTGATATCATACAAAATATATGTTTACTGGATTATAAAGTTAAATATATTAGTAATAAAAATACTTGTTAATACATAGTGTCATTTTATGGACTTAATATATATATTAGTTTATGATTCGAGAGTCAGGAATATTTAATTATAGATTGTGATTTAACAGATAAATATATCTAATTGAATTTGTGAGTTATAAAGGTAGATCTAAAGCAAATATTTTTCTAACCAGGATAAATAAGTGAGTTGTTTAAAATCCGTATTAACCGTTCAAAATGGAAGACCCGGAATTAGATATTCAAGTACAGGAATTACGTGGGGACGACGGTTCTTATAAATATTCATTCTCATATGAGCGAGCTACATTATATGAGTTCAAATATGAAAGGAAACCCCATCCAGACCCTGTTGATCCCTGTTATAGATGTTACAGACGGATCTGGGATAAGGAACAAATGATCAATGTAGGGGTCCTGTATCACAAAGCTTGTTTTCGATGTAGAATATGTGGGTTACCTTTGACTATGCAAACATTTTATAGAAATGATGCTAACGGTTCACATGATAGAGAAGTTTACTGTAGATCTCATGTAGGAAAGAATATACAACAAATACAAAATGAAAGAGTTGCTATAGAAGGACTAGAAGAGGATTATGGTCAAACGGTAGGTACTGTCTTAGTGCATGGACCCTATATATCAAGGACACTAGTTACATATATAGGGTCCATGCTTTGTGTAACATTATTATGTAAAATCTCTGTCAATAGGCCGTACCAGAGACAGGGCTATGTATATCACCATACATTGGCTGGATATATCAGAACTGACAAATTGGAAAGATCTGAAATTCAGGTCATATAGCACTGTTGTCACAGATTTATGGGGATTGCAGTCATCTTCTTAACCAACTATCCACTGACAAGAAGCCCCTGGCAAGTAAAATAGATTCTAACTATATAGTGAACATTACTAATGTCATATAGTCGGACTAGTTAACGATTTTGCTCCGTACTGTATTACAAATCTAATCTGGCTAGTGCTCAACGAAGCCTGATTAAGGTGAAAACTGTAGTTAGTGACAAGTCAAATCATTGCATCAACTCGTATCTGAAATGTTCATAAATTGAACGCTCTATTTTAATATGAACCCAAAAACTTTAAAATGAACGCCGTGGGTGTGGCCAACGGTTTTGTATTTTACTAACGTACACGTGCCTATGTATAAGTCATACTAGTAAATTAGTAGTAATATAATCCTAGCATGGCGTATATTGGAGACAACGACTCTGCATGATTAAGTAGCATGCAGAACAGAACAGAACAAAACATACTCTTTATTTGCTCACACCAAGATACATGGTACATGAGATATACAAAGGAAGTTATGCAACATAATACAAATATGCACTGTCAGAACTTGCATTAAAATCGATTTACATGTACTACCGGCTGAGACACGATCTATAAACCAAGGTCTAAATATAACTCACGTTGTGAAATGTACGTTTAACCACAGGAGCTTGACGTTCTGTATATTAGAAAAAATCCCTCCTTATGAGATTATATTTTATTAAAAAAATATCCCCCCCTTCTTATTAGAAAGAGAGTTTTTTCAAAGTTCGATACAAAATGTCAATCTCCTGTGGTTAAAGTTTAAATATATATCTTAATATTATAAACATAATAAATAACTCACTCTCTTATCAGTTTTAATGTCAAACATGACTAATCTATGGGGCAGGGTTTAAGATTAGCAAATTAAACAATCGAATGTTGTAAACAAACTAAATCACACACGATGTCGTAAACTTTAACATTGAATAGGCTTAATATATGATACTATACATGTTTATTTGTTTGAATTTGGTCACGATTTACAAACATTGACACGATGGTATTTTAATAATCACTTCTTTCAAATAGTATACTAATTTATTGTTAAGTGCTAGCACTACCACCATCTGGCACTGTGTGACTGACCAGGAAAAAAACCATAATATTGACTGTACCCAAGATTTATGTTTGAGAACAGTCTTAACATTACAATAGGTTTTGACATTAAACATTGCAACTCTGAGAAACTCTGTTACATCCCAACTTTTCTTTGTAAATTATATTCTATAATTTTATGTTCATGCTAAGACAGTTGAAAGTATCAAGGCTGCCCTCCATCACGACTAAACTAGCGTCCTGTATAGAGCCACTCTAAGAGGGAAGACATAGAGTGTGATACAACGCAAAGACATTAAAAGAAGAGATGCGACATTCACGTATACTAGAGGTTATTAAGGTTCTTGGTCATGAACCAACTTCTATGTTTCCGATCCCTGATAATCACGACTGAACAAGAATGTCTGAGCGATCGTTTGCCTTATTCTCGTACCCAAACAATTGATTCAAAACTGATCTAAATTTATCCACTCTCCTACTCGCTACGTACAGCGGTCTATAGGATATCTGTTTACAGAGATTGGTACCCAAATGGATTCGAAATGGTCTTACCTCTACCATATCTTATCAAATTTTAGTCTTATACGTTTCTCATGGAAAGTTGAGGTTCAGACAGATGGTTAAATGGTCAATAATGTATCCTACAACGTATATTCTTGTCCTCAGACATCATTAACTATACCCCTGTGACACATTCATTATAGGTAATAATAGGTAATGTCAATGTTTAATTGCCTGTTTCAATCACCCATGACAATATACGATCTGTAGTATTGTACTCACAAAACCTCAAGAATAGTTTCAACATACGTTATTTTAAATGTTATCCTGCTAATATATGATATATACATGTAAACTATACGTTTATGTTGCTCATAGCAATTTCATCATTTGAACCATATGCTGCAGGCACGGTTCGAGTCAAAACACTTCAATACATCCATTACACATCTTACGACTTTGGAGTGGACTAAACAGAATCAGAATCTGCATCGATCATAGTGGTTGAAATCGGTCTATTAAACTATAATTCAGCCTCTGCATAAGATGTTGGTGCCATTCGAAAGAACAAAGCCATGGCCAAACATACATATATAATCTGTAAAATGGAATAATTCACAGTGATGAAACTGGCCTCTGATAAAATAGGGATAAAAACTACCATTTTAGGAGTGCTATACCTTACATGTATATATGTATACATTTGCGTAGTGTTTTTTACCCAGAACCGTGCCGGTCGCCTATGCTTTGATTTATTTTTTTCTCAAGTTTCTGAACTATTACAAACACTTCTAATAATAACTACCTCATGCAGTTAAAACAGTTGAGTTAGTAACAGAAATCACCGGATGTAAGGATCGTCTCAGGTCTAGGGGTTCATTGAAGATAAAGTTTAGCATCACTACATCGTTGAAACATGACCGCACTTTCTTACATCTGAATGAATTGTTAAAATTATATATACTTTAAAAATTCCCACGATACGGACGTAGATGTATAATTATTTAAATTTTAACGGTATACGTACATCTATATAGTTAGTATATCCACTTAATTCTGAAGACTTTGAACGAAATGTGAGACAGTGCGTAAAGTAAATAAGTATAGGACGTAAAAGTTATGTATAAATTTGTCAGTGTTAATTGTATACAATGATTCACACAGAGATCTTCATATTGACAAACCTATGGTTTCAATGTATTTTCTCCACGCTACCAGCTCTTATATGTCACTTGATGTAACTTTTCTAATGTCTAAATATTTCGTCAAGTCTACTGATAACATCAACGCTCTATTGTCAGTGTTTCAATGATTATTCAAAGACTAGTAACTTAACAATGGGATTGAAAAGATTCAACATATTTTGAATGCCTCTATATATGTATTGATAATGTAAACTCTTTGAAATGAAGTAATAGGGCAACCAACCCATGCTGCTTCTATACCTAGGAATGAAAGGATTTACCCCTTCTGTCTCTAAATACAATGTAGCGCCTGTGTCTTTATTTATTTGTTTGTTTATAAGTATCCTAAACCGTTTGTCAACATTGTGTTCCGTAATTTCTAGCGACCAGCTCACATTACCATATGTTCTGGTTGGACTCGTGTGTGAACCATTGTGTAACATTTTCATGAAACACCTCCAAATACAGAGCAAATTAGACATTTCATAATCTGAATGGCTGGGCATGAATATTCATTGTAAGATTTGTAATTTACTAGGGTGTTGCAATTCACATACATGTATTTACTGCATCCATTTGCATAGAAATAATGAGTTCAAACACAGCAATCAAAATGAGAAAAGGGACCGGCAAAGTCTGAATATTAATCTGTGAATAACTTCAAAATCGTCTTAATCTTTTTGACTTAAAATCCCGTGCGTATATGAAACTTTGAATATAACGATATAAGAAAATGCGCAAACATGGCAAATCTTACCACTTTCGAAACGTCCTTGCATAATGCATTATTTCATTTGCATGTGGCTCCCCCGTTAACCTACTTTATAACCATCTGTATAAACTATTTAGTTTGTGGACCGAAATAGACAAGATGATTCACCATAAAGAAGTTATTGGAGTCAAAATTCACATTTCAATGATCAAGGAGTCGCGTGTCCCTGTCGTAAAACATTCAGGGTTATAGGTCAATGTTTCACTGTTTTCCCCCGGGCATGTAATATAATGACAATAGGAGCCAATTATCTGAAAAAATCATCTTGTATTTGGAGCCAATGTTTCATAGCTGTAAAGCTAATGGTTAGGCTAATGATTAGCAACTAAAATAAAAGTTAACTTTCTAATATCTCATTATTGCTGACAATACATGTTGTATTAAAGTCACAAAGACCTTTTATCGACTACAGCTGCTATGGTAATGATGTGTTGGTGATATGAACGGCAGTATGCTCATTAGGGACAGTTAAGGCTGCAATAGAAAAATCTTAGTGTCTTGTGATACTCTGAGTATACATCAAGAATTGAATGACTGATTTGTACATTGTAGTCGATTTGGTTGAAATTTTGGTACAAGTATATGGTGTTGGTTGATAGGTCATATTAAATATTAAAGTGACTGTATAAATCTATATCATAATTATGCAAAATAATTGTACAAAATTGTTATTCTTGTATTGATTAGAATCAGTTGAAATTTTAATGGATTCAAACATAATTCCATACACGCCATGAACTAAGACAAACATATTTAAGAAGTAGCATTGCTTATGACATACTGTATACAGATTAATTTCAGTTGACTTAAGTTAATTGTACTATTTTTCAATCATCAACTGATTCCATTTTATCACAGATACATATTTGTACAAAACATATTTAAGCCATGGACATAAGAAAGTGAGATCAATTAAGATTTATAAATTTTGAAATTAATAAAACATACTCCATCAGTTATATTTTTATACCCTTTAAATAAGCTCAACCTCGACGTCTCTGGTTGTGAGGTATCTGTTGGCTGCCATGCTTAGGCCTAGCTCAGTCTATACCACTGGAAGCAAAATATTTCTAGAGAATGTCACAGCCCCATCTGTCGTTCTTGCATTGTTTGGGAACAATTAATGAGTTTGTTTTGTTAAACATGCATTATGACATTTAAACTGGTTATTGAGATCTTTAGTGATACATAAGAGATACACGAGCGAACAAAGAATATTAAACATTTGTATTCCATGGTGTTGTCTTCCTGTGATCATATAACAGATTATGGTTGTTTTATCAGTTTTCAATACGACTAGCCTGCCAATATATTTCACACTCTTTTTATAGATACTAGTTAACAGTATCCACTGGATACAATCAGTCCATCAGTTTAATTACTTTAAAGCTTTGACTTGACATTTCCAGCTCTCTGATTCGTGAAAATGTGTCATCCAGATATGGAGAGGTAGTCGAGCCCTTGTCAAATTAGTGAAGTCTGTATTTAAAAACAAATTTGTTCATATTGTTCAACAATCAATTTTGTAATAGTGTATAAAACTAAAAATGAGTTGAATGCCCTTTAAACTATTCACTTTGAAAGTCAATTACTCGTATAATACTTACTAAGGTTTCATAAGCTTATTTCAAATTATTAGGTCATGGACCTGTAAATCTACATAGATAAATACATATAGATTCATGTACATACAGTATATACAAGTTATAAAGAAAAGTAAAAAAATAATGTATTTGCAAAGTTAGTCCAATTTTAGATGCATAAAATGGGATTTTATATCTTCTTTTCACATATATGCATTTCATAGATGTATGTATAGTCATTGACTCCGAAAGACACGTGTTTTTTAGATGCATAAGATGTGAATATGTATCTATTTGCATTATATGCATTTTATACATGCATGTATAAACGCTGACTCAGAAAGACACGTGTTTTAAAAGAAAGACTAAAAATACAATATAAAGACTATCAAATGCAGTCAACTATAAAATACATACAGCAGTCACAATGTCTCATAATCGGTTATATATAACATGATGACGGTTATGTAACGACAGTTAACAAGGTATTTTAACCCTGAGACATGTATACTAATTTCTCTCATTATCCCCAGACGATTAATTAATTATTAATTAAGACAAAACTCAGGTAAACAAGATGTCAATAATTATAACGCGCTTGAACTGTGTTCATAATTAACCTCAAAACTTATTTATGGTTTAACATTGCTAATTTTATCTTCATGAATCATGAAATGTAATAAAATACACATAAAAACATGTTAAAACAAATTTAAAATTCATAAGATATTACATTATATTTGTAAAAACTGTAACGTTCATTCGAGTGTCTTTTTCATTTATTGTAAATACATTGTATATGCTGATTCCAGGGCTACTTGTCGTCTGCCTTTTTCTGTCACATGACTTTAAATCGGAGATATGAGTTTTGCTCAGCAAGGTAAACCGTTAACGGCTATGAAACCTGATCAAAACGCATTGTTTTTAACAAATGAACTATATAATATACATGTACCATACTTCTTTACATGAGTAAATTCATGGTATGTTTATGACAATATTAATAAGATAATACGCACGCCATCATAAACAAGTCAGGTTAATTAAACATTCAAACTTAGCTGAACTCGTACGCCTAACCATACTTTCATCTTCATGCAAAGTATGATGACAAGCGTAAACGATACATGTAGCTGTACTCACAGTAAACAATGATATCAAGGTTAATAAAAAAAGAAAACGTATATATAATTACAATGTATATATACAGACCTTGACATGCATTGTTAATTAAGATTTTTTCTTCATCATTAACCTGTCAGAAATTTCCCGCCAAAATAACTTCACTGTACCAACATTTCTTTGCGATTGGAAAGTTGATCGAGCAAGCGTATTTATGCATCGACTGGATATAATTATCTGCTGAACAAAGCTGGTAGATCAGTTGTATTTGTTCTAATGACATGTAAATGATATATAGCTGGTTGCGACTTTCTCTGACCACTATCATACAACTGTTAAAGCCATTGTCATTTTATGACCGCTGTACCAGTTTATTTACAGCTAGGTTACTTTAAGCAGTAAATACTTACAACTATAGATTGCTTTATAATGTCTAATTTATCATACTTTCATATTTCAGCCCACAGGACGCCCAAGACCAGCACTACCAGCAGCTCCGAACTTCAGCCCTAAGCCAAGCCCAAGAGCAAGTCCCCGTGGAAGCCCATCTCAGAGTATTCAACAGAGCCCAGGATCCAAACATAACCTTCATGATACAAGTATGGGTTCAAGTATAGTGAGTGTAACACCACGAAGTATGAATGGTAGTACATGGCTTACACAGACACCTAGCAACTTAGAATATACATTTATGACTGGAGGTTCAAACTTTAGACATCGACCTGTGCTACAATCATATGAGGTTAGCTTTTATTTGGTATTGTTTTCTTGAAATTATCTAGCAAACTTAAAAAAACAACTTGAAGTTGATATGAAATCAATGATTTTTATCAATTTATTGCGCCAATGTCCAGTAAATTACAATTTACTTTGGCTTTTTGTCATGAACGAGGTCTTTTGTCTATAAGTTCATCGATTAATCTGCTACAGTTTGACAACTGATCAAATTTCTATCATATGACATTATTGTGATTGATGCTTCATGTAAATGCATAACAAAATTTGTTGTAAAAGTCCAACTGCTATTCCCAGCAAAACTTCCAACCTAATGCCTGTAAATAAACTGTTCAAAATGACTTTTGTAAATAGGCTTCACATATACCTATAAGCTTTGTTATATATTTCTTCATCATTAATGAGGCAAACTCTTATTAAGACTCTTATATTTCAGGATTTCGAGAAGCACGGAGTATTTGATGCTCAATGGACGTTAGAAAATCGTCATCACGAGGAAGAAGAAAGACTACAGAGATTTCTCTCGGAAGAAAGAGAAAAAGAAATGAACAGATTAGATGGAAATATTGAAAACGAGAAAGAAAGAGCAGCAGCAGAACTTCTACATAGTATAGAGCAAATGGGTGTGCAACCAAATCCTAGAAATCTTGTATCAGAACGTGAACGTATTGAAGATCATTTTAGAAGACTACGTGATGATCGTATACGTGGTGTAATGGATAAAGTTGCTGCTGAAGAGAAAGCTAGAGGAGCAAAGATGATGGATAGACAATGTCAAGAAATGTTACTTCTTATTGCTGAAAAGGTTCATATTTTTAAAGGTTTTTCATAAATAGTTTTCATTTTCTGCTTAAATGTTACTTCTTATTGCTGAAAAGGTTCGTATTTTTAAAGGTTTTTCATAAATACATGTAGTTTTCATTTTCTATTTAAATGTTTCTTCTTATTGCTGAAAAAGTTCATATTTTTAAAGGTTTTTCATAAATAGTTTTCATTTTCTTCTTAAATGTTACTTCATATTGCTGAAAAGGATCGTATTCTTAAAGTTTGATTCATAATTGGTTTATTTTCAACTTTAATGTTACTTCTTAATTCTGAAAAGGTCCATATTCTTGTCGTGGTTCCCAATACATGTAAGTTTGCTTAAATCTTTTAAACATCATTTTCATTAGCAGTCAGATATTACACTCAGGCATATGGTTTAATTTGTCTCACGGAAGTTTTACTAGTTGGAATCAATTAGTTTACTTTAGCAATATGCCAAAAATGTGAATATAATTTAAGACCGAAAGAAAACAGATGAGCTCGTCGTTAATGCTATATGATATTTGTTTATATTTCAGGATAGACAAGTAGATAGTAATGCTATATATGATCATTCTATGAGACCAGCTGTAGTTGCACCAGAAACAAGAAAATCTAAACTATATAAAACACCTGCTATATTTGAACATATTGATAAACGTGCTATAGAGGTAAGGACCAAGCATCTTATTTCATGTTTATTTTATGTCAAAATTGGTTGCTTGTATGTATGTGGTCACAGAATAATTAGATTACTCTGTAATTATAATTCATATAGATTTTTACAGTGCTTAAATAAATACAGATGATTCGCTTGATCAAAAGCCCCTATAACATAACTGATGTGTTATCATTATAATGTATTTTTATGATGATTTAAATTGTTTATATTTCAGTTATCTAACAGAGATTATAACACTTTTACTGATCTAGTTAGAGATTTAACTAGAGATTGTCATTCTGAACTTGAAAAAGTCAGGTAAGTTAATAAACTATTTTTATCTTTTAAGTCTGACATTATTGAAAAAGTGAATTTACTTTAAAGTTTATTTCAGCCATAGAAGCTTTATCTATCTTAACGATTTCTTCATGATGCTATAGAAAGGCAACTTGCAGTCAATAATACTCAGTTTTAAAGACATGGGAATTTTACATCAGGACTGGGGAAATATGTACTTTTTGGGAAAAGTATGTTGTTGAATTTCAGTCACAAAAAGCCCTTTCTACATTTGCAAGTATTTTCAATAAATCAAAATGGATTTTAGTACATGTGTATATACTTTCATGGCCTCTCGCTGAACCTGACATTTCTGTGATATTTGACATATGCACATTCATTGTTTTTCATTCATACGGTTTGCTATTGTTTTATTTGTTTATTTTTCTAGGGCATTGTTCAGATGGATAATATCAAAAGATTTAAGTAAACACAACCCAAAAGATATTGTACGACCTAATTCATCTTATACTCTTCTAAAAGGAGTTAAAAGTGGACGTGAAACATATCATCAATTGTTTAAAAGACTTTGCAGGTAAAGATGAGAGCTTTATATTTGTATAATAAACCTAGTGCATTGTAGTGACTAACCATTTTGATATATGTCCACTTTGGTATTTGTCAGAGTTTGATAACACTGTTACGTCTTGGCCTAACACACAACTGTGTTGCCTCCAATCAGTGACTATTTGGATATTTGAGTGATATCGACCTCATCAGAACAAATTATATTAAATCTAAATTACATATACCGATACTTTAGTAATTGAAACCATAAACATGATTCTAGCTACAAAATACTTTTTTCACGTGAATTACTAAATATTGTAACTTGGCAAAGTACAGACTTGCAGTTGTATTGTCTTACATCATCGATTGATTAGCCAAAAGCTTGTATACCTAATGTATGTAAAGAAGGATGAAGAATAGGTTTGTGCAGACCCATTGACATGTATGTCATAATTGGAAAATATTGTTGATGTGCAATATACTTGTATTTACTTATTTTTGAATTTACTAAATATAATTTACTGTTTTTCATTTTGCAGTTATGCTGGCCTACATTGTGAAATAATTGTTGGATATTCTAAAGGAGCTGGATACAAACCTGGTATGAATATAACTGGAAACACCTTTAGAAATTCATGGACTGCTGTAGCAATTGATGGTAGCTGGAGATTGATCAATGTAACATGGGCTGCACGTCATGTGACTGGAACAAAAGATGAGTTACCTGAAATGTTCAACAAATATGATGAATTTTATTTCCTCACTGACCCCGAGGACTACATTTATCAACACTACCCAGATGATGCCACGTGGCAATTGTTAGAAATTCCATTACCATTCTCAGAGTTCATGAACATTCCTGTTGTAAAGTCACCATTCTTCAACTATGGACTTAGATTTTATTCTAACTATGGTGCTACTTTAACAACAGACACTGGTATGGTTGAAGTTAGAATAATTGCTCCGAAGATACTTGGTTTTGGATCATTACTGGAACCATTTGATAAAGCTAACAATACATCAAATTTAGATGGTAGAACTTTACTAAGATATGTTAAAAATGAAGTGATTTTTACAGTGAATGTTCCAAGACCTGGACAATATTACTTCTCCATCTATACTGGTGACTACTGGAATTCAGATTGCTTAGAAAGTGCTTGCTCCTTTATGATAAACTGTTCACAGCGTATGGGTGCCACTGCACCCTCCTATCCCCCAGTCCCATTCTTCGGCCCCACCCCTGTCATGGAAAAGTTGGGTGTGGTCGCGGAGAATCAGTTAGATCCTTTGATTGTATCTGATAGTGATTATCTTGACATTATTTTCAAGATGGGTAAAGATGTCAAGGTCACACATACCTTTCAGTACTATGATTCTGAAGAAGGGGCTATTAACGATATTGATAGATATGTGTTCTTGAAATCACGGAATGAACTTGGTGCAACTTACATGATCCGTTGTCCTAAAGAAGGATTTTATATATTTTCATTGTATGCCTCACAAACTGAAGGTAGTCCTGATTCCCAGTCTCTAGATTGTGCTTATAGATATCTAATACTGTGCCAGGAACCAAATCCAGCTGTTATGGTGTTTCCTAAAACGTATCATCGCTGGCAGAGATGTACGCTACACGAGCCTGTGTCAGGAGACTTAATGACAAACAAACGTTATTCATTTAGACTTGATATCCCACAAGCCTCTGAAGTGTTTGTTGTCATTGGCGACGTGTGGCATCATTTAAAGAGAAAGTTAGGTTTTACCTGGGAGGGTAATATCAACACAGGGAATGTAGCACAGGTGTTGAAAGTGTTTGCTAGGTTTGTACATACAAAAGAAAGCTCAATATTTGCACATTTGTTAGATTATGAACTTGTAGAAGATGCTGAAACTGAAATATAAGTTAATAGAATTAACATACTTTGTACTGAGAATTTCAATCAAAGGTCGCCATGCTCATATAGTATCCATGCATCTACACTTTACTTATACATTGTCTTTTAATGATCATGGTCTTGTCAGCTGCCTTTGATTTGAATACGTCACAATGCCCACACAGGACCAATCTACCTTAGACTCTATATGTTGTCTTTAAAGGATTTGGGCTGTGCCAGTTGCTTTTAATTCAAATACATACACACAGTACCAATCCACCTTTGACACTATATATTGTCTTTGAAAGATTTGGGCGGTTACAGTTGCTTTTGATTTCAATTATAAACTTCTTCATGCTAGATAAGGGGCTTACATGTTAAACATACAAATGAAATTAACTTTTCTTGGTGGTCTAGTCACCAAAACTATTATATTTGAACCGTTTCTTGTAGTTTGCTAGTCATGATGAGTCATGATGTAATTAAAATGTAATACAATATAAATATTTACAATGAAGTTTTTTTATTATAGAAACATCAGTGCCTGCAAAACTTACAATTATCTTATAATTATCATATGCTATCAAACTGTGTTGACCCTTTGTTAAATTGGATTTGTAGCTCAACAGTACAATTTGCCCCTTCAAAACCTTAGGGATAAGATGGGGGGACACAGCGCATATCTAAGGCTCATCTTTATTCAGTATGTTTTGATTGGGAGAAACATGTTTTTTTGTCTGTGAATGAGTAATAATACTAATGTATTTACTTATTATATACATGTACATTATACTAATTGCTGTGCAATATGATATAATATAATGTTAGTCAAATATTTATAGAATGATATAGGTCGTTTAGGATAGCTCGAGACAAATCTAAATGATATTCTATATAAACAATGTCTGATGTTATCCAACACGAGCTTTATATGATAAATAATATATATGATTCATTTTCATACTTAATGGGAGAACAGTTTTGAGTGAAAATACAAAATAACATAATACAGTAAAGTTCCGCTATTAAGACCATCTAAGTAGATGGTCCTAATAGCGAAATGGTCTTATTATAGAGACCCTTTTCTTTACTAATTAAACATTTGGGTCCTAAAATTGTCAAAAATCACATGATTTTGAAATAACAAAAGTGGTCTTAATAGCAGAACTTTGCTGTATAATTCTAAATGGCTTCATTATGATTAGATATTAATTTAACTGTTCCTAAATATACACGTAGTAACACTATTTGAACATTGTTTTGGAAGTCACGTGACGGTCACGTGACTGATAATTTTCTTGTCTAAAAAATCTTTATTTATAATCTCACCAATGAATGAACTAGCAAGCAAAAATTGTGACACTTTTTTGTTTACGCTGGGTTAAACATTCTTGATAACTATGTTGTCTGTGCTTGATAACCAATCATAACTAATCAGCAATTCCCATGCTTTTAAAATATACATTAGTGAACCTGGCCGAATTTAGAGTGCTTGACAACCTTATGTCAAATGCATGATGCGAGAATTCAATCTTTGATTCTATGTTATAATGGTTATGATTTATAAATGTGGAAATAACAATATCTAAATTGGGTTTTTGATATTATTTCATAATCTGAATTATTCGATATTTGCAACAATATTTTTGTCATACCAAAAAACGAACAGCATAATATTTGTTAAGACTATCATTATAGATGTATAAAAGGCTATATTTATAATTAGATCTATAGACCCTGAAATTCAAACCGGGTTTACCAGGGACACTGCAAATTTCAATGAGTAGAAAATTTACCTGTGATTTCTTCACTCCTGTATTTTATTGAAATTTGCTTAACATCAATATGAAAGAATCCAGACTATAGAATGATATTGAAAATCAAGTTATTAAGTAATTTAATAATACATGTACACGTTTTATATTAGGTTAGCTTTTCTATTTAGTGCCAACTAATTTATCTAATTATAATGTAGTTTGGTTGTTGTTTATTTTATTATAGAAGTTAAGCTACTAGTACTGTAACAATAATTCAGTTAGAGTCATTTGTTGCCTTGTGTTGACCATAATTATCTGAGTGGTTCAATTATTTGCATTCAATTTGGTTTCAAATCAATAAAAACCTGTTTGTTGTCTTGAACAAGAAACCTCTGAATCTTTCTGATTCAGATACGATTTCTGAAATTAACAACTCTGTGAGTTAGATAAAATGGTGAATTATTAATGAAAGTACTTTGTGGTACCATCAGCATCATTGTGTATAATAGTGTTGTTTTATTTTCTATTGTTGTGTATGTGTGCCATGACTTTATTTATATATTTGTTTAACATTTTGCCTTATTTCTTGTTGTATAATAAATGTAATAACTATACAAAGTCTTTTTGTTTTGTTGACTTCAATGGAACTACATACTCGTAGTTAAAATAACAACAACAACACTAGAGGGCGGAGGTTTGTACGAGATATACCTTAAAACAGTTGCACATGTATATATTTGTAACTACACATGAACATATATTTTTATACATTTTAAGCACAGCCAAACATAACCATGAAGTCGCAAATAATACATTGTACAGAATCACAGGAATTAAACTTATTACAAAGCCAATCATGCTTTATAAATCTGTTTAGATCAACTCATTAGTATTTTAAAACTATAAAAATATAATTCTATTGTTAATTAACTGAGTAATTTGTTATAGGTTCAAACGAACTCGAGAGTAGTTCAGAGAAAATTTATTTTCAACCTGTAGAAGACTCCCTCTCTGTCCAGAACCTGACCGACATATTAACTATGTTGGAATACATGAATGCTTGAAATACCTAAATTACTAAGTATTTGGAGGTTAACATTTGGTTACTGTTCAACTTTTATATACAATACTGACCTGAAAATTACCGTTATGTAGGGGTGTAACAATACGGTAAAAATTTGTTATGGTTAAAGGCCCTTTAGTCATTATGAACTCTACATGGACAATTATAAGTCATTATCGGATAACGCTGTGAAGTAACAATACGAATTTATCTCTTAACAAAGACTATCTATATGTAATAGTATTCTTAGGCATAAATTTACGATCGATGTCTGAAGATCTACACTAGCTCATTTATTTTGTATCACAGATCTCATAAAATTATACAGCGCAATGTTACAGCGTAGGTCTAAATATAAATTGCTTGGATGGATAATTATTTGAATGATTCATGCAGTCGGACAATTGTCTGAAATAATCATCATAGTAATGAACCATTTTGCTTATGTAAGAATTAAATACAAATAGTTTAAAATAAACGGTCTTACGTAGGCTACAAATTTAGAGAAAAAGTAAAAAACCCAACTCTATATAGAAATGTTTATATATAAAGGGAAGTAACTCGAACAATACCTTTTTTCAAATACGGGTTACCGGTCTTGATAAATATACGTTGAAAGCTTTAACTCGTCTGTAAAGAAATGTAATATTGGAAAATCATCAATTCTGCCAATTGATAGGTACTGAGTCAGAGTTCCATTCATTATTTATACGGGAAACAATGTACTTACTGCTCTCTGTTCATTTTACATTGACAAACTTGACAATTAAATCGTCAGTATTTCCGATATCGACCGAATAAATTGACCAATCAGCGAGCGTTACGGAGGTAAAATATTCACGTATGAGTAATTCTATAAAATGTACACTATTTTGAATTTCAAATGTTATCTTGTTGTGAGTGTGTGTAAATGAAAGAAACCCTGTGTGGCGGATAGTTGAGTTTAAGGGCCCGGTTTTGTTTATTTAAGTGAAAGTTGGATTTTATAGTTAATATTCTCGAAATGTGATATTAGCTTCTTGTGTCAGGTAATTTCTTTTAATATATATATTAATGAAGATTGAGAGATACATGTTTTGTGAACCCGAGTAGTAATAAACGGTCTGTTGTCAACAGTACAATGTTTAATTGATGTTTATTTGATGTTTATTCGTGTATTATAACATTGACATCTGATGAGGCTGTACTGAATACTTCAAAACGTATACAAATGTACTAAGTATATACAATGTACATGTATATATATATATAATGTATACCATGTAAGCGTACATTTATCACATATTTCATTCATTGTGTTCTTAGAATTAGATTCTGTCATTCTAGTTAACGTTTATTTTCAATCACAAATCCCATGGGAGATGTAACCTTCAGAATCTCTTTTTATGACTTTAATCTAGATATTTTTGGAAGACCGCATGCCATATCACTGTCATAATTCCGTATAGGCTGAATAGTGAACATTCTTTCATCCACATACCTCTCTATAAACTGCCATGTAGTATGGACCTACCAAACATTAACTGTTGTAGAAACGTTTCACTGTACTGGTAATTGACAAAGAAATGTTGACCAGTATTATTGAACATAGTACAGTGATACCTGAGTAATCTGAACACTATTGGGACCGAACAAATATATTAGATTTTTAAATGTCAAGATTTTTTGTTTGTTTTATATTCAGTTGTTCAAATGAGGCTTTGAACTTATAACAGTGCTTAGAATTTCTGTATTGCTGAATGCTCAGGGGTTCGAATATCAAGAGGTTATACTGTAAAGTTGTGACGAGATCAAATATAGATTACATTAAAGTGACAAGATGTTAATGTATTGTTCTGTACACATTGTATACTTCCTGTTGATAATTGTGAGTTTTACTATATACAGATGAAACAATGATAGTATCTGAACATGTATTCCAGCGCCCCCCCTGGCCATTTTGTCTTTATTCGATATATCCCCTATATTGATATCCCCTGGGTGCGAGAATGGTATCATGTCTACACGACCCTTTGTATAACTATGAACACGAACCGTTTCATCTATAGTTTATTTAGGATAACATCGTTTAGAAAACATGTAACATGAGACATTATTTTCGAAGAATATAATTTAGATTTGTCTCAAGTTATCCAAAACGATATTTTACTTTTAATGTTTTTTGGTGAGCACGATGTTAAAAAGACATTTCTTATTTGTATGGAAAGGTTAAAGGTAAACACATAGAAACATACCAAGAAACTTTATGCTTTAATCGTAAACCAGTATTCTGATACAGTGAGACCTCTCTTTATACCCTTATGACTGGATATTGAACTTTAATCGTAAACCAGTATTCTGATACAGTTAATGACTGGATATTGAACTTTAATCGTAAACCAGTATTCTGATACAGTCAGACCTCTCTAAATACCCTTATGACTGGATATTGAACTTTAATCGTAAACCAGTATTCTGATACAGTCAGACCTCTCTAAATACCCTTATGGCTGGATATTGAACTTTAATCGTAAACCAGTATTCTGATACAGTCAGACCTCTCTTTATACCCTTATGACTGGATATTGAACTTTAATCGTAAACCAGTATTCTGATACAATGAGACCTCTCTAAATACCCTTATGACTGGATATTGAACTTTAATCGTAAACCAGTATTCTGATACAGTTAGACCTCTCTAAATACCCTTATGACTGGATATTGAACTTTAATCGTAAACCAGTATTCTGATACAGTTAGACCTCTCTAAATACCCTTATGACTGGATATTGAACTTTAATCGTAAACCAGTATTCTGATACAGTGAGACCTCTCTAAATACCCTTGTGACTGGATATTGAACTTTAATCGTAAACCAGTATTCTGATACAGTGAGACCTCTCTAAATACCCTTATGGCTGGATATTGAACTTTAATCGTAAACCAGTATTCTGATACAGTGAGACCTCTCTAAATACCCTTATGACTGGATATTAAACTTTAATCGTAAACCAGTATTCTGATACAGTGAGACCTCTCTAAATACCCTTATGACTGGATATTGAACTTTAATCGTAAACCAGTATTCTGATACAGTCAGACCTCTCTAAATACCCTTATGGCTGGATATTGAACTTCAATCGTAAACCAGTATTCTGATACAGTTAGACCTCTATTTATACCCTTATGACTGGATATTGAACTTTAATCGTAAACCAGTATTCTGATACAGTCAGACCTCTCTTTATACCCTTATGACTGGATATTGAACTTTAATCGTAAACCAGTATTCTGATACAGTCAGACCTCTCTAAATACCCTTGTGACTGGATATTGAACTTTAATCGTAAACCAGTATTTTGATACAGTCAGACCTCTCTAAATACCCTTATGTTTGGTTATTGAACTTCAATCGTAAACCAGTATTCTGATACAGTCAGACCTCTCTAAATACCCTTATGACTGGATATTGAACTTTAATCGTAAACCAGTATTCTGATACAGTCAGACCTCTCTAAACTCCCTTATGACTGGATATTGAACTTAAGTATTAAGTATTATAACACTCAACGATTCTGTGATATCCGATGATTCATAGTACTCGACGATTTTTAAAGCAAAAAACAACGTATTCGTCATACTGAGTAGTGAACTACTCTCATCCATGTGCATATAAGTACACATGCATAATGTACTCTGAAATTTATCCAGCTCTGAAGTAGCTTCCATGTTGGCCATGTTATGTGCCAGTTTGTACCCTAATTAAGGCTGTGCCAAAACGGTTAAATACATCTCAAAATTTCAGAACGTCGATGTTCGAACAATTAGCGCCATATAGAACTCGTAAACACCAATTTACAGTAATGGCTGTCTATGTGACCATATGTTTCACTTGCTCGAAATGATCTCTTCCTCATAAAAGATTAACTTACCATCGGTCATCTGTCATTCATGTCCACTATAAACGATCGGAAATAACCAGTAGCCATCTGACCCCAAATCCATTAAAGACAAAGATATAAAACATCGCTCATCTCTGTTCATTATATCCGGACTTCGGAACTGGTATTTAGCACAAACCATAAAGATGCGTGACTAAAGTCCATTTATTTCGTACTAATCAGGAAGAAATTTAACACGATTTATAACTAGGGAATGATAAGTTGAGCCTGGAAGTTTTAAAGTCTCTACCAAACTCGATAAATCAATGAAACCAGTAGTGTCAGAATTAAGACTTGCAAAATGACTCTGAGTTAGTCAGAAACTTGGGGATTGGTTGAACACTCGAATACACTGTCACGAAACATTTATGGATAAATAATTCAAACCATACTTGTTGTAGTGTAGAAAATACTCTGGCGTCTTTAGAATGGCATTTTGCATAATCTGTTGAAAGGAAATTGTTTTAATGATTATGTATTAGTTTTTTTGTATAACTGTATGTTTTTCTCTGTGTGCAGCGTAAATTGTACATACATGTATAGTGTTCATTGTTTAAGGGTTTTGGATTAGACTTTGTATCATGGATTTAAGAAAATGTTATAATGACGTAAGTTGCGTAATCTTATTTTTCTATATCAATAATGATAATAAGTATGACTAAGGAATAGCATTTATTGTATCATTGACACAGCATTGACAGTACTCAGTTTTAATGTACATGTATTTATTTCTTTTATCATCATAATAATCAAAACAAACATTATCATCATCATCATCATTGTCACCATCATCATCATCCGCATCATTGTCACCATTATCATCATCCGCATCATTGTTACCATTATCATCATCATCCGCATCATTGTCACTATTATTATCATCATCCGCATCATTGTCACTATTATCATCATCATCCGCATCATTGTCACTATTATCATCATCATCATCATCATTGTCACCATTATCATCATCATCATCCGCATCATTGTCACCATTATCATTATCATCATCCGCATCATTGTCACCATTAACATCATCATCATCCGCATCATTGTCACCATTATCATCATCATCATCCGCATCATTGTCACAATTATAATCAGAATCAGAATTATCATTGTCATTATCAACATCATTATTACCAACAGCAGTACATCATAATTTCCAACAACAAAACTATGTTTTACCATATTTGATATCAGTATCATTATCTGCAGCGGCACATTATAAATATCATCATAAACATCATCATTATCATTTTAATTAACTCTTGTATTACCATCATCATGCTGTTATATATATTATATTCGTTTGATCAAATATATAACATTGTGTACAAAATGTTTGATTAAATATTGTGTTTCGACACCGAATTTACCAATGTTCTAATATACATGTAACTCGTTTATAAATGTAATCGTTGTGATCGTCAACATCGTCTTTGGTGTTGTCTCTATCATCATCATTATCGCCCTCATCAATATCGTCATCACCCTCACCCTCATCAATATCACCATCACCACCATCATTCTGCATTGTAACCAGTCAATGCTAAGGATAGATTAAATGTAATATATACATGCAACTTTATCGATCTTACATCTGACATTTGCTTAATTAATTAACAATCTTTTGTTTCAATGTATCATCATTGCAGTGGCCTATTTTTTCTCCAGAAAGGATTTTTAGCGTGTAAAATACTAGAAAATAATATAGCGTAAAACACAACAGTCCAATGCTCAATGTAAAATCGTTGCAGAAGTCTGAGACTGTCTTTCCTCCAGAAAAGTTCTTATCACTTTAAACAGACGCCAGCATTATATAGCCTCAGACTATTTAATATCGTGTCGTACAGCTACTACAGCCTCCATACAATGTTATATGTTGAGACTGCAGAGATTAATTTGTTGATCATTTTATGAACATTGTTGTTAAAGACTGTGATATCAGATATCAAGTGTTGTATGACTCATACACTCTATTGTCTTCAATCTCTGTTGTTGTTGTTGTTTTGTTTTGTTGTTGTTGAGTTGTAACTCAGACATTGTCAATGCTGTAATCACCATTGTGTCGCCGCTCTTGATGGAGAATTGATTAACTCATAGTGGACATTTTACACAACGCTTACAATAATCCTAAACAGAAAACATCCATTATTAATCAAATCTGTGATCATAATTATTATCTTCTCGCTGAAGAGTAAACATCTTTTTAAAAACCAATTTACCTCCTATGAAAGTTTTTGAATAGAATCTGTGAAATGAACATACACTCCGAGTCACCCGTTGCAATACGAAAATCGCACCCAAAATATAGTCCGATATTGCTGCCTAAATAACATTCTTGAATAATACAGAATTATAAAATGCAATTTTGAGACCATATAGCAGAAGTATAGAATATATTTTATTGTCGAGATGTTCTGTAGCGTTTAAAGCATCGTGTTGTTTCACGTAACGTTTAAACGCATGCAGTTCTTACATTTATCAAAAATGTCAAATCGTTTTTTTTGTGTGAAATTTATTGTTCTTTTACCAGTAAGACAATTTCTCGCTCGAGTTAAACAATATTAAATCATTAATCACAATTTCCCCCCTGCGATTATTTCGACTTCTGTAGATTCATATAAAAATGCTCTTGTGTATTTCACTTTATACGCATCACATTTTTGAGTTATTTGTGGGAAGTGTTTTTTGTCGATTTTTTGTCGAGTTTGACTGCAAATTTCTGAAAAAACTAGTTTGAGAGTTTTGATTGAAACAAAAAAAAATCTGTTACTAATCATTGATAAAAATCTATAAGCTCTTGTCGTAAGGTCGTTTGGACACTTGTTGTAATTCACTCTGACGGTCGATCTTGTAGGCAATATCCTACGCAGCGAACTCTCCAACCGTTGTAGAATGAACAGTATATCACGCTAGAACATGTGATGTTTCCTATAAACCCTGCATCAATACAATAATCAGCATAATGATCCCATGCCTCAGAGAATGAGAGTGCCCAAAAAAGACGTATCAGATTGTGCAATCTCGTGCATGGACACTGATCCACTGTACCACTCGGAACTGTACCAGCCGGCTGCTGCTATCCAAGTTTGTGGAATGCCAGCAGCAGATGAAAAATAGAATAAGGTTTTTATCACCGATATCCAATATATTTCAGGTATAATCAATCACAATGTTAAAGGCCCACAGTGAAGACCAGGTATCTAGTGATGGAGATTCTGATATCTGTGATGACCTTGACAGACGACCTCCACCACAAGACCCTTGTTATAGATGTGAGAAAAGAGTTTATCCTGTAGAAAGAATTGATGTCGGTGTATTATTCCACAGGTAAGAGTAATGCAGCAAGTATTTTTTATAAATCTAATTTTACATGAAGTGAGATTGTTTATCAGATTTTTCTACTACAAATTGTAAAATAACTAGGGCTGCAACGATTAACTGAAAAGTCGATTCCATGCGATTCGATTTTTTTCTTCCGATTCGATTTTTCGATTCGATACATTTTATAGTATAATTTATTCCAGATATACAGTAATACATTCATTTGAGCTTAAAACTACCTTATATCGATAAAATTGTTAGTAATACTTGAATCCATAACATTTACTTCAGACCAAAATCATTGAAGAAAATTAATTTTCATACTGATCTTTTTACCACTAGTTAATTATTGCAATTACATGTAATATAACTTTTAAAGACGAGTTCAAAGGCTGGCATCGAATCGAAGCTCGCGGGCTTCTAATCGAAATCGAATCGGCGCCCTCGCAATCGATTTTCGATGTATCGCATCGAATCATTGCAGCCCTGAAAATAACAACATCCTAATATATTTTGAAACATGATAGACCCACTGGTGACTATCAAAATGAATTAGAATAAAGTTCCACTATGTGGACCATCAAAATTGTCTTAATATCAGAACAGCCTTAATAAAGGGACATTTGCCTTCTCGAATGAAGTATTTGGGATTTAAAAAAAATGTCAAAAATGCATGATAACCAATGTGGTCAGTATAGCAGAACTTTACTGCATGATCCTTTCATTTCATATAGCAAGATGATACTAAACATGAGAATCAAATCTTTAGACATTTATCACAAACGCATGTTATAAACAGATTGACTTCACCAGTGAACACAGAATATCATTTCAAAGCATTGGCTTGTCAAAAAACTGCTAATGAAGGACCCCAGTGTATTAATTTCAATAGTAATGACAGTTAACAGTTAAACTTCCATTTGATTAAAATTTTCCTTCCATAAACCACAACGCATGAAGATGATTATGTGATTTAAACAACAGCTCTGAAAAGTTTTGTTACAGAATTGTTCCCATCGTCCAACATCAAGTGCTTCAATTTCCGCCGTAAAATTGCGAAGTTTAATAGCCGAAATGATTAGTAAATATTTACAACCAATCAAAACTTCTCTTTTATTTTTACGAATAAAAGTTAATCCGCCAACCTCGGAATTTATGGAACGCAATAACACCGACGATACGGAAATCCCCGATCTTCTACGAACGTAAACATAGTCTTTGTAGCTCGCTACGAGAAAATCTGAAAAGCTCCGATTGTTTCAATACTTGGGTGACTAATCTGTTTTTAAATAGGATGACAATGACAAGATTTCCATGTTATTTGTTGTAATTGTTTGGACACTAATTATTTCACAGAGACTTTATATCATTGCCATGATTAATGTTTCAACAGTCGACGAAGAGTTGACAATACCGGACCGATAGTGTTACTACACATAAGATGTGGAACAGATATTATAACAACTTTGTCTCACCAACTAATGTTTTTCACATTGAATTAAAGGAATAAGACACTAAACTTGTACTGTTGTTGTACAAAAGACAATAATTGAGTTAAAACAAAGTCTCACAAAATCTCGCAGTTTCACGCTGCAGACGAGAATGTAAAATGCATTTTTGATTCCATACACGTGCAACTAAGACTACTGTCAGAAAACTGACGTTTCTTGATTGTTTGAACTCGTAAATCCATCCTGCGTCCCTAATTCTCCCTCATAAACGATATTACCCGTCATACTCTAAGCGTATAATTAATGTTTACTTCGCGACGCAGACGATTTTCATTGCGGTTTTTGCTGCAATTTCTCGGATTATTTCTGAGTCAAATGAGGCAATTATATTTCATTTTACAAAAAATGATGACACATCTGCAGTTAATTAAATGTTTCATAATCAAACACCATCTGTCGATATTCTGACTTCCTCATTTGTCTGGTTAAACTTTAAGATTAATTTTCAAAATCTACTTACAAAATTGTTGAAAGGATATGCTAACGAGTTTTGTGACCAAAACGAAACAGAATAGACCAGAGAATTTAATTGACAGAACACATTGGTGTATGAGCTATTTAGTACTGGAGCTATCTTGTACGCGTTGCTGCTTACCATTGTTATCAAAGGGTTACAAACGTAACGATGTTTGCTTTTAAGCTCTGAATACATTAAACATACTGTCTAGGCTTGTCATGTCAAACGTCAATGCATCATTAGTAAAACTCTTACCTGGTTAAGGGCCTTGTGTTAAGCATAGCTCTGTAACCAAAGTTTGACACATACTGACTCGTTTGTCCCAGACCTTGTTTTATATTATTTATTTTTTAAATTTTGTCTTGCCAACACGGTAGGTTATAGTCCGATTTTGTAAATATGTTTTATTATATATAAAAGCCTGACCAATAACACTAGTATTTAGGTAATATGAAGTTTAGTTTGAACGTTTTTTAAAACATGTGGAATTTTTGTGGATACAGAGATACTATATCTCATACCAGTCCAAATTTAAATTCCAAGTACATAATTCTTGCATGACCCACTACACGAGCTATGTTTATTTTATTTCAGACGTTGTTTTAGATGTCGTGTTTGTGGTCTACAGTTATCTCTTAGAACGTTTCATTTTGATCAGGAGAATGATCCAGATGTTTACTGTAAGAATCATGTACCAAGATTTGTTGGAACCATAGATGGGGATGCACTAGGTGTAAGAACAGCACTGAATGCTCCCAAAGTTACTAAGAACACAGAGGTATGTCATCTTCTTGTCACAATTAGACTTACGTTGTCTTGTATTATACATCGTCGGTTACCAACATCTGACCCATTGCGTGTCATTCCACCTACTTTAAAAGGCAATATATCGAACTAAAGTTGCCCGACGATGTCCCACGTCCATGAGTATAGTCGGGACCTTGTCAGAGTTGTTTGCCAATTAACTTGGTAGATGGCTGCCAGTGACGCCATTTGCATTTATATAGTCGACGTGCACCTTGGTAGCATTCGGAACGCATCGACCATTTACTGCGAATAACCATTGAATGAAAATGATAAGTAGAGATGTTCCGAATGCCTTGATGGTTCGCATTTATTACAAGAGTCAATAGGACACACAATAATTGTACAACATTCTTTCAACTAGAGCCATCTTGTTTTTGACCTTTATTTGACCTGGTATTTGTTTTTACATTTAGTTAAGCAATGGATAACAACACAAAAGTGAAATGTGAATTATATACCTTGTACAGTGTACGCTTCATGTCTTAATTCCAAAATCAAGATAAACATTGAGCTGAATGATGCAAGTGTTTGACTGAATCTAAAATATGCACCTTTCAAATCATTTACATACAAGTTCTGTATTGATGAAACCCTGCAAGTGTTCTTTGTTTTGCTGATGTTGTTGTTGGTGCATTGAATACTTAAAGATCAGCGATTAAACCGCCTACATAGTGAATAATGATCCCTTCCCGCTCTTTTATCTTTTTTATATCGTTACAAAATATTCAACCCATGTTTCGATAAAGATGTTAACAAATGAATACTTTCATTAGAATGATGTTCCCATCCTACACATCTTTATTTTTGTCTATGGTAATAGTAGACAATATTAAATAACAAATAATATTAAACAAACAGCTGCTTATCGCCATGGTAACATGTATATAATACTTGAAACAGTTGTATTATTATATACATTTTAATTGTTCATAGATATAAACTGTTTTATATAGATCTACGTATACTTCAGTCTATTTTTTCTTTTGCTTGTTTGTTTTGTGTTAAACGGTCCATTAACGTCTTAGATGTTGGATAATCATTTAAAAGAGGAGCAATTATAGAATATCAGGGTTTTTACCTTTTGATTGTGTAAAAGAGACCCCCATATTCTTGACTTATTATTGATCAAGCAAGAACTCCTGACCTGAGTGGGCTTGTTGCACACTTAGGTCAACTGTTTGCGGCATAAGCTGAGGTTTTACAGTTGATTCATCTTATGTCAATCGTATGACGTATGAACTTTCATTGGACAATTCCGATAGAGTTCAGATCTTATGTGAGATCTTAATAAACTGGTCTATGAATATATGAAGCATAAAGTTCATGATATCAAAATGTTGTTTAAGATATATTTAGTGGTGAAATGACTCGCTTTTTCGGCCAGCTATCTAAAACTTGCATCGGGCACCACACGGGCTTATTCTACACGTCTATGAAAAGTAGACAAAACTGTCGATTTTCCTCTATTAATAATTAAGGTACATAAAGTAGTTGGAAGGGTAGGTGAGGGTAGGTGAATACTAGTTATTGACAAAGGTTCCGAAAAGATAAGTTAGGTAAGCTGGTTGTCGTAAAATGACCAAAGTTTGTGTTTATACGGCAAGAAAACAATTAACACAATTTGTTATCCCATCTGCGCATGTCTGAAGAGGAAGTATCAAAGTACAAATGTACCACAAAAACGTCCTTAAATCATTCTTTGTTCGTAGTCAATATTATTTCATACAAGTTCGAAATAATGTTACAAATATTAATATAAAATTAAGATATGCAAACAAAGGGAATCGTGTTGTTAATGTTATAATCATTAATACATGTACACAGTATCAAGTGAGGCAGCTGTTCTCTTGAGAGATTTGAGAGATAGAGGAGGAAGGTGTTGAAGAGGGGGGACTTTATGATATAAACATTTACCATGGTTAATACAAGTCAGATCACTGAAATCTCTTGATTCCTTCATGGTATTTGAAAGTTTGATGCAATCAGACATAAGAGGTGAAAGTACCTTTCTCTTTTATCTTATACATCGTAATTGTATTAACATTAATTGTACTGTTGAACTGCGATATAAAACCTTACTGATCGCAGTACTGCAAGTCTTTCTTTTGTTGGGGTTTTTAACGCCGTAGCAACACATTGTATAAGTTATATCACGGCGGTCAGTGAACCTGCTCATCGTTCCTGGAAAGGCTAAATCTCTGGATTAAGCTGTGAACTAGTTACTATGCACATAATACTATCAGTGGCTGACAATTGCCCTACACCAGTAACAATCAGTGGTAGGAGGAAGAATGGCATTAGAAATCATATTATGACCTAACATCCGGCCATGAATAGATCTCACGACTATCTACATCGATCAGTAGAGTTGCGTGCTACCAAGCAGGGCGGCTTACAAGTCTTTACCACCGGTATTTAGCTAGACCAAACTGTACACTCGTTCAGTCTGAACAAGCTATACATGTATACTGGCGGCTTCACACATTTGCATCTTAAACCATGTATCGATTTGATTGAGTGATAGACAATAGACTGCTTTAAATTTAAAACAAGATATTACCATTAGTTAAATCCTTTGATAAAATATTATCAAAAGAATATTTAACTTTGGTTTTGTTTGGACAAGATAAATAAATTATTTAGATTCAAAGCTGTGCTTGGAAAAATAAAACGGTTGCAAGTAGATTAGAACATGACGTTCTATGTCCGAATAAACAACATAATTCAGATACATGTATTAGGATAACTGCCATCTAGAGTATAAATTATATATAAATTAGGTAATTTAGGAAGTCTTTTAATAGACTTAGTTCGGAACTCAAATTTGTGGGTTTTTCCGTCCGTGTGCTGTAGGCACAAACAAAGTTTGTTACACATTCTTGATGAAAATCACGAAATATGGATAAAATCCTATTGTTCTTTGTACATGTGTTTTCATTGTGACAATGAAAGTAAGTTTGTACCTACAAGGAAAAACCCAAATGTTTGAATTCCGGATATAGTCTATTAGTTATTTGTGATCACTAATAGGGCTAGATTCAGGTATGCAGCAAACCTTGAATATATTGGTTATACCGCTTATGATTAAAAAACTGTTGAAAAGGGGCTTTGAATATAAAATTTTGGAAGCCAGAACTATAATAGGGCTGTCACAATAAAGGGACCCTGATTTTAGGTTTTACTGTACATTGTACAAGGTACTTACATTCCCAGATTTTTATATGTGCTCATATTGTATGCTTGACTCGTTGAAAGATTTCATTTTTTGATGATTAGACTCTTCATTTTATAAACACATTTTTGGCGATCACTTATGTGTGTTATATACATTTGTACATGTATTACAGACGGGATTCTTTTTGTATCGAATAATTATGTTGATAAAGTGCTTACTCAATGTCTATTAAACTACAGTCCCATAAACATAAAAATAGTCGTGAGGGCACCGTACCGGGCGCCGTGCGATCAAGCTCCGCAAGGACCCGTACGAACTCTTGCGTACCCGTACGGACTGTTACATTTTTACCAGGGTCCCTGAGATGAGCCCAGGATACACGTATCAGTTTCAGAGTCAAATCGTGAACAAAATCATGGCCGAGTAAGGTTTAAACATGCATATCTTCCAGCTACGGCTCCGTGTGTGTTGTTTTGTGCCATGTACGTACCGTCACCTTAACACGCAAGGCTTCCCACGGCTTACGGCTATCTGCACGTACGGGTCCGCAACAAGCCACGATTTTATGGAACTGAGGCATAACTTGTAATGCAGGTATAAAAAAAGAACATTTTTATGAAATGATTCCCGGGTTCGCTTGTTTTTGTAGATTATTCTTTTGATCGGATTTGCATGTGATATTGGATATTATAAATGATCAAAATGTAATGGCCTTTTAAGTCATGAGAAACTGATTAAAACTGCAATACTGATTTCTAAGATTAACAAAGAAATACAGAAGTACCATTGTTAATAACAAATTGCCAGTTTGATGTAAAGAAAACACACGTCTGCCAGTGCTGATTTTGCTGATTGTAAAAAAAGTGTTTGGCATTAATGAGTTTATTAATGCTTGAGTATGCATCATTTCAGCAGCACTTCAAGTGAGACGATGCTATTAAGATACATGTACATGTGTATATGAACTTACTTCTTTTTAGAACTTTTTGGTTTCCGTTTAATTGGCAAGACGTTATGACTGCTTTACGTTTAAACCTATTGAAGATAAAGCCAGTTTGTGCAAGGTGCATTTTGTATTGATCACTGAAGTCACCCTCTTCAACTTGCTTCCACGTTATATTCTCTGCTGTAAAACTTGGTTTGATGATTCGCTTGGATCTGACAGACTGACTAAATTTTGTGTTTCTCATTGAAAACATCTCACTAAACATAAAAAAACCGTTTTGAACGCTTTTACTTAGAGCTGGATTCTGTTGGTGTAAAAACCGCGCACGCTTTTGTCAGATTAACTAATTACGTAATGCGCTTCCTGTTAAAATGCTTTCCCCAAATATTCGCAAAAAACTCTGGAGCACATTCTGCTGCAGTAAATGAATCATAATTGTGAGATAATACTCATCATTGTACGATTCTCTGAGTTTGATATCATGGTATTTACTACAACATCTGTTCTTTTAAGTGTTCTATTACAGAAACTATGACAACTATTTGTGTCTGCATGCATTTATAAATGTTTGATGTACGCCACAGAACTCTCCTGTGTCATGTATGCAGCCCCGAGGATCATTTAGGAATGAAAACTGTAACAGTTATCTATGAAGCGCAAATTTCATAATTTCTAATAAAACCCCTTTTTGCATTACACAATTAGATTAGACAGTTCTGTCAGAGGGTGATGTAAATACCTTAACTCGTTTGCGTGATGTATTTATGAAGTTCTGAGTATCTGTGGGAACCCGGGTCGATAGCACAGTTGGTAGCGCGCCGGGATTTGGATACTCGTGCCCGAGGGGGTGCGGGTTCGAATCCCACCCGGGGAGGTTATACCCTTCCATGAAAATTTGACAAAAATGTCGATTTTCCTCCATTGATGAGATAATATGGAGAAGTTTCCGGCCTTGTGAAAGGGTAGGTGTGTACTGGTTATAGACAATGTTCCAGGAAAGCTAGGTTAGGTGCGCTGGACGCCGTAAAATAACCTAAAATTGTGTTGACACGACGTTAACACCAATAAATAAATAAGTATCTGTGGAATGGTCGGTAGAATGTCTTTTGTATGGCGCATAATTTTAAATTATTTGTTACGACGCATTTCTTGCCATTGTTTAAACATTCTATGTGTATTAATAAAAGCAACCTTACAAGCAATGCCTTGTTTTTTATGCAGTTTTTCATTTCAATTTGAAACTCGATGCAATATAGCATTTTATGTATGAAAAATATTTCTTTTACACTCTATACATATTCATAGAGTTCTATTAATTGTTATAATTGATGTTCTACCTTATATATCATTTTTTGTGAATAAAGAATACCAATAAACTGTTTAACTTTTCAACTATTTGTAAAAACCATTTTGTATATACACGTACCAGCTCCAATCATAATTAGTACGAGAAAATACAAATATTGAAGCAATTTGCTAAACTAGGCAATTATAATTGTAACCATGTCATTTGGCTTCATAGATGAAAAAAAACTGGTACAAAATCTACTATAATATTGACAGAGTTGACACGTGTCATCAGATCAATATTACCAATGGTGTCCTCTGATCTCAGTGGCTGAATTAATAAATAAATGGTGAAGATTCTCTCATTATCAGCCTTTCTGTGACACTAGCAGAGCTTCCATGTCGCGTGCGCTTTGATTAATGAGGCGCCACGACACAGGAAACCAGCTACTTGTAGAATAGGCTGGATTACCTGCCCTTGAGTGATATACCATTAATAATAAGAGAAGCTTGGAACCAGGCTACTTGTGGAATCTCTTTGAGTCACTGGAGACTTTGAAGTGTACGAGAGAGAGAGAGATATCACACTCGGGGAAATATTTACAATTCAAATGTATAATGTACACACGACCTTTGTCTATTAGTTTGATTAAAACCCATCTTGTTTACTGATCGAATATTAAAGTGGATAATTTGAAATAAAGATAAAAGAGTGTTTAATTGCTCCTGTTGGGTACATATCAATTATCAGAGTGAACTATTTCCGATTGGAACATTTTTCTATACATGTAGTATATACAGTTAACTTGTAAAACATTATACAAAAGTAGTATTCTGAAATGAATGCCGAGGAGAGGAGACTCTTACATACAGGGTCATACTTTTTAGGCATAATTATTTTAGGCAAAGGGGAAATTAAATAGTGTGATCAATGATGTAACTTTTTTTAGAGTATATTATTTTAAGGAAGGACATCAATGTAGCAAGGAGGTGGCCATTAAGGAAGGTTTTATTATAAAAATTATACTCTTTTTTTCTAGAGTATACTATTTTAAGTAAGCGCATGCCTATTATATGGAAATGGCCTTTAAGTAAGGTTGTATTGTATTATTCTATAGAATGTCGGTTAGTGTAACATTTCACAAATAGTTTCCAATATATTAGAATGTCATCAACATGATGACATTCCAAGTATAGAATGTTGATAAAGAGAATGTAGCCTATGATGTTTGATACATCGATATAATATAGTACATGACTCATGTTTCTATTGATTTTAGTTTAGTTAGATAAAAAATATCGAGAAAAAAAACTGTGAGAAATAGTTTTCAATGACCCATATGTAATTTTATAGCTTTTTGTGATAAGCATACTCTAGTTGAGTTATGATTGATCGTTTTATTGACTAATTATATCATTATACATGTCGCAGATGATTGTACTCTAATAGGTTGGTTCTTAACAAGGTTTCCTAGTAAACATTCTCTGATTTATTGTTGCTTGTTTAATTGTCTGCTTGTTGAACTATGCTAGATTTTCTAGATAGCACTATATGTAACTGATTTTAATTACCATAATTGTTCTTTGTATTGACCTTACAGAAAACTGGTCGAGATAGGCGGATCTTTATTACTTGTAGAGTTACAATTGAGAACTGCTGAGCTATGATTTCTAAGTTGTAAATTTAAGTTTACTTAATACGTTATTGAATGTGGTTACCAATTCTCAATTTTTAAGTTTAACTTTTATCGAAAATCTAACCATAGTAATTTTCCGCATATATAATTTTGGGATCAAAGGTAGTACATTGTTGAGCTAATGTCAAAATAATGCCGAACAGTTGCTACTTTCTGGTTCTCACTATAAATTCACAAATAATAGTAAAACTAGAAGATTGGGTTAGTTACCTACTTCACGTACATCAAAACATTACCGGTGCAATATTCATCGAAATTTTAATCAGACCTGTAATTATGACATAAGAGCGCGATCCTTCAAAAAAGATAATTTCCTTCTTGCAAACGCTTTTCATCGAGCGGAAAATAACATGTATAACTCTTTAATTGTCTTACAATGTAATTGTGTACTTCAAGGCATTTCTAAAATACTCAACTTTATTACTAATACCTGATTGAAGGTACCGACAAAAATAGTGCAGTTGTTATATTCATTTACATATAATTGATTTCCACCTAATATCTTGATTTTATCTATTTCCAGTTTCGAGGGAGTGTTTATAACCCAGCTTGGCAATTTAATACCTGTGCTCTGGATTTTCCTCATCATCGAGATAAAAACTCACGAACCTCACTTGGAACATATCAGGTCAGTCATGATGTTTTTATTTTCATATTTGCATGATGTGTGCATTTTATTAAAAATCAGACTACTTAAAATGCTCATCTTTTTTTCGCAAAAAATTGATAACATTTAAGTATATTTGAATAATATATAATTATGCTAATGCATGCAGTTTGTGATGCAAACGTTTGCTTTTAGATTTTGATATTAAAAATGATAAGCAATTTGAAGCAGATGACTGCATCACTGCTGCTACTTCTGTTCAAATGTCTAACTTTCAAACTACTTTTGAATGCACTATATAAAATAAGACGGCAGGGTAGAAATGTATGACCCGTAGCAATGTTATTGGATTTGCAAAATATTAATTAGTCTGTCAATAATTCAAAATTGACCCTTGAGTTAAAATACATCATGCATATACATTTTGTAATTCATTTTTGTAGGATTTTGAAAAGTCTGGTGTATTTGTGGCTCAGTCAGTGTTGGAAGGGAAACAGAAGCTAGAAGAGGACGAGTTATATGCTACCTTGAAGACAGAGAAGAAAACTAAACTTGAAAAAATAGAAAAAGAATTAGAGATTGAGAAAGAAAGATCTGTACGTGAAATGATTGATGGATTTGAACAGTTAAAGAAATATAAAGATAAAGAAACTTTGGAGATTGAGAAAAGAAAACTTGAAGCTCATTACAGGTATACATATCTTAAAAGTTATGTCTTGGTAAAAATATTATGGTCAGTCACAAGGACAAAGTACATGTCTGTTACGCTCCCTTTGCAGCTCAGTGAATATATTACTACATAAAAAGTGAACGAGTGAAACTTTAAAGCGATGCAAAGGAGAGTACATGACTGTATGCAATTGTTTTATGAAAATCTGATTGTGCTATTTGATAGAAGAGTTAAAAAAATGCTAATTGTTGATATCACTCAGTTGATTTGATCGATGGTAACGGTAACATTTTCATAATTGCTGAACCACTCTTGAGTCTTATGATATTGAACTTGAGCAATTTTAAATGAAAGACAAATTCGTATAATGATTGTAGAAAACAATTTATGTTCGATCTGTGTTGTTTGAATGCTTCTTAGCATGCGATATCATTAACTTAAGATGCTGTGTATAGTTTGTGGTAAGAATTGATTGGGAAATGGGATATCTGTTATCTCAAGTCTTGTCTTAGATGTAAAATATAACTCATGACACGTGATCAGTCACACGATATGTTATACATTTTATTTACTATTTACTCGTAATCTTAAGATTTCGCTTAATTTGCACAAAACGTAGTTAAGATTTACTGACATGATTATTTTAGTTAAAGTATGTTTTGTTTACGACAATGTCACCCTTACAGTGCCTCAACCTATTTGTAGATACATTAAAGAACTTTACGAGCACAGAATATACGTGCTTCAAATACAGCCGATGAAATAATGGCAAAAAAGTAAAAAAAAACCCAAAATATGCTTATATATTTGTATTTGAATCCTGTCTACAAATATGTTCAATCTGGAAGAAATCTGACCACTTAACCCTTCCAATTTATTTACACTGCATATTCAAGATCTGACTAAATGTGATTTATTTATACATGTATATATAATACCAAGATGTTGTTGTTCTGTACAGGAAAAAGAAAGAAGAACGTGTACGTAAGTTAATGGAAAGACTAAGTGCTGATGCTAAAGAAAGTGTATCTAAACTGATAGAAAAACATAGTAAAGAAATGCTTGTATTGATTGCTAAACGTTTATCTATTGGAGAGGTGAGTACATGTATACATGATTGATTGTATTGAGTGGATATATTATTGTTACACTTCAAGTATCTTTCTTTTGTCTATTGTTTTGTGCCGTTCTTTAAATGTTTTCATCTGTTATGGTGACAGGCTTATCTAACAAGTTTTGGATTATTTTCTCTGACTAGTACTCGCTGACCATTCTAAAAGAAGTTATCACGCAGAAATATAAACACTGCTGAAACTGGGAATTGTACACAGATTGTCAGATTCCTAGAGAATTATTATCTTGACACCAGCAGCCACTCCTCAGTCCAAAAATATTTGGCATTAACTTGTATGGCAACATCATTGCTTCAGGTCAATTAAGCTATTTAATTTCGTTTCAAGATACATAAGATGAATATGTTTTGATAAATTTGAAAGTTAGCTTGACTAATCATAACCTTTAATCATGTATGTTTTTCATTTAATGATAAACACATTTGTCTCCCTTGAATTTTACCGCAACATGTTTTTACAGTTAAAATTATGTAGGAACTCAGTCAACGAACCTACAGTTTACTAATTTATTATTTTAGAGTTAATAGAACACAAAATACATGTTTGTCATGATTACCAGTCGGATATTTGCCACATAGTTCAGATAAAAATAACATGTTTTACGTGGGGTTTCCCCATGTTTAGTAGTGGACTGTAGCAAATCCACATCAAAATTTGTCGCGGACGATTACATTCGGTTGTGCGCGCGCAAATAAAGGGATAATAACCACTGCAATTGATATAGTCCGCATTACGCGTTAACAAGCAGACGATAAGAAGCGCGTGTATGTCTTATCTAGTTTATGTAAGGTAAAGGTCCCTTGTATCGCTTCCATGAGTTGTATACAGCCATGTACTCTACCAAAACCCCATGTCTGACAGCGCTATCGGCGCTTTGATTAACATTTAATGTCAACTGTGTATATTCCAGAAAATGGAAGTTACTAATGAGACGGATGAACCAACAACTAAACCAGAAAGAACATTAGAAGATATGTCCCAGCCACCACCAGCTTGTCCACCAGAGGTTAAAAGGTCACAGTTATTTAAAACACCAGAAGAATTTGAAGCTATTGATAATCATGTTTTCAATGTAAGTATAAGAATGATTCGACAGACCCATGGTATTAATACAATGTTGTTTCCTTGTGTAAGCTTCACGAACATTTTTTCATAATGAGATGTTTGCAATTTCAAATTTTAGAGAAGGAATGAGTTTCATATAAACACAAAACGATTTAAAAACACAAAACAAAAATATCAAAACAGAAAAGCTCTTGCGCGATAACATATATTAAATTAGTAAGTGCATAATTATTGTCTCGGAAATTTGACTAGATGCAAATCTTATTTGTGAAGTTTCATAAAACCTGACTCAATCATTTATGTACTAACAGGCATGTCATCAGGATAAGAGCTTTACACCATTAATATCGTTTGAATTGATTGTATCATTGATTGCTTTCGGCGCGATATGACTTTTTTGTGTTGGTGCGCCGTAAAACACAAACTAACAAACATGATATTACAACCTGGTTCTATGCAATAAGATCTATCTAATTGAATAACCTTTTCTACTACTGGCTCTCAACGACAACTATTTTCTATTGCATTTAGGAAAGAGGTTTGGTCTTAGAAAAACATGCTTTTCACAAGTTGTTTTACAATACATTTGTAACAACTCCACTCTTAATTTTGTTTTACAGTCCAAGGCTAGTGCAAGTTTTGATATAGGAGCATTAAAGCAAACTGGTGGCGCCGTATCCATTTGTTTTGCGGTCCAAGGACAGTGCTTGTCTTGATATAATGGCATTAAAGTAAATTTATTCTGAGATCTCCCTGTCGTAGAGCTTGATGCAAATGACACTAATACCGATTAAAGTGAATTAACTTAAGAATTACTATTTGATATTACTCATACAAGACTTGTCCCTAATGTCTTGAAAAACCGACTTTATGCTTTCTCGTGGTTAAAACTAATTTGTATTTTTTTATCCTGCTTAATTATCTGATTAGCAATTCTGTGAACAAATCATTTTAAGAATCATGGAGAGTAGCGTTGGGTGACTTGGCAAACTTTGAAAGGATAATTTGACTTGGAGAAATACAATATTTGGTAATTTGAAAGCAAAGTTTAACATTACTTTCGCTTCTCCGTGTATTTTATTGGTAAAATTGTTTTTAACATGATCTCTTGTGAAGACAACTTTTGAAATAGCGGAGATGATGTTTTTGAAATAAATTGACAGTATTTACATAAATTGTGTGTTATTTTATGCGAAAAAATTGAATCACTTTATGTTGAAAAGATTGAAACTTTAGAGAAAATATTTACGTGTACATGGCATCACAAAACTCAGAGGGAAATAAAAAGAAGCTTAAAGAGACACAATATTAGTCAATGTTTAGTATAAAACGGATTTTAGTTTAAATTTGTGAACCTACAAATATTTTCGCTCATGGGTATCCACTCTTGAAAAATATGTTAGTTAAATTAATTTTGTGATATAAAATCTATCTTATATCAAAACTGGCGAATATTCCTCATTCCTATATATATATATCCAGTAAGAACTTCTATTTGATAGCATGTTCCTACTAATTGTTTTCATTGTTCTAAGCATATTTTTATTTGTAATTTCAGATTGCTAAAACAGAATACAATACATTTACAGATCTAGTTAAAGATTTAATTGTAAATTGTGAAACTGATCTTGAGAAAGCCAGGTATGTATGATAGAGAATGTATAATACATATAGTTTATATTAGACTTATCAGAGTTGTCTAAGTATAGTATCCAGTTGGACACCAAAAAAACCAAAAACAAAATAAAACAGAATAAACAGAGTGTAAAAGCTATCTAATTTGGTCATAAATCTTTCCTCAAAACAGCTTCACTCAAAATCGTTTTCTTAAAATAAGTTTAGTTTATCATAATTTATTTTAGCTCGTTGTGAAGTTCTTATATTTTAGATAAATCAATTTTATATCCGCTTCTTGATCCCTAGTACTGAGCTAATAGGATAAACATCTTGCTCATAGAAACAACCTGGATAGGTTTTAGATGTAATTTAAACCAATGCAAACTGGCTATTCAATGATTACCAGCCTAACGTCGTAACCCAATTATACTACGCCTGCTCCTATATATGAGATTGGACTCAAAAACAAACTCGCATCAAATGGTATGATATCTGACAGATTTAACTGATACTGGTTAAGATAAATTTCAGGGAATTATGTTAGTGTCAGTAAATCGATAGAAAATACTGAAATAAATGTCACCACAAAAGACAAGCAAATACATAAAAGTACAATAATATATCTTTTGTATAATTATATTTGTCTTTCTTGCAGAGCAATATTTCGATGGGTTACATGGAAAGATTTAAATCTATTAGACGTAGACGAATCAGTCAATCCAGAATCTCCTATGGGTCTACTTAGAGGTATTAAATATGGTACTGAAAGTTACCATGATCTCTTTAAACGTTTGTGTAGGTGAGTAAACATTTATACGTATATCTCATTTTGATTGACTTAATATGTAAATATTGTTTATTATTACAAACTTATCGTGTTATTGTCAAGCTTTGCATCAATTAGATCTGTTAGTCTAATGCATAGAAAGTCTTCGTTGTTTAGCCTGTGGGAATGACAAATTATTGATTCAACTTAAGTTCTGCCATATTTACCTTTGTCGATGTTTTTCCATTTATAATTGAAAAAATTGTTTTACAGATATATGAACAATTAGTATTTTAATATTTTCTCATATTTTTCAGCTACGGTGGTTTATATTGTGAAGTCATTCAAGGCTATTCAAAAGGAGCTGGTTACCGGCCTGGCATGCGTATTGAAGGAAACAAATTCAGAAATTGTTGGACCGCAGTTAATATAACTGGTTCCTGGTGCTTCATTAACTGTAACTGGGGAGCCAGACATGTCAAAGGTCAACAGTTCAAACATCAATGTCAGAATGCCGGCGAAGACGTACAGAAGTTTTATTACAAATGTGACGAGTTCTATTTCGTCACTGATCCTGAAGATCACATATACCAGCATTACCCAGACGATCCAAAATGGCAGCTACTGGAATGTCCCATCACTCTCACTGAATTCATCACACTTCCGGTTGTGAAGTCGCCATTTTTTAATTACGGTTTACGATTCTCAGTTCATTATGACTGTATACAGTACACACAGAATGGTATAGTCGTTCTACAACTGAAAATACCTAATTTGTTAGGATTTGGTTACACATTCGAAGCTAAGGACAAATCATTGAACGCATCTAGACTTGAAGGGCGTGTTATGCTAAGAATTGTAGGTCATAATGCTATATTTACAGTTGCTCCGCCCAAATCTGGGCGGTACTTCTTCACTATATATGCAAAGGATGACTGGAACTCAGAATCATTACAAAGTGCTTGTGCCTTCAGAATCAAGTGTGTTGAAAACAGGGATGCCATTAAAAGCCCTTTCCCTAAGGTACCGTTTTTCGGTCCTACGCCAATGATGAGTAGGTGTGGGGTCATGGCAGAGACCCATATTGACCCTTTAATTTATTACAGTCATGATGACATCACATGTACATTTAAGCTTGAGAACAGAAATGTGAAACTAAGTTATACTTACAAATATTACGGTCCCTGGGACAATGAGATTCCAGACTTTCAGCGTTATGTGTTCATCAAACAAAGGGACGATAACTCTGTAACATTTCAAATACGATGTCCACTGCAAGGAAAGTATGTGTTGTCTATCCTTGGTGAAAATAATCCTTGTGCGGAAGATGGTTCCATTACATATGACTGTTTGTTTCGTTACCTCATAGAATGCCGGCAACCAGGCAAGGACAAGCGGCCATTACCACGTGCATGTCATAGGTGGCTTCATGGAACTCTGCTGGAACCTATGTGTGGTGACATACCTCTTGATAAGCAAGTTACGTTCAGAGTTCGAGCACCGCTAGCCAATGACGTTGCTCTGTTACTAGGTGACATCTGGTTCCATTTTAAAGACATTCATGACAGTATTTGGGAAGGTTCGGTGACGACCGGGAACCAACCTTGTAAAGCTAAGTTGTACGCTAAACTCGATAAAGACAGATCGAGATTTTCGCCTTTGATTGAATTTCAGGTAAAATGACACGTGTTCAATAAATCACGTGTTTTGTGATTTATCAATGAGTCAAATCAAAAACATATTTGTTAATTATGTCTCATTATAAAATCAAAACTTTATGATTTACCTAGATCTGTATTCGCAAAACTAGTGGCTGATTCACTGTCAGCATTTTAAATTCTAAGCTTTGCCTTCAACTGGCATAAAAATACACTTTTGACTTTGTTGTGTCACATATTCAATAATAATCTCTTACGATGTTAGGCGTATCATTTCGAAAGTGCCCCTTATACAATTTTAACGTAGATCTTCCTTTATGTACTTTCGGTTTTGGGTCTTCTCTTAAAGCAAGATTGTGAACTGCTTGTATTCACATGTACTAAGATATTATGCCAAGCAGTGAACGGCAACTAGCTTTACGAACAGAATTACATACTTCGCATAATTGTATGTACGCAGCTGCTCCCATCCCCCTCATTCTCCTAGTCTTTAGCATGTGACGTTAACTTTCATATCATATATATAACATCAACAATGTGTTTACTTGTTATAGCTTGTTTACGTTGGTCTGAGACAATGTACCCAATTTCAATGCTTACATTCTTTTAATTAGTTAAACACAGTATCAATTACTAAACCATGAAAATATATGTATTAAATTGTCTCCGGTAAATGCAAACAAACTATACTTAAACACAAAATTCAAAAGGTTACAACAATGCAAAATCGTTAAATTAGATACTAAATAAAGACTTAAAATTATTTTATTGTTACTTTGTGTTTGGTTTGTATTGCATTGGTCAAAATAAATTGCGTGATGTTTTTAATACTCCAATTACTAGCCCTAGTGAAAGCTTCAATCATTTGTTATAATACCGTGCACATTGTCGTACATACTGTTACTTGCTCAGTTATAAAGTACATGTATAGTTCTATTACATTAACCTGTCACAACTTAAATAATTACACGGTCACTGAATCTGTTATTTTTAACCCCTTCCGAACTTGTTATTGCCCCAATATTCAAAATCGTCATATATATAGTTAGATTATCAATAATTAATATGGATTGGTGGCTCAATGGTTAAAAAGAGGTAAAATAATCACACATTCAGTCAGTGACCGTGTAATTATTCAAGTTGTGACAGGTTAATGTAACAGAACTATACAATCTGATAAAATGCTGTGGTCCAAGCAGGGATCAAACCAACGACCTTTCGAGTTGTAAGCCGTCATTCTACGATGTCGCCATTAAGTCAGCTCGAAGGCAAGGGAGTACAAATATAGGTCAGTATACGTAATCAAAGTAGTATGCAAACAGCTACTAACCCAAACTCCACAGTGATTATGTCCGTTTATTGAACGAAAGCAGCAGTTCGTGATGTAACCTATATAACAGTTGGTTACCGACATTCAGTGACCCGGCATCAATGTGTAACTTTACCATATAAGTAACAGTTATTTGTCAACCTACACAAAACGTGTTCCTTTTTCTTAAACAACAAATTTTGAAAGGGTTCCATATCAAAGAGATGGTATGTTTTATCTATCAACGTTAATCCCTTTGTCATGTTAGCTTTACTTATGTTTTTCTTGATTGATATTGAATATCAAAGCTCAGTGTTGTCCACGTAAATGAAGAAACTTATACTCAAATTCAGAACAAGTCTAGAGAGAACGTAAATGATTAGCGTGTATATAAAACATAAGCTTTTGTTATTGCTTAACAAAGTTGTAAAATGACTCCTTTTTAGTTTACATATATGTAATACAAAGTTTAGTGACATGACACAATTAGGTAGGAACATTAATTTCATGTCTGTACATTAAACTTATTTAGGAATCCTGAATAGTTGATATTATATTACTTATTAAAATCATAATTGAGCAATTACCAAAAAACAACAATAATGCTGACTTAATATATTTGTACGGAAATTTTAGTCAACCATATAGTCTTGTTTTATTAACTTGTCACAACTTGAATAATTACACGGTCACTGAATGTGTTATTTAAAAAAAAATTAACCTCTAAGCCACCAATCCATATTAATTATTGATGATCTAACTATATATGCGGTGATTTGGAATATCGAGGAAATAACAAGTTCGAAAGGAGTTAAAAATAACAGATTCAGTGACCGTGTAATTATTAAAGTGGTGGCAAGTTAATGTAAGAGAACTATATATGTAAGTGATAAGTATACACTGTTTAAATACTTTACAATTCTTAGAAGAAAAAAAACAGAAAAAGAAACATTACATTCAATAACAGATGGGCAAAGTTGTTTCAGCAAAATCTCTCATTTGTGGTAAGGCTGTTTCTGCGTACGTTCTTTCGCTGCAAAAATGATCTAGTTGGCTTAAATAAGCTTTATGTTGTAACAAACAAACAACGGACACATAGACGTGCAATCTTATGTTATTTATTCATCAATAAAACACATGTACAAATTTAATGGGCAATACAAATTGCATTTGGTGACAATCCAAATCCAAAATTAACTTCTGGACATTTACATGTTGTATGGTTATCTGGATGATAGACGTCACCTTTCTTTATAATATGTCCATCTGTATGTTTACAGTTCTCACCTAAATAGAGAAAATAAATTTAACTAAAATTGTAATAATGTATTAACAATACTCACACCATGGTCGGATACTTGTACTAATGCTAGGGCTGTGGATCGTTGAGCAAGTGGCGATCCGATCCGAACCACGATTCATGTGTAGCGATTCACGAATCGAAGCACGAATCATATGTTAATGGAAAAGCATAAATAAAGTGAAAATAAGTGAAAAATACAGAAGCTTTTACTATATTGGAAACATGTACTCCAAACATTAATATCGGACGTTTTATGGGCATTTTCAGTGATAACATTTTTGTTCAAATGTGTATCAATCGAAATTTTGACATTGGATTATTCGGTCCATACATAAATTGAAGTTTTCATTAGTCGTGCAACTCGTTTTTAGTGGTCATTAAGCTGAAAATTTTCTTTCATTTCTTTTTCAAAACAAGATCGCGATCCGACGATTGCGTATGTGACGAATATTCGTACTCAATTTTCCGTTCGAGATCGCGAATATCCAAGTACTCGGACACTCGCCGCAGCCCTAACTAATGCAATGTAGTTGCATTCTTGTACTCATTCTCGATCTGGTATCTCGATTACATCTGGGTAATTAATGCAATTGTTGCTGAATTTATCCCGCTCCACATATCACATGACTGAGCAACTGTGGAAACCCAACGATTCACATATTTATAAAAGGCCAATTATGAAGGAGTACGGGCTGGCACAGTCTGAAGTCTAACCCAAGTAATAATGATCGAATAGTTCAAATTATGAACTTGAATTTATGAGAGTATCCAGTCAAATAAAGTGGTAGGCCTACAGGATGCATCCATACAGAATGAAGTCCACCAGTAATTGCTTAAAAAATGCAACACAGATTAACTACTTTCATTTTAAATTTGTTCCGCACGGTTACACCCGGTACATTCTTTTTTTCCGCGGGAAGAACTATTAACGATATTTTCCAATTAAATCTATTAGAGCACGCTAATTGCTGCTCCATAGTTGCAGCAAACATACTACAGATGAATATCCTGTTCTCTGACGAGAATTGGTACAGTAAGAACATCTAGCAGAGTAGTCGATATATATACAAAATGAAAGAAAAACATATCATAATAATTGTACTTTGAAGAAACATAGAGGGACTATGGTATCCATTCATCTTAAAACAAACACAAATACAATTTTATTAGTCCGTTCCAAGGCGGAAATCCCCTGGGTTCTTTTTCGCTTTTTATGGCGTCCATTTTATAACGAAAAAAAAATAAAATGACATCCCTCTATGCATTTTGGCTGCGTGGTAGGTATTTGATTTTGTCAGTTGCGGTTCCTGATATGTTTGTTTAAACCTTTATTATTTTAAAAAAGAAAGGCACGTAAAATCTAAAATACTAAAGTAAGATAATTTATTTTAATAAAAACAAAACAGGAAAAAGACAAACTAGAATAAAAGAGCACTCACCATTAGGACACTCCGGGCAGCACTTGGTAGGATCTTGTACAGAATCAACACATGGAACAAAGAAACAATCTATGACTAAACATCGTACTTGTCCATCATTGAGACATTCACAAGGTTCACATGGGTTGTCTTGGAAAGTCGTATTCAAATTATGATATTTACCATTATGTACACATCCAGGAATAGGCATTGTGGCGGCCAGAGTAAGGGCAATACATGAAGCAACCAAAACTAATAATTTTATCCACATTTTTTACGATGTAGTTAATTTTAAATAACTGAGAGACAGTTAGTAGGTGAATGAGCTTAAATACTGATATTATCTATGACAGTTGATAAGACATTGTAATCTGGTTTTGTCATTAATGTAGAACAGTTGTTTTGAAATCCATTGACTGCCCTAATTACAGTTTATTATGTCACAAACTAGTTGGGAGAGGTCCTACAACCATAGATTGAGGTTACATTACTTATAAACATTTGATGCTTTGTTTTATTTTGCATTCGATGATACTGACAAAATACTTTATGTTCTTTACTCTATTTTTGCTAAACAATTATGCGCATTCTTTCGTTAGGGGGAATGAATAAATCAGGTTATTGTCTTAGTTAGATTTTTGAATTACAAATGTATATACTTACCTTAAACATATTCAGCACACCTTTAAATACGCCATTCTCTATTAACAGTTACAATGTCATAGTCAATATCCACATACAATTTTTATAGTGATAATTAACTTTCGAATATCTGCAAATGCCAACTTTATACATATTCATAAGAATATAGAAGTTTAAACTTAGTGATCACCCTTTATCGTTTAACTACTGTAAAGCTTTCTCTACTATGACATAATGAAATATAGTTTGATATTACAGCCATCAAGATGAAGTATACAATAAATAATTACAAAAAAGGTTGACTATCCAATCAAAATGTACATTTTCGAGAGCATTAGTCACGTGACAGTTTTCCATCTGCATTTTTGTCGCCATATATATTAGAAGAAATTTTGATGGGATTTATAATGCCCCGCTTGATTCTGTTACGTAAATGTCAAGTCTGATAATATTTGTGTCATATCAGGCTCGTCAATAATCTATGTCCAGTGCGTCAAGTCGATAACAAAGTATTTTGACTTTATTTAAAGAGTTATTTGGATTATATTTTATGATAGTGAAAATAAGTTGAGTAACGTCCGTTACATTTGAATGTCACTTTTTGTGATTCAAGTACACGTTACAATAAATGATTGGATACAAACAGATATTGGGTTTTCGTGGATAGAAACACTTGAAATTGAAGTGTTAGTGATTGGAATCATAATAACTTTTAATAACTTTTGATTATAATATTCTGTCATTTTACATAACAGTACTGTTACATACTGTATTTATGTAGTTTTGACTGAAGACGGAATACTAACGTTACAATCTACGCTGCTGTGTACAAGTAATTTACATAATGGATTCTGGACAAAGTAAGGGTTCACAATTGGCTAAATCGATCTGGATTGTAAGTACACCAATACTATTCACTGTTGGTGTTATAGGAAACATAATGACTATAATTGTGTTGACAAGTAAACACAATAAAACCACGTCGACTTCAGTATTCCTGACCGCTCTAGCCGTAGCTGATTTGATGGTAGTTTCATTGGTTCAACCAAGATGGTGGTTTATTTATTTATTTGGAATTGACGTGAGGCAACTTAGTAACGGTGTATGTAAAATACATTGGTTTGTTACGTATATATCAGGCACTCTTTCCACATCAATCCTAATAGCGGTTACAATCGAACGAGTTATAAGTACTGTGCGACCACACGTAGTCAAGTCTTTATGCTCGTTTAAAGTCGCCGTTGTAATATTACTAATACTGTGGCTATTTGTATGTGCTGTTCATAGTCACATACTGTACGGTATGAAACTACAGAATGTTCCGGTTGCTGCAGGAATGAAGATGAATACCAGCTCACCGACCGAGTGCACTGAAAACCTTCTCCATTTAGGCAAGAACTCAACACTGTTGTCAAATGAAAGTAGTCCATGCATGATACAGTTAACAGATACGTTTACCAATTCTACAAATGTTTCAGTCACAACTGTAATGCCATCGGCTGAAAATGCAAGCACATTTTCTCCCGATGCAACGATGGTTAATATGACTTCGAAAGCAGCTAAGATGTGCTGGTTGGACAGTGAAAATACTGACTACACTTTCTTCTATACAGGACCATATCAGTATATACACTTTACCTTGTATACGGCAATTCCTGAAACTGTGCTAATGATTGGAGCAGGAATTATAATTTGGAAACTGTACCAAAGCTCTAAATGGCGTAAACAAGCAACTCAAAACAATGGCAGTAGCTCGGACATTATGAAGAAAAACCTCAATATCGACAAGCAGGCTAACCAAATTACACGAACTTTACTCCTTGTAAATATCGTGTTTTTCGTATGTGCCACACCGGTAATGGTGTACTTGATTGGCTTAAGTTACTGGGTTAATCCTAAAACTGGCATGACGGAGACTCAAGAGATAGTATGGGCGATCACTAATCAGATGTATTATCTAAACCATACAGTTAATTTCATTTTGTACTTTCTCAGTGGCTCCAGATTCCGCAAGCTTGTCATTAGGACATTTTGTGGAGTCGATAAAAGTAGTCGTCAGTACTCAAGTAACAGAGCATCCAGCTATATATCCAGTCAAGAAACAAACGCTGTGTCTGCATTTTAATGATTTAATGATTTACCAACGATTTAAAAATGTTTTAAACATTGAAGTTAAGTTAAAATGTCAAACTTTTATCCAACGTATTCTAAACTTTTCGATTCTAGTACATCATTGATGTTTAACAGGGATATTCTGACTTAAAGCAACACATTCGGACCAACCTCGGCGATCGTCTACAAAGATATACCTCGGAAATCAGACTTGGTAGGAATACAACCAGGTTATAAGGTCCGGCGACTGTCATTTTCATGTCAACATTTAATAATGAAATAATTACATGCTTTATCACATCATTTCATCAGTACAATGTCTCACACGTCGTACCTATGTGTAGTTCAGCCTATATTACCACAGAAACCCAAATTCCTAGATCTACACTGCCCTCCAAAAGTTCCTTCACACATTTACAATTCACTTTGTACAACATAGAATTTCAAAAAGTTGTACTTGTAAGCTGATTATTCTTGAATGACTTTAAAGTATCTCAAACTTGATATTGGCTCATTGGCATACATTGATCATAACTTCTGATACTGATAGATTTGAATAGAGAAATATGAACACAGAAATTGTACAGCAATATAGATAATCCTACTGTGAAGAAACGTTTAGAGGGCAGTGTACTTCTTCACCTTATGATATCCGAGGTGTATCTGCGTAGAAGATCGCCGAGGTAGTTCCGAATGAAAGCCACAATTATCGCAATGTTTGAGTTGGGCGTACGCCATTTTCGTTTAGCAAATTTAAAAAATGTTGGTGTTATTATAAAGTTAATTGCATTAACCATAAATCTGCACAAGTAGGACATGGAATCGGAATTAATTATAGTAAAAAACCTTGGCATAAATTGAACATATATGACAAACTGTCGTAACCTAAATTATAAAGATGTTCATTGATAGAAGACGTAGCCTAGGATGCTTCAGATGTATGCATGTAACGTAATGTTTAGCATTTTTGATCGCTCGGGGCTATATTTTTCGCTCTTGATTTTAAATATCATTGTTTAGAAATAGCTGTCACTGTTTTATTAAGCTTTCTTGTTACAAAAAGTAAATGGAGCTTTAGTAAATATTTTATGTACATATTATATAAGCTTTATGTATTGTTTCGTACATGATGACAATTTCTTCGAGACACTTTCGGCACATTTTATTCAATGTGATAGTCGTATACATATTTTCATGTCTTAAATGTTATTATTGTTGGAAATACACACAATATGTAATTAATAACTCTAAAATGTCCACCGTGTGCAATTGATAACGATTTTTGTACAGTACTCTGACTCGAAATTCTACTCCTTATTGTGAATCATTGTGTAACCCAGGTCGGTGGCGCAGTTGGTAGTGCGCTGTAATTTGGAATCTCGTGTTCCAAAGAGGGTTCAGGTTCAAATTCCACCCGGGGAGGTTATGAAAATTTGACAATAATGTTAATTTTCCTCCATTAATAAGACATATGGAGAACTTTCCGGCTTTGTAGGTGCGCTGGACGCCGTAAAGTGACTTAAATTGTGTTGACACGGCGTTAAACCCAATAAAAAAGAATTAAGGTATACATCTATAACTCACAGATCAAGTCTTGTAAATTCCAGACAGTATTATCATTTAACAGTCATGAATGCATCTAAATGAACACAGTATGGCTCAAAATTTAGCTCATGAATGTATTGAATGTGTACAGGAATTAACTTTCTCAACTGTGCTAGCAGTATTGTTTTTGGCCATTTTGCAATCTGCATAATTGTTAGCGTTCAGTCTAGAACATCGTGAAAAGTGTATTGGGTAAAGCATATAGATAGAAGCATATCAGTATGCGTGGTTAGATAACACAGTTTTGAATATTTAAAATATTTGCTATCGGCTTTATTTTCTTTCATCTTTGAATCATTTAAATCATTAACAATTTCAGTCTGATGATAAATTATAATTATATTTATAAATTAATGAATATAAATTAAATTCTCATTAAGCGCATTCCGCTTCTGTCTTTCATGGCAGATCTTTTATACATGGGAGAAATTTTATACCTTTTGTATAGTTTTATGTATGTTGTGGAACAAAAGCTTACAGTTCGTGTATATTTATAGAATAGTGTCTGCATTATTAATAGTGCTATGTTGTTTATTACAAAATGTATAGTTCGTTTTTTCTCAACTGTCAAAACATAAATAATTTCACGGTGAATGCGTTTGTTAAAATCATTGTCGTAATCCACTATGAGTTTCCGAAAGTGTGTATTATGATCAAGTAAAGTCGCTCATGCCGTATGATATGTTCAAGATATTTTAATTACAATTAGGCCGCCAGTGCAAAAACAATGCATTCAGTCACCGTGAAAATATTCAAGCTTTGACAGTTGAGAAAAAACGGACATACTAAGTTTAAGTTATGGATTTTATCGGTGGCGATTTGTTTTCATTTATATTATTCTAGCATAAAGTCGTCAAGTGTTGCACAAACTGTGATTACTTGAGGAAAATGAATCTAGATCTTATCCTTTAGGATACTTTGAGATAATACATTTACAAAGAAGCGAAGTCACCTGCAACCATATTCAACTGACAATGAATGTACATGTTTCCAATGTATTTTAAAAGATGAGAAACTAATAGAAATGAGGAACCAAATTATCCATAAACTTTATAGAGTGTTGTCATCGTTTTATTTGTTTTGTCACTTGTTGTATCATTGTTCTATATTTAATATTGTCAAACAGATAATAAAAAAATAAATGAACAGAATTAACACCTCCTGTGTCCAGATTTAGCATTGAAAACCGAGAGTTATTACCTGGTGTTTTTCGGAGCAGCTTTCAAAGCCAACTTTGGACCTACCATACCTGTTTGTCCAACGAAATTCTCTTCCTTTATAGAGACATGGATAAAAGATATCGTACCATTGGTTATTTGTGATAAACAGGAGCGTAGCACGGACAGTAGTTGCTGACTATTTTCTCTGTGTATTATTGGTGACTCGCTATGCTAATTGATTATACATTGGTCAATATTAATTTCTAACAATTTAACAATATCAACAATCGGCAAGTTCCCGCTCCACAAATACATTTTGCCGTTGGCGTGGTTTCATAATGATATTAATTGGTTATAGTGCACGAAATTTTAATAGATTATTGTGTTTTTGTATAATTAATTACAAAAGTCTTTTTACAGCTTTGTAACACAGTAAACTATTAGTTCATATGAGATATTTTATCCAAGTAAATTGTGTCGACTCTTTTGAGACTTTCCAAAATTGTTTTATCTGAGATTAACGTGGACATCCAATTGCAAGCTTAGATGTTTATGAACAATCAGTAAGAACAAAAGAAAGCTAAAATTACAATGGGATTAGCGCTGTTTTTCATTTTCTTTGAAATCAACACCCTATTATTCTTTTGGGGAAAACAGCACATGTATTTAGTATAGTCACGCTTAAATTGCCATTTTATAAAGAGAAACTTCAACGAACATCAAAATCGATATGATCTTAACAGCTAAATAGTCATTATATAGAAACCCTTTTCTTCTCAAAGCATCTGAGGCTTAATACTTGTCCTACTTAAAATAGAAATAGGTGGCATAATGACCATAGAAAATATTTCATGACCAAACTCTACAAAGGTCGATTCCTAGATTTGTTGCCAGACACCCAACCGATTAAGCTAACTGAGTGGTCTTTACTAAAGGTACAAGCAGAAAACTATCACTTTTAGCAATGGTTGTCTGTTCAGTAGCTACAACTATAATTCGATATAGATACAACCGAAGTTTGGTGGTTTTCAATATTTATTTTCTAATGCACAATATTAAATAATTAACTAAGTAAGGCGTACACTTTTACAAATAAAGCACGGCTAAAAGCAACAATACAACAAGAAATACAGTTCAATGACAACAATACTATATTTCTAACTTCTCCCTAAATGTAGTACACGTAGTTGAATATTAATAATGACAATTTGGATTCTTTTTGGTTAATATTCTTTCATTTGACGTTAAGTATAGTGGCCGCATGCAAACATGCTTTAACAAATCGCCATTCACTTTGAACATATGCTGACAAAACATTCTGGCTTACAAAGACTGGTATTTCAGATTGAGTTGTTTTACTGTAATTGTTTCAAGTAATATAATTGACCTAAAAAAACCACTTAGACACAAAAGCAAGAACGAGTGCTTTAACGAATTTGACTAAAAACAAATCACTTTTGAGGAAAGTGATAAAATAAACATAGATGTTCTATTAATATCTGCCCGAAACTTCCGGGTTACAAAAGAAAATTTACAATTATACATAGAACAAAGACCACCTGTCTACATTGACAACTTTTGGTCTTTCTGCTTAGCGGTCTTTGTAGACAGGTTCCATTGTACACGGACTAGTGCTGCAACGATTCACCGGAAAGTCGATTCGATGCGATTCGATACTTTTTTTTCGATTCGATTTTTTTCGATTCGATTCTTTTATAAATACTATTTACTACAAATATGCATTTATACACATATTTGAGCTTAAAACTAAATAATATTACATGTATTTAAATTAAAGTGTTACTAAAATTGGATAACACGAAACTCGAAAATCTGATAATTTTTTATATTTGCTTTATTCAAGTACGAATTGGATTGTGTACGAATGTAAAGGTCGCGAAAATGTATTATTAATGTAATATCGAACAGAGTTTCTATTCATGTTACATAAAATCGTAATAGAAATTTAACAGAAATGTAAGAAAGGGAAACCCAGTTTCACTGTCAACGTATACTTTGACTTTTAGGCGCGCCTTTGCTTTTATCGTTTAAACTTATGTAGACACTTTTAAAAGTCAGTATCGAATCGAAACTCGCGGGTCCCGAATCGAAATCGAATCGGCACCCTTGCAATCGAGTTTCGATGTATCGAATCGAATCGTTGCAGCCCTAACACGGACTCACATGGTAGTAAAACATACATTGTAGTAGAAAATACAAAGAGCCACAAAACACATCGTACTAAAAATTTCATGGTACATTTGTATCACTTATTGCTTGGTATCAAGTAGCTACAAAACACAAAACTTACAAATTACGATACAATTATATATAAATATATTATAGTAACTAGATATATAAATCATGGACAAGGACATAGTACATTTACGTTTTGATATAATATTTTTTTATTGAGTTTAACGCCGTGTCAACACAGTTTAGTCATTTTACGGCGTCCAGCGCACCTAACCTAGCTTTCCTGGACCCTTGTCTATAAACAGTACTCACCTACCCTTCCACAAGGCCGGAGAATTCTCCATATATCTAAAAAATTGACATTATTGTCAAAATTTCATGGAAGGTTATAACCTCCCCGGGTGGGATTCGAACCCGTACCCCCTTCAGGACACGAGATTCCAAATCCCAGCGCGCTACCAACTGCGCTATCCACCCGGGTTTTGAGATAATAATCAAACATAGTTGAAAGATCAACAAGTAATCATTCCCGTACCCAGAGGTTATCAAGATTCTCAACTCTTTATAACTTTGGAGGAAGACCACTACTATAGCGGTAAACAATACAAAAAACTTATCCAAGACAGAGGACTCTCAGGATGACAATAAAATACTGTAAGTATTAATTTTGATATGTTTAACGAGTGTCTTGTTGGTCAAGTCAAGTCAAATCCAAATATTTTATTGGCATAAACAATATGTTCATCGCCAAGAAAAACTTTGGTTATTTTTTTTACAAATAACGTATATATACAATATAAGATATAAAGAAAAGCATGCACTATTAATATATATATTATGGCAAAACGCTTACTTATTTAAAAACGAAAAAAATGTACATATGTCAATAAACAGGTATTAAACAGGATATAGGAAAGGCAATGTATTTTTGTAGACATATTACAAGCTAAAATTCATGTATTTATAGATATATGAAACTAACAACTTTCAATAGTAATACACAATGTAATGGTGAAATGCTCTACACTGTAAAAACAGGTGTTTTGCTTTTAAACACTTTTTAAAACACTTTTCTGTTACACTTTTAAAACATGTTACCACTTTAAACATGTAACATGTTTTGTTTTAAAACATGCTCGTGTTTTGTTATAAAACATTTCACATATCAAAATAACACACCAGAACGCATTGAAAACATGTAAAAGTGTTTTAAATTAAAACACTTGACGCGTTTAAAATCAAAACACTTTCTTGTTACACTTTTTGCACACGTAACGCCATATTAAAACACTTCATGTGTTTTCTTGATAAACACTGAACGTGTTTGTATTTTTCACATGTTTTGTTGCAAAGCTGAAACTTATTGCTTCAAGAGTACTGTTCGCTGAGTCTTCTAAAATGAAACCTTGACTAACTAACAATGTTATTTAATCAAAGTCACGGCTGAAAATATGCAAATAAATAAAAAAACATAATTTGAAAAGATTGAAAATATCATTTATTTGTCATAAAAATGCAACCATAATTTACTTTGAGTGACTAAAATAATAGTAAGTTAAAATATTTTACTTGTGATTATTTCCTTCATAACATACACACACAAAGCTATTAAATAGTGATAATGTGTCACTTGTACATATAGTCATTTTCCAATGGGGTTTGACTCCCCTTTACAAAATTTTGCAAAAACATTATTAAGATGGATTTTAAGTCATTTTTAAGTTTATGTATTAACTTTACTCATCTCTTCTTCAGAACATGCACTTAACTAAAGTGTAACAAAAGATCTCTGCATTAAACAATATCTTATTGAAACTAAAAATTTTATAACACCAACTTAATGAAATAATTATATTCATTTCATAAGTATATTGTTCACTTATTATGTCATTGACTTTTGTTCAATCTAAAAACATCAAGAATCTTAAGCCCAGTCACACCTACATGACTATGACTATTGACCAAGGTGTAAACTAGTAGAAATTTAAAGAAGAGTGGTCATTTTCACAATTGTTTTTACATAAAAATCATTGTAAGTAAAAATTAGCAAAACATTTATAATATGTACATGCTTGTTCTTTGTTAATCTTCAAATATTGGAGGAAATAAAGTTTATACGTTCGTTTTGCACACTAGTGAAAACGCACGTGTTTTACATTTCCGTTTCTGGTAAAATAAAAACCCCAAAAATCCGTATTTTAATGAAGATGTTGGGTCTAATATATCGTTTTGTAGTTACATTTGTTTCTCCATTGCGATTATTAATTTTTCAGACGAACACATTTTAACGATTGAAAATGGTACCGTTTTAAAGTAAAACACTGCCGATTTTTTTAAATCACTAAAACGCTATGTGTTACTATATTAAACGGATGTGTTACGAAAGTAAATTGCAGTGTTTTCGTTTTAAACACTTATAAAACATGTTACGTGTTCCCATTTTTTACAGTGTACATACCATTACAAGCATTATTAGCTAAGGGGGTGATGGTTAATCCGCCACACCAATAAACTGTACAACCTTTATTTTCAATACTGCGCTACCTTTGGAATGGATTGGTTTATTTTAATGTTTACTAGTACCCAAACATGCTATGTTATTTTGTATGAACTATAGGGATACATTTCATTTTGCTATCCATGTGTTTTACAATTTCAAATTCATTTTAACTTACATGTAAACAAAACAATACAATAATGGCATGTTGTCACTTCCTCGTGAACCTAACAATGACTAAAGCTGATATATAACAGCGATTTTATAGTTCTACAAAAAAGTTTTAACAAACATATTGGTGCTCAACATCAAAGAGGACGTAGAAGTATTAAGTAAAGGTACTAGTTCACAGATTTGGTTTATTTTTTCGATAATTTCAAAATACCATTCAGTGTCTGTTATTGTGTCAAAAATTAATTCTTATTATTTTAAGAAAAACTGACCTAATATACAATAAAAGTCATAAAAATGCACTAAAACTGTCTATACCATAACATACGGGGTAGATATTTACTACATAAAACACCAACATTTGTAGTTGTATGTCAGTTTGCACTGAAATTGTCATTATCAGAACACAACTTTTCTGTTTCCAAAAATATTTCCATACAATTTTGATAGTTGCAAATCGTGCAAATCGTGCAAAACCTATGCATAGGGGTGAGTTGATCTTTCATGGTGTCTACGAAATTAGGATATGAAAGAGGTTGTCCGGACAGGTCATTTAAGAAGCAAGCAATGTATCTTGTTTATCGGTGTATGGTTGCCTAACAGAACTTACTGGTAGCCCGAAAAAAAGTGTTGTATCAGGCAATTGAAAATTTACGATTGTAATTTAAAAAAAAATGTAATTTCGCAGACTGTCTCTAAAGATGTTCTATACTGCATAAAGCTAATAAAAGGAAATTATTATACAACACAATACCACAAGAACAATAAACTAAATGGTTCACAAGTTAACTCCTCTTCTTATCACCCTTTTTATTTTTGTATGTTATAATTATTATTATTTCAAGAATGATTAAACTGTATCAACTTTTGTCAATGTATACATGTATTTTGTATTAATGTGTTCATTCTGAGAAAGTTTAAATATCATCGGGTCTGCACTCGACAGTTTTCAAGTGAGGTCGAAGGTTGTGCAATGAAACGTTCCACTGGTACACAATTAGAAAACACTGTGCCGTCCTGCAAATCAAATTCTACCATAAATTCACTCAATAGCCCTGGAGAAGAAGTTATCTTCTTTCATCTTTTCCAATTTCTTTGACCTTCCCTCGCCCAAGTTTGCTTCAAGCAGAGTATCAAATGAATGATAAGCTGAAATGCTTACCGTTTTAGTTCTTCCATTCAACTTTGGTGATAAGTAAATCAAATGTAAATGTTATAAATGCTAGTTTGGCGATTTTTAAATGAGTTTAACACTGTGTCAACACAATTTAGGTCATATTACCGCGTCCAGCGCACTTAACTTAGCTTTCCTGGACACCTGTCTATAACCAGTATTGACCTACCCTTCCATAAGGCTGGAAACTACACCATATATCTTATTAATGGAGGAAAATGGACATTATTGTCAAATTTTCATGGAAGGGTATAACCTTCCCGGGTGGGATTCGAACCTGTAATCCCTTTGGGACACGAGATTCCAAATCCAGGCGCGCTACCAACTGCGCCATCGATCCGGGTGATTGGCGATTTGGTACTATATGTACAGCTGAAAGGTCGGATATAATGGCACTTCACTTCCTGTTCATTCGGTCCAATTACTGCGATTGATAGTTAATATGTACGTGAAAAGCTGGCATCGTTGGTAGATATGTAACTGATAGGTCGAGAATTATAATACTGCCGGCAATCTTCTCTATCACCTCGACAAAATGTCTTAATGACAAGCTTGCGAAATTTGGAGCCGCTTAGAAAATACAATATGAAATTAATTGTATGGTTGAGATAAAACAACTGATTTATGATCGCCCATACTACCTCCTGTGTCTCTGTCATGCCGATAGCAGGATCTACCCAATATTTTCTTCCAATAAGAAAAACCATAATAGGTGTAGAACATACGAAAAACACAATATCTACTACAAGAAGAGTTCGCGTGATCTGGTTTGCTTGAGAATCTATACTACGGGTTTTCATCTTCGTGTCCAAGCCAATGCCACTGTTTTGTGTTGCTTGTCTTCTCCATTTTGTACTTTGATATAGTTTACAAATTATAATTCCCGCCCCAATGAAAAGTACAATCGCTGGCAGTATTGTGTATACTATCATTGTAATGTACTGGTATGGTCCAGAGTAAAATGCGATATATTCTTTACCATTGGTATCCAACCAGCACATTCTGGCTGTAATCAAAGTTTCAATTTTCGCTGATGTATTGCGATTAAAAAAGTCCATAATTTCTGCCGATGGCCTTTCAGTTGTAAATGAATCGTTTGAAGAACTATTGGAAATATTTGGAAATTGCATCATGCATGGAATACTCTCATTTGAAGGATGAGTTGCGTTGATGCCAAGTTTTGGCATGTTCTGTAAGCATTCAGTTCCTGAACTAATATTCATGCTCTGTTTGGTAAGCGGCACATTTTGTAATTTCATACCATATAATGTGTGACTATGAACAGCACATACAAATAACCATATCATTGTTGATATAACAACGGAGACTTTAAACGAACATAAAGACTTGACTACGTGTGGTCGCACAGTACTTATAACTCGTTCGATTGTAACCGCCATTAAGATTGACGTGGAAAGAGTGCCTGATATATACGTAACAAACCAATGTACTTTACATACACCGTTACTAAGTTGCCTCACATCAATTCCAAATAAATAAATAAACCACCATCTTGGTTGAACCAATGAAACTACCATCAAATCAGCTACGGCTAGAGCAGTCAGGAATACAGAAGTCGACGTGGTTTTATTGTGTTTACTTGTCAACACAATTATAGTCATTATGTTTCCTATAACACCAACAGTGAATAGTATTGGTGTACTTACAATCCAGATAGATTTAGCAATTTCTGAACCTTTACTTTGTCCGGAATCCATTTTGTACAGTTTAGATAGTTCCAGTAACGTAAATCACCTGTACACTGCAGCGTAGATTGTTACCTTATTACTCCAATTTAAGACACAATTATAATGTTGCGCAGTGTAAAATGATGCGGTGTTAAGTTAATGAAACAGTTTCAATAAAGAATTTCAAATACCCAAACTTTGTATTGGTAAAATTCCTGTTCACAAAATCCGTATTTTTCCGATCCGTATTCAAATTGCTTATGTTTGAGTCATAACACTTTGTCCAAAAGAGATCTTAAAGTCATAAGCTTAGAAAATCCAAGTAAATTTAATTTACTCTTTTTCGTACAAGTCGAAAAGATTTTCCAGTTATTGTGCAACAACTTTGAAAAAAGGACTGAATACATAGCAAGGTTCACTTTTTCTAAAAACAAAGGACCATAAACTAACTTACGTTACACAACCTCAGTAAAGCGATGTCCAACAATTTACCACGCATTCTTCCTTATATATTGCTATATCACCGATGAGGGAATTCATCAAATTTCTTAATAAACATTAGCTCTTGATTTTTTTGAGTCAACAAAAATGTAATACTCACGTGAGTAAAAAAATAGTTGTTTTTGACATATGATATAAAAAATCATTATGCATCGTGATTGAAAAGGCTTAATCATAATGAGGCATAAAACAATGTTAATGAAGTGATTTGGGTTTTTTATCATACTTCCTTAAAGACGGCAGAAATACTGTTTATTACATCACTAAGTACACATAGCTTAGGGATATACCACGAGAGCTGTCCAATATGTTAGATAATGGCTAGCTGAGACACGTTCAAGAGTTTGTTCTATTCTAATGTTCTTTTATCGTATAATTTATCGTGTAGATATCACAAAAGGGGCATTATTGCAATTAATTAATTTAGATTTTGTAACAAGAATCTTTTGTCATAATACTTTATGTAATTGCATTTTTGTTGGTAAAAACCTTCATCGAGTTATATGACAGTAAAGTATTTTTATATTATAAACATATTATCGTAATCACCACACGCTTTTACTTTCAGTTGGATTCACAAGGACCGACATTTTCCCCTTTTATTGTTTCCCTTTGTTTACGATAAGAAAGAAAAATCCATCGGGCTTCTGTGAAAGAAACTGAGAGTAGAAACGTGTGATAATTATAATATTTACATTCGGAAACATACTTCGTGTGATTTATAAGTGAATTTTTAACAAAAGAATAGTCTAATTGTCAAAAATAGGGATGGATGAATATATTCAGAAATAGTTTGTTTTTTATTTTCTGTATAAAGCAATTGAGTAATATAAACACTCTTTATTAACGGAACCACGCGTACTTTGTAAATACTTTGAAACTGCTAGACAACAGTGTGGACTCACTTGTTTTCCCCATAAACGGAAGAGTCCAAAGTTAAAAGTAAAATAAGATGCCAGGGTTTGAAAATTCATTTATAAAAACGTGTGATAGTTGTGTTATAATAAATTATAAAATTTACTTTTTAGAAACATACTTTGATTGATTCACCCCAAGACATTGTAAACAGTTTCACAGACGTCCTATATCAACATTTGGATTCATAGAAAAAGTAGTTTGATAATGTGTTTAGGCTCACAACAGGAGGGCCATTTCAAGGTTAGGATAATTGTTTTTATTTTATTGTAAATATCTAGCTTTTTCAATTTATATTTTCAACAGGCATACACTTGATGCATCTCTTACAAAATATATTAAAATTAGTAGAATATTGTGGATATATTTAAAATATTTAGTTACCCCACCCACTTTATAGTTTTTTTCTCTATTTCAACAAATGATAAACCCTTAACAGATAAAACAAAATAGTATTAAAATCTGGCGAAATTAACGTTATAGACATATTTTTCTTAAATTCAATGAAATAAAAATGTCAGTTTTCATGAAGCAAAATGTCCTGCAATAAAAAAACTGTTTTTTATTAAGAGGTAAAAAAATATCATATAAGTTTGAAATATTTTTTCCAGTCAGACGTCGGGTCATAAAAATCAAGTCTATAAAATATGCACCGGTTATATAATGAGGAATACTAGTGCCAGACAATGTTAAGAACGATAACCAGAAATTCCATAAATTAAAGAAGGGTTGTCTCCCTTAGACCAAATAGCAAATAGCACGAAACATAATTTATAATACCGCCAATTTTTGAGCAATGAATTCCAAATATTTTTTGAATAATGTAGAATATCGTATATCTTTTGAATATCATATGATAGTTATTTTTATTATCCTTCTGACTTTGAACTGCAAAATTATGAATTTTACTAACAATAACTTTTTGTAAGTATTTTTTACAAAGGTGCACAGCTTTGAGACTCAAAGTTTTGCACGGAATTCACAACATAAACATCATACATGCGATAGTCTTGAACGTGTCTATTTTTTATTTTGCTTTTATCCAAGTTCGACTAGTGTGTATCAGTTGAACGTAAAAAATTTTACTAACCCGAAGGTTTTAGCAATACAAACGCAAGATGTTTGTACATTTAGCATAGAGTCCTTGACAATGCAATCGCAGAGTAAACCGTATACAAATGAAAGGTAATTGTCCGAATTTTTCGTGCCGCTGCAAAAGTGGCAGTCGTTAGACTACGGTGCTGTTAAAAATAAAGAAATGGCGCGCATATCATAAAATGTTCAAGTCGAAAAAAAAACAGCTTGCGGTGTTTTGAATTCAAACACATAGTACTATGTGGCAAGAAAACTTAATAGACGAACTTGGAAACCAACAGAAGCGTGACATAACTTTAAAACCTAGCCTCGTTCCAAGCGCACGTGAATACATTCTTCTGTTTCGCTATGAGGGCAAATTTAACCGAATATTTTTATTTTACCTTTTTTCACATTTCCTGATCGACAAGAAAGATGTTTGAAGTAATAACCACTTTAGAAAATGTCTAAAAATACATAATAATGTCTGCGTAGGTGTTATAAAAGTCTTGTTTTATGGTTTATTGAAAGGTCAATGTAGATGTTTGATAAACAAAAAGAACATTGGATTGATTGATTTATGTAATTTTTTATAGTTATAGCTTGTATTTAACTGAAATTTAACGTTTATATACATTTGTTTCAAGAAACACCTTAACACATCGAGATGTATGAAAAAACGTCCATCTGATAATAAAAATGAATAGGTTTGTTTTCTTTGAGTAATTTATGATCTTATAATTATTATAGTGGCCACGATAAATCTAGACTGCTCATATGAGATCAGAGCCAAAAAGACCTCTTTCATATTCACACATTAGAAATTCATCCATATGTTTACATGACTGCTAAATGATACCATATGCTAAATATAAAAAATGATGTTTTAAAAGTGAAAGTTGAAGTGTGGTTTTAAGTCTACTTCCATAAACATGTTCAACTGATTTACAATCTTGTACGATAACTCCTGATCATTGAAATCACCTTTAGGCAGGTGATTCCTCACAGTACCCATTTACACCTGAGTGGAGTGAAACAATTGTAGGTAATGTTCTTGCTTAAAGAAATCAGCAGTGCCCTTAGTGGGAATTCTAACCCGGGACCTCTCTATCCCTAAGCGCGAGTCTTACCACTGGACCACTGTCATCCTTGGTAACCCAGAGTATTATTTATATCCACAACCTTTGTCAGAGTGATAAACTAAGCTGAAGTGGTCAAGTCATTTTCAGCAGCTCGTTCTTGATGTAGCCAGTTTAATAACAAAATATAAAATAAAACACATAGAATGACAAAGAGTGATGAGATTGAATATGTCATTTATTAAAATATAAATGACGATGAAAAAAGACAGTATATAACATATATACATTAAAAAAGATAATAATATAAATAACACATGAGAAACATTATATACATCATCAAAAAGTATTATTTGTAAACGCCATTCAAAGGGTATTGGTACCGTGGGTTTCCGACAATGACGAAAGTAAGCAAGTTTCCATGACAAAGTAACATTGACGGAACTTCATCTGTTTTAAACTAATCGCGGGCTTAGCGCAAAACGATCGTAATTCACTCTTTTTTAAATTGAGTTAAGACCGTTTTTCGCAATCCCCGCGAAATACTTGTACATGTATTTAGAGCAATTCAATACAACAACAATTTTTGGAATGTTTAAAACGTTCAAGCCACAACGCTGAATAAAAAACCGCCAAAAATGTCTTTCTAAATAAATAAATTCTCCAACAATTGTATGGCCTGCATCTTGTGTACTTTATTTTAATTCGTACAACAAGAAAACAGACCTATTATTAAATTATCACCCTGCTATTTCTTCGCATCACAGATTCCATTCTAGAACTATAACCTTGATGGCAAAACAAACTTATCAGTTTCTCGGATAGTTGTTAACTTGTTTACCATGCCGTAAAATCCTTCAGATTCCATTAACAACCTACGCTAATAAAATTGTTAAGTGTAATGAAACATAATAACTTCAAACACTGATCTTGTATTACATTAAAGCCCCATTATCAAAAATATAACTGTTTTTTGACTGCTAGGAAATAAACTTTACCTATTTTAAACATCTCTTATGAACAAGATTTTTTAAATAAATGCAAACATTGTTGATACATGTTTATGTTATTTGTTGCATTTCAGTGTGAAAGTAGATCGAAACCGAAAGTAGAATTTGGTTGTCAATACTTGTAACAATATTTTTGATCACAGTATGTTAAAGATAAAGTCCTATTATAGAAGAAAACGTACTCCGAATTTCATAATTAAGCTCCAAAAACAATTGTGGATCAGATATATTGAACATAAGCGTACAAATTAATACGGTGTGCTCTTATAAAAGTACCCCATTTTTTAAAGAGATGGACACATGGTCAAACTTAAATTTAGAAAGTAGAATGGTTTTAACTGTTTATTGTGTCTCTAATACATGTTATATTTTGATAACTTCGTAGTTGTAAAAAAGTTTTCAAGTCTACTGTTAATTAATATATCTTCATATAGTAGCTTTAATTTGTTAAAAGATGATTTAATTTCATGCATAGATTCACTTGAAATTTTCCTCACGTATTTATAACATTAATATTGTGTTACAAGTATTGCACATTCGTGCAAGTATGACATTTTTGTGCATCATAAATCATAACAATTTCCAGAACACTTTTTGCCAGTAATAATTATCATAAATATTTCATAGATTAGAACAAATTAAAATCTAATCTTATGTGAGCTACCAATTTGTTTTCAATCTGATGGACTAAAATGAATTTCATGTTTGTGCAATTTATCCCGTTCAATCAGCCAGTCGCTTTTATTTCACGGCGTCTCAACGCCATGATATTGTGATGGGTAGTTTTTGGTAGCAATGGGCAAAAGTCACGTGACAAAATCCTTTCGATTTCTACTTCCGACATTTATTGGTTTTAATGCAATCATTGTACAGCCCATTTCCATTAAAAGTTACAAAGAAAATTTAAGAAAAAGCATTTATTTTTCAAAACCATATAAACAATATTTTTATTAGCTGTTAGTGTCGTGAGAGTCACCCAAAGCTTCCTTCTATACAAAGACGATGTCAACATCTTTATACTAGATGCACACCTAATCCCACTAATCGGCGATTTTGCTACGCGCAACAAAAATCTCACAATTTCTTCTGTTTATTCTATAATAAGTTTCCTTAAACTCTGATAGGAATAAACAGCAATTTGTTCAGTTCTCCTGAAAGGGAAATTATTAGAATGTAAAAGTTGCCACGTGGTTTAAAGAAATAACTTTTTTTACCCATGATTCTTTGCGTATTGTCGCACAGACTAGCCAGCTAGCACGCCCAAAACTTAGTTTGCACGAACGTTGTACATTATACTTAAATTCCATTGTGAAGTATTTTATTATCCTTTTCAATAAAGCTTAATGTTATGAAAACGTCGGAGAGACGTGTCGTGGAATTTGTTGAATTCAGAATTGTCACAAATAAATGCGCAGGACTGTATTTTTCAACATTTTCCATAATTAAAATTTCTTCGTTAAGTAATTATTAGACTAAAATATTTCGACGTTAACGTCGTTCTTGATAAATGAGAATTCCATTTTTAAATAAGGAAATGTTTTATAAATACCATATTATGTGAATATGGAAAGTAGCATATGTCATGGAATTCACTATATTTAATATACATGTATCTAATTATACATTTTAGCATGTATGTAGATTTCTGACAGTATTTTTCTCAGGTGACCGGCACGGCACCAATCCACCAAAGACATTGTTTATACACATTAGGAACTCCCCGGCCATTCACTAGGAATAAATTATTCATTCAATGAATGGTCAAGGTGTTCCGAGTGTATTTGTACACTGTATTCTTATTGGGTTTCCTGTATCATTTAATTCTTTATAGTGTCTAAGTGGATTTGGATATGGCGATCGCTGTTGGTATATCTTAGGCAATAACAAACATATACAGTCGTACTTAACAATACAATATCGAGTAAACAAATCAATTATATGTACATTACCCGGAACATGAAAGTACAAATTAATTTACAATGAGAAGTATTGATTTATCTATTTGTTCTTTACAGTGTCATCCAAAAATCCATCGTCGAAATCCTCTGTTAAGATTAAACCAGTCGCAATTTACCCATGAACAAAGAAACAAAGTCATCTGAACAATTTAAATTCAGAATTTAATAGATTATCGATATATTATTCGAGCGATATTACATGACTGAGCTTTAATTTTAGTAAATTTACTTGCGATGTGTGATACTTGTATATAATTAGAGATAGGTATTGCCGGAAATTTCGTATTGCGATACATTGTGATATGCAACAGCGTATTGCAATACGTATTGCGATATATTGGGAGTATAGAACATAAGCTTTTTCAGCACCCATTCTTGTATTTTACTGACAATATGAACATTCAACACAATTATACATTGTGACAGCTTTATTTAAATTGTTGCAATCATTTATGACTCAACTTTTATCCAGTAAAGTAAGTATTATTATAAACCTTACTTTGAATCGAATGTTCTTTTGCGACACTTTGCTGATAGACTGATAGCATGCCAATTGTGAGTAACATATTAAGCATTAACAAATTGGCACGTAGAGCTTTCTCTGATTTGACTTATGCCAAATAATAGGTGAAGCATTCCCTGTAGTACACTGTATGCATGGAGGTTTACTGGGAAGTGTGCAAGTTTTGAATGAAACTTGACACCTACTTAGCTTTAAAAGGGGGTTTAAAATGAGCAATTTATTTATAATACAATAAGAACAAAAGATGTAGGAAACAAAATTTCCTGTTCAGTCATATATTTCTTATAAAACTTATTGAAACAATTTAAACATTTCAAAGGGTGTGTTAAACACATTAGCTGACATTATTTAAGAGACTACAAGTGCCACTATTTTCATTTATTGTCCTATAAGATAGTAAAGCTCTAATATACATGTGTCTTTAGATGGTCATCACTAATAAGTCCTTGTAACTGGCCCCTGATTTGACTCCTGAAACAATCAGATAAGGAGTCATACACCACTAGGGGAGTCTTTGTGATCAGATGTCTTGATAGAAACATGCTGTTTCAGGCTGATTACATGATTACCCTATTACCGACTTGCTAGTTTATTATATACTTATAGAATTCTGAAGTTATGGATACTTTATAAACTATAAAATAGAATAAAGGAAAACCAAAATTGAAATATTTTCTGGTCAAATTCTGTCACAAATAATGCAAAACAGGTTCGAGTATGCACTATTAGTCCATTAGATTAAGATAAAAAAATATCGCGATATATTGCGGGACCGTACCGGTACGTATTGCGTTTGAACCGTATTGCAATATACCGGAATACCGGTATTATCGCGCATCCCTATATGTAATGTTTTCTACAAAATTCATTGTTCAAGAAGCAAGAACTTTAGCATGTCACGTTAATATGTATAATTATCTTAAATTTGTAAATGATATAATACTAAATTATTAATTATTAACAAAAATATTATGGCTATATAATTTTATAGATTCTTATATTCACATATTTATTGATATTATTGAGTATTCAAGAATGCACAACAACAATCCCTAAGTTTTATGTATTTAATCATTCATCCCATTCATAAAATTAATCAAGACTATTCAAGACATATCAGGTATTTACTTTATCCAAAAACTACTTAGATAAATCTTATAATATCATTACTAAGAGAAAAGACATCAACAATTAGTCTTATCTAAGAAGTACAAACGCTTCCGGCAAGCGTTCAAGTGAGCTGACTTCATCATAGTATTTAAAACGCTTTCTGGATAATTCTAGACCAGAATGCTTTGCGAGTGAATCAGAATAAACCGCAATTACGAAACTTGTGTTCCTACTTACCAGAAACAACTTGAAAAGACCGCGAACATGATTGAAAACATGCATCTGATTAATGTTGAAGCTATTTTTAAATTTTTCGCTGGGTATTTTTGGTTATGTAGGATTACTGGAGCAAAAAAGTGTGGCCTAATTGCCTCAGTTAAAATTCTTGTTAGATTTTTCATCACATCTGGATAGCTTACTACGTCGTTGTATTAAATGTATACTGGCAACAAGATTTTTGTTATTTTGGCATTCAAGTGTAGATCAAGCAAACAAACAATGCATGTTTATTACGCTGTAACAACACTTTGAGAACCAACAAAGTGTTAATGCCGATTTTCAGAACGTTTTATTTGGATATGATATAATCTATTTACAAGGTTTCATTCATTTTTTACTAGAATTTGCATACCGTTTCAGATGGAACCTAAACCATCTTCCCAAATCCATCTTCAAAAATCGACTCTTTGTCAAATATTCACGAATAATACAATGTTTGGACTTTCAAAAATACAATGAAGCAAAAAGGGAGCCAATGGAACCAAAATTGTGAAAATGGAACAACAAGACCTACATTACATTTCTAAGACATAAGAACCCGGGTCGATAGCGCAGTTGGTAGCGCGCCGAGATTTTGAATCTCGTGCCCGAGGTGGAGCGGGTTCGAATCTCACCCGCGGAGGTTATAACCTTCCATGAAAATTTGACAATTATGTCGATTTTCCTCCATTGATTAGATAATATGGAGAAGTTTCCGGCCTTGTGGAAGGGTAGGTGAGTACTGGTTATAGACAATGGTCCGGGAAAGCTAGGTTAGATGCGCTAGACGCCGTAAAATGACCTAAATTGTGTTGACACGGCATTAACTCCAAAAAATAAAAAATCTAAGACATAAGCTGATATCACCCGTCGACACAGATTTTAGCATGCCTTTTGTGCTAGGGAATCAAAAGAAAATTATCGACTACTAAGTCGAACGTGATATACAATGCTACACCGTTTGCAACAAGGCTACATTTTTTACAATATGTTTTAAAAGGTAAAAAAAACTTATTCTTAGTTTGATATTTACAGAATATTTTACCGAATATTACATCCGGTGTTTGTTCAAGTACTTATAACTGTAATTGATTCATACGTTCATTCAAAACAGCAAGACAGATCCACTTACATAGGCTTACATTCTACCTTATTTTAGTTAAAATGTATGTAGCAAGTGAAGTCGACAATATTTTGGTATAAAAATCTTCAATGAAAAGGCATTTATTCTTAGCATTCTATTTCATCGTTAATGATAAAAATAAACCTCATTTGGCAAGTACCCCACAAAAAGACAGTATCCACATAATGACTTAATAGGCACGTGCTGTTCACAATTATTCAGACTTATCAGACTATTGTAGTTTTGGCAGTCATCATATTATTTAATTTACTGAAATGATGGATTTGATATTGTTCATTAACCAACAGCTATTTCAGAAATGTTGGTTATAAACGTCCTTGACATCGGCATGCTAAAACTGTGTCGACGGGTGATATCAGCTAATGTCTCAATGGAATGTCGGTCGTTTTGTTCCATATTCACAATTTTGCTTCCATTGGCTCTCTTTATGCTTCATAACAATTTTGTGATTCATTTTACATTTTGATGCCTTGTCACGACTCATTCTTGTATACTTTTAGCTTGTCCTCTAACTTAAAAAAAATGTTCATCAAATATTGCATATTTGCACAATACATGACATAACAAATGACTAGCATTTAGTACTTAATGGAAATAGACTGAAATACGGCAAATGAAGCATAAAAACGCTCTAACTTATTCAGTCTGGTGCTTGAGATATCCCATGCATTGTGGGATATCTAGTTTTTTATTACGATATCCGGATGCACAACTGTGTCAACCGTGCACGTTAATACAGATTAAAAGTTTGTTCCGCCTAAAATCGACAGATGTCCAGGTACATACAGTATAATCAAAATGCGTAATAAAACAAATAAGCCAACGTACGTCATATCTTAATTCATATATTCATGAAGCAATATCTTTGTTATGTTTTCTAGGGTTATTTCATGATTAAATAATAAACATGCAAGCATTTCGACGTGAAAAAATTAAAATATCAGGCGGTGTCAAGAAACATTGCAAGGGTCATTTGACTAATTTATTTTGTCTGTATAACCGTCCAAGACAAATACACATTTGGCACCGCAAATGTAAATCCGTACACATTTTATAGCCGCAGCTTTATCTACAGCTTAAAAATAAACAAACATTCGTTACTAATGCAAACGGTTAATGACATAATGTTGTCGGATTAATAAAAGAGCTATCAAATAATTTCATGGTCGACAACAGCAGACGCTGGTTAATGATGTATTCAAGAAGTAAAACAGAAAGGTGCCAACACGAGCGAGACATTCCAGATAGCACGTGCATATGGTGTTAATTAATACAGTTTAAAATGCATTAAATACATCACGAATCTTCATTCTAGCGAGCAATAAGATAATCTATACAATGCCCATAAAATCTAACCGTACTATAAATATATTACCAGACAAATATACAGAAATAGTTAAGTGTAATCTACACCCCGAGATAAAGTAATCAAACATTAATTAACCATGAGTCTTGCAATTTGTGGTGTACTTTTCTAACATCGTAATACACTTGGCGACACTTCAATCTCATTAAAACCCGATCTGAAATTATCCGCTTCCCTACTTGCTCACGACAGATTTCTGTTGCAGTATTCTAAGTCTGTAGTGTTCATTTTTGACCGTGCCGACCGCCTATGGTTTCAGCCATCTCCTAAACCCACCAACCCATAGCCTTGGACTTGTAAAAATGATTCGGGCTAGAGAAATTTACTTATTTCTTATAACCAGGCTTGTTATCTGTGTTATTATGTCCTTTACTTTATGACATAACAAATAGGAAATTTGTTTAGAAGAGTTATGGCGGAGATCGGGTGACACTTACGATTGTAGTATTATACGTTAAAAAACTGAAATGTCCGACAGTTGTTCTTACCCATTGTCATTTAAACTCCTCGCGACACTCAACTTTTGTATAATTTTTGAAACGCAAAAGATTTATTGTTTTAACTATAACTGCGCAAGTATATACTAGGTGGCACTCCATGCGCAAAATAAATCTTGTAAACTATGGTTATGTCTAACTAGATTTGGTTAATGTTTTACTTTAGTAAAATTGTTGCCTATTTATAAGCATTTAGACAACTTTAGAGTCATACATAACGTTTGTACAATGTTTAGTACTATAAAATACAATAGTACAATGCATGCACACACGCTATTATCATAATTGACAACTCATCCGTTCAATACCTATTCAAGAAATGACAATTTGAATAATGCAAGCACATTACCGCCATTTTCTGCTTAAGCGATGTAATTTCTATTAGATTTATATCATAAATGTTTATGTTTGCCTGTATACATGTAATCCTTTAAATTCATATTGTGTCAGTAAATTTTCCATGGTTATTTTTTTCCGTTGAAAAATATATAAAATATCCCATAGACGATAAGCATGATAAACAAAGTTAGCTGCAAAATAAATTGTTGTTATAAAATTATCATAAAACTTTGTTGCTTTTTTTTCGTTGTACTATACTTCTTTTATAAAACGCCTGTTTAGTTTTGTTAGTTGTTCTTATTTAAAAAATATATTGAACTGTCCGATCGCATAAATTAAAACGTCACAAAACACGGAATATTTAATGCTCGGATAAACTTCGGTAGTTCACGATGAATGTATTGTTAGCACATAACACTGATGTTTTATCTTTTATTAGTAATGTCAATCTAAATTCGTGTGGCCGAGTGGTAAGACAGTCGGACTGCCAATCTTTTAGTCGTGGGTTCGAATCCCGATAGATACTTATTGTTTTATCTCTTCAAACAATGTCTTAAGCGCATCATGAAAATCATAATTTTCTTTGTTAGAATTTAACCGCCAAAATTAGACACTCTAAAAGAGAACTTCCAGTAGCACAAACGACACTGCCAGAGAAACTAAATTTGATATAGTTTGTTTTGTAGCGTTTTATTCATATTTCAAAAAGATACCGAATAAAATTAGCCAAAATATTCAGAAAATAAAAATGCTAACAATACAAAGAATAAAAATGGCATCTTTAGATTCACACCCGCGTCCATTTCAAAAAAAGATGTTCTGAAGCATTTTGGTTTAATGGTACGACTATACAGTCAGATGAAATATCGACATTAAATTAACCTATACATTATATTTTCTACTGCAAAATTCTATATATAGATCGCGGAAAATAATATATACAGTGTGCGATAACCGAATAATTATGCAATCGGACAGTTCAATATAATCGTACAATATGATAAATACAATAATAAACATAAACTTTGTATTCTAACATGGACTTATTTTTCAAGCAGGCTATGCAGAACTAGTTTGACGAGTGATGGCACTTTTGCTAATGTCAGGAATTAAACAAAACCACAAAAATGCATAGACTTAGCACTTCATGTAGAAGCATGATAAATGATGGACACTTATGTTGATTCATGAAATGAATATGAAATATAATTCTATAATTAAGAATGACATGTTATGTTAGCATGATTTATTTTCAACATGTTTATATTCATACAGAAACATATTATAATAATTAAGAAGGATGCACCTAAATGCATTGCAGCGCATAAAATGTAAGAATGATAATGCAATGGAATGCACATACTTCACAGTGACGGGACAACATGCAATAATAATATGCATAATAACTTGTATAATAGTTTATTGTTCTGAGTTTTCTGTGTCATATATACTGTGTCCCCAAATTGTTCTTGAAGAAATGAAAAGTTGAAAAACCCTCAACAAGTTTGTTTTGTTTGTTTGTTTGGGTTTAACGGCGCATCAACACAAAATGTTATATCGCGCCGAATCCTGATCAATACTACTACCAGTAATTGAACTATAAGGAAAGCTTATGCATGTATGTAATATGGTTTGAGTCATATGTTCATTAACTATTTAAAACTAAGTATGGAATTTTGTTTAGATGTTTCTTTGTTTTTTATTGGGTAAAACGTGAATCAGCTTACTGTTAAACGTATTTTTGTCCAAATACTCTTGGAGAGCATAGTATACATTAAGCTAACTGGCTCATGTTGGGTAACAAGGCTTTAAAGACCTCACGAGACTTGATAGGAGTTGACCATGCACTGACAACTTTTAATTGTCCCCTATGACTTTGCAAATGGGCACTTACATGTACTAGGTGGTTGGTGCTTGTCCATTTGTGGATAACGTTGAGTAGAAAATCATTTAATGCAAAATTGGGTTGCCGATTAAAATCACTTTTTTGTTATAAAAGATAGAAAATAGAAAATTATGTTTACCACCTTTCAAATAATTGATGTAAACATTTGTTTATTTGTGTTTTCTCAGACTTTCTCTTAAAGATAATGTCAATTAAACGTCCAACTAGACAGACATACTTATCATTCTTGACATTTGGAACATTTCCGGTGAGCTTACGGAAGCAACCGAACTGTTTTCATGTGCATTTGTGCACGTATGGCCCGGGAGAACGTATGTGATCGAAACGCGGACATACGTTGAAAACATATTTTTATGTATGGTCAGTCAAACGTCAAGGTTATATTGGTCAGCGTCAAGCTTTGACGTTTTTCAAACTCTTTTTGCAATGGCCACCAAGGACTATTAAAATACCGTTGCAAACATAGAATTAGGCGAATTTCAATATAAGAAACTTGCTTACAAATAACCCAGATCTTTGCGCTCCAGAGTTTGCAAAAAATATATAGCTGTCTGAAATATTTAATGTTTTGTCCATTTTACTCCCCCCGTTGCTGTAACAAGTGTTGAAACCTCCTTTAGAGCACACTTACGTAAAATCCATTTCAATGCCAAGGATGTCCGCAAAAAGGTTATTGTCAGTGACCGAGATTCCTGGATATTTCAAGACATGTTCCTCAACAGACAAAGAATCCCTGCAGGGTTTGGATGCCAATGTATTAAGCATCCATTATGTTTTGTTATTTCTGTATTCTTTTTTATGAAGAATGTGAAAAAACCTGTTCAAAGTTCCGGTGTAGAAATTAGGAGCACAACATGCGGTTACATGACATGGAACTTTTTTCTATAAATAAATGGCTCTCACAATTAATGTAGCATGCAACTAATGGTTTTTGAGAATTACGCAGTGCAGTTCTTGCAATGTTTTTTGTTTAGTATAAACAATACACACCCTGATGCAAGCAAACCACAGATGCCCTCAATGTTCTAGAGTGATTCCACATTGCTAACATTGAAACAATAATATTTCAGTCGTGCAAAGAATTTGGAATCATCCTGGCTGTCAGAATTCACAGTATTAGGATGTTTACTTTTCATTGCGGATTTCAACACTTGTCAATCTTGTGTGATAGGAATATTGTCTTGCGCCTAATTTTAAAATTAAGTTATTTACATCAATTAACTTTCATTACGAAGCTTCTACAGCCTATACCAAACTTTCACAGCTTTGGTAATTGGTACACTACACGTGCCGACAGGCGCGTATCTAGGCTGTTTTTCGGGTTACGTACAAATGCTAGGGGTCTGATGGCATGCCCACCCCAAAATATTTTACACTACACTGGCTAAGATGCATTTTGATGATAATTTGGCCACCGGTTCCAATTTTTCAGTGTATTTGGCACTTTAAGATTTCCGATTTCTGGATTTGAGGTTACGCTCGTGCGTAATGTGCGTAATGGGAGATACGCACCTGCGTGCCGATATTGTTTTAACTATGTCTATTGGGGGTTGTTTCGATATTGTTTTAATGTCCAGTGGTGAGGTGTTCACTTACATAAATACTGTGAGAATGCCTTAGCGGTTGAGCAGCGAAGCTATGTCTGTCAACTATTGAACTTTTTTTAATTGTTAGTTTACTGACTCACAACAAATATGGACACTACATTCCATACATTACTTCTAGTAAGTCTCAGGTGCTTACTAATAGCCTTGCAATGTTTCTTGTTTTAACTAATAGTGTGAAGACGGCCTTCCTCCATTAACTAATATTAATGCTAAAATTCCAAACCCACATCGAAGGAAGAAATTCATTAAATCATGAAAACACTTATGATAATCTTTATTGTCATTTTTGTTGTTTTTAATTTTGAATGAGTAAACAGGTATAAATGTCTAACTAGTCAGGTATGTTGGTTGTTGATCAGATGGCGTGTGATATATCTCATAGTATGCTAATCTTTAAGAGCAATCTAGGCTTTTCTGGTCTATTTCAAGACTATTTACTCATCGTTATGAAAAGAATTACTTCCGCTAATGAAAAAAAACCAGCACATGATTTATATCAGATTAATGCACCCACCAGATGAAACGGTATGCACTAGTTAGCAAATTGCTTTCATAATTTCCTGCGCCATCCTTTATCCGGTTCTTTGTAGTGGTATTATATGCTTTTACAAACGACGCCGATCTAAGTCTTTCATTATTTTCTATTCTAAAATTAAAACAACACTTATTCCGGCACTGTTTCGGCGTCTGTCGTAATTCTTTGTCCATTAATTCTAAATATTTCAAGGTCGGTATGTTGTTTGTGCGTTGTATTAATGCGGAACCGACGGCGAATGCATCTTAATTAGTCGAGTTTAATGAAAGTTTCTTTTAGAGACATAAATCTGGACATATCTACATTAAGTGATATCAAAAGTTGCATTTTGTTTATTTTGAACTTCGTAAACAACTTTGTAAAATTAGCCAAATTCTTCAGTGCTATTAGCATTAACTCAAGGCCACTATTATCATATTATAGTTTAAAACGCCGCTAGTATAATAATTTTCAAAGCAAAACAATACTCAGTCATATGAATACACATACGTATGCTTGCGTTGGTGTGCATGGTTTTTAAAAATCTAAAAGAGAGCGTTCGAACTTGAAAGGTTCGTGACACGATGAACATTGTGGTAACAGTGCGTCTTCCTTTCTTCTCTTAGTAAAAGGCATAAAAATACACGACTTAGACACAGACCCAATCTGATTCGATAAACAGTGTTCTAATCCATAGATCAGAGTCGAGTTTGGCACTACTGTCTGTGACAAACATGGTGGTGTGTTGGCATATCTGTCACTGAGCACTGGTAAGCATACTCGACATCTAACCCTGTGATTAAGGATCAAGCTTCGAGATTCGGCCGCGGATAAATCGTGAATTCCATTGCTGCTAGAAGGAAGATGCGTACCAACGCCGTGTCAACACAATTTATGGTTATTTTTTGGCAACTAAACAAACCCATCTTGCTTAGACCTTTGTCTAAAACTAGTACTCATTTTTCCGACAACGTCTCCATAAATCTTAGTAATGGATAAACATTCGACATTGTAATCAAAATTTCGTCCCCCTGGGTCGGTAGCGCGCATGGATTTTTAAAGCTAGTGTCCCGAAGGGGGTACGGATTCGAATCCCACCCGGGGAGGTTATACCCTTCCATGAAATTTGCCAAGAATGTTAATTTTTCTCTATTAATAAGGTATATGGAGAAGATTACGGCCTTGTGGAAGGGTAAGTGAGTACTGGTTATAGACAAGAGTCCAGGAAAGCTAGGTTAGGTGCGCTGGACGCCGTTATATGGCCTATACAATGTGTTGCGTTAAACCCAACAAAATAAATAAATAAATAAAATTTTATAGACCGGATGAGACTCGAACTAGCAACCCCTCCAGAGTTCGAAATCCTGTGATTACAGCCTACTGAGCAAGGGATCGAGATACACGGAGAAATAAGAAATAGATTTAAAAAATCGCATAAAAACTTAAATGTATTCACAACAATTATTCCCTGACAAGATTACAGTTGATAACTATAATTGGAACACGCAAAAAACATCATACACTTTCAATATCTCTAACAACAAACATGAGAAGTCTGGCTTCTAGATGTCAATGAACTTGTATAAATATTTTCTCATCAAAAACTCTCTGCCCTGTCAGACAACTGTTTGGCAAAAAACTGCATCTTTAGTTATTTTGCATCTCAATTTATTCAAATAATGCCACTCTCCCACGCGAGGCATGCCAGGTGTAATTTATGTGGCACAGTTGGTCTATGAATAAATAGGTATGCATCAATCTGACTACTTTGTTAGCGCCGTAAATGTTGAATGAAAGTTTCACAAAACCTGAGTTCCTCATTCAAGTGTCATGAACGTAAAATGTCAACAAGATCTACTGCAATGTTACAATGTTTCGTAAACAAACAGAACGATACTACATATCTATCGTTAGACGCATATTGGTTATCCTTGAGAGATTCGAGAAATTGTCTGGCTTTATTTGCGCAGCTATATATCTGTCTTACACATAAATTACCGATTCTATTGACCTGAATGACTGGTTTTGTTGGCAAAGCTTAGTTAGCGTACAACTGAATAACTGAATAGATGTTGTTAGCAAAGCTCACACCTAAACTACTGTTTCTGTTGGCAAAGCTTAGTTAGCTTTGGAATCAACCGCAGCAGTTTGAAAAAAACATGAACTCCATCTGCATTTTAGAGTTGAGCTAGAAAAACATGAAAGTTCCAGTAAAAAATGGCACATCAATCACTCTAGTTGGCATGTTGATATAGGTAGAAATATTTTTTCTCCATTTCTTGGCGGTATGTAACCACTCATTAATAATACAAAGATAATCTTAGTTTACTTTGTTCTTTCAGAATATGAAAAAGTAACCACTTGACCTTCGTTTGGTCTTTCTGCAGTTCAACTGTCATTATTATCTAATTCTCATATTTCATTGTATAAAAACATCAAGGATTACTCTAGTGTATAGATAACAAGAGTTAAAATGTTCAAACAAAAATGAATAAAACTTAATTAATATCCTTGGTCTTGCACCTGCAGTAGAATATTTAACATTGCACATATCTTTGTAGCCAAGTAACTAACCTAAGTTGAAGATTCTGACATTTTATACACTTTCACAGCAACTCTGTGCTAAGTTATTTATGTAGATTTTACATGAAAGTTTGTTTTTAAAAAAAGTCCATGAGATTCTGTGGTACCACACTTTGCATTGAACATTGAATTAATTTTTACCACATTGTACCATATATACCACTTTTTATCAAATACATTAAAGAAATGTATTTATAAAGAGCTGTGTTTTTACGTGCTCAAGCATGTACATGTACATATAAGCAGTAATGTTTAACATTCTATCAAACAAATGAAATTATGATCAGAAAATCGCATTACACATAAGCCAACGTCTATTACTGAATCACTTTTGCTACTATATTTTCATCATTTTGTTTTGTGAATAAATGTTTGAAAACCTATCATGACCAACAGCAGTAAAACGCAGACCTCCCATACAACCAAACAACAAAGAGGGAGATGGTTTTAAATTTTGAACATTTGCTTTATACTTTAAAGAAAGAATGCCACAGACAAATAACGAAACAATGACCCAAGGGACTTTTTTTTGGAACATTGGCAAAATAATTGCCATTGAGGATTTGAAACATATTCTAAATGTCCACCAAACTGTCCACTAACTGGGTAAAAAAAGCAAGCAATAACAAATTGTCTAAGTAAAAAAAACTTCAAATCACCTTAAACTCGACAATGTTTCATGCAACAACACACAAACACATACAAACAAACAGCCAATAGGAAGAGCGATTGTTAGTAAGAGTCAGTTAGTTCTTTAGACAGATTTCTGTACCGTTATCAAGACCTGTATCTATATCTGTATTTGTTGTGGTAAACAACTCATTTGATACAATTATTCACTCATTTATCAACTAAGGTGTTGCTGTTGTTGTTTTCTTTAAAGACACACACACTAATGTATGGCGTATTACTGGTGTACTGATAACACACAGTTTAACAAAAGTTTTGATGTATTTCTGGTTTTGACAAGAAAAGTTTTTTTTATATCTGGTTGTTTGATAAGCAATCAGAAATATTTTTTTTCGTTTTTTTTTTACAAACATGTCTTACGGTAGAATTACTTTCCCTAAATAGAAAGGTTTGTTTATGGCCACCGAAGTTTTTTTCGAGAAATTGGGAGCTCATTATTCATAGCATTTGTAATGTTTTCATCATGTCAATTTTTAAAATAATTTTAATTTATTCTTTCTTTTTGTATGGTCAAATTAAAAATTACCATATTTTCATTATCAGAGGGAACTAATAACTCACTTTAATCAAAAGTTATCATTAATTTATTTACAACGTTACTTTAATATCTAATTCATACAAGCCGCGGCCGTGGCGTAGTGGTTAGCATGTCTGACTTTAAATCCGTAGATCGCGGGTTCGAGCCCGGTCGCGGTAGGTCATACCCTATACATGGGTTGTCGCCCTCGTGGTAGGATAAGTTAGTACTTGTGATAGAAAAGTGTCCAGGAAACCTATAGTAGAAAAAGCTGGCCGTCGTATATATTACCTAAATATGTGTTGAATACGACGTTAGAAAAATCCATACAAAATGTTTATCATGATGTGATGAATAAAACATACTAAATTTTGTAATCATTGTTTCCGAATATATCAATGACTGTAAATTGACATTTGGTGAACTATACCTTATGGCGTTTGATATCAGAAAGACGGAGTGAACTTTGTTTTGCCATTGTCTGCAATCAAGGACTGAGTATCTGCGTCCGTATTGTAAACAGTATTATATCAGCATTGAAACAACAGAATTTAGTCTGTAAGTCTTATTAATCAAATTAACGTTATCTTGTCTTTGTGTGTCTATAATCAAGTACAAACATATTAGTGAGTAACTTTATATAAATTTATTGCCGCCGTCTAATTTCAGAAACATTTCCTTTTATTTTACACAAACACATTTGATAAATGTTATTTTAACTACATTGTTTACTCTCATTGAATAAATCTATGTAAATTTGTCTGTTAAATATCTCTTTTATTATTCACGAAGGTTACTTCTGCTTGGATTCATTAAACACCTAATAGCTGTTTTGAATTAGCGGACATTATCACTCATTTAAGTGGACTATCGTCCGAATTAACTATACTGTAGTTATACAAAAACGAGATACTGGATAGGTATAGCTCTATAGACACAAGCGTTCAACCTAGTACTTAGCACGTACCCTTACCAATGTATTGATTTAGGGTAGATGGGAGAAAAATGGCCGTAAAATAATAATAACCAAACTTCAAGAATTTATGTACGTCCCGCCAGGGAATCTAACCCACGAACCCCAGATTAGTTGTCAGACGCGCTACCGATTGCCCTTACCCGACGGAAGTTATAATATCATACTTATGGTAATGTTTCGGTGTTTGTATTAAAAAGTTATTTAATACTTGTTGGGTTTAGGTGCAGATGTAGATATCAACTTTGACGATGTGATGAATTTGATGAATGCTGGAGACTCCGAATGATATAAATCTTATCATGTTTCCGCCCTAATTGTTTTCTAAGCTTTCACTATTTTGTTATTTGATCTCTCATCATGCTGATATTATACTTTTTTTATAAACCTGTCTGAATGTCAAATATTTAATTTATTTTAACATCTTTATTTTCACAAAATATGCGTTGTAATTACGCCGACGAATTTAGTTCATGGTTTTCATACTTTGAGGTTAAAACATTTATTTTCATCTGTTTGAAATTTAACATCGTAATAAACTTTCCTGTGTGTTTTAAATGTCTAATTTTATTATCATGGACTTCTGGAATTTATGTTATAAGGTTAGGCTTGTTTACTGTCAGTTTTGATATCAGGAAATATTCTTTGACAGTTTAACGCTCGCTTCTTTACTTTTTACAAAATGTTTTGTTCACATGAACCAAATTAAAACAATGGTGTCGTATATCAGTATTATCTACATTATCAAACATTCTTTATCTATCCCTCTTTTCATTTCTTAGCATATTTGTACATAAACTGTTCGTTTGATTATCTGTCTAGGAGAAATATGTAATGTGATCCAATTGTATCATGGAAACCTAGAAAATGACATTCAACGGTTCACCGGAATGAGTTACGCGCATTCGTTAAATATTGAGAAAAATAATTATTGTTCCGGTAATGATGTTTGTGAAATAAGAACATTATTCTTGCTACCTATTGTTAACATTGATTGTATAATGAACATATTCAATGACATGATTTTGTTGCATAGATGTAGAGCTAGCTACAGTTACATCTACTACATGATACAATGCCCACAAAACATACTAGTATATCTTTATCATGGTTACTACACTCCTGTTATTTGGTTGTACCATTTGGCTTAAATTTTAGTTTAGCTGTGTCCTGTATACTTTATAATTATTATACATGTATGCGTAGCATGAAATCATTCGCAACTGATTGTTTGCGTTACCATGTAATATTTGTTTTATTACTTTATCAACACGCATTTAGGTTCACTACGAAGACACATTCCATCTGCATGCAAACTGTTACGGAACGTTTTGCGCCGTGTTGATTTGGATTTTGAAAAAGACGACGAGAAAAGTTTATTACATCTTTAGATTCCTATGACGTAAGAATGATACAATCTTATGTAACATATCTTATCAGTATGATATATAATTATGTCAGTTTTATAATTATACACTTTGTTTGCATGTATTCAATGCTTCTGAATGCAGCAGTTATTTCTTACGTAATGTCTCAATATATTAAAGAGTCTATTACAAATCACTGTATAATATTATAAATGTTTGAAATTCTATATATTGTTCATTAATTTGTAATCCGATATTATATCAGCGACACTTTCAATTTCATTTTGTAACCGGATACTCATTATGTCGATGATGACATCTAATTCATTCCACACGAGTTAGTCATTTAAGCATTTCCCACACTATAATTTGCATTTGTAAGACGACATAGCTGTATATGCTTGCTCATTTGCAGACCTACCGCTGTTCCTATTTCTATTGAATGTTACTTTTAGGTCATAATACACATCAATTTAAGGAAAATTACGACTTAATATAAAGTAAAATTAATTCAGGTTGGTAAAAAATGAAAATCTGGAATTTTAAAATTCAATGTTGATGAACTAATCTCAAGGCTTCGTAATTAGATGAGTAAGATTTTGAATTGAAGATGATGTAACTTAGACAAACATAGAAGAGTTAGCATATAAGTATTAAAAATAGAAATGGGGTATAGACGATGATAAAGACATTATGAGAACTTTTGGATTCATAAAATCATTTTACATATCTATGACATTTACGTTGTTCATACAAATTTGGAGCATTGTCTAGTATCTGTTTCACATTTTTTTATCAAATTTATATCTATATAAATATTTCCCACGCAATTTCATGCAGATGAATCAGTTCTTTGTGGGTAAAAAGATGGCTAAATTGGATTCAAGCACGTGCACTTGTTGCAATATCTTAAATGCAATTTTTATAAGCTATCATGATATCTATAAGAATAATAGCGAGTCTTTCAGTGTAATATAGACCAAAACATTCATTTATGATTACTGTATACTGATAAAGATGTAATAGTTAAAATGTAAATATAAAAAAGAGAAAACATTAATCCTTTCTCTGACATAGACTATATGGTAAGGTTGATAATGTCACTCGGTGAAAATCACTTCGTATCTTTCGAATTTGGATGTGTGGCTTGGCATCCTCTGCAAGATCTAGAATATAAACTTCAATATTAATTATCTTCAGTATTTTTATTTGCTTATGTGTGCACAACTCTTTAGTGTGCTTTTTTCTGCTATAAAAGTGAACTAATCAAGATTATCGAAATAATAATTGTCAGTTTCTCTTTCAAATACCTCAAGAAAAATAATGTAATATGACGGACGTATTATCAAGTTTGCATGTTTTGGAAACATTGGCGTCTTTGTTTGATTCTTAAATTATATAATCGGGGTGTTTTATCGTATAAGTTCATTATACACTTTAATAATCCAACACGTTTTGTGTTTTATGAAACTAGTCATTTCAAATAACTAAATGCCATTTTCTAAAATACTTATTTTGTATTCATTTATTTCATTGACAAAATTTCTAAGCATGCTCTTTTTAATTATTAAATACATTAACTGTGTAATAAATGCATCAACAATATGATAGACAATCGTTTGTATTAAATGGTATTTATTGCACCTTGCAGCCACAATCCTCCAAAAGAAATGCTGTGAATTTGTATTTGTATATATATGAATACACGGTGTCCGACAAAGTTTAGTATAATACGGAACATTATCCACTTTTTAATAACGACGATGAAATCTTAACTGGTCAAATATGCGAAAAAATAGCTTTTGGGCCGATTGCCAAAATACTATTGTAATAATAAATACTGAATGATGACAAATTTCGTCCTAAGTATTTAGGTCACATATTCGTAGTTATTATTTAATAATTAAATTAGCTTGTGGCACAATTTTCTTGTCATTGAAAGTGAGAGAAATTGACAGGTAGCATATCAGAATGTGCACATACCAGAAATATCATTAGCTATTTGTAACAAAACAGCGATATTATTTGCTTTGTATTCATTTTCCGTCGTTTAGAGTTAACAACGTATTCAACTAATCCCCAAAATCTTATTTTAAATAAAGTCATATAGATTGCAGTAGAATATTGCTATAAAAGAGGATGTTAATTTATGGCAATTAAAATACATGCATGCATTATGTCCTGTTACATTGTATATTAAAGTTGCAATTGGTTTGTTATGTTTCGGTGACAACATCGATAGGCATTGTCAATTAAACCAATAAAATTTGAAACTGAAATTACGAGTATACAATCCAAAATAGCGCTAAATTCGTCTTCTAAAGTTCATTATTAAACAATGCAAATGAATATATGATAAGTGATGACTTGATCAGCTTCCTTTTTACTTCTTATGCACAGTGTACATAACGGTAAAGTCATATGCAATCGAGAATACATATTGTCTCTGTCTGGCGGTAATTAGATGATTGACGATATACTTTATAGTGTATTTGCCGTGTAACACTCGTGCAAAATGTGATCTTTGTACTATCAACAAAACTTTGTCCAAAACAATATAAAAATCAGTACTGAGCTTGAAATCGTGATATATTATTCTGTTAGATGTAATGAAAATGACAAAGTAACACGAAAAACGATTAAAGTACATATGTATCATTTTCCTAAGTTTGCTATCACTTGCTCCTTTTTGCAAGAAACTGATACATAGACGTGTATGGTCAAATTACTGTAACAACAAAAGAAAGAAAAACAATTCATGAAGTGTTATTTATGAGATCTATTTAGTTATCTAAAGTGTAACAGATATATCTAATTTGCAATATCAAATTACTTCAAATTAGACTTGTGTTAAGTACACTGGGGTCCAAAAAATTCTTTATAAAAGTAAAATTTTGAGTTTTTACGTAGATATACATTTACATGTAGTTGGTAGTCTCAAAACTAATATACATTTTTAATATGAACCTCAATTATGTTTTGCACAGTTTCTCCATGTTATGTCTTATTTCAGTTTTTAGGGATAGATGAGTTTCATTGCAAATTTATTAAGTTCTCTGCAAAATGTAATTTTTAAGAGAAAAATATGTAGAAATAACATGTGTAAAGAAACTTGGGGACCCCAGTGTATGTTGCTATAACTGTTTTATTAGTCACATACTATGATGCTTTTTGCGAACGTATACAGAAATTTAATTTAAACCATTTGTCAATCAACATCAAAAACTTGATAAGTAAATTAATCCTAGGATAATTTTTGAACATTTTAACATATGCATACTTATCTCTCTAAAAACAAATAGGTATTTATTTCAACATTTATAGCTAAATTCTCTTAATTGCCTCGACATTTTATAACCTGTATGTGTTGATGTGCAGCAAAACTCATTCAAACAAACAAACGTTTATTTCTATCAGTTTGAAGTTAATCAACTAAATTAACATCTGCTTGTTTTAAATGTCTAATTTTATTATCTTGGGCTTCTGGAAGTTTATAATATACTATACATTTGTTTACTGCCAGTTTTAATATCAACATATATTTTCTAGCAGTTTAAAGCGCTAGTCACCCGACTAGCTCAGTTGGTAGCACGCAAGTCTACTGACGTGGGTTCTATTCCCGGGCGGGGCATACTTTCGTGGACCTTGGTCATGAAATTATTTCTACGGCCACTCTTCCTTCCACCAATGATTTTTAATTATGTAGAGCAATTGTCAGTCACTGACGAAAGTATGCGCTTAGTAGTTGGTTAACAGCTAAATCTAGAGATTTAGCCTTTCCAGGAGGAGTGAGTAGGTTGACTGACCGCCATTATATGACCTATTCAAAGAGTTGCTACGGCGTTAAACCCAACAAACAAACAAATAAAGCGCTATTGAGTAAAGTCTACAATGCGTATTTCTAGTCTGAATCAACTTTAAACAGCGAACACATTGGCCCTTATTGACCACTCGCAAGTGAAATATTCAGCACCGAAGAAGACATGTTTGCGACCCAGTTGTTAGTATGCTGGACTACGAACCCGGTGTGCATATGTTTATTCTTTACGCTATGCAATGTAATAATATGTTTATTATGTAAATTGTTTAATACAGTATGTTTAAACTATGTATCCAAAAATCATACAGGCAAACAGCAAAATCACATACATAAGATTCATTCTAATACCATATTACAATCAGGTCTGTTATATTATGTCAACACATTCACAATATTCGGTTTGCATTGCTGTTATTCAGGTTTGAAGTTGGAAATTACCAAATTGTATTGCTTAAAGATATAACAACTGTGTGATATTTGTTGTTATTTATCTAACAAAATATCTGTTTCTATGGTATACCAGTCTGCTTTTAATTCATTAAGTACCGTTTGTGCCAAACGCAGCAATCAATTTTTATCTAATGTACGCCGTTATATATATATTTGATATGGCGAATGTTTGCACATCTACCTTATATGTTAAGCATTTTTAATCAAAGTATTTATAAAGATTATGTGGGCGACTATTTCAGATTCGCTTTCGTTATGTAACATGATACTCATTCTGTCGATGATACTGTCTTATGTAAAGTCAAATTCAACATTGATTAGTCACTCAAGCATACTCATTACATGTATTGCATATAAAAGATATTTAAATTTCCTCTTGTGGACCAACCGCTGTTTAAGTCAGCAATGAAAATAACTTAAAGGTCAAAATGCACATCAATTCAATGAAAACTACGACTCCATTTCAAATCAAGTATGCGATTGGTGTGAAAATATAGAAATTAGGAAGTCAAAAATTTATATTACAGTAATAATCCTAAAGTTGTCGCAGTTAAATGAGTCAGCTTTTGAACTCTTCATTTGAATAAGGTGGTGTAACAAACGAACCAGCCTAAAAGTGAAAATACTTGATGATAAAAGTCTGAAGCGAATATAATAGAATATATATTAGTAATAATTAGAAGATGATCATGATTAAATCACAACTCATAGTTATAAAATGTTACAGGCACATTATTTTCAAACAAATTAGAAAGATAATATGGTGTCAACTTTATCGCACACGTTGCTTGTTCCTATTACCTATTAACGAGTATTTCCCACGCCATTTCAATCAGGTGGATCAGTTGCATGAAGGTAGAAAGGCAATTTTGTAAATATGTAAGTTAAAAGGCAGGTATATTTGATTGAAGCACGTGCACTTGTAACAAAATATTTATACTGATGAAGATAAAATAGTAAAAATGTATTGATAAATATAGAAAACATTGAAACCACTTTGTCCCTTTTGAATTTTGATAATCATTGCAATCTTTGCATTATCAACAAAAGATCTGTGTATCAGTTCTATTGAAGGTTCAAGCCAGGCTTAAGAATCTAAAATAAGAAATATGCACACCAGGGAGTCGTTCAGTGTAATAGACAAAAACAATCATTTATATCAATTACACACTGATGAAGATGAAGAATATTTTAGAAAATGTGCCAACAAAAATTTGCAATAATATGGTATCTTTATTTGACAAAGACTTCATGGAACGGTGATTTAAGTCCATTTGTTAAAATCAATTATATCTCTGTAGAATTTTAATATGTGGGTTGGCAGTTTTGTAATATATTTGTGTCTTTTTTTCATTTTCGTTCTGTCTGAAGTGTGTTGTTGATTATGCAAGTGCGAAACTCTTAGCTTATGTACCCATTTCCCAGTAATAAAGATGTAAGATTCGCGTTTTTGTAAATAGCTGTCAGTGTCTCTTTCAAAGAACTTAACCGAAATTCACAATCTAATTGCGTTTGACGGACTTGTTTCATTCTGCTGTGATTTGGAAACATCGGCGTGATTGTTTTATTTTTATATCTATTATCAGGGTGTTGTTTTCATGCGAATACATGATACACTTATAACAGTAACACGTTTTTGTATTTTATTAAATTAGACAGTAATTGTTTAATGTTGAGTGGTGTTATGCTTACTTTGTCTTGTTTAATTCCATTGGTAAGTTCACAAAGTTTATGTAATTCATGAGAACTTTTTCAAATAGAACCTTTAAATAAATGCCTAGTAAACAGTAAAAAGCATGATCGGCATCTTCATCTAGATGCCCCTCTCATAAAGTAGTTTACCTTTCTTTTTTATATTTTTCGTATGACTAACTAAGCAATTTACAAAAGAGCGCCATTTTATTCATAAATACGTAGAATAAACATATCGACTTGCTTACAAATGATTCTTCCAAGTCATATGTTCAAATGTATTGTCAACAAACATGGTTATATGAGTCTTTGATTATATTCCATTGACTACTTACAGAATATTTGAAACATCTCAATGGGGAAATCTAGTTGATTTTGTCTTCGTTTACGACGTTTTCTGATATATGTAGGAATTTGATTAATATAAATGATTATTTGCGTTAATGTGGAGCCGAACACATAAAAATAGTGGTTTGGACTGAAATGTTTTCTACGCTTAGCTATGAACGTCCACCTCCAAAATTATATCATCAATTATACTTTTGTGTTATAATTCCGAGAAATGTCCGTTAAATTTGTTTTGCTGCATGCAGCACCTGCTTCATACTTATGAGACGTGTTCACTAATGTCCTTTCAACAATTCGTTTTGAAGTTTTTTTAACACATTTAATACATTCCAATGATACAGCTTGCATGTTTTACCATTTGTATGCATTATAACTCCTCATCTTCAACTAAAACTAAGAATGTCAATGTAAATGTTGCATGCAAGTATATACGCCCAGATAACAATGAATGCCTACATACTTTGCTTGCTAGACAATAGTATTTAGGTCACATTATTCTGTTAATTATTAAATAATTAAATACGCTCGTGTCACAAATTTTCTTGTCATTAAAAGTGAGAGAAATCGACAGGTAGCATTAAACATAAAGTAAGGGGAAATATGTTCATACCAGCTATGTTATTTGGTACATTGTCATATAACAGCATCGTGGTATGCGCTGCTGTATTCATTTTTTGTTTGGCTGTGTATAACGTATTAAGTATATCCACAGAACCTTACTTTTAATACAGAATCATGTTATTTGTGTTTAAGTATTACCCCCACAGCGAATATGACACTATAGTACAATGTAAACATATATTCTTTTACCACATTTGCATAACAATTTTATACTCTGTATTTGTTTTGTCTTTATATGAAACATATCTGATGGTTGCTATCATTTATACAATTATTTTTTATAATATTATCTTCGAACTATCCAAAAACATTTCCATTTCACAAATTTCATGTGAAATTTACATAGTTTTCTTCCGGGAACAAGTGATAAAATATTTAAATCGTTAGACTAGAACAGTTTCTCCTTATGTATGACCAATAAATGACACCACTTCGTGCCTAGCCGACGACCAATTTCGTCAGTTATTCCAATTACCTAGCTACATGCTTGGTTCTGTTTAAAGCGTGATGCCACAGATTTAGTTGTAATTTTATTGTATTACTATCAACTATTATTTCTAATGGTGCATATTAAGCTGTTTCATCGTCTATCTTTATTCCTGGCATTAATTCCACAAGTGGTTATATCTGCTTTCGGGCTACAGTTTGCTACTTTTCGGGCCATTTTAAGTCTGTACCATCTAAATACTTCATGTTTGTGTTTTCACCTAGTTAAATAACTCAGCTTAATTTATTTTGAAACACTAACTTTACCAATATCCTTTATACCTTTAAGCAAGCTCTAAATATATGTTTGTGTGTAGGACATCTAAACATTACTATTTTCAGTAGTTTCGGCGATGTTTTTCTTATTTGCATGTGTTAAGGTGTGAAACACTTTCATTAAAATTTTGTGAAATATTTTGCCAATATTCGTTTTATCAATAAAATAAATATTTTCATTCACCAAGGATGAAATATTTGTACTTTTTCTTAAAGTACGCCATATGACAGGTACTTGTCTTGAAAGCAGGATATATCAATTAGATACCAAGTTTTATTGAAAATGAGAAAGTAACAGGTGGGTTTTATAGAAGATAGTTATATTGTAAATTATAATTGATGATGATCGTTCTATGTTGCAATAACTTATTTTAAAATCAAGTTAGTTTAAGTTTGTATATGATAATTATAAGTATTACAATAGACGCGTAGGATTTGATTTATATAACAACTACGACACTCACATTTGAAGATATAACCTTTCTGAGTTGATGCGCCGTAAAACCCGAACAAACAAACTTATCTGAAGAATAACAATATTTTATCGTTTAGTATGTTGAATGACTTTCAAAGTGGCCTTGTAAATATCTACGCTTTCTTGAAATTATATATAGCCTTAAGCATTTTTTCGCTAGAAGTTTTCCACTAATATTGTTCAACTTGAAATGTATTCTACGCAGTTGTACTGGTATGCTTTCTGACTAACACACTTAAGTTGATTGTCATAAAGCATAACAGTACAACAGCTACTTTGATTAGGAAAATGCTACAAACACACTTTAAGTTGATTGTAGCATTTTTCTTATCAAAATAGCTGCAGGGCTTTTTACTGTAGAAACACCCCGGTGTTCTGATTATTAGTCTATATGTATTTCTGTCAAAACATTCAATGTATTTTTAACGTTACTAATACAAATCTTTGACAAACAAATGTTTGAGGTTCGACAGCAAGCGATTTTTTTAGAGTCGGCCATCTATCCCATCAACTTACAAAAAAATCAGTCTCTTTAGTGCACAGTGGTTGCTCATCATTATGATTCCTATAAAAATAGCTTTTGTGGGTACATATAGATAAAGCAGAAAATTTGTTGAATTTATTTGAATATTTACATCAAGTGAACTATAAAGACATAACAACACCCAGTGATGAAAAAATTGCAACAAATATTTTGTATAATGAATATTGTGTTACAAAGTTTTATTATAAATTCTAACATAGGCACGTGCGTTTTCACTCTTTATTTAATGTGACGTCATCTATGCTTTATTATTAGCTCGTGACGGCTGTTGAAATTTTACTCCTCACGTTAAATGCGCAAAGTCGAAAATGGCGCCCGAGTTTATAAGGGTTGACTTTTACAATTTGGTTTCTATTCTATAATTAAGATTTTAATATTTTTTGTTCGGAATAAGAAACACCTATCTGTGAGAATTGTGTAAATATATGCTATTTTCGGCCTTTGCACTGGGGTGGATTTCAACAGCCTGACGTTTCTGACAGTTAAAAATAGTTCTATAAATATATCTTTTCTACGGATGTATTTTACGATGTTAGAATCGAAATAACTTACAGTTGTCTATATTTTGTTGTCTAATAAAATAAATGCACTCGTTTGATGCGCTTATTAAATCACTCGTGCTAAAGCACTCGTGATTTAATCATACGCGCATCACAACTCGTGCCTATATTTTATTAGACAACAAAATATAGACAACTGTAAGTTATTTCTTAAATGTTTTACTTGAAGCAGTGTCAATTTCGTTTATCCAATTCAATCTTAATTTGAATTGTATGTTTTATAATTGTTTCAATATCTGTTATGCAATGCTTGAAATTAAACACTTCTTTTTCCAGATACATGTTTAGAATATAATTTAATATTTAAACTTCAAAATTGTACCACACCTATTTACGAGACACTTTGGGTGGTTATCATATCTCAAATTTGACGTAAATATTATATCAATTTACTTTTATGGTATTCGAAGAATTTTAAACAATTTATCCTTATAAAACAAAAATATTAACCACCAACCAATATATCTAATAAATAAAATGAAACTATTTTGCCTTTTAGATGTTATGAAATTGCTTTGTCATATCTATTACAATGAATTTGAATTTTCTTAGTATTCTTTTCGGTTAAACAAAATTATGATTTCTTGACATCATCATTAAATCAATAATTTGTTCTAAATGTAGACTGTACGCATCAATTGTGATGTTAAATCGAATTGGTTTTTTCGAGTGAGTTACGAAAGCATATTTCATAAAGTTGCACAGATAAAGGGGAATTTATCAATATCTTGACTCAACAGTTTAAATAAAACGACGTAATTCTAAAATATATGATTTGCAAAATATTTTATACTTCTTGTGGAAGGATAAGCCAGTAATTGTTAAAGGTCGGTGGCCATGAAACTGGTAGTATGGTCACCGTCATACACTAACCAAGTCAAATGTCGAAGAACGGCATATTATCAAACAAAAATCAGCTTTTAACATAATGTAAATTTGGGCATATTTTCATTGTCTGCTTAAGATATGATATTGTTTATTGTATGTATAATCATTTACTTGGATTCTTGGTATTTTAACATACGTGTGCCCAAGAACGTGTTTCTTCAGTATGCGTTGTTCACGTACCTGTAAGTTCTTTCATAGCGGTCAAACATGAAAACCGCTTCGCTCTGGTATGACCGCATTTAGTCGTGCAATATCAAAACGCAGTTCGATAATTATACAAGAACGAACGTTTCATTCACAAAGCTTGGCTGATATGTATCTGGGTCATTGTTTGAATACAAAATAGCCTTGAAAGTTAAAAAACACTATAACAGTCCTGACAAACATGATTATCATGTACTTGTAAGCATTAAGTATTGACATACTTTAAGTATTTATAAACAAACACTCTGGATAAGATAACATGGAGTATGGAAGTGGATTTTGGCAAATTTGGTTACAAAACTAACACATTATTAATAATTTTATCTCGTAAGTTCGCAATGCAGTGACTTAAAAGCTAGTTTAATATTGACATAAAACTGTTAAACGTGTTCTTCTCCCTCGTGGTTAAATGTTTATTTTATAATTAACTTTGAGATTGATATTGGTTTAAGAACCATTTGTGTCTTGATTGAGAAATTCGATCACTTACAGTATGGTCACCTGAATGTGGTGTCACATTAAAAAGTGAATAATAAAATGTTTACTACGCACTATATTTAGACAATACACGTTATGACGAAGGTTTATACTGCTTCTCAGCCAAATCCATCAAAAATCAACCTTACTTAGGAAAAAACTATTTAATGGCATCGTATTTTAGGACAAGGAAATGAACAAATGAAATTATATGTTTACAAGTCAGTTTTTTTTTATCCAAAGTTGCTTTAAGATTAATGCAAGAAGTAAAACTATTTCTGCGATATGACCTTTCTGTGTTGGTGCGCCGTAAAACCAAAACAAAGCTATTTCTATAACTGCTTTTAGATTAATATTATATGTAATAAGCAATAAGAACATGTTTTGTTACTTATACAAGCAAATATTAGGTGCATGCATATATTGCTCATAAAATTGATAATAACTGACAAATGATAATCTATCATGTTTGGCACAGAATAATTCACAAGTAAAAGTATATCCCGATATTTTAGTAGGTGGCTTTCTTAGATCAGTAGTTAAACAAGAAGTTGGTACGAAGCACGGGTGTTCGTAGCTTGTTTATGCACAATATAAGTATTTATTTACAAAGAAGGTCAGATTCAAGATTGGAAGAAAGTATTTATTAACTTGATAACCAGCACGATGTGCACCGCTGCAATTGGTCTTGTGGTTTCTGAAAGTATTCATAAAGAACGTGGTGACTATGTCCAAACGACATTGAATACCTTACGAAAATCATGAACATCTCTGTTCTCTTGAGTGCATTCTTGTACTTGTGGGGTAAAGTTGTTATGTTCAAAGAAAAACCTAGCAATGTCTGTGCTACAAATGCTAAGTAACAACATACATTAGCATAGTGACTACTATCGTTGAAATAAAACATTTCATACTGTTTTAGTTACATCTAAAAGTTTACTTTTAGCTGTCACGTATAATATATAATATTTGCTGTAAGGGTCTTAACTGATACTCAACCTTTACATTAATCGTGAAAGAATGTGTTTTTACCGTATGGTTATCTGTTGATGGATTGCATAGTGTTTATAGGAACGGCTGTTCGACCTCCTTAAAGAAGGCTTGGCAACAAAGGTGCAATAACCAAATATACGATACGTAATGTTTGACTTTAAATTGAATACAAATTTAGAATAATCAAATATGAAATAACTTAGTGGCATTTTGTTTGTATGACTCCATTGAAAAATCTTTTCAAGTTTTATCCCAACGTCCCAGTAATAATTTAACAAACGTTTCATTGATAGAGCTGACAGGCGACACACAATTTAGCTTTGAACAAATGTCAAATTAATTTTCTTATTTTATCAATGAAAAGTTCCCCAATCAGTTGAGTATCAATAGGTAAATATTTAGTTTTACTTAATTAATCAATTATATCAAATTAACGTTGAATTATTTGTGTATTTGAAGTTCATTAAGAGTTTTGATAAAGTGCAGAGTTGCACATTTCACAACATGTTGTCATGTTTCACAACAGTTTATTATTGAAACAAAATTACAAATTAAGTATTTACAAGTTAATTGATGTGAACAAATCGTTTTGTGACACGCAATTAGAATTTATAATGTGTTTAGTCACTTTTCTATACAGTTTACAAACCTGTGAACTAATAAAAAAACTTACTCAGTATTGCTTGTCGCGTTAGAAAGTTATTAGTAAAATATTAAAATGTTTTAACAGTCGCTGCTTTAAGCTATTATATGCGCACAAATGTAACTTCTATTACCCCTGGTCATTATTGGTACTAGTAAACTTATATAATAATCAATCTCTTACTGGACTCATACTCTTATAAACCGATGTATAAATAGAAGTTGAAGTTGTTCCTTTTTCTGAATTTCAGTCTATAAGTCGGATGATATATTGATCAGTCGAAGTCGTGTGAAGCGAAAGATTCACATAAGGCCATGCCAAATTGGACTTCTGTTAAGCGTCAACTCAAATTTGCCAAACCTAGGTACCTATTCACAAAAACACACAAACCGAAAACGAAAACACAAATATTTTTACGACAAAAACAATGCATTATATATTTTTTTCAATGGAATAACATCCTCATAATTAAACAATGATCTGAATTTAATATAAAATGACTAGTGTTTTTTTTCACGTAAAATATATATTGTGTTAATGAGGCAGTTATGATAAACTGCTTACAATCAATAACATCGTTGCCGAACACAATTTTCCCCGAATTAAAATGCCGTATCGAATCCCGGAACATCGTAACTATTTAAGAAAATTTTACCCACAATTTTGTTTTTTTTTATTTTGATTGAGGACTCTAAAACTTAAGCGCACGCGGACGCTTAACAAAATTCCAATATGGCATGGCCTAACCATATGACCTTGTATTGACCAATTTCTAGGCTTCCATATTCCACAAATCACTATCAGTAAATACGCAGTACCTTGACTAGAACCCAAGACCGATTTTCAGATGCAAGATGAGCAATGATTTGAAAACAGTGGCCTTAAGCACTCGTCAATAAACACAAGGTTTAATTTCATGACTTGGTAGCAGATCAAGAAAGATTACTTATTAATGTTAAAACGTACTTTTTAATAGATTTTAATTTATTTTTATTTTGTTACTGTTGAGTTTTTATAAGATTTATATTTAATAAGCAAATAAACTACAATTTTATTTAGGTTTGTATTTCTACTTTTATGAAAACCAGATTTTATATTTGGCATATATTGAGATATAAGTTATAAATATATATTTTTATAGTAAGATACTAGTTTAATTATCTGTATATAAGTTACGTTGTACCATATGGACATTTTGGGTGGTACGTGAATAGTTTTAATGTCAATAACATACATCGTGTTGGCTTCCATAAAGTCTTGTAGACTATATTTAATATATTTCTTCTGCTTACTTGTCTAGTTTAGTTCATTTCTTGTTTTTTCGTCGTTTTTATTTTATTTTAGGTACATGTTACAATCTGTCTATGTACCTGTACCAAGTACTGTTTCACAAGGAGTTGTGGCTAAAATTATGACTGTTATAACCTGGCGCAATCAGTAAGCAAAATCCTTGTGCTTGCTTTTGAACTAAAATTTGTAATTTCAGTTTTTCATGTTAGGTTTTGCTCCTTACCGGCTTCTTTGACAGATAAGATGCTTTATATTTAATGAAAAATACTCATCGCCTTAGTCTTCAAGAGCATATTGCGTTATTCTTTTTCCATCCTGTACAGTTTCAAAAAACAAAGTTTTGGTTTTATTGGTTATAACCATACCCCAACACTTACTTGTTAAACTAACTTTAACATTCTTTGGTTTCAGTCTTTATTGCAAAACAAATAGCTTTACGATAAGCCTTCTTTGATCTATATCTAAACAAACTTGTTGCGGTTTAAAATTGGATTCTAAAGAAGTATTGCATCCAGAATATCATTAATCCTCGTACCAAGACCAGATATACCGAATTATACCATGATAGCCCATTACTTGGACGAACTTTAAGAAACGCAATTGATAAAACTGAACTAAATGGTACACAGCTTACTAGTATTTCCTTTCTTAGACTAGTCCAGTAGCAAAAAAGTACGCAAAAATAAAAATGAGAAAATAATGAAACCCAAGGCCAATGGGGAGAATACCTTGTTACGATGTAAAGTAACCGCCCTCCTGTTATCGAAAAAATCTCTCTAGGTCACAGTAATTTAAACTGACATATATTTATGACTTAAGTCTAACTATAGAAATACGTAAAAATACAATTGAAAAAGGTGCATTTACTGCGGCGAGTGAGAAAAGATGAAGCCTAAAAAAATTAACCAAGAAATAAACTATTATGAGATGATTGCATATCCTTTACCAACTTAGTTATGCTGACATTTACCTTTCTGCTATAGTTTAGTGCCTATATTCTCTATCAATATCAGTTATCTCTTTGAATTGAATGAAAGTGACGACAATAATGCCAATACATAGAACAATAGTTATAAGTTTCACATTGCAGATCAGACATAAAACCATAAGAAACGAAATGTCAGTAAATGTGGGGTTTACTTTTTAGTTATGAGTTCATTATTTTAGCTTTGTGTGTGTTTCTCCATCGATTAACTATTTTTGTTTGACCTTTGTTAGATATACATACATAATTATGATTACGATATGCTTGGTCTGACTTTTCAATTTCGCATGTGGCTACGATACGTTTCACAAGTTTCTCTTTCCAATGTGGTTTTATTTCCTTAGTGAACTTTGTGGGTACAAGTATAAATATATGAACATACTTTTGAATTATAATAAAAAATATAACAACCTTTAATTTGATCTTCGATATTTACTCGTACGCAGTTTCTCTGTTGGTTCAAAACGAACAAGATCGCATTCTTTTGGTGCAACATATGTTTTGAAAACGTGCTCTTCTATTTGTTCACATTTATATAATTTTTGAAAAATACATATTTCCTTAGGATGTGATACAACAATATTGAGAAAGATTAGTAATATTAATGATAAAAGGGATATAAAGATAAACACTTAATTTGAAAATAATCATTCATATCTCTCACAGATTGTGTTAGGAATTTCCCTCAAGCACTTTTGATTATTCAAATTATTATAAATTCTGTACTTATTATATCGTTCTTTGAAGAAGCATCAGTGAATTTTGAGAATTTACGCCGGAAGTGTTTTCACTCTGCGGGAGGCTAATCGGAATATAGTTTTAAGCTCTTCGCTGTCAGAGTTCAAAAGCTGAGGCCGTTTATTATCAGTTCTACGTCTTGTTTTGGGGAGTTTGATATATATTTTTTTCTACATTAAACGTAGTTTTCGGAATGCGGAATAGCAAAATACCATATCCTGGTTAAGCTTAATATGAAATCCAAACTTGTGTCACATGATAACTTAGTCTTTAAGTAGTTTAGAATTAGTGAGATGTTCTATGCATATATTCTATGAACAATTCACTAATTTGATTAAGGCTTGTAGCTTGGGTTAACCATAAATAATATCATATTACTTCCGATAGACTTTACTTGATATATTGTACCGACCAATCTTATAAGCTGCAATACATAAAATAAATAATATGGCAATTGCATGTATCCCTTAATCGCAGACAAAGTGCAATAATACTGAAACAAAGGCTTATGAGAAGAGACGTTACGGAAATAGGTGGGACAGTTAAACTTAAGTGGCAAAATGAGACTGCACTAAACTTGCAGCCACCTCGTTTCCATCTAAACAGAGAAAAGTGTAATAAGCTAGATGATTTCGTTTTTTTGAATTACCAGGTATGAGCCGAGTCAAATAAATTAAAGACTTCAACTTTGTCTGATTCATGGGACAATTAAGTCATAAAATATGTTATTCAGTTCATCAGCATTGGTAAAATTAAGTTTGGACTGATCATTTAAATATACTTTCATCGATAAGGATTGTCATGTCAAAATTCTCCTGGGGAAAAACAACGTAATTGTGCTCTTGCGACGGCCAATTTTAACGTCCAGCTAATATACATTCAATGATGTTTAAATAGTCATTTTATCGACTGATGTTTGAGAAAAAATATGTCAGTTATGGCAATAATAACATCAAAGTTGTATATCCATGCATTGCATGCTTTGTATATTGTGCCTAACCTAAAACATTAAATCTTTGTCAAGTTGGAACAACATTTCATGACTCAAAGTTGTGTTAGGAAATGCTTGCTTGCTTGAAAACACCACTAAAATGGCGCCTCTTACCAAGTAACTCTTAGCCGGAAAATCACGTTATTTGAAAGCAAGAAATATAGACCAAAACTTCTAAAATTAGATTTTTCTGTGTACGAATTGTTCCATTTTCTCAAGGTTGCATCAGGTTATGAATGGCATCCCTGAAGCTGTGTTTGTTTATTTTGATATTCAACAACAGCCGCACGTTTACTTGTAAAATCAAAATAACACTTTATCTTTTTCTCTCATTATATAATTGGACATGTTTCGTTTGGTGCCATTGCCAAGATGTCAATAATTTGTTACATCAGATGCTAAGTGAAGCATATCTATAATTAATGTAATGTTTGATCTATTCACCTGCCTTGTGCTCGGTGAGATTCTTCTCCGCGCTTATTTAGTGCACATGTACAGGAAGTAACAGTTGCGTGCGCATTGTTTCATTTCTTAATTTGATATGGTAGGCTTGAAAAACTTGAAATATATGTTTTCGACCTACATTTATCACACATACCAGTTTTTTAATGCTGATATTTTTTACGTTTTTGCAGATATACAAAAGTTCAAATTAATAAAGTCTTCAGAAACTTATTCTATGATTAATTTATATGTATGTATGTGAAACTATGATTACCAATTGGATTGTCCCAAATATTTTAGTGAGCATTACCAATGTTGGGGTTCAATTCAATATTGTCAACAATGTAACAAAATGACTTACGCAGTGATTTCTCAGTTTGCTTACCTTCTGCTCATAACCAACAAAGAAATTGTGTTGTTTGATTTTTACCAATTTCCGTAGTACTGCGCTACTAAGATTCAGTCTGTTGTTTGATTTTTACCAATTCCTTTAGTACTGCGCTACTAAGATTCAGTCTGTTGTTTGATTTTTACCAATTCCTTTAGTACTGCGCTACTAAGATTCAGTCTCTTGTTAGATTTTTACCAATTCCTTTAGTACTGCGCTACTAAGATTCAGTCTGTTGTTTGATTTTTACCAATTCCTTTAGTACTGCACTACTAAGATTCAGTCTCTTGTTTGATTTTTACCAATTCCTTTAGTACTGCACTACTAAGATTCAGTCTCTTGTTTGATTTTTACCAATTCCTTTAGTACTGCACTACTAAGATTCAGTCTCTTGTTTGATTTTTACCAATTCCTTTAGTACTGCACTACTAAGATTCAGTCTCTTGTTTGATTTTTACCAATTCCTTTAGTACTGCGCTACTAAGATTCAGTCTCTTGTTCAAGAAAACGACTCGGAACTGGCATCTAGTGATAAACAGTCCAAAGTCGTTACTTCTCAAAATCAACATCCTTGTTTTACGTCGTAGAAACAACAGTTGCTCTGTATCGCAGACAATGGTAGGTAATAACTCTAAAATATCTTTTATTGTATAATGTACTCTTACAAATCATGTTGCAGCTTTACCCAATTGGCAACCAATTATGAAACAGCTTATATTTCCAACTGTAAAACGGCAGTTAATCTGACTAACCATAATAGCATGAAACATCATAAGTGCATTAAATATCAAAGTCAATTATATCAAGAGCCTTCTTAATATATGCACACTTCTATGAAAAGAATTTTATTCTATCATTTTTTTTTAAAAAGTAACCAAATTATGTAATGATACTTTATTTAAAGAAGCTGTTTTATATAGAAACTATTTTATCATGATAAAAGAAACCGCAATGATGATTAAATATGGGTGCCCACTTATTTAATAAATAATCCTATTTAGTAAGATTATGTAATACAGTACGATAGACACTCAAAAGAGATCTAATATCAACTATTATATGCGTAATATGCATGATTATGCACGTTTCATGCATTTTATGTGCATTTTATGTAAATCTTGCTGTAGTTCTTTTACCAACTCACGTTAATAAGCACGTGTTTTTGCTTTAAAGATTGATCAAAACATTTACTGTAGATAGTGTTAATTGTTCATTTTTGCTGGCAGTGGGTGGGCTTGTCCAAAGTATTGAAATGATCATTTTGACTAACTAAACAAAAGTGGTGCTGCACATATCTATTAACACTCAGAAATTGGGCTAATAGACATTACATTTTCAAATTATTGCCAACAAGTGGTCGAAAATGAGATTTCATTTATTTATTTGATACTTCAGGTGCATTATTTGAAGTTACGAGAAAAGGCGCGTTAACTGTCGGTCTAATTCTTATTTCAAACTCAATTTTAGCTTAGACTTTAAAGGCTATTTTAATATTTAACGGGTCAAACAAGACTTCAATCCATTCTTTACAACTAGAATCAGAACTTTGTTTTGCCAGTTACAATGATTACAGTACTTTAAATCAGAGATTCACGTGGAAGATTGGATATACATGTACATCCAATTCCCAAGCTCTTCAAACAGCCTTAAAGATTTAACTAGAAGTGGATGTCCAATGTATCGAAACCTACCAGGGGCGGATCCAAGATTTTTTCTAGGAGGGGTCCGAACCTCGAACCACGACCACATTATACACATTTCGCAGAAAAAGGCAAAATATTGATAATAAAAACTACATAACCATTAAATCTATGTTAAGCACAGAGAAAAATTGCTTCATGCTACTTAAAAATGACTTACAAGCAAGAAATACACTAATGGACATGTACATTTTCCAAATTCTAGTGGGGTCCGGACCCTCCTGACCCCCCCCCCCCCCCCCGCTGGAACCGCCCATGCCTACCATCAGGTAAATAAAATGCAGGCGCATTTATCTCACCTTACAAAATGCATAAATAATATTCAAACTTGTGAAATCATTAACATTTTGCATAAGGCGTTGCCCAGATAGACAACCCATGGCTAACTTAAGAAAGTAATTCTCGTAATGAATTATAATTATCTAGGACTCGGAATTTTGTAGTTGTAGGCGGTAATACGCTTTTTGTATGTGCATGATGTGGTTACCATAGACTTTGGTTTACAAAAAAATATTTTTTAATAAGAACTGCAAGGTAAAACATGAAAATGGCTAGTTTTTCTCAGTTAGACATCGCAGCAAAGGTCTTGATTTCTAGTAAGAAACTGATTCGTGGGGTTAGCAATTATTCTTAATTTTTTCATGAAAGTTAAACTTGAAACTGGGAACTGATTACCAACCGCATTAACATATATTTAACTTTCTCATAGTAGAACTTCTAGATGAAGTTAAAACTGGGTGATTGTATGGTGAAGAGCTTAATTTTAGTGAATCACATTTATTTTGATACAATACATAACGTGTTACGAAAAACATTGTGAGATCTGTTCATTGAGTGATTTATAATTGATAACAAAAATAACTTTTCTTTTACAATTTAAAATCCACGATTCTGTGACGATGCAATATTTAAAGTTTGCGTTTGCTTTCTAGTTTAAAAGTACCGGTTGAGATGAATGTCTGTTCTCACTTCTTTAAGCAATAAGTCTAATATATCTCCTATCCTTTTCTACGAAAAGACTGCGTTCAAACGATTTTCTATCAACAACCGAATGGACAAAAAACGCACAAACACATACGATTGATTCACTTTTTTCATAATAAATGTCAATCGTTTTGTTAAAGAATTTGAAATAACCGGATTGTGTGTGTGTGTATTTATAGAAAACTAATCGTAAGATCTCTAAATATTCAAAGGAAATAACTTTAAGCACATCCTGTCCGTCTTGTCTAAAAACCCGAATTGACGCATTGTCGTAAATTTAACTAAAAAATAAATGCGGCGTTTGCATAATGTTGTTTAACGAGTTTCAATGAAGGTCCTATATCATGCCAACAATATCAGTTTATCATTCTGAGAATATTTAAGAAAAAAAAGGGAATATAAATCTTAAGAAAATGTAATATGTTTTGAGGCATGACGTAATTATAGAACATTTTATGATTGTTATACTTTTATATTATATTAGGATACATAGTCGCAAGATCTTTAATATATTATCAAACACTTGTTTCCTAAAATGTTGAAGCAACCAAAAAATAAAAAAGTTGCAGATTTAATGTAGCATCTACATTAACTGTTTCCAGCGGTCGTAGGTTCGATTCTAGGCGGAAAAAAACAATTGTACAGTGTATATACCTTCGTGGAGCTTGGTCATGGAATATCGTCCACAATCATTCTTCATGTCTGGCGCCTTTAAACTTAACCGATATGCAATATCGTTATTGCTCATTGACTTTAAATTGCTTATTAATGTTGAAATCTATGTTCCATGTGACTGAGGCATTGAAAATGCGCATATAAATGTTCTTCTTATGACGTTAATTTGATTTTTTGTATGAATAATGAGAAATATCAATGACTTATTTCATAATTTTCTTAATAACAAAGCGAGTCTAAAAAAATCACATCCGTGTTTCTTGTTTGATACATTACTAATTCAAATTTCTAACTAAGATGTTTTGTTGCTTAAAACCAACCTTAAATCATTTTCTGTTGATGCTCATCAGTCTTTTGAAGAAGCATTGATCAGTGAATTTTAAGAATTTTGCGCCGGAAGTGTTTTCCCTCTGTGGAAGGCTAATTTGGCTGTAATCTTAAGCTCCTTGCTGTCAGAGTTCAAAACCTTGATGCCCTTTATTTCAGTTTCACGGCTTGTTTTAGGCTTTGACACATGTTGTTCAACATTTGACAGGGGCGGTTCCAGGATTTTTTTCTAGAGGGTCCGAACTTTTTTAGAGGGGGGGGGGTCCAAACATTCGAACCACAACCACATTATACACTGTTTGCAGAATAAAGTAACTTATTGATAATAAAAACTTCATCACCACGAGATCTATGTTAAAAACTGTTTTAGGCTACTTAAAAATGACTAATAGTAGAAAAATGCACTTATGAACAGGTACATTTTTGAAATTCAATGCGGTATATGGTTGTCTAGTATTGTCGCATTACAAGAACGATGGTTAGATCAACTGTCCTCTACATATGACGGGGCTGGGTGAACAAGAAAACAAAGGAACAGAAACTGTAAGTAATGTACTAACACATGAATATGTGTGTAAATAGTTTGTTGCTGCATTAATTTGTAATGGCTTTGCCTTAGCAATTCTAAGAAGATGCACCGATAATATTGCAATGTTTGAACAATACATGCTAGATTTTTAGCTCATTCAGTTTTATGTGCATCAATTAAACTAGAACTGTATTTAAATCTTTCTAAATTCTAACTACTTTAATGTAAATGAAATTGAGCTGAAAGCAATTACAGTTATTGCTTTTTAATTCACTTCAATCTGCTATAATTCCATTTTATTTTCCACGTGGCGACGAATCATAAAGCAACTTGCATAAAAGTATTAGCATTTTAAATTGTTAAAACCCCAAATATCTATAAAGTATGAGCACATTATTAAAATAATTAACAATCATACATATGTGGGTTTATGGGCAATTTGAATATAATTGTGAATGATTATCGTAGTGCATTGGTATGCTTACCACGGAAATTTGGAGTATTATTGCATAATTTTCAGAAATAAGCAATATAACATAGATTTCTAGAATATGAAAAGGTTTAAGCTAGCATCAAAGAACAGCAATATTTAAAAAAACACAGACCTACCGCAAAGCGAAAACGTAAGGCTCTCTTAAAGAATTCATTTTTTTGTTATAAAAATGGATGCCACAAAAAACGAAAACAATAACCTAAGGGGTTTTCTACCTTGAAACATACAATGGCAAAATAATTCCCACTATCATTAGGGTACGACATTACAATGCCAAAACGTTTGACATTTTGACATCCATGTTTTATCATGTGATATAAAATGCGCGATTTTGATTGGGTTAAGGCAACCGGTGTTCACTACCAAATGTTCAAATCTTGATAATTGTATAATTTATGTTGCCGTTATGTTACCGGCGACAATAAGTAACACATGGACGGCGGATGAGAGTGGATATAGTCAAGCATAGAACTTGAATATTCACCTAGGCGTCGATGAGAATACTCTTGTTTACGGGTTGACAATGTAATAAGATCTTGGCCAAATTGCTTCCTGGTCGTATTTTAAGTTGTCTAACAAAAAACGGAAGTAATTTTCAATTCAACATGAAACAGTAAATTGATTATGGTTTATTCGACCCAACCGTTCATGCAATTGGCCATCGTGGTTAGACTACGCATTCAATGAACTCGAAATCGCAAGCAGTGTACTCAAAACCGTGATCAACTCAACGCCAGGTCATAAGGAATTAGAATTTATAATTGTATTTCCTAATGGTATTTACGCAGCTTCATCAACCACAAACCACAAGTGTTTTCAACATCATTATCTATGTAACGTTTTAGTGTTTTAATTATTAATTAATCTGTAATTAATTACCATGTAGATCATTGAATACAATGCGTGTAATTGATGTCAATGAATTGAAGTTATAATTAAGATTAACTATTATCATTCATTCTAAAAATGTTAATCTTTTGATTAATGTCCTATCTAAATATAGATTGATTATATAAAAATTAGAAGTATCCACTTTGAATGAACACTTATAAAGTAGGATTATAGTCACCAGTGCTCGATTATGAAGTAAATGGAATGTGAAATAGAAACACAATTATTGTTCAATCTTAATCAACTGTCAGTGGCGCATATACCAACCCCGCTGATTTACATACTTGATATTTGTACGATAATCTCGGTACATGAATACGAATATCTATTTTTAATCGACCTTAAGTACAGAAATACTGTATTGAGTATGAAAATCAGCGGGGTTAGTGTATGTGCCACTGACAGTTGAATAAAATTTAACAATACATGTAAATTGAATGATAATATTCTATGGAATCTTATCTAATGTAGATTATTTAATATTCAAATCTTTTGACGCTTTATTTCAGTATATGTCGAATAAAATAACTTGAAACAAAGCTTAACGATGCTTCATGTTTAAGTTAAGAGCTACAATGAATATATTGTTGGATTTTTTTTAAATGCTACTTTCGCGTACATTTAGGTTACAAATACTTTTTATCTACAAATCTGAACAATGTTAACGCAGACATAGTTTATTAATAATCAGGAAGGGACGTTCAATTTTCTTCAAAAAAATATTTAAGTTAAGCATGAAGGGTATCATTGACTTGAATGACTAGTGTCTTCATGCGAACGTTGCGGAAGGAGTAATGACGTCATCAATGGATGCGCTCATTTACTGGGTCGATTTAACCAACAAAAAGTCACTGAACCCTGAAAATCACCAGGAAAATACCACAAATCTGTTACTTTGAACCACAAATATGTGGTATTTGAGTTGTCACTGTTTTATATAATTAAACCGTATTTATCTCTTTAACGTAAAAACTCACACTTATCTGATAAAACACTATGATTGCCTTATATGGACATAATGGCGTTGGGCTAATAATTCAATACGCCTACATTATTAAGTAATCACTCATGCGTTTTGTCTATACCACAGACGACTTAAATCTTATATTGGAATGCAAACTCATGATTGTGAATATTATACATGTAGTTTGTACATACCGATTGATATATCAATTACGATAATAAAATGCATTGTTTAAATATTAGCCCGAATAGTCATTACTTTTATTTGGGGAACGGAGTTAAATCTAGACCTCTTACAAAGTTTTGACTTTCAGCTCGGGTAAATTGTGCAATGCCTAGAGAGGACGTGTGAATGAAAGACCGGTCCTTAAACTCGTCTTAGTTATTGTTACCAGTAGATTTTTTATATGTCTACATGTATGTTGTTACCCTCATAGTGGTCTGTGGCATGAGTGCATACGTTTATTCATTCCAAGTTAAAAACCCAGAAACATCGGAGGCACTAGTTGAATTCCGTTAAAATATGATTAATATTGCTATTGGCCATTGTGATACAGTACTAAACATACTTAACCCAGCATTCCGGGCTTTATTTCCTGTTGCAACAGGTCATATCCTCAATGCAAATCTATAATAATATTGATTCCATCCTAGGGGGCGTTGTTGTCTGATTGAAAAAAACTTGATGAACTTTGGCGAAAATTGGAAAGCTGGTCAATTTGTCGCCATGAATAGCTAGTCAAAGCATTGATAAACGGCGTAATATTAAATTCAAAATTATCTCCAAACACCTTTAAATCAATTATTCCTAATCCTTACGCACATTTATTATTATAGAAGAATTATTCGGTCAAAATCTGCAAGGGCGGATCCAGGATTTTTTTCTAGGGGGGAGGGGGTCCGAACTTTTTCAAGGAGGGGGTCCAAACTTTCGATCCACAACCACATTATACACATTTTGCAGAATAATGCAACATATTAATAATAAAAACATAACCATTAAATCTATGTTAAGCTCCGAGAAAAATTGTTTCATGCTAGTAGACTTAAAAATGACTTACAGTCAAGAACACTAATGGACAGGTTCATTTTGGAAAATCTATTTTGAAATTTGGAAAACCCGCTAGATCCGCCTATAATCTGGGTTCTTTGTATAAAATAGTTAACATCATTATATAAACCATTAATTTGCTTTGTTGCGAAAATGTATGTATTAATTTTACTTTAAATTAATACCAATATACATTTGAAATGTTTAACAAATATTACAAATAATTTATCATAATTATGTAGCACTTCAGTGTTCCTAAAACGGCTGTACCTCTTGAACATAAAATGCCTATTCTGTGAACAACAGTTGCTTCCTGCTACCTGTAAAACCTATCCTTTCCCTTCATAACGTCGAAACATCCAGAAAAATGACTTTACTAACCGGATTCAATTACAAGGCCATCCTATAAACTTTTACTATTTTTATCAAGTATTTTTTTATCATGTATTTTTAGCCCTGAAAGATAATTGACTCAACATGCGTTAAATAATTCACATTCTTGCGTTCCATCACGTAGTATTAAGATAGTGGTGTTTACTGAAACGTTGAATATCCATTGAGAAAATGAGTAGAACCACTTTCTACAGGTAGATTCAAATACTCGTGGTTAACCAAAACAACAGAACGAGTGCATTAAATTAGTTTAACATGGTGAATACAGTGTATGGGGTTAACCACGATGCATGCAATGGTTTATATACAAAACAACGCGTCTGTTTTAACCACAAACCATGGATGCCAAATGCACATCCGATGTTAGGATTAGAAAATGAATTTTGATAAAAATATTTATTCTCGTAATTGGTTGCCAAGAAGCAGTATGACACAGGCGGCTAGCAGGTAGCGTAAGACTAATTTATCAACCACTAAATATTTTGGGCTTATTAAAAAGATTACGGATGCACTTTTTAATTTTTTGTGAGCTGTTCACTTGCTGAGGTATTTTTTGCCCTTAGGAGGCATAATGGTCGTTTTTATTTGACGTTTCTTTGAATACATTGAAACATTTTGTACTTAAAAGTTGAACCAACTTAAACTGTCTTAAGATTATGAAGTATTTCTACCTTCGTACGTTCCTTATATATAAATGTTAGTGCATTGATGAAGTTTATTCAACTATCAGTGGTTTTTACCCCACTGATTCAGATACTCACTACAATATTGCACCACTGACAGTTGAATAACATTTACTAATACTAATTTAGAGTCTAGTCTGCTGTACCTGTATACTGTATTTTGAGAACATGCAGTCAAAGTCCCTTAATGGATACACATGTATTTTCATTTATGTCAGAAATGAAACCTGTCTTAAACCTGTGTAGGCATTACAATATAACATTTTACGCTTACCTGTTTGGTGGCAATTCTAGACTCAATTAAACAATAAAACCGGAAATAAAAACAATAGAAAAAGACGTTTTAACATCGTTTATAATCATGAACGAGTTAAAACAATAACATTCGTGGAATACAGTATACGAACTGTACTATATATACTACTCATCGATACTACCATATACGTTAGTAAGACACGCCTACTTTTAGTAGTCGATTATCTGATTGGTTGAATCGTTGGAATTCCTACCACATATTTCTTATAGCTCCGCCTTATATACGTTTTTCTACTACTTTGTTTACTACGACATGGTACAATGACTATATATAAGTACCCTCACGTCCTTACATCTTACATAACTCACTTGCAGTTAAATCAAGTAACAAGTAACTTGTTGAAAAGTTAACATTTTAAAATAAACCAGAGCTGCAGTTTGTGAAAATATATAATTTATAAAAATATCAAGATGAAGTTCACAGGATTATTTGTATTATTGGCGAGTTCGTTAGTGGTAAGTGAATTAACATTGAATTAGCATTAAGCATTAACTAACTTCTGCTATTTTTACTTAGAATTTCAAATTTGATTATTTTTTTAAAATCGACTTTTAAATTCAATTTGAGTTTTTTTATCTCATTTTCTCATTTGCCATTTGAACAAATTTCAGCTTTCGACATATCCGTTTAACAACATAAAACTTTATTTAAGCTACGTAAGGGTGGAGAAAACTTGCAAAATTAATTAACTTAATACCTATCTCAATCATATTGTATCATTGCGTTTTCGCTTCAATACTCTATCTTATATAACGCTGTGCAGTGAATCTATAATTGGGTTTTAATCATAATGAGTGACTGACTTTATACATACTTGAAGCATATCAAAATATTTGAAATATTTAATCGTTGCATGTTTGAACCTAGGCGTTACGATATCTCGTATACAAACACTTATAAGTTGAGAAAATAGCTCTTTCAATTTTAAATCTTGATAAGTACATTGCAAATTATTATTTAGTTTATGATACCTTTCTGTCAACTCACTTTAAGGTCTATTACATAATGCAATAATCACTGTATGTACAGTAAATTGCTGTCATTATTTGTACCATTTTGTTATATGCACTGTTTCACTTAAAGGCGTTGCATTAAATCTTTCGCTCTTTAGAAAATATCTATTAGCTATTCAATTACATTTATATTTAATTTCATGCAAGGTCTTTATTTAGATTGCGTATCGATAAATCATTCCAGGTATGCAAATACTTGAATAATTCAAATACTAGGCCTAATAATTGCTTGCACTTTTATTCACATGGTTTCTGAAGCAAATATTTGTATAGGTGGCCATTTTGTTACATCCACTTTTCTCCTCGGATGAGAATTATTTGAATAATGCACAGATGTGCAAATATTAACATATTTAAAACAGTTTGACGCATGTTCACCCTATTCTACAAATATCGGTTCAAAGCAAATGTTGATATTTTTAAACTACATTGTTGCACGAATTCATTGTTAACATTTTAGAATGCACAATTTATTGCTTTAAGAAATGTATTACAAATCATCAGAGTGTACAATTTAATGTTGAAATAAACGACTGAAGTCTTAGATGAAATGTTTAACAAACAATTTAAACTTAATAGAATATATTTTATGACTATTATGTAGATATTTTCACACGTAGTAAATCTTCGAAGCAAGCTTTCTATAAGTACTTTCCACTCATTGTTGCATAAGACCAGGGATCTCGTAAATTCAACTTGAGATTTCAAACATACTTAAATAATATCACTTAGCTATTCGATTGGGGAAATGATTGAATATTAACCCTTACAATGCTGGAGTCAAATATGAAAAGCTTATGCCACAAGCAAAGAGCCATGGCAGCCGACACAACACATGCCGGTTGACCAGGCTCATTGCTGTTGGCTGCTTGTTGTCCATTTTTTATCCTGAATTTCCAAAAAATGACAATGGATGGGTCTAAAAATTTAAGACAGACTAGTCCATTATGGAAATTCAACATTGAAAGGGTTAACATCGTTTATCAGTTTTGAAGAGATAAAGACTATCTACTCAACTGGTTTGGGTGAAACTCAGCCAAATAAAAAATTTGAGTGCAAAACTCTTTTCAAGTACTTTGTTTCTATGAAAAGCAATTGAGTGGAAACTCAAGTTATTTGAGTGGGAACTTGCTATGAGTGTGAATTCATCCTTAAGTTTTTTTGTGCAACTAGGTATTTTTGTGAAACTTCAGAGTCTGGTCTCTCTTAAAACAATGTTTAATGCATTATATCATGACTATGACACTTAACATTAGCTTTGTTAAGATATTTCCAACCTTGAGATTGACTTACTTAGGATATAAACGATGACCCCAAGATTTTTTTCCATTTGTTGTTTGTTTAATCCTAGGTAAATCTAGACACCTGTGTAATCCATTAATTATTAATTAATATCTTCATGGTGTCACTATAGATCATAGATTAACTCATTAAATATATCAATTACTATTAATCTAATTAATAAATATTACATGATAATAATCATTGTGATTATATGAGTTGATAATTGATATTGTTAACTTCATAGGGGACCGTCGCGGATCAAGAATATCAATTTGATTTTAATAGTTATCTGTATAATTGCGGGGTGATTGTGTCACGCTATTGTGACAATTGTTAAACAAAAAGTCAATTATTAATTATGTATCAGTCTATCAAACATATAGTTTTTAAAGCAAATTCATGATGCAAAGTTATTTATGTCGTCACGTCACGCTACCATTTAGATCAGTGATTTTTCCCTATTGATTCCAATGGTATATGTTGCTTCAAACGCGAGAAAACACTTGCAAGAAACATGTGTTGCTACGGCGTTAACCCAAACAAAAATCTTAACCGCATTATATTAGAAGTTGATGTAACACGCCCTGTATAATCTCTCTCCAAATTATATTTTATTGCATGATTAAATATTCACATATGTGTTGCATTAATTAAGTGATGCAATCTGCCGGCATTATTAGAGAACATGCGTTGATGATAGATCGTATGTAGCGTGCACTACGTACCTGAGGAAGATATTGCATTCATGAGCTAGCGTTCCTTGCTTTGAGTAAGACAACGAACCTATAGCACTGAACATAAGCTGCGCAGTATATAAACTTGAACGAATTAGATATTGTATTCACTCTTAATATGACAATGAATTCTGTTCGCGAAGTAAAACACAAAGAGGTTTAATTTTTACATACCTGCATGAACGATATAGTAATGCAAAATGTTGAGAAAACGTTTTGAATTTAACAGTTTACTCAAGCAATGTAGACTATAGGAAGGCGGACATTAACTAAATGTAAAGCTTGTGAAAATTTGACTTGAGACAAAATACAATTGTGCCAATCTGCATAAGCTACAGAAAAGTTCCCCTTTAACGACCACATTAGTTATTGCACAAGGATGCGAATTTTAATGATTTTAAGTTCCAAATGCTTAATTTGTGACGAAAATGTCCCTATATTAATACCATTCCGGCCATTGATTTGATTATCCTAATAATGGAAATTTACTGTGTGAGCAGACGACCACAACGTGATGTCGTCTGCTACAGAAACTAGTTTATGACGATTAATTCGGTGATAACCATCATCTATGAGGAATTAGAAATACAGGTTGGGACACACAAAAAATGAGTATGATAAATACCATGCTGTTTTATCATTTACTGCATAACTGCGTTTGTTTTTTTCTGTTCTATACAAGATGTTCATCGGTATATCGTTCCGCTTGTTTGTTGATAACTGTAGATTTACCACTTGTTAACCATTGTTTATGATGATAATGAAATTGTTCTATTACGTTCTAATAAACAAACACTTATAATATCAATAGGAAATTATTGAGACGCTGTTGAGATTTGAAGAGTTTTCCCACGTAAATAATTCCCGCCCCCAATGATAGATAGATATTTTACACAACTCTCACTGTTTCGAGCTAAAACTACTAACGGCTGGTGATGCATTTATTTATTTCATGTTGCTTTAAGGTGCATTGGCACTTATTGGTCATGTAACGCGCTAATAACGCAAATACTGGGAACATATCAGTAACTACAAGACAAATGCTTAAAATAAGACTGGTGATGCATTACCATTACCACAGTCACACAAATGAGATTTTTTAACCATTTTGTATTATTAATTATGGTATTTTGTGCTTGAGATTCATTACAGATCATTAATACATTTGCGTTACTTTAAGCTTACGCTTAGCTATGGAATAACTCAATGATATGAATAGAGACAAGACTATTCATCTTATAAAACGCATTTGATTGATTCATCCTTAAAACGTTTAGGTAAAAACTAAGACAGATTGCCTTACATTTACACACGTGTACATTTCAAACAGGGTTTCATGTACTACATGTGCGCAATATTTCGAATAGCCAACATGTTCACATATCTCATTTCCTAATTTTAATTTATTCAAATGTAAAGTTGTATTTATCCTGTTACATCATTTGATTTATTGGATTATAGATAATGACTCATACAAAATGATAGGGGGAGTTTTTATCATGTTTGCATGCACTTTAAGTAGAAGGTTTGGTTTGAAATCTTAACATTAGACAGTAATTTATTGGAGGAAGTGCAATAAGATATATGTAAAGTTATTTCAAGTTAAATTGTTCTGCGTTGTAAATCAGTCAAAATGTAACCCTACCTATATTTTGCCACCTTTCTTCATAAAACGTGTTTGCACAATATGATGCAAGTGATTTATATTTCAATGCAACAAGGAAGAAATAGATCTAATTAGAACAGTATTAGGGAGCTAGGACCATAAACTGTCCTTTAAACAAACCGTCGATTTTTGAATTTTGCAAGCGATCTAAAATGCTTAGTTATGTCATAATCATTTTTATGACAAATCCACAGCAATTTGTTCAGGAATTGATGCTTTCCATTATCCCTTGATATACAAAAGTCTATATCAAATTGTAATGGCCTCCTCTGTATCTCCTTTTCCATCTACTTCTTTTTTTCTCCCCATATTTTCTAATCACAACTCTTTTCCCCTTCCACATTGACCCTCTACTTCTGTCTCAATTGCTCACTCTCTATTCCCTTTTCCTGATGTTTGCTTTACCAGCCCCTTCAACTGTTCATGAGTCGCATTCCCCCTTTCTCCTCTCATAACTCACTCTACCATCATCTCCTCTCTTTCCATGAGCCGTTTCGTATCACCATCCACGTTACGGCAACTACTGCCACTGTTAGTAACGAGGTTAATCAATTCTTTTCAACAGTTTTTGCCACATCTCTTCTTTCAATAATAATCATATATAAAACTGTCATCCAGCTTAGCTAATAATCTGTTAGTTGATCACGTGACTTGGTTATGTAATCAAGTGACAAAAAATGGCAGTATAGTGTCTACTTCTAAAGACATATATCATTACAAATGATAGTCTAGTTTAAAGGTAAAAAGAGAAGCTATACCTATATTCTTGTAATGGTTTATTTTGACAGGGTGAAAGTTTAATAGTTGCTCAACAGTCTCGAGTTATTGTTAATTTATTATAGTCACACAAACATCAAATTCTTGTCCAAGGAAAAGAACCGCGAAGCATCTCATGCATGTAAACAAATACACTGGATCCAGCCTCTCTTGCAAAGTAAATGGCGCGCAGCGTTATGCACACCTGGTCCTAGCGCACTAATGGGTATGAATAACCGCAATCTCCGTGTAATAAAATGATGTTTAACAAAAAAACACGCATGAAAGATACGCAATCATTGTGGCAAAAAAACGCTTCAGAGTACTTTCTATAAAGTCACTTGTTGCAGCACCTGAAATAAACAGTACAACCGTAAAACATCGGGAATTTTCGTATTTTTTCGTAATGATAATAACATAAAAGCAGAGGTTATCAGATGAATACGTAAAGAGTCATTTTGCATCAACTTTCAGTGTAAAATGCGGGCGCTTCGTTTTGTTAAGTAGCGCTACACTGTGCTGCGCTGCGCCGCGTCGCAATTATTACATAGTAAGGAAAGACGCTAACTACTGACGCAGCGCTCGCTTGGCTTTATTGAACAAAATGCAAAATTATGCTTAATATATGATTAACATACAAAAATACGTCAGTTAATGTGCATGATATTCATGTAAAGACATTACATGTAAAATGTGCATTATTGTCTGAGTAACCACTTAGTCGCAACAATACATTACAATGTTTCTCCTCCCGTGCTGTGCTTTAATTCAAACCATATGTAATATAACTATACATTATGATAATATCAGTGCATCAGTAAATGTATTGTCATGAAATTGTTTGTGATAATAATGTATTGAAGGTTTTGTAGTTGGAATATATGTCTATGAAACTATGTGCACAGCAGATAATATGCTCATATCCAGCAGTGAGAGAAAAGAATGTCAGGAGTTACCTCCCTGTCGAGTGTTTTGTCTCCAATTTCTTATCTGACTCCAAAATTGAGCGAAAGAAATTAGATGCCCATATTCTTCTTTGACCCCGTGCGATAACTCTAATCTCTAATGGGGGAAAGGGGCGCACAAAAAATGTCAATTCTGGGGTGGGGGCAACTTTCCTTTTAAAGTGATATCCACCAAATCTAGCTTGAACATGTCATTAGATACTTTGAGCGGCCATTTTGAAAAGGGGTTCATGAAAATTGTTTTAGTCTATTGGACAAAAGCGGAATGTCGTGATCTAACTAGCATTAGATTATGACAAGGTTGAAAGTCATTTCCTGGTGACATAATCAAGGTTATATGTAGATCGACCAGACTTGTAAAGACTTCCTCCAACGCATATAAATCATTCAATTTCCTCTTTGGACATTCTCTTTATTTAATTAATCTGATAATAAGTTAATTAGCGTAGGAATTGCGTAAACACATATTTGACATAACTGTCTGATATACGCCCTCTTATTTAAATAATGATATTTAAATTAACATAATCGTTCGCCGGCCTCTTGATCTACGCTAATCGTAAAATTTCCGTCTTAATTTTATTACCAAAAAAGCCAAATTTTGCGGTTAGGAAATTAGCCGTCTAGATCAATCTAGTTTTAATTATAAATTCAGTGTGAATGTGCTACAGTAATTTAAGTCCACCCACAGGTGTGCAGGGATGTAAAAATGCCCACATCAATGTCACCGATTGTGCACCAACACAGACAATCCAACACGCTACCGGGAATATAAAATTACAATATTAACATATAAAAATAAAAACTTTAAATAATAAATTCTTGGTTTTTATTAATTTGATAAGTCTACATTTCTAAAAATGTGAAATTTTAGCAACTCATCAACACTTCATGTTTTTGTATTTTTGTATAATCGTATTTTCATTGTTTTGCCAATATCGCACTTCTAAGCATGACGTTTCAAATTGGAAACTACGGTACCCTACCACTTAATTATTAAATATATTAAATAACTCACTACACGATGTGCAAAAACGTTCGTAAAATCATTGCGATTCAAATTCATATAAACTATTTTAAGTATCAAAATGCAATAAATTTACTATTGGTTATGGTGTTCAGTGAAGGACACTGTGTCATCGCTCTGTTGCACTTTAGGTGAAAGCATGATAGGAAAACGCAATGACATAAAATGCAAAAAAGCGCATCAATAATTCGACGCAAAAGGCGATAAAATGCGCACTTGTGTTATCGTGACTCAGCTTTTTAGCAAAGAATGTTTGCATGTTGGGTTGTTTTCGTTTTTGCAATGCCTTTAAGGCGACAGCTCAAGTACTCAGCTTCATACATGACACTGCATAACATTTTGGAAACGTAAATCACAGTTGTCAATTCCTGGGTAAAACATTCCAACTCGTTTACGCATGCGCACACATGGCCAATCGGTGACGAGTGTTATTGCGTCGTTTTTTTTAAACAACAACGCGACACAATGGCAACTACAACTAATCTCTTAAAAAAACTAAATTGTTCGAGAAGTTTTTTAGGTAAAATAACATAGATGTTCTAGTAAAAACACGAACGTTTTTTAGTTGCAAAGTCGTTTGCATATCAACAAAATGGGTGTCTCCTGTTTACATGCTACATTTATATCTGCATGTTAAATTAAACTCTAAGCTAAGAAAAACAAACGACAAAATAATGGTAATGAGATAATTGCGTTTTTAGAAATAAGTAATTTACCATAAGAATGTTATAATGACTTCAGCATGACTCTGTGTTTTTGGTGAAAGTACCCCAGGGTTGCATACAACTGTTTAACATACTTTCTGAAGCCACATCAAAGTAAATTATATAAGTTTATATGGACACCCTGTCTAGATGACAGTTGTATTATGTTATGTACAAAATGTATACAAATAAACGGTGACACCGCTTTTAAACAGCCAGTGATAGGGTTGTTTTAAATTGTTTGTTTAAGATGAGTGACTGCTATGGAGAATGGCTTTTTATTAACAAGGGACAAACGCTGTAAGGGGTACATTTTGAAAACTCTGATGAGCTTTGCCTTGAGTGGCTTTTGTTGAGAGGTGGGCGTCTTTTGAGAATGGCTTTTTTATAAATTAGAGACTGCCGCTGTTGGGAGGTTCAAATTACATTTTTAAAAAACTTAAAGTTAACTATAAGTGGTTTTTGTTGAGAGGTGGACGTCGTTGAAAGCTTGGTTATATTGGGAGGTTTTGGTATGTAAAGTTATACTGTATATGAAACCACAAACTCAGCTATGGTTGATCACTTAAGACGCAGGGAGGACACCATAGCTTGCAGATAAAAGAGATAATTACAGAGAATATTATTTAGATATTAAGAAAATAATAACAAAATTAAGATAAAACACCAATGAAGCAAAAAATTGACAGCGTATTTGATAGATATTTAATTAGCTCTAAAGGAAATTATCATACGCGTATTTCAAATTCCATTGAAGTAAAAACTTAACTTTATTTGCGATGAAATAGCAAAAACACTTCTAAGATTAAAGTAATATACTGGAAAATATTTCTTTGTACAGAATAGTTGATTCACCCTGACGTTACAAGTTATTTACATGACACTATCGTTTTGTCTATCAAAGGGAAATATCATAACATACCACCAAAAAAAACTTAAACATTATATTGCGATAAAAATTATTCCTCCCCTCAAAATAGATAAAACATTCATTAGTATTCATTAGTGCACTTACCTTGTAATTAAAGTACTTAGTTTCCTAGTTTTTTGTAGGCAATATGTCTATAAATCAACAGACACCGGTATAAGATCAATGTTATATTATTACATATAAGAATCTACGATTTCGTGAAATTCTTTTGAAATCGGTAACCCGTAATTGTCAGTGTAACAGACGCAACAAAAACTTCATGTCAGACTGTCGCCACTTGGAATTTAGTTTTTTTTTAAATTATTGTATCAAATTTGTAACTGTTTTTTTTTTTTATAAAATTGTATCTTATCTACCATTTTAAATCTTTTGTTTCAGGTTGCACAAAGACGGACACTTAGTGGTAAGTCAACTTAAGTTTCTTATATGAACTTTATTACTTAATTTATGACGTAGATTCACTAATTCACTGTCATTCGAGATCATAGTTTAACTTTGATTAGTGTGTGAACCGTCTTGTCTTTTCCTATAATTTATTAACCTAATTGCCTATTACCTTACGTTTACGTTTATGTTTATTTTATTATTTGTAATGACTGGTTTATATTAAAATGACTGTTTCTTATTACATTGTTATACTTAACTGTTCAGTGTTAAGTATTCAGGGAAATAGCATTGATGGCAAAATTTACGTATAAACGACGGTGACTTTGCAATTTTCACGATTTCTTAAATTTATTCGAGTTTTAATTCATTAGTATCATTTTTTCAAATAAGTTCACCTACTAACAATTTCCAACAAAAATTCATCCGACAAAAATTTTAAACTTCGCAAATCTACAATGTCGCCAAAAGTCTACCATACGTAATGGAATGACAAGATAGCAATTAAAATCAAAGGCAACCATCAGCGGGGTCTCTATTCAAACTTAATAATATTTATTTACAATTTACAAAAAAACTTCGCATGTGATCTGATATAATCTTAAGAATGATTGACATTTATTTTAAACCAACACCTATGCGTGTTTGGCTACAATGCTACCATTGTAATGAACGTATTATCCAAGACGCATTAAGTTGACTTTGTGTATAACGCGCAGCGGTACGACCTTTTGTATAAGACGCAGTCGGATGACAATTGCTCGTTTAAAGTTATTGATAGATTTAGAAACACCACACCGTCATAAACAATGGACAAGATATGAAATATTTATCGTATCTATTGTAAGATAATGAGAAAGATAATGTCTTGGGTGAGTGATACGTTGATTCCGTGATAAAAAAATCGGGTTTAAAATAGTACTTCTTGATAGACATGGCGACAAATATTTGACAAAATTTCAGCATAGACAAATATTTTACCTATATTACCCTTTTAAAACAGTTGCAGACAACGAATAGTTATAGTTTAAAACCATTTGTGTCATTAGAATATATTCTACATTCTTCAGTTGTAATTGTAAGAATTCTGTTACGACAATGCGGTTAGCATATCGACAAAACCGAGGTTTAATGCGAAAAAATATGTTCATTGATCAGATGCATTGTCGCTCATTTATAAACCGAGCAGAGAATGGCTGTAGCAACGTTGCCAATCGTATCCATTCGGAAATTTCCGTAAACTTTTTTTTACTGGACAAATCCGATATATATCATAGTGCAACGTTACTTGTCGCTTTGGCATGGATACTGACTAATGTTTCAAGAGTAATTAGCCCAGATAAATGATTAATACATGGAATGAAAGCCATTCAAAAACTGTAACTAAGGGAGTGTTATTAATTAGTGATAGTAAGTAATCACAATGATTCAAGCTTATAAGAATGTGATGATGGAAAATTTCTCATTCGTGAAAACAAACAAAGCGAAGATTCAGTTTTTAGAAATAAGGAATTTATCAAATAATTATTGCAGATGTTAATTTCTTTACCATAAGGAAGTCAGGTGTTTACGCAATCAAGTTACTTCCTGTTCTATTCTAGTGCTGCGCAAAAACTGACATAAACAATATAAAATGTCGGGCATGACATCATAACTCGAGGCAGTTTTATAGACCTTGGTGATGTTAACACCCACGCCATGTTCTATTTATAGAAAGTTCAAATAATTAAGTCTCAGACTCGCATGCTGTTTTTGGCATTCGGCGTATGGGATTTGAGCTAATGATAAAATTGTAGAGATATGATAAAACTGATATAAGATCATGAAAATGTCGGCAATGCATGAATACAAATACAGAATCGGCAGGTGTACGTGTATGTAACATAGTTATGACTGTCAATGTCAAACTATAGGTTCCATATGGATAGCGGATTATCCAAATCTTTGCGAGGGCAACCGAGTGCAGTAATCTAACCGGTAACTATATGTAATTCATAGGTAACTTTATACATGATGTATGTATTCCGACATTAAAACTTGAAAGTTTGCTGTGACCGTAAATTAATTTTTTTCCATCCTTTGCCAAACAAGTCATCATATGGGGTTACTTGATTGATTGTATGATTAACTTGATCAAGCACTGATGTGGCAGGAATTGATTCATTCCTTTGTGCATGGTCCGAATCTAGCTGATGGTCGACCATGAGTATTAACCATCTCCTAGCGAGAATTGACACATGCTTTCTTTCAAGTGTTGACTCCAATAGGTGAACAAAATAAATAATTATTCACATATATAATTAATCAAATACTTAAATCCCCCAAAACATATTGAAGTTTACACGATTACCTTGTATGGCGTTAAAACTAATCAAGCGTTCCAATTCGTTATACAACTAATTCATTGTCTATAGAAATATAACTAGTCTACTATACTGTCTACCACTGTGTCTAACCGCAATGATGACTGTCATCAATCTTGTTGTGGTTTCCGGACAAAAAATATAACTATTAGAGGCGGTGATTTTTTTTTAAATTTATACACTTGGTTAGGTAACTACTAATTATCAGTAGGGTATAAATCAACGGTTGCTTTGAAACATCGTTGTGGTCTACCAGAAGTTCATGTCCTTGGTAATGAAGTGTGTTTATATTATAAAAGATTTGTGATGCGTGTGGATTTTAAACGCATTAGGAGCTTAAATTTCTTTGTGACCGTGTACTCGATGACAATATTGATTGATGTTTTATTTGTCCAACTTAATGACGGCAATTCAATGATTTGTTGCTCAATTTCTAAATCTGATCTTAATAGTACACTTTTTTTTTGGTACTATATTGCGAACGGTAATCGTTTCAAGGCCAAACTCGAGTTTTCTGTCCTAGAATTAAGCTTCGAGTATTTTTTCCATGTAGTCGTTTTGACCATTTTACTGTCCAAGTCAAATTTATTTGTGGCATAGTTCGATAGGTCAGCGTAAAACTCGTCATTATCCTTTTTTATTAGCATGTTGTCAGGTTAGTTTTGCGCTTGCCCATCGAGATGCGTTCATTGAAATAGCTAAAGTAAACTAAAAATTAATTCTGATTAATATTTCCGAAACAAACTGATTAAATTATATCTCTTTAAATTTGAAGCGTAAAATTCCGTAGAAGATTGTGCGCTTAAGACGGATTTAGTTCCATTTAGGCTTAGATTCATTTGGTATTTGGTCTTGTGTGCGTCTTATTATTTTTTACAGTCAATCTAACAATGAAACCACTTCCATTCAAGGGAAAATTTTAATGCTGAATCATCTGTTCGTCATCCAAGTCTCAAGTTATATGTAGACACATTTTTAATTATAAAAAATGCAGTACTAGACAGTTATCCCCAACAATCTGAAACTGAGCCTATCATAAAATTCACATCAGCGGAGATAATGTAATCATGTGGCCATCGTAAACTTAGTTTATACTTTAGAGAGATTTTAACTGTAAAAGAAGTGCAGTACTAGACGGCTATCCCAGTCAAATGAAATTGCGCCTATATAAAATTCACATCAGTGGAGACAACGTAATCGTCTGGTCATCTAAAGTCTACAGTAATACGTAATAATGTGTTTTTAATTGCAAAGTAGTGCACTTCACTCTCCCATCACCGTCCTCTTGAATTTCGCCGTAAATAAAACCTCGTATCACTTTAAACAATACTATCCGACCATAATGTCATAATAATAGTGAATGTAATGTTTTAAATAGTCTGGTTTCACATTCATCGGAAATAAATCTGTTTTAACAATAGTCCCGCAAATCTCATTAACAAAAAATCCTTAAGATGTGAAATTAATTACATAGTATGTAATAAAACATTCATACAGTGACTATAAATTAATCCACTTTACAGTGTAAGTGTTAGCCGTGATAATGTTGTATAAGTTTTATGTTATTTCTGGTCATTGCAAGCATAGTCTCATTAAAGAATAAAGAGAAAAGATAAGTGGGGATGCACGACAATGTTCAAGTGGATATTGAACCTTTTTGTAACTGTTTAAGCATTTCATGACACTTAGTTTCAAACACTTATCATATACATTGTCAATCGTATTATGTAATTAATTGTTTCTAAATTAGTGCAACAATGATCACAATGCGGATTTTTCTTTTCCTTATTTGGAGCCTCAAACGGTTCGAATACATTTTTGTGCAACAAATCAAAGCACTGAAAGGTCCTGTTGGAGCTAGCTCATCCATGGCGCTTACTTAAGCGTACCTATTCCCATGATCGTAGCAATATAAAACGTCTTAAAACAGTCAGGTTTTCAATACTGTAACTCTGAAGAAAAATGCGAAATACATACAAATATCGATCACTATTATATATTCGCTTACTTATTACCTAATCTCAGGCTTAATTCTGTAGGACCTTTCGTGGTCTAAACAAACTCATAAAATCAATTTCATTAGACCCACTTTTTGCCTTAGTTCGATAACCATGTAACTTGACTTAAATTGCAAAAACAGTTAACATAATTATAAGGTGTATCAATCTAAGTACTCACCGTATCAGAATGTTATCAAGTAATTCACAAAGGATTAAATAGGATCAATGAATCTCAGTCACATGGAGCAAACAGTATTCTAACACGGTGTTGGTTTTTATTGTGTTGTGGAAACATGTAACCGATTATTTGGGTTGTCTGAAAGTTTTTGTTTGTGATAAAAATACGAATTGTAAATGTTTTCCTTGTCTCAGAAAGAGACACATAGGTTGCAATAAAATTTAGAATGTCTTTGATGTGTAAGTTATCAGATATCCTGGGGGCACAAAGGTTGATGATAAGGACTTTTTTTCGGTAATAAACACTTCAAACAATTAGCTTCTGTTACCAAACGGCGTCGCAATTGCTTCAAGTTGAAATGTTTGTAAAGAATTGAATGCACTATATAATTGTCAAAAAGTTAACTTACAATTTTATCATTTTGGATAAGAATGTAAACAAAGTTAATACCGAGTATTCTCTAATATCAAGGACGTGATGTAAATATTTACATATGTAAGCTCATATTCTCGTGAACAGAAAGCGGTCTGTGATTGCTTCATTGTTGTCAAAAATATCACTAGGAAAATTAGCATGTGCGTTCCATTAACATTATTGCATAACATACGAGAAGCTATAATTAACCGCCTTTGTTGTGCCAATCATGGTTGAAACTGGTGATATATTACCCAGGGTATATAATTAATGGTGTTTAATTCGTCTGAAAGGCAAAAACTGCAGCTATAAAACATGGAATGTGAAACACGAGCATTAAGCGATACAGAAGTATTGTTTACTATCAGTGATTTACTAATGAAAGCCAATGTGGATATTGGAAATGATATCAATTTTAATAAATAACATATTTACATAATGTTCAGTTGGACCACACGCTGGGAAACTGAATGCAATTGCTTGTATACAAAACAGGTGTGATCATGCTATACTCCTATAATAACGTCTTTTATAAATAGTTTTATTGAGCAAACTAAACATGAGATTGATTTGATTACACTTCTAATGACAACAATGCAAGAGTTGTTGAAATTTTTAATAGATATAACTTCCTTATATGAAATTTCACTCATGTCCTAGAAAAAATGTTTGTTTTTAACCATTACAGAGGCATATCTTATTATATCTATCTTTAAGTAAGAATGAATGCATTGCCAAACTAGATGTACTTTTCTCCTTAAAGGACACACAAGTACTTTGTAAATTACTTCAGCATGCGCTTTGTATACATCGATAAATTCTCAATATAATATCGCCATAGAATACAACAAATAGATGTGAAGTCAGGATATTTTAATGTACAATGAAATTCTTTAAAAATAAGTCTAAAGGAAAAAATTACTGTAAAATCACAATAAATGAACACAATTGTGGTCAGGTTTTTGGATATTTTACTATGATCTACATGTCTTTTACAACAACTCTTAACGATAAAAACATCGTTGGCCAATTGCATGAATTGATCACCGAAAGAACAAAGAATCATATAAATAAGTGTTGTTCAATGACCAAAAAGGGTGCAATACTCTGCCTTTGATTTGATTTGAAACTGTTAGGATGGTGCTTTGAACAGTTTATCAATGTTTCCTGCTATTGACTTGCGATGATTTTGGACGTAAGATGATTCTATCAAAGCCTATCAATATAAAAGTTTGTCATTGTCATTGATATATTTTGTCTCTTCAGATGTGGAGTATTACTGTGGGAACAAACCAGCAGATGTCGTTTTTGTCCTGGATGTCTCCAACAGTATCTGGGCACCTGATTTCCAAAGACAATTAGCCTTTGTTAATGACGTCATCAGTATGTTTCAAATCGCTGAAAATATAACTAGAGTTGGTCTAACTACATTCAGGTAAGTGTTTATTAATATAAAATATGCTAATGAGCCGAAGTAAGCAACTTTTTGAGTACGACATCATGACGACGTATGCCTTTTTAATCCATTTGTGTCGGCTGTTTTGAGTTTCTGACTTAACTAAGTAAGCTGTTGACTTCCAGTGGCTATGATTTTATGCTATGGTTCACACCAACTATCGTTAAAATGTTTCATTCCTAAATTATATTTATATTATAATCTTGAAGTTTGACCAATCATGCCTTTATACCCAATGATGTCACCCGAACGGATATAAGTCAGTATAATTCTTATACTCTATTACAGTTCTTCCGTATACAAAGAGTTCTATCTTAATGAATTCTACGACAAAGAAGAAATGAAGAAAGCTGTTAGTAATGTAGAACAAAGACAAGGCTACAGCACAAACACAGGCCTAGCTATCTGGCACATGCGCAGACGAATGTTCACTGAGAAACGTGGAGCAAGACCAGGCGTTGCTAAGGTAAACTCTCATGAAATACCATTAAAGTCTTAGCACAATGTTACCCGGTGACGATTATGTAAAAATAAGGTACAGAAGTTATATCAACCAATAGCTGCTCGTACCTAAGCTTTTGGCACAATTTAAAATGATTCCAAAAAAAGCGCAATCACCAATCTGCGCTCAGTTATATACATATGCGTGTAAATATGTTTAAAGATCTCTATTTTGCATAACATTTATAAGCCTGCAATTTCCTATTCCAGATTGCTATAGTTTTGACTGACGGACAATCTCACGATGTTAGCAGAACGTTGTTTGAATCATTTAGAGCCAAGCTTAAGAAGATCACAGTGTTTGCCGTGGGAATCGGTAGCTCTATTAATGAAAGAGAATTATCAGGAATTGCTAGCAGACCAATATCAGAATTCATGTTTAAAGTGGATGGATACTCGGCTTTAGATGCTATTAAAAACTCATTAGCAGTGAAAACTTGTAGAGGTAAATATAACTTTTAATAATTAGTCTTGGCAATGTTGCACCTGCTGCAAGTTGTCAGCAGTTTTTAGCTGTAAGCAGCAATTAGGTTGAAATCAGCTCGCAGAAGTCCTAATGGTACTGAAGCTACTTATTACATTGTATCAGGTTTGGTTGTTATTACCAGAACACTGTTGTTACTGCTTCCAAAATATTCCATACAATTTTATGAGCTAAAGAAAAGTTGATAATGAGGATAAAATGTGAGCGAGCAATTTTAACAACATATAGTTTGTAGAACTGATTGTTAAATTCAAAACATTGTGTTAAGAAGACTACCACAGACATAAAATTCTCTTAAAAAGTACCAGGTATTGGTTTGGGTAGCAGAACATCCCACCACTGTTCATGTTTAAAGAACATTGATTAAAGAGCCAGTTAATAGATTAAAATAGTTTGTTCGAAAGTTCTATAGTTTAGTCAGCAGATAAAAAGCCGAACAGTCAGGATTTCTGCAATTATAATCCAGTTCACTTTGTATGTGCGTCATTACATAACATGCAATATTAAGTAAAGTAAGGGTCGGTTATTGTGTTGTCTACGAAATGAAGTAAAAGTAATTAGTTAATACTTAATGGGTTGATAATGTCACAAAATGCATTAATTGTATAAGACAAATGAGAGGTCGCATTCTGAAGCACGTGGATAATACAAACAAAATACTTAAATAGATAATTACAACATGGTTACTTAAGTACTCGGCGTAAACAAGCCAAAATTCATGTCAGGTATGTAAGAATTTAGTGTCGATTTAATCACCTCTTGAATCAGTTTTCAAGGTCAAACGCCATCATCAAGGTCAAACGTCATGCGCAATAACGGTGTCTGGTTTACATATACCATTGTGATTTTTAACTTATCTTTGTTTTAAATAGATTACCAAGAGATACAATCTCTTCTTTATGTCTACATTTACTTCAACAAATGGTGTTTTAATGAGATAGTCTCGACTCCAAACAAATTGGTTCTAACGTTTCAAAGGTTCGGTCTGGCGCGTAAATTGTTTCAATTGTTTGAAAATCTTAAAACGTAAATTATAAACACATCTACACGGCTCATTGATATTTTATTACTTAAAGGAATGCTGTAAATTTAAAGTTATTTTAATAATTTTAAATGTCTGGAGTTTATTTAAAACGACTAAAGCTGACTGTAGCGGATTTATATGGCCTTGACATTCCTGTGTCGGTGACCTTCACCCTTGATAAATGAAAATTTAAGATAGTGAAGTTAAACAAAGACCTATGTGTTTACATTAAAGTAATTAAGTTTAGCATTCCAATATTAATTACAAATGCATTAGCATAAACACCTTTCGCAGACGATCTTTATCAGTGATATTTACATTGTATCTGCGTTTTTATACAGATCCGATTACATATTGAGAAAAGTTGACAGCAACCAATTTAAGTAGTAAATTTGCCTTGCCTATTTAAACAACTTAAATAAATAATAAAGTACTTATACGTGATGGTCTGTTTAAAATGCTCTATTAAAACTTCCGGGTTGGTTCGTGTTTTGTTCGTGATGAGGAAAATAAGATCAAAGAAACAAAAAATTAGATTACTTAAAACAGTCTTAAAATACTAGTAAATACAAGACGCCTTCGCTAATAAAGTCATCTTAGGGTCAGAAATAGGCATCATGTTACATATTCATCATAGAAGTTTGGTGCAGACTACGGATATATTTGATATAATGAATGATTCAATTCTACTTGATCTTGAAGAGTTTCAACCTTGATGAGTTTATGACACAGTCTCTAGTCCGAACTCGGTTGGCACTGGTTCGAAACTTCGGATCAAAATGTTCCATTTCGTCATAGCTAGCAATGATTAAATATCAATTCTACTGATGACGAATGTTGAAAAACCACTGTCCACTAAAACTAATGTCGGTTTGTAGCAGTGCAACTGGTATCAATGCCTAGCATCATTGTGTTTTGAAAAAACGAGATGCTCCATGATGAAGTATCCTATTATTTAAGCAAGATGATTTTTTGTTAGTAAATGAAGCATGTAATCAGCTTCTGTAGAGACTTTAACAAGAAAGACTACCTTAACATTCATAAGATTTAAAAAAAAATGTTTTACCGAACATCACTCAAAGTTCTTAAAATTCAAATACTGATTTACAAATAGAGGTTACCTATTAATGTGTGGATGTGAGCTAATTATGCACATAATTAAGTGTAGGTGTTGACAAGTACATAATAATAAAACATTATTATCTTAATCACGTGTCATAGGTTATAATACTGTATCATATTTACATTGAAAATAGAATGTTATCAGTCAATAACATTCCTTGTGTTATTTTACATGATTTACATATTTTACATTATCACCAAGACCTAGAATCATTTGTTGCCATGTCAGAGATATGTAAATTTTAGAATTTTGGCGTTTTCATCTTTTTCTGAAGAAATATGACACTCTAAAGGTCAACGCCGGTGGCCATGTGGTCTGATTACGTAGCACACCGTCTGCAAGATGTACTCTTACCACAATAAGATCCAAGCTCGCTCTAAACCGCAGACGCATCAGAGATGTAAAAAAATCAGATGATTTATTAAGAAAATAAAGTGCATATATTTTGTATTGTGTAAGATAAGGGTGTAACGTACATGATTCCAAATGGTGTCATATGATGCTAGTAATCTAATGTAATCTGAATTAGAAAGTCAAAAGTTCACTTCAAAGACCTCTCAGGTAGCTGTCACTTTTTAATCAAGTATCACATGTATACAATAGTACATGTCACTCATTCTGACATAAAATGGAGATTTGAGAACAACTCATAGAGTACAAACGTACTTTGATGTGGTGAATACTAAACCTGTATATCCACCTTTGTCTTGAGAAATTGAGTCTAAGTAAACCAATGACCCAACTGCACTTGAATCGTACTCGCACATGCTGAAAAATAGATTGCTCTAAAACACGCTCAAAATCGGTCATAACATTACTCTTTGCTGTTACTCTTAGGTTCTCACAATATCTATATGACCGCTCTTTATTGCTACTCTAAATAAAAGCCATTGTTTACATTGTAGATCACTCTTTGCTGTTACTCTTAGGCTCTCACAATATCTATATGGCCGCTCTTTATTGATACTCTTAAGAATGCTCTATGTTTACATGGCCGCTTTTTGCGTTTTACTACTATTTTGAAAACTGGTTGAACCTCGATTACATAAGTAGCTCTTTTTCTCAACCATTTCTGTTTACTTCACGTCTTACTTTCAAGGATGTTCTCGTTTTGGGGCACAACGTCTCGGCATGACCTTCAAAGAACATATAAGTCATGTTACGTAAACATTAGATACTTGATATCAAGGATATAAAATCTTGTGTCGTTTGTAAACGTCTACTAAACCTAACGATGTAAATAACATTTAATACTGAAATTCAAAAACCTAAACATGACAACATGGCGTGCACATGGTATCAGACAGTGTCACTGATCAACTTTAATTAATTTGTACGTAATGTTACACCGCCTTCTTAAGTTATTTAGACATGAAGTACTCACCTTAGTAAACTATTAATGTGGTAGGGTAGCATGTTATACGTATAATGTATCAAGCAATAGACGCCGATCTTGAAACATGAATTGAGTTTGGCTCCTGACAAATGCACAGTGCGATGACCTATGTTTTGAGTTAATGAATATAAAGAACTGTTAGATTAAATTTCTTAGTGTTTTTTATTGCTCATACTTTTAGTAATTTTATACGTTGTGGACAAAAATGAGTACAATAATCAGACAAACATGTGCCGTCAATAAAAGCAACGTAGTACTTAGCTGTGCGAAAACTGAATGCGCACAAGAGCGTGTGTCATTATACCATATAATGCTCATATTATAGACAGTATAAATAGAGGTTTCAAATAAATTTGTTCAATAAAATCAGAGTTTCCCAATGCCATATTACAGTAAAATTTCACTATAAGGACCATTCAACAAATATATACATATACAGAAACATTTCCATTTAAATTTAAGAATAAGTACTTAAATCGAGTGATTTTGCAATAAAAAGGGTGGCCATTATAAAAGAACTTTACTGCATAAACAATGTAATACTCGTACAATGTATTCCAATTGTTTGTTTTCTTATTACAGTAACCACACCGGCTACTACTACCACCACGACAACTACAACCACCACAACATCAACCACTACTACTACAACTACGACCACTACTCCGACTACAACCACTTCATTATATGACCACGCCAAGAGACGTAAGTATACTTTCATAATATTGTACTGGCCATACTCCAGCGACCAGACTGAGCGTTTTATTTCTCTGAGAGATATGAAAAGTTGCATTTGGAACTCATCGGCAATTTTCTATGCAAATATACCTTGGACATTATAAAGAGAGAAACAGTTCTCACATGAATTCTGTAGTTAACTTAATTTTCACAGTATATATACGTACAAGATAGCCATGGTGGTCCGATTGGATCAGATGCCCTAACCATTGACAAAAATAACAATATAAACCAGTCTTGATTTTGTCGTTTTCGAAGACTTTATTGCTCTTTTTCTCAAAACAAATGCTGCGTTATATGTCTTAAATCATAGATACTGACACTGTGAGAACAAAAATCATCTATCTGTTTGCCCTGATGAAATGATGAAAAAAATGTGCATGCTTTTAAGTCATTAGATTAAAATCAAATTTTAAGAAGGTTGAAATAAAAGGAAAATCTCAGGCAATATCTAAGAGGCAATCTAACTTTTAGCCACTTATAGTGGTAATTATGTTTTGTTTTTATTGCTGTTACACTCAGCCTTGGGGTAAACTATCTTTTCATCTCGGTTATATAATAACACATTTAAAACAAATGCAAAAGTATTTGCACTTGAGCAAACGTTGCTTTAAAATATTTTAACTAATTTTCTGGCGTTAATGGGATGTCTACTCAACAGTTCAGGCGTTCCCACACTTGTTTTGAATTGTTAACGTCATTTAAACTATTTTAGGCGTTTATGATGGGCTGCTCTAGGTAGATTTGTCAGCAGTTTTTTTTAAACTTACGTATCCAATTTATTCTCAACATATCCAGCTGTGATTATACCACAATTATTTAAACATTCATCAATTTGCGTATAAGTTGAAATCATAAATTTGAACTACGGCGAAGTTCCACTATTTGTACCGTCAAAACCGATGGTCCTAATGGCGCAATGGTCGTAACAACATATTCGGAGCTTTTCTTCTCAAAATTCACATTTGTGACTTAACAATTGTCATAGGTTGCATGATTAATCGAGACCCAAGTGGTATACCTTTACTGCATATTACTTCCGTTTTCGTTTGATTGATATGTACTTTGAAATACAATTTTCTAACTTCATTGAACTTCCTTATACTATGCAATGGTATTTATCATCATTTACTCTATGTTTACAGTATGTGCAGGAAGAATGACAGATGTAGTATTTGCTATTGATTCTTCCAACCATGTGAATGAAACCGATCATATGAAACAAGCTGAGTTCTATAAAAATCTTGCCAAGAACTTTGATATCTCACCTGCTGCAACCAGAATAGGATCATTTATGTACAGGTAAGTGTTACACACGTGGAGCTTCGTAATGCACGTGTTAAGTTTTTCATTTTGATAGATTTAAAAGTTTATAAAAATAGCATTTGAGTATTATAATACTCTAGTAGAACCATCACATGTATAACAATATATACATAATTTACTCTGCATTGGTAAGTCCAGAGTATTGAAATAAATGAAGTAAAGGAAGATTTTCAGATTTATAATCACCCTAGATAAGAAATAGCCGACGTAAGCGTAGTGGAGATAATGCAAAATGACCGAGTTGGTTAAATGAAATATATGTAACAGGAGGCTAAACTTCGAATTTACAGAAACAAAATTATCATAGTTTAATATTCAGACTAAGGTAATTAAAATTACACAAATATCTGTACATATATATTGATGTTATTTCAGTGATCAGATACAAGACATGTTTGATGTCACAGAGTATGAAACAGAAGCTGGTGTAATGAAGGGTATGGCTAAACTAGGATCACCAGCTGGCGGTAACAGAGTAGATCTAGCTCTTAAACATATGCTTACAAGAAGTTTCAGGTATGTAGTTCAAATATTCACTTTTCTTATGAATATGTTTAAGTCATTCTATTAAATACAGTTTTGTAGCTCATATGTGTGTTTTGTAATGTATGTGCTAGAAAGTGGTAATGGTCAGTGGTATAAACCAACCTGTTAACTTCAAAAGCTCAAACCTAAGTTGGTGTTGTTTACTATTTCAAGTGTTTATTGGAAGTCACAATAATATTGTATTCTTATAAACACTTTATACGGTGATTGGAACTTGAACTTACTCCTTTTACGACGTCCAATGTGAATGACATATCACTTATGTCTCACAAATAGTGTATCGGTCTCTTTTATCAAATATCAACCAGAAACTAATAACATTTGAAGTTCTTTTGATAAATTTGTACAAAGACAATATATTCCACTGACCCATTTAGATGATGCACTTCTTCCTTATCTTTCAGACGATCCTTCACACGTAGAAACTCAAACCAAATTGGTATCATCATAACTGGAAGTCCTTCAAAATACTTAGAATTATCTAAACACATGGCAACCAAATCTTCTAAAGCTGGTATTGAATACATTGCTATTGCTGTAGGGGACCAAATGGACGATGAAGAATTACGTATCATCACCGATTCTAATCCTCATCATACATTTAAAATAGCTAATTTTGATGAATTAGAAAGAATTATAGCTGAAGTTGCTGTACAAGTTTGTGAAGGTAGGCTAACTGAATTAGAATATTTTGTGTATTTTTATGTGGTTTATTTACTGGCCATTGTAGAGGACACTGTTCGGGTATCTTTAACATTCTTTATTGATACGTTATAATTGGATGCCAAAGTGTTTTGTATGTCTTAGCTTGAAAGAGTTTTATGACTCGAATACATTGATGTAGATGTCTATGATATGTTTTCAATTGAAGCAAGAAAAGTTGTAAATCAAACAAAACTACACTGTGTATTAAGCATCACAAGAATAATAATAGCGAAAAGACAATTATTGAAGAACAGGTTTGGAGTATCGCATTCCTGCTGTAAACTTCGAAAGAAATTTAAGTTCCTCTAATTGATAAATATTTCAAATGCTTGTATGATACCTTATAGATAATAAGATCTTGATATTTTTTACATTTACAGTTGCTATGCCTCCAGAGACCATCGAAGACCAAGGTGAGTGTATGATAAATGAAATATTCTAAAAAATTTTACCTGTTTATGTAATGATTTGATCTATTAAATATCATTTAATATTGTAATGAATACAATTTTATTGGCTACTTGAATTGCCTAGAGTACATCTATTCAAAACACGCCTATCGTGGTTAATACTTAACATTTAATACTTCATATCATAACAAAATACATGATAACAAAAATTAAGCATAACTATTTTATGTAGTACCAATAGATTTGCCTACAAAAAGCCAAGCACATTGAAATGTGCATGCTTATCTTTACAGTATACATATGTTCTTGATTTTTACCACTTGTACACTTTTCCTACATGAATATTTAATAAAATGTGATTTTTATTAGCATGGACATTAATTTTATCATAAAAACAAGCTAAACTCGTTCATTATGCTGGTATTGTTGAAGTTAGTTAACAACATGTTTTACAATACATGTACAAATCAAACTTATAGAAATAATGCAATGCATTTTGGCCAAAGATCAAGTTTTATAGATATTTAATGGTCCGAAATCTTTTTTTTTCAGCATGTGGAAGTAAGCAAGAAGCTGACATCATGTTCCTTATGGACAGTGTAAATGCTGGAAAACGTAACACAAGAACAGCTTTAGAATTTGTTAAAGCTTTAATAAATGAACTTGATATAGACAATGATAACATTCATGTTGGTCTAATGTCTGCTGAATGTGAACAAGATACCCATGGTTTCACACTTGGTGCACACTCCAGCAAAAAGGAATTTGAGACAACATTGAACAGTATGAAAGGAACTGACTTCCATAAAATACTTCGTAGTATGAGAAGAACTTCTTATCGTACAACAAATGGGGGCAGAAAACATGCCAAGAAGATTGCTATATTGATTATAGATGGAAGTTTAGAAGAACCATTGAAAACACTAACTGAAGCACAAAGAGCTAAAATACATGGTGTAGAAGTTTACGTCATTCAGGTAACTTGACATTTTAATATTTGACCATTAAATCATCACCTTTTAACTTGCTTGTTTGTGCCTTAAAAATTTAAAAGTATATTTGAATTTGACGTAATTTATCAACATTTTTCACAATCACATTTTGTGTACACTGGTCGCAATAGACGTAAAGGATGCATTAGATGGATTTACATTCACAATCTAACCCAGAAGTACATTTAAAGATATAATATAAAGAATAAAGTTTGGGGTTTTCATTTTCTTTCCATGTTGAATACTTGCAAATTTCCTAATGTGATTATTGGTGAAGTGCGATATTATTATGTAAATATCAATGAATCAAGACTTCATTTAGTTATACAAGTACATTACCTCATGGAAGTTTGTGTTATTTTATAGGTTGGTGACGAGGAACCACAAAAAGAATTATTAATGATGTGTGATGATCCATCAAGCCAATATTTCTATAAAGTAAAAACATACTCTGAACTTATGGAACTCAAAGACAGGCTGCTACAGACCATGTGTGACGGTATGTTCTATTTTGATTCATTTCGTCATTTCGTGCCAACAATTTTATGTTCATTTAAAAACAAATAAGCTGTAAGGTTATCCATGTTTATGTTCAATCATTTTGGTAAGAATAACTCTGTGACAGGATTTGTTTACAATATTTCGTTTGCTGATCATTCTGTTTAACAAGCACATTTAATTCTTTATATAGAAAACGAAGTTTGTCGTCAGCTTATTTGGATTTTATGCACATTTTTTTTACATTTTATAGATGACCAGATCAGAAAACAATTTTATAAATTATTATAAACCATTTCTTTCTCATATATTTGTTTCTAAATACCATTATTTGATATTTTTAACTTAGCTAATTTGTACAACAATTCCATAATTAAATTTTTTATTCGAAATTTTATGTTAAACTTGAAACAATTATTTATAAGTAATTATTTTTCATAATTTCAGAGCTCTGAGATGTTAAAACGAGACTGTAAATGATCAAAGCTTATCTGTGATTCCTTCGTTTTACATTTCGTTGACGACTCAGGGTAGATAATGAAGGTCTTACCTTTCAACAAAACTCCCTTTTTCTGAACATTAACACGATGTCGTACGGTGAGAAGATGAATAATATATCTCCACAACTGGTTCAAAATAATCCGCCATTTTGACTAAGGTCAAGGTGAAATGAATTACGTCATATAGGCGTCAGACCAGTAAATTTAATATCATGATGTGGACTAAAATAGTGACGACTACATGTTAAAGGCGGGAGTGTAAAGGGACTTAGTGACTCAAGACCTTAGTTGTCTATCTTGGAAAAATTCCCTTGCATTTGTGTGATATTATGCGAGTTTTATTTGGTTCAAAGGGTAAATGACTGAACGAGTATTGTGCCAGACGCTTTTTTTGCTTTCATTAAACCATTTGTGAAGTTGCCAGTGTATTTATGTACATATGTATTTATTTTGATTGTGAAATTGTTTCTATTTACAATTATGTTATACATGATTGTAAAACTGTAACATTAGACTTCTAACAATCATGACTCTTGTGTGACAATGATTATTGTATATTACTTGATAAATGTATGTTGCATCGTTTGTTTGGAGCTTTCAGTCCTCATTAACTTGTTAAAAACTTATCACAGGTACTTGACATGTAAGACAGACTATCAAAATGCTACATATTTAGAAACAATACCCATTATGTAAGAAAAGTATGAAGTTATGTTTGAGGGATAATTGTCCCTGTTTGTTTCACGTAGTTAAGATAGGTTTTGTATTGACTATGTTTTAAAAGCATATGGTTATATACTGTACATCATAGTTTTTTTACATGTCACTTACTTGTGGTCTGAACTATGTAGATAAATGTTCACAAAATGTCCTCTGAAATTAATCATTTCACATCAATCTATTTGAATTTGAAGTGATTTAGGGGGGATACACTCTGTGACATTGTTTAAGATTGACGAGAAAGTTCATTAGGGCACCGTGCAATAGTCCAGGACAATCAATGATTGTTTTAACTGAAGAAGTTTTTCCTTATAATGCAAATCACACTTTGGTGATGATATGATGGGATCAATAAATTATTATTTAGATAGAAATGTTCAGAAATAATTACATGTATTGTTAATTTTGTAAATTTTAATGCTCACTGGTAGAATTGACTAGTCTGAAATCTCATTAAATAATTTATAAGATATTAACAGCCATTGCCACATGGTACTTCTTGGTACACCGGGCCCCTTACAAAGTGATATGTGTTTAAATTCCATTTGCTTCCACTGATACCCATCCAATGTAGTAGTCTCAACCCAAGTTTGTGCTGGTTATAATATATCAAAGGGGAATAGTTATTAAAATTGTGATACATATTATGTTGAAAAAAATGTTGAAAACTATGATGGCATTTGGACATTAGATATGAAATAAAAGTGATGGCACTTACTTAGAACTGTAATATTGATATTCTGGTGTTTTTGGAGTAACTTAACATTGTAAAATATTTTGTTTTAAGATGTTATAATACATGCAGTATGTTCATCTAATAATTTATAATTGTATAAATCGTAACTTGGCCAGTTTTAATTAATTAATTTATTTATAAACTTATAATTAATGATATTGATTTTTTTGTTGCATTATCTAACATTTATATAGACCTAACATGTATACAGAAAACTTATTTTATAAATTAAAATAAAAAGGTTTGCTATTTTAGAATTAGGACCTGTGGGACGAGATTTTTACTAACCGTTCTATCACAACCCACTCTTGAAATACATGTAATCAGAAAACTAAGGGAGCTAACTCGAGTTTGTTTTATATTTTTGAATGTTAAATGATTATCCTCCTTTGTTTAACAAGGTTTACTTGCATTCGCAACTAGCTCGACGAACTTCTACGCAGATCTTCGTAGATGATCGCCGAGGTTGTTCCGAATGGGTTTAATTGTACAATTGAAGAACCATTGATAAATGAGGGATATTTGTATATATTGTATATTGTACAACTGTGAAAAAACTTGTGTTGCATATTTTGAACATCCATTTTTATATCATTTATAAATAATTACATGAAAAAAACATTCTAATAAAATATAAACTAACTTTCATTGTCTAGTGTATTTATTGTTCCAACCAAGACAATCATGGTGATACATGCAGTTTGAGACTTAGTCTTGATTACCTCCCCCTTACCACTATCGCTAATGGGTCAGGCAAAGCACAATAGCGGCGTAGCCCACCAGGGCATCTTCAGGGTTACAAATTTTCTTTTATTTTCTCTTTATTTTGCATGAATATTTTCTGACGATGGTCGATTTAGAAGAAGTTTGGCACTAAATAGTCATTCGTAGTCGTTTTCTTTGTGCACTAAATTAACAATAATGATGAACCAAAAACGATATCTGCAAAGTAGACACAATTTGGATGTTGACTATTTCTATTACCAACTAAGTTATATTTAGTCACTACTAGTATAGCTACATGTAGGTAGTGCCTTAGAAGGGACATAGTATTGCTAAGTAGCACAAGTAGCTAAGTAGTGATAATTAAAGCTTAGTAGTGTCTTAGTAGTGACTAAAATCGCTTATTAGTGACATAATATCGCTTAGTAGTGACTAAAAATCGCTTAGTAGTGACCAAGTATAACTTAGTTTTTACTTAGTAGTGACTTAATATAGCTAAGTAGTGACGTAGTATAGCTCAATTATGTCTTAGTCGTGGCCTAATATCGCTTAGTTAGTACTAAATATAGCTAAGAAGTGTCTTAGTAGTGACCTCATATAGCTAAGTAGTGTCTAAATATAGCTAAATAGTGACTAAGTATAGGTAAGTAACGTCTTAGTTATGACTTATTATCGCTAAATAGTGACTTAGTAAAGCTTAGTAGTGTCTTAGTAGTGACTAAATATAGATGAGTAGTGACATAGTATAGCTAAGAAGTGTCTAAGTAGTGACTTAGTATAAGTTAGTTTTACTTAGTAGTGACTTTATATAGCTTAGTAGTGCCTTATAGTGACTAAGTAGAGCTTAGTTGTGACATAATATGGTTTAGTAATGTCTTAGTATTGACTTAGTATAGCTTAGAAGAGTCTAAGTAGTGAGCTATAATCTCTAGATCAAGCTGTTAACCAACTACTTTGCACATACTTTCATCAGTGACTGACAACTGCCCTACATAATTAACAAGAGCTCCGCTGGGCGGGGCATTATACGCCCGTGTGTAGTCCATGCTGTGTTCTATCTCATATAAAGTCCCTGTGACCTTGACCAATGACCCCGGGATCTCAGAATAGGTCCCATTCTTAACAGGAGGGCTATCCAAAGCAAAGATTTTGAGAACCTAGGTACAGCCATGGTTGATTTATCACCGACACAAAGTTTTCCCATACAAACTTCCAGTGACCTTGACCCTGGGGCCTCAGAACCAAAAGTTCTCGCCCTTGACCCAAAGAGTAAAATTTGGTGATCTTAGGTAAAGTTGGTTGTTGGACAAGGTTTTTCCTCATGATTTTTCTTTTGACTTTAACCTTTAACCCAGGGACCTAAAACCAAAGGGGCATATGCTAGACATTAAGGCTACCCTTAAATAAGATTTGGAAAACCTACAATGTAGGTACAATTATTATTGAGTTACTGTCCGGAAAATGTTTCAATATGAATTAAGTCCCTGTGACCTTGACTTTTGTCCCTGGGGTTTCCAAATCAAAAGAGAACATCAAATACCAAAGAGCTATCAACACATTACATCTTGACAAATGGGCTGATCCACATAAAATTTGGTTAACCTAGGTACAATCATTGTTTAGTTATTGTCCGGACAAGGATTGTCCATATGATGCCCCTGTGACCTAGATCTTTGACCCAGTTTTGACCCAAAACCAATTGGGAACATTCTAAACACATGGGCTACCCTCACATAAAATTTGGTGAACTAAATTCATTTTACTTATTAAATATAGCATTATTTCCATGGTTTGCCATTTTGACTTTGTTAACATATTGATTGAACATTTGAAGTCTCTGCTTGGTAATTTGATATCTTCTGGATGATGGTTTAAACTTGACCCAGGGGCCCCAAAATCAATAGGGAACATCCTTGACACATGGGCTACTCTCACATGAAATTTGGTGAACTTAAGTGCAGTCATTGTTGATTTACTACACGGACAATGTTTTTTCAATATGATGCCCCTGTGACCTTGACCTTTGACCCAGGGGCCCTAAAACCAATAGGACATAACCATGACACATGGGCTACTCTCACAAAAAATTTAGTGAACCTAGGTACATTGGTTGTTCAGTTATTGTCTGGACAAGGTTTTTCCATATGATGCCTCTGTGACCTTGACCTTTGGGTCTGGGGCCCAAAAACCTATTGGGAACATCCTTGACACAAGGGCTACATTCACATAAAATTTTATGAACCTAGGTACAGTCCTTGTTGAGTTATTGTCCAAACAAGGTTTTTCAATATGATGCCTCTGTGACCTTGACCTTTGACCCAGGAGCCCCAAAACCAAAAGGGCATATCCTTGACACAAGGGCTACCCTCACATAGAATTTGATGAACCTAGGTAAATTGGTGGTTCAGTTATTGCCTGGACAAAAGTTTCATTGTTTGCCATTTTGACTTTATAAACATATTGATAGAACATATGAAGTCACTGCTTGGTAATTTGATATCTTCTGGTTGAAGGTTTATACTTGACCCTGTTTCCCCAAAACTGATAAGGCACATCCTTGACACATGGGCTACTGTCACATGAAATTTGGTGAACTTAGGTACAATCATTGTTGAGTAATTACCCAGACAATGTTTTTCAATATGATGCCCCTGTGACCTTGACCTTTGACCAAGGTGCCCCAAAACCAATAGGGCATAACCTTGACACATGGGCTACTTTCACGCCAAATTTAGTGAACCTAGGTACATTGGTTGTTCAGTTATTGTCTGGACAAGGTTTTTCCATATGATGCCTCTGTGACCTTGACCTTAGGGTCTGGCGCCCCAAAACCTATTGGGAACATCCTTGACAAAAGGGCTACCTTCACATAAAATTTTGTGAACCTAGGTACAGTAGTTGATGAGTTATTGTCCAAACAAGGATTTTCAATATGATGCCCCTGTGACCTTGACCTTTGACCCAGGAGCCCCAAAACCAATAGGGCATAACCTTTACCCAAGGGCTACCCTCACATAAAATTTGGAGAACCTAGGTACATTGGTGGTTCAGTTACTGTCTGGACAAGTGTCTATTGTTTGCCGTTTTGACTTTATAAACATATTGATAGAACATTTGAAGTCACAGCTTGGTAATTTGATATCTTCTGGTCTAAGATTTAAACTTAACCCTGTTTTCCCAAAACTGATAAGGTACATCCTTGACACATGGGCTACTCTCACATGAAATTTGGTGAACTTTGGTACAATCATTGTTGAGTAATTATCCGGACAATGTTTTTCAATACGATGCCCCTGTGACCTTGACCTTTGACCAAGGTGCCCCAAAACCAATAGGGCATAACCCTGACACATGGGCTACTTTCACGCCAAATTTAGTGAACCTAGGTACATTGGTTGTTCAGTTATTGTCTGGACAAGGTTTTTCCATATGATGCCTCTGTGTCCTTGACCTTTGGGTCTGGGGCCCCAAAACCTATTGGGAACATCCTTGACACAAGGGCTACCTTCACATAAAATTTGGTGAACCTAGGTACAGGCGTTGTTGAGTTATGGTCCGGACAAGGTTTTTCAATTTGATGTCCCAGTGACCTTGACCTTTGACCCAGAGGCCCCAAAACCGATTGGGAACATCCTTGACACATGGGCTTCTCTCACATAAAATTTGGTGAACCTAGGTAGATTGGTTGTTAAGTTATTGTCAGGACAAGTTTTTTCCCCATATGATGCCACTGTGACCTTGACCTTTCATGCAGGGGCCCCAAAACCAATAGGGAACATCTTTGACACATGGGCTACTCTTACATTAAATTTGGTGAACTTAGGTACATTGGTGGTTCAGTTATTGTCCGGACAAGTTTTACCTATTTTAAGTCCCAGTGACCTTGACCTTTAACCCTGGGGTCTCAAAATCAATAGGGAACCTCATTTACCCAAGGGCTATCCACACATAAAATTTTAGGAACCTAGGTATATCCTTTCTTGAGTTATCATCCGGACAAGCAATTGTCCACGGACGGACAGACAGACGGACAGACGGACAACATCATAACATAATACGACCGTTTTTTCAAAACGGGCGTATAAAAATCGTTGGATGGAGGGAGTATGACCGTGGACATAATTTTATGACCAAGCTCCACGAAAGTATGCCCTAACCGGGGGATCGAACACACCACCCCTTGATCAGTAGACTTGCGTGCTACCAACTGAGCTAGCCAGGCGACTTACTGGAAAAACTTGAAAAAAGCTGAGTTAGAAAAGTGTTGCATATAGAGCAGGGATACGTAAAGCCTACATAGACTTTCACTACATATACAAAATAAAATGACAAGAAAAAAACAAACAGAAGTATTTTACACACTGAGTTTATTTCATTTTTGCAAAAATTCATTTCACAACTTGGCATATTTACTATAAAAGACAATATAACTAAATCCTACTCTAGAAAACATGCATTCACATCAATATATTATCAATTATTATAATCTGAATCAAACATAGACAGTTATATAACAACAGTAAGTACATGTGTACTCAGAAAAAGAGAGTTCTAAAATATCTATACCAAGTACACTAAAGATATTTTCTAAGTATATAGTCTGAACAATTTAACATTTTATTGGTAAATTCTATTCAATTGTCAGCAGTGCAAACATTGATTGGGCTAATTTTAATACTCAATTTTTGTTAATTCCTGTATATATGTATATGGATATCTATTTTTATCACTGTAGAGTACAGAAGTACTGTAACAAGTATTTAAATCAGCAGGGTTAATGTATGCGCCACTGACACTTGAATAAAATCTACCATTGCTGTATTTATAACAATTTTATAGTAGTTAAAGCAGGCTATTTTTAGAAAATCAGGGCATAAAATTTTACAATATTATTTCAATACAACATAAGAAATTATGACTAAAATTATATAAATCTCATCACATAAGTTTTTTCTTTAAATTCATGTACATCTCAAGACAATTTCTCATAAATTTTGGTTCAATGCCTTATGAGTAGGTTTAAAATTCAAAATCTATGTTATTTATAGCATATAAATTAGGAACTGAAAACTGTATGTATAATGTATAGAAACAATGTAGTCAGTGCTCATATACTCACAATTACAAAACAAAACAAGTTGTACAGTCATATATACCATTATTTTAAACCATCACAAAGTTTGTGAATATATATATATCTGGATAAAGGTAGAATAATAAAGTATGTAAACTATATGCTTTTACTAAAGTGACCAAGCCTAGAACATATGGCTTTTTAAAATATTACAATACAAAATGCATGCTGGCTCAGATTTGTATTCATAATTAAACTTGGCTCTGGAACAGGGCTCGAATTTAAGCTCGCATACTTGCAAAATGTGAGTGGATTTTAAAAATTGCGAGTAACTTTAATTTTATAGCTAATTTTTATAAGTTGGAATTGCTGCAAAAATATTTCTATCCACAATCTGTTCTTATTCTATCTAACCAAACAATGAGCCCCAATATATATTTGTACATACACCAGAGAGGTGAGATTAACCTCAATCATCATCATCATACAGTTTAGTTTAAACAGGCTGTTGATTATTCTTTTGGCAAAGGTGAGGCCTGTCTGTCTTGTCTGCTTTGAAATTTCAATGCTTTGCAATTGTTAAACAATTAACTATACAAATCTCATCAATTAAAATATATTGATAACTTGATTAGGAAGTGTCATTTTTTAAATCTGAGTAAAAATCATGTTGCATACCTTTAATCAAATGGCTTGAAATTATTATACAATTGACTGTACAATTCTCATTAATTAAATACACTAAGAATAGTCAGTTTTCAAATTTGTGTAAAAATCTGGTTGCAAATTTTTAATTAAAACATGCAAAACATTGAGTACAACCCTTTAAAGACAATTTTTTTTTATAAATTTCATGTGATTCATTTAAAACATGCAGTAAGTGTAACAATAAAAACAAATCATCATATAATATAATAATTCATACAAATATTTTTATGTGCAGTGATATAAAATACCAAGTATCAAATGCATAATTTATTTTACATAATACAAAAAACAAATAATCAAAAAACAAGAAAAATAAGGAAAAATACTAACAAATATGAAACACATATAAATTATGGTCCTATCTAATCATCTAACAATTCACATCAAAACAAGAAGAAAAAACAATAATATAAAAATGCATAACATCTTGAGCAATGCTCAAAGAAACTATAAAAATCATTATTACCTATGAAGATCTTTGGCAGTCTCCGCCTTAATCAACAAGCCCAAAGTCAAAGACAAGTGTAAATCAGTTTGGGGTAGTCTAATTTACTTATTACACATAGAGGTTTGCCTGCAAGACTGTGGTAAGTGCATTGCGTAAAAGAGCAAGTAACTACAGCCTTGCGGGCAATCCGCAATATAATCATGCAACTTGATAATTTAAGACATTTGACCAATTACTATAAAATGAAATTACTTGACAAGTGCTAATGAAATTGTATGGCAAAGATTGCTAAAGACACACTTTAGTATCTCACACTTTAAATTAACAAAATTATCATTTTTCTGTGATAAAACAAATATATTTTTCTATTATCAGAACACATAAATTTACTATAAATACAATAAATTACAATTAAAATTACTAATAAATTAACTAGTGTATGCAATTTAACAAATTAAATGTATTCAATTTAAGGAAATAAAGTTTTATTTTGTTCTGATTAAACGATAGATATGTGTACTTATTTATAATATTAAATCCTAACTCTAACTTTACTTCTATATACATGTACAAGTATATTACTATATAGATAACTCAACAACTACAATATACTCAATGGAATAATCTAAAGAACTAATATATATATAACTAAATCATATATCACAGCAAACAAAGTACAATAAAAGTTTGAGATACTATGTAGTCCTGACTGAAAACTATGTTTATAATATAGAAGAGCCTACTTGTACAGCAAGCCCATACAAGGAACAAATGGCGACCATACAAGTGAACATCTTACAGGTATACAAACTCTGAAAGGTTTTTTACAGAATCTATTTCAACAATAACCAGTATATAAATATAGTACCCACCAAAAGTTTGGAGACAAAGGAAAATTTTAGATTTCAATGATTATTTTTGTTAGAACCATTATTTTTAATATATCTAATATGGTTCTTGATAAAATGTAAAACAAATTTCATGAATGTCTCACATTAATAAGATTCAGCATCTGATATCCAAAAGCTTACAAATTTACATAATCAAGTTCAATGAATTTCTTCTCTATAACATATGAATTTCTTTTCTATATATTCTTTGAAGCTACTTTGGTAGTTCCAACTATGAATGGTATCATAACAAAACATACAAACAAAACCATTTCAAAATAAATGGTAATAACATTTTTGACAAAAACTTATGTAGTAGGCTTTCAAAGTAAAAATGTCTCCTAACTTATGGTTGGCACTGTATGTATAATTACACTGAGTCTTGTAAACAGTCTTGTGTACAAAAAGCTGATATATAAATATAAATGCATGTTTTTAGCTTACACATTTAAATGCATGGCATATTATACAATGGATGGTATTATTTCATGAGCCAATCAGAACAATTTTGCTTCACAAACCTCATGTCAAAACTACTAGGGAGAGGGTAAGGGGAGGGAAAGAAAAAGTATAAACCATACAAGATTACCAATGCATAGCAATTAAAGTATAAAAGCTTTTTACAAAATTGCATATGTAGCAATTACATGATTTAATTCATAACATATGCAGTATGTTAATTTTAAATGCCATCCTTTGCAAATGTATGCAAGTCAGAGTTCATTATATCAATCATGCAAGTGTTTATATTTTAGTCATACTTTGTTTTATCTATCATTTTTAACCTTACTAGTCGAGTCACTTATTCATTTGTATCTTCAATCCAACCTCAAACCTAAAACCCTATAATATTGTTGATATGTTCCAAGCAAACATATATGTACTATATAAATACTATTGTTTATCAAATTCCAACTATACTTTACAGTCAATGTATATACCTACAGTACCCCTTATTAAATACAACAACATATATAATTTGATCATAATAAGTGACCTTGACCTTTCACCCAAGGTCACAAGACTCAATAACACACTAAACGTCAGACAGCCCACTAAAATCATTGTATGCTAGAAACACAGTACAAAATTGATCATTATGAATTGAACGTGAAGGCAATATGTACAATATGGCAAAAATGATTATATGTTTTCTTGGTTTTACCATAAAATATTCACACAACATGAATATATATACAATAATATAACACTATGTAGTGATAGGTACATGACACAATTACATGGTGTTAATGATACTAATATTTTTGGCCCATCTCATGCATTATCTTGTGGCAACATGAAACAGGTATATATAAATTTTTATATTTTTTTTCTTATTTTATCCCCAAATTTCTTAAAGTCACAATTACATAGAACTTAATACAGCATTGTGTAATATAGATTATATTTTCTTCGATCATTTACATCAATCACATTAATGAATGCACAATGAATGAAAACTTTACATTTTATAATGGAATACAAGCTTCAACACAGCCGGTATTTTGCCGCACAAAAACAGCATGCAGTAACTTAAATTTATGTTTTGTTGCGATTATTACAACTCACATGGATCTCACATGGATTTACTGTCATTGCATAATTGTGGTTTGAAAAAGTGATAATTTAGCGAAATATTACATGAACAGTATTAATGAATGTCTAAATATCTTTAATAAAATGAATTCTTATAAAAGCACAAAAATATCATATATTATGAATGGTCAGTGCCGTCATACATGTAAGTTGAAACTTTAACCTGTTAAAAAATTTGGGCTGGTTATTTTATACAACACATATAGACAACAGCTATGTATCAAATATTTACACTATAATGTTGACTATATATACAAATGTATACATATATTAAAGGTTTTAATTAATGGCAAGGTAATTTACAAAATGAAAACGTGAAAAGCACTTAACTTTTTTATCTAATACAAGTAGTGTCGTCAAGATTATAGCATGTTTTTACACAAAGTATAACATATAAATACACATGTATGTATGATTGATAGAATATCATTAACAGCTAAAAGTGATAGTTAATTATTGATATATTTTACAGTGATCATATATAAAGTAATTGTGATAAAATTCATTTTGTGGAGTCTATGTAATAGTAGTATTATAAACTATTCACTTAAATCTATCAAAAAAGCAAGAGTAATTCTATATGAACTGTCAACTTCTTGCATATACAAACAGGGCAAGTTTTCTAAGCATATTGCAAACCAGCGCTTTGCCTTCTGGTACCCTTAATTTGATATCAAATACGTATTTCCTTTTGGAGTAAGAAGGGTACCTGAACACAAAGCACTAGCTTGCGTTATGCTCGTCCATAATTTTCTTATAGTCAAATCAAATTTCATTTCATTAACTACGTCCTTATTAACTTTCTTTTTCTGCCCATTTTTATTATACTCCATATTGACTAGACATATGTGTACTTCCATTATTATTTCATATTTTCCAATATTGAGATAAAACTATCACTCCATCTCCATTTCACATAATTATACCAAGTACAATATTAATACATAAAAAATCACATACATTAATTTACCAAATGTGAACAGATGCACCAACAATCTTAAAATGATTATTTGCTGGTTTTGTTAAGACATTAAAGTTCAATAATTTTTGGCTAACTTGTATTCCAACAGGTTCAAATTTAGTGAAGCTATCTTAGGAGGTTCAAGATTGTAAAACTAACTGACAAAAAAACACAAATTAAACTCCAGATGTTAATGTAGAACCAAGTATTACAATAGCAAAGACTTAAGTTGATTGTAACATAAATAACACTTTTACAGTCTCCGTCAAAATCTACAATCATAAGCTCTGTGTAATAAGCTCACTATTATATGCTCATCTCCATAAGCTCAGTTAAAAGTTCATTGTAATAAGTTCACAGATATAACAAAGTTTATAAATATTGACTTCACTTGAGCTGGGAAGCTGAGAGAACTTCTTGCACTAATAAACGACACAAATGCATTAAAAGTTTGCAAAGTTGTAGAAAAATCTATTTGAAAATACTTCAAGATGCAAGAAAGTCAACCAACCCCTCAATGACCTACAGCAATTTCTTCTCCAATTAATCCATCATTTAAAATTTGTTTCTCAGATTTAGCAAGTTCAACATTTTCAGGGGAGGTAATCACATCTTTATCAGGGGAGCTAACACTGTTTGTATCATTAACATTATCACTTCCTGTGTCTTTGTCTTTCTCCTCTATTTTCTGTCCCTGTTTTTTACCAATTTCTCTTCTTAATCTTTCTATTTCTTCAGGGCTAAAAATAAAACAAGGAAATTCAAATCTCAGAACATATCAGATTTTAAGACATATATCACAAAAGAATGAGATGTTGTCAGATTTATTCTGAATGCAATAGCTTACACAGTGATCTCTGCTAGATTATTTAACATGCCCCTATGATAGGACCTTAACAAGATATACACATGCATTGTCAAGCTTGCTTTGATGCTTTGCCTTAGTCTCATTATTACGGTTGTCATTAAAAATTTTCCTATACAATATTAAATCCAATATCAACTTATTCTTGAAAAAATCAAATTTTTAATGATCAATAATAGAAGGGGTTGTCTCAAAACTTACCTGATTTGTACAAACACTATACCATTGACAACATTTAACATTTCTAGTACACTATGCATGGACGGTGTCTGAATCTGTAATTATATATAATATATATACAAGTTAATAATACATATATCAGTATTTTAAGTACACAAGGCATACAAAACTCAAATCTAAGTATAAATTGACTAGATGCTAAAATATTTAAAATAGGAAAAAATTGTAACAGAAATGAGATCTAGGTTAGATACCTAATCTGCATTTACAAATCTCGTGCAGTACAATACAATAGGGTATCTACTATCTAAGCTGCAACTTAGTATTAATTTTCGAATATTGAAGGTTTACAGTCTGCAGTGTCTAAACCTCATTCTAAGATAGTCATTTGTCTTGCAAAAAGAGCATAATAAAAATATGGACACTAACAATTAATGTGTATGTTGTTAGCATCAAACTAATCTACTAAAGTAAATAATTTTGTTGTGAAACAGCAAGACACTTGTTTTAGATTTGTGTAAATTATATTAATCTGGTTATACACTCTGTGACTCTTAGTTTAATACCGTGGCATCTGAATTAAGGACTATATATCAAAAGACTATATCTCTATTAAAACAAAACTAAGAGAAATCACCTTTCTTATATTATAAATCAAAGACAAACAACAATGAACCTACCTGTAGACCTGCTAAAGAAGTGACTTTTTCTCCCTTAACAATTTCATTCATTTTTTTCTGAAAGACTACAGCTTGTTGTGTAAGATGTTTTAAACATTCACTACTTTCTTTTGTTCTATCATGTTCCTCACCAAGCTATAATATAATATAAACAATCCTTTATAATAAAAACACATAAATACAATCCTTTATAATAAAACACATAAATTATCTCAAATAGTAGAACTTAAACACTGAACGTTGGGAAGTGGAACTCATATTCATATTAAAACATCAAAATGGCTTTAACTCTATACCAAAATTAAAATAAGAACAGGGGTTCCCATTAAACATTTAAAAAATCAGAAGCTGAAACAGTGTCCCTTATACATAGTATGAAAGCTCTAGACCACAGAAATTCAAAGCTAACAGACTTTTTGTACGGAGTTGTGTCAATACAATTTTGGGTTATTTTACAATAGCCAGCATGCCTAACCTAGCTTTCCTTTATAACCAGTACTAAACTGTCCTTCCACAAGGTAGGAATCTTCCCTATACACCTTATTCATGAAGAAAAATTGACATTATTGTCAAAATTTCATGGAAAGGTATAACTGTCCTGGGTGGGTTTTAAACACCTTACCCCCTTCGGGACACCAGATTAAAAATCTCTGAGCGCAACCAACTGCTCTATAGGCCAATGTTATAAAAGACTATTCATGATTATAAACCAAGAGAAAAAAGACATATTTACCATTTGTCTGTAGATAGTATATGCTTCTTTCTCACTAGTTAGAGCAGCTCTAAAATCACCACGACATGAGTGAGTTCTTGCTACTAAATGGTTACTCATAGCAACCTTTAAACTTTTAGCACCATAAAATCTATAATATAATAAAATAGCTTGTATTTAAAGTACCTACATGAAATTATACAACTAAAAAGACCTAATACAGAACTAAAATTATGTTTTTTTCTGTCAGCAAGCAGGCGGTACAAACAAAGTCTGTTACACATTATTGCTGAAAAGCTCGAAATATTAATTAAATCCTATTGCTCCTTGCGCACATATTTTTATTGTGACAGTAAAGTTGGTATGTACTGTAGGAGAAAACCCAACTATTTGAATTTTAAATATACAGTAAAAGTTCATTCTCTCGAACACCACCAGGTCGAATTAATTGGCTGTGTCGAACACATTGTCTGCCACCGATCAATTTACCTTCTATATCTATATAAAACAACCTCTTCTGAGTCGAACAGGACAGGGTCGAACTCTCGAACCAATATCACGGTCCCGTGGTTTACAAATACACTATAAAACTATTGTCTCTCTCGAACAATAGATTTTCACACATCAGCGACAAAGGTCTGATCCTTAGGTATTGTTTGTGACTCGTGATAATAACACGGCGTGAAAATCGCTCAACATTAAATTTGTTAATTGATTTTATTTGTCAAAACATTATGTTGTCACGGTGATCACATTGTCGCACAAAAATGCTTAACAATAGAATTGTTTGTAGATTGCACATTGTTGATGGACACTAGTTATAAAATGTCATGGTATGATTAAAAATCAAGAATAAAACGAATAACTAAGGTCTCGCTAAAACAAATGAATCAGCACGTATACAGCTTGTATGTTTGTTTTAATATAATCAATATAAACAGTTTATTATACTGCCTTAGAGTGGATATACATGTACAACTATGATCTTTTTTATACTGGGTTTAACATTGAGTCAACACAATATAGTTATATTAAGGTCAGGGCAACTAGCCTAGCTTTCCTGGACTCTTGTCTATCACCAGTACTCACCTACCCTTCCACAAAGTCGGCAACTTAAATTATTCAATTAACTATTAATGGAGGAGAATTGACATTATTGTTATATATTTATGGAAATGTATAACTGCCCTAAATGGGTTTGAAACCTTAAAAATTCAGGAGCTGACAACTGCACTACAGCCATGGGTCATGATCTAACACTGGTCAAGAGGTCAATAATCCATAGCATATCATAGAGAGGTTACATAAAGATCACATCACCCTTAGTAAACAATTATCTATTTAAGATGTAAACAGTCTAGTAATGATAACATACCTTTGATATAGTTGTAAAGCATTATCTAAGAATATAAGAGAACGATCATATTCTTCCACAGCATGTAATATAAGACCAATATTACTCTGTATAAAAAAAACATAATAACAAATAGTACATTATATTTTTGACTAGATAAGTGTCTCTTTGGCTTAATACAAAACTGCTAAAACTCTCTTTTTCAAAAATCACTGTTCGTTTTTTTTTTCTGTTTTTTTTTTTCAATTCCATGATATACATTCAAAAATGAAAGGTTTGTCCAGATTCCAAATGTTTGGGGCTGATGATACATAATTTATTGAACCACACTTGACAGGATTAAACCACACTATGGGACAAATTAACAGAAGCCAATACCATTTAATAATCTACCAAATAAACAAGAATATAGCTGATTGAAAGGACTTCTATCCATCTATATGTTTCATTTAGGCCAAAGCAAAGTACAGCAGAAAACTTAAATGACTTTCTCAGAAAATCACTTTTAAAATTCAAAATTCACAGATACATGTAGATAAAATGGGATAATATAGTTTAAAAGTTGTGAAATCTCAATTTAATACTGAAAATATGATGTCCATGTAAAACTAATTAGTCAAACTGCATCATTTAGTCACACTGACAACACTTCTGATGATTTTTTGCAGTTGTGGCCAGTTAATCTAAATCAAGGGCCTTAAGCCATATAGATATAACAGGGTCACTGCATAAACTACAAGGACATGTATAAATACTTACATCAATAAGACCAATTTCTGGATGATTCTCACCATGACAAAGTAAAGCTAAATATCTAGCTCTATACATCAAACGTAGAGCACTGGATACTTGATTGTTAGCAAAACAATATAATGCAAGATGGGCCTGTAATTATAAGGTATAACAATTTTTTAGAATACATAATTACATGGTGCAATTTCAAAATCCTAATTTCAACAGCTTTTATACCAGGAAATAATCCTCAGAGGTTACAGCATAAAGGCCTTCAGAACTAGATAAACAAAAAATGCTAGGTACCCGTAAAAAAATTCTAATTTCTTTTTTTAGTTGGATAATTTGATAATGATGTGATAAACTTGGTTAGCTCTTGTGCATATTCTACGAAAAAGCAAAGACAGTTACTGATCTTGTATTTTAACATTTGACACTTTTCATACAGAAGGATTAGTATCGATAGTTTTCTGTACCATATAACTAAATATGTCTTGATGTGGCCAAAAACAATAAAAGATTAGTTCACAACAGTTTTAGTTTAGGAGTACAAAGACCTTAATGACCTTAAAAACAAACTATAATTAAATTTTAATTAACTCTCAGTGGTGCATACATTAACCCCACTGATTTAAATACTCAGTACAGTACTTCTGTACTCACTATCAACATGAAATAGTAATCTGTACCAATGTATGGGGACTCTTCTGAACTCACTTTTGATAAAAATGTAAAATCAGTATCTATGTACAGGGGTTTAAATCAGCAGGGTTTCATGTATGTGTGACTGACAATTGAATAAAATGAAACACTACTACTTACATATTCAGTGATGGTATTAGGATGATCAATACCTAACACTCTCTCACTCATCAATACAGCACGTTGTTGATTACTCATAGCTTCACAATAATCACCCATTATATAATTAAGTCTAGCTAATAAACGTAAACAGGCAGCAATCTCTGGATGCATTGCTCCATATACATTGTTCAATAGATTTAAAGCTTCACATATCAAATCATAACCTTCCTTCAACTGTCCTTGTTGTATTTTCTGCTGACCACTTGAGAAGAAATGATAAGCATCTGTAGCCTGGAAATTAAATATACAATATTTTATCAAACAAAGAAATTATTTAACAGTATGCAGGGTTTGACACTGACAATTTTTACATGGGATCCCGAAGGAATCCTTAGTCAGTAATTCAGAGGTTCCTTCTTATCATAAACGACTCCTCAAAAAAAAATTGATACATGTTCATAGTCACAAATTGTGTTAAACAGTTCTTGGAAACTCATATAAAAACAGGCCATTTTTTCATGGATCCTGACTGAATCTCAAGCTAAAATCACGGGGATTTTGCAAAGTTTCTGGGATCCTTTTTATCCTGGGACACTTTTAGTGTCAAACCCTGGTATGTCAAATTTTACACACAATTTGATAGAGAGAACATTATTCATGACCAAATTTCATGGAGGAATTATAGCCTGTCAGGAACCTAACCCATAACTCTTGGATTTACAGTCAAGACATCTAAATATATCTCTTAATAACTCGGGAACAAAATTATTAAATGCTAAACTAAAAAAGGTACAGACAGCTTTAGAACTTTGAGCTCTTTCTAACAGAGATATAATGTGTGGTGGAATACAAAATCATCTTAAATCATTACTTCTGTCATTGCAAATTTGTTGTCATGTGTTTAATCACTTATCATATGTTATACTATGCTTGTTGAATATATTATGTAAATTCAGTCTCATAACAGGCTCAAGAGGAAGATTAGGCTTTCCCTGAGAAGCAGACTAAACAATGATTCACCCAACTTGTCATGAAAGAACTTATCAGTCAGTAAGTGATTGTTTATAGTCGGTCTTGTGCCATGAGACATAAACTTAAGTGAGAGAACTTGAATGATTCTATAATAAAGTAAAGCCGCCTGGCTAGCTCAGTTGGTAGCACACAAGTCTACTGATCGAGGGGTTGTGGGTTCGATTCCTGGGCGGGGCATACTTTCGTAGAGTTTGGTCATGAAATTATTTCTATGGCCATTCTCCCTCCTACCAATGATTTTTAATTATGTAGGGCAGTTGTTAGTCACTGACGAAAGTATGTGCTTAGTAGTTGGTTAACAGCTAAATCCAGAGATTTAGCCTTTCCAGGAGGAGTGAGTAGGTTGACTGACCGCCCTTATATGGCCTATAAAATGTGTTGCTACGGCGTTAAACCCAACAAAACAAACAAACAAACAATAATAAAGTGACAATCATAGTAAGAAAAGATTAAAGTACAAACCCTTGGATGTATATGTTTAACAACAGGGAAGACGTTGACTATATCATCTTCACTGAAGATAGGTTTAGTACGACATTCCAGATTGTATTCTCTCAATAAGATCTGTATACCTGTAGCTTGACAGAATGATCTTAATAACGATACACGTTGTACACCATACTTCTCTATAGCCGAGTCAATAGAATCACTGTAAAATAGTTTATACTTATAGTATAGTTTGTCATGTCAAAACATGAATAATTTCACACTGACTTTGTGATATTTGTCTAACACTTTTGATATTGTGAAAGTGTGTATTCAATCACCTTGAAATAATTCAAACTTCGACAGTTAATAAAAAATGGACTATATGATATGATTACACAATATAACTATTTTTGCTTTAAGTATAAATAAAACGAGATGTTCTTAAACCCTTTACTGGTCAATTTCATGTTTTTACTTGGCTCGACCCCCCCTTTTTCACAGTGGCAGCCACAGGACTAGGAGTTCATGTTTTCAATAGGTATTATAATTAATGAATTTCACTATAGAAAAGTTGCCTCAATTTCACCCCCCCCCCCATCATAAGATTTCTCAGGGGGTCCCTCTGATGCTTGAGTTTGAAGGGGGCAAAGCACCTTTATAACTAGAAAAAGCAAGATTAATGAGCACAGAAAAAGGGCACAAATGATTACAAGATAACATGGTCTCAGTCCCTGAACACAACTAGCATTGAAGAATGATATGCAAAAAATAAAAAACAAAGGGAGACAACTCACCATTCTAGTGTATAATGATAATACTCATCTACTTCATCCACTATTTTCTTCCACAATGTACGAGGTGTTTCATTAACCCATTCTATATTATCAACACTGATAGCTATACCTTTGTTCTTTCTCCTACTTTTCTTCTTGGAACCTTTACCCTGTAACTACAACATGAATACATATAATTCATCATGCAAACATAACAGTGATGATGTCTACACACATTTTTAGCTGTATGAGGTGGCCCATTATTTATGGGATTTAACCATACTAGAGCCAAATCCTTTGTAAACAACTGCTAACTTTTTCACATAAAAGAGCCATGGTTTGTAGCTTGTCTAGTTGGCAGCTTGCTTGTGGAAAAAGAATGAACCTGTTGATCTGCGTTAAATATATAAGTTTGAAAATCATCGTAGAAACCAATTTGTTCAATCAGTTTAACAAAAAAAGAACTTAAAACGAAATAGTATTCTTTTTTTGATATATCATATATGATAATAAAAAACTATCTGGCTAAAAACAAATATCGTATCATTTGACAAAGACTATATAAAAAATATAAATCAACATAAAAATAGACCATACCTCATCTACAGTAACTCCAGGGTTAGGATTAGGAAAAGAGCCAGTCAAACAATTTAAGAAATGACTTATAGCTGATGTTAGACTCATCATATCTACACCTTGCATATGTGTCTTGTATAAATGTTTAGCTGCTCTAGTTATCATCTCAGCTATACATGTAGTCTGTAACATAAATAAATATATTATTGTCAACAATACAATGACACCCATAATTACCGTAGCACTTTTGTGAATGTGTGATAAATTTGCTCTCAGATTTTACCAATATCTTAGAAAATTGAAACATGTCTTCAGATACAGGTACATGTTTAACAATTGCAATTGTATTAAGTATCATTTCTCCCCCATTCAAATGTTACAGTATATTATAATTATCATTAAGCATTAATAGTATTTACATCTGAAATCAAATTTAGCTGTATTAGTAACTATTACTGAAAAACAAGTGTAAAAGCAATTATGGATGGCACTAGAAAATAAGAAAATGCAGCAACAACAATTGCTACAGACTGGGACCTTAAATTTGAAAATTGCTTATTGAAGACTCATTTCAGCTTCCTGCTCAAAATATATTTTGCCTTAAAAATCTAACTACTGAAGGACATTTCGGTACACTGTAATGTAAAGTGATTATCAACCCTTTAAACATCACCATTCCAAAATTTTAACAAACCTTATAGAACCAAATGTTCTATATAAAATGAAACAAGTAAATCTGTGAGCTAATGCTCACTAGTGATACCCCCGCCAAAATCTAAAAATATGCGACAAACAGGAAGTAGATGAGCAAGGAGGATGAAATCGCTTTACACCACATGGGACTATGGGATGAAGCAATATGCAAAGTATTAGGCTGCTGCATGATATAGTTGCTGAGAAAACTGCGACGGAAATTTCGTAACGGACGGACGCACGGACGGACGGACGGACAAGGGTAAAACAGTATACCCCCCTCTTCTTCGAAGCGGGGGTATAATAAAAAATCTGTAACAAAACATATACTTACATATACATAAGAGACCGATTTATATTTGGCAACAGTTTCCGCCAGTTTTCCAAGATAACGCATATTGATACCACAACTATGCATAGCTTCAGTTAATGTAGCGCCATCTATAGGTGAAGACGAGTGATCTAGACAATTATTAACCAATGTAGGTATTTGATGTAACACAAGGAATTCTGCAGCTTCTTGTACTGCTTGTTGTTCTTTGGCCAATACTGTTGACTGTAATGTAAACAAATATACAATGTACTTAGTGATTGAAAAAATTAATCTTAATTCATACTTATGTCGAGACTGATAAGTCATTGTTGAAATACTTAGGATCAACCTATACTAAGAGTTCTTGATCAATGAAAACATGCTTGGCAAATTTTTTCACGGTAGTTTGTCTTGCAACAGACGAAGCATTTCACCTCTAGTGCTGCAATAGGGATGTCACAGGGAGTCCCTATAAATCTCATCCAACTCCAGAAAGCAACTAAATAGAATTGAGGTTCTATTTCATTATCACGTGCAACATTATCCAGGCAGAGTCAAAACCTGCTTTGGAAGCCAGCTCGCCTCACTTTTAAACTACTTGCTTATCCTTCTTAAAGAAGCTGACAATTTTATAGTAAGGAATTTGACACAACAGTCCAATTTTCCAACATGTAACCTGCCACTATCAGACTCAGACCTTTAATTCTATGTTAGGAAATCAGTGTAACCAACCACCACTATAGGTTATGCTCTACTACGTAGCATAACTAGACCTACCACTGAAAATGATAATATACCTGAAACCGTCTTCTAGAAGTTTTATTCAAATCCATACAATAGGTGCTGAGAAAATGAGCAGACAAGATTTTTCATCAAAGGGCCATAACTTTGCAAAACTCAATAGATCATTACCAAAATATGCACATGACTGCTTGATACCCTGTCTATGTGTCAAGTCTGAATCAAATCTGTACAATATGTGCTGAGAAATTAAGCGTACAAGTAAAAGCTGCAGACCGACCAACTGACCGACCAACTGACAGGCTGATTTCTATATACCCCCCCACAAACATAGTTTTTGGGGGTACATTAAAGCCAAAATCAACATCATAATATAACAAAATCAAGTCACTTACATCAGGATTAGCATGTTTAACATGTTTTTGAAAGACATCTGGATTAAATGATAGATTAAATTCAGTTTCACTGAGGGAACCAACAGCCAACGCTGCCTTCTTGACTATATCACGACTGTTTTCTTCAACTGTAAAAATAAATATACAATATTAGTATCACTTAAGGATAAGATGTCACTGGCACTATAGCTGTCCCTATAATTTTGATTTAAAAAACAACTGGTCCTATTATTTTGATTTTATAATAACAAACATAATTTTGTGCAAAAAAAATCTACAAAAAAATGTAACAATCTCATTTAAACCTTTGAAATGAAATAGCCAAATTAGCATGCACTTTTCTACAAATTTCTCTAAGATAACAACTCTAGCAAACAACAGACCTGTGATATTAAACTCAATTCTTAAGTTATAATGTTGGATTATTTGTGCATGAAAAATCAACATTTTTACAAAAAAAAACAATGTCAGCAAAATTTGCTAGGGTAGGGTGGGGTGGGGTTGCAACCAAACACTGTCAGACAAGCCTTGGATTGGAATCCACAGGGCTGAAGGAAAAGAGGGAGACCCATGAACTCCTGGCCCAGGACCCTTGACATTGAGCTGCGTAAGAGCAAGATGTCACGGGGAGAGGCCAAAGCCCGGGCAACAGACCGAAACAGTTGAGGAATGTAGTAGAGTCCCTATGCTCCAACCTGGAGTGAAGAGGACTAGGTAAGTAAGTAAGTATGGTGGGGTTGCTCTGAAACACACAATTTTTTAGACCTAATATAATGACACTATAATTTACCTGTTTGGTTATCTTTAGCAGTTAAAGCTTCAACAATCTTCTTAGCCTCCTCTGTCTCGGCTTCTGCTTCATCTTTTTTATCTGTCTTCTCAGTCTCAGTTGGTACAAATGTTTTAGTATCAGGTATTGCCTATATATAGTAAAATAGTAAAGACAACATTAGTTCATGGGATTCATAAAGTTTTATGGCCGAAGTTCAAACTGAATTAAGCTTATAGCTTCTTTGGCAATTTTTGAAGACATTTTCCCTTCTTGGTATATGTTGAAAAATAAAAGATGAATCAGTTTATGAGTCAGTGCTCATGCCAGGCTTTCTCAGCAGGTTGTCATGCCCTGCCCTTCTTAGGAAAAAACTCTAGGAACTTAGGAAAAGCCCCGCTTCTGACTCATGAAATTCCTGATTTGGTTCCAAGAGTCAAATCTGACCTGGTACACTGTAACAAGTTGACCATTTGTCAGAAATATTACACAAATGAGAAACAAGAAATGTAATGTGGAAACCACATTAAAGCCAGATTTAAAAACTTTAACACAAAAATTACAAAGGGAAATAATCCATAATAAAGCCAGGTAGAGTGGTGGTTACTGTCTAATTCTGTTCATGGCATGGTATGTTATCATTGTATGGAGTTTCATAGAAATAGGACAATAAAATGAAGAAATATATGGTAAGGAAAACTTTAACGCAAATGCTAACGACACCAGACGGGTTTTGCCAAACTATAAGCCAATTTTTGTTGTTGAAAAATCCGGCTAAAAATTTGGCAAATTTCAAACACCATTATCATTTATTATCACACACAAATAAGATAAAATCTTGCCATTGTTTTCAAGTATAGACACTGTTAATCTGTTAAATGTATGGATTTAGTGACATCCTGCATGCCAATCATTGGATAACATTAGAAGTTAATTTAATTAGTCTTACACACATAAACATTGGCTACAGAAATGCAAAAATAACTATGCATAAAATTGACCTAAGAAATAATACACATTTAAATGTCAAGGTAGAAAAGTCAATAATATATGATGTGTATTAAATTACTTTTGTCATTATTTTGGCTTTTTTAAAATCAATTATTTCTATCAATATACCACTCAATTCAGAAAAACATTCTTACCTTCAATTTTGTATCTTTGGCTTTTTGTTCTGGAGTTGGCTTCTTATTTAATTGCATCTGTTGGAAATGATAAGCAGCAGTACGTACAAATGCCACGTAACGATTCCTACAAACATGTAATATACTTGTTGTAAGAAAGTTGTGAGTAAATCTTTGAGGTATTTTTTTTAAGGTCTTTAACGTCATGTCAACACAATTTAGGTCATTTTACGGTGTCCAGCACACCTAACTTAGCTTTCCTGGACCCTTGTCTACAACCAGTACACGCCTACCCTTCAACAAGGACGGAAACTTTTCCATATATCTTATTAATCGAGGAAAATAGACATTATTGTCAAATTTTCATGGAAGGGTATAACCGTCCTAGATGGGCTTCAAACCTGTACCCCCTTCAGGACACAAGATTCCAAATCCCTGGGCATTACCAACTGCCCTACCTACCCGGTTTAATCTTTGAGTGATATGTCACTTTAAATGTGACATAAGCCTAACATTTTCAACGTAACCAGTCTTCTAAAATGGAGACAAGCCATGAGGAATGGTGAACATAACATACTACCAGAATAAATACATTTTTTATTCAAGGGCCACAACACTGGCACAACTGTCTAATATCTTCTGATGACAGACACTGCTTCTACACTAGTGAGTATCTTGTGCAAAATAACAGATTTATATATAAAAAGCAACCTGTTTTAATGGTATAGATGACTTGATTTTATAGTTCTTACAATCTTTAAAATATGTCTGTTCGCATTAAAATATCAAAAATACATTTTCCTGATAAATTACAGACACTGAACGGTGTATTTACATGATCCAAAAACGGACCAAATCTTTGGACCAGTAGCTTTCAGTAACAAATCAGACAAGCAACATGTCACGCTAAATTATCAAGTTATTATGTGTTACATTAAGTATATTCGTACATACTCAACAAAAGCATCCACTAATTCTTGTCTTAGACAACATAATTTATGTCTATGTTTATGTGGGTAACCATGGTTTCTCATATCTTTACTGAGTATTTCTGGATCAACTGAAATAGAGAAATAATGAATAAATGCATTTTAGTTTTAATTCAGCTATCTATCAACTATTTTATTTGGTTTTTTTACACAGACTTGCTCATTTACCAAGGTTTCTTTGACAATTTTACTTTTTACAAAAAACTTCTACAGTTTGACCCCATGGCCAAAACACAATCAACAAGTAAATCTGTGAGCTAATGCTCACTAGTGATACCCCCGCAAAAATCTAAAAATATGCGACAAACAGGAAGTAGATGAGCAAGGAGCATGAAATCGCTTTACACCACATGGGACTATGGGATGAAGCAATATGCAAAGTATTAGGCTGCTGCATGTTATAGTTGCTGAGAAAACTGCGACGGAAATTTTGTAACGGACACACGGGACAAGGGTAAAACAGTATACCCCCCTCTTCTTCGAAGCGGGGGTATAAAAATTGCCAGATTTTAAGTCAAGCAGTGCTTACAACTGCACACGGACAAGGGCTAGTTTATTATCAAGATACAATTGTTCAACTACACTAGTGCTGCATTTTTTTGCAGGCTTTTACCAGAAACAATCATTTGGCTGAAATTGGTAAACTGTAAGCTAATGATTTTAAACAAACTGTTTTTAAGATTTTATATAAGTCTGTGCAACATATTCAACATATTGGGGCAAAATAATAATAATAAAAATACATTAAAAACAAACTATATGTTTTTAAAGCAAATTTCTCATTAAATTTGTATGCTTTACAAACTAAGATACAGGCATTAAATAATCATTGTATCAACTCTCAAGAAAGCACTAAAATAATGACTTATCACCTATACTATAAATTAGAACAATCCACAGAGAAGGTTAAAGTCAATGTCAGTTTTATATTCCACAATTGTAACACTAATAGAGCTATAAGCTAAACAGCTGACTTCATGTGGTTAACATATCAACATTAATTGGGGTTGGGCACTTTACCAGGGATCTGGAAGGAATCCCTAGTCAGTAATTCAGAGCTTCCTCTTAAATGTTTTGAATACCTCCACAACAAAAACAAGGCTATTTCCACGGATTCTGACAGAAGATCACTGGGATTCTTTCAAAGTTTTTGGCATCCTCAGAATCGCCAGACACTGTGTCGAACCTTGTTAATAAATAATTATTTTCATGAATTCTCAAGACTAAAGGCAACCATAATACATTAGTAGTTTATCAAGAAAATAGCTTAGGTGTAGTCAGAGTGAATTGACCAGAGATACATTAATACATTAAATATTTGAGTAATTACAATAATACTTTTTTAGCCATGAGAATGACTTTCATTCCTTTACTGGTCATTCCTATGTTTTTTACAAGTCTCACCCCCAACCTTCAAAATGGCAACAACAGGACCTAAGTAAGTGATAGAACTCAATTGAGTGAATTTCACTAAGGAAACTCACCTCAAAAATTATCTTTCTTTCATGTGCCACCCTCTTCAAAAGATGACTCAGGGGGTAAAATTCCCACTGATGCTGGGGTGTGAAGTGGGTGCAATGCCCCTCATTGCCAAAAATAATCTGAGTCACTGAATGCAAAAAAAGGCACTAACTGTTGACCATAACATACCTTCTGTAAAGTTAACATCTGGTGGGAAAGTTCTCAATAGATCTAATACATAATGACGTTGATCATTACCCACAATACCTTTACATTCTATTGATGAAAATAACTCTATTTCTTCACCTTTCTCATTTAATACCCTGTAAAATATATATCACAAAAATATGTTTAAACTAGACCTATCACAGAATGTGATAAAAAAAACAACGGCTTGATTTTTCGTCAAAGAGCTATAACTCGGCAAAAAATCAATGGACCCTAACCAAAATGGAATATGCACAAATCTGCCTGACATCTGTTATTTGTAAGTTTGAATCAATGTTGAGAAATTGAGCAGACAAGAAAAAAAAGCTACTGATCGACCAACCAACAAGCTGACTTTTATATACACCCAAATTTTTTGGCGGGGAGGTAGAATAAATATAGCATAAGTAAATACATTCAAATTTAACATATATTGTCTTAAATCATCACAAGTCTAATTTATTAAGTTTTATAGAAATAGGCAGAATTATCAACTAGGGTTTAAGTTACAACTGATTTAATATTTCAAGAAAGTGAGAACAAGCAAGTTCTCATCACTGCCCAGGCTATATAAGTTTTTTTTATTATTCTGACTGGCCAAGTTAAATTTATGTCTGTTATAATTCAACTTATTCTATGCTAGCATTGTAATAACATTTAGTTTTTTTCTAAATTTTGTCATGGAATAAAACAGAGACACTTGTTTGGATGCACTTATTAAATGAATCATGCTCAAGTGCTTGTTCTTTAATTTTGGCCCATCAAAGCACATGCCTACGTTTTAATCTGTACCAAATATAGAAGACTACATGTTATTTCTTCAATGAAACAAATTATCAATATATACCATATACAATATTAAAGAACTTACTTGTGTGGTCTTATTTTCAAATGACTAGCTGATTTTTGCAACTGGAAAAAAAAGACAACAATAAATATTTCCATACAACAGAACATGGAGAATCAATATTTAAAAATTCAACTTTTACCCAATGTCCAAACATTACTTTGTTCCCTAAGTACACAGACTCAAATAATAGTTAATATTAGGGCTTGGGTTTGTGGACCCTGTCGCGAGACGAACCGGTTCGCGATACGGCAAAGCAATACACAGATCGATTCGCGAACCGTAGCTACTTAATGCATGTTTAACTTGCTAGTGTATATTTTACCTTAATATCCCTACTGTTTCCCAGATCTTAACATGAATATCAAAATATATCAAAACTATCCTACAGAACATTTTTAATTTCAAAAGAAACTAAGACTGAATTGTGTTGTGTTCAAAATTTTGATTACATGTATGATCCAGGGGTTTAAAATACAACTCGCCAGCTCGCCATGGCGAGTGTTCCTACCTGTTTGGCGAGATACATAGATGATACCTAATTCCCTGTGTATGTAGGGTATTTAATATTGCTTAAAACTTGTTTGATCAGGCGAGTAGGATTTTAAAATCCAATAGGATAGTTGTCTGTTTTAACAAGAAAAGAAACAACATCAAAATATGATGTCTTTTCATTGACCGCTTTCAGTAAGGTGTATATCGTTTTAATATCAAGAAGTAATCTTGACTTATTACGTTACAAATTGTCATGTACTCCGGGGAGTCTTTATTGTTCACAATCAAATCAATATTAACCCTTTGTTTGATGACGGTAATTGATGCAAACAATTTAAAATGTGTCGGTATTTTTTTCACACTTAGTTGATGTTTGATAGCATACAATGTCATAATGCAAAATCAAAATGCAAATTATGAAGTCTAGTGAAATTTAAATGTTAGTTAGAATATACTCTTGAAACAAGCGTGACCTAGTTCTTTAATTGATGTCTTCAAATTCAACAAACAATGAGCACTTAAAAATGATATCGGCGATGGTAGGAATCAAATTTTAAAAATTCAAACTTTATAAAATATAATGATAAAGAGACGGGTGTCATTGACAATTATCGGTAAATTTAAACAAAGGAAATCTTATTCTTGCCGTCACCGATATCGTTTTCTTACAATTTGTGATGAAATAAGTCAAGATAATAATAATTATAACGACTTTATTTAATGGGAATAACATATTTGGCTAAAACAAATATTCAATATGGTCCACGATTAAGTACTACTTAAAATCAATATGATATATACCTTTCTAAAAGCGGCCATTGATAGGACATCACAATTTGATATTTTTTTTATTCTAATTAAAACAGATGATAATCCTATCGGATTTGAAAATCCTACTCGCCCATTTGGACAAGTTTTAAGCATTCTTTACTCGCCCAACCGGGCATGCAAGTTGATTTTAACAAACCTGCATTCATAATTTACTTTATTTTAAAGATAACCTTCATGGAAATAATATTCGCGACAACCGGTGTTAGTATGCACTAACATGCGTTTGGATATAGAAATAATTCGGAAACGAAAATTTAATCAACTGATTTGATTACTTAGGCAAGTTAAAGTTGTTTTCGTGAGTTAAATTGTTCATTTAATTGTTGTTTAAAATGCATATGATATTCGCGAATCACCCGAACTTTGGTATGGCGAATATTTGTGTCCGAATTTCAATCATGGTTCACAAACTCTCGAGAGCTCGGACATTCGTTAAAGCCCTAGTTAATATGACAGTCAGTGATTTTAAGATTGAAGAGTGATAACCCAAAATTGTTTTTAGAAGTTTTTTTTCCAATAATTTTTTAATGAAGTCATGACTGCCAAAGCAAAGCTTTAGTTGCCAAATCCAAACCAAATGCCAGTGTTGCATCCAGGATGAACCCAGAGAGGGGGAGATCCCCCACCGATTTTCAAAAAGGGGGGAGTGAAAAGTTGGAATGCACAACAATGATTGTTTGATTCTAAATGTCTCACGAGTGTTGATGTTCTTTAATAAGTACACCCGGCTGTAAACGGTTTTTTTCTTACGCGATTTTAAACAAAGCTCACAAAACATACCCAAACCATGCTCGTAATTTAGTCAAGAGTAAGTCTTTTCAGTTCGAATGTTTTGCGTTCTTTTTCGTGACGGGGCTGCTCCCACACGGAGACGAAGATTCATGCATCCGCTATTCCATATTCGAAGAAGTACATGGCTGCGGGTCGATCTCTGTACCCGACTTGATAAAAGTCTGTTATCCGTTTATGTGACATAATCCAAAACAGAATTTATCTTACTTCAAACCTATACCGCGTTTAAAATTTTTACACAATATAAGCTACATGTTCACATGGCCGGGATATTGCTCAATAGCACATATCCCTCTACCCGATAAATGACGTCATTTTACAGACTGAGTTACTTTCTCTAGATCTAGGGTATTTCCGTGAGTAAAGAAAGCAGTGAACCAGACTAGCTACAATTACGTCATTCGGGAATTTCCCAGGTAGACGGTAGAGATCGAAAGGATTTTCGGAACTGATCATTTGCAAGTATTTCCCAGAGGATTTTTTTCTTCTGAAATGCAATTTAGTTGCGTACGAACCTATGCATAGCGGGAGATCATTTCTGATTGTGCGGGAGTTGCCACCCACGAAAATTTAAATTTGCGGGATTGAGATTAAAAACAGCGGGATTCGCGCGATCGCGCGCCCTGGATGCAACACTGAATGCCCTAAGCAACAAGACTACTGCATTGATTGTAAATTGTAATTTCAATTAAAATTGGTATCCATATTTTACTAAAACAGTTACAATTCATTACCTTGAGTGAATAAATATACCACAAAAAGGTAAAAATTAATGACCCAGATTCTGATTAAATAAAACAAGCAGTATGGTTTCAATGTAAACTAGTATATGCCATCTATAACCATTCATAATATAAATAAGAAAATATATAAAACAGTGCACATACCAATTCTTTATATTTATCATTAGTAACAACAGTTTTTCCAAAATCTATAGAACCATATACAACAGATTGTTCCTGTTCTCTTTCCAAAATACCTAAAAGTATAAACAATATGTATAATGGTACAGTATCCATTAAACAAGGTAGCAAAGAATCAAGTAATACAAAATGTCACAAAGTATGCCAGTAAAATGGTTTGAGATATGTACATATAATACTAAGCTTCTGTAATTATCAAGGGGCATAACTGTGGAGTCCTCCAATAAATTATTTATTTTTTAACCTGAATAGATGAAACAGGCTGTCACAAACCATTTTGTTTTATGACTGAAACAACTTGTATCATCATACATACCATCATGAGGGCATTATACTTACAAAGTATATATATACTGGAGTTGTAGCCGCTTCTACTACACTCTTTGTCTGACTTGATATAATGACATATCACGATACTTGCCTTTCGATAAATCAATACAAAATTTTTTATCAATGTCAGCCCTAAACTTAACACAAACTATTTTCCCCAAATAAGACCTCTTCGCAAGGAAGGAAGGAAAATGCTGGACTGGTTTATTCAAGGGATATAGTCAAGTGAACTAACAGCATTAAATGACCGTAACTGATATAAAGGCAGGGCTGGAATCTAAGCTCGCATACTCGCAAAATGCGAGTGAATTTTGAAAACTGCAAGCAACTTTCATTTTAACTTGGACTTGTTGGCAAATTTTTGCGAGTTAAAATCGCCGCAAACATTTTACTGTCTAAACTATTAAGGCTCAAATCAGCATTGAAACAGCCAGATACGCCCTTGATCTACCTAGTTAAATGTAGCACTATGTTGTATTTATATTGCATATATGAATAGTTACCATGTATGCTATTAAAATTTTGAAGAAAAAAATGTGAGTGATAATTTTCATTTTGCGAGTTGAAATAAAATCAACTCGCAAAAATTTGCGAGTCCAACTTTTTGTTAAATTCGAGCCCTGATATAGGCATATTAACTTAAACCTCAACATTACAATATAGTATCCAGGACTAACCGTGATTCGCGGTGTTAAGCGTTAAAAACAATAAAATGTCACTTAAAACATTTAATGTCGTTGTTAACCTGCTTTATTGACACTATCATTTTATTTTGCACCAATATCAATCAATAATCCTGTCCGAAGTGCAAAAAAAACGGTTGAAACACATAAAAACAAACTACAACTGTATAACGGCAGCCATCTTGAAAAAGGTACTTTAGATTCGCGAGCTGTGACGTCATTGAAATAAGGCCAATGAAAATTATTTTTTTGTGTCTCGTATCCCAGATTTTACGAAAAACATTGCAGACAAACGTTCTGGTTAAGTATTTTTATGTTTTCGGTAAATAAATTGTTAATATCAAAGTCAACATATTTTGGAATAAGAAAAAGTGTGTAATTGTGTAATCTCAAACGAATTTTGCCAAAAAAAACTATTTAAAACGCATTCTGTTTAAGTTAATAGATCCATACGGTAGCGTAAACCAAGTAGTAAACGTGACGTCAGGTTAAAGCCTCGATTTCGAAATCTCGCGAGAGTATGAACATAAACAAAAATGGCCGCGAATCAAGGTTGATCGCGAACTTAGGTACGTCGACGATAGTATACTTACCAGGTATAATAGATTGAGCTGTAATTCTATAACCCCTATAATCTACCACAACTGTGCCTAATGTATACATTCCTTCAATATCAGCATTAAAATAAGCTTTAACACCTTGTAAATCATTACCCTGAAAATAACCACATAATAACCAAAGATAACTACAACATAATATCAAAATAATTGTTTTACATAAAACAATAACTTCCTTATATATACAAGTGAGGAGTTCCACCTTGGCACCACCTAGTTTGAACACAATGATAGCTTCATTTTGCTGAAATTACCTTTTCATTTTTACTAATTTCCAATAAAAAATGCTCACTGATATACAAACCCCAACTTGTTCATGGGGTACAACTAATAGTTTTCTTCGATTATAAACTGTACTTTATTTTCAACCAACCCTATACTAAGGTAAATATTTCAGTAACATACCTTTCTTAAAGACTTAACAATTCTCAATGAAAAACATGTATTTTCATGAAAGTTTTCAAGAGAAGCTTGATACTTTCTGCAACTTAGATATATACACAATCTTTAAATCTTGAGCTAATGTACATTTTATTTGTTGTTTAAATTTGATTTTAATTACACCTTTTTATTACATTATATGGTTGCCAACTGACCTAACCTACTTTCCTGAACACATTTCTTCAATCATAACTCTCTCATTCTTCGAGAAAGAACTGAGGATTTCTTCCTATCTGAAGGTACATTGATTACATTGCACAATATTCAGAAAAGTATATAACCTGCCACAGTCTGGCATCAAACACACATAGCCAGATTGTAAGCCAAGTATGATACAACTACACTATTGACTAGTGCAATCAAAATGTAAAGATCATCAGGCCTTTTTTTCCTTATATAACAGGCGCCTTCCCCTCTTGAAATTTCTTTAAAATTGTGCAGTTTTCCCCAAATGTTCTATATATAAAAAAGACCCCAGGCCCCTTCCCCAAGTACTGAAAAAAAGCTCTGGTCATAGACATAGATGATAGAAAGAAAGTAAAACAAACATACAGGTGCAGCATAGGCAGCAAAATCTCCACCAAAATCTTTATAATGATCACGTACATCAAAACCAAGACTAAAGAATATATTGTTCCATATAAACATCTGATTTCTGAAAATAATAAAAAAATATAATACATATATCAGTTCAGAACAAAAAAGGTAAATCCAGATGTCTGTAGGTACACATGACCTTGAGAAATATTCCCCTATTTTCTAATGCTTACAATAATATAGGACATAATAATATTTGCACAGGTAAAAGTTCAAAACGTCAAAACTCCTAAATTTCATGATTTCAGTAGATTAACATTAACAGAACACTATATACAATCCAAAAACCCCAAACTTCTGGATCAGTCATAAAAAACCTTTCACACACCGTTTCAAATACACTGTATTTTTTTCAAATACAGATATTTAATTTTATCAATGTAGAGTACAGAAGTACTGTAGTAGGTATTTAAATCAGTGGGGTAAAAGTATGCACCACTGAAAGTTAAATAAAATTTACCAATTGAGACAAGAGGTATATCATAATACTTATGTTTTTGGGTTGTCTAAATGGTGAAGTGAATGACAGCTGTTTATATATGGACCTGATTTATTCATCAAAATATCAATAAGTTTGTTTGTTTTTGGTGGGTTTAAAGCCGCAGCAACACAATTACAGGTCATATAAGGGCGGCCAGTCAACCTACTCACTCCTCCTAGAAAGGCTAAATCTCTGGATTTAGCTGTTAACCAACTACTAAGGGCATAATTTCGTCAGTGACTGACAACTGCCCTACATAATTAAAAATCATTTATAGGAGGGAGAATGGCCATAGAAATAATTTCATGACCTAACTCCACGAAAGTATGCCCCATCCAGGAATCCAACCCACGACCCCTCGATCAGTAGACTTGGGTGCAACCAACTAAGCTAGCCAAGCTGCTAATATATCAATAAGTAACAGTAATACTAACTTGGCCTCATCTCCAGGATTGATAGCCATTACATTACCATCTATAACTGATTGTGCACCTCTAGTTGCTGCAGCAACAAAATCACTATGAACCTAAAATAGTAGAAATATGTATGTATAAAAAACTAACATTTTTATTAGAACACCCAATACTTTTACCAAAGATGATTCACATGTTTACATTAACAGAAATTTAAATGTGGCTCTAAATGTAGTTCATATGAGACATAAGATTTCAAAAAATATTAATTTAACAAATTAAGTACCAGCCATACATTTTTGATACTTTTTCACTACTTTTCCCACATTTGTTCCCAAATTGGAGAATAAATTGCAAAATTCACATACAGATAGGCAGATGTTCTTTTAAAAAAAAAACAACTAAAAACACCAGTGGAGCTTTTTCACAAAAATTCTTACGAAAAAAAATCTTCATAAGTCTATTTCATATAAATGACAGTTCACGGTCAGATTCATAATAAGCATAACTATGACATGATTATCAAAAGGTATACAATATTCTACATGATTCAATAATATTTGGAATTGATAAGCCAAAAAATGAGCGAATTATTAATATTTCTGGCTTTTTGACTTATGAAGTTTTTTTTCATAAGAATTTTTGTGAAAAGCACCACAGGGTCTTAGAATTACGCTGATGGTACATACCTTAAATATAGCTCTTTCTCTGATAAGTCTCTCAGGTAAAGCTTTTCTAGATAATTCTCTGGTTACTTGCATCTCTTCATTCCAATCTCTAGTTTGACCAGGTATATGTTCCTCATAGCCAAGACGTGTAGCAAAGGCTGAAATATTATCATAATATAAACAGTTAAACCATGGATCTATATATATTTGTAAATTGTAGTATATACTATGTTTGTGGGTCATTTCTGACCAACTACAAAAACATTATCTAGCAATCTACTCTGAAATTAATAAACTAATAATAATGAATAAATAATAAAAATTCTAAATTTGAATTCCACCCTGCAATACAGCCAAAGTAGACAACCAACATTACTTATTAACCTTACAACACAGACAGAAGGAAGAATCACATGGAGGGCATACAGACATTTTACAGTTCTGGGCCGCAGGGGCCGTGGCCCTAATATTCTGCCAAGCAGTGGAAATTGGACTGCGAGTTAATTTTTTCATGACACATATTGAAAATCTTGAGGTCTAATACAAAGATTTGTTCTCAAACTGAAAGTGCTGGAAATGGAGTTTCAGATGCTTACATTCACAAAAATTTTCGACCGTCGGGAGGGGACATCCCTCCCGTACCCACCCTAACTGTGGCCCCAATATTCAAATTCTTCCTAAGCGCCTGTTTTGTAGTGGGGAGGAAATAGTTTCCTTATAAGAGAAAGATTCCAATTATCAGATCAGAAATTTTACCCTACTAACTAAGAATACCAGGACTTCTACTTTACTAATACTCTAGAGCTGATAAATAAGTCATTCTATAAACTACTAACCATCTTCAGCCCTGATATAATCTACATAATGTTCTTGTTGTGGTGCCATCCATGTATATAATTGATATGGTGTAGGTACACGTTCAAATGGATGCTTCTGTCCTCTTTTCTTTAATAACACAGCAAAGTTTCTCTTGAATGATGGACTTAACTGTAAAGTAACAAATAAAACTAGTAAAATAATTGAATATTTCTGCTATAAAGACATATTTTTATTTATTGGAGTTAACGCCGTATCAACACAATTTAGGTCATTTCACGGCGTTCAGCGCACCTAACCTAGCTTTCCTGGACCATTGTCTATAACCAGTACTCACCTACCCTTCCACAAGGCCGGAAACTTCTCCATATTATCTAATCAATGGAGGAAAATCAACATTATTGTCAAATTTTCATGGAAGGGTATAACCTCCCCGGGTGGGATTCGAACCCGCACCCCCTCGGGCACGAGTATCCAAATCCCGGCGCGCTACCAACTGCGCTATCGACCCGGGTTTGCTATAAAGACAACCTTTAGTATTGCAAAATCATGTGATTTTTGAAATGTTTAAGTCCCAAATACTTAATTTTATTTATGAAGACAAGGAATCTATATTAAGACCATAAACTTTGATAATCCTAATTGCAAGGCTTTTTTCAGTATTTAGGAAAGGGGTCTGGGACATTTCTTTCTATAGAACATTTGGGGAAATTGTATCACAATTTCATAGACATGGGAACAAAAAATCAAAGGTTAACTCCAAATTTGGGGAAAACTGCATGACTTTAAAGAATATTCAGGAGGGGAAGGCACCTGTAAACGGCCCCTGTTATATAAGGAAAAACAGGTCTGAATTGTGGAACTTTTGATGCATTTCAACATATTGCCAACTTTTGAGACGGGTGTATTTTTTATATAAATTTGTATCAAGAAGAGATAATCAAGTTACACTACAATAAAGTAAAATGGGGGGGGGGGGGGGCAATACAAGTAACACCTATAAGACAAGACAATATTGAATAAAATATACCATCAAACATATACATCCCTACCTGGTTTAAGAGTTCAATCAATGTATGAGAAAGGAACTTCTGTGTAGCAGCCTTAGGATTGAAAACATCTTCTGTACACCTAGAAATACAATGTTTATATGAATATGTCTCAGTTAAAACAATTAGCATTTGTATCATTTTATTGGTAAATCTGATTCAACTGTCATTGGAGCATACATTCACATTATCTGCTGATTTAAATACTGGATAATCAATAGTGAGTACAGAAATACTGTAATGAGAATTTAAATCAGCAGGGTTAATGTTTGCACTACTGACAGTTGAATAAAAATCATCAATATGAGCTATAAAATTAGAGATTAAATCAGTTGTCGCCTAAAACAAATATTCTCAAGCCCTGGTATGATCTTAATATTATATAAAAAGGGATCAACTAACTTGACTATATGAAGTAAGTAATTTTACAAGCCCCTATTAATTTTTATTAGTTCCAGGCTTTGGACTAGTGGGTTAAGGGGAAGACAGCTTAATGTTTACTAATCCAAATTAGTGCCTTTATTTTATCTAAGACAAACCAGAAATGTAATTTTAATATAGAGACATTCAGAGGTGTAAAAATTAGCCTGAAGCCAGTAGCTACTAGACTGTTTTTGCCAGCTACTTTTCCACAGAAAAATGGTTGCCTCAACAGGGGAGGTACCCAGACATCCCATCTACTTTTAACATTTTCCTGGTACTTGATAACAAAACAACACCCCTGGACAGTGCACAACAAAGTTTGACATAACAAAAAGTTAAAGGTAAAAACTTACTGGTTAACAAAGAAACCTCTAGTAGAAGCTGTTATATGGTATTTCTTTTCTTCTAATGTGACAGCATACAAATAAATCAGATCACCTAGGAAACCAACAATAATTTTAATAAGAATAATTCCTCACCCTCAAAAAGCTGAATTAACTACATGTAAAAACAGACAATGGTCCACCAATAGCTAATTAAAATCAACACTATTTTGCATTCAGGTAATATTATTGTAAGGCCGTTTTAAGTTTGACGGCTCCTTGGGTTGAAAACAAACCTACCTCATTGTTTCCTTGAGCAAGGAATAATAGTTCTAATAGTTCAGTACTGAGAGACCTAGAAGACTCTAACATTATAATTTGTGTTGTAACAACTTATTTCACTATCAAGCTTTATCTAATAAATAAGTAAACAAGAAATGTAATGTGGAAACCACATTAAAGCCGGATTTAAAAACTTACAAAGGGAAATAATCCATGATAAAGCCAGGTAGAGTTGTCATTACTGTCTAGTTCTGTTCATGGCATGGTATGTTATCATTGTATGAAGTTTCATAAAGATCTGACAATAAATGGCAGAGATATATACTAAATTGAAAACTTTAACACAATTGTTAACAACACCGAATGCCCGCCCGTGTTTCGCCAAACTATTAGCCAAATTTTTTTCGTTGAAAAATCTGGCTAAAAATATAAACCATAGCAATGGCTATTAGAACATTTCTAAAGATAAGGTCTATAGATACATACCGTGCATTTTTCTATTTCCAGGTGGAGGATTCCAACCACTTAATGTTAATACTTTAAGACAAGCTGGACTCTACAAAATATATACATACAAATTAAAAATAATTCCATTAATTTATACAGTTGATTTTATCTTCCCTTTTTCAATTTGGATTTACTTGTATATTCAACACTCAGTGAATACATGAAGCCTACCTTTATATTGTTGAATCTATGAAAGCACCGGTCCTGTAGACTCCTTTTCTAAAACTAAACTAATTTTACATCTCTCACAATCTATAGGTCAGTTAGACTCAAATATTAAGAATTCATTTTCTAAACACAATAGCAGACAATGACATGTAATTTTAAAATATAAAAAAATATAAAAATCTGGGAACTAATAGTTTTAACATATATTTCACAAGCCAAAGTCAATTTTCTAGCTCCTCACTTAAAGAGTAAATCCATCCAAATAGATGTTCAAAACATTATTATCTGGTGACAGTTCTAAACTTTCAAAAAATTGAAATTCCTGAAAACTCTGATTAGAACAGTTTTAATACAAAGGGAAATAACCTATAGTTAGTTCTCAAATATCCTGAAGTTACAGACCATTCCAGGAAGCTTTGATTCATGCTCTACAGGGCTCGATACTAATTTTTAAACAAGGTTGCCTGGACAGCCAGCTATATTTTTAACTTGCACGAAACCATATCTTTTTTAGCAGTAACAGGTTGCTCGAACCCAAATATAGGTCATCAGGGGCATTAGGATAACCTTTAATGTTGAGCCCTGCACTATATAAATCTATATAAATGAAAGTAAAGAAAGTACCTTAAGATCTTTAATATTAGGATGTAAAGGTAACAATGGTCTCTCTTTATTACCAGGCATGATATATTCAGGTGGAGTACAATCAACAGAGTCAGGTTTAAATGATTTCTTCTCTGAAATATACATACAATATCTAGTTTACAAGTTTGTTATGTGGATAAATCTAGGGCTTCTATTATATATAGGTCTAATGATTGATTTTCGTCATAGTTCCTGCTATGGGGTTAAGTTGTATTAAAGTAATATTTTTGATAACAAGCTGCCTTAGTGATTATTCTACAAAGAAAAAACAGGGCACTGCATCCAGCCCCTTTTCTCTCCTCCTGGCTCATTTTGCTCTTACCAATACAGAAATAATTCAGAACATTTACTCTCTGAGGCATCAGGCACCCAAATTTTCTTAACACTTTGCCAACAATTTGCAAAGAAAGAACCTTGGCAAACAAAAGCTCTGAGAGAACATAGTTCTACATTATGTTTTCCATGTAATCGAATGTTCCCATCCAGGGCTTTTTTTCAGTATTTTGGGAAGGGGCCTGAGGCTTTTTTGAAAAAGAACATTTGGGAAAATTTTATCACAATTTCATAGATAAGGGAACAAAAAATCCAAGTTAAACTTCAAATTTGGGGTAAACTGCATATATTTAAAGAAATTTTAAGATGGGAAGGCACCTGTAAACAGCCCCTGTTATATCAGAATAAAAAGGTCTGCCATCTGTATAGTGAGCAGTTTACAGTGTTCGACACTGTGTCCTAGGATTCCCAGGATCCCAAAATTTTGGGCAAAAATCTTAGGAGTGCTTCGCTGGGAATTCCTCATGATCCTAGATCATAGAAAAGCTGCCCTGTTCTTACAGGAATTAGAGTTTCCACAAATTAATCATTACAACTTGTGACAGAAAATCTGCATCTAAAATTGATTTTATTGGAGAATTCCTGTATGTTAATAAGGAATCTCTGAATATTGACTTGGTTTTCCTTACAGATCCCTAGCTAAAAACTTAAGTTATAAACTATGACAAATATATGTAAAATATTCTAACCTATGATATCTCCAGCCGTGATGATATTTAAGAAAGATACAGAATTACAATCAACACCAGCGTATGCATCTCCAGGGTCCACTGATTTAAGTAGGTCACGGATATGTCTTAGATGAATACGAGCTTCACGGATTGTGTAGGGCTCTGTAATATAAATATTGATAAAGATATATAAGCAAGTTGTTCACAGAAACAATAAATATTGGCACAAAAAGTAAGAAATCAGGAAATGTTCAAATTACTTAAATACATCTAGTTTTTCAAATTCTACGCTCTATTAAAGCCTCCCTGTCTATCAAAAGCAACAACACCAACAACAAAGGTGTAAAGCATTTATACTAGTCTTTACTACCTTGCATATTGCAAGTTAAAAATCCACTAGTTCCAAAAAAAACTACAGTTTTACTTTTATTACTTTGTTTGCTTTTGTTTAACACCTCATTATTCTTTCAACAGTCTGAACCATGCAATGTTTAGATGTGTTAGGAAAACACGCTCATTCTCTATTATAGGTTAGTGCATTTTACTCACATAAAGAACATGGTCAGTAGCAAGGCTCTATCCTGCTTCCTTCTATCACAGAGAGTTAACAGTAAATATGTTACTACTCTCCAGATTAGGAGGAAATAAAGGAATCTATATAAAGTCCACAACCATAATCTCTCAACAACAAGGCTATTCATTTTATTCTAGATTTCACATACAAAGTTATTAAAGTAACATACCTTCAACCACTTTTATAACAGAGCCTTCTTTTAATCCTTCAATACTTTTAAGTTCAGCAAAGTTATCTAAAGTTTGACCATCTAATTGTAAAGAGAAACATGTTCTATGGCAAGTATCTTCTCTATCCATTAATACTTGATGGATTTCTTGTACTAGCTCCATAGAACTCACCTGCAAATAAAAATAATTAGTAATAATAATATTCTGTATGTAGTATACCAATCTCTGCTGATAGATATCCTATAAACCACTGTCTTACAATCTCCTGACATGATTAAGGGGTCAAACTCAGATGGTCTTTGTGTTGACCAATCAATGCATAGCTTTCATCAAGAAGAAACACTATTAATAGCATCATGACTTATTTTAAACATACTATATATTTACAGCCTATTGTTCAAAAGTACACATCATGAGAAAAAAGTATTTAAAAATAAATGAATATCTTATAACTGCCAAGAGTCCCATACATTTACCCCCCTGATTTAAATACTTGATATTTGTGCGATTAATCCCATACATAAATACTACAGTACTACCGTACTTAATATTGACAAAAATATACAGTACCCACCAAAAGTTTGGAGACATTTTCAGACTGAAGACCTATTGAATAGCTTTTAGCTAAAATTTGATAACTGTTTATTTTGAAATGCTTTGTAGTTTTGCATTATTTTTTTGGTGATCATTATCATTATAACCGGGACAACAAAAATAGCATAAAATTTATGGTATGGAAAATTATTCCAATAAACATGGTTTTTAAGCCTTTACGATGTCAGATGCTGAATCTTATAAAGTGTTGCATTCATGAAACTTGTCTTCATTTTATCACAAACTATACTTAAATGTATTAAAACAATGATTCTACAAAAAATAATCATTAAAATTCAAGAATTGTAGATATTTTCTTTTGTCTCCAAACTTTTGGTGGGTACTGTATAATTGTATTTATGTACATTGGTTATCAAACAAATATTAGGTATTTAAATCAGTGGGGTTGATATATGCCCCACTGACAATTGAATGAATTTTAACAATATGTATTTATAGCCAACTGTTCAAAGTACACAAAGTAAACAAAAATTTCATACATAATGAAAATACATATTTTTTTCAAATTTCTTACCGGTAGTTCAAATTCATCTACACCAGGACATACGATGGTTACATTAAATCCTGTATCTTGTATTAGAACAACTTCTTGTTCTTTGTTCTCTTCACTTTCTTTCTCTCCATCTTTATCAGTCTGTTTCTCCTTCTCTCCATTCACCAATTCTTCATCCTCCATTTTACCATTTACCTCTGTTTCATTACCATTCATTCTCACTACTTCAACTGAAAAAGTTTGAAGATTGAAAGAATGTATTACATGTTTTTATTGTAAGGAAGTACTATTAAGTAAATAAAACTCATTTCTTTTCAACTGTGAAAAGATGAAATAACTTTTATTGTAACATGTGCACATTATTTTCATACTATATTAAACATGACACTTAAAATTTACTATAATTCAATATTTTCACACATTCGTAGCTGTTATATTGTACCTCTTTTTCGACATTAGCATTAAAATAGCATACAGTTTCTCTATATTTAAATAATTTTGTTCAGGAATATAAGATATGCTTATTAAATAACTCCTACTTTAATTTTAGCCTAACACACTATAGACAACAGAATATTATTTCTTAATTAATTACTCTGAAGTTTGCTTCCTGATCCCCCAGTGCAAAAGAATTAGTAAGATAATTTCTCTTTGCTCAAAAGAAACATTAAGAGCAGTGTTTGAATGAGATTTGATTCAACACCATAAAGACTTAAGAGCAGGCTATCTAAAAATCAAACACATTATGTCACTCATGTACCCGCGGTAATGATGTTCACAAAATGCAACAGCAATATTACACTCTGAGTTTGTTGTAGAACAGCTTTCTACAGGCATTTTTAAAGCAGAATTACTAATGAGGAATACATTAAGCTTCTTAACTTATTTCTGATTTAAGTCTATACTGTCATCATGAGCCAACAGTTTTCACAGTTAATAAGAATGCTTAATTTTAACTAAACTGATATCATATTGATAGTCACATCTTAAGGCCACACAAATATCAAGTATTAAAGTTATGAAGACAATTCGGGGACGTGGAATTCCTATACGAGCCATTTCAATAATGTGTCAGAAACACAATAAATATTCTACTTGGCCTAAGCTGATAGTGTACAAATAATGCACATGGCTGACAAGCATCTAATCTGGCTTATTTAACTTTAATACTAACTATGCAGACATGTGACAAGTAGAAGAGAATAAACAAAGTTCATTTCTAATCATCATACTAAACAATGGTTTACAGCCTTTCCTAGTGGTTTAAGCTGACAATACCAACACAGGTGTACAGTGATTCCAGGAATATTTAACTGACAATACCTACAGTGTTTCTAAGTACAATAATCATACTGACAATTCCTGCAAGTCTAAAACAATGCTTGACCTTTATATGACCTTGGTCTAACAGCTGATACACATTCTCAGTATTGTACATGTATGTTCTTCTTATTTTCTTAATGTATTTTCACCTATTCTGTATTCGTTTGTAATTATATCTTATCATAAACGCTAAGTAAGGTTGTCACACCATCAGACAACCCAATATATCTAATTTGGAACTCCAATTTATGTTTTTTCCAGAAGTGACAGTGCACAGGCAACAAAAACAAAGTTTGTTACACATTATTGAAAAAAGCACAAAATACAGATTAAATCATAATGTTGTTTGTACATAATATGCTTTCATTCCAACAGTAAAACTGTTTGTTCTAGATTTAGTCTATTAGACAATGATTAATTAATGCAGAGCCCTGAGAACATGGTGATAACTGAACATCTTCAAACATCTTCAAGATTTTATGCATTTAAATAAATCAATACAAAATAGATTAGATAGCAACACTGATGTACCCTAAATATCATATGAACATTAAGTCAGTCTTCTGTGACCCTTTTTCAGCCCCTTTTTTCAGTACAATATCATACCAGATCTTATCAAAAGTTTAATATTTAGGGTCCAACAGATTTCAATAGGGATTAGTAGGGTATATCATTTATAAACCCAAGATTTAGAACAAATCAGATAAAATGTAACAAAAAGTTTAACAATCAACCTAAAGATTAATAATGAGTGTAAAGTTACAAATAAGACAAACACATGTATCAATATTTTACCACATTATGCCTCATTGTGCATTGTTCTTAACAAAGTGTATCATACACAAAGACTATCATACAAATTTGAAACTTATAGTTAACGAGACAATTTAACATTCCATTCAAATATGATTTTTTTCTACAACACAAATTGAAACTCTGAACTTTTATCTGACAGAGGAAAAATTACAAAAGTTTTGCAGTGTATCAATTAAGCAAGGAGATTATTTTCTTTTGTAATGCATCTTAAGTATGACTTTATACAGTGAAACTTAGTAGAGCAAAAAACTTAATCTTAGCATATATCCTGGTAACACAAATATGTCAATATACCCTTTACCCTCCCCCTTCCTGCCTGGTTGTTAAGACCTTCAGATTAGAACCCTTAAATATTTCATACAGTATTACAGTCTGAAAAATGCTTTCAGCAACTTTATATAATTGATTGAATTGTTATGCTATTCACTACTGCCAAGTTCAGACTTTCGATATCAGCTGAAAGGGGGTCAACCTTTGGCACAAACCTACAGATCTGTAATTGCAAAATTGTTGTCATCTCAGGAAGTCAAGATCATTAAATGCTTACACATCAACTAAAATTTTAGCTGATCCATAAGGCAGCTGAGACTATTTAGCTTTAAAATCAATATTTTAGAACAATTATTAGGAAAAATTCTAAACAGCCACATTGTATTAATTTTAGTAGAATCCACAGTACACAGTACTGGGGTCCAAAAGTTTCTCTACACTTGTATTTTGATTCATATTTTCCTTTTATCTTTCAATAGCAAAATTTAATGCAGACACATTTGGTTTAACATTTTATTGTATATTTATAATAAAAATATATATGATAGAACATAGTTGACAGTTAATGATAAACTGTATATTAGTTGTACAACTAATAACGACAATCAAAGTTTGTTAAAATATATTCCAAAACGTAAAAATTTAACAATTTGTAAAGAAACTTTTGGACCCCAGTGTACTGTATACAAGTTTAGATTTTTAAAACCTGAAATAGCAGGATTTATTTTGTTACATTATTTCATGAATTAATTTGTAGGTTGACTCAAGAGAAACTAACATTTATGTTAAATATTTCAAAATTCCAGGAGAGACATCCATAGTATAAAGACTTTATCAGGCCTAAGTTGAAAAGAACAAGTGTCACATTTTCAGCAGGAAACACACAAATGTATATAATCTATACGCAAAGGAAACTCCAATGGTACCACAAGTAAATCTGGACATATGGAAACATCCCTGTTAAAATCATTAACAAATTTCAAATAAACTTGTGTGAGAAACTTAAATATAATGTTTCAAAGGCAAACCCAGGTTATATTCCCAGGGGTAGACAGAAATGAATGTTTTTGAGAGAGAACAAAATTTAACTTTATAATTCAAATTTTCAATGATTGAAATTTTAAACATCAATAGAAGGCCATGTGAATGACTCTACTCCCCACTACATACTACCAGATCTAAAAACAATCAAAAGCAATTATTTAAAGTCATTATTTTACAGTTCTAGACGGACCCCCCACACCTCTCGGTTTTTACCTCATGTAAAAAAACAGCAAAATTATTGAATTAATACTATGTCATGTTTTACATAATATCTAATACTTAACAAGTACATGTATTTCAAGACAGTTTGTATCCCAGTCATAAAAGTCAAAGGAATGCTATTTAGACAAGGTTCATACTAGCATAGCTGATACAAAGACAATAAAATATTCACTACTGGAGAATGTCAGACAAAGAAAACAAAGAGTTAACATACATAGCTTGAAACAAGGGTTTTTCATATCATTGACACCATCAGTGAGTCAGTGACTGTCTGACTGGTAGAAGGTAAACATCTTCTACATCATGTCAAAGGTTGTTATACACCATTAATATCTTCAACAGATGTTTTGGTGCAAGGGAACTGGGAAGAAATAGAATGTTTCTTCCAGGTGTGAAAGGGGGTTTTGAACATTCAATCTGAATACTTGTGTTGATATATGATGCAAATATGAAGAAAATTTCAGAATGATGTTAAAACACTTCTGAAAAACCTGCTGATAGATACTCTCATACTGTACTATAAAATTACATCAAGTGAAGATATCATAAACTCTAAGACAATAGATCAGTTTAAAAATTATATCTCTATTATATGTGATTAATGCACACCTTCCCCATCGAGTTAAAGCCTGAATTGGACACTATCGACTAACGGTACGATTTTAACATACCGGTATTTGGCAAAATTTTTATTTTTTTTCATTTCAAAATTCTTCCCTTCAGGAAATAAAAGTAGCATAATGTCAGTTTTTCCATTGTTTATTCAATTTAACCTTAAGTTACAAAAATTTAACTGATTTGGGCGCGTCACAGTTCTAAATGAGCGTAAATACTTTAAAAGAACTAGATTCTGTCAGTAACTACAAGTACAATTTGCATTGTTCATGTTAAATACAGCGGAAGCGCAATGAATCTAAAAGTCCACAATATATCGTGGTACGTACCGCGATATGGTGCCAACGTATTGCAGCATATTGCGATACACTTATGACGTATCATGACAGCCCTACTATCGACATTGTTCGTCAGATTTAGATCAGATTCAGATTGGTTCTCAAAGTCCCATGTTTATATCAAAGTGTAATTTAACTGTATCAAAGAAAAGATTATTTTTACTATTTAAATTGAATATCACACTAACATATTTTAGCCAAAACTTGATGTAGAAGGTAATCAGGGTCAAAATGTCACATCAATTCTTAATTTCTCATTACTACATGAAAAACATGCAAAACTATAAACCAGGTCGAATTTAGGAAATCATTTTTTACTGCAGCATTTCGAAATCATTATCAAATTGCTAAGAATAATTGAAGTGTTTAGTATATACATATAATTTAAATCATGGACCACCATTGATGACTGCAACATTTGCCATAAGCCATTCAATTCCAAAACAAAAACCATGTTGAAAAAATGAATCATCACATGAAAAAAAATTGCCAAACCTTGTCATAATGTATTTATATAAGAAATAAAAATAACCTTTACACATGCGAAAAATAAATATTTGAGGGCAGTTTTGAGTTACACAACAGAGGACGGTAATAGACTTACTTTTAATACAAAAACATAAAACTTACCAAAATTGTTTTTAATGACTAATGTACACTTTATATAACATAAAATGAAACCATCACAAAGTCAATGAGGGAAATGAGTTTATGTATTTACTGATTTCATCATGCATTTGAACATGCCGAGCCATAACCTTCACAATATCCGCAAGCATAAGAAATTAATGGCACAAAAATGAGTTAGGAAATGATCCAAAGTCTTGTTTACATCATAGACACTATAATGACTTAATGAACAGAAAGTAAACAATCTAAATTCTGACCTTGGTGACCTTGAGTGTACTCCACACAAAACTGAGCAAATAAAATACAGATTCAATAAAACCAAAGAGTTTTAATGCCTTAGATCAAATTGAATCAATATGAAGTTCACTAACTGTGTCTTCCCATTTATATTTTCTTGCATAACCCAATTGTTTCATAACCATTCCAGGACGAGACATCCATGTTGAAAATGACCTTGTCAAAACTCAGACGCAATTCACGATGATATTACACAAGATGTCGGCCTTTATGTCCAAGCAAACATGCACAACAACAAATAAAATCAAAATATTATTCCAATGAATATGATAACCACCGGAATGGACAACTGTCAACGAAGAAAACAGATTTGCCATGCGCGAAACTTAGACAGCTGATCGAAATAATGAACCTATTTTGACCTTCGTTGAAATGTCAGTGAAAACAACGATTAAATCGACTTACCATCGCCGTTACTGGTATCTGCGTGCGAAGAATTGTCATCCTTTTTATTTTCAATCGGTTTGTCGACATTTTGATTATTATTATCCTCAGAATCGCTCCCAGGAATGCCTGCCATGATTGAGAGTATCAGAACACGTGTGTCGTTTGTTGCGATTCCCGAGTTCTATTTTTAGAACACAGCTTAACGTATCACGTGACAGACACGGTCCAGGGAATACCTCTCGTGAACGACCTCTATAAACTGACGCAATATTTTCAAGTGCGTATAAGTAGCAGACAGCATTTGACTTATAAATTATGATTTATAAAAGTAGATCTATCAAAACTTCAAAAATTTTGAAGCTATATTTTTTAATTCGTCACGAGTTTAAGAATATCCGTCATTTGTACGAGTAAACTTGTATTCACTTGTAAATATTTCTATTATAGATCTAGATCTACATGTACACATTACATAGGCGGATCTAGCGTGGGGGTGTCAGGGTGGTCCGGACCCCCTAGAATTTCCAAAATGTACCTGTTCACTAGTGTATTTCTTGACTGTAAGTTATTTTAAGTAGCATGAGACAATTTTTCTCGGTGCTTAACATAATATTTAATGGTTATGTAGTTTTTTTATCATCAATATGTTGCATTAATCTGAAAAATGTGAATAATGTGGTAGTTGTTCGAAAGTTTGGACTCCATAGAAAAAGTCCGGACCCCCATAAAAAAACCTGGATCCGCCCCTGTATTAAAGTTAGAAGCGGATCTAATGAAATATCCTCTAGGGATGGCTCAAGTGGGGATGAGGCATAGGAATCTGGACCCCTAGATTTCCAAATGTGCCCGAGTTGAATGTCTTCATTTCAAGTGTAGGCCTATTCTCTTAAGAAAGTCTTAGGCCTATCATTGATAAAAGAATGGAACCAGAGTAAGCAGAGGTCTATTTGGTTATAGTTGGTCTTATCAGAGACATAGGCCTACATAACATAGGGCCTATAGATTTGTCTCGTCTTATTAAGTGCTTTACAAAACGCTGGGTTTCTCGACATTAAATCTCCATGATCTCTAAAACTTTAAAGAATATAACGTGTCATATCTGAGGTATGACGTACAATGACTATAAAAATTAGTTGTCATGTTCTGTATCCTCCCAAGTAGGTTTATTGTCTGTATTTTCGGAAACAAAATGCGTTATTTCTAGATTTCCGTCCTTTGTGTATTGTGTATTTTGTGAGTTAGACCAACCTGCATTTGAACCTTTATAAGTTCATCCCTGAAACAGTTACTACCCTCCTACATGTAGTTATGGCTTCAAAAACTTTATGGGCTGTGCACTTCTGTAACATCTTTCTAACTTCAGTAGCCACCCCTTAAAGTAGCAAAACGTAATGAAACCGATGTGAGGCGTTTGAATTTTTGAAACAATTAATTAGAACAAGGTATTTGTCAACATGATCAGACCCCCGCAAACTAAACGGTGTAATTGAATACTGACTGACCACTTCATGGAATATAGATCATTTTCCACTGAAGCACTGTTTAAGTCACCATGACAATGGAGGAGCAATCTTATCTATGAAACTATGACATAGGCATAATTTTCTGCCAACGAATAAACTGTTTGTAATCTTATATTAGAAGTATGGATATTGGTATACATGTATAAGTTAAATTGCTGAACTGATTACAGGGACCTTTTGTTTTAACATATTTACGTCTTCAAAATGCTCTTCGTACTTTTTGTTTGTACGGGTGTATTATGGACAACAGTATTAGGTAAGTGTACTCATTTGTCATGAAAATACCTTAAATTTAATCTGACCCTTTAGATTTTTGCAGTCTTTGATCTACGTGGATATAATTATATATCCATTAGCACTTAAAGTCCCATTCATACACATATCTTCAAGTCTACCAAATGCCATTGATTTGAAATTACTGTTTTGTGGAAGGTTTGAAATTGCGGACTTGAATGAAAAAAAGTTGCTTATAACTGCAAATTGTTAAGCTTCTTAATCAAAAGTTACCACATATGGATCCAAGAAAAAGGGGTTCCCATTATGTCTACACGAAGAAGACGGACATCACTTTCATAATCGGTAGAAAATCAGCGGTCACAGGAAACAGACACGTTGTGCAAATTGGAAATAAGATAGCATTCCGCAAAAGTTCTTAAGCACCTAATGCATAATTAAAAAAAAAAAACTTTTGGTACTACACATTTGATGTCATGTTTATGGAGATTATGATTATTATGTTTGAACTGTGATTAATCTATACAACGGAGCTTGGCTAATCACGTTAGTTCATATTTTAATTATGAGTACGTTGTGTTTCTTTAATTTTCTTTAATTTTACAGCAACAGATTGTCCATCTAGCTGGGTGGTTTTTCAAGATTCATGTTATCGTTTTGAACATCAAACTCTTACATTCGTAGAAGCAGAGGTAACTGGCTAACTAATCATCCATTTTTTATAACTTTGGGAGCTTGGTTTTCATATGTAGTCACTATAATCAGGGATGTGGAGTTCCTATGCCCGATAAGTCGTACTCATACATCGACTTGTCAGCAGACAAGAAAATATGAGAATCTCTATTGCCCGCGGATTACTGATCTTTTAGCTGTGAATAGAATAAATACTGTGAATGTCGAAATGAGTGAATACAATTATTATAATGTCATTTATTTATTCTTACATATTGAATGTATTAATAGCATAGTTCCTAATATGTATTTTCTATTGTTGATTGAATGGATGCACAAGATTGGGTCACAGAGTCGAATACAACATGGCATCACGGTAGCTTAAAGCTCTTCAGCGTATCCGAGTGTATACTTTAAGTACAGTTCTTTAAGAAAGTAAAAAGGTTCAAAGGTGACAAACTCAACTTGTCCTCCTGATTCATAGTAATGAGTATAGGGCTGTGCATCGTTAAGCAAGTGGCGATCCGATCCGAACCACGAATCACTTGTTAATGGAGTAGCATACAGAATTTCACTTAATAACAAAAATAAGAGATCAATTACATTAGCTTTTATTAAATGGAAAACCATGTACTCCAAACATTACTATAACTAGACGTTTAATGAGCATTTTCAGTGAAATTATTCTTGTTTGAATGTGAATCAATCAAATGTTTAAGTTTACATTAGTAATGTGGCTCGTTTTCAGTGAAAGTTTTCCCACTAAAAAAGATCACGATCCGACGATTTCGGACGTTACGTATGTACGTACTCGATTTTCTGGTCTGGATCGCGAGTATCCGAGTACTTGCAGCAGCCCCAAATGAGTATTATAAAATAAGAAGGATTTTTTTAATGTTCCTGGTACCTGTGGATGGCAGGGATACAATCACTGATTTAATCCATGTAAAACAATTCGGCATAACATTATACTATTTATCAGCACTTCCGGCCGCCGAAGGTCATGTTGGTTAAATCTTAACATGCCATAACATCTATTCACCTTTGATTAGAATGTTGCCGTTAGGACGACAAGATAGGATTTATAGAAACATGTCATAGGCAGGATAGCAATTACATTATGCGTTCGTACTTTATTGAAATGTATTTCTATTACAGCAATATTGCCGTCAACATAACAGTAATCTCGTGCATATAGAAACAGCCAGCGAAAATGCTTTTCTGAAAGATTTTGTTAGTTATATGAAAGGTATGTTAATTTTTTTGTTTTGCTCAAGAATGCAAATATTCGATGCTTGTTCTAGTTTCACAAGCCAACAATTCATAGTACAGTGATTTCTTTGTAGTATGATAGTTTAAGAAAAACTGCTCATACAAATGTAGCATATGAATACCCATGTCTTAAATATGGTTTTTAAAAACGAAAAAACCTATTGCACACTGAATCCCTGCACTAAATCGCCTTCGAAAAATAAAAATAAAAACATCATAGCAACCGGCGAGACATGCATCTTCACTAATGCCCTGGTCACACTTTCACGGAAAGGACCACGGAAGAGCTACGGAGTCGCTCCGTGGCTATCCGTACTGATCCGCAGCTCTCCGTAACGGAACCGTAGTCAACCGTAGTAGTCCGTGGGTATTCGTAGCTATCCGTATTGATCCTTGATAATTTTTGTGCATGCACAAAAATTTGTCACGGAAAAGTCAACCGTAGCGTATCCGTACTAGTCCGTATTAGACCGTACTGTTCCGTTCTGGTCCGTAGCAAACCCGTATCAATTCGTAGCTCTCCGTAGACCCTCACTTGTCACGGATTGCTACGATTTGTCAAGGAGAGCTACGTATTAGCTACGTAGTAGTACGGTTCCACTACGGATAAGCTACGGATTTGACACGGAATGCTACGGAGATCCACGGTTTTCCTACGATGAACTACGGAGAGACACGGATTCGCACGGTCTACTACGGAGAGATACGTTTCAGTACGAAGTGACCAGGGCATAATACATATTATAAAAAATAACGTTTTACTTTTAAAGGTTTACTTTCTTTTACTGACATCGGCACTGACAGAGGTTTGGTCAAAACATGCTTACACATTATTATAAATATACATGTATAATATATTATATGTCATTACTGAGATGAACAAATACAAATTTATGCGTCAATAATATTAAATTACATGACCAGCTCTACAATTTTAACAAATATCAATTTCGTACTACATGTATACAGTTTTGTTAGAAGCACACGTAATCAAGTATAAAAATTGAATAATAATATGGTTAAAGAATGTAAATTTTAAAAACGAAAAATGCCTTATATTAAATATAAACTATATGTATTCATGTTGAGACAGAAGGTGGGTGGTGGATTGGATTAACGGACGAAGTCATAGAGGGTTACTGGGTGTGGTACGGTACGGACAAGACCCCTACCTTTACAGGTAAGTATATCTTCGAAGACTAGTTTTTTTCATATTTACTTGAAACAGAATGTACAATGGTTACACAATATGTACGTTTCATTACATCAAATAGCTCCTGAGATATTTCATATAAAATCCATCACATGCTGTCGCGTTTCAGTTTATTAAGCGATGAAAGTGCAATGTTATGTACTATGCTTTACGTTGCATTTCAACAATTTGTCTGTTATTTCGAAGCTTTTGAGCACCTTTCTATTGTCACTTGAGAGACCAAAATCTCCTCAGCAAAGATTTAAATAAAAATTTAGCAAATGGCTTTTGCAATCACATTCAAGCGTCCTCCTTGACAGAGATTAGGTAGGCGAGAAATTGTCATACAATATACCATGACAAATTTCAACGCAGGAAAGTGCCCCCCCCCCACCCGTGAAAGGAACCCTGAATGCCTCGCTATGTACGACTGATTTGACGAGGTCGGTAAACATGATGAAAGCACTATTTAAATTGTCTTGAAGATAACTCTAGTCTGAAATCAAGGAAATAACCAATGTAATATATCTTTAACTTGGCAATAATATGATTCTATGAGACAGATTGGCATGTCGGTGAACCAAATAGCAGTAATGAGGATTGTGTTGATATGTATTTGTATAAAGGAAAATGGGCGTGGAATGATCAAGCTTGCAGCGTTAAGTTGCCTGCGATTTGTGAAATGAAGTAAAGTACATCTATTTATAAATATTTATAGCGACATCCACAAACGCATTCAGAATCTGCATGGCTTTAAACAGGAAAAATTCAAAATTTTACCATCACTGAAAATATATAAAAAAGCTGGTCTGAACATTTTAATAAAAAGCTGGTGTGTACATTTCAATTAGATTCTAGTCATTTGAAAAGTGTTTTATCAACATCTACCGATCATATTTCATAGCTTATAGAGCTTTACATAATTAATATCGTGTGAATTAATAGTATCATTGATTGCATTCGGCGCGATATGACCTTTTTGTGTTGGTGCGCCGTAAAACCCAAACAAACAAACAAACAAACATATTTCATAGCAAGTTTGAGGCTGTAAATGACACATTGATTAAAATGAACAAAATGTATAAAAAAGGAATATTACACACGACACGTTTACTTACTAAGTAGATCTTATTACTTAATAGTTTTATTTAATGTTTAAACCACATTATATTCTTTCTCATTATGTACCTCTGATAATGGTACTTATAGTTCTAGCTCAGAATCAACCTGTTACCAATTGTCTCCCGATACAGTGTTTGTTTATTTTTTGGGTTTAACGCCGTAGCAACACATTGTATAGGTCATATAACGGCGGTCAGCCAACCTACTCACTCCTTCTGGAAAGGCTAAATCTCTGGATTTAGCTGTTAACCAACTACTAAGCGCATACTTTCGTCAGTGACTGACAACTGCCCTACATGATTAAAAATCATTGGTAGGAGGGAGAATGGTCGTAGGAATAATTTCCTGACCAAGCTCCACGAAGGTATGCCCCGCCCGGAAATCGAACCCACGACCCCTAGATCAATAGACTTGTGTGATACCAACTGAGCTAGCCGGGCTCCGATACAATGTTTAAATAATTGATTTGATACTTGATCAGCTAAGGCATACATTGAAGAACGTAAACTCCAATCTAACTGTCATCTAGAGGTCCTCTGTCATTTATTTTAGAATTAGGGAATAAGGTAATAATCTTTACATTTGCTTTGTTAACTGATTTGTTTTGACCTTGTTGAATGTCTGTAACATTTAAATTTTATATTTGTTTCAGTCCACATAATGAAGTAGCTGTCGTTGGATGATTAACATGTTATTGAAGAAATGACATTAAATACATTGTACATGTTTTAAAAATTCTTAACGAGTTTTGTCATCGTTTTACAATAAAAGTTTAAACAACTATATCTTGTGCACTGACTCGTCGATCCATCTAACTTCAAAAAGTGGTCTGTTTTAAATAGACCTAAATATAGACAAATATTGCAATTAGATGTTATGTATATTTAGCAGTGATGGATTAAGTGACTTATTGATTCTGACCTTTATAATCCCAAATTGTGCGTTAAGATACAAGATACAAATATTTATTTCAAGTCGGTGCATATCATAACAATGTAGCATTAGCTATGTATAGCCATTTACCGACAGAAACATGTAACAAGTTTAGCAAACAAATTAAAATCATAAAAATACATATGATGAATATAGAAAAACATACAGGCACAAAGCATACATATATAAAAACACAAAAGCACACATGCATAAGAAATACAAGCAAACTACAAGCATATTTTAAGGTAACTTAACATTAAATAGGGTTTACTTAAAATCTCATGGATTATCACAGATAATTACAGAATAAAAGGTTCATTAACTATTTAATAATACTATTTAACAAAAAAGTAGCATTCAACAGCTACTAGATTCTACATGCTATGATTTAATGTCTGGTAGAAACATAATTTATGAGTTGAAATACTTCATTTAAATATAAGAGATATACATATAGAATAACATAAAAACAGAGCTTACAAGCAATAAAGCAAAGTAGTGAACAAGCAAAGCATACGAAGCAAGCTGTCAACATAACAAAAACAGATACAATTTATAAGAGCAAGCAAGCTTCATATAAAAACAGTACATTTAAAAACATAAGCTTGAACCAACTAGCATGAAGCACAGGCAGAACAGTGACAACTCTCTCCATTCCAACCTGCAATCAGACTCTGGAACTGGTTACAGTTTGTCTCTTCCCGAAAATGTTGAGGGAGTTTGTTCCAGAGTCTGGCTGCGCCAGAACGGAAGGAGCCCAAACCATACTTACTGGTTCTTACCCGAGGTATTTCTACCGTATTTGTGTACCTAAAAGAATAAGAGTTTTGTTTTACAGTTAAAAGATCATGTAAATACACCGGTGATTGTTTGTGCATGATCTTAAAACTTTCCAAAGCAATAGAGCGCAGACGTCTAATTCTCAAAGTTGGCAAGGCAGACTTCTGCAACAAGGCTTCGTAGCTTGATGAATAGTCATTGTAGATAAAGCGTAAAGCCCTCTTCTGAATATTTTCAACTTTTTTGTGTTTGCTTCACTACAAAAATGCCAAGTAAGTGGACAATATTAGAAGTTTGACAAGATAAAAGAATAATAGATGTTAAGTTTGCCAAGTTTACACAAATATTTCCCAATTCTTTTGAGTACATTTAGTTGCCTTGAAGCTTTTTTACAGATGTTTGACACATGTTTGTCAAAATTTAACTTCAAATCAAAAGAAACTCCTAATAGTTTTACTTCTTCATCACAATGAATAGTAAAATTATCAATATTAAAATCAATATTGCTGTCTTTAGTTTTACTGCCTACAGAAATTGCTTGAAATTTCTCAGGGTTTGCCTGCATTTTATTATGCGAAAACCACTGAATAAGAGTAGTACTATCTGCTTCCAAGTTTTGTTTGACAACATCTAAATTTTTGTGACAGGAAAGAAGTGTATTGTCATCTGCATAGTTATATAAATTTGAGTGGTGAACAAAATTCGAAAATGTCATTGATAAAAATATTAAACATCACAGGTCCTAAAATAGATCATTGGGAAACACCCTTATACAATGTTAGAAAATTTGACCTATTTTGGCCAATGTTAACACATTGTTGACGATCAGTAAGGTAACTTTTAATTATAGAGCATTTTCTGTGACAAACCATAATATTTTAATTTCAAAAGTAAAAGATCATGCGGTAAACAGTCGAACGCTTTACTAAGATCCATTAGAATAGCAGCAATGTACTTGTTATTATCCAGGGCCTTTTTCCAGTCCTCAATAATTTTTAACAAAGTTGTTTGGCATCAATATCCTGGTCTAAAAGCAGATAGGAATATATTAAAATGGTTATTAAAAAATCACTAAGTTGAACATTAATAGATCTGTCGAAAATCTTAGATAAAACTGGTAAAACACTGACTGGCCTATAGTTGCCCTTGACCAATGTGCTATTCTTTTTACAAGACAACGAAGCTGTCGAGTATAGTAAGCGGGTTTCAGAAATGAGACGAGTTAATCGTCGTCCTTTTTTCTGTCATCAATAAATCATACGCACCTGATAAATAGTTCCAAATAGTTCAACTTCTATAACTCGGTACTCTATTTAGTTTATCTGTTCTCAAAACAATCATTATGCTTCCATTTCATGATTATCTAACGATTGTTATGAAAATTTAACAATGTAGGACAAAAAATGCGCGACCTATAATCAGTGCGAATGGAGCGCGGATGGATTCGTTTATTGGCTGTCTCAAGTAAAGTAGGCGTTCCGCGGTGAAACGATAGACTATAATTCCCTCTACTATTAGTATTAGACCAGTTCATTGTTATTGTTATGATGTCTATAATTAGTAACAAGGGGCTGATAAAGACTACAGGTAACCGTTCGCTGGTTGGCAAGAAATGATAGCGAGTAAATACAATGAAAACACAGTAATTTTAAAATTGCAATTACTAAGTCATTTTTCATCAAACAATTAAGTATTTTATATCACTAAAAAGGTCTTGAAATTCGTATTTTGAATATTTAAAAAAATATTTGTCAAAAAAGAATTGTATTTTATTGGCGAGTGTTTAAACCTAGTGCTTCAAACCGACAAGAAGATAGTTCAAAAGACAGGTTTAAATCACCCAACATATTTTTTTGAATCAAATTTTTGGCAATTTTCTTATATTTGTAAAATATGAATTTCAAAAGCTTTCTATCAATTTAAATATTATAAAAATCGGCCTATAAATAAAAAAGTTAAAATTCTGCTGCTATCAAATGTATGTAAACATTGGTTTCTTTCTGCCAACCAGTAAATCAACCAAACTATAGGTAGGAGGTGCTTGTGACGTCATCCGATTTGATGCAATTAATATTTGAAATATTGTGAGTTTGAAACATTAAAAGATTATTTTTTCATTATTTTTATTATCAATTATGCTGATTTAAATATGATTAAAAATTAGGACTGCAGCGAGGATCCGAGTAATCGGATATTCGCGATCCCGACCAGAAAATCGAGTACGAATATTCGTCACGTCCGATATCGTCGGATCGCGATCTATCTATTTTTTGGATAAAATGAAAGAACATTTTCAGCTTAATTACAACTAAAAACGAGTCGCACATCTAATGTAAAGTTAAATTTATGTAGGGAACGAAAAATCTTGCGTCAAAATTCGATTGATACGCTTTTAAAACAAAAATGTTATCACTGAAAATGCCCATAAAACGTCTGGTAATAGACATGTTTGGACTACATGGTTTTCCTTATAGTAAAAACTCTTGTAATTCTTCATTAACTCTTTTTATTACACGAATTCTGTATGCTTCTCCATTAACAAGTGATTCGTGGTTCGATTCTTAAATCGCTACACATGAATCGTGGTTCGGATCGGATCGCCACTTGCTCAACGATCCACAGCCCTATTAAAAATCCTCATTTCATATGAACATAATATTATTGTAGATTATAATATTTTGTTACCAATTTGAGTGGTAAATATTATCATTTATATTACTGGAATTTTCTCTTAAATTATGTATTATTTATATACATGAATTTGAAAAACACATATATAATACCATATAATATTCATATTAAATGTAAGCATTCATATGACTACGCACACAAGGTGACGAATCGTCCAAACTTTGTTTAGACGATCCGTCCCCAATTTGAGACGGATCGTCCAAGGGAGGATCGTTCAAGGGGGAATGTGACAGTAACTTACTGTGTTGGACACTGTCATTCATATGACAACTATAAGTTTGGCTGGACAAACAACTGAATCCATTTTAAGTCAGATTTTGTTGAATATCTATCTCCTCCTATCTCGAAAAATAATTCATTTTAAGATATCAGAATGAAAAAATAACCTGAAATAAGTGAAGGAATTAGAACCTTTTAGAAACACACATATACTGTTCATTTCACAAAATTCATATATTTATTGTTTGTTAACTTCAAAGGCATAAATTCTGTTTGTGTTGCCTTTCTTCTTTGATCGTTACTATTCACTTTATGCGTACTCATTTGAGTTAAGCTATGGAATGCATAGGCGGGTCTAATGGGGGTCCGAATCCCCGTGAAAGCCATTTTCATGTAGCATGAAACTAATTTTCTGTATGCTTATTATATCTAATACTTATGTAGTTTTAATTACTAATATGTTACATTATACTGCAAACAGTGTATAATGTGGTTGTGGTTAGAAAGTTTGGACCACCTTGTTTGTAGTTGAGACTAGCAAATGATCAGTGCTATACAATATTAAATCATTTCTCCAATTGACTCTATTGAGTTGCTGTTAAAGTTGCATACAAGTTCTGTTACTAGTAGTCCATTCATTGTTGGTAGAAAAGTATAAATGGACCCAATTCTTTGAATACTGCGTACTAGACATACTCTGGCAAATGATTGCTGTTTTTGTTAAATTCAACCAATCATGTTGTTTTCTACCTCATTTTGTTGTGTTTTAATTTAATTAATGCAGTCTTAGTTAACAATTGTTGATGGTTTCATTTATGAAAATGACCACTGTTTGTCATAATACTGTTAAGCTATAAAACTTGGAATACAAACAAAAAATCCTAAAGTATATCAATTCAACTGTTGAATCACTTACCATGTATAGTGTTATGGCAAAATATGCTTACACTTCGACAAGCAGTCTTCATAAAAATCTTTCTGCACAAATGTCCATGTACAATTATGCTAGGCCTTTTTATTTTTTAGCTCATAATAGTCCTACAACCTGATTTATACCTTAATTATAATTACCACATGTCTCTACATCAAAGGCCAATGAATTCCAATGAAGTTTCACAACAAACAACGCTGTCTTGTTCAGTGCTTTTCAGCACTTTGATTGTGTAGTGGAGTTACCTGGGCAGTTTTAAGTTCACTTGGAAAAGTTGAAGTAGTAAGGAAGTTGTTAACAAGTTCAGTTAATGGTTTTACAAATGCCGGCTTGCCAAGTTTGAGAACCTTAGCTGAGATACTACATCTATACCCGTTGCCTTTCTTACCTTAAGTTTATCTATTTGTTTTGAAATAAAATTCTCTGAAACAGGTTTAAAATCAAAGTTAAAATCAGAAGACTTGTTTTGAACAATACTTTTTATACTTGGGTGATTAGCGTCAACAGGTACAGAGTCAGTTCGATTTAAAAAACATTGGTAAAATTGATTTAGATGTCTTCATTTTAAATGTTATCTCCAAAACAGTAAAAAATAGATATATAATTATAGCTTAATAAACTACTTGGTAACAAAATGCTGATTTGTACTGTATTAAATCTCTATAATAGAATTGCTCACGAGTTTCTTATAAATTTGACATCGTTATTCAAAGATTAAACATATTTTGACTTAAATGATACTGTCATGTCTTACCATGCCAATCTAATAGCCATGTTTCGTAAACAAATAAGTTATATGGTTATTAAAACAAATTTCGTGATAAGGACTCTTTCGTGATACATCAGCATATGATAATTAATACCCCCGTTACACCAAACTCGTTCTCACTACGTTCTGAAACAATTGGACCGAACGAGTTCCAACTGTGTGAAAACGGAATGGACGTAGTAGCAACTTGTTACAGTCTGTGTACAAACGTGATGGACGAGCTCGGACGGGGTTGAACGAGAATAGGGTTTCAGAACTTTGAGTCGACTCAAAAATTTTCTGCGGGCACCCCGTTCTGCAATTAGACTGAGTAACAACCTACTGGCAACGGAGGCTCAGAATTCTTAGGCTTAACTAGAGGCTGGTCTTCAAAAGCTTCATCTAAGCAGGTGATTTTTGGAAGCGATTGTCTTAACACGCGCCGCCTGTCTGGCTCTGCTCCTTTTTCGAGGCATGGTGGTCACAGTGATGCTTGACAAATTGTGTCCTCACAGCTTATACCGCAGAACGAGAATGCCAACGGGTAGAAACGTCCTGGATATTCATAGCAATCGGATCAGAACGTGATGTCATTACGTTCAGAACGCTCTAAGAACGATATGGGAACGTTCTTAGAACGAGTTGAACTGTCTTAAACGGGATGGTCAATAGTATAGGAACTGAAAAGAACTACATTGTAGTTATGAACGGGCTAAAACGGACTACGAACGGTTCGGACTAGTTGGAGACGGTGTCTCGTGACGAGAACGAGCTATTTTACCCGATCTGATCCCGATACAAACGGACTACAGACGGAATAAAAACGAAATGCACGTATTGGGAACTGGTTCTGAACGGACTATGATCGTATAGCTGACATTTTTTTACTTAAACGGCACGTCCTAGCTCGTTCACAACCAGTTTCGCGATATTTTTAGGACGGGGTCGAACGTTCTGGGAACTAGTTTGGTGTAACGGGGCCTTAACGTAATTTGCAAAGCGTTTTAAACCGGTGTGAGGTGTTCGAATTTTTTAATACACTTAATGATGTTCATTAGAATTACATACTGGTTAACATGGTCGTTGTCATCGAAAATTAACTAACCACCCCACGGAACATAGATCATTGACCACTCCAGCACTGTGCAAGTTATTAAACAGCAAATGACTAATCTTATCTATGACGCGCTTTTTTCTGCCAACGATTATCTAAAGTACAGATTTAACAAAAATTAAAAATCTCAACTGAAAACTGGAATTGGGTTTTGTTTTAACAATTATAGGAATGTCCAAAATGATCTTGATATACTTTGTTTGTACGGGTATATTCTGGAAAACTGTATCAGGTAATATAAGTATACACACTCGAATTGTTGTCATGAAAATGTCTTACTTTAGATTGTCTTTGATCTACGTCCATGCATGTAATCCTTTAGCACACAAAGTCGCGTATATATTGTTAACTCAGGGACAATAACGTGCATCTTTCATGTGGTCGTACGTAAATAAAAATCATCTCAGCTACTTTAAAAATTAACATCAAGCCCAGCCTGGGAATTTAACCTACAACCGCTCAATCAGTAGAATTGTGTGCTACCAACCGAGATAGCCGATCACCATCAAAGAATTTGTACAATAGTGACAAAGAGATCATGATGCCTGATTATTAAGTATATCTAGTACACAGGATACAAAGGACAAAAATATCCATTAACTAGGTCACGAATCCAGTCCCTCCTGACCTCTCCAAAATCTATCACAGTATCAGCTAAGAACAGTTTCGAACACTGGTTTTCAAGGCATAGATCCCGGTGTCGGGTTGGCAGCGCTGACCCTTTTAGACTGTGCTTTGTTATCCAAATCAGACCCTCCTGAGGTAAGTCAAGGATTGTATGGCAATCACGGTCACAAAAACTGGGTCGCGAAAATGAAAGAAATAAGTAAAATTAATAAAAGTGCTTGATTATTCAAAACATGTTTGCACTGGAAGATTACATACAGTCGCACCTTTTAAATTCTCTTTCATTCGGAGTTTGCAAGACGTTTATTTATCTAACCTGCAGACGAAATTACACGTCCGCCATCATGCTTTGATATGAAGAGACCGAAGTTATCCGCATTTTCCGATATACTCCGATCGTTTCCGAACCTGCCACATCTTCGACAATTTCCGTAATTTTCTATGCCCATATTTGGATTTCAGAATTTAGACCAACAGGCCTCTCGCGTATAAGTAGCAGACAGCGTTTGATTTATAAATTATGATTTATAAAAGTAGATCTATCAAAACTTCAAAAATTTTGAAGCAATATTTTTTTTTATAATTCGTCACGAGTTCAAGAATATCCGTCATTTGTAAACTTGTATTCACATGTAAATATTGCTATTATAGATCTAGATCTACATGTATATTACATAGACGTAATCTAGCGTGGGGATGTCAGGGGGGTCCGGACCCCCTGGAATTTCCAAAATGTACCAGTTCACTAGTGTATTTCTTGACTGTAAGTGATTTTTAAGTAGCATGAAACAATTTTTCTCGGTGCTTAACATAGATTTAATGATTAAGTAGTTTTTTATCATTAATATGTCGCATTATTCTGCAAAATGTGAATAATGTCCAATACAAATATAAATTTTATTTACTGTCGGTTTGTACATACAATAATATGTGGTTGTTGTTCGAAAGTTTGAACCCCCTAGAAAAAGTCCGGACCCCTCCCCCAGAAAAAAACCCTGGATCTGCCCCTATGTTAAAGTGTGAAGTGGATCTAATGAAATATCATCATGGGTGGCTCAAGTGGGGATGAGGCATATGAATCTGGACCCCTAGAATTACAAATGTGCCCGCGTTGAATGTCTTCATTTCAAGCGTAGGCCTATTCTCTTAAGAAAGTGTTATCATTGATAAAGAATAGAACCGGAGCAGAGACATAGATAACAATTCCCTGAACCAGAGCATGCAGGTCTATTTGGTTATAAGTTGGTCTTATCAGAGACATGTACACATAACATACTGATCAGTCATTATCTCTATCTCTCGTCTTATAACGTGCTTTACAAAACGCTGGTTTTTTCGACATTAAATGTCCATGATCTCTAAAATTTTAAATAATATAACGTGTCATATCTGAGGTATGACGTACAATGACTATAAAAATTAGTTGCCATGTACTGTTTACTATCAAAGTAGGTTTATTGTCTTTTTTTTCGGAAACAAAATGCGTTATTTCTAGATTTCAGTCCTTTGTATATTTGTGAGTTAGCTCACCTGCATTTGAATCTTAAGTTCGTCCCTGAAACAGTTACTATCTCTCTTACATGTACATAGGTGGATCCAACGGGGGGGGGGGGGGGCGGACCTAAAGGGGGTTTTTCTATCATAAAATATGATATTTATAGGAAAATATATAAATATAACTGTCAAAAAGTTTCGCACGCTACACGTGCAATTAATAAAAAAAACTGGAACTACACTGATACAATGATATAGGCCTAACGTACAATAATTCAAGGACAATTCCTTCTAAGTATTTGTAAGATTTTAACATGATCCAACGGCTGTAAAAATTATATGATATATATCTAGATGCTTTTATCGTATACCCTGGGAAAGGATAGTTCAGGTTCTGTAAATGTGCCTGAATTCCTTAGAAATGAGCTTATGGGGTCGCAGCAAACCTGAACCCATTGTAAAGACTTTGTCCAGGACTCATAGTGGGCCTTTGAATACGGCCCCTAGACCCCCAGTCTGCTTGTTCATTTTCCGTCCCCTCCCCGTAACATGAATTTTCCTCCCTCCGTAACTGGAAATCCTAGATCCGCCTATATGATGTAGTTTTGGCTTCCTTAGTGAGCCGCTTCTGTAACATCGTACGTTGTACTTTAAGTTACCCCCACTTTCAAGTAGCAAAGGGTAATGAAACCGATGTGATTTGGTTGAATTTTCATAACAATTCACTAGAGCAATGTTTTGTCAACATGATCAAACCCCCGCAAACTAAGCGGTGTAATTGAATACTAACTGACCACTTCATGCTATATAGATCCTTGTCCACTGTAGCCGTGTCTAAATTACCAAAAAATTGAGGACCAATCTTATCTATGACATAGGCCTATGTTTTTCTGCCAACTGATAAACTGTATGTATTCTTATATTAGAAGTATGGCCATTGTTATATAAAAGTTCAATTGCTGAACTGATTACAGCTAGGGTCCTTCTGTTTTTAAAACTTTAAGTCTTACGATGCTATTCGTATACCTTGTTTGCACGGGTATGTTATGGAAAACAATAACAGGTAAATGAACTCACTATCATTTTTGTCATGAAAATACCAAGTACGTTTACTCTAGTCATTCTTAATTTTGCAGTCTTTCATTTACGTGGATGTTAACCCATTTGCACTTAATGTCGCAAACATACAAATATCTTCAAAATAGCCGTACGGGCTACCTACTGGATCTGATTTTACTGTTTTGTAGAAGGTTAAATTGCGAATTGCAATGAAAGAAAGTTGCTTTTAATGGCATAAGATTCTTAATCAAGAGTGATCAAATATGGACCCCAGAAAAAGGGTTTCCCAAGATGTTCCCGCAAAATTGAAGACGACGGACATTATGCCTAACTTTGTAATCAGTAGAAAATCAGCGGTCACAGAAAACAGACACATTGTGCAAAATGGTGATATAAAAGCATGCCGCAAAAAATGCTTTAGCAACTAATCCATCATTTTAAATTCTGTCTGAAAAACACATTTGAGGTCCTTGGAAACGTTTTTATGTTTATGGAGATTAGGATTAATATAACTCTGGTTAATCCATTCCACTTATCATGTGTGTTCATATTTTAATTATGAGTACGTTTTGTTTCTTTAATTTTCTTTAACTTTCATTTATTTTCCAGCGACAGATTGTCCATCTAACTGGATGAATTTCCAAGGTTCATGTTATCGTTTTGAACATCAACATCTTACATTCGTAGAAGCAGAGGTAAGTGGCGAACTAATCATCCTTTTTATTTGTTCGGGACGTCAGTCCTGAACAAATTTATCTACTGCATTTCAGACCCTCTCCGATTTTGAAATTGTGCCGAATCCAGAAGTAGTCCCTCAGTATATAAGTATAGAGTAATTCAAAATGATCGTCTGCTATGACAGGCGCAATAATTCCTGAAATACACTTGTTAATCGGTCATACTGAAGCTTATGTATAATAGCTTGTGAGTTAAGCGTCGCAGTAGAGATCTTTACGTCGTATTATGTAATAGAATGGTATCAACTATTCAGTAACGACCTGTCTTAGTGACAGTTTTCAGTAGAGATGTTACATCAGCTTATGTAATAGAATGGTTCTATAGGAAAAGTTTAAAGAATGTAGTTGATGACTTTGAATGATGACTTCATTTATTTTACATACAGATGCAGTAGAATATATGTGCATAAAAATGATAACTTAAAAGAGTTAATTATTGCATTGTTCTAAGAATGGCCCCTTAACTTGTTAACGTTGTGATTAAACACAAATCAAAAATGTGTTCGCCTGACTGGTTTACCTGCTGTATTTATAGGTCGATTTTTTTAAGTGTTTTGAACCGTAGCAATGATGTTCTACCTATCACTGAACTGTTCTTTGAGTACTAACGTAGTTGGAGCCGGAAATCTCATTTTACCTTTAAAACCCGAACAAATTCAGTGCCTTCAGCGCTTTGATTTAACTTTGGGAGCTTGGTTTTGATATGTAGTCACTATAATCAGGGATGTGGAGTTCCTATGCCCGATTTGTCGGACTCGTACATTTATGTCAGCGGACAAGAAAATATGAGAATCTCTATTGTCCGCGGACAAGTGATCTTTTAGCTGTAAATGTAGTACATTGTAAATAATGAAATGTCAAAATGTTTTAGTTAAATTCAACCATGGACACACAGTATTATATTGTCAATTATTTATTATTACTTATAGAATGTATTTAATAGCATGACCGAGGACACGTGGAAAAAACTAGGAATTCCAAACCCCTGAAACTGTTTACTTAAGTCCAATATACTGAAAGTTGGATGCAACATTGACTAGATGGGTGCACATGATTGGGTCACAGAGTCGAATACAACATGGCATCACGGTAGCTTAAAGGTCTTAGGCGTATCCGAGTGTATACTTTTAATAGTTTTTGAAGCCAGAAATAGAATCACAGGTGCCTGACACAAATTGTCCTCCATATTCATAGTAAAGAGTATTATAAATAAGAACCACCCAACAAGGTTATACCCTTCCATGTAAATCTGACAATAATTTCAATTTTCCTTCATATAATAAGGTATATGGAGAAGTGTTCGGCCTTGTGGAATGGTGGGTCAGTACTGGTTATAGACAAAGGTCCATGAAAGCTTGGTTAGGCGCGCTGGATGCCGTAAAATAACCGAAATGTATCGACACGGCATTAAACCCAGTATAAATAAATATAAATAAGAAGGAAAATGTGCCTGGCACCTATGGATGGCAGGGATACAATCACTTATTTACTGCTTTAAAACAATTCCGTATAATATTATTCTGTTTTCAGCTTTTCCGGCCGCGGCAAATCATGTAGGTTAAATTTCAACTTGTCATAACCTCTATTCACCTTTGGTAAGGTTGATGCATTTTCTTGTCGTAGGGACAAAATGATGACTAAATAAGGATCACAAACCAGTAGTTAGGCCCCTAATTCCATGCTCAGACAAGATAGAATTTATAGAAACACGAAAAATGTCATAAGGAGGATTGCAATACTAATAACATATTGTGTTAGTACTTCATACAAATATATTTCTTTTTCAGCAATATTGTCGTCAACATAACAGTAATCTCGTGCATATAGAAACAGCCAGCGAAAATGCTTTTCTGAAAGATTTTGTTAGTTATATGAAAGGTATGTACAAAGATTTTCTGCTCAGGAATGCAATTATTCGGTGCTAATTCTAGTTTCAGAAGAATAACACTCATAGTTCAGCGATTTCTTTGTTCTTGATCTAGTTTAAGAAAATAAATGCTCGTACAAATGTAGCATATTCATATTTATCCATATCTTTAATTTAGTTTCCGCTAAAAACATTACATTCTTATATCCCTGCAATAATTCGCGTTCGTAATAAAGCCTCATAGCAACTGGCGAGACTATGTATCTTCACAAATGTTAAGATAACGTATTAAATTTACTTTTTTATTGGCATCAACACAAACAGTGGTTTGGTCAAACACATGTTTACAAATAAATATACGTGCATATCCATGCGTCTATGATATTAATTAAATTACATGACCAGTTCTACATACACCAATCTAAACAAATATCAATTTCGAACTATACAGTTTAGTTAAAAGCATACGAAATCAAAAGTTAAGAATTGAATAATAATTAATATGGTTGTAGAATGCAAATAAAAATACTAACTGCATAACTTATGTTAAATGTCAACTATTAATGTTGAAACAGAAAGTGATTGGTGGATTGGATTAACGGACGATGTCATAGAGGGTTACTGGGTATGGTACAGTACGGACAGGACCCCAACGTTTACTGGTAAGTCACTTTTAAAATCTTCATAGACAAGCTTTTTCATATTGACTTGAAACAGAATATACAATGGTTATACAAAGTACTTATCATAACATCAAATAGCTCATGAGATATTTCATATAAAATCCATCACATACTATCGTGTTTTGGTTCATTATTAATCGTTGAAAATGCAATTTTATGTATTGTGCTTTACGTTGCATTTCAGCAATTTGTCTGTTATTTCGAAACTTTTGAACACCTTTCCATCGTCACTTGAGAGACCAAGATCTCTTCACCCAAGATTTAAAATCAGAATTTAGTACATACCATTTAGCAATGACGTTCAAGCGTCCTGACAGAAATTAGGTAGGCGAAAATGGTCATACAATATACCATGACAAATTTCAACGCAGGAATGAAGCCCCCCCCCCCCCACCCGTGAAAAGAACCCTGAATGCCTCGCTGTAAACGACTGATTTAACGAGGTCGTTAAACATGCTGAAAGCACTCACGGTTTAAATTGTCTTGAAAATAACTGTAGTCTGAAATCAAGGAAATAAACAAGGTAATGTATCTTTAACTGGACAATAATGTGAATCTATGTGACAGATTGGCATGTCGGTGAACCAAATAGTAGTCATGGGAATGAGGATTGTGTTGATATGCACTTTTGGTATGGAAAATGGGCGTGGAACGATGAAGCTTGTAGCATTAAGTTGCCTGCTATTTGTGAAATGAGGTAAAGTACATTCATTTATAAATATTTATAGCGACCTCCACAAACGCATTCAGAATCTGCATGGCCTTAAACAGAAAAAATTCAAAATTTTACCATCACTGAAAATATATTAAAAGCTGGTCTGATCATTTTAATAAAAAGCTGGTGTGTACATTTCAATTAGATTCTAGTCATTTGAAAAGTGTTTTATCAACATCTACTGATCATATTTCATAGCAAGTTTGAGGCTGTAAATGACACATTGATTAAAATGAACAAAATGTATAATAAAAGGAATATTACACACGACACGTTTACTTACTAAGTAGATCTAATTCCTTATTAAGTATATTCAATGTTTCAACCACAATATATTCTTTCTCATTATGTACATGTACCTCTGATAATGGTATTGTAGTTCTAGCCCAGAATCAACCGTTAACCAATTACTAGTACCTCCCGATACAGTGTTTAAATAGTTAATTTAATTCTCGATCAACTAAGACATACATGTGCATTGAAGAATGAAAACTCCATTCAGACTGACATCTAGATGACTTCTGTCATTTATTTTAGAATTAAGGAATAGGGTAATAATCTTTTCATTTGCTTTGTTAACTGATTTGTTTTGACCTTGTTGAATGTCTGTGTAACATTTATTTTGTATTTGTTTCAGTCCATATAATGAAGTAGCTGTCGTTGGATGATTTATATTACCTGTCGTTTAAGAAATAACAATAAATACATGTTTAAGTCTTAACAAGTTTGATCATCATTTAACAATAAATCTTCAAAGTCTTAAATATGCTTTGTGTTATGAATCTTGTATATTTACTCATCTACTCTGTACTTCTTCATTTAATAACGTTAGTTTTTGGTGTCCAACTGGATACGATATTAAAATAATAATTACATGTACTCATATTCATGCATTTAACTATATACTGAGTATTCTCTGTAAAGGAACGTAACACAATGTGGTATCAAACATTACATATAGCTTTCAAGTTTTGTTTGTTTGTTTTGTTGGGTTTAACGCCGTAGCAACACATCGTATAGGTCATATAACGGCGGCCAGTCAAGATATTGACTGCTCCTGGAATGGCTAAATCTCTGGATTTTGCTGTTAACCAACCATTCTCTATATAGAAGGTGGTTAACCAATTACTAAGCGCATACTTTCGTCAGTGACTGACAACAGCCCTACATAATTAAGAATCATTGGTAGGAGAGAAAATTGCTGTAGAAATAATTTCATGACCAAGCTCCAGAATGCCCCGCCCAGGAATCGAACCCACGACCCCTCGATCTTGTGTGCTAGCCGGGCGAAGTCAACTTTCATCATGGATTCAGGTCACAAAGGTCATGATAAACATAACTAGATGGAATACAATTCACTTGCTGTAGCTAGTGTTGGGCCACGTACCGCTTACGTTGGTCTCACTGGCACCAGAGTTCTCAGACTCGTTAAATACGCACACATATAATATTTTGTCAACAAACACAATTAAAAATCGGTCCCGTATACATTACCGTGTTCGGGTTATAACTATACTTTCTTTTTACGTATACTATATATCAGGTAGTGTACATGTATGTATGCACAGGGATCTATATTTAGGGACGTATGCATTATTTTATGATCATAAGATATGGACTCTTGTGCCAGTGGTTGTACTATGGTGATGTTTTGATCGTATAATGTTGACTTTTAGATACAGTCGGGTTGATTGACCGCCGTTTTATGACTATACAATGTGTTACTACTACGGCGTTAAACCTAGTAAACTGACAAACAAACTAACAAAAAGTCTGGTTAAAATCCATGCGCTATGTGTTTTCCCACCTACTTGGGTAATCTTGTAAGATAAACAAATGTACTAAGGTGTTGCACGTGATATAAACAGCACAGTTGACATCAGCGACTGAAATGTTAAGGAAATTCCTGTATGTTATCATTACTTCTGGCATTCCCTGTGTCAATCGACCAATTTCGGACATACGAAAGACAGCATGCTACAAAACCCATAGCTCACACATTGCAAATGCCTAGAAGTTCCTGAAGAATAAATATAATACGTTTGATTTGTTTATTCGTGGATCTACTTTACGGATCATTTTATATTTGCATTACATTTAGCATAAGAATTTATATGACAACTCAAGTGAGATCAAAGGCTCAGAACAGTCTGACACAATAGCTTATATATTGATATATACAAAACAATGAAAGTTCATACTTTTAAAATCATTGTCTGTCACGGTGGGAACTAGACACTCTTCATTAAACCTTCGTTAGTGCAGTTTAAATGGGATCAAGGCTAGCTCAAGACCACTCTGGGATGGCATGACACTTCAAACATGTATGAGTGACATCACATGGATCTTCTTTAAAATTAAGCGCTAAATATGTAATCACGCAAGTAGTTGATATGTAGGCACGGAATAGCTTTTTACGCGCGCTCGCGATATATTTTTGAAAGTTTTCATAAGCCAATTATTACTTGCGCACGTAGAAGCTACATTTTCGTATCCAGAGGTTATCAAGATTCTCGATCTAGCTAGTATCGAGAATCTTGATAACCTCTGGAAACGAGAATGAGTAGTTATTGCGTGGTTACTTATTAATATTGCATAGCCACGTATTAGCTACGATATCGCGCAAAATAGTTATTTAATTATACTACATGTATATAAAACATTTCACTCTATGTCCACTCCAGCACATTGCAATGAATCAAGGATAACTCTTATCTGAGCATTTCATTTTTTTGTCAACACGTAACAGACTTGTAGAAGTACGCATATTACATTGAAAACTTGATTGACAAGGAATAAGCTTTTTTGTTTCAAAATTTTACGTTCATAATGCTCTTTGTATACATTGTTGGAACAAGTATAATATGGACAACAGTGTTAGGTATGCCAAATCACTTAATTTGTTGCCATGGATATGTATTCGTTTCAGTTCAGACTTTCAGATCTTTTACTCTTTTATCGACGTGTATATTTGGGTTTCCAAGCGAAACTTCTTTATTTTTTGCAAAAAAGGCTTAAAAACCTTTTTGTTTTTCATGAACACATTTCTTTTAAACAAATGTGCTTTTAATATGAAACTTTATTTTTCTTTAAAATTAGATGGCCAACCAAAAAATAAAACAGTTTATAACTACAGTTTATCACATTTATTTTTATTACTGCTAAACAGTTCTTTGTGAAAGTGGCCTTAATTGTTGATCCTTGATTGTTTCAGAGTGCTACTTAATTCACGTGTCCGAACTGGCCATACGGGATTGGCATCAACTGCAAACACTTAATAAAACTGTTTTAAAAGCAAAATGCTATAATTTGACCGCTATTCACTCTCTTATTTTTTGGAAAAAATCACGCTTAAAACTGCTATATTTTTGGAAAATAGCAATTATAAAACCTTTTTGTCACGAAAGTCTGCTAGAAGCCCTGGTATGTTAAACCTTTATCAATGAAGGATTTAACGCGTTTTATTTCCTGTCACCTGTAGCGTGTTCAATTACACAAAACGTTACAGAACGTTACATAACGATACATTCGGAACTCCTCGGCCATTCGCTGCGAATAACCTAATATAATACACAAATATGAGATCGTTAAAGCAATGAGTGATGTTTGCAAAATTTACGGACTAAAAACGAAACATCACTCAATGCCTAAACGATCATATATTTGTATACTTTAACACCGGTAGTTTAAAAAAAGCGTCTAAATATGTCCGAGATTATTCGCAGCGAATGGCCGAGGAGTTCCGAATGTATCGTTACGGAACGTTTTGTAACGTTCTCGGTAACTGAACGCAGGGCTGAGGATCTAAGATACATTCGGAACACCTCGACCTTTCATGAATGAATAATCTCTGAAGAATTCGTGGGGGTCTACCTTGGCGGCTTGGGATTTTACTACCTGCGCGAGGCGAAGCACGTAACGGTTATGCAAAATAGTTCTTGTAGTATACACACAGATTTTTGTCAAAACATATTTCTATAATATATATTAAACCTAATATTGTTCAGCGATATCATTGAACTGTGTTATTTCAAATTTACGGACTGTAAACGAAACATCACTCATCGCTAAACGATCGTTTATGTGTTTACTTCAACACCGGTAGTTTCAAAGTGGCGCCTAAATTTATATGTCCGAGGTTATTCGTAGCGAATGGCCGAGGATTTCCGAATGATCTAAGATACTGTTTTGTTACAAGTTATGCAGATTTTCAATCAGTGATAAATGCTTGCAATGATCATGTTTGCGCTCTCCTTGTCAACAGGTACCAGAGTTGGATCGTAAAGGTCGGAACATCCGCCTCTGTCCTTTAGGTGTTGAAGGAAGAGGTGCGGACTTAATTTTATAATAGCTAGAAAAATAGAGGTCAATGAATACGCAAATATATTGTGCAAGTTTTGATTTTTGATAAGATTACGTTCCACGAAAAAGACTTAATTACGCTATTTACCAAAATCTGTTGTTTTCACACTAAAGTTCACACCCTGGTTCACTTAAAATGCACTTAATCTATACTTGGAGTGCACTTGTAGTTAAATAGAGGTTCAAATAACCAGATAACCAGTCATTATACAGTATTACCTCTGCAGAGGGGCCCTCCACAGAACCAAATATCTGCACAACAACAGCTTTTGATATTTCCCTTAGGCATAATTTTGATTGAATTTAACCTCTGCAGAGCAACAACCTCTGAACATCAAGTTACCTTAGTCTCTCCCAGTGGGTGATGTTTAAGAGAGGTTGTACTGTACATGATAAAATCATTTACCATTGTTTGCAATCAGAGCAATGTTGATGTTTCTACGTAAACAGACAAAGTTAGACTTGCAAGTACAATTCTAGTTTAAATAACTGTTGACAGAGTTTAGACAACTGCTGATGTGCACAAATAACAAATACATTTTGTTGCATACTTCATTTGTTTATTGGTAATGCAGTTATCACTGATTATTTTTAAAATTATATTGCTATCAGTATTATCAAACATTTTTAGACAAATTTCGAGTAGATGTATACAAACGTATTTTGAATTTAATTACTAAAGGACATAACGGGTAGAGTTGTCTGCGTAGTCTACGAATTAAGAAGTTGCTGCTCACGGATTAAATTATAATATATTATAACTTATGGGTTAAGATGTTTTACGACGAGTTCCTTTTTAGACCAAGTTGTCCGAGATCCACCTGTCCGGGGTCAGGACATCTCAACCCGAAGACAACTGCATCTGTTAATCCGTTCAACGGAGCATGACAAGTCCATTTGTGTACATGTTTCGTCTATGAATTCATGTGTTTTATTTCTTTAATTATGCAGGAACAGATTGTCCATCAAACTGGATGGTTTTCCAAGCCTCGTGTTACCATTTTGTCCATCAAAATCTCTCATTCGTTGAAGCAGAGGTAATTGTCGACTTAATTAATTAGATTTTACAATGTGAACTTGATTGCTATGGTACCCAATATTATTTTGTCTCATAATTATTTTATAGTTCGCACAAAATAACATTACGTGTTTGAGTAAACATTAAAATAGACAAATCCATTCCAGGTAGGGCAGTATCGAAATAAAGATTGCATAGTTTATTTTAACAAAAAAAATTAGAGTGGCAGATAACACCCATCCCTTAGTCAATCATGCTTGAAATGGTACAAAGCTTTACCATTACTCCAAAAAAGACACTCATAAAACATAAAAAAAAATACTTTATAACATTTATGCGTGGTTTAGTTCATTTGCGGTTTACATAAACATGGTTTTTATTGTACGAACTGTACACTGGTTGCATCTTTGATTGTATGGGTATACACCGGTATAGTGTAAAGTTACTTCAAATATCAACTGTAGCACGCAAAATAGGACATGAAACACTTGGGGATCAATCTGATTGGTTTGTCAACTAATTAGATATCACCTACCATTTACATATCAGTCTACCTTATGTACTTTCTCGTACCCAGAGGTTATCAAGATTCTCGAGCTAGTATCGTGAATCTTGATAGCCTCTGGGAACGAGAATGCCTTATGTTTGGATGACAGCAATTGTCACCCCTACCTGAGAATGTGTCTACTACTTGTCATGTTCGGCGGGGTATCATACCGACGTATTTATGGTAGTTATGCAATTACATTCTATGTTCGTACTTAGGGGCATACTTTCGTGGAGATTGGTCGTGAAATTATTTCTCCGGCCATTCTCCCTTCTACAAATGGTTTTTTATCATGTAGGGCAGTTGTCAGTCAACGACGAAAGTATGCGCTCAGTAGTTGGTTAACAGTTAAATCCAGGGATTTAGCCTTTCCAGGAGGAGTAAGTAGGTTGACTGACCGCCGTTATATAACCTATACAATGTGTTGCTACGGCGTTAAAACCAACAAAAATACGTACTTAATACAAAATGACATCTATTGCAGCAACATTGCCTATTCTTGACAGCCACCTTGTGCATATAGAAACATCCAGCGAAAATACTTTTCTGAAAGATTATGTTAGTTATATGAACGGTATGTACAAAGAGTGTTTGCTTGTAAAATAGGGAAATTCCCACAAAATCAACTTAATCTTACTTAAAAGGACATCAAAACAGAGACGCAACACATTAGTTTTTGGTTAAGTTTGTCCTATTATACAGAAACTATAAGGGTTTTAAAAGGTTATTTTTTATTAGGACGCATTGATATTTGTCTGATATGAGAAATATGAGCTGCGACTTACATAATATGTAACTTGTTGTTTAAATTTATTATTTATTGCACAGTAAAAACTTATTGTATAACTTTGTTAATCTAAGTTACATTATAAGCCTAGAATAAATGTAAAAATGCAATTAATGCGAAAATGACACGGCATTCTAGTTTATATTCATTGGAAAGTTTGACATCTTCATTTCAAATACCCCATCCATAAAGTGCTTTTTAATAGCATTCATGGTTGAATTATTCTTAATACATGTAGTATCTTTCATATTAGCTCACGATTAACGATGTGGATGCAATAAAAACTTATTTAACTTTTCTGGCGAGACAATACATCCTCTCAAACATTAAGATATTCTTTTTATGTTAACCATTTATGTTAACACAGATGATAGATGGTGGATTGGATTAACCGACGATGTCATAGATGGTTACTGGATGTGGTACGGTACGGACAGAACCGCAACCTTTACTGGTAGGTCTCTTTTAAAATCTTCATAGGCGAAGGTTTTATATTGACTTGTGACATGGTATTCAACGTTTATACAAATCTGTGCATTATATGCAGTTAATGTACAGTTAATGAGATAAAAAATAAGATATGCAAATAATGCTATCTGATATTCTATTTTATAATCAATCATTATAAAAGTTTAAAAGGTTATGCGATGTAATATTTTATCTTAAAAATGCTAAAATGTGTTTAATAACAAAATCATTAAATGATTGAATTGCTCATATAATATAAATAACTATTCTAATATAACGATAGCAATTCATATTTTGTTCATCTATACATTGTTTTCTATGTACATGTATTAAGAATATAAGAATACTAAAATTGGCCAATATCTATAATTAATTATACATTTTGTATGTATTTATTGCCCATAATTAAATATCTATTGATAATATTCAAGTATTTAATATTCTAAAATTCCACAAAATCATTATTTCTGCCTCTCAGCGTCTATTATATGTTAAAAATATTTAGTGGAACAAAAAGATGATGTTGATCTATGACTTTTACGAGCTCCAACAAAAGTTACTCTAAATAACTTATAGAATAAATTATATTCATTTTATAATACTTATCAAATCAAACTCCAGACTGAAAACAGTAAAATGAACAGACAATCAAAAAGACACCATGATTAGCTTTAGATATAAGAGAAGCTTTCGTTAGATAATAATTTCGTATATATTTATTGTATAATACTCATACGTAATTTTACAATTTAATGAACGTTAGCTAAATTAAGTACACGATGAGCATTCTTGATTCCATTTAAAGGCAACAACATTTTACTACAAAAAGAGTCTACTACAAAGTACTGGTCCTTCATATGAACATGTATAATATCATACAAAAATTATATAAATATTATAGTTAACTACAGACAGATTTTACGAAGATTAATTATACCCCCGCTTCGAAGAAGAGGGGGGTATACTGTTTTACCCTTGTCCGTGCGTGCGTCCGTCCGTCCGTCCGGCCGTCCGTCCGTTACAAAATTTCCGTCGCAGTTTTCTCAGCAACTATAACATGCAGCAGCCTAATACTTTGCATATTGCTTCATCCCATAGTCCCATGTGGTGTAAAGCGATTTCATGCTCCTTGCTCATCTACTTCCTGTTTGTCGCATATTTTTAGATTTCGTTAAATGAAAGTTACATTATGATAGTCATATTTCTCACTGCGGGGGTATCACTAGTGAGCATTAGCTCACAGATTTACTTGTTGTAGATAAGATAAATATAATTGAATCACGGTTACTTTATTCACCAGTTCTTGTAGAAAGTTTTTCTTCTCACATTCTCGTACCAAGAGGCTATCGGGATTCTCGATACTAGCTCGAGAATCTTGATGATCTCTGGGTACGAGAATGTTCTTGTTTATTAACTGATGAGAATAATCGCTTTTATATCATGTGGGCACGTTTGTCTTTTCACTATTTTATTCAATTTCATAACTGAATCAGCATTATTCTTGAATTTTCTTGAGCTAAGATCAGTAACACTCTACATGAGTGTACGTTTCAGACTGGCATCAAGGTGAACCAAATAATGGAAATGGAGAAAATGAGGATTGTGGAGATTTCCTTTTTCTACACGGTAAATGGGCATGGAATGACGAACGTTGCTCCTGGAAATTGCCTGCGATTTGTGAAATAAAGTAAAGTCCATTTTCTGTATTTATAACAATCTTCACGAACGCATTTAATATCTGCATGGAAAGATATAAATATATAAAATGCACTATAGATTAGAACGAAGAATGTCTGTCTATATAGACCAAGAAGACGTTTGAAAAGCGTTTTATCAACATTCGTTTTTTTGTATTACGTGACCTAGCTATGTATAAGGCACTAACAAATGTAATTAGGATGCACAATTGCACTGATTACATGTACTTAATGAAAGGGAACTAGCTGACAACAAATTGACTAAATAACTAAAGGACAAGATTTAATCTTATTAGACCTCTGATAATGATAGTTTCTAGCTCAACTTGTTACCATTTGGCCTCCAAAGCTTTATTTAAATAATGAATGTAATTCATGTTAGTTCAGGTTAGGTATTCATGGAAAACAAAGTCATAAAACACACTGCCATCCAGTGATTCTCTGTCATATTGTTCTAATCATTGTCAGGGTTATGCATCTTTTCCTTTACAAACTGTATTTGTTTTAACCTTTTAGAATGTCGACGTATGTATAATAACTTGCCTTTTGTATTTGTTTTCAGTAAAAGTGATGGAGGAGCTGTTGTTGGATGATTTAGTTGTCATTGAAAAAATAACATTATATTGTCATTAAAGAAATATAACATTAAATACATGTTTAAGTCTTAAGTAGTTTTGTCATCATTTTACAATAAAAAGTTTAATCTTTAAAATATATTTCATAGAAATATGACATTAAACCAATAAATTGTGTAGTACGTACATGACAATTTCTTGCTCATTTCTTGGATATGTAGTATATTTTACTTATTATTAGGCGGAAAATCAGAGCTTAAATTTAAGCTCGTATACTCGCAAAATGCGAGTTGATTTTAAAAATTGCGAGTAACTTTTATTCTAACTCACAAATCTTCGCGAGTTAAAATCAATGCAATTACTGACATAATTTATGATGCTCAAGTCAGTGTTGAAACTGACAGATAGATCGATAGTATCAATTAAAGGTTCACCGTAAAAACAGGTTTGATATTATTATATACCAATTATTATTATATACCAAATTTGTATAGCGCTCTTTTCATATTGAATATATGTTCAAAAGCTAGATATTCTTTGTCTATCCCACAATAACGCCCTTTTTTATCCGTAGTTAGATATTGTCCTATTTTGATTTTTTTTGCATATATGAATAGTAAGAACGTTTGCTAGTAAAAAAACGCGAAGCGGTGATTTTCTCATTTTGCGAATTTAAGTAAAATCAACTCGCAAACATTTGCAAGTCCAATTTTTGGTTGAATTTGAGCCCTGGGGAAAATTAACATGTTTTAGGAGTAAATCTAAAAACGATATAACTTATTATGAAATCCAATGACCTATCAATTTAAGCATACGTATTGAAGTCGGTGGGTCGTTGAATTCGGTGCATCATTCCATCCTATGTAGCTGTACAGAATAAAACTTAACAATTGGGCTTTATAGTCTTGATGGAAATAGTAACTATCTCTATCTGAAAAAGTCAGGACATTTTCCTGTAAATATTTGAATTCACCACGGATTTTGTACAATTTCCAGGTCATGGGCAACTTCTATAAGTACTTCATTGGTTATAAACATCTCGGTGTCCCAAATAGTACACGAAGATTGTCCTAAATATTCATAGATAAATATTATCAGTACATGTACAACTAAATTTTTCAAATATTTTTAAAGCGTTCATTAGTCTTAAACATTATTATTGCTGATAAGAGATTAAGTTCTTTTTTCTGTCTTTTTATACCGATATGTTTAGTTACATTTCATTGGTTTGTTTCGGCATATGTTGGACAACGGTATCAGGTGCGTTATTGATATTCATTATTAGTTATCAACAATATTAAATAAAATCAAATAGCACCATTAATAAGAAAAGACAGGAATGTACATTGTTTTGTAATTTTAACGGAAAGAATCCTTTATATTTTTTCAGTCTTCGAAATTAGGCTATGAAAGGGGTCGCCGGAATAGGTCTTTTTAGCAGTAGCATTATATCCTGTTTTAGAAATTTGTTTGCTAAAAGAAAATTTAGTTTACCCAAACTAGAAGTTTGTTGTCCCGGGCAATTGAACACGCACGAATTTTGTAGACTGTTCTTTAGATGCTTTTAACCCTAGTCTTGGTTAATGAGTTGATAAATTCAATCATTCACCGTTTATTTGGATACATCAGAAAATTATAAAAGCACCACCATCATCAACAACAACAAAATTGTTTTCTATGTTTCATTGTATGTAGACAAAGATATAGATCTTATCATTGATGTCGTATTAGAGAAATATCTAATAGTTAGTACCACAATCTAACTTACCGTTATTGCCACGTGTTTGCGTTGAATAATTTTAATAGGTGTAGAGTATTAGCAATTTAAATTTAGTTTCATTGAATGTGGTTTTAGTTTATACGAATATTAAATAGTAATTATAATAATTTAATATAATTGCTCATTTTCACTTTGGTTTAAACTTAGCACGTAGATTTATGTATTGCATTGAATTTAACACTCTTGTCCATTTAATTTGAGCAGTGTAACATGCACGCATTTTTATCATGTTGTCATAGACTGAGGTATCTGCCAAGGAACACGGTAGTTCTTGACCTGGTACCTAGATACTGAGGGACTTCTGGCTTCTTTGTGCAGGTGGGTTTTCAACAGCATGGTTAATCATTGATAAAACAACTTACGTTTAAAAATAAAAATAATAAGGTGATGATTTATTGTCATATTCATGGCAGTGTATTAAAATGGGTAGCGTTGCCACGTGTTAGCGTATAATAATTGTAATGGGTAAAGAAAATACTAATTTTACTTTTGTTAAATAATCAGTTTATTTAATGAGGTTTTAATTCATACAACTATAAAATAGTGATAATGATAATTATGATAACTAATAATGTCACTTTAAATTATGTTAAGAGCTTGGAATAAGGTAAAGTATTGAATTCAACACAATTATCCATTTAATTAGAACAGTCCAACGTGCATGCTTTTTATCCATGCTGTTTAGGGCTGAGGTGTCTGCCGAGGGACACAGGAGTCTAGGCCTTGTACTTAGGTACTGAAAGACTTCTGGCTTCTTTGTGCAGGCGGGTTATAAACAGCATTGTTGATATTTAATAATGTATTATCTTAAAATAATACAAGCAGAATTGAATTATTTAATCCATTTATTATGGGGTTCAATAAGTGAAGTAAATGCTTGTAAAGAGATATATGGGCATATGGTCAGCTTAAATATCATTTATTAACAATACTGATTTATCATAATTGTTTGTCGCGGCTCTTTCGTCATATGCTGAAGTCAAGTAATGCAAGCTGCGTTTAAAAGAACAGTTTCAATACAAATAAATTAATATGATATTTGTTCATATCTGAAATTTATATTATAGAAAAATCTTGCTTGTTGTTTGTACGCATTTTCTTTCTCCAGTTTATGAACAAGTGAATAAAGCATTGTCATGGCGAAGAGACCAGTGGAGGATTTTGAAGTTTTACCAGACAAGAGAGTCTGTCCAGACAACGATCAGAAGGATATTAAGGATACTCCTCGCATGCCTAATGGTGATGAAAAAATTGAGGATCAAAGTCAACAAGGTTCTGTTAAAAAAACGCTGCACGCCAATCAACTAGTTGGAGAGCCTCTGATTACCAGGGCTATTCTGGACAAATAACAGATTCGGAGCCAACCCTTCAAAATCAAAGTAGCAAATTATTTCAAAAAGGATTTTTGCCCGTATGTGTTGATCGTTTAACTTATTATTTAGACTTGTACCCAAACAGAAAAGATTCAGTTTATTTAAAGAATGGTTTTATAAATGGCTTTAGAATTCAATACGAAGGAATGTTAACTTGCGATAAAACTAAGAAATCTTAAATATGCTAATATGTGTCCTAAAGTTTTTCAATCAATAACAGATAAAAAAGTACAATTGGGTCGCATGATTGGCCCATTTAAAGACCAACCATTTGTTAATTTGAAACTTTCGCCAGTTGGATTGGTTCCTAAATCTGATGGAAATTGGCGACTAATTACACATCTATATTATCCTCCTGGAGGTAGTGTTAATGACGGTATTGATAAAGAAATAACGTCGGCATCTTATACTTCTTTTGATAGCGTAGCTAATATGATATTTAAATTATGACAAGGCTCACTCATGGCAAAAAGAAATATTAAGTCTGCCTTTCTTTTTATTCTAATTCATTCCGATGATTTTCACTTGCTAGGTATAAAAGTGAATGGAAAGTATAACATAGACACAGTACTTCCTATAGGACTAAGTTTGAGTTGTTCTATACTCGAAAAATTTGAACTAGGTGTCCCTATAGCCGATGATAAATCTGTAGGTCCCACTACATGTTTGATATTTCTAGGTTTAGAAATTGACTCTGTGTGCATGTGTATTCGAATTCCAACATGTAAAATTCATAAATAAAAAACAGTTATTGTTAAAATTCATTGATAGAAACAAGTTATCCCTTAAAGAAATACAGAGTTTGGTCGGAAAACTGAATTTCTTTTCTAAAGCTATTAGATCTAGTAGAGCTTTCTTAAGACGTTTCTATGATTTAATGACCGTGCTTAAAAACCATATCACAGGATAAGGGTGACAAAAGAACTACAAAATGACATGCTTATGTGGAATAATTTTTTAACTGAATTTAACGGTACAGCGTTCATTCCTGATGAAAATTGGTAAAGTAATGACTGTATTCAATTGTTTACTGATAGTTCTGGTTCAAACATTTTGGGCTGTGGTTGCTATTTCAATGGTCGATGGGCCTTTTAGGAATGGCCAGAACACTAGTCGAAAACAGATGTTTTTAAAGATATGACTTTTCTAGAAATGATACCTGTACTATTAGTGCTTTATTTATGGAGTGATTTTTATAGATAACGAAGCGTTGGTATCAATTATAAATAGGCAGACTTAAAAATCTAAACGACTGATGTTTTTTATACGGGATTTTGTATTATTGTCAATGAAAAATGACATTTGCTTTAAGGCTAGGAATGTATTTTCTAAACAAAATTCTATTGCTGATTCTATTTCCCGTAAACAGTGGTCAAGATTCAGAAAGTTGGCACTAGAAGCTGCACAGAACCCCGAAGTGGTACCAGTTCAATTCCTATCTCTCATCTCAGAAATGAAGCTCAAAGATTAGTTTCAAATGCGTTTGCAGTCAACACGCAGGTGGAATCAAAAGATTTCAAAATTTTAGATCATTATATCAGTTGGATCAATCTTGGCCACCTACAATAGGCCAGTTGTCTTTGTTTCTTGATTATATTTCACTTAATGGTTTGGCTTACAATACTGCAAGATCATACATACACGTTATTGCATTTCAATGTAAGATAAAATCGGTGACGGATGTTACGAAATGTTACGTGGTCTCAAAACTCCTTGAAGAAATGAAAAGAGCAATAATCTGGCATTTTCGGGTTCTTCAGGGTTGGTGAAATTACGGTGACAAAGAAAGAATATCTATCTAAAATTATTTCGATTGATGATATATCTTTTGACACTAGCAATACTTACATGAACATAGCGTTACGATATTCTAAAACGGATCAAACGGGAAAATGGGTCCTTATAAGGTTAAAACGAACCAATTCGCCTATATGTCCGATTAGTCAGGTAATCAAATATTTAAAAATGCGCTTAAAGATAGACGGACCGTTATTTTGTCACTTTAATCACAAACCATTGACTCGTTATCAGTTTTCTGCTGTTTTTAGGAAAACCACAATATTAATCAATGTCAATTATGATTTATATAAAGCTCATTCTTTCCGTATAGGTGCTACTATTACAGCAGCTATTATAGCCTATTCAGATAAACAAATTAAGGAATCGGGTAGATGGAGTTCTAATGCTTACAAGTCTTACATTAAAATTGACAATGATAATAAAATTAAACCTGTTAATTTACAATAAATTCAGTTGTTATTTGATTAACTTTAACTAGATTTATGACCTTGTTAGGTTATTCATGTTTTCTTAAGCGTTAGCTACTTAGTTAATCACACAACAGCTAACGAAAGAATTTTTGCTTGATTGTATAGTTATATTAAAAGTTTATTATAATAATAATGAAAGTAGGAGTATTTTGTAGGTCATATTTGGTTTATTGGATCGCCTATAATAAAGCAAGCTTTCATTTTTGCGAGGAAGAATAAAATAGGAACTGACAATGGAGAGATGTAGGAAAAGAATAAACAGCTATGCTGGTAAATTGGCTATTACAAAAAAACGGGCAATATTTACGTCATTCAGTTATATGTAAAAATATAGCAAAATTTCTAAAAACAGATTGCGTTCATCTTAATGACGATGGTAATAAAGTTTTACTACAACAATTCAAAAAAGTAGTAGTTGTAGAATAAAATTTATAAGTAATAAGTTAAGAGCGTGACTGGGTAGTTTAGTTCTTTAATTTCCAGCTACATGATTGTAAATAGCAATTTATTGTGTGTGAAATATTTTTTCTGCTCGCTTTTGCAAACAGGTATTACATGTACATTCTGTTTGGCGGTTGACAGTTCTTAGCAAAATAGATTTTGCAAACTGCTAATTTGGCAGTCAGCGAGCAGTTTTATGTAGAATTTGGGGCTTAAAGCCCAATAAAAAAGATAAAATTCAGACTACTGTTTCCCATTGTGAGATGAATTTAAAGAAAATAAAATTTGACCTGATTTATTTATTTATTTTGCGGACTGTCATTGTCGAATTGACATGCAGATCTTGCTTTTAGGGGCTTATGAAACACAGCTTTTGATTCGCCTTGAGCTCTGGAGCAGCCCTTAATACACGCCCATTTGGCTAGCGCTCTCTTTCATAAGCCTTTATTGAATTATTTTTCATACATTATATTAGATATGATTTATTTATTTATTTTGCGGACTGTCATTGTCGAATTGACATGCAGATCTTGCTTTTTGGGGCTTATGAAACACAACTTTTGATTTACCTCGAGCCCGGGAGCTGCTCTTAATACAAGCCCATTTGTCTGGCGCTCTCTCTCATAACCCTTTATTGAATTATTTAACATTCATATGTAAAATGTATGTTAGTAAATATTGCTATTATATAAAAGTTAATTAACGTAATAATGCATGTAATTTTCCCAAACAGTTGTATTTGCTGTATTTTGTTTTGGATGTAAATTCTGAAGTTTTTCAAGTGCAATATTATATATATATAGAATGTTCGCAGTGCACTTCTGATGCACTATTTGATGCATTTGTGATTAATTTGATATATTTTTATATGAATTTCTTTGAACATATAAATTACAAATCCAGATTGGCCCATATTTGCCAAACAATGATCTTGCCAGTTAATATTTATGTTAAAATGATAAACTTACAATTTGATTCTAATGTCTTGTAGTAATTTCTGTTTCAAATCTTTTAACGACAACGGAGAGTATGGTGCTATTACTACAATATATTGTGCTCTCGATTGTCGTCCTTTGGATAATTTGTATGATAGCGACTGTAGTTTTATACTAAAGTCGCAGGTTTTACATGTAGCCAAATTTATGGTCATTATGCCTCGTTAATTTGTTTCACTTTGCCTCCCATTCGGAACACCTTGACCTTTCATGAATGAATAATCTCGGAAGGATTTGTGGGGGTCTTCACTGGATTTTTGTGATTTTACTACCTACGCGAGGCGAATCACGTAACGGTTATACAAAATAGTTCTTGCAGTACACACAGATCTTTGTCTAAACATATTGATTTGTTTTAAACTAAATATTGTTCATCGATATCATTGAATAATGTAATTTCAAATTTACGGACTAAAAGCGAAAATTCAGTCATCGCCTAAACGAACGTGTATTTGTTTACTTCAACACCGGGTTTTCCAAAATGGCGTCAAAATATGTCCGAGGTTATTCGTAGCAAATGGCCCAGGAGTTCCGAATGTTTGCCTCCTTTATTATTTTTCACGATTTTATAAATTTTACGATATGCTTTGTAAAAACCCACCCTCCCTTAACCCATTATAAATTACATGTTATTGTCAATGTATTATGAATGGATACTTGTGCTTCTCTGTTATATATTTTCAATTGTTACTATGTTTACCGTACATGTGCTGGCAACATGGAATGATATGGATAACATGAATCCAAAGTTCAACTTCTTTGTTACGACTGAAATGTTGATTGACTTTCATACGACATGACATGGTGCTCTGGATTTGGAACAGTCGAACGAAATTATTATAGACAAAGTGAAAACTTCTAACTGAATTTGTGACTGAAATAGTGTCAAATGTATTTGCTGTATTATTTTGTGATGTAAATACTGAAGTTTATAAAGTGGAATATTATGTATATATAGAATGTTCGCAGTTGAAACATTTCTGAAGCACTATTTGATGCACTTGTGATTAATTTGATATATTTTTATATGAATATGACTTTCTTTGAACATATAAATTACAAATCAAGATTCGCCCATATTTGCCAAACAATGTTCTTGCCAGTTAATATTTATGTTAAAATGATAAACTTACAATTTGATTCTAGTGTCTTGTAGTTATTTCAGTTTCTAATCTTTTGACGACAGCGGAGAGTATGATGCTATTACTACAATATATTGTGCTCTCGGTTGTCGTCCTTTGGATATCTTGTATAATAACACTTTTGTGCATTAAATTGAGTTAACCAAAGATGGTGCAATTTAAAATCTAAATTATTTTATTTATCAGCTACCGATTGTCCGTCTTCATGGACTGCGTTTCAAGACTCTTGTTACCTATTTGGACACAAACATCTTTCATTCTTCCATGCTGAGGTAAGGGATAGTTATGTGACAATGACAAATATTTATTTGTTTATAGACCTTCGACCCATACAAAATGATACAATACAATGATATATAGTTTTCATGACTATGTTAAGTATTATGCGGCATTAGCCTAAATTTGCTAGTTTTTTGCATAGTTTCTAATATTTATCTTTCCATTCAAAACAAGTATGCTCTTAACTAAATGGTAGAACACTTTGAGTGGAAGATTGTTTCTTTTGACTTTTGGTAGTCGGAATTGTTGATGGTCAATCCTTTTTACTCCGCTATTCTTTGCTCTGTCGAAAAAAGTAACTGAAGCAATATCGTCTGTATTACAAACTTACAAATATATATAAGATAAGAGCTATCAAGAAGAATTAAAAACACTATCTATAGGTTTCTAAGGATGAAACCACAAGTTGAGTTGCTTAGTTACGACTCTTCTCGTGCGGTGGACATGAAGAGCTCCAATACCACTTGAAACACCTCGGCGATTAATGCGCAACACACTGATCGTCAGTTTACGAAATAACACGAGTGGTTTTCCGAATGCGCCAATACACTATATTCAACTAGTTATAACATTGAAATGAGTAAACGATCGATTGACATTTTTAAAACTGGTTTACCGTTGTTTATGTTGTAATGTATCGTATGTTTTATGGATACCTATATCTTATTTTCATCATCAGTCTGAAAATCATTTATACATTTGTATTATATTTCTTTAAAATGAAGATGTCTGTATATTGAATTGTGATTTTGTCACTTACCTTTTAAATAAATTTTCCATTTGTTTCAGCAATATTGTCGTCAATATAATAACAGCCATCTTGTTCGCATAGATACAAACATTGAAAATGATTTTCTGAAAAATCATATACTTAATATGAAAGGTACATATAATACATGTTCTCAAGTATGTTACAACTAGTGTTTACTACCGTTTTTATGTCGTATATTAATACAAAAGTTATGCAGTTTCATTAATTGTGTTGTAGCTACTGACTATGATATCGATCTATGCCTGTTGCTGTGAATTATTCAACTTACATTCCGATTACTATTCTTACAAACCAGCTATTGTTGATGTTTTAATTTGTACAGATGATTCTTTGCTAATTTGTTCATAGATCTCATTCAAAGTCTTTTGGACTGCATTATTGTATATCATAATTGAAAGTTGATACTTAAATGTGTACTATTTACGATGGAAATACAATAAGTACAATTTTCTAGTGGTGATTGCTTAAGTTGTATTGCACGTGCTGCGTCTGATAATCGGCTTGTTAAGATTGTTCTCTTTTTTTCATGCGTATATATTATTTGAACCGTTTGACAGTTAACACAAATGCTTGATATTACACATAAAATTTATCATATATCTGATAATATTATCATGATTAATAAAATACTTGTATGCATGTACTGCTGTCACCGTTATCTGACTACAGAAATCACGTTAATGTATTTTTATCTAATAAATACACGAACTGAAGATTGGTATTGGCGGACATATAACTTTTCCATGTTGACGTGCTGTTAACTAAACCCAACCGTTCTACCTAGCAATCATTTTCGGAGTGGCGTGCTGATGAGTAAAATGTTCAATGGAATAACAAGTTTTTGGTAGGTATCCACGTATATATTCCCAGAAACGATACAACCACGTGTACATTTCATGTTCAAGAAAAGCAGGCAGCAAACGCTCTGCAGCAAGACCATCGTTGGCAACCACAATACTTTCTTCCGTTACACTCCATACGTACCGTGAGCTATTTGACTGACGAAATCTTGTTTTCACAAATATGCATGAGGCAGGGGATACCAATGAAATCGCATGATACAATTATGTATACTCTTCAATAACAATAACGTCATACTGGGTTTTTCTTACTTTAAATAGAAACCAACGCACAATTTATTTTCAAAAAATGGTTGCGTAATTTCATAGGCTAGTTTTCCGCTGTGGTTTCCTTGCGGAACTAATGAAATTGCCTCATTAATTATTCATGATTACGAGATTTTCCTTACCAAACGACCTATGGTGCATAAGGTAGATAATGTTTCGTGGGATAACCGACGATGCAGCAAGACCATTGCTCATTCACTGTATGTACTTGTGATGTGCTAAAACTTGTTTACATAATTGTAGATATAGTACATGTATAACGTATGTTTTTAAACAGAATCGAATTGGTGGATTGGATTGACTGATGTCGATTTGGAAGGACGATTCAAGTGGTATGGTACAGACGATTCACCAACTTTTTACGGTAAATTATACAGTTATATAATTAGATCCTTTTTACTTGAATTAAAATAGGTAAATTGAGAATCATTTGCTTTTCATTTATCAAACTAGATAGTGTGTCGGTAACATAGAATGTTGTTTGCTCTTGCTTCTTGGTTCGGATTTTCTGTCCGTCGATTCGTCCTTTCTTCCCGTTTTCGTATATACGAGTCATATCTTTCCTATTTGAATTTTAATCAGTTTTGACAAAATGCCTGACTTATTTAGGCAATTTACAATTAAGATGCCTGAAGTTTTACGCATCTTACAAATTGCCATTTACAAAATGGCTTTAACATACTTGTACATATGTCATATGATGCATCGATATTTGCATATATTGATCAGATCAATGTCATAGTATACGATGAATGTGTCGTTTAGATACTTTGATAATCTCGTGTCCGAACTTAGTACAGTACAGGTCGTATTCTAGGTCATGCGTGTTTCTGTAATTTAAACAGTGGACTTTTCCACTACATAGGTGAATAAGCTAATGCATGAACAACATTTTAATGATTTAAACATACTACTTTGATAATAAACCTTTATCTTAAGTAGTGTATATGCACATTATGAATTTTATATAATGATGTGTTTATAAAATAAGCGTAAACTAACTTAACTATAAATTTGTAGAAATAGTTCACCTCTAAATATTAGTGTGAAATGAAACCGGCAATGTTAGTATACGCAATGTTTACGTGGACGACCTGTAATTTCACTAGTATTAATGTTTTTTGTAAACTGGTCACGAGGGCAACCAGATAATGGAGGAAATGAGGATTGTGTCGAATTCTGGCAACTTAGAGGCAAATGGGGGTGGAATGATCGCCCATGTGACACATGGAAAATAGCTCCGATTTGTGAATTAATGTAAAGTATCATATATATTCGTACTAGTTATCATAGCGCCTTATACTTGGCCCTTTAAATACCGGTAATCTAATTAAAAACAAGTAATATATTAATTTTATTAATTATGTAATTGTATTTCAAGAAATATGTATGCTGTTACTGTCAGGTTAAATCTTAAATACAGATATTTGTAATCAAAACGTTTTACAACTAGAATTTAATATATAACTAAATGCTGACAAGATGAAAATAAACCGGTCGCTATGATGAATAATGACCCTTGAAATTCATCTTTGGGAATTATCCATGAATGTATGATTATATCTACCTAAATCATATGATTACTACTGGTAACCGAGGTCGATAGCGCAGTTAGTAGCGCGCCTGGATTTGGAATCTCGTGCCCGAGGGGGTGCGGATTCGAATCCCATCCGGGGAGGTTATACCCTTCCATGAAAATTTGACAATAATGTCGATTTTCCTCCATTGATTAGATAATACGGAGAAGTTTCCGGTCTTGTGGAAGGGTAGGTGAATACTGGTTGTAGACAATGGTCCAGGAAAGCTAGGTTAGGTGGCTGGACGCCGTAAAATGACCTAAATTGTGTTGGCACTGCGTTAAATCTAGTAAAAATTCATAATTACTGGTTAAAAACTGAAGTCTAGTGATCTTATCATTTAAATGAACAGTGATAATGCCGAATGGCCGCAATATTCAAGATCAATGGCTAAAGATTAGCATTAAATACCTTCAACAAAGCGAAACCAACCCATCCTAGTCAATTTGTAATTGTATCATTATCTTCTATATTTCAGGGGTAATAAAGAAGTTACCGTTGGATAATTTAAATAACATGTTTATAAATGAGAAATAAAATCGATTTAATTTTAAATTGATCGAAGCATTTGTCATATTGTTTTAAAATTCAGCACTACTTGTAACCCTGATCAAAGTTAGGTCGGGTATTATCATGTATGAATACTATTGTAGCAGTTAAAGCATTATACCTACCTACTCTGTAAGCAAAGCCTCCCGGCTAGCTCAGTTGGTAACACGCAAGTCCACTGATCATGGGGTCGTGGGGTCGTTTCCCGGGCTAGGCATACTTTCGTGGAGCTTGGTCATGAAATTATTTCTATGACCATTCTCCCACCTACCAATGATTCTTAATTAAGTACGGCAGTTGTCAGTCACTGACGAAAGTATGTGCTAAGTAGTTGGTTAACAGCTATTCAGAGATTTAGCATTTCCAGCAGCAGTGAGTAGGTTGACAGACGGCCGTTATATAACCTATACAATGTGTTGTTACGGCGTTAAACCCAACAAATAACAAACAAACTGTAAGTACACAATGTGTGTAACCAAACATGTATATTTCTTATGTACATAGAGACTGTTATTTATACAGTATCTTCAAATTTGAAAGAGCAGGATATATATTTTGTGTGTCTATGTTACAGTATAGTATGACTGTTACAGGGTAAGAAAAATATGCAGTCTGTCCGGGACACGAACCCAGAACAATAAAGATGTATTTAAGTTTCTTAAAAATTACAATCTTTGCAACCCAAACATATTTATTGCTTCAGTACTTTGATTAGTCTATTAAGTTTATAATTTTTTATTATCCTTTATCAAACTTTCATAATTCTATCATCCAAGGAATTAGATATCATGTTATCTATGTCTCTGATATTATCATACAGTACAACTAATACATTATATGTTCTATTTGTTTCTAGAACCAAATTTGACCAAAACGTTTCTCAAAATTAGTTTGAATTCCTATAATTATGCTGAGTGAGATAATGATATAACGATTTTTGAGCCGTAGATCTATTAGTTATTCAGTGGACGGTTCGGACACTTAAAATGCCTATTTGTCAGTGCTGTTATCTTACTTTAATAAAGAGTCCTCAGTCCGCTACATAAGAATGCATTAGTATGTGCAGACGATCAACTCGGCATTCATGTTATGTTTTTACGCGCCATACGAAAATACTCGAAATTTTACGCGTAGTCCTACCCAATTTACGGAATCATTCGAATGCATTTCCAAATGTTACCAACTTTCCCGGACTAGGTCTGGTAAACGAGTTTTTATATAGTTCACTTAATGTATAATGAAAGATTATAAAGACTCATTTAATAAAAAAATTCGCAATTTGAGAACAAAAGATCCGAAAGCTTATTGGTCATTGTTGAACAAATATTCTAGTGAGAAAAAAGAAATCTTGAATGATATCTCTAAGGAAACTTTTTTTGAGCATTTTAGTAAATTAAATGAAGGCAATAATGAAGATGAAGATTTTCAAGACATTGATTTTTCTAGGTTGGAAACATACATTCATGAGTTAAATAATCCATTTACTGAAGCTGAAATTGAAAAAGTCATAAATAATTTAAAGAATAATAAAGCCTGTTCAGCTGATGATTACATTTTGAATGAGTACATAAAAACATCAAAATCTATAATGTTGCCTGTTTATTGTAAATTGTTTAATATCATTTTGAAAACTGGAGCTGTTCCTGATGTATGGTGTAAAGGTGTAATTGTACCAATATATAAAAACAAAGGTGATGTAAACAATCCAGATAATTATAGAGGGATAACTATTTTAAGTTGTTTCGGAAAATTGTTTACTGCGATTCTTAACAATAGGATAGGTCAATTTCTTGAAACTTCATGTATTTTATGTGAAGAGCAGGCAGGGTTCCGAGCAAGTTATAGCACATTGGATCATATTTTTTCTTTGAAAATGTTAGTTGATTTTTACCTTCATAAACGTAAACATTTGTATTGTTGTTTTATAGATTATCGTAAAGCATTTGATTCTATTAATAGGATAGCTTTATGGCGAAAATTATTGAATAGTAATGTCGATGGTAGTATTATTCAGGTTATACGTAATATCTATGACAAGGCTAAGTCATGTGTTAAAGTCAATAATGAACTTACAGATACATTTATGTCTTCTCTTGGTGTACGACAAGGTGAAAATTTGTCTCCTTTACTTTTTTCAGTCTTTTTAAATGATCTTGTTAGCTATATGGCTGGTAAATGTGAATCTCTTGATACACTGAAGGTAGATGTTCATAATTTCCTTGATACTGATGATTGTGAAGTATTGTTGAAACTTTATTTGTTGCTTTATGCTGACGATACAGTAATTTTTTCTGAGAGTGTATCAGGTTTACAACAAGCATTAGACACTATGAGAGATTATTGTAGTTTATGGAAATTATCTGTTAATGCTGCCAAAACAAAAGTTGTTGTGTGTTTTCACAAAACATTCTTCGAAATAAGCCAGTGTTTTCTTTTGATGGTAGTCCTCTAGAAACTGTTGATGACTTTAGTTATCTTGGCATAAAATTTAATTATAATGGTAAATTCAGTAAGACAAAGAGCTATTTAATTGATCAAGCTAGAAAAGCTATGTTTTCTGTTTTAACTAAAGCTAGAAAATTACAGTTAAGTAGTGATATTCAACTTCATTTATTTGAATCTATGATATCTCCAATTCTGTTATATGGATCTGAAGTATGGGGATGTGAAGATAATGCTATTATTAATAAATTTCATCTTAAATTCTGTAAGATTATTCTTAAATGTAGAATGAATACTCCAAATGTCATGGTGTTTGGGGAATTAGGTCAATTTCCTATTGAAATTAAGATTTTATCTAGAATGATAATGTTTTGGTGTAAAATTGTAAATGGAAAACAAGAAAAAATTTCATTTATTTTATATAGACTGATGTATTTGTTGCATCAGCAAGATGTTTTTCACTCTCCGTGGATAGTAACAGTTCATAATACTTTGGATAGACTTGGATTATCCAATTATTGGTTATCACAACATGTAATCCAGCCTTCTGTATTTAAAAGCAGAGTAAATACAATTTTAAAGGATCAATATTGTCAAGATTGGAGATATAAAGTTAGGATTTCAGCTTCTTGTTTAAATTATAGAATTTTTAAAACGGAGTTTAAGTTTAAAGATTATTTTAAAGTTTTGCCGCATGATATTGCAATTCAGCTGTTCAAATTTCGATGTATTAATCATAAACTCCCAATCCAACAAGGTCGTTATTTAAATATACCTCGAGAAGAGAGAATCTGTAATTTGTGTCAGTCAGATAGAATAGGTGATGAATTTCATTATGTTTTTGAGTGCACCTGCTTTGCAGTACAACGACAACTGTATTTACCAACTTATTTTGTCAGACACCCAAGTAACCTTAATTTTGAGCAACTATTTAATATGAAAGATAAATCTGTTCTTACAAAATTATCATTTTTTGTTAAACAAATAATGCTGAAATTTCAGTGATTAACTATTGGTCATTTCTCATTTGCCTCTGTATATATTTCATCGATTGTTAATTTATCATTGCCATGTTGTTCTTTTTGTAATTTGTTTCAGAGTTGTTTGTATGACTTGTGCCATTTATGTTTTTGTTTATTTCTTGTACATGTTTGTAAACTCTTATGCCTCTAGTAGGCCTTGAGATTTCTAATAAACTGTTAAACTGTTAAACTGTCACGAGTTACTTCCCTTTTTGTCAAATTATTTTCTGAAGTACTAAAGTCTAAACTCCAAAGAGTGGGATATTTTCATCGTCAATGTAAGAAGCTGATGTATGTGAAGAATTGTTTAACTTCTTTTTACTTTACATCATTAAATTAGTGCAATTGATTAGAGCAAGATTACAATTATAAGAAGTGGAAATAAGGCCAAGATCACAGCAGTATTGCGAGTAAATGCAGACGACCGGTTAAACAGGAGCCTAAGACAAGTCAACACTGCCAAAAAAAACTTATTGTTTCTTCATTAATGTGAAGACTTTTGTTTTATACACTTATAAGCATTATTTAGATCTTTTATCTGAAAACCGTGTTTCTACAACAATTTAACTTAAAATCAAAACAATTCTGCCATATTAATTATTGACATGTTTACGACTGCTGCACAATTTAATCAGTGTAGGATTGGCTCCATCCACAAGAAAACTCTATCATTTAAATTTCAAACTAAGGTCATGAGACTCCAATGTAACTCAAATTCTTTTTTATTTCAGACGTGCTACAGTTCCAAGATTTTGACCTTGAATCAAAATGGTGCCTCTTGTCTTCGTGGGCATTTTCTATAAGCACCTGTATAGATAAGCTGTCATTGTTGCTACCTAAATTTTCAATAAAAGAGATTACTAACTTTTTGTTGTTATATTTCTTATTTTAGAGCAAGGAAACATATGTTGATTTCTTTAAGAAGTTGGCAGCACTTGTCAAAATCATGTAACAATGGAGCTGACTGTTTTCTATTGTATTATCTGTATGGAAAGGTCACCAAGTCCAGGGTAAATAAATTCATTATAATGTTAACACAGTTTAGAAGTCAATATTTAGTGAATTCGGTGCATCTGCCCTTAGGAGCAGTACAAAATAAAATTGCAATTAAATATCTTAATAGATATGATTACTATCTTTGAAAACATTTAGTTTTAAAAAAACTTATGGTAAATATTTAGATTCTTTATGGATCTAGTTAGTTCAATTTCAAGATCATTGTCAAATTTAAAACAAAAACTTCAATCCTTTGCCTATGTGTATCTAGTTTTCTCTAATGGGGTCATTATAACATACAGTTGTCTATATTTTGTTGTATACAAAACATAGACACAAGTTTCGTGTGCTATAATTAAATCATCGTCGGAAACCCACGGTACTCATTCATTATGAATATTATCGTTGACGTAATACCCTGGGTTACCGAGGATGGGATTGCCCGCAAGACTGTAGCAACTTGCTCTTAAAAGCAATGCACTTACTACAGTCTTGCAGGCAACCCTCGATGTGCTTTAGCATGAGTTATTTAATAAGTACGTCAAAACTAGTGTTTTTGCTTTGTTCTACAACAAGATATAGAAGAAAATGTGTTATTTCAATTCTAACATAGACAAATGAGTAATTTGACTTACAGGTTAATAGATGAGGTGGTAATTTATAACAGCCGTGTATGTGTTCAATATTAAAATATAGTTAATATAATATAACTTAATATAATATGATGTTTAATACAGAGTGAAAATGCAAGTGCCTATGTTAGAATTTTACATGACAAATGTTCTATATATTCAAAGATAATTCTTATCAGTATAATTATGTACTACAAAAGTATGCCAACATTTGTCATAACTCTTAATTACTTTTAAAAAATTGACATAACTGGTTATAGATTTAAGATTTTGCGTTATTATTTTATCTTGTAATACTGATATGTTTAGTTACATTTCATTGGTTTGTTTAGGGATGTGTTGCACAACTGTATCAGGTACGTTAATTATATTCATTATTAGTTATCAACTATTTTATCAAATGAAAGCAAATAAAAAATATTCGAGGAGAATCTTGGGACAGATGCCGCACTCTGTCTTGAAACCTTTAAAATAGCATGTTGCACATGCGAACTAAAAAAAACTCACACAATTTTATTTTATTTAACAGCTACAGATTGCCCGTCTTTATGGACAGTCTTTCAAGACTCTTGCTACCTATTTGGACACCAACATCTTTCATTCGTTGAAGCTGAGGTAAGGGATACATATATTTGATGTTCATGATTTATTTCATTGGCCTATATCATGTGTGATCTGCAGTAACCTGATCTACAACTAATGTGGTATACTGAAATTTGTTTTTTGCATATTTCTCTTTTGAGACAAATAATTATGATATTGAATACCGCTTAAAATAACTGCCCGAATATTTCCAATTGACCCTGTGAGTTTTGATCATTCAGCACTAAATTATTTGCACAAGAAAGGAATTGAGGTGTAAGCTAGGTCATGTGCAAACTAATTTGTGCTTAGCATTCAGAGTTAACCATTACAACTTATATGTTAATATGGGCTTATTTTTGGACAAAAATGTCAAAAATGTTATTTAATGCACTTTTTGAATATATTCTATTACATTTGTATATGCTTTTTCTAAGAATTTGAAGAAAAATCAAACATATACATTGTATTTACATTTTTAAGATAACTTAACTATATACATTGCCATTGACCTATATTTCCGAGTAGCTTCCATGGTTCCCCAAAAAGTAGTTAAAGTATTTTTGTTAAACAAACTTACAAATACTCTAGCATAGTGTAAATTATGTGGACGGAGACTGGTCTCCTCTTTGTATGTAAGCATGTCTAAAAACCTAACAGTACTGTTGCTTTGTATGGCTATCCAGCATTTAAAGACCATTAACAGGTATATCAAATAGTTAATTAAGCTTTTTTTGCATTCAACTAGCAATAACATTGAATGTAGTGAAAAAAGCTATTTCATTATGGTTGATGCACATTTTGTAGCACCTTACGCATGTCAGTTGATCAATGATTTTTATCTAATCATTTAAAACTAATAATATGGAAAGTGAATATATTATACATAAATTTCAAATAAGTTTTCCATTTGTTACAGCAATATTGTCGTCAACATAACAGCCATCTTGTTCACATAGAAACAGCGTTTGAAAATGATTTTCTGAAAAGTCATATAAATGATATGAAAGGTATGTATTAAGTTATACATGTTTGTAAAACTGAATGAAGTATAAAACAACAGGGATATATTTAAATGAGAACATCTATTCGCTTTCTATAACACATCGATAGTTTACGCTACACAACAATGGGTTTGAAGCCAGTTGTACAGTTTAGGGCGATTGTACTTTGGAGGTAACTCAATTGGCTTACCAATATGGCATCCGAGTTATCATTCCTTTCAAAGGACATCTTTGTCAAAATAATAGTATTTTCAGAATCTTATGCCGTACTTGCCATGTCTTGATCAGTTGTTGACTGGGCTAGTCATAGTACAGTTCCAGATCAGATAAGTCTTGGTAAGTTGGATACCTCGTTTGCAGGTGATGGCGTTCTTTTATGTTTATACATAATCAGATATTATGAGCCAGTTAACATTAATTGTGTAAACTATACTATTCATAAAAGGCTTTGTTTCACTGATCTCTGTTTTAAAAACTCATCATTAGAAAATTGGTCAGTCAAGTAGGATTTGAGTATGAAAGCTTTCAATTCCTAGTGTTAATATAGTTTTTATCTTAGATTAGAAGCAAAACCTCGCATTGACTGGATAAACCTCTGTTTACGAATAATATGTGTAAGCAGCCAATAACTTGACAGACAAGTTATAATTTGAAGGGTCAAATATTTATAATGGTTAAGTGAATTTAATTAAGCCAGACATAATGATTATTACTCATTCAATTATTTATAACAAGGAAGACAACTGTTGTTATATCGAAATCTAACTTGAACTGGATAGTCTGATTTGTGGTCTTTATGCATTTTACGTTCTGTTAGTTTTGTTTTATATATATTATGATGTTTCAGACAGGTTATTTCTAAATGAGTGCCAATTTATAAAAATATCTAAACCTAATTAGAAAGGCTTTTGTGATGTTAACTTTTTTATTACGCATGTGTATGCAACATTACAAATAACGCAATGTCATTATTTAATTGTTGATATACCCCTGAAAAGTTTGAAACTGATCAGATATTAAAAATGTGATTTGCTATTTATATAATTTTTTTACTGTTTTATGTGTGTTGCTTGTTGGGCCTCGTTTTAACCTAATTTTAATATATTTATATGTAATACATAAATAACTCATGTTTTCCAACAGAAACTAATTGGTGGATTGGACTGACTGATGACGATTTGGAAGGACATTGGATATGGTATGGTACAAATGAGTCTCCAACTTTTACTGGTTAGTTCTGAAACTATTTATTGTAATTTTTCATAAATCAATGCTGTTTGCATATTATTTTGCTTCTCTGCAAAATTGATTTTCTTTGCTAAAAGTTAAAAAATATTTTGCTCCCGCTCCCTGGCTCATGCAGAAAAGTTATAAGTAAGTAAAGTAAATATTAATATTACCTTCCTTGTATCATAGCATAGGTTTGCACTTATGGAAATAATGAGAGATTGAAAAAAATCCAAAAATATCGTATTTTCGTTCGGTTGATGACTGATTAAAATAAAACCATTTTTACGCATGGGGATGATCAAGTTTCAGAAATAATAGACGACCCTTGGGTTAGCAATTCATGTGTGTATAACTTGAATTATTTTTTGGTTATATACTGACGGGCTACTAGTAGGTTTTGTAGAAATTATCTACACCATGCATACATTGATTGTATGTTAGTTTTTTTAAAAACAAATTACTACCACTTGTATTTCGAGGGATGCCCACAAGACTATAGTATTATAAGTATCATCAAATGTTTTCAGCGCAATATGACCTTTTTGTGTTGGTGCGCCGTAAAACCCAAACAAACAAACAAGACTATAGTAAGTGCGTTGCGTTAAAAAGCAAGTTACTACAGTTTTACGGATAACCCTTGATTTGTGTATCTTTATAGATTGGGAACCAACGCAACCAGATGATGCTCAAGGAATTGAGGATTGTGTTGAATTTCGGTCATTCAGTGGAAAATGGGCATGGAATGATGGACAATGTGACATAAACAGAATATCTCCAATATGTGAATTAATGTAAATTATAATATATATTGGTTCTAGTTTCGTATGACCTTACACATGACTGTTGGATTTAATGTCTGTCTGTTCTTAAGAGTAGCCCGATTTCAAAAATGTGTGTACTCATAGAGGGACTTCAAGTTGAATTATATAACAACATGTTATATTTTAAAAGTGATTTGTAGATACATCATAAAGTCCCTTTTGATTATATAATGGAGGATATTTGTTCGTTTCTGTGAAAGATTTAGTCGACAAAAAATATGATACGCTTACCACGGTGTATAAACGAAAACGAAACTGTACGATCGCTGTTGATCGGTATTTTATGATTTTCTTCAATACCCAACCTAAACACTGAAAACTGAAGTAAAATAAGATTAAATTCTGTACGATGTCTGTTGATGTGATGTAAAATGATGTGTACGACGTCCGTTGATGTGTTTGTCCGACTTCTGTTGATGCAAATTTTTGATTTGTTACATTCTGTACGATGTCTATTGATATTAATTTATGATAATATACTTGTTTCTTTATAATTTCCGCCACCGAAGTAAAGAAGTAGACCATGTTGTGAAGATGTGCATAAAGAATATAACCTCTGGTAGAATTTTAGATAAGGGAGATATTTCACTTTAATTTTGTACAATAACAATTGTAAGCTTGAGAGCAGGAGATACACAAAAATTTTCATACACTGACCACAAAAAAGTATACAGTCCATTACTTTTTTTTCATTATATAGTATTTTATGATCTTCACTTTTGCTTTTGTAATTTTATTTTACATAGTGGAAAAAACTTGCTTAACATTTATTTATATTTCAATACAATAACAACAAATTCAATATAATTGAATTATAAAATTTCAATCAAAATTACAGGAGGTCCACGACGGCAATACAAATAACACTTAAACACAGTTAGTATTTGGTGTAACCCTCTACAACAACCGTGCGTGGCAACCCTCTTACCAGCGTCTGGTACTTCTCCACAGTGGTTCTGGACTTGTCCGATTTAAGATTAGCTTCCAGCTCTGTAAGGTTACGTGAGCGATACTGTCGCACAGCTGTTTTCAACTTAAACCACAAGTGTTCAATAGGGTTTAAGTCTGGGATCTTCGGGGCCAACATATCAGTTCCATGATGTCATTATTCTCTTTCTGTTTATGTGCTCATTCATTCTCCTGCGAAAGTAAAACCCACCATCATTCTGGAAGAGAGTGAATCTTGACTCATCTGTACACAGATGTACATCACTTCAGTCTACCCTGGTCCAGTCTGCATGATTGTTGGCAAATTCCATCCGTTTTGCACGATAAACAGCTGTCAGGGGTGGTTTCTTCACTGCTCATTCTGCAACAGAAAAAACATGTTTAACTTGGGTCAAATAGGCAAAAGTGTAATGCGTTTAGTTTCAGGTTCAATCTGATAACACCCAATCAAATTTCCGCTTGCATACTCGCTTATCCTGGACAACAACGCCCTACTGGATATCTGTTTACGAAGATTTTTAAGGTCAAAACAACAATGAAAGTGAAAGAAGAAAGAAAATACTAAGCAAAACCTCACCTTGTTACTCCCTTTCTTCGGCAAACTTGACAACAAGCTCCCTTTGCTGGAACTTGGCCGCACACTCAACCCTCTGTTCAATTGTTAGTCACATTACCACTTTTCTTCTTGAAAATAAGTGTCAGCAAAAGTGAATAGCTACTAATACCATTATTTTAAGGCATTTCATTCATTTGATGAGTACCAAAGTAAACAACATTTTAATCCCCCCCCCCTCATAGCAGAATACTGAAAAAAAATTCCATCCAACGTATGAAATTGTGTACCTTAAGGAAATTACCCCTTTATTTTTTTTAATTTAATATATTCCTTTAATGGACAGTTATCTCCCTTCTTAAAATGTAATGTGTCGGCCTTCCCATGCAGAAAAACTGATGTTTGGTCATATTTTGTCTGTAAAATTAGTTTTAGACACTGTATACTTTAATTAGGTGGGCACAAACAAAGGGTACAAAAGTACAATTAAGTTAAATATAACCTGTTTTATGAATTATGCATTGCTTAAGATAGTGGTACATGACTAAACTCTTTTAAAAAACGCAATAATATCATATTAAATCACACAATTAAATCGAACGAAGTCGTACAATACTTTAAAGCCCGTGTCACGTATTCGCGAGTTGGTACTGCGAGTTTCCGCGACGATGGGCGAGTTTAATCTCGTGGCCATAATGAAAGAGTTGTCACGACATTTGTTTATAAAGAGTCTTGCACGACATCTGCTCGAGTGTTGTACGACACTCACACGAGACGTCCATGATCATCGACGGTCAGCGACGATTCATAGCGATCGACATACGAGCGACATGTACACGATATTCTCTCGACATCAAACGACATTCATACGAGCTACTACGAGTTTCGACGATTTATCCCGATTTAAACGCGACATGTTAACGAGTTCATTACGATCTGTGGAGAGAGTAGTGCGACACACATTTTAGATGACACGACATCTTGCGGAGGCTGTATAAATAGCAAGCAAAGCGCATGAGCACCAAAAGGTGAAAGACATACAGGATGATCAGACTGGTGGCATTGATGGTGCATGTTGATGAAGAAGATGCCGATGATGAACTTGAAATATCAAGATTGATTTAAAATCGTTTAACAAGAGATAGTATTGGCAGAGCGCGCCGGAAGTGTTAGACCATGGATTATGAAAAGGGTTGACTTTGGACATTATGACCGTCTGATGCGTGAGCTTGAAATGGAAGACAAAAAATCGTTTACCAACTTTCTGCGTTTACATCCACAGATGTTCATCGAAATGAATGTTGACAGATTTCTTCCGAAGCATATTTAACTCGCGATAATGTCATGTGATTGTCGCAAGGAGGTCGCGCAAACTCGTGAAGATGTTGCTAAAACTCGCAAAGACTCGCGCACATATCGCGGTGGTAGATTTCACGGCGACATGTGACGACATTACTACGACACGAGTACGAGTTTTCACGACATGCATACGACATCCTCTCGACATCTACACGAGATAAAAAGTTAGGCGACCCACCGCAAGAATTTTAAACGGTTTAAAATTGTCGCCGCGACAAGCTAAGACGCTGCGACATGTGGAGAAAGGCATCGACATCAGTACGAGATCTACACGATACCAGCCGAGTTGCTGCGAGTTGCAACTCGCCGAAACTGGCGGTCAAATTTTTTGCCTGTGTGACACGGGCTTTACATAAAATCGTTAGTAGTCGTACACAATCATTTGTCGAAGTCGTACAGTATGTCGGCGAATGCACATGACATAAACGTCAAGTTTACACATAGTTGCATTCAACATTCTGATAAATTATTGATATAATACAATAAATTATTTATTTTATACCAAAAAGTCTTCATACAATAACATGAATGTGATTTGTTTTCTCGAAATCGAGTTTACAAGACAAGCTATGGATGTCAACAAAGCAAAATAGTTCGTGATTTGGAAGTGATTGTTAACGTTTTTACTATAAAAGAACGATATGGAATCAGCAAAACTGCTGAAAATAGTTTATCACGAGCTAAGGTTTATTTTGAAAATCTGTCTATGTATCAGAAGATTTGTTATCCCATAAAAACTAATAAATTGTACTTCTGTATAAATTCACTACCAATCGCAATCACTGATGTCGTACAGTCGTTTATACACCGTGCTTACAGTATGGTAATCACTTGCATTGTTATATATAATTTTCTGTTCATTTGAGGTTCCAAACTGGAGTTATAGTATGTTGTTAGTATATGGTGTTTTCCCTCTGTGGCACCTTTTTTCTGTCGTGTTTTATATCATTTTAATTCAGAATAAACATTATCATGACGTCTTTTCGAGTTGATTCATAAGTTGAATGTTTAATGAAATAATATATATTTAATATATGCTTGTTTTGTTTCAGCGGGAATAAAGGACCACAAGTTATTGGTTGATTATTGATATTGACTGATATATCAAAATTAAATAAATTACTGTTAATATTATACAGAATAAAACTTGTCTTACTCTGGTTGTGTTTTTATCACAAAAGGTTGTTACAATATTTACATTTCCAAGGATGTCTAGCGGTTGGATTTAATTTTAATATAAATATACTGGGTTCAACGTGATGTAAGGACAATTTGGGTAATTTCATGGAGGTCAGGGCACCTAGCATAGCTCACCTTAACCCTATATATGTATGTAAAACTATTCCTTTTTAGCGTGCTACAGTGACAATCAAGTCGTCATATCTTGAATTGGAAAAAATTTGGTAGGTTTTTCGAGGGTGTTTGCAAAACGTATAAAACTGGCGTTGGTACTGTAATGAAAACTATACTTGTGTGTAAATACTTAGTGGATGGGTTCAAATATTGCATGATACCATTCGTATTAGTATATTATGTTTATCTCCGTGTAACAAAGGTGATATATCATACCTGATTCTGATAAATCTGAGTTTATGTAATCATGCAATGGTCTTGTTAAAGTACCTGAACACTTTTCTCCCCAAAAAGTGTAAGTCGGTCGTTATAAAAAAAGTTTGATGGTTCATTTTTTGAAGACTTAGTTTTAGCGTAACTTAATTATTTTGACGTCGTGACGTCATGTAACATTATTATATGGACCGAACGTACAGCACGTGCTTTTTGCCGCTTAGATCGCTCAATATGTTAATATTTACCGTATTTTAAATACTTTTGCTTATATGTCAAACAATTACTATGATAATGCTTTAAACAATCCACAGAATAAAGAAACTTTGTAAAAACGTCGAATTGTTTTCTCATTTAGCCCTATTTTGTCTAGAACTCACGAAAATTGACGCGTAAAATTTTCATGAAAAACGTCACATATTCGCCTATAGCTCGTAAACGAGCTCGATGAAGGGTTCATTTTATTTCATATTTTGAATGTACATTATAAAAGAAATGATATTTTGAAATAAAATCAATATGTCTCACGATCGGAAAACGTCGAATTTATTTTAAGTTTTTAATTTTAGTAGTTTTGATCACGAATCTCGACGTATTACGCTAACTCAAGGATGATAAATACCATGGAAAAAATAAAAATACAACTCAACTGTACTTTTAAAATTTGTGAAACTTGGTGCACGCATAGATGTAAGATTCTAGGTATTAAACATTATGTTTTTTCCGATTTACTCCCCATGATAAGGCATATACAGTAAAGTTCCGCTATTAAGACCAGCAAAATCGATGGTCTTAAAATGACTTCATATTAATTAGGCCTATGGAGTGAAAACTAAGGATAGAACTTTACATGAGGAATGTCCTTAATATTCAATGTAAATCTTATCAGTACACAAAAGTATGCCAACATTTGTCAAAACTTTTCATTATCTAAAAATTGATATATCTGGCCATACATATAATAGTTTGCCTTATTATAATTTTATCTTTAAATACTGATATGTTTAGTTATATTTCATTGGTTTGTTTAGGGATATGTTGGACAACGGTATCAGGTACGTTAATGATATTTATCATTAGTTATTAACTATTTTATTAAATGAAAGCAAATAAAATATTGGTGGAGAATTTTGTGGCAGATTCTACAATGTAACTTGAAACCTTTACATGAGAAATAAATTCATTTAAGATGGTGCTGAAAAAATCTTACACAATTTTATTTTATTTAACAGCTACAGATTGTCCGTCTTTGTGGACTGTCTTTCAAGACTCCTGTTACCTATTTGGACATCAACATCTCTCATTTGTTGAAGCTGAGGTAAGGGCTATAAGGGGTTCATATATTTATTGTATATGTATGTGATCTATAGTCACCTGATCTACAACAACAACTTATGAGGTATACTGAAAATTGTTTTTCACCTAATTCGTTTGAGAGACAAATTATTGAATGACACTAAATATTGCATAAAATAACTACCCGAAAATTTCCAATTGACCCTGTGAGTTTTGATGATTAGCTCTAAATCATTTATACTAAAATGAAAAAGAACTGTAAACTAGGTCATGTGGTAAACAAATTTGTGCATAGGGTTCAGAGTAAACCATTAATGCACCTTTTGTAATGCCTTGTATTAACGTATTAAATGTTTTATTTAGACCAATACTTTATAGGAAAACTCACATTAAAAGGATTAATTCATTACTATTTTATCGTCTAAAACTAATAATATGAAAAGTGGATAAGTGAGAAAAGTGGATATGTCACTTAATAATATGTAAAATTTAAATAAGTTTTTCATTTGTTACAGCATTATTGTTTTCAACATAACAGCCATCTTGTTCGCATAGAAACATCCGATGAAAATGATTTTCTGAAAGGTCATATAACTGATATGAAAGGTATGTAATACATGTTTGTAAGTACATTTTGTATAATATAGCAAGGGTTTGTTTTTAATGAGAATGCTTGCTTTTGTTCGAAATCTAATAGAGAGGGAACGCTATGCAATGGAAGACAACTGATGTAATATCAAAAACTAACTTCAACAAGATAGACGATTTTTTTAAACTAAACTTAAACTTCTTCATTTGATTGAACGCCTATTTCTATATTACATATTCAATGGCGTTGTACAAAAGATAAATTATAAAAACTAAATAAGTAAAAACCCTCCTCCATAAATATATACAATAACACAGAACAAAATAAAAGTCATTATGCATGATGTTATGTAGTGTGATTATGCATTTGGTTTTCATATATCAAGTTTATAAGACCTATATTAATCTTAGTTCATGGTTTGACTTGATTTTTACATTTGTTTTTATTAATTTGATATTTAAAGTTGTTGTCCTGAACAGTATTTAACATGATGCTACTGTTAACCGGACTTGTCCTGAACAGTGTAACATAACGCCACTGTTAACCAGACAATTTATATTGCTTTATATCAAAACTAACATATTTTGTCCTGTTACATAAACTTAATATAAACATGTATTTTGAAATTTGATACATTAATAACTTTAGTTTTCTCACAGAAACTAATTGGTGGATTGGACTGACTGATGACGATTTGGAAGGACATTGGATATGGTATGGTACAAATGAGTCTCCAATTTTTACTGGTTAGTTCTGAAGCTATTTATGATAATTTTTCATAAATCAATGTTGTTTGTGTAAAATTAGCTACTTTGCAAATTTGATTGTTACTGCTAAAAGTTAAAACATCTTTAGCTCAAGCGTTCTGGCTCATGCAGAAAGGTTTTTAAGTACGTTAAATATAAGTTTGAATTTTAACAACCTTACAGATATGGGGCTCATATAATGAATAATATACAACAAAGATATTCTGTAATAACCAGTGTGGCCAAGAACCAGTTGTAGCTGGCACTTACCGCTACGGTACATAATTATATTGGCTTAGATCTCTTACTAACTTTCAACTTTAAAGTCATCTTAATGTCATACATAGTGTTTGCCCTGAGACTTACTTACTTTTGGATTTAAAAATGGTTTGACTCAAATGTTTATCTCCACCTGTCGATGTGAACATTTAAGATCCTGACATGTCAAGAGGAATATGATTATGCATGAAATAAAAAACGGAAGTTTAAGCAAGTGTTATGGCATTAGGTGATATTCCATATCTGCAGGAAGAACCAATGAAATAGAGCTTCTTCATTTGGTTGATTAATGAATAAAAATTCTATTTTTTTCTGTTCCATTCTGTTCTCAGGCGAGTAGGAAGGATCTGAATATTAGGGCCGCAGATGGGGTGGGTAGGGAGGGGTATCCCCTCCGAGCTTCGATTTTTTTGTGTATGTAAGCCTCTAAAACTCGATTTCTAGCACTTTCAGTACCCCTGTTTAACTACAAATCTTTGTATAAGCCCTCAAAATTTTAAATATGTGTCATGAAAAATTAACTCGCGGTTCCATTGCCGCTGCTTGTCAGAATATTAGGCTGCGGCCCCTGCGGTCCAGCTCCTACGCGCCTGGTTCTGAATGAAACGAAACCATTTTTTACGTGAGGGGATAAGAAAGTTTGATAAATAATAGATGAAAATTGTCTGCAATATTCATAATCATCCTTAATTATACAGGAATAAGACGATTAAAACTGAATGTGCTTGTTTTTATATATCTTAACAGACTGGCTACCAGGGCAACCAAATGATTATCAAGGAAAAGAGGATTGTGCTGAATTGTGGTTAACTAATGGAAAGTGGGTATGGAATGACCACCAATGTGACACACATAGAATAACTCCAATATGTGAATTAAGGTAAAGTACTGGTTCTAGTTTGATATCACCTTATACTTGGATGTTAGTTGAATTATATAATACATGTAACATATTATATTAGAAAGTGACTCATAGATAATAAAGTCCCATTTTATTATATAATAGAGGATATTTGTTCGTTTCTGTGAAAGATTGGGTCGAGAAAAAAATATTATTTGCTTTTATCCTACCCCAAAGTGATCTTTTAGAAGGAAAACCTATTGACCAAATAAACCTATCTTTATTCGGCAGCGTTGCTTTATTCGGCAGTCACGTGACTACGCATTGACGGACTACTTTTCTACATAATCATAACATTGGGCATCAAAAGCAGCCGCGTTTCATTCTTTTAACGACAACTTAACAAATACATTTTACACAAAATAATCAAATACGGGCTTTTACAAACAATTTCAATTTAAATCTTTAATTAAATCACTTACTTCATCATTCAAATTTTACAAAAACTCAATCGTTGACGCTGTACAGTGCCAAACTCCAAAATTTGCAATGATTTCCTTTCTGTGTATATTTTGACGAATATCAAGCCATTATACAGTAAATACATAGGTTGACTATTGTTTTACCAAAGCCAAGCCACGCATAAATTAAATATAATGAAACTAGCTTCAAAAATCATCATCGTCATCCACGACACAGACCGTCCTGGCCATTTTCTGAAAATGGTTGACATCTTTCAGCGTCGCTGGCTCGCTGCGACTGTATTTCCCTTAATAATCCTTTCATCCATATATCCTATCGTCTATTTAAAGTTTGAATAACAAATTATCCTGATAATATTGGTTAAATCCATGATAAATAATAGTAAACGCGTCAAATGACGAATCCTACAAACGCTCCTAAATACGACCGCCATGTTGACAACAAACTTCGCTTACATGACGTCATAAAAACTGATTCGTCCTCGGAAAATTCGCAAGTGATTTATTCGTCCAAAAATGATTTTTTTCCTTGTTTATTTCTAAACCGAGTTTGTTTAGTATTTTCGCTTCTTTTATTTAAAATATAACCTTTACTAATATATAATGGAGTCAATCATCGGAATTATTTCTTGACGCGCAAACAGTTAAAAGACCGTTTTACACAATTACTGCGCTTTGAAGAATTCGGCCATGATCTGAATTTAAAGCATGTTAAACGCAGAATTTTCGGATTTTAAATTAGTCATTCAAGCAAATGCGAGTAGGATAAATAGAATATTAGGTTAGTGTCAATCTGTACTTAGTTTATCCGGCTCGTCTCCAAAAGGTTTATTCGACTCGGCAAGCCTCGCCGAATAAACCTTTCTCCAACTTGCCGGATAAACTAGATACAGATTGGCACTAACCTAATATTCTCTATATATCATAGTCACTAACATGGAAATTTACAACTTTCTGTTTACTTGAGGTTTCAAACTGAAGTTATAGTAAGTATATGGTGTTTTCCCTCTATGGCACCTTTTTGGGTCGGGTTTACAAACATTCTAATTCAGCATAAACAAAATCATGATGTCCTTTCGAGTTGATTCATAAGTTGAATGTTGATAAAATAATGAATATTTAATATATGCTTGTTTTGTTTCAGCGGGAATAAAGGACCTCATGTTGTTGGATGATGATTATTATCATAAATAAATATGTTAAAATGAAATAAATTACTGTTAATAATACAGAGAATAGAACTTGTCTTACTCTTGAATGTTTAATAAAATAATATATATTCAGTATATGCTTGTTTTGTTTCAGCGGGAATAAAGAACCTCAAGTTGTTGGATGATGATTATTATCATAAATAAATATGTTAAAATGAAATAAATTATAATGCATAATATAGACAATAAAACTTGTCTTACTCTTCTTGTGTTTTTATTAGAATAAGTTGTCTCAATATTTACATTTCCAAGGATGTCTAGTGGCTGGATTTAATTTTAATATAAATATACTGGGTTCAATGCGTTGTAAGAACAATTTTGGTAATTTCATGGAGGTCAGGGTACCTAGCATAGCTTTCCTAAATTCTTGTCTATCACCTTATATATGTATGTAAAACACTGGAAAACTATTTCTTTTAGCGGACCACAGTGACAATTAAGTCGTCCTATTTTGAATTGGAAAAAGGTCGGTAGATTTTTAAGGTGTTTGCAAAAAGTATAAAACTCTATAATATTACTGAATGTTCTCTTGCTTTGCATATAAACTGTAATTGAACATAAAGACTTAGCGGTAGGGTTCAAATACTGCATGATACCATACCAGTATATATTATGTGTATCTATGTGTATCAAAAGTGATATATCATACCTGATTCTGATAAATCTGAGTTTAAGTAATCATATAATAGCTTTCTTAATATTGAATTTGATGTTGATTAACTTCCAATAATATGGCATATGCGAAGTTGCAATCCTAGCGCATGGAAGCATTCGTAAATACTGCTAATAGACAAATATTTCAGGAGTGCTATGTTAGGTCGGATGGTGTCAGCAAAATGAACATTTTTGCTAAAACTAAGAATAAACTAATACAAATTTGCTTTATATTAATATTATAGTATTGTGATGTCAAGTTGTTCATGGGCATTTAGATATCCTTTATTATACATTTGAAATATTTGCACTATATATAGATAACATTACAATTAAGACGTAAAAAGTACTCATGTCAAGTTACTAAAAGACTTCCTATTAATGTCATGATCAATGTTTTACAATTTTAGTAGCCCCATCCCACCAGTACTGTCAGTACTTTGATTTGTACATTCTCATAACTCGGGGTTATCAAGATTCTCAACCGAGAATCCTATTAGGCTCTGAGTATGTAAATGTGATTTGTATTGCAACGCTGAATTCAACGCTGATACAGTCACTTATGGTACATGGTTGTATGTCTTCAAATGTTCAACTTAATGTTTCAGCCATAAAGAAAACTTTATATAGTAAATATTGGACTGTATAGCTTATATACATGGGATTGCGTTGATTAGGGTAACATACTAGCCTGGATTTTAAAGCAATAATACAAGTAAACAATATAACAGTAAATTAATTTATTCGTTGATTATTATAAATTTTATCCAACGACTGAGATTTCTCTATTAGCCCTGAAATAAAGTAACAACTGACGTATTACCAAAATGGTTTGATTTGGTCAAGGACCCTATATACATGTGTTATATAGGGTCCTTGAGTTGGTTTATAATACTTTACAATTCTCTTTCACAAGTTTTCAGTAATATTGCGACAACTAAGCGACAATATCTGTTCCTAGAGAGGCAAAGCTCCATAAAAGTAGGGTTTAAACTAGAATAAACAGCACTGACATAAGTATCTGGTCATTTACAACACTCGTGGCAAAGACCACACATTCTTGGCAAATTTACATTACAAATACAATATTCAATATCATAAAGCAGTTAAATTAATGTTGTAATTTAACAATAAAAAATATTTGAAACAGTTTTCAAATGTCTAGACAACAATTTCTGGTGGATTAAGATTCTTTTGTAATTTGGTGATATTAATTTACGGTACAATATACAAGGTGTACAAACAGATTGCTTCTCGACCATATTACATAATGTGGTAAACGTGTCTGATAAATTTGAATATGCAATTTACTTACAAGCAAGATATATAGATGGTAAAGTTTGGGTGCGATTTTAGATTAGAAACATCAAGGACCCTGCATATATAGGGTCCTTGGAATCATGTATACGATGTATGTTACGACAAATATCACTTCGAGCGCTGTTTGGGCTTAATGTATATGACTGCTATTGATCTGTACTTTTTGCCCATGGTCAGTATTTCAGTACAAACTATAAATAAAACAAATATTTACTCCATTTCACAAATCGCTGCACATTTACTGGTGTCACAAGGGACGTCATTCCATTTCCAGCCACTGTCATGGTGATATACAGCACAGTCTTCATTGCTTTTGAAGTTGTCAGGTTGACCAGGAATCCAATCTAGAATTATTAAGAGACTTACTTCAAACTTCAAATATCTTGAAGATAAACATGATGTTTGTTTCTTTCAAATTTAAGCAAGTGATTAGAACACAATTCGTTTTTGTATTGTTTTAAACAAATGTTACTAAGCCGTTCGGTTTTAAGAGGCAACAGGTTCAATCCCTGTCAGCAATAATTAGCTTATTTTTACCAACACTGTTAGTGGTGTTTGTCAATGTCCCATTCACGTGGCTAAGAAAAGATACCTGTGAAATTGGAAGTTGAGTGTTTGTTTACCCAATTAGACGTTGTTGAAACTTAAACTTTTTCATTTGATTAAACGTCTATTTCTATATTACATATTCAATGGCGTTGTACAAAAAGATAAACTATAAAAAATAAATAAGTAAAAACCCTCCACCATAAATACATAATGTATATACAATAACACAAAACAAAATAAGATTTATCACGCATGATGTAATATAGTGAAAACGTGTATTTTTGTATTGTTTTTATTGAGCTTTTATATTTCATATTTTTTGGACCTTACTTAGTTTGACATATTTATAACTAATTTAACATTTGTTTTTATTTAATTGATATTGAAAGTTTGTGTCCTAAACAGTATAACATGATGCTATTGTTGACCGGACATGTCCTGAACAGTGTAACATAACGCCACTGTTAACCAGACATTTCCCTAAAGTTGTCGAAACATCACCTTTAAAGGGCCCTTAATAAATCCCCATTGTTGTTCTTGTAGATCACGTGACTATAGACTGCTGTAATGACATTTTCAAACATTAATACTGCAATGTTTAATATTTATATACTCTTTAAAAAGCAACCCCTTGCATATAGATGGTTTAATCAGTTGGTAGGAAGGGTAAGCTGATTGGACGCGTAAAAATTATGTGGCCATATGCATTAACATGTGACCCAGTTGTTCGACGTTAATTACTCACCAGTATATGTTGGAGACTCGTTTGTGCCGTACCATAGCCAAGTACCCTCTATGTCATCGTCTGTCAACCCAATCCACCAGGTAGTTTCTGTGCAATGAACGATATATATAAATTGTATATAATTCGGGTGAATGTTTAATTCGTATTCTATGTCACGGACAAGTGGATACTAAATCCAACTTGAATGCCATACATGCAATATTAAAGGTACTAGTTTACATATTTGGTTAAGACTTTTCTATATTTTCAAAAATACCATTCAGTGTCTGTAATTGTGTAAAAAGTAATTTCTTAGTATTTTAAGACAAACTGATCTATAGATTGCAAGAAAAATTATGCAATTAAAGTCACAAAAATGCTCTAAAATTGTCTATACCGTGACATACGGGGTAGATTTTTACTACTTCAAACACCATCATTTGTAGCTGTATGTCAATTGCACTAAAATTGTCATTATCAAAACACTAATTTCCTGCTTCAAAAAATGTTTCCATACAATTTAGATAGTTTCAGAAAAAAGTTGATATTTAAGTTGAAATCTGTGAATGAGTACCTTTAAGATATTAAACCTACCTGTCATATAACTGATGTAATCTTTAAGAAACGCATCTTCTTTAAGTGAATCTGGGTAAACAAGATGACTGTTGTGTTGTGCACAGTAGTGCTGTAATATACATATGTACATAAGAGTACATTCGTTTGTATTTACTAGTAACGGTAATGGCATTCATTGTTTTAGCTTCCTGCTTATATAAATGCACGTTTATCGACTTCACAACTATTACCCCTGGTCATCGGGCTTCTGGTATCTATCAGTCTCTCTGGGGAGTCTTTTATCTCGCTTAGTGCAGCCAAAACTATGACGCAACGGAATTATACCACCCTCGCAGGTATCCATATACATTTTCGTGGAGTGAAGCAATCGTAGGTAATTCTTTGCTCAAAGAAATTAGCAGTGCAACTGTTGAGGAACCTCTCGAACCATAAGCGCGCATCCTACCCCAGGACCACTACTTCCTCATATGTATTAGTTAAAATAAGTTAACTGTAATATGTTTAATCTTGGTTTAAATATATATGAAATTGCATCCGATTCCTGCGAATGGAGTACAATGTATGACCATGTTTGTATTTTCAAACATTCTGTTACTCATTAAGTACTTACATAAGTGTTGTCATTACATATTAAGTGACTACGTTGTTTTGATGACCTTTTATTGTAGATAGTGTGGTCAATTTGAGAAGTAATGCTTACCAGGAGAGTATGTTTTAGTAGTCTTTCATGAATAAGAAAAACTTGGCATGGACAAGAAGTATTCGATTCCAAATCACGCTTCATAGAAACGTCATTGAAAGCAATCGTGTTGTATTAACAAGGAAACGTACGTTACGTCAAAATACAGTAAATGTCTACAATTAGAACCATTGAAATAAAAAAAGTCTTAAAAGCGGGATTGTTTTAATAAAGTTTGGTGGTCATTTGCCTTTTCGCCACAAACCACATATTCTTCTTTAAACCAATGAGGTCTTTTAAGAGAAACTCTACTGCGTTCAGAAGACACGATTTATAATTAACAAAGTGTAAAAACAAACATTTACCGCTGCCTCTACAAAACTAAGATGCTGATGTCCAAATTTGTAACATGAATCATGAAAGTGGGTCCATGAATCAGGACATTCCATTCCTAGAAATATATGTACAATGTGACAGTTTTAGTATGCATCAGTTATACAGCGAAATAGAAAGGACAAAATTATATCATTTTTGTTCACATTGATTATATATATGTATTATCCAAACTAGTGTTTTGTATGCTCGTCCATGAACCGATACTCTGTCTTAGGAAATAAATGACAGGACTTTTATATAAGCTATTGTTTATTAAGATACATGGTCGCGAACATACGGTGCAAGTTCGTGATCACACGAGCTTGAATATTAGTCCGCCATGTTGTATTAAAAACTGACCTAACATTTTTCCAAATAAGGAAAATAGAGAGATTAGGGTCCAAAAGTAGTGTCATAATCGAGGCTCTTGGAATTATCACGTTCGCCTCTTTATAACACCTGTGTGAAGAAATTCACATGGACCAAATATACTACGAGGAATCTATATATAGCGAATTTAGACACTACATACATTATCACTACTAAAAGTAACGCCCAAGAATAGCCGCAAAAACGGAATTTTTCTTCGACAAGACAATTACTTAAAAAGTAAACACTCGTTTACCTGTCACAGTGCTCCATACTAAACAAAAACAAACCAAAGATACGTAGAACATATTGAAAGTAATGTTTCATTTAAACTAAAACCTTATCTTTATAGAGCTGTTACGTCACCTTTTCAGTTGTAGATACGTATACATACTTTAGTCAAATTATAACTTTATCAGGGGCGGAATTGGTATTTCTTACTGGGCTGTTCGAATTGAAATTGTTTTGATATATTAAGCAATCGTGGGTGTCATTTCGTGACATGTTCTGTCCAATATGTCCTCATGCTTGTCTGTATTCGTTGGTACAATGTTTAACGAGGCGTACATGGATTTCAGGAGTAAACTATTGACGAACATATTCCTTGCTCATTTTGACAATTCATTTGTATATTTCTTTATACATTGTGAAACCAAAAAAGACAAAAAACATGAAATGTAATAAACATAGCAACTTTTTTAACAAAATTATACGCACAGTTTTTTTTCCACTAAACTTGTAAAATCGAAACTACCCACCCTGGCACTTTAGCATCCGTTGGAGTATATATTTAATCAAATGATTTATAATACTTTGGCTTAATGGTAATAATTATAAATATTCAACAAACTCAACTTGTGTCACAATTTTGAAGATCATTCTACTCTAGGTAGCCATCAAATATGTAATATATATGTTTAAGTGGAAACACCACCTTTATTCGTGTATACGAGTATTAAATGCATGCAATTTAATCAGAGGTTCAAACATTGACAAATGCGTCCTATTTCAATAGCATTGTTTCTCTTTTGACTTATATATAACCACGCTGAGTGCAGGACCATCTATATACATTTATTGAAATCCGTAAAACATTACAAAAATACTCGTTTTACCACCATTGATACAGTGGTGCATAACAAACAAAATATTTCAAAATGAAATACACGACTTAATCCAAAAACCACAGAGGTAAAAATAACAGCAGGATAGTTTCGCTGTAACGGCCACCGTCTTTAATGAAAAATCATGCTGCTTTATTCTGACTAATCAGATATAAGAATCAGGTCACGTTATGACTCATATCCAATCAGCATCAATTATCTCAAACGCTCTGTTCTCACCAACATAATTAATGTTTTGTTCTTACTATCAGAATCAGTCATAGAAATTATTCTGTGTTTCTACCAACAACATTTTCTAGCCCCTCTTCCACATATAAGATGTTTGTCCAGTTTAAACTAGTTAGAATATTACATAATATTAATCGTCTTACTATTATTATACCTACATGTCGTCATTTTCATTCATACTTGTTTGAGATACACCACGTAAATATCTACATTTAGATAAATCCTGATCAGTAATGGATACATTAGTAACAATTTTATCTTCAACAGGGGGTTTAGGATTCTTAGCTTGTTCTTCCTTTTCTAGTTTTACGGCAAGCTTTGCAATATAGCGAAGTTTAGATCGTCCTTGGTGTGAATCGATAAGCAGCTTAAGGTCTGAAATACTTAAACTTCCGCGTCGAGAACTACATCGTGACACGGATCTTGAAACCGACGGTGTCTCAGGTGTGGTTGACCTCAGTGAATTTATTTCCAAATGTTCACTCACTTTGTTTTCATTCACTTTCGCAATATCTTCTTCTGTATGACAATTCAGAGTAGTTTCAGAGCTAGAGGGTGCGTTCATTACCGTTGAATTTTCACCATCATGTGTGGCGGTTGTGTCATTAAAAGTTTCATCTTTAGGGTCAGCTCTTACAACAATAGTTGCGTTTGGAACAAGATTATATTCACTCTCTAGAATCATGTCGTCCTGTACAGAATGGAAGCTGTTTGCCATATTGCGTTTGGAAATAGCACGTGGTACATTCTTGACATTGCGGATATCTGAAGCTGAGAAACGTCGCCCGAAGGATTTTTTCCTACTCCCATGAATGTTCCCAAATGAAACACTCTTTGCATCTTCTTTCCTTATAGTGAATGGTACATCTTTATCATGTAACTTTTTCCGGTCATTGTCTTTCTGTTTAGAGCTGTTCAGTGTCACTAAAGAGGCCATGTGATTGTCAAAACAAATTGTGTGGCGTCTGCCATTTCCATAACTTTTATCCGACATTGTTTTATCATCGCATTTTAACGACGGTTTTAACGATTGTCTCCGATTATTGTCAACGTAATTATTCGAATGTTCATCGTCCGGAATACTTCTCTTTTCGTCAAACAATATATCATTCTTCTGCGTCTCAATAATACTTGCCTCACTATCAACAAGTCTGTTCCAAGTTTCAAACGAATATGAACACTCATTTGACACAGATTCTCGTCCGAAGTATTTATCTGTGGTAATGGTCTGCATTTGACTTTGTGGACGTTGTAGTTTAGCCTTTGTTTCAATATTCCTCATGTCTCCGTAGCCAAACGATCGTCGTCTGCTTAATATAGCTGGAGTGGCGTACTTGGAGTACTTTCTTAAAAATATCTGTTCGTTGTGAGCTAGTTCTTGCATTTTCTTCGCTTTGGCCAAATCAATGTCCGATTTTTGTCGACTCAAGCTAACATTTTCCAGCACATGTGAAGCGTACATTTTCTTCATATCCGTGTACGGGCTTACACCCTGATCTAGACTTGATGCACTCATGTTACTCTCACATTGATCTGAAAACCACGACTCAACCTTTTTATTAACTGATATATCTTGCCTTCTCACCAACCATGTTTGGGTTTAAAGACTAACACCACTGAAACAGCTGATGTACTTTGTTCTCTATGCAAGTGTCAAATTAATCCTTAAATCACAGAGATTATTGTGTGATTGTTTGGACAAATAGCCGACAAGTAGAGAATTTTAGGTTATACATTTTACACGGTTGTCTGACTATATCAGTATAATTGTATTATAGAGTAAAATTAATAATAATAAATGGTTTATTGAATTCAATGCCAGATATATCTCAATGTAAAAATTATATACAGTAAAGTTCCACTACTTGAACAATAAAAAATAACGGTCTTAAGAATGGACTTAACCCTTTACTGGTTGCGACATGTGTGAAAAGTAACCACTTTTTCACCATTCGGCGCTAGGGCTATTTTAAGATGCTCTAATTTCATTACTATTATATTACTTTATAAATAGATTTGCAACTTGGCCAAGTTATTCCCGGGGTGAATGTCTTTCCGAAAAACCAAGTTGAGCCCCGATCCCAGTTACCATGGCAACGCTGGGGCGGAGCAAAAACAGCAAAAATTGCAATTTTCGCTCTTTTTCCACCCCACATTTCCATTTCAAACAGTATTTTCCAAAATTTAGGTCTAAAGTGCCAGGTCTTTTAAGAGACTGAAAACATGTTTTTTATCATCATTTGGCGCCATTTCTCTGCGCTCAATGACCCCGATTTTTTTCTGGCGATGAGAGGCGCTGCACCCCCTTTAACAAAGGTGGGCACATCCCCCCTTCGGACCCCCCTGAGACATTTTTTATGGGGGACAACTATCCTTTAGTGAAATTCACTAAATCTAGTTAAAAAGCACCATTTTCAAGGCTGTGGCGGCCATTTTGGAAGGGGGGGTCTAGACACGTCAAAATGCGTCATTGAGCGGTAAAGGGTTAATGTATGGACTTTTCTTCTCTCAAATTTATTATTTGGCACATACAATTCGTCTAACTTCGCATGATTTTCCAATAAATTGGGACACCCTTTACAATAAATAGTGTTGTTTTTGTCGTAGAAATTTATTGTAAAGGGTGTCCCAAAATATCTGATACAGTTTTGAGCTTGAAAATTTCATTTCTGAAAAATGATATTTATCAATGCTATATATATCATGTAATAGAGTATACTTCAAAGTTCTTTACAAAACATGTTCTAAATGACGTCCCTTTTGCTCTATCACTACGTCAAGATGTTCCCTAAAATTTCTCATAACTGATGCACATGTGTTTTGTCCAATAAGACTCATTTCTCGCCTGATTGATTTAGGTATCCCTAAAAGAAGAAGTCGAGTGGGCTGAGGTCGGGTGATTGAGGCAACCATTCTGTAGCAGTTTTAATATTTTTTTGGATTTACTAAGACGATATTCGGCATACATAAAAATCTCAGTTTCAGCAGTGCACAGCTGTTATGTACAATTTATTTGCAAACTTGCCCCTCTTCCCATGGGGGCAGTGCGAGACATAGAAGTAGAAAAGAACTAAGGTTTTTGTATTCATTGTGTTAACAATGAATACTCTGTTACCAATAGATTAATAGTAGTATTCCGATAGGAGTCCTATATTAAATCAACGAGACCTAACAGCATCCATATCCGGATAATTCCGCTACAATAAAATAGTTCATACTGAAACTGGTACTTTATGTATTTCTGCGCGAGAAAATGACCAGACGCTCAATATGACGTTACAGAATATACTTGAAGCGATTAACTTGTAACAGAGATAAGACTGCCCATAATACTCGTGAGAGGTGTGTGGCAGTACTATTAGATAGATGTACACTCGACGGCCTTCGCGGTCTTTTTATAGAAAGTCACAGTCTAAACCACTGACGAAGACACTGTGGTTGACACCATAAACAGAGAAGAATTATCAGACCATCACTGATAATGATCGTTTTATATATTGTACATTTATATATTAAATTATCAAACATGGTTGGTTTAATTAACGGTTAATAAACATTTGTTAAAGAATTTTAATGCCTCACTTATAGAGATCACAGACGTAAGCAGTACTTTCGTGCTATTAATTGTTTGGGGACCTTTGATGCTTTGCCTCAATATTTTCTTGTAAAGAAATATAATCTTCGTTCGATTAGCCGTCGAAATATGGGACAGAACATGTTCTTGAATCGAATAATCTGGATTGGTTATCAATAAATATAATTTCTTGCCAAATGGACAGGTGAATTATAAAGTATACCATAAAATGAGTTTGTATGTGCTCGGTCGGAACATGACAAAATTGTTAAACTCTGACACATAATTATATTGCTTGAATGCTTTACTAAAGGAGATGTCATACATGGCTAATCGACGATTCAAGCATTTTTGGAATGCTAATACTTGTACTGTATACATTACTATAAGTGCTGATTCCCGCGTATTGGGTTTGTTTTAAAGATAATTGTTTCCGGACTGTAACTGTTCGGGTCGTATGCAATTAAACCCGAGGTGTGTTCAACAATGCGAGCGCTCGAGCGAGCGCCCGCCTCGCGAATTGTTAGGCTATTGAACGACTGCGCTCATTCCATAAATAGGTGAAGATATCGGTCAGTCAGACCGTTTTTGTACAGAATGTCGAGCGCTCGCTATAAAATCCAAGATGACGTCAAACAGCACATCATTGAAAAAGCGGGTGGGGAAAACAATTATTTCTGTTGATACACGAGATCTTTCATATTTTTTACCATACATAAATCATAGAGACAATTTACTGTACCAAATAAAGGGTACATTTAGTATACTTTATGCATATATGCGTGGATATTTTATGTGGAACAAGTAACACACAAGTTTGCGTCCCACTTTTCAGAAAAATTCTTTGATATAAAAAAAATAGTTTTTCCTGCCACCATCTTTGGTACCTGTTATAATATATATGTCCAATGGTATATTAATACAGTACCCACAAAAAAAACCTAAAACAATGACAACCAAACAACGTCGTCTCAATGAAATTATGAGTCGCCGGGTGAAGTGAGCAGGTGTCTGTGCCCATTCCTCGTGCAATGCACGCTCCAAATCACGTACGCTATTGACGTCATTCAAGCTAGAGGTGGACATACCAGATACTGATTAGTTTGTGATTTTTTATTCTGACCCTTATGCTGTTATCATGACTGGAATTCTCAATAATCTCATCAAACTTTTTTGTAAAAATGTTCAATATTCTGTCGATTGATTAAATTTTGTTTCAAATCAATTTTTGTCAATAGAATGGGGTTTATTATAAAATATTAAATAAAACATTCTTACTGACTAAACTTTTTCCTCTCAGCATAATTCTCAATATGTCAATGTTACCTCTTAATACGTAACTATCATGATATCCGAGATTTATCTGCATAGAAGATCGCCGAGGTAAGTCCGGTGGTAAAGTTATAACTTCCTCGATCGACCTCTCTCAAAATGCCAATATTTTTCCAACAAAACTATTTTAATGGTTTCATATTGTTTGCATATTTTTGAATATGAGAGGCAATGCATTAAACTGACGTGACCCGGGTGCGTAGAAATTCATTTTATGTTTTATTTTAATATATTTTAGTTTATCATTATACATGTACTGCATTTTGACCATGGCACTCTTCCTGTCTTCGATTATAGGAGGTTGGATTTAAAACAATATGAATTTAACGAAGGGGTAGTAAGTACAGAAATGTATGAAATGGACATAGCAAATTTTCCACTTAATCCATTTTAAAGTGTACATGTATTCATTAATATTTTTTTCAAATTTATCTCAAGATGAAAGAAATATTAAATCATTTTCAATATAATTATTTAATTAAATATAGGGAGGCGAGACAGGATAGAGCGCCATGATCGTGCGACCACATGCACGACTCATGCAGGTTGTTTCGTCATCTCACGATGACGAACGCAGAAAACAAAGCGTTTGACCAAGTCCTAGCAAAACATCAACAGCTCTGGTAACTATGCCATATTTCCCTTCTCTAAGAAAAAGGAATGACTTGGTATTTGGGAACGACCAGAGCCAGAAAAATGCTTCGTCAGAAAAAGGTAAACGCTTGACAAAGTGAACAGACGCAGCTTGTCTGTTTGTTACAAGAACGTCTATAGATCTATATACAATATATTAATTACAAGGTTTTTAGTTAAATCATACCGCTGTACATAATTTATAAGTATGTCAAATAAATCGTACATGGGATTATTTTACTTGAAATTTCATAACTATCATTAATACGTTTAATTACAAATCAGAATTTAATTGCTTTTTTAATTTGATAGTGCAGTTTATTTGTATTTGATAACAACTCACAAAATTTAGGATTCATCTTTCAAAATTATCTTCCCCATATTTAATGTCCTTTTTACTGTATTTAACTATTGTTACATGCTCTGCCCTTTAGGACCCGAATAGCTCAGTCGGCTATAGAGAAGGAAGGGAAATATCCATTGAAATGAAAAGTTCAAGAGGTCGCTGGTTCGAAACCTAGCAAAAGCATACTTTTTTATTTTTATATTTTATTTTTTATTATATTTCTATATTTTATATTATACATATTTACGTATTAAGAGGTAACATTGACATATTGAGATATATAATCTTATGAATATTTTAAAACGACTAGTGTTGTGTTTACGTTTTATTATAGTTTCTTTAAGCTGTACATGTATTAGACTTATACAATTACACAATCATGTATCTTTATTTGAATTATTGAAATACAAAATATATATTTCAAAATTTATAATATTAGTCCAGTACCATGATATGTGTGTCTTAGTGTCATCATTACATCAGTAGATGTATTCCAAAACAATGCTTTACCATAATGATTACGCTGTTAGACATTGTAAATTATAACATTTCAAACTGACGCCGACGTAAGAAAAAATCAATCACTTGATTTTCAACTTAAATCTTTGAATCAGAATTTTATGAAACTATTAAACCATACCTAAAAATTGATCATAACTTAGCCTCATATGAAACTGTATGATATTAATTATTGAACAGACCCTTCAGGGACTCAAAATATTGATTACTGAAAACAAAAGACCCTTAAGGGACCTAGATTATTGATTTTAACTCATTATCCTCAATAAATTGAGGCTTTCTTGATTATTTTTATCCTACTTCTATTCAATAAAGAATAAAGGCTTATGATGGAAAAGTTTCATTTCACCAAAGTGTAATCTGACAAGATCTGGAGAGATTAAGGAAAAATTCCTGAATAAAAAATGTTAATAAAACATACTCATTTAAAAATACAATAACTGCATTTAACTTAAATATATTAATAATATGAATGATAATTATTATACTATCAATCAATGTATTGAATATATTATTTGTACTTGTTAAAGACATTAACATAATTAATGTTTGGAACATATATCACTTTTTCATCAAAGTAACTAGTTTGTGTGTAATAATGAACTCGGGTATTAAATCTTAGTATAACACTTTGAATCTTAACATTTGTTTATTTTCTTACAAGATATAGATAATTTGTGCATATAAAACACTTTCAACTATTTTCCAAAAAATAATCCCATTCACTTGACTACATTAACCTCTTTGTTAAATCAGGTAACCGAATGAAAAAAAGAAATATAATTTATCAAACAATTAATTCTTAATTATATCTGTAAATTTTAACCTTCGTCATTAAACACCATCAGTGCAGGTAAAATTAATTTGTAAGACATTTATGATAAGCAGAAATGGGGTTTAAATACATTATTTTCTGTTCAGTTACTACATAAATCATAGAATAGCAGCAGGGTGTTAGTCCAACTTTACTCAAAAATGTGTACTATAGTGCGTACAAAAAAACAAAACGTGTTTTGGTAAACATTAAAAATGAGACAATTCATTTTAGGGGTAGGCAGTAATGAAAATAAAATATGTGTAATTCTAATTAATTTTAACAAAATTAGCATGGTTAATAAACCACTACCACTTGGTAAATCATGCTTGTTATGGTAGAACGCTTTCCATTACACCAACAACTAAGACACAAGTAAAACATATCACAATTGTTTATTTTAAAGTCATCCTGGGCATCCCTCGTCGTGGGTTAGTTCATTGTATTGTTATTATAAACAGTGTTTTGTTTTTTTGTACGCACTATACGTAGCACACATAACAGATAACAATGACATAGTTTTAAATCTCTCCTATATTAGAGATTTTTTTACACACAGACTAATTAAACAATGTGATAGTCATATTGTAACAGTTATAGCTTTGACTAATTACAGCAGTAGTCATAGTCAACAGCTAAATCCAGAGATAAAGCCTCTTCAGGAACAGTGAGTAGGTGGACTGACCGCTGTGATATAACCTTTATAAGGTGTTGCTACAGCATAAAACCCAACAAAAATTGAATAAATCTAAACACAATGAATACCCCAGTACTTTCAGTGCTTTGATTGCCTTCTAGCTTCACCGAACTGCTAGACGACTGTAAGTAAGGGAATTGATTTTGCGCCGAAACTAGCAGGGATTCTAGTTGTAGCCATAAGACCTTGAATGAAAAAAAAGTAAACGTTCATGCTTTTAATGGCCTTCTAATTTTAACATTTAATACAAATCTTTAGATACATGTTTTGTATGAAAAAATAACAACAAAATGACAAAATTTCAAACGTTTGTACAGTAAGTATAACAAATTTCATGATATGTGATACATGTTATATTAAAATAACATGGTTCTGTGTCAATTATATTCTTCCTGAACAAATACTTGATAGGATTATTATGTCAAGTCATTGAAATTTGATTTTTTTTTTACAAATGGGATCCTGGTAAGCATTATTTTAAATTGATATTGTAATTCCATCCACCTTGATTTTTACAGAATGCTTCACACAATTTCCAACCTAAAATTTAACAGAAATATTAAAATACAGCATGTGTCAATGATTTGTTTTAATTAACCACTTGAACAGTATAAGCCTATTATTGCATATGTTACTATAAATAGTAACAAAATCGACGAGAAAGTGCGCCAATATAGCCTCAATGTGGGCAATACATTCCGGTATTGAGCAAGTGTGCCAAAATATCGATATTTGGCCCACTTCCTAGTGTGCCAAAAATCGATATTGAGGCAACTTCCGGTCATTACGCACCTGCAGTCCAACAACCGCAGACTTTCCGCACGTGGAATTCGTACGTAATTAGCAACAAGAAGCTATTCAATTTTGCGACGTCTGTTTTTTTCATAGTGAAAGTTAATAAGATAATCAACAATTTATCAAGACTTACGTTTTTTAACAAGCGTTCATTAGATTCCAACGTTTCGACGTTGAATAAACAAAACAATACATGTGACGTAACTTCAACGTGCAAAATAGCGCGTTACGTCGAGAAAAAATGTATTTTTGTTGTAGAAAAATCATCGTTGCATGCATTGGTCAACATATGCAATAAAAAGGTTATGAAACAGGGCAAGTGTGCCTTAAGTCGATATCGGCACACTTTCTCCGGCATTAGCCCTCGGGCTAAAGCCCTCGGGCCAATACCTAAGCAAGTGTGCCGATATCTTCCTTAAGGCACACTTGCCCTGTTTAATAACCTATACTTATATGCGCGTTGATGTGAAATGTAATTAATGCAAATTAATATCGACAGAATCGGGTCAAGCGATTAGTTTAATCCTTTCTAAAATAAAGTCTGTATACTATACATGGCAATTAAACTTTAATTGAACCTGATTTATAAAAAATCAAGTCTGATGACCACTTGACGTACACTCTTAACTTTATTAGGTTTAAACTTAATTGTAAACTTTATAACTAATTGCACTCTAAACACGTGACTGTGTGAAAATGTGCAGAAGGGATCAAAGCGCTGTAAACATCGGTAGTACGTGAACTGGAAAGTGAAGAAAAATCGGTGAAATAAACATCTTTATCCTACCGCCAACTGATTTTTAGAAGGAAAACCTATTGACCAATTAAACCTTTCTTTATTAGGTCAATACAGCTTTATTTGGCAGTTACGTGACTAAATATGACGGACTACTTTTCTACATAATGGGCTTCATAAGTGGCAACATTACTATTATTTTCGCATTACGTTAACAATGAAATAAAACAAAAATAGTCTTATACAGAATTTTACACAAAAACATATTACAAGTCTTTAAATCACTTACTTCATCATTGAAAATCAAGAAAATAAACAAGGAAACACTAAATCTTGGACGATCTTCACAATTTAATCGGAGTTTCGACTTTACTATTAATGCCATGATCTAAAAAGTTGATAATTTTTTTAACTTGGATATAGTACATGTATGTCAAATTGACCTGAGACTGAAGAATACATCGCACGCAAACATAGACCCTGATATTGCAGGGCAACAAGAACAGGGTGTCTCGAGAAGGCTTAGTTTAGCCTGATCAAAACAAATTTGTTTATCTTATTCAGCATACATTTAATTTAAATGGAGTAGTTCACTTGAAGATGTGTAAAAACTTCATAAATCTTTTCATCAATGGTGGCTGAGTAGATTTCTTTGTTTTGACTTCATTATCCTGTTTACATGGTATGTCTCGTTCTTCACATGGTACAAGATGTAGAACTCTATCATCTGGGTCATCAATATCATTATCTAAACCACTTGGAACTTCTTTACCGGAAAAACAACAACATTTATACTTATAATCAACACTGCACTATATATTTGTTCCTGGATTGGACATTGCCATTTTGTAACAAACGAAATCGCGTTGACTACAGCAAATTTAGTTATCTATTATTATATTTCAGTTGTTCATTTCAGATCTATAATTATTATATAAAAATTGTAATAGAGCAAAAGAATTTGAAATAAAAATTTTAATTAATGAACAATATAAAAATATTTAAAAATGATTACAAAAGTATAGCTATACCTGTATTTTGCACCGATCTTGTTGATTTATGTTTATAAAGATGTTCATATATTATCTGAGCATTCTTTAAGCTTGGAGTGTTTGTTTCAGTTGTAGGCATTACTTGTAATCCTATTGACAACAAATTTGTATCTATAGAATGTGTGTCTTTGTCTTGTTCTCGATTCTGTTCTGGAGTCAACTCTGGCACATTGAAAGCAGTTCTACTGTGCGTTTTCATTCTGAATAGTGGAATTATATCTCTGCCAATGGGTATTTTACCGGAAGTAGTTGTACCTAATCGCAAATCATCTGTCATAAATCTCTCTCCGTCTGTTGGTGTGAGGCTGGGTTGAAACGTCTTCTCTAACGATTCACTTGCTGTTTTCATCTCGGTTAACCAAGGAAAATCTTCATCATAGTGATCGTATACAACATCGGATGTAGGCGTACGCATGCGCGAACCGTGTTCAAGAAAACTTACTTCCTTCGATTCTTGAACGCCTACTTCGGGTTGATTCTCAATATTCTTCCAAATTGAATCCGTGTTTTCCTTTATGAATTCGGGTATATCTCCATCGTATGAGTTATAGTAAAGATTTGAACTTTGAAATGATTGATTTGTGAATTCTATATGAATACAAAGTACTGACAAAACAATTAAACATTTTGCTTTACAATATTTATTAAGTCCGAGCAATTTCATTTTTGGTTTAAAATGAACGTGCGTAAGTGTATGACGTCATGTTAGCGCCATGTGAAAACGAAAACACATAGTATGTGTTTAGATACTCTACTAGAGTCAATGTAATATTAGATTTGGCAGCACGTACATTTACTGATGGAGGGGTCGTGGGTTCGAGGAGCAAACTTTCGTAGATATTGGCCATAAAATGATTTCTACAACCATTATTTCTCCTACCACTGATTTATAATCATGAAGGATAGCTGTCAGTCACTGACGGAAGTATGCATCTAGTATCTGATTAATAGCTGAATCCAAAGATTTAGCCTTTTCAGGAACGATAAGTAAATTGACTGACCGCCGTCACAGATAGACCTATACAATGTTTTGCTTCGGCGTTACCATCCCACCTTAAAAAAGAACACTCATTCACAGCCCTGGAGTCCTGGTCGGCACCTTAAGTAAAATTTTATAATGTACTTATCAATAACAGGTCAATATAAACAAACTATATATAATGAACGATTTGAATTTAATACATGCCTGGTAACATACTATAAAAGAAAATAAACCCTATCTGCCATACCATATCTTTTAATACCGTATCTGCCATACCATATCGTTTACTTAAAGTTATAATATTTTTATAAAAAAACATGTGTACAACACATATAAAATAACAAATATAAAAACCAAAGCATCCCATATATACGATAACAGACATTTACATAGAAGATTAGGTAAAAAACACATGTGAGCAACATAATCAATTTTATTCAAATGCCATTGGCGTATACATAAATTCCGCTTCAATTTAAATATTATCAACAGTATTTCTAATTTAACGATCGATGAAAGATATTTAAATCAGAAGAGTTAATGTATGTGCCAATGACAGTTATATAAATGGAACAATTTTTGGATTGAACGTGTTTTCCTTTCTCATCTTTCTGCTATTTACAACGGCAAGCTCAGTTAACCAGTAGAATTGACATTTCTTTACTAGCGCACGCTTAAACTTCCACATGGAGCAGACAACTCCTCTTTATTCAAAGAAATTTGAAAATTATTGTGGAATGTAATGAGGGAACCACTCTGGACTCGAAGCAGAGAAAACTCCTAATAACGTTTTAACATATACATCAATATCATTCTATAAAGGGAAATAACCACTACGTGACGTTTAGAAGTAAAGATGCTAACCACAAGATCACGGTCGAAGGGAACAATGTGTTATGTTAAGACCGTCAAAATGTTTATTTTATTTTCGATAAATTGAATACTTATTAGATGTTCTTAGAGTCTTATTTCATTTACTGCCTGTTTTGAATGTAGATATTATTGTGCTGCGTTCTGGTGACAGTAAAAACGCACTTTGGATCAGTGGTGTCTCCCTTGGGTGGCTTTATTGATGATTTTTTATCCCGAGAATATCGTTTCTTCCCTGTTCGACATAATTCCTGTACTGATTGGAGACTGGCAGTTGTTCCTGGCTCTAATCGAACAAAAGTCCCATCATTCTTGGTTTTCTTCGGATGCATTGTTGTACCGGAAATATAATGTAGTTTTGGTACCCTTGTTTCATGCGTTAGAACTTGTCGGCGCATAGCGAACCCGAAGTAAGTCAGAAGCAGTACGAATAAAACGAACATAGCCGAAGATGAGCCAATCAAAACGTAGAAAATTACTCCTTTTTTATGTTCAGATTCATTACTCGTTTCTACTTGAAGTGCTGAAAAATACACAATGTAAATAAATAATCATATTTTTATTCCTGTATACTTAATGCAATATTTGTAAAAAAAGAAGTTTTGAGCAATAAATGATGCGTATTTAATACATATAAAGTCAATTAGTATCATACTTGCTCGGTTAGTTCAGATAACGTACAAATATAACAGTCTTGGATTCGAACCTTTCCTTCCTGAGAAAAATTTAGTCATTAGAGATTTTTTTCTACACCCACTCTTCCACCTACCTCTGTATATTTCAGGGTAGTTCACTGCCACTGGCGAGAGTTTGTGCTTAGTACTAAGTTAAAAGCTTGGGCCCTGAGCCGTCCTGTCAAGGGATGTAAGTTGAACGACTGACCCTTCGCAGTTTGACAGAGAATATAATGCAACCTGTTACTCTTATACATATTCAATGTTAAGCCATACGAACAAGTAAACATTTACTATACAATACAAAGTACTCTTTTGTTATGCTCACCTTCCGGCTCTGAGCGTTTCTGGGATAGTTGATCTATTTTTGTGTTCAGTAAATCTGAAAGAGAACAGCATTTATTTACTTAGTATCACCAAACAACATTTTTGCAATATAAAGTTAATAAACATCTTTAAGTATAATGTCATAATTTGACAAAGCATATATTCATTGTTTGAATGGTAGCACTTTAGAATGCCAAAATGTAACAGAAAAAATGGCGTAAAACAAACCGTATACATGTACATGTACAGACATTTCTATAGACACAAGAAGCATATTCATGTCATTCTAGTTTACATTGCTAAGTTTCTCTTGTTTTGATATATTATTTGCAATAATCAAGTGTAACATTTTAATCACATAGAAATATTATTTTCAATATTATTCTTACTGTGGTTGTTTGTAAGTTAGACTCATACAGTTTTTTTAATGTTGAACTTCATGTGACAGAATCTATCAGTTATACATGTAATATACATGTAAATCGGTGCCCTCTACAGTATTTAAATAGTTTGACGTTGTGATTCTTTATCTAAATTTATCAATTGATTACATGTATATAGTATAAAAGAATACAGTTTCTGCCAAACATCCCGCGCTATGGGGGACCATAGTAACCAGAATTTGATCTCATATGGCCAATTCTCAAAGTCAATGTATCATAGAATATTTCTTATTATTAATGGCAAAGGTGAACTTCTGTCACACAAAAAAATACCAAAATAATGCCCCTCTGGATTAAGCCAAAGAGGCTAATGTTCGTCAAAGCTAAAACAATTAATGAATTTATTATAAATACCTTTGTCTTCACCATAGACAACTGAGATGTTGAATCCTTCACCTTCCCATATATTGTCTGAGATAAATGTAATAATTAACTTTGAAGAGTCAGATATATATGGATGTGGTAAAACTTCACCACAATATCTTACAGGAGGTTTTCTTGGCTTTGATCTGAAACAATGTGATATGCACGAGATAAATTCAAACTTTCTAAAAAGTTAACTAATATCCAGTATAATTATGTAAACCCCCAATATCAAAAATAAAAGTATAGAACTACAGAAAGTCTTTCGTGCACATTGAAACCTATCAAGTCTATACTAAAGATTACTCCTTAAACAGTAGATTCAATTACGAATGGAGCAGTGCAAAAAAGCGGGCGAAATGTTAATTCTACCCTGTATTACTGGCAAATACTATCAGTTCAAAATACAAAGATTTTATTTTCCTCTTATCCCAATCTTGAAGTACAGTTTCCCTGTACACATAGTCACTTTGCATACGAATTCTGTAGGTATTATAATTATGGTACAATACTGTAAAACAACTTAAACTTCAAGTAATACAATGAATGACCGCAGTATCATTAAACAGCTACAGACACTAACAATATATAAATCATTTTATTGCTCTTACTACATAAACTTCTCGACTTGGAATGTAAATCTTTGATTTGCTGTCAGATGACGGTACTACTTTTATCGCTTAAAAATGACTGCGTAGTATATCAGAAAAATGTGTATCACTCCACAGGTTAAACTGGTCAGGCATTTGAACCGTCGATAGTTTTCGACTTGGGGTATAACTTAAGCCTTTCGGTGAAATCGCCGAAAGTCTAAAAACACTCAGTGGCAATACCACGTGACCATGACATCACAAATGCTACACTGGAAAAGCTATCAACGGTTTTCCTATTCAAAAAAGGACGTTGACTTGTCACGGTAGCACTCAAAGGAAGAATAGTTTTTCAGAGTGTTAGAAAAAAGTATACAACTGGCGTTGGAGATGTGATGCGCAGCAAATACTATACGCTTTTTGGCTTAGTTCTGCGTATGTACCGTTGAAATCTGACAGGAATTACAAGACTTGCAACTCTTTAAAATATTGAGTAGCGGGTGATTTTCACTGAATTCTTTTTAAACCAAAGTATTTGTGATGTTGTAGTCTCGTGGTAATGCTACCATGTATATGGTTCCAGTTGTTTGCAACAATACATAAAAGACTTCATAAGTACACATGGTATATGAAAGTATTGATTACTGCTTTGTTAGACTGACTACTTTCAGTTACTGTACTAAAGGTTTGTCATTAACTTATATACTATACTCATTTACTCTTTAACAAAAGGGAAATGTTGTATCATGAGTGAGAATTTAATGAAAAATTGTTATTATAGGTTAATTAAACCATGATTGTATATAATCATACCACAATTAGTGATAATTGTAGATGAATGTTTCATATGCAGATCCAGTTTGGGACGCGGAAACCCCTTCTCATGAATGTAGTAGAAACTGATAAAACGCTTTCATTTTTGTGGGGGAAAAATGCCAAAACAAACTTGCTCCAAAATTTTTAAGGGAAAGTTTACAAAGACAAATATTTGGAAACAGTTTTACCATCACCCCCTTGTTATCGTTCCTGGATCAGCCATTTTATTAATCAGTGTGATGCCGCCATAATTAACAAGTGAAATTAAGCAAAAAAATGGTAATTGTACTAAATGGACCAGTTATTATTACACGAGTACATGATAGCTTCATACATAAAATGTCATGTGAAATGTAGACTTTATGGTGTAATAAAAGAAGTCAAACTTCAGAGCAATATTATTATTTCAATCGGAAATGTTCACTAATGCATGCAAATATATTTGGTCGATTGTTTCATTGTAAAACTGGCGTATGTTCAGTGTTATTGCTTTACATTGTACTTTATATATATTGTTTCCAACGATATGAGCTCGACTAATTCATATTTCTTTTGAAATCCCCTCAGCAATCATTTGGTTGGCTCATGCGTAGTAAGGTGTTCGCAGTATGTAACTTATTACAAGTATATGCTTTTGTCAATGATATATGTAAGATAAACAAATTATACTTGCATTTTATTGGAAAGGGTGTCGATGTTTGATATTATAAAGCTAATAAGTCGTAGTAAGCTGGGTCAAAATGGATATAGTCAACCCTAAAACAGAAATATTGCTCTCAAATATTTAAGTTTTCGGGTGGAAAATATCCACTATCGCCCCATCGAAAATGTACTATTTGACAATTATTTCATACTTTCAGATCCGGTTTTATAAGACATGTATATATACTTGAATTAAAACTTAAAGGATTATTGTATAAGAGTCACTTCATCATCTACATCAAAGTACAAGAATGTTAATTAAAGTATCTTTATAGTATTGATGGTGGGCGTTGTCACAACATAACAACACTTTTATTATATTACATGTTTCGTCAAGTTTTGCGCATAATTACATTTAAGGACCACGTATCTACAGCTAGGTCGTACATTCTCGCACCGAGAGTCTAGTAAGATTTTCGATACTAGTTAGATCGAGAATCTTGATAACCTCGGGGTACGAGAATGCAGGTCGTATAATAGGGCACCATTGTTTATGTACCTAAACAGTGGATTTTTCTTCTCCAAGCTGATGCACGTTCATCTTTTTACTGATCAAAACGTAACTCTTTAAAACATTTAATGTATATTAAAAATAGTGTATACATGTACATTGAAAATTTCATTTGTTGATATTTCAATATAACAACATATGTTTTAATACTTTTCCACCCAAGTATTTTATAAAAAGGCTGACAACATTTGTATGTGTTTATATATGCTATGTTTACATGAATGACCTAAAAGCAGCAATATTTTCCTGATTGTCCTTTACATTTTAGGATCTACAACAAGCTATTCAAGGTTGATTATGGCAAACTGACATTGAAAAAGTAAGGGTAAATTCAGAGAAATCAAACTAAATAGACCTACCGTTTTGAAAAATTATTATGCAAAAGGAAATAACTAACTTACTAATGCTCTTTATCACTTACTTTTCATTGACTTCAATATAGTCATGTCGGCAGCTAGGTTCGTGTTCAATTGCTATAGAATTAAATACAAGCGCCCAGTGACCGCTGGGAGCGCTTAGAAACCATGACTGATCTTCATTCTTGTAGTACTTCTTTCTGATAATATCCATACGAGGCATTATGATGTCACCATCTTTAGCTAATACAACTTTCTCAGCCGTTCCTGAAATAAAGTCACGTGACCAAATGAAGCAATTACGAAAGGGGAGGTAATTTCATATTTTATGACGAATATTGCTTTGTTATATAGAGCTATCTAAACCGTCTATATTAGTAATGTTGATATATTTTAAAAGATATTAACGTGTCATCAATATTTAAACTACTCGATTCTTAGTGCTTGAACAGTTCAGTTTGGTCAATTTTGTCGGTTAGGTCAATTTGGTCAGTTGCTCTTTAGACTAGGACTGTCACGATATACCGATATACCGGTATATTGCAATACGCAGTTGCAGCAATACGTACCGCGGTACGATTTTAATGTACCGGTATTTGGAGATAGTTTTTATTTCATTGAAAAAAATATTCCCTTCGGGAAATAGAAGTAGCGAAACGTCAGTTTTTCCATTGTTCATACCATCTAACCTGAAGATGCAAGAATTTAACCGATTTGGGGGCGTCTCAGTCCTAAATGACCGTAAATACTTAAAGAGGCTAGATTCTATCATTAGCTGCATATAATATTTGCAATTTTTTTCTGTTAAATACAGCGGAGGAACAACGAATCTAAAAGTCCGCAATATCGTGGTACGTATCGCGATACGATGACAGTGTATTGCAATATATCGCGGTACGCTTCTGGCGTATCGTGACAGCCCTACATTAGACTCATTCAAATCTCTCTAGTTTTTAAAAAAATATATATACATATAACTTTTTATTTGCCAAAGTAAAACAGTGTTGCGGTGCAAATAATATTTTCCTAATGTAGATCATAAAAATTATGATGATGAACACACTTTCCCAATCTTGTAGCTCGTTTTATTGAATTGTATGCATAGGCGGATCTAGCGCGGGATCAGAGGGGGAAAATTTCCAAAATGTACCTTCCCATTAGTGTATTTATTGACATTTTAAGTAGTATGAAGTAATTTTTTCTCGGTGCTTAACATAGATTTAAGGGTTATGTAGTTTTTATTATTAATATATTTCATTATTCTGCAAAATGTGTATAATGCGGTTGTGGTTCGAAAGTTTGCCCCCCCCCCCCCCCCCTAGAAAAAGTTGGGACGCCCCCAAGAAAAAAATCCTGGATCTGCCCCTGGTATGTATCGTTACCATTACTGATCTAACCAGAGTTAAAGGTACTCATTCACAGTTTTTAACTTAAATATCAACTTTTTCTAGAACTACCAAAAATAGTATGGAAATAGTTTTAGAAGCAGGAAAGTAGTGTTCTGGTTATGACATTTTTAGTGCAAACTGACATACAACTACAAAGGATGGTGTTTCATGTAGTAAATATCTATCCCGTATGTCACGGTATAGAAACTGAAAGTGTATTTTTTACTTTTATTGAATATTTCTCGCAACATAAAGGTCAGTTTGTCTAAAAATAATAAGAATTATTTTTACACAATAAGAGATACTGAAATGTATTTTGAAATTATAGAAAAAATAAACCAAATCTGTAAACTAGTACCTTTAACTTTACTTAAGGTTTTCCTTTCTAAGAATACAAGTAAAACCCATAATTTTCCTGTTTAAGATTTTTGGAAAAGTTGACATTATGGGATGTTAGTTCGTGACTTGTATTATCAGTGCTAAGTATTATACATGTAGTTAAGTGTTATAAATTCTATAAACCGGTTTAGTTTAAGGACCAATCAAAAACTTAAGTAGATAGATAAATGATATCATATCTCTTCAAAATTTATTCTAAGTTTACATATCAAAGTCTAATTTGTTATCATGTATGTATATAGATACACATGTGACACTTGTCAATTTCCGAAATCGCCAAACCAAAATGTTGAATGTTGACTCATAATATTATATTAAAGAGACACATTTAACTAAAATGTATCTGTTTACAAGGGCGGATCCAGGATTTTTTCTAAGGAGGTCCGAACTTTTTCTAGGCGGAGGGGTTCAAACTTTCGATCCACAACCACATTATACACATTTTACAGAATATTGCCACATATAAATAATAAAAACTACATAACCATTAAATCTATGTTAAGCACCGAAAAAAATACTTCAAACTACATAAAAATGACTTACAGTAAAGAAATACACTAATGGACAGGTACATTTTGGAAATTCTAGGGGGTCAGGACCCCCTGACCCCCCCCCCCCCCGCTGGATCCGCCTATGGTTTATCATGTCTTGGAATGGCACATACATAAGTAACAAGCATCAAGAACACAGACCAAAGAGATGAAATTGCTGATTGTCTTATAAGGTAAACTGATATGGCATTACGATACTTAGCAGCGTAAGTTCAAATGTATTACGATAATATTTCAATAATCAATAGAAGGATTTGCGAGTATAATTGGCACCATACAATGCATACCCGAAAAAGTTTATATTCAGGAAATCAACAACTATTTGGAAATAGAAAACCATTTATTGTTTCATCGTACAATATATTTACACTGTTGAGTCATTGACTGCGTAAAACAATGACATCATTATCTACTTCCGGGGTCATCTCTGCTCTAATTGTCTATTGAACTTTATCCCTGATAATAATTATGAGAGTAGATCAAACTTGGTACAATAGTTAATAGTTTAACAAGCGCCTCCGGAGGTGACGTATGTAATTGATTGATAATTGGAATATTCATGAAAACCAACACAATGCATTTCTTTTCAATCAAAAGTTTTCATCAAACAATAGTAGCAAGGAAAATTAATGTCAAGTAGCCCAGTGAGGTCATTTTCATTGACTGTTTGAGACATTGTTTTTGTTATTGTTTATACCAGAGTGAATAGGAACAATGTCACATTTATTTTCCCTCAGTAGCACAAATGTGCGACTATGGTGACTAAATCGTACGATCGGCACGTCAGGATGACATGAAGCCATTCTCGATCTAACTAGTACTAATAACCTTGATAGCCTCTGGGAACGAGAATGAAATGAAGCCCACCGGTAAGACTAAGAAGTTTCAGACAATCAGAATGTATGCGTCAGAATACATCAGTGACATGACTTGAAATAGCCCTGTAACCCTTTTTGGACGGAGCCCCTATCAGGGGTCTCGGCCAAAGTTAACAAAAAGTAGTTTCAGCCATCAATATTCAATCTTACGAAAAAGACCGAGGTAGTACTTTTCAAAAAAACACTACAAAATCTCAATTGGTCTACTTTTGTGATATCCGTAAAACCGCAGTCTGAGATATTGTGAAAACCCCGGGATGACGTATATTAAATGAGGACAAAAAAACACTACAAAATCTCAATTGGTCTACTTTTGTGATATCCGTAAAACCGCAGTCTGAGATATTGTGAAAACCCCGGGATGACGTATATTAAATGAGGACAAAAAAACACTACAAAATCTCAATTGGTCTACTTTTGTGATATCCGTAAAACCGCAGTCTGAGATATTGTGAAAACCCTGGGATGACGTATATTAAATGAGGACATATCAAATCGATCAAGTGTTTAGCGTTCCTAGGCTGGATCTGGATCCAACCATTCAAACTGTAAAACAAAAATTTAAAACCAAAATTCTTGCCTAACAGCACGAGAAATGTTCTCGCATGTAAACGAGTTGCTCCTTAGATGATAGCATATTACTAAATCACAATCACTGCATTCTATATTTTACTGTAAGTTAGACACGCCCCTAGCTTAAATGGTTTATCGCCTTAGTATTCACGCTGAGGAAATGTCCATTAGATAATTGTCGAAGTACATCGATTGTGATTTTGAAGCTATTTTTGGTGGAGAGGTCGGTAAATGGTTATGTTGGTAAATTGATTTTATATAGTAAATCGTTATTAATTTTAGTATATAAGATCAATTTACCGACATTACCATTTACCGACGACTCCGTAATCCAATGAACTAAGACATCACATTTTAGTGTGAGATTCTAGCGAGTCGATTACCACATCCACACTTTGCAATCTTGATTGATACACAGGTGCACCAGATGTTTTCATATCTAGTATTTTAGGATTACTTGATTTTATCATGATTTACAAAAAAAGATTGTTTTTCAATTCTGTGATTGTGTTTTTACGTCATCCTTACCTAATAATTGGCTAATATTTTAAAAAGAAATTTAAATAACTGCAATATGTTTCATTTTCTTAATTGATAGATAAGACTTCTCTTGAAAACTTAACAAACAGAATGTTACACCAGTAACACCATTTATAATGGCCTTTGCCTGAGAGTCTTTAAAGTATGTATGAAGGGTAGATTGTCCTACTTTTCTGCTGATTTTGGGTTTGTACATTGTTTCCAGCTCTTGAGTACCACATGTATCTAAATTCTAGCCATTTTGATATTGCAATTTTCAAGTTTTCCATATTTTGTTTGCATATTTGCATGCTAATATGCTGTAGATTTGAATTTGCGTATTTTCTAGTTAATTTTTTATTATTGTATCGTAATCTCTGTTAATGTGGTCTTTGAACATTTTCTACATGTATATAAAAGTACCTGTTACAATTGTTTTACTTTTTTATTTCATATTTCATCATATTGTTTGCTTTAGAAATAAATCTTAAATATTGCGTTCCTCTCTTTTGTCTTATTTTGATGGTAAGTTATAAGCATGCATCAACTGATATCAAACCAGTTACCTTTAAGGACATGAGCAAGAATTCTGAAGTACGTATATCTACTTCAATGTAATGTTAATCTGAGAAGAACAATTTCAGACTGGATCAAGTCCTTTCACATACAATTTACATTTTGCCACAATGGTAAATAAGTGAATGCGCACATATCGGCTTATTCTGACATGTTTGTCTCTTGTGATAAGTATTTCACTAACATTGTTTTACATGTACTTCTATAACAATGCATTGGAGATGTTAACTTGTGTAAGGGTACACATATGATAAATTGTAACTAGCAAAACAGCCCAGCAAAGATGCGTTTGTTGTGCTGGCTTCAATAAAAATGATCTTGGCAATGAAAAATTTGTTACGACTGGGTTAACTTAAAACTATTTCAATAGTTGTTGCATGTTAATATTAAGGTTGTTGTGTTGCTCATTTGCATGAACTATTGACAATGTACTTTCAAAGTAATTGCACATTACGTAGACAATGTCATGAAAAAAATGTGAAACAAGCATTTACATATGGCTAGTATCTGACTGACGTCCTATTAGTACTACGATCAGTTTTTTTAAAAACTTTCAGAAGCACCGTCCCATCAGTACTTTCAGTGCTTTGATTGTCAATGTCCTGGCAAGCATAGGGTTTAGTTCTATCCTGTTTTATACATAAATTAAGACATATCGCTAGTATTTGTTCGACCATATTAACTTTAATTATTACCGAGTTTCAATACATATTGAACACTGGCACCAGAGTCCTTAAACTTGTTAAATACGCACACATATACTTTAATAATAATATTTATCCACGAACTCAATTAAAATCGGTCCCGTATACATTATCGTATACAAGTTATAACTATACTTTCATTACATAAGGTAGTGCACTTTTATACATGGGGAGTACATATAGGGACTCTATTTTATAATCATAAGTTATGGGCTCTGGTGCCAGTGATATTTAACATCAAAAATTTGGTTAGCCTTTGAAATTTGTTCGGATAAAGTATAAAGTCTCGTTTAAAGTATACATGCATGCTTCTTAGAACATATGATATTACACAATACAGTTGTCGATATTACTTCTGTGAAATATCAAACCCTATATTTCAATAGTGGCGAAAATATAACGCCAAAAACTAATATATGACGTCATTTTAGAGAATAAATGACATCGTGGTATAGTTGATATATATATATAAGCTATCTGATACAACACAGTAAAGCATGAAAGAAAAAGAATATTCGTCCATTTTGGAATAAAACCTTTTTGCTTCAACTCGTGAGCTCAGAAAATTACTATATCCGTTGTGACTCTCGAAGAAAGTTTTCTGATCTCACTCGGTGAAATAAAAAAACGATTTTCGACCAATTTCGACGAATATCCTCTCTTACTTACCAAATGTTAAAAATATCCCACAAAGTATGGAACAAACTTGAAACAAAGTGAAAGAAAACTGAGTCGTCGACATATTGAAAATGGTTAAAATACAATATAATCCTATATCTTTGTTTAAAAATTCTCATATGACAGTCAGTATTAACTGTTAATCACATTAGGGATTTCACCGAGAGTTAATCTAAATCACTTCTCAAAATACACTTGTATAAGAATCACTTGATGTTGTTATACTGAAGTACTTGTTGATGGGTTTACAACACTAACAGGGAAGTTTTTATTTGTTTAGATTTTACCATGTGAACTATAGAACACAACAGTATTAAGTATTTATTATACATTTCTACTCGTACATTCATAACAAATTGCGTAATTACTCTGTTTCAACCTAATTATATGTAAGTTTATACATGAAATGATATAAATGGTAGCGTTGCGAACTTCAATTAGACATTGGCTGGAACCATTTTCAGGGGAACAAATTACAGACAATTTACCAATGTACGTAGCATAACATACGACGTCCACAGAGATTTAACTTAGTATACATACAAATATACATGTTACATAGCGCAAAAAACTCAGCCAGTTTGCTCACTACTCAGTGTTATACTGTTACACAAAACTGAGTATACCAGACCAACTTGCTTGACTCACTGCCGAGCTACAACTTTATCATATCGTTCCCTGTTAGACTTATACATTACTGAGTATACCAGGCCAACTTGCTTGACTTGCTGCCGAGCTACAACTTTATCATATCGTTCCCTCTTAGACTTATACATAATTGAGTATACCAGACCAACTTGCATGACTCACTGCCGAGCTACAACTTTATCATATCGTTCCTACTCAGACTTATACATAACTGAGTATACCAGGCCAACTTGCATGACTCACTGCCGAGCTACAACTTTATCATATCGTTCCTACTCAGACTTATACATTACTGAGTATACCAGACCAACTTGCTTGAGCTGATGGCGAGCTACAACTTTATTCTATCAACCCCACTCAGATATTTACATTACAGCTTATACAATGACCTACTGCCAGGTCTGACTGATAAGGTGCAACTCCCCACACTACCAACCTTATCCTTGATAGTACTCATTAAATACACACGTAAATATTACCATTAGTTATTGTGTACTATGTGGACCTAGTGATATCATTTTTATCACCAACAACATGCCTGATTATGAAAATTGAAAATATTATACAATGTATATGCAAAATGGTAAGAAGTATACTGTCATGATACAACGGTAGGATGCTTAGTGCGTATGAATATTCCCCGAGAGGTTTGAAGTTGTCCTTATATGAATATATAACAGGTAGCCAAAGGAGTCCAAAGTAATAAAGCTTAACAACGAAAGCAGTGAATGCAAATTTAATTAAACACCTATCATATAGCAATCTCCGTAAACAGAGATCCTGTTCTACTCGCGTTGTCGTACTGGATCTCTACTTAGTCAATGCAAGGTCACGTCGAGATGAACTTTGTGTCGACCAATCAATGCGTAGCTTTCATTTAGACGAAAACACTATTAATCACATTTTGATTTCGTAATTTCTATTTTTAGACCAAGGTTTGCATGCAAATTTAACAGCGGTATTATTCACAGTTCGCGATTGGGTGGCTCATTTCAAATTGCGTGACGTAGGCGATGTAAACAAGTTACGTATCATAACAATTTCGTCATGAATATTATGATGAGAAAAGGTCACCTGAACGTGACCTTCGTTTGGAAAAGGCCAGATCTAAATTAGCGAATATGCGAGCGGTAAAATTTTAGATCGGGTTTTAATCAGATTGATCATATAGGTAATTAGTCCATCATATTTATATACGTTATAGAAGAGCAATCAAAATTATGAATTGAAATCATAAACCATAATAGACAATTATGTACAACACGTCACCGTGAAATTATTCATTTTTTTGACAGTTGAGAAAAAAAACTAATGGTAAGCTACATAACTATTTGACTTATGTGTGAGTAAGACAATAATATAGTCATTTACTTGACCTTAAGGTATAACTCGACATGCACGTTGACACAATACAAAATGTATTTTCTTGTTTCTATTGTTAAGAAAAAATGCGGAAGTATTATTTTTCTATTGTCTAATTGCACATTACAATAAGGAAAAACATCAACGCCAACATTATACGTATAAAAGATAATGTATATTTCTGTTTTGTTGTGTATCCTATATACATATGTACTGTGTTAATGTATATTGTCAATTTTTGAATCAAATGATTGACCCGACCGCCATTATGTGGTCACGTGACCCTGCAGTAATAAGGGTGCTGAAGCTTTTGTAGAAAGGTTTTATGGGGTATATATGAATATTATATTTAGCACAAAAATTGCCAATTTCGACCCTCGTATATAATATATTCCTTTTATTTTTACTCATAAGCCGGCTGTTTTGAAGAAAATTTACAAGTAGTTTCTTTACAAAACCAAACCCTATGACCAGAAATGACTACGGGAAATGGTGTAAAATGTTTGAACTTTGTTATGTTATATACATGTTTTACATTTCCTTTCTCGAATTTTGTGGTAAATATTAAGTCACTTCAAGAAATAAAATCTCACCTGTAAACAGTGATAGTACAAACAAATTACATGTCTAACACCTTTTGGTCAAAGATGCCTGCAATAAAAACGCGTCAAATGACAGGACAGCGCTAAATGCCACTTCCCGGTTCATGCTTTCCCGGAACATGGTAGACAGTGTTGAAAAAGTGTCGGTACACAGAAAACATGCCTGTTTGAAGTTTTTATGAGTTGATTATTAATGACTTTTATCACTGCATTACACGATGTCGATGTTAACATTTTTGTATATTTACTTGTTTATTTTTATTTTTATGACCATAAACACACGTGTCTGCCATTATATAAACTGACCGTGGTCAGCCATTTCAACCATTCCTTCTTTAACCAGACCCATCACGGCACAGGGTAAGAGTATTTGTTTTAGTTTTTTTATTCTGTAAAATTCGTGGATTTTTTTAATTGTGATACATTTGACACTAAATTTGTAAGTCATATATGTATATGTCCTTTAAATGACAATATCAAACTTAATGCAAATTTACATTATACAAACATTATCTCTCGCTATTGAGGGGGTTTTATTTACCGCGGAAATTTAAAAAATAAGGTCTTGACATCTTCCCTTTAATATTGTTTTAACTGAAGAATAATGGAAGTATTTTCTGGTTTCCTGAGTTACTGCACACGTGAATTCAGGCTGACATTCATATTATTTGAATTGAGGTTTACATTTGACTAGAACTGTAGGTATTTAACATCATACCTCATAAAAGAACACAATCAGAAAAAAATACTAAGCATTGTACAGTTTCGTTTTACAAATCGTATCAAAAAGAGAACATGTTTTCTAAATTTTGGTTGTAAAAGTCGCATAGTGTATAACGCATTAGTTAATATTTTTTCAAGGAGGTCATATTCATGGGACCTATTCATATTATTCATAAGTACTTTAAAGTCGCATGAAAAAGGGAGATAATGCAATTTGTAATGAAACATGTAGTATACTTAGTTAGTTCCCTTCATTAAAATAAATCGCTACGAAAATGACCGTCATTAAAATAGACTCGTACAATAGTTTTTATATATTACTTTTAGTAAGTATAACACACTCATTTGCAAGGAGGTGTTTTTTCTCCGTCGTGATGACGTCAGAGAATAAAAACTATGCGATTCATCTTGAATGTTGATCACACAAGTAGCCTGTTCAATTACCCTAACCGTTCCAAAACGTTTCGTAACGATACATTCGGAACTCCTCGGCCCTGCGAATAATCTAATCTAATAAACAAATATACGATCGATAGGGCAATGAGTGATGTTTCAAAATTTACGGACTAAAAACGAAACATCACTCATTGCCTAAACGATCGTATATTTGTTTACTTCAACACCGGTAGTTTCAAAAAAGCGTCTAAATATGTCCGAGATTATTGGCAGCGAATGGCCGAGAAGTTCGGAATGTATCGTTACGGAACGTTTTGGAACGTTTAGGGTAATTGAACAGGCTACAGATTTACAACTCAAGTTATACAATGTTGTTTTTATATTTAGTTATTCAAATCATAGACGCCTATACTAAAGAATAAAATGCTCATGACTTTGTCTTTGAAATATGAATAATATAAAACACGTTTTTGCTAGAAGTTATACTTATATGTATATATTTACTTATATCATGTATTTTCAGAATTAACTTTCAAAATGAACATGTTTACTACAACATTATGTTTAACTTTCGGCGTTGCCATGGTAACTGGTCTAACGAACTCTTTGAATGGTAAGTCTGGCACAGTCGTGTTTAATTTAAATGCTACAAATAATGCCTCGTCGTTATACATTCCTAGATGTATCTAGATAGACCATCAATGTAATCAAATGCTAGAAATACATAAATACATGCGACATTCGGAATTCATCTGCGATTTTCTACGCATCTCCATTGAAGATAGCTAAGGTGTTCCAAAATTTAATGTACAAGTTGTTCTACAAGTTGACAAGCCGATATCTGTATGACGAATATAGGGAGATTGCATCATGATTGCCGACTATACCTTAAACTATGATTATCATGAAAACTGTTTGCCCATCGTGTTAAATTTATTTCATTTAGTTAGTACAGAAATCGTTTTATTAACTTGCCCCTTTGCTAATGTATGAGTCTGCAATGAGAAAATATTGTCAGAGGACTATTGAAATTATACTGGTAGTTTTTCACCTTTATAATTTAGATATGCATAATTAAACTGTAGCAAGTTACCATCATTTAATGAACCAACTAAATCAGCAACAATATACAGGGATGACCTTATGTACATGGTCATTCATCTATCACATACATTCTATTTCGACATCGCGATTTTTCGAAGTTTTTTTGTTGTTCAGAAGCCATTTCGAAAAAATCATAATTCAACAGTACTTCTACTTAGGCTATGTAATAGAACAACTCATGATTTAATTTTGATAGGAATGAACAACTTCAATGGTCTTAACATGAATGGTTTAAATGGATTTAACATGAACGGAATGAATGGGCTGAATGGATTCAACATGAACAACATGAATGGTTTAAATGGTCTAAATAACTGGAATGGTTTAAATATGAATGGAATGAACAACAACTGGAACATGAATGCATGGAATGGTGTTAATGGAATGGGTTTATTGGGTAGAATGGTCAACATGAATGGGTTTAATGGACTTAATACAAATATGAGAAATGTAAACGGTGGAAGAGGTGAGTTAGTTGTTTTTTGTTTAGTTTTTTTACAGACAATGATGTTGGCATTTGATTTCATAATTTTATAACCGTTGTATTGCAATTACTCTGAATTATACAAATAATCAAACGCATTAGAATGAAGGGGCATTAACTAATGAAATCAATGCCAACTCGTCAGAAAGCTGTAGTTTAATTAACTGGTTTATTTTGTGTGTTTATTGTGTAAAAAATGTAGATCTAATTCTATGATAGAGTCAATGTAAACAAGCTATAGGCGAACTGAGCAAAATGTAATGAGATTTTGATGTCAAGTTTAATTCTCAACTAATAACTCATAAATAAGGGGTTAATACAACATGTATAAGAGAAAACGTATTCTGATTGTGAACTTATAATCACATGAAATATAAATAGCTTCAACGTTTAGACATTTTTATGAACATTTTGTCTACGATAATAGTTCATATTCAGATCTTGAATTTATGAGTGTTCCAGCAGAACAAGGTTTGTTTGTTCCAAATCCTTCCGTGCAGAATGAAATTATTTTACACTTTACTGCACACAGCTCAGATGAAATGCTTTTGTTCATCTTTTTATTTTAACTCAGTTCTGCGCGAATAGGTCTACATTCGGTACAAACTAAGGTTTTCACATTGAAAAACCCTTCGAGTTTCGAATCAAGTCTATTTTAAAGTTAAGACTCGTAAAATAAATAAGCTGTTATATATAGTTGTAAAGTTAACTTAAAACATTTTATTAATATCACATCCAGATGACCGTAAACTATTGTCAGAAGGAATCTATGATGACGCAACTTCCGTTTCCCATGTGAACAACTTTGTACCGGAAGTAGCACCGGTATTATTTACACATAGTGGTGATAATTCATTTTCATCCGTACCCCTTGCATTTGACAATCTACACGTCATTCAGACGTCACCAGACGATCCCAGTGAAGGTCATGTGGTATTAGCTCATACTGATATCTCACCAAGGTCAAGAACGGACGTCTGAGGTTAAAGTGACCCAGCAAAAACTTGGTACAAACTCAATATTCTGGACTTTGTAATCATATATTACTGGGAATTATGGGGCTTTAAAATTGCTTCCGTATAAATATAGGCAAGCACAAGGAATGGGCTATTTAGGCTACTTGTAACCAGCATGTCTGTGTCAGGGGGTGCTTTGCAGGTTAAATATAGATTCAAAATAGTCAATAAGGTTGAATGACCATTTTGGCTTTAAATGTCTATTTTTCAAAGAGTTTTAAACGGATCTTGAACTATTGCAAAAATATGGAATTTGAATGAACTATGTCATTCAAAACATCATGTAATGTCGTCATGCCGTGTAACATCCTTACATAAAAAACACTTGGAATTTAGGGTAATCTAGGTTCCTCAGGGCTCGGATATTTCAATATACTTTGTAAATACTGTAGAAAACTTGATTATTAACACTACTTTGTTCTGTTTATGAAATAGGATAAATAATATTTCGCCTTTAACTATCACTCACAACATGTTAAACTTATCAAAGATTTTGTTAACTTTATTACAGATACCAAATATGAATACCAAATTTTTATAACATTAAATATTGTTATATATATAATAAACAGCCCTACAAAATCTTGAGACTAATGTATTTTTAGAACAAAAAAAAATCATTCATACTGCACGTGATTTTACAACAACATGTAAAATACATAGATAAAATACAAACGCTGATTTTTCAAATTGCTCAGGTGACTTAATCGTTTCTTTTTTAATGTATAAAAGTCAATTGATTCATCCTCAGACAGTTTTTGTCCAGGAACTTTTGATAGGCATTGTATATTTCAGTTTTCAATGTTTGTTTATGTTTTTATTATAATTTCCAGGAGGTTTCGGTATGCGGTATGGTAAATAACTTCATTCTAATGAAGATCAGATATGATGCAGCTATTTATAGAAGATAACAGTTTATTTTATTTGTACAACATTGAACATACATAGTCACATATTCAACCCATATTTTATCAATTTATATTCAGTTTACCATATGTGTATGCGTTTCCTTGTAAAATAAACCATTACATAATGATCTTATATTTGTTGTTGTTCTTGTTACTGTTGTTGATAAGCTTGATGTTGTTGAATGCATGGATGTTTATAATGGTGATAGTGATGATATAGGATGTATTATGTGTTATAATTGATTATAAAGAAGACAATGATGATAATATGTGTTCTTTGTCAAAATGATAATTGATGATGCTTTTGTTGTTAAAGAAGACGTTGTTGATGATGGCTGCAAGCACTCATGGCATAAAATATATATTTTCTAAACACTCGCGATGAAAAATATAATGATCTTGCTGACTGATTCTATGGATATTCTCGTTACCATTTAATCCATTTATTACCATCCAGTTTTATACATTGTACATTCTCGTACCCCTAGGTTATCAAGATTCTCTCGATAACATGGGGGTTCGAGAATGTACATTGTATTGTTCTCTTTCATAATGTTTTACATTTCACAGTTTTTACTTGAAGTTGAACCATATTTTATTGTCATAAAATAAAAAAAGAACATGTGCTTTCTTACCTCGCAGTACATTATTATGCGTTTGTCTAATAAAATGAGATTTGTATAAATAGACAAAGGCATCACAAGGTCAGCTTAAAGTTAAAGTTAAAGGGCGGTTTAAAGTCTGCTTCCATCTACATGTTCAGCCGACTTTACAATCTTGTACAATAACTCCTGGTCACTGAAATCACCCTCAGGCGGGCGATCCCTCACAGTACCCATTCACACCTGGGTCGAGTGGAACAATTGTAGGTTAATTTCTTGCTCAAGGAAATTAGCACTGTGCCCCTAGTGGGGATCGAACCCGGTACCTCTCGATCCCTAAGCGCGTGTCCTACCACTGGACCACTGCTCCTACTTAGACAACTACGCCGACAAATAATTTCAATAACGACGAATTAATATGCTATAAAATATGGACTCAATGCCAATCGAGTTGTTTCAATCAGGTGAAATAACCTGACAAAGAAGCTTCAAATAATGACACATAGAAATTAAAAGTATCAGGGCTTTGTTTAATTGCTTAATACCGATACATTAACATTCCAGAAAATGTTGTAAACCCGTTTAAGCCGTATATTTTGGCAGTACTGTAATAAGTTGTAACCCAGACAGAATCGCCTTTTTTTAAATGTAGCAACATTAAATTAGTTCCTTGTGCGTCATGGGCATATTGTAAAGTATCAGCGACACCTGAAACCTTTTGAGAACCATCGACAACCATATGCATCCATAATATTTGGGGATCATATCCAGATGCAAAAACCAGATAAAACATATACACGCCTTCAACTGGTACGGTGAAAATACCTGAAATTAAAAGAATGAGCCCTGCGATAAAGGAAAAAATCAACACATATATTTGCAGTTTCTTTATCGTTAAACATAAATACTTTCAACGAGTCGCCGTGGAAAATTGTTCGTAGAACTGAAATTAAGTCTACCATTACTGAAATTCTGTTTTCGCCAGTTAATCAATAACATATATACAAATGTATAGAGATTAATTAAGTAAATGAATGAACGGAGATATCTGATGTGCAGAGAATCTTAATCATCACTGTTCAGATATATTAAAACAACAAACAATCTGTGGAGAAGCAAGCCCGCTGCAAGACAAATAATACGCACTTCAAAAATGTTCTGATTAATTAAGATTAAGTAGCACAAAACGGCTATATTTAATTTATACCGGTTGCCAGAGCTAACCATGGTTAAGATTATCATGGTAATGGCTATAACTCTTACAGGTATGTTCATATTTGTTGGTGATGTTTTCGAATTTAGCATGTATAATACAAAGCTGTTCCTAATGTAGATTTTCATCTTAGTCGCTATAAACTGAACATTGAAAGTTCTAATAGTTTTATTTCAATCTTCGATGAGTACGGGCTATGAAGTATCTATCCTGTTTTATATACGTCTTTACATTTTACAATGAGGTCTAGCAGCAAGAACGCGCTTTGCAATATTGACAATAACTAAATACAATCCCATTCGATTGACAAAATACCATTGACGTAACGGCGAAACGTAAAATACTGCGCTCGGGGCACAGAAGCAAGCTTTCGACTCTATTGTTTCAAACAGTTCTCTTGTTCGAAACCAAACTAGGGTTGTTTACCCTTCCATGAAAGTTTAACAAAAGAGCCAAAGAAGTTGACGTAGTCACATTACGGGGAAAATGAACGAAACATCATACTAGTACCTGTGTTATGATTATAGGCATTGCCATCGTTTAGAAGTACTTTGTTAAATATGACAGTTTGTTCTATTCCAGACTGTTCAACGTTATGATCTAACACTGCAGTAAATGCATATGGTACCTCAGGGAAAGAACGCCTTCCTGTTGTGGAAAATATGCAGATTATTTTTTAGACAAAAAAAATACTAAATTCAAACTCACTAAAATCAGACAAATGAAGCTTAATTTTTTATATTCGATACAGTTCTTTAGTTATTTTAGTCGATTGTTCAATGTTTCGATTCAATCTTTGGGGCGATTTTTTTTCTTTTGACGTCATCTTCAGTCATATGAAAGCGACTCGGGGATTGTACGGGTACAATCATGGATGACCCGAAGATCTTTAAGATGCCATTAGGTCGTAACACGGTAACAAATATATATGTCCGATTTCAATGAGATTAAAGGGAATTCGGAATTTGTCACATAATCAAATCTTTTTAAATAACATTATATATACAATATTGGTTACATCCTACTGTTAGTCAAGTTTAGAATGTACATGTACATCTAAGTAGCATTTAGGTCATTTGGGTGACAATGAAAACAACACAATCTTATCAAAATATGATTTACAAACGCCCAAATAAAAACATTCATGTTACATTGCTCAATAACAAAATGATGCACATTTTTCCAATAGGTATATATCTGGATATTAATCAGATTGAAAATGCTTTTACTATTAGACCGACATTTTGAAATCAGTAAAATCATGGTTATACACTGTGAATAATACACTATTCTTTTAAACATAGTTAAACAGGTTTTGCTGAAGATGCGCTTACATGTCTTTATGCTTGCTAGCTGATAAAAAATCAAATTATTATTATATCTACATGTATTTTATCTAGATATTTCGTATATTTTAATGCAATACTATACCTCTCTGTTTATCTACGTGGACTTCATTGGTGATGTTATTAACCAGGGATTTGAGTTCTTTGTTTTGTTTTTCCAGTTCAGTGATTCTTGACATCATATTGTGATATTTGAGTTCTTTGTTTTGTTTTTCCAGTACAGTGATTCTTGACATCATATTGTGATATTTGAGTTCTTTGTTTTGTTTTTCCAGTACAGCGATTCTTGACATCATATTGTGATTACTTTCCTAGAAAGAAAGCCACATACGACCATAATAGATAGCATGTTCGTAGCAAGGGAGTTCGAATCGAATAAATATAAGATGGAATAACATACATTTGGAATGGAGCAATGTTTTATGAAAATCGTAGTTCTATTTTAATTTTGTATTATGTGCACAGCTTAAGTTGACATGTTCCGGAAATTTAAACAAATAACAACAAAACAAACATTTGTATTACCAGGTACGTTTATTGTTGTCATGTGCAGGTGACAAAGCGAACAAACATCACTATACATGCAGTACTCGCCTATATGTCATCGACAATTTACTTTGTGTCATGTGTTAAATACGTTTTCCAGAACAATATGTCGTGATGGTCAAGCATATCGTTTCATGTAAAGAATTGAGGCAGATTCTAGAGACTAAATGAAACATTGAACTGCAACTTTTGCTCTTGTCAGTTATTGACCTCCCATGGACATTGATATGAAAATATTACTTGTGCATTGAAAGTACATTTTTACTGGCGAAATTATGCAAAATCAAGGTTGCATTGACTTTAAAATGTTTATATGTTAATTCCCTTGCATTACCGACAATTAGCAAAAATCGTGCAGTTTATCCTTAAAAAATATGATGTTGTGGTAACAGAATTGTTTATGACACGTTTACAACTTCACTTAATTTACTTTCTAAATAACTTTCTGTATAGTTGGGTCGATAAGTGTCATTTTTACCGACAATCTTTCACTTTGTGATACAAGCACCAAATTTTGTACAGTTGTTGTACGTAGTGTGTAGTTTACAAAAAGCACGATTTCCACCTCCAAATTCAAGATGGCCACCATATTTTCAAGATGGCCGCCGATAAAAGGGATTTTTGTCCTGTTCATATACAATAGCTTTTTAAATTATTTCTATTTACGTATTTATCAATAAAATTTCAATATTTTATGACAAATAAACAATTCAGTTTAATTCTTTAAAACAAAATCTACTTACTGGCTGTCAATTCAAAATGGCGGCCATTTCAACACGCCAATTAATTTTATATACTATTTTATATACGCTTATTTTCGGATGAAATTCATTGCTGTTAATTGATTCAGAACATTTCTCATTTATTAGAATATATCTCAAAGTATAATCAGTACATCTGGTGTCATCACTACAGAAAATCCTAGGCATCCTGCACGGTTCCGGATTGAAACATCACATATACGACCGCCTGTGCTGTGATACTCAGCATGAATATCATTGTCAGTTTAAAGTGTGCTTAATGCTGTATTGGCACATGAATTTTTTCATTGTTTGTGTTCTGTTGAAATCATACAGTTTTCTGTACACTATACTAAGGAGTCTTAAATGCGTTCGAATTAACCCCTTTTAATATTACATAACTATCGTGAGTGAACGTGGAGGAGCCAATGGTTACAGGGCTTAAGTTACCACAATGGTGTACTTCTCGTACGGAATTTAAATAATACTGAATGAATCATTGGGTTAGATGCAAATGTAGGGTACTCTTTCCATTGACGCACATTTAGGAATGATGAGCCCGGACAACTGTAAATTAAATTCAGCGGCTTTCGTATCAATTAGTACAAATCAGAAATTAATCCGTTATCATCCATGACTACGGTTTAAATCCAAAATCGGCTTTAATAACATACATGTATTCATAGAGTTGTTCATGTCTCAGTAGCTCCATCACCATTTTTGTCAGTATCCAACCGATTTCCTTCTTCCGTAAATGTGTGGTCAAGATTTTTTATAAGTACATACCGATAGTTGTATCCCATATTGTAATGTTATTTACGATAAGGCAGTAAAAAGATTAACTGTAAAGCAGGAAATGTCCAAACAAATCCATTGTGTATTTCTATAACAACCGATTTAGAGTAGTGCTGCTGTCTCCGTCGGCGCATACAAAGTTTAGGTCTTCTCCCAATTGTTAATAGCTCAAATTATTATTCTATATTAACTCTAAGTATATCACCCTTTCATGGGACAATTCAGATTGTTTTTAAGTTTAATCCATCTTGATTAGACGACTGAGCTTGTTGAGATATTAATTAGTTTTGTAATGCAATGGTGCAAAGTAGCACAAAACGTTCTTCATCAAATGATGACTATTTGCAAATTTGAATATGCGAGAAAACGAGCAGCCTAACAGATTAGTCATTCGCAGCCACTCAAAGTGACACCAGCAAACTATTCAGGTCAGAAATATCAGCTGGCCAATACTTTTTAGACTGTGGTCATAATCTCTGACGATCAGCCTATTTCCAATGCAATTGTTATTTATGGATTCTTACTCGTATATTCTTTTTCTTAGAAAGCATTAAGGGTCTTTGGATAATATGCTTTTAAGGATTTAATTCCATAGATGCATGCGTATGCCTCGAAATATAACAGAACGTACAGATGTAATTAGTTTCGATGTTTACGAGGGTCAATTAGAGACAAACGTGAGAGCCATAGAGTAGCAATCAAAACAAAGTTGCGACCAAATTGGCAGAAAATTGTACGTGGTAGTGACAAGACCGAACTACATTTGGTTCTGATCTGACAAAATACTTACCATGTGTTTTTGTAATGTTGTTGTTGTGACAAAATGTGAGATTGCACTATCAGATTCATCCATTAGTTTTAACAATAAAATGAATCCTTGTATTCACTAAGAATCATATTCAAGCCACTTTAAACTATATAGCATCAGGCAAAAATTTGTTATAATAAAGCATGTGTGACTGATGTTGTTGAAATCAACGTGGTTGTATCACTTAAAAGGTGCTAATTTTATAAACCTTGGATTGAGTTTGGTCTAGGGTAGTCAATTAGGAGGTAACCAATACACAAAATGACAGCTCAGAAAAAATCTAATAGAATGTTGTTCTTTCACGATTTTACTGGTAGTCATTTTTTGTAGGTCTTTGAAAAAGCTAAGTCAATATTTGGCAGACATGATCAAGATTTCAAAACACTCTAGAAATCTGTCATGATTATGTGCGACTAGAACGGTCTTACAAACAAAGTTGCGACGATAGGCTTGACTTTTCAGTCCATGAGCAAATATATTATGAATCAATTCCACCAATCTGATTAAAACCCGATCTAAAATTTTACCGCTCGCATACTCGCTAATTTAGATCTGGCCTTTTCCAAACGAAGGTCACGTTCAGGTGACCTTTTTTCATCATAATATTCATGACGAAATTGTTATGATACGTAACTTGTTTACATCGTCTACGTCATGCAATTTGAAATGAGCCACCCAATCGCAGACTGTGAATAATACCGCTGTTAAATTTGCATGCAAACCTTGGTCTAAAAATAGAAATTACGAAATCAAAATGTGATTAATTGTATTTTCGTCTAGATGAAAGCTACGCATTGATTGGTTGACACAAAGTTCATCTCGACGTGACCTTGCATTGACTAAGTAGAGATCCAGTACGACAACGCGAGTAGAACAGGATCTCTGTTTACGGAGATTGCAATTCCACATACAAGGGCGTCTTTCTATGAACCTGTAAAAAGTTCTGTCTTCCACGCTGCGTTTATTTTGGGTCATTTTATGGTTATCAAGATCCAAATCCAGTCGACTGGCTCTAGGAAAACAGTTGTGAATGGCAAGAGCTATTGACCAACCTTTCACCGATTGCCAAAAGTTGTCATCAGTTAACCAAATGTGGTGACAACAGGGAATGTCATGAGCGATGCAAATGCTATCGAGACAGTTTTAAATGAACTTGTTTATGTGCTTGCATGTGCGAATAATGAAATCATCACACAGACTAAACCATCTAATGTTTGCATTCACATACTTATCGCAACACCATTTGAACTATCTATACGATATTGACCTTAGATTGTTGACATGTGTGCATCACGCATTATTCCTGAACCGTTTGATTTTATCAAGGATTATGAGAATCCTTCCTTCATTTTCTTAAAGTGGTGTTAAATTTCTAATAAAATCACTTTATACATATACCTTCTCATTTGACATTGACCTTTTATTAACCTACAAAACATGTGGATACTATTAAGCATAAACATGATAAACTGTTGATGAAGGCAATCAAATATATATTTTCATATTTCATTGTCAAATAAACGTCTCAGATAAACTAATTGTTTTACTATTTGATTAGTATTTACGTGGTAGGCCTATCAACATCCTCGTGTAGGCCTATTAACACCCACCATGGATCAAGGTCAAGGTCACGGCAAATGTCAATTACGCCTACAGAATTGTCAATGATTCTATCAAGTTTATTTGAATAATGACTTTTAATAATTGCATCTCGAATCCCCAATATCATTGAAATGATTCAAAACGTTTGAAACAAGTTTCTCATGTATGTTACCTTTACCATGACCTTGACCTTGATTTTAGAACTATATCACATGATGTTAATCAATGTCTTAACATGGTTAAATTGTTTAGTATGCAAAAACACTATAATGTATCATCCTATAAGACATCTAAAGCGGTAAAAAGTTGAGTCGCTTTGGGAAGCTGACTCCCAGGCGCATGCGCAGAAACAGCGGCCATCTTGAATTTCGAGGTGGAAATCGTGCTTTTTGTGAATTGTAGACCATGCAGGCCCTCGGTGCCAAATTTGGTGCTTGATTCACCAAGTGAAAGATTATTGCAGTTATCGACCCCACTAGTAAGGTATGCTAGTTTATCATTCAATTAGTTCAGCCAGCAAGCCAGTGTCAACTTGGACGTTACTCACAAATATAATCTCCTAAATATAACTATGTAACAAACTATCTTGTCTTACCTCCATGTAGTTCACTTTATTCATCAATTTAGAGAAGTCATCTTCCACACTAGATCCATGCGCAGCAGTCAACATTAACGCTACTAAACTAATAGACAATCCAAAAGCCATACTTAACCAGATGTTACAATATTGCGTTGTGGCATAAAACTGACTTGAGTTACTGACTTAATGCTGAATTAGCATAATACAAGACTTTAGTAGTTCATGGTCTAGTTATCTAATCTCACGTTTTTAACCTTACGGCATTGAACCAACATTATTTCATGTCACCTTAAAGTTAATTTAGAAAATTCATTTTTATTGTTTGTTTATCTGCGACAATAGTCTCCATGTGGCATTTGTCCATAGTTAATTCATCTCACCTTTTAAGTTCTTTCTGTGTGTGTTAATAAATCAGTAATATCCAGGAGACCAAGGCATCAATAGGAACGTTAGGTGAAATGTAATTCATAAACAACAGTAAATCTGTGTGTCATATTTTATTGTGGTTTCCGTGATCAATATACTCGTAGTTCTAAAATACATGTAGCCGCCTCGTCTGATTTTCGTTGGCCACAAAAACCGTAATGTCCTAGATGATGTGCTGTTTTATGTATTTTTTTTTCAACTCACTTAACATGGTGTCAAATGTATATGCCCATGCATGATCAATAAAAATAAAAACCACGCATATTACACAATGGGAACAATACTACACGTAAATACACAAAGATACATTTAACATGTCAGTCCAATATTTGGCACGAGGAGACATACATAAAACACAGCAAAAACTTTTTTTCAAATGTATCTTCTCAACAATGCAACATTACAGTTATTTTCCAAAAAGTGGCAAATTACTTCAATTGGTTATGTTGAACTGTGTAATAAGATTGATAGAGAATATTAAACATTAACGCTTAGTATGTTAACAAATGAAGTTGAAGTAGGAAATCAAAGAGGTATAGTATTGCATTAAAATATACAAAATATCTAAAAACAAAACATTTACGATGAATCTAGATATTATTCATGTAAATAGAAATATGATTTGAATGATTTTCAGGCAGCAAGCATGAAGACATACGTGCATATTAAGCACAACTTGTTCTACAATTTTAATTTTTAAATGGATATTGCATTTAAACACAGTGTATAATCATAATTTAATATCAGAATGTCTGTCTATTAGAAAAGGCATTTCCAATTGATTCAGGTCCAGATATACCACTTATTAAAATGTGCATCTTTGCCATTGAGCAATGTAAGATGACTATTTTTAATGGGGCGTATGTAAATCATATTTTGACAAGATTGTGTTGTTTTCATTGTCACCCAAATGACCTAAATGCTATCTATTTGTACATGTATATTCTAAACTTGATTGTCAGGGATACAATATTGTATACATACTGTTATTATAAAAAAATTGATTATGTAACAAATTCCTAATTCACTTTAATCTCATTGAAATCTGACTTATACATTGTATGTGTTACCGTGTTACGAGCTAATGGCATCTTAAAGATCCTCGTGCCATCCTAAAACTTCACCTGTCCAATCCCTCGGTCGCGTTCATCTGCCTGATGAAGACGTCAAAATCGCACAGAACTTTAATCGGAATATCGAATGATCGACTGAACAGCTGCAGCAAATATAAAAAGTTGAGTTAGCGGCCCGGCTAGCTAAGTTGGTAGCACGCAAATCTACTGATCGAGGGGTCGTGGGTTCGATTCCCAGGCGAGGCATACTTTCCAGGAGCTTTGTCATGAAATAATTTCTACGGTCATTCTTCCTCCTACCAAAGGTTTTAATAATGTAGGGCAGTTATCAGTCACTGACGAAAGTATGCGCTAAGTAGTTGATTAACAGCTAAATCCAGAGATTTAGCCTATCTTGGAGGAGTGAGTAGATTGACTGACCGCAGTTATATGACCTACGCAATGTGTTGTTACGACGTTAACCAAACAAACTAACAACAAACAATAAAAATTGAGCATAACTTGTCTGATTTTCATGAGTTTGTTATTAGTTCTTTGCCTATTAAAATTGACATGTATATTTTTTAACAGGAAGGCGTTCTTTCCCTGAGGTACCATATGCATTTACTGCAATGTTAGATCATAACGTTGAACAGTCTGGAATAGAACAAACTGTCATATTTAACAAAGTACTTCTAAACGATGGCAATGCTTAATATAGAAATACAGGTACTAGTACAGTAAAACTCGGTTATAACATACTCGCTGGGCCATAGAAAAAAGGTATGTTTCAACCGAGGTATGTTATATCCATATAGCATACTAAGTATGTTACATACAAAATATGAAGAATGGGCCAGGAAAAATGATATGTTGTAACCGAGTGTATGTTATAACCGAGTATGTTATAACCAAGTTTTACTGTATTATGTTTCGTTAGATCTCCATCGCCGTTACTTGACTACGTCAACTTCTTCAGTAGAACTTGGTTATAACATACTCGGTTATAACATACACTCGGTTATAACATACCAACTTTCCTGGCCCAATTTTCATATTTTGTGTATAACATACTTAGTATGCTATATGGATATAACATACCTCGGTTATAACATACCTTTTTTCTTTGGCCCAGCGAGTATGTTATATCCAAGTTTTACTGTATACATGTACGTGTACCTTATCAGTAGAGGAAATTTACGCTTTTGTCAAACTTTTATATCCCGGGTTGGTAGTGCAGTTGGTAGCGTGCCGGAATTCGGAATCTCGTGTCCAGAAGGGGGTACGGGTTCGAATACCACCCGGGAAAGTTCCATGAAAATTTGACAATAATGTCATTTTTTCTCCATTGATAAGGTATATGGAGAAGTTTCCAGCCTTGTAGAAGGGTAGGTGAGTACTGGTTATAGACAAGGGTCCAGGAAAGCAAGGTTATGTGCGCTGGACGCCGTGAAATGACAAAAATTGTGTTAACACGGCGGTAAACCCAATAAAAAACTTTTATGATCCGAATCTTGTGTGTTGCCTTTGAGTTGCTGATTATGTGTCTTGCAGAATACAAAAGAAATCGTGCACTTGTTTCCTCTCAACTTTTTTGCTGTTTTCATATCTCTGAGCAGTGCTGATTAAGATACTGAGTGATACCCCCGTTCATACTTATTTAATTAATCTCTATATCTTTGTTATAATTGGCGAAAAACAGAATTTCGGCGAAGGTAGAATGACCTTGATTAATATGCAAATTGTTCCAGGGGCGACACGATGTCCTCGTGCAGAGTCGTAATTAATTCTACTTAAAGATATAGAAACTGCAATTGTTTTGAATTTTCGCTTTACTACAGGACGAATTATTTTAATGCCAGGTATTTTCACCGTACCAGTTGAAGGCGTATACATGTTTTATCTGGTTTTTGCATCTGGATACAAACCTCATCAAATATGGATGCATATGGTTGTCAATGGTCATTGGAAGGTGTCTGGTGTCGCTGTTACTTTACAGACTGGCCATGATGCTCAAGAAACTAATTTTATGTTGCTACATTTACGCAAAGGTGATTCAGTCTGGGTTTCCACATTTCTTTATGTTGCCAGAATATACGGTTCAACCGGGTTTACATCATTTTCGGGAATGTTAATGTATCAGTATTAAACTCTAAAACCAAACGCTGACATTTTTTTGTTTTCTTTACGTCATTTTTTCAAGTTTTGTAGCTTTACTGACTTAGCTTAGGGTGAGCTTTTAAGATCGTTCAATGTTGGCGTCCGTCGTCCGTAATAGACTTCATTTGTTTATGAACACTCTAGTGGTTATATTGTTGCCTCATTTATCATCAAACTTTGTGAGGATGCTTGTCTAGGTAATTGCTCGGATGAGTTCGAACGTGGGTCATCTCGGATGAAAAACTAGGCGAAGCTAAAAATAGTAAAATCTTGGTAACACTCTTTTTGCTTCATTTTTATCCTAATATCTTGGGAATTGGTCTGAACGTTTGTTTTGATTTTGCTCTGATTCATGTTTATATCAATAATACTCAGGTGATCGATAAAGGGCTATAACGGTCCTCTTGTGCATTGTTTTATTCCTTTTCTTCTTCAATCGTAGCATTTCTGACGACATAGTCACGCGATATTTTTCATCCGTGTGCTTAGACACATTTTTAAAAGCAGAATCCACAAAAAGACGTGTTCCATAATCTTTGCAAAAGAGGCGAACAAACAGTTTTTACTGCAATAGTAGTACAGTACTGACACTGTACTGTATTATAAGCAAGGTGACTACATTGGATAAGTTCCTATCTAAAAAAACGTCCCAATTTAACATATAGTTTGTAGTATTTGCATGTATCAGATATAAATTCCCAACATGTGCACTAAAATACAATATCTGATTATATCTTATAAAGGGTATTAATATCTAATTCTACACATCTGACCAAAGAGTTTTGATTCCATTGCGTCATGAACAGCATTAAGCGTAAGCATAAATATAACTGTGTAAAACAATTTTTGAGGACATTGTATAGAGATACTGTTATCCTTTATGATAATGATTATAATAAAGATTTTAATCGAACCAATAATTATTACAAGAATAATTTTTTCAAGAGGGAAAAAGAAGCATTGTCTAAAACATAAAGTGTACTTGTATTTTAGCGGTGTGGTGACACACTAAGCCAAGTGTACTTTTATCAAATATATTTCGTATTTCATCAAATTAAGCAGATTATCATGTTTTTGTTGATTTAGAATTTATCACTTATCCATTTGTGATTCGGTATTGTAAATTCATTTTCTTATTTCGTTATAAGTTAAATAAAAATAGTACACACCCGAATTTTTAGTGGTCGGTATCAATTATGATTATCTTTTCACTAATCTTATTATTAGAGTCAACAAATCTAATTTCATTAATAGTTTTGCCTCTGGAAAACAGTAATAATATTACTGTCCGGTCACTTGATAATGTTTGTGTCAATATTTGTACTGCCTGTGGCAAATCGGTGTATCATTAACCCACAAGTTTTATTAAAATAGTATTTATTATCATTTTATGCGCCATTTAAATCAATTTTGTTCAAAATGATGGGTCCTTCTTTAATAGTTCAACTGAAAATTAATTCCTAAGAGAAAACTGAAAAACGACATTTGCTTTACAATATTTTTGGTAGTCGACCTTTAATTATCGTGTTTATTTTTCTTGTGTTATTTCATGTTGTCAATTTTCAGTGCTATCTTAGACGGTCATTCCATGTAATTGATGCGCAGTGAGAAAATGCAGTATGTCGAATCTGGAGGTCCAAGATTTGCTTACGGACTGTGGAAAGTTATATCTTGAAACCACTATACGAAGATATATTCATCTACATCAAATATATGATTCACGCACAATATACTAGGTGTATGCATTCGACAAATAGCAGTACACACTCACTCCAATACACTGATCTTATTGCTCTACATTTAAACAGTCGCAAAAATTCAGGACAATAGTATTTTGCTCTTACCCTTAATTTTTTTTTGTAATTTTTGCACCATCATCCCCCACACTTGACAATCCTGTAACTTGCATTTATTATGTTTGTATTTATAAAAATCAATTCTTAACTTTTAAAATTATACCGACATGTTGTATTCATGTATTTATGTTATAATTTGTTCACATGTATTTACAATGTAAACTGTGACACAATATAACATATGTTCTGTTCTATAAAACCTGTAGCCTGTTCAATTACCCTTAACGGTCCAAAACGTTCCGTAACGCTACATTCGGAACTCCTCGGCCATTCGTTGCGAATAATCTAATCTAATAAACAAATATACGATCGTTAAGGCAATGAGTGATATTTCCAAATTTATAGACTAAAAACGAAACACCACTCATTGCCAAAACGATCGTATATTTGTTTATTTCAACACCGGTAGTTTCAAAATAGCGTCTAAATATGTCCGAGCTTATTCGCAGCGAATGGCCGAGGAGTTCCAAATTTAACGTTACAGAACGTTTTGGAACGTTTAGGGTATTTGAACAGGTTACTGTCTTACCACTGTGAAGTCATTAGAAAATAACATACAATAGAGATACAAAAAAAAACAGAACAATTACCAAACGAATTCCCGTTACCATTCTGTTTTTAGACGGTGTTTACATCTTTTTTTTACTGATATGGGCAACTGATGTCACTATTCGGACATTTGACTTAGCGCTGTAGAAGTATACTGACACGCAAAAAACTATGCACTGAGTAAAAGACAAATTTCACATACAATGTCAAATTCAATGTAGGTATATTTGGTATCATGCTTTAGCAAAATCTATTTGCCACATAAATATTTTAATTTCATTAAATTTTAGTAAATATCTAAGCAAAGTTTACGTTTAAAGAGGGAGGGACGAAAAGTAAAAGTTGCAGACGTTCTTGTTGAGGAGGTTACTTTCACGACAAGACTTAATCTTAAACAGTTCGTGACCGAACCTTTTGTTTTAAGAATTGACATCCAAATTGTACTTTCGGTTTCAATCTACCCCCTTTTTGAAACACTTGAAGTAAACAGAATGTTGGTAAAAGAAATTTACCATGCTAAAGTGTAAGGTGACACGAGCGGGTTGGTTAAGCATTGACATATACGTACTCTGTTGGACTGTCAAAATAAATCCGTTCTGTATTATTATATATTTATTCACAAATAAAAACATAATTAAGTTGTTTTATGATTGTTTTCACATAATTATTGAAGTCAATTTCATGGTGATTTTGAAAATGAAATTAAATATTGGTTATTTTACTTGACATGTCAATGTAACAAATAAATACATTGGCGGATGCAAGAGGGGCGGACCCGGTGTACGCCCCCTGAAATTGCCCAAGAAATATTTTTCTATAATAAAATATATTTATAAGAAAATAAATAAATATAAATGTCAAAAAATTAAAATAATTACAAGACTGGGAATAGACTAATACAATGACATAACGTACAATAATTCAAGGAAAATTTCTTCTAATTATTTTAATGCTTTTAACATGACCAACGGCTGTAAGAAAATTATATATATGATTTATATCTAGATCATTTTAGTGTATACCCTGGGAATAGATAGTTTATATTCTGTAAATTGTGTGCCTGAATCCCTTGGAAATGAGCTTTATGTGCCGCAGCTCCCCTGGACCTCTGGCCCGGGCTTTGCCCAGGACCTATAGGGGGCCCTAATATACGGCCCCTGGATCCCCATTCTGCTTGTTCATTTCCGCTCCCCCTTAACTGGAATTACCACACCCCTGTAACTGGAAATCCTGGATCCGCCTATAGAATATTCTAACTTGCAAAAACAGGGAGGAATAAATTTACATGTATTCAGAATTATCATCTTTATAAAACAAGGGAGTGATATCTACAATTTTATCTACTAAGCCAAACGTATTAATATAACAAATCATTCTGTTTTCATCAGAGAATATACTCTGAAACTGCGCTACAATATTGCGGCCTGTTGTGTGTACCCAATAAAGGATGAGTTAAAATTAAGAGTCCACAACAAATGCCATGTTCACAAGTTGATTTATATTTCATATTTGTCTACGGTTTTACTTATTTTATTGTAAATGTAGATTAACCGTATTTCGTTACCTGATTTTTAACTGACAAAGTTCAGGTTGCCTTTTTTAAGTACAGACATATTAGGTCACGCATGTTTATGTAATAAACAGAATAATGCACGTACATAATTTTACTGATTTTAAAAGACCTCTTTGGCATTCAACATCGTTTATAAATATAGCATACGTACATTGCGATTTTTTGTACATGTTGATATGACATAAAACATATTTCAACTAGCTGAACTATTAAATTGGTATAATATTTCACGTGAAATATTGGTTTTAGGGGAATCGGTCATATTCAAAGTCCATTCGGAACTCCTCGGCCATTCGCAACAAAAAACCTCGACCATATTTAGACGCCATTTTGGAACTATTTTTTCGTCACATTCCCAAACAAAATGAGTTGACCGGTGTTGAAATAAACAAATCCGCGATCATTTAGGCGATGAGTGATGTTTCGTTTTTAGTCCATGAATTTGAAATAACATAGTTCAATGATATCGCTGAACAACATTTAGTTAAATATCTATCAAATAAATATATTTGACAAAGATCTGTGTGTATACTACAAGAACTATTTAGCATAACCGTTACGTGCTTCGCCTCGCGTAGGTAGTAAAAACCCAAGCCGCCATGGCAGACCCTCACGAATCCTTCTGAAATTATTAATTCATGAAAGGTCGAGGTGTTCCGAATGATTCAAAGCTTTGTATCAGCGTTGTAAATATACGCTAATGTCTTTATACGTAATGTTTCGTGTATAAATGAAATGAGTGAATATCATTCGGTACTCCTCGGCCATTCGCTACGAATAACTTAGTTTAACATGAATTATTCATTCATGAAAGGCCGAGGTGTTCCGAATGGAGTGAATATAAGAATTTGTATATTGTATACTAAAAATACGTCATAATGCGACGGTCAGACTTTATGGGTTGGGTTTAACACCGTAGCATCATGTTCATAGTCAGCTTGACTGGTAAGTAATAAACAATGACGGTGCAGATTGAACAAGATAACGAAGTTTTATATGTCCTTGAAACTTGACAGTGCCTGGAGCTCTGATTAATCAAAGATTCGACAATCGGATTAATTCGGGTATGAGCCTAACCTTGAAAATCCAGTTTAAACCGAGACTTTTCATTTCAGACTTTGTTTTGTTGATAATGGTCGAAACAAAGCAAATGATCTATATGCCATCAAGTAATACGTTTATACCTCCAAAATACAGGAGAGCAAGTAGCCATTGCAAAATAAAGTGGCAAATACAATATAATGAGCAAATAAGCACATATAACAAAAATTCATCTAACTAAATGCAAGCAACATCATCCAATCAACATAATGCAAATGATCTAAATGTTAGCTTAAGTGGTCAGCTTTCTTGGATCATTTCTATATACCGGTACTCGCTTTTTTCATGGTACGGAATAGCATCCGCGACCTGGGTTTAACCTCATTTATGCTACAGTCCCATATACATAAAAATAGCCGTGAGAGCACCGTACGTGCGCCGTGCGATCAAGCTCCGCATGGACCCGTACGAACTCTTGCGTACCCGTAATGACTGTTACGTTTTTACCAGGGTCCGTCAGATGAGCCCAGGATACACGTATCGGTTTCAAAGTCAAATCGTGAACGAAATCGTGGCCGAGTATGGATTAAACATGCATATCTTCCAGCTACGGCTCCGTACGTAGTGTGTTGTTTTGCACCATGTGCGTACTGTTACCTTAATACGCAAGGCTTCCGTCGGCCTACGTCTGTCAGCACGTACGGGTCCGCAACAAGTCACAATTTTATGGGACTGAGGCATTAGTCAGGTAGTTTAGCTGAAAATTAGGAAGGATATATTCAAAACTATAGCGCAACAGTTGGCGGCCATTGATTTTATTCGAAACAATACTACATGTACTTTCAGAACGTCTGGCCAAAGTTGTCGAATATCAGACATTCTGCTAGTCCGGGGCCCTTATTTTGCACTCGGAAGCCCCCCCCCCCCCCCAACTATACTAAAAAAACTACTCGCTGAATGGCAGCTTAACCTACGAAATGATGACTAGTCAAAATGTTTTGGTTTTGAATTGTTTTTATCAATAAATTTCTTATCATTAATAGAGTGTACCACAGGGCATTATCACATAAATACAATCAGTTATCTGTAAGAAATATTAAATTTCAAATTGTTTGATTCGTTTATCTTATATTAATTTTAGTACAACTTGTAAGTTATACCTACATATAAATCACATGTCATTAGTTTTACTTCGTTGCTTGGTGATATCAAATCAAATTATTTGAAACCACGCCTATCTTGGTATAAAACCCGATCCCGTTCGGCTTCTTTCAAAATTTTCGAGAGCGTTTCAAAAAGTGATATTCGTATTAAAAGGTAAGTTTTTACATTTCTAGACCAAATGTATTATTTTTATATTGCGTGCACTGATAATCATTATTTCATTTTAATATTTATTTTTGATTTTTAAAAAAATAAAAATATCTTTGTTTTATATTAACTATTAAGTCCATTTTTTAGCATTCTGACAATTTTTCAAAATTTATGTTACAATTAAAATGGTTTTTTTCCGCATTTTGTTAATAAAATCGTAGAACTCTCTGTTAATAAAAATATTCATACATTATCGTGCAATCCCTAAATTTTTATTGAAGTCAATTACGTTGAACAATTTGAAAACAAAATTTAAAGGTACTAGTTCACAGATTTGGTTAAGAAATAATAATAATTTCAAAATACCATTCAGTGTCTGTGATTGTGTCAAAAAAATAAGTCTTATTATTTTAGGACAAACTGACCTATAGATTGCAAGAAATATAAAAAAAGTCACAAAAAGCACTTAACTTGTATTTACCGTGACATATGTGGTAGATTTTTAGCCGGATTTTTCAACGAAAAAAATCGGGCGGGCGGGCGGGCGTCCGGTGTCGTTATCAAATGCGTTAAGGTTTTCAATTTAGCATATATCTCTCCCATTTATTGTCAGATCTTTATGAAACGTCATACAATGATAACATACTATGTGATGAACAGAATTAGAAAGTAACCACAACTCTACCTGACTTTATTATGGATTATTTTCCTTTGTAATTTTTGCGTTAAAGCTTTTCAATCTGGCTGTAATGTGGTTTCCACATTACATTTCCTGTTATTACTTGAAACACCATCATTTGTACTTGTATGTCAATTTGCACTAATATTGTCATTATCAAATCACTAATTTTCTGCTTAAAAATTGTTTCCAAACAATTTTGATAGTTTCAGCAAAAGTTGATGTTTAACCTGAAATCTGTGATTGAGTACCTTTACTTTATTTGATATAAAATTATCGTCGGTATTTCTTTTAATAATGAAAAAATATAAAAAAAAGTTTCAAAGAAAAACATTTCAATCATCACGGTTTTGTTTTAACCTCAAATACTGGCACGAGTTTTGATGCTAAAGAATTAAGTTACCCGAGTGCGTACATAGCGCGCGCAAACGATTTGACTTTGAAACTGATACATGTATCCATGACTTATCTCACCGACCCTGGTAAAAAAGTAACAGTTCGTACGGGTACGCAAGAGTTCGTACGAGTCCTTACGGAGTTTGATCGCACGGCGCCCGTACGGTGCCCTCACGGCTATTTTTATGTTTATGGGACTGTAGCAAAAGTCGTTCGTTTAGTTGTGTTTGTAAATAGAACCGTGCATAAGTATTTGTTATTTAATATCGGCAAATCAGTACTCGTGCCTTTGTTTTGTTATCCAAAAAAGATTAGAAATCTATATGCTATGTCTTAAAAAACATGATTTATCAACGTTTTCTATATTTATAGGCTTACAACATAGACATTCAAGATGATTGGAAGATTTGTTGTGTTCACGTTGTTAGTATCTGTAGTGTCAGCATTTAGTCCTACCGGTATGTTATTTGATAGTTATCATATTTTTATGATTTTTTTTTCATAAATATCATTATCACTATCATTATCTCTATGCTTATGATGATGGTGATGATGAAAATAATAATGATGATAATAATGATGGCGATGGTGATGATGGCGATGATGATGATGAAAATTATGATGATAATGATGGTGGTGATGATGATGATGTTCGCTTGAGTTTAACACTGTTGTAACACAAAGTATGGTCATTTATTGCGGTTAGCTCACCTAACCTAGCTTCATGGACCCTTGTCTATGACCTATACACACCTACATGTACCCCGACAACTTAACTCATCCATACACATTACTGATGGAGGAAAATCGACATTATAGTTAAATCTTCATAGAAGAATATAACTAGCCCTGATGGGTTTTGTAACAAGCGAGCCCTTTGGCCTCTGGATTCGAAATGTTTCGCATATAGCCTACGCACTGGATCCGGGTGTATTTATTTTTTTCTTTGCCCTAGCATTAGAATTGAAGTTTTTATTGTAATTAAAATCACCACACAGTTAAAATTTGATGAGAGTTAACTTTCATTTATAACAAATGAAGTGTATACATTTATATGAAATTATAATTATTCATGTTCTACATTGTAATATTTGTCCTTTATAGTAACTGTGGATTGTTCAGTTGGACCGAGTTACTCGTTTACATTATCTAGCGGGTCTGACACTGGTGAAATCTTCATAGATGGCGAATGTGAAGCCCAGGCAACAGCTGTAACAGGCACTTATACTTTTGATTCTACAGTGTGTACAAGCGGAACCGTTCCTGCATTGGTAAGAAATTTTGAACCTTTATTGCCATCCAAAATTTTAATCATTCTTGGACAAAAATGTTTCGAGAGAAAAAAAACATCATGTCTACTGCAAGTAATCTAAGTTTAGCTCCTAATGTTATGGCTGACTACATAGTCAAGTGACCCCTGACTAAAATGGCGAAATTTTATGCCAGTGGCATTTGATTTATAGGAAATTATGTCAAACTACTATTAATCGTTGTTATTGTGTGGTACTAAATTTACTATATTTACGAAAACTTTTGATTCTTCAAAGATTACTGTCTTTGACTAAAGTATAAATTCAGTCCCGGATTTCCCTGAAAAAATGTATTATTTATCATAGGATATACACATTCAGTCGAAAAAATCGACCTTAAAACGTTCAAAAGAAAATACGTTCGAATCAAATCGATTTAAAAATGGCATGTTCTCAATGTATGACAAATTTGAGTCTAAAACTCCATTTTCCTGTTTACTTTCTACAGGGATCTGAATTCATTTTGGTTGTCCAAGAATTTACAAGAATTGAGCTCGTAACTGACTACATAGCTTTAGTGAATTGTACCTTAGACCAAGCGTCTGTCATTCCATCAACCATTTTAACTATTATGTAAGTTGTCCATCCATATTGATTTTTAAAAATCTACGATTAACTCCCCTTTCTTTCTTTCCTATTTTTATCAGGGTACGTACTTTCTCGTTGTGGTACAAGAATATGCTTCAATAAATCTTCAAACTGACGTCATTATCAACGTCACTTGTTCTCTCAATACAACATCAGTCAATGAAACTGTGACAGCCACTGCCACGTAAGTTTATATTTATAGCTTCGATCATTTACATGACGTTTACATTGTTATCATTCATTCATTCCAATAACCTTAATGACGCGTTACGCTGTATTAATTCATTCAGGGATTCTATGTAATATAAAATCCCTGATTTATTCAAACAAAATTAATGACATAACACTGTATTAATTCATTCAAACAACAGGAATGACGCGTTCACTGTATTCAACCATTCAGATAACCTTAATGACGCATTCACTGTTTTCAACCATTCCAATAACCTTAATGACGCATTCACTGTATTTACCCTTTCAAATAACGTTAATGATACGTTCGCTGAATTCATTCATTCAAATAACATTAATGACGCATTCACTGTATTCAATCATTTAAATAACCTTAATGACGCATTCACTGTATTCAATTTTTCAAATAACCTTAATGACGCATTCAGTGCATTATTTCATTCCATTCAAATATCCCGAATGACGCATTCACTGTATTCAATCATAATAAATATCCTTAATGACGCATTCACTGTATTCAATCATAATAAATATCCTTAATGACGCATTCACTGTATTCAATCATAATAAATATCCTTAATGACGCATTCACTGTATTCAATCATAATAAATATCCTTAATGACGCATTCACTGTATTCAATCATAATAAATATCCTTAATGACACATTCACTGTATTCAATCTTTCAAATAACCTTAATGACGCATTCAGTGCATTATTTCATTCCATTCAAATATCCTGAATGACGCATTCACTGTATTCATTCATTTATAAATTCATTCAAATCATCTTAATGACGCAAGCATTTTATTCATTCATTACTTCTCTCCCTTTTCTTGGGAGACATATTGAATCGCCCTGTCTGCTCGTCCATCTATCATGACCATTTAAATACGTTCTCTGCACACTCTTACAGAACGTCAAGCGTAGATACGCGGTGCTCTTGAGTTATATATATAATCGCTAAATCGTGATAAAAATATTATTACGTTTTGTTAAAACCCACCATTTGTAATCAAGTTAAATCTTTTCAGTGCGCATGCGTGTTTCTCATTATTTACATTTATGGACGCTTGGAAATAATCTCAAACAAACTATATGTAACTCGTTCGAAGAAATCAAATATTTTCGGTTGTTTTCAAGCAATTTTTTATTCTGGAAGTTGAGTGATAGTGAATGAACCAGGGATGCCATTATTACAGAACTGATCTTGAACAGCTGTGCAACTTGAGTGCCAATGAAAGAGAAGCTCGTGGAATTGACGTTGAATGTAATACAAGCTACTCTGATAGACGGCCTGCTGTAAGCATTGGAACTATATTTCTTGCACTATCATTGACTTTGGTGAAAGGTCCACTATGACAGATATAAGGTACTGATCATACTGTATATCTCTTATATCTCTTTTTATCGTTACAATTACAAGTTGTTTCACGAGTTTTATTCTGTAACCAAACCGAAAAGTCTTAGACCTATGTGGCCATTATATGAGTTTTACATTTTATCGTATAAAATACAATACCTTAACAAACGAAGCAGTTGCATGAATCAGATGAGGTGGACACATTACCTCAGAAGTGTTCATGGTAAACACCAGTACTTGATAGATCCCTTTCCTCTATAAGCATCTATCTTTTCCCTCACATGCAGTGCTATTGACAATAGTCGTGTTCAAGTATCTGACCATTTATCCCATTCGGAACAACTCAATCGTTCCTTGAATGAATAATCTCGGATGGATTCGTGGGGGTCCACCAATAACCCAGTGTTTTTACTACATACGCGAGGCGAATCACAGGCGAAGCATGTAACGGTTATGCAAAACAGTTCTTGTCGTAAACACATAAGGCTTTTTAAATACATTTCTTTTACTATACATGTAGATGTGACTATTTATTGCTCATCAGATGTCATTAAATCGTGCATTTCAAATTTATAGACTAAAACGAGACATTTATCACCGCCTAAACGATCTTGGATTTGTTTACTTCAACAACGGTTGAAGTATATTTGTTTGGGCATGTGACGCAAAGGTAGTTTTAAAATGGCGTTTATGGCTACATATGTCCGAGTTTTTTTCTAAAGAATGGCCGAAGAGTTCCGAATGCATATCACAGTATGTGGCTACAGTGATTTAATTTGCGTGAACGAGTGAATGCGAAGTTAGACTGGTAATTTTTTAATAGCCAGCTTCGCGTTAGTCCGAATACTATTGAAAATTTACACCGTTGTTTCCTACTGGCTCAGTACTGGGGGACCAGGAAGCGGACGTAAAAGTGATAAATCTGAGTTGTAAAAGCTTCTTTCACAATAGAGCTAAAGTAAATTAGTATAAAATATGTTTGTTTTAAGCGACCATAACCATTTGAACACGTATTTAGTTTAAGAACTGCACAAAAAAAAAATGTTGTAATTCGCCTCTGACGTAAGCACTGTCTCTACGGAACTTAACTCTTCTTAAGCTGAATATTGTAACTTTGATTTCAGATCACGTGACACTGACTAAGATTGTTTGAACTAAGCTCCGCAAGACTGTTCCTGAAATCTTTCAAGACATTCGACATTGTTTATAACGGATAACAAAGACTAAAGTTCAAGGACTAAAATTAACTATTTGTGATGAAATCAGAACACATTATTTGTACAGTGGTGAATCGTTGAATGATATTCTACAATAAAATATTATTTTTTATGAGGCTTTTGTTGTTGTTGATTTCGTATGGACATATTGTCTGATTATTTAACCCTCGTGGAATTTGGGCATGAAATATTGTTTCGGTCATTCGCCCTCCTACCTCTGTGCCTAAAATGACAGACGTCAGATGTCAAACTTAAATGCTTAAGTTTAGATATTTAGGTACGTCATTAGAATACATTAGATCGCATGACCGCCATGACATGACTGGAAAAGCAATCGACACGATGCACCAAAGTGGGACCATTTCTACTAAGCTTTTCATATTGAAATAAAATGTATTTTCTGGAAATGTTGTTAAAGCTCTTACCAACATATCATGTTTTGTTCGATTTTGATAGTTTTTCTTATATATGATCTCGTTGGCTTACGGCAACACTGCTCTATCTCGTTTAGTTTTCTTTTTTTCAACTTACGCATTTCTGTATAGTTCAAGTTCAAGTTCAATATTTTATTTAGCACAAACATAATAGTTTTTTGCCAATACAATATATACAGTTTGAAAAAAAAGAACAAACAAACAAAAGAAACAAACATACATAATAAAGGGGGGAAACAGAGAAAAAAGGAAAAAAAGGAAAAGACACATGTATATGTTTAATAAAGGAAAAAAGTGATACACCGAAATCAATGATATACAAGTACATGAGTACATGCACATCATAAAATTAAACAAATGTTTAGCTAGATCTGAACTTTTAGGACCCTAGGGAGCCAATTGGCATTTTTCGTTCTTACTGAAAAAAGAGGTTTTGTTTTAATGCAACATGATTCAGTTTTTAGGCCTCCTGAAAAGTTTTAAAAAACTGATTTACAGCAGTGTTGCATTAAGCCGACTGAACGATATTAAGGTTCATAGTGTTTGTTTTCTGTATAAAAATATTACAGTGTCAATATTCAAATATCGGGTATCATTTATACATTGTATGTGTGTATGTTATATACTGACACAGATTTTTTTTCATTAATTTTGTATACAAATGTTTGATGTAACCTGTATGTATTTTATAACCTGTATGAATATTATTTTCATGTTATTTTTTGTAAATGTATATACATGTAATGTTATTTATTGTAAATGACTTGTACGATAGCTCTCCTAAATGGAGGTAACTAAGAATAGATCTATCTCTCTATCTTTTTCACAACATTATGAAATATTATTAAATAATAATAAATATATTAATCAGTGCATATTGTTATCGATGAATTTGAATGTTATAGCTAATAATATGCATTTAAAGTCAAAAAATATTCATATTATGAATAAAAAATGTGCATTTTCGCTATCAAAATATTTGCATATAGTAATACATAAATTTGCATATAATACTCCATATTTTTACAGCATTTTTGAATCAATCATTTGCATTTTAATCAATAAATTTGCTTTTTAATAAATAAATCAATCAATAAATCTGCGTTTAATTCTCCATAAATTTGCATATTAATCAATTAATTTGCATTTTAATAAATATATTTGCATTTAATTCTTCATAAATTTGCATTTTAATAAATAAATTTGCATTTTCTTACTTTCAATTATAAACAATTTAAATATTTTATAGTGTAATCATCTAATTAGCATACTATTACTGCATGCATATATTAACAATGTGTAGACTAATTGATATTTCAGTGGAGAAACGTTTGGCTCATCTGATGTGGGATACGTCTCACCAACATTCTCTGTACAACTAGAGAACAGTTCAGACAGTACACTTATCACAGCTGGGGCTGTTGGAGACCCTGCACAGATTAGTATTTCTATACCGGCGGCTGAAGCAGGTAAGTTTTAGTGATGACTCTATCATAATACTCCTTGTAACCCAGCGGTTACATGCACAGGTGACTACAACAAATTGTATTGAAGCTATCTTGTTTTAGTCTTATTAAGTTTAAAAACTGTGCCTATGCCTATATTCCTAAGATAACATATGCAAATCGTGTATTTGTTTCTTTCACTCGAGTCTCAATTCAAGTCAATTCATTTATTTATTGATTTATTGGAGTTAACGCCGTGTCAACACAATTTAGGTAACCTAACCTAGCTTTCCTGGACCATTGTCTATAACCAGTACTCGCATACCCTTCCACAAGGCCGGAAACTTCTCCATATTATCCAATCAATGGAGGAACAATGACATTATTGTCAACTTTTCATGGAAGGGTATAACTTCCCCGGGTGGGATTCGAACCCGCACCCCCTCGGGCACGAGATTCCAAATCCCGGCGCGCTACCAACTGCGCTATCGACCCGGGTTTCAAGTCAATTCAAGTCATTTTTCAAAGCTATAGCATTTTTAAATCCAAGTTTTACTATTCAAAATTAATTATTTTACGACCAGAACAGAACCACTAAAACTGTGGCGGTCTGATTACAGTCGTTCTCATAACGTACATGAAAAAAATCTTATGATATGAGACAGTGTGTATTTTTATTTTTTTGCAGCGTAATCCATGATCAATGAGTGACCCAAAACATTCATTTTTATGTTTAATTTCTGTTTGTTTTTATAGTAATACATGTATAATTATCATTATGTACTCATATTTTTCAGCTGTCTTTGATTTTCAAGTAACAACTTTATCTGTTGCTGCTGGGGCCTCATCTGTAACTATGTTAAGTGCTGGGTAGGTTAATGTACATTTTTTTACTTGCACTTCATTCGTTTATTGATCCATGCATGTCGGTATCAGATGGGTTCGGACTAAAACTCTTTCGACTGGTGACGGGTGTGAGGCTACATATATCCGTATGCCTTGTGGTCTTTTGAGCATATTAGAACAGAAACAACGTCTTGAAGTCACAATCACGGGTTGTATCACATTAGCAATAGAGTAAACTTACGGATTTTTACGGACACTGCCGAATGAATCCCTTAATGGTATCATTGATGTTTATTCGTAAATGCGTGACCGGGGCATTATAACGGATCCGGATTGTCCAATATTTTAAGTGGTGGTCTCATTCATATAGAAGGTGAAGAAAGACCGTTTGTGTATAAAATGGTGGTGGTCTAACTTTTTTAACATTTGAATAAGGTACATTTTTACCAAATGTTTGGAAAACGTTTTTTTCTGTCAGTTTACACCAAAAACATGAAGACATTTAAAACAATTCGTATACAAATTATGGAGGTCATGAATTGTATATCACTTTTGCTCGTGATTCTTGACACTAAGTAATGTATGATAATGACAAGAAGGGTAGTTACTACTGAACACTTTCTTCTCATTTTAAGAGACGCACTACTAAGTAGAGAAATGCAAATGCTCAATAAAGAGAGTGTATACCTGCGAAGCCATGGTTCCAGAAAAAGAATTACTAATTTGCATATACATGTATTAAAATACATTTATTCACAAATTTGTATTCATTCTTATTTCATAATCAACCCATTTACATAGACTGCATGACCTTGGCTGAAAAGCAATTCGTCTTATGATTATTTTAGAAATTAGAATTAGACTGGGAGGCAGGAAAATTGGCAGTGTACAATCAAAGTAATTATTCCTGCAAAGAAAAGAGCAAAAATGCACTGAGAATAGAAAATGGAAACAGGACGATGTGCCTTGCTATTCTGATTAAGAAAAATCACCAATTATCATTCAGACACAAAATTAAAGGTCTGAATATAATAAATTATGCATTTTTGTATGGAACTATTTTATATATATTTACAGCTGTACACAGTATTCATCTATTATCACTCAACCATCAGCACAAACAGGAGGTGTCTTGACGATTCCATTCAGTTTGTTTATACCTTTGGATGCTGTATCTTCCCCAACACTCCCTGGAGTTGCACCCACTACTGTCACATTTACTATACAGATTGAAGTCTGTGATACCGCATGTACAGCAGTATGTATAATTATCTTAGAGCTTTCATTTCCAGAATATAGTCTACATGTATGTATTCTTTTGCTCGTATATAGTCACGTCATCATCAGAATGTAAACAAACGCTTGTTTGTCGACCAATTCTTGCTGCAGGCAAAAGAGGACAGATTCAAATAGTGTAAATGTCCGAAAATGTCCAAATTAGCCCGTGATCAGTTGTAATTGTTTCATCTGAATCCTCTGCTCAACTTATTTTCGACATCCCTCATTCACCAGGTGATTTAAATTGTGTGCGTAGGAGGTAACGATACAAACTTGCAGGATCGATTGGAATACTTGGGGAAAAAAGGAACTGCATGTAATTTGATGACATTTAATTATCTGAATAGGGAAAAAAATCGACTATAAGAATGTGTCAAGATGTTTACCTTATTAAATGTTTCATAACCCTTAAAAGAGTTATCTAGAAATAGAGGCTTTGTATCGAGTGCTTGTACATTGTAAATGCATGCTTCTTTTAAAACAATTATTCAATAAACCATTTAAAATTTTCAGCCAACATGTTCTGCAAGAAAAAGACGTAGTGCTGAATCTAATAATACTCTTGAACATACTGATATCAGTGCTTCATTGGTCGTCTACCCAGCAGGTAGGTCATACTTTTAAGTGCATGTATATCACTTGTAGGGTGTACTACTATATCTGACGGAGTATGCATTAAACGTTCTAAAATGTATAAATCTTCGTTGGAAGCACATTTTAATGACCACAACGTAATGAAATTTGAGAATACATTGTATTGAAAATAACCCAGCTCGGTGATTTAATTGACGCAGTTGATCATGACATAAGATTTTAGAAACTTGATTTTAATATTTGACGAATGTATAGAATTATATGAAAACTACACCGGAAGAGTTATCTTAAAACAAGAAAGTACGTTTTGATAAAAATATGCTTAGTACACTTACTTAGTAAGTCTAAGATGACCTTAATATCTGTATGATATTTAGGCAAGTATTAATTTAGTGACAAATTTTTAACGGCAATGTACAAAAACATCAAAAACGAACACCACTTCCACCCGCTCTGTGATTAACAAATAACAATATTGACGAAAGACTCATAAGAAAAGCAAGCAATCAAAAGAAATTTCACCGACGTTGGATGGACGAGTTTTAGTTGTTAACTATTTGTGCGTGTGTGAAAATCTCTCTGAAAGTCATCCAGTACTGAGCTAGTGGGACTTACTTGCTGATCAGGGAAATAACATTGTAAGTTTGAATGTGAATCAAACAGATGCGAAGCTGTCTATCTAGAGATTACCAGTTAAACATCGTAACCACTCGATCATAACTTCCTTAGTATTTGCTTGTTTTGTTTTACAGGATCAAGAATTCCAACCAGAAACTACATCAGTAACTCGGAGGAACAAGTGGTTGTTGAAGACGTACATGTTTGTTTATCTAGAACACCATTGATTGGTATGTTAGTGGGTCTGTCTATTGCTCTGGTTGTTTGTATGGCTCTCAGTGGATGGATGTTCTGTCGTATGAGGAGACCAAACTACAAAGGTAGCCAAGCTGCTTTCACTAATTCCGGCTATCAACATTAGAGCTAACGGATTGGTGTTATTTCTTTATTAAATCTAATATTGAGCCTTATATTGTGCCTATCGTGTTTCTGAATTTTGTTATCTTGAAGTATGCATGTTTCTTTCATGCTTTATAATCTAAGGTTGTGTTTGGTTAAAATTGTTTTGAGAGACGAGTATTTAAACTAAAATAACAGCATGTAAATATCGTATATAATATATGGGTATGAATTAAAATTAAGTTGTACAGATCGTTACGTGTTATCGCAGATTCTTCGCCTTAATGTGCGATCTTTTACTGTACTAACAAAGTTTATGTAAACAAAACTTAAATGTATGTTGTTTGTTTATTCAAGAACAATAAAAGATTTTGAATCTATCAACTTGTGTCTTATTTTATTAGTATCCATGTTCAATTGTAAAAACAATACATGCACTGACATCGTCGCCAACCACAGTACTTTCTTCCGTTACACTCCATACGTACCGTGGGCAATTTGACTGGCAAAATCTCGTTTTCATGAATATGCATGAGGCAACGGAGACCAATCTTCTTCCTATAAAATCGCATATTACAATCAAATCCTCTTCAATAATAATGACGTCATACTGGGATTTTCATACTTAGAATAGAAACTAACGCACAAGTTTATTTTCTCATAATGGTTGCGTAATTTTATTGGCTCGTTTTTCGCAGTGGTTTCCTTGCGGAAACAATGATTTCAACTGCCTCATTAATTATCCATGATTATGAGATTTTCCTAACCAAATAGCCCACAGGATAACCGACGATGATGCACTGAGTACATTACAACACATATAACAATTTAAACAAGAAATATAATGTGGAAACTACATTATTAAAGGGCGGAATTTTCCGCAGATGGAGAAATTTAGATCAAGTTCATGTTGTAACAAGAAAAAGTCATATTTAATAAATTGCTTATGAAAAGTGTATACTTCTCGAAAAAGCGAATCACGCCGCCTTAAAATATCTACACTTATGATTCACGAAATTACGTCATGATAGTGAAAATCAATACAGAGTAATTTTAGCGGAGGTATAATCACCGCGGCGTGTTGGTCGTTAAAAGTTATTTGATTTATTTATTCTCTATTCTTCACAAAAACTTACAAAATAGTCGTTTATGTTTCGCACAGCACCAAATAGTTGTATTATTATTCATATATATATCTAAACTTTCCGACTCAAATCAACCGTCGAAACAACGTTGCGTTGGATCGACGTCATGGTATTAGTTATAAAAAATATAATTCAAAATCAGGAAATATGGAGTTGATCTTTTGCCTGTATATCCCTTTTACGTTGAATGTAGTCGGCGACGTCGTAACCAATATTCAACGTTATTCTGAGGCTGTAACGACGTCTGTTGAACCTCATTTTTCACAACCCGTGTTTTTTACAACATGTGAAAAACGCGTACGCAATTTTCACAACTTGTGAAAAACACGTTAGTAATTTTCATAACTTGTGAAAATTGCGTACGCGTTTTTCACAAATGAGCAATATGAAAATTACGTTAGACATATTTTTCGATTTTTAGTCCTAACGCAATTTTCACAACATGGGTCAATATCATAGTATATCTTAAAGTATATAATAAACAAAACTAATGTTTCAGTTACTTTCAAATATTTTACTTAGATGGTTAACCTCGCGACATGGGCGCAAGATATCACAACCACCCTAAGGACTTCATCAAGCCAGTATTGTGTCGTATTTAACCACCTTTACGTACAATCAACCACTTTAGCACATAGAGAATCCATCTTAAGGTACATAGTAAGCACACATGTCCCATGGTACTGTTACAATGTCCGTATTAACAAGTTTCGCATCTAAAGCAACCGCCTCGAGGTCCATAGCAGCTGCTCAAGCACACTTAGCAACAGTTTCATTATCCATTGAAATTTCCCCTTAAATGCTTCTAGCACACACTTAGGTCATAGCATCCTACGTTACGCTTTCTAGCAACAGTACGAATATCAATGCTAACACTGATGTCCATAGCAACTTCTATCGAGCCTAAGTCGTTTAAGTCGAGATAAGGAATTCAAACTAGCGACTCTTGGGGCATGAAGCATAAAGCACATCAACGTTGAACCTCATTTTTCACAAACCGTGATTTTCACAAGTAATGAGGTTCAACGATTGATAGAACCCGTTTTGTAATAAAAACCCGAACTGTAATAATTAATACAAAACTTTATATTGTATATACATGTACCTATCATGTGAACCAGATGGTGACAAACAGACCCACATGGTCGGGTGTTTATCTGTAAATACTCTTCATGTTGTATTCATGTTTGTAATATTGTCATAACACATTTCACGAAAATAAATAATTTACTTACTTACATTTACTTACTTACAAATTTACTTACTTACAGCTGGCAACTAAAAAACTAACATGTGTGAAAAATGCGTTCGTACCAAAAAACTCAAATTTTTCAAACACTTTTTTCGTCAATTTTTAAGTTGTGAAAAATGCGTTTCTATGCTTGTATGAAATTTGTATGCTAACGTGTTTTTCACACAAGTTGTACACGTTTTTCACAAGTTGTGAAAAACACGGGTTGTGAAAAATGAGGTTCAACAGAGCTCCGAATGTATTTCACGTTTTAAGTTTTTGTGTCAGTTAATTATGCTGTTTAATTTATGAGAAATTAAATCAAACGTATTTGTGAAAATCAAACGATTATTTCAACTTTGCTAGAGCTACGTTAATTGACGTAAATAGTGTAAAATGTATATTTATTATGCTCTTCTTCTATGACTTATTATCGACGTTTCCTGGAACGTCGATACATACAATTATCAAGATTTGAGCATTTTGTAGTCGACACCGGTTGCCTTAAGCCAATCAAAACGATGCATTTGAAGGTCACATGATAGAAAAATGGACGGCAAATTGTCAATTTAGGGGTGCGTGAATTGACTCGTCTGGACGCCATGTTTTGTCGGGTATTGCCAGAAAATACAATAATCAGAATAGGAATGAGTACCAGTTTCAAGAAAGCTGCAATTTAAGACCCGGAAAATGCAAAACTAACTGTAACATGTTTGTTTTCTTTTTAAAACTCCCATTTGTTGAAAAAAATGCAAACTTATCTTCCCTACTAACGGGCGAATCTATTTTTACGGGAGAAGATTATCTGTATCCAATCAGCCGAGAGGCGTAACCAGTATCCACTGAGACAGGTTTAAGTCACGCCCCTCATAAATATCGCTGTTCGCTTAACGTTAACCATTGGGAACGCCCCACTGATTCATATCGATAATCTTTCGCCGGAATATTTTGGTTTGCTAAAAAGTTGATTGAGTTCCTATATGCCAGATAGACAGGAACAATTCTAGAGTTTACCATAATGCTGTTTTACGTGCATAGTTCGAACAAGTCCTGGACAACACCTGTTCATTCGATGTATTTTCATCAGCCCGGAAGGTTCCATACAATGAATAAAAAAGGTCTAAATGTTTTACATATCGTTAACGGGTCACTCAAATCCCGATATTCTCTAAATAGACTTGGCACGGCTAATAGTGTTGACGTATATTACTTGGAAGGAGATGATGTAGCAAGATTTTTCACATTAACAACATTACTCTTAGACCATATAATGTTCATTTACGCTACGTTACGCCTAACATACTTTATGTACATCGGTCTTCATTCGGAACTACCTCGGCGATCATCTACGAAGATATACTTCGGAAATCAGACGTAGTAGGAATACAACCAGTAGCGTGTTCAGTTACCGCGAACGTTACAAAACGATAATCTCGGACATATTTAGACGCTATTTTTAAACTACCGGTGTTGAAGTACACAAATATATGATCGTTTAGGCATTGAGTGATGCTTCGTTTTTGGTCCGTAAATTTTGAAACATCACTCATCGCCTTAACGATCGCATATCTGTGTATTAGATCAGATTATTCGCAGCGAATGGCCGAGGAATTCCGAATGTATCGTTATGTAATGCTCGGTACTAACATTTAGTGTAACTGAACACGCGACAGGTTATTACATCCAGCGACTGTAATTTTCATTTCAACATATAATGATAACATTGTTACACGCTCTAGCACATCATATCAGGACAATGTCTCACACGTCGTATTTCTGTGCAAGTCAGACTATATTACCATAAAACCAAATTTATATAGATCTAGATCTACTTTTTCACCTTATGATATCCGAGGTTTATCTGCGTAAAAGATCGCCGAGGTAGTTCCGAATGATCGGTCTTATTCCTTTAAAATGTAAACATGTTTCGTGTGGTGATACTAGCATCACGGTGGTCGAGCTAAAATTCCAAAGAGCTTGAATCCTAGTTTACGGTGAGTTCCCAAGTATACCGCTAGCAAGCGCTTTGGGCCTTGGTATCCTTAATTTGAAATCACATATGTATTACTTTTGGCTTAAGAAGGGTACCAGGGCACAAAGCGTTAGGTAGCGATATGATTAGGAAAACTTTCCTACGTTTTACACTCCTTTAAGTAACGTCGTTTATACTCCAGCCAAAAGACGTTGACCAATTTATCTTTTACAGACAATGATCCAAAAAGTTTATTTATGGCATATTGTATAGCACAACCTCTCTTGAACAACACTAACTAGGAGATTCTAAAATAGGTTGCTGTTCAGAGGTTGTTGTTCTGCAAAGGTTAAAGTCAATTAAAAGTATGCAAAAGGAAATTTCAAAATACGTAGTTGTGTTGAGGATTTGTTCTGTAGAGGACGCTTTGCAGAGGTTATACTGTACATTATTATCGTACTTAACAATTCAGCGAAATTGTACACTTTTCAAAAATGGTCAGACGTTCTAATTACAACTTCTAACTATTCGGGAAAAACTGGTCAAAGCCTTTGGAATTTTAGCTTGACAAGTCACGTGACGGCAGTGGTTTATGAGTGACGTAAATGTGTGAGGGGTTTGGGCATCACCAATTAAATGTCAATATATTGGAACGGTTTTCTGATCTGAAACGCCTAAAGACAACACCTCTTAACCCATTCGGAACACCTCAACCTTTCATGAATGAATAATCTCGGAAAGATTCGTAGGGGTCCACATAGAGTTTTTGCTACGTACGCGAGGCGAAGCACATGTGAAGCACGTACTAGTCAATACAAAATAGTACTTGTCGTAAACACACAAGGCTTTGTAAAACACGCGTTTGCATTTTATATTGGTGACTATGTATTGTTCAGCGTTATCAAGAAATCGAGTATTTCAAATTTATGAACTAAAATCGAGACATTAATCTTTACATAAAAGATTGTGGATTTGTTTACTTCGATACCGGTTATTGTTTCAACATTTGACACAAAGGTAGTTTCATAATGGCGTCTAAATAACTCCGAGGTTATTAGTAGTGAATGGTCGAGGTGTTCCGAATGATCTTAACCTTGAGTCAGGTAGTCTGTTCAATTATCCCGAACGTTCTGTAACGTTAGGATCGGAACAACTCAACCCAAAGACAACTCAACCCGAGACAGCTCAATCCCTTACTAACGGGTCAAGTTGGCCAACTTTTGGTTGAATCATCTTAAGAGTTGAATTGTCCCTTACCCGTACCGTTAGCAAACAGTCGTTACTGAACACGCCAAGGGATTCAAAATGAGAACTGGGTCCAAGGTTAGAATACTAAAGAGGTGACTCCATACTCAAAACTAGGTTCAGTTCTCAACAGTTTTTTTTCAATGTGAATCAGGAAGCGTCTTAGAAAACGCAAGTAAGAATGCTAGCGGTATGTATAGTGCGTACAAAAAAACAAAACGTGTTTTGGTAAACATTAAAGTTGAGACAATTCATTTCAGGGGTAAGCAGAATTGGAAATAGAATTTGTGCCATTTAGTAAGTGTATCGGTTTTTTGAACGACTGTTGTAAAGCGCGTTTATGTAAACAATGCGAATATAAACAATTCACTTGGTGAAACATTATAACCCATATACAGTTCGTTGAACAGGTCATGTGTGTTTTCATACTTTGAACAATAGAAGTGTCCACTCAATAGGTGAAAAATATGTTACACATCCATCATTTTACTGCTTTTCAGCAGAACACTTTAACATTCAACATTTATTATATAAAATGCACATTGAAACGATGGTGTGTCACTAAAATACGTTTAAACTGGTTAAAATATTAAATTGTTATAACATTTCACCCCTAAATATTGGTGTGTAATGAAACTGGCTATGTTTTATTTACGCAATGTTTTCGTGGACAACCTGTAATAATTTTTAGTGGAAACCTGTTTTATTGAAATATCAATATTTACAATTAACGATGCATTATCATATATTATTATATGCATTATTATTAATAAATGATGAATTTAAAGTACATGTGGTTAAAATTTGCGTTTATAATCTAAGTTTCATGCTTATGCACGTTCACAGACTTTACAGCTAATACCCTTGTCATTGGGCTAGCATATACTGGTATCAATCTTGCAATCTCCCTGGGGAGTATTTGACTCTACTAAATGCAGGCGACATATTGGTGCAACGGAATTATACCACCCTCGCATATACGTAGTATACCTAGGTGGAGTGAAGCAATCGCAGGTAAATGTCTTGCTCAAGAAAATTAGCAGTGCTCTTGGTGGGGTTCGAACCTAGGACCTCTGGACCCCTAAGCACGCGTCCTACCTGTGGATTACTGTGACCAGTTGAGATCTGTAAAATGATGTACGCGCATTATTCGCCTAGTAATTTGACAAAAATAATCACCTATTTTAAGTACATAAATATGCATGACCTATTATACGACAAATATTTGCCAGAATTGTATCATACACAAATATTTATACTGGGTTTAACGCCATGTCAACACAACTTTTAGGTTATTTTACGGCGTCCAGCGCACCTAACCTACATTTCCTGGACCCTTATCTATAACCCGTACTCACTTGCCTGTCCACAAGGTCGGAAACATTCTCCATATACCCTAATAATGGAGGAAAATTGATATTTTTGTCAAATTTCATGGAATGGTATAACCTCTCTGGGTGAGATTCGAACCCGTACCACCTTCGAAACAATAGATTCGAAATCTAGGCGCGCTACAAACTGCCCTGCCGACCCGGGTTCTTTAAGTTCATGTATTATTGATGTTGATGTATGAAATATTTAAGATAATAAACGAGAATTGTTTTGATGTATTAGTGAATTAATAAATAAAACAATCATAATAAACAAGACAACAGTCAATTGATCGTGTTTTAGATGCGGGAGATTACGAGCAACAAGTTATTAATAATTCATGTTACATACTACTTAAAGTTGACGTCTGTTGAACCTCATTTTTCACAACTCATGTTTTTCACAACTTGTGAAAAACGCGTACGCAATTTTCACAACTTGTGAAAAACACGTTAGTAATTTTTACAAGTGGTGAAAATTGCGTACGCGTTTTTCACAAAAGAGCAATGTGAAAATTACGGTAGACATATTTTTTTTTATTTTTAGTCCCAACGCAATTTTCACAACATGGGTCAATATCATATTATATTTAAAGTATATTATGATAAACAAAATTAAATGTTTCAGTTTTTATTCAAATACTTTATTTAGATGGTTAACGTCGCACGTGGACGCACAATGTCGCAATCACTCTACGGTCTTCAACCAGCCAGAGTTGTGCCTTATTTAACCATCTTTACGTTCAAGCAACCACTTTAGCACATAGAGAAGTCATCTTAAGGAACATAGTAAGCACACATGCCCCATGGTACTGTTATAATTTCCGTATTAACAAGTTTCACATCCGAATCAACCGCCTTGAGGTCCATAGCAGCTGCTAAAGCACACTTAGCAACATTTTCATTGTCCAGAGTTATTATTCTAATGCTTCTAAGAACACTTATGTCCTAGCATCCTACGTTACGCTCCCTTGTAACAGCACGAATATCCATGGTAAAATTTATGTTTATAGCACTTTCTATCAAGCCTTAGTCGTTTAAGTGGAGGAGAGGGATTCAAACTAGCGACTCTTTGGGGCATGGCGCATGACGCACATAACCCATTATCCGCCCTGACACTTTATTATTATTTATTAGATGGCAACATGAAGATTCTGCAGTATTTCATATTTTGGTAAGATATACCTTTGGTATAAAAAGGTTTACATGTTGGGAAGATGCATGCATATTAAACTTAAATGAATATGATTATAGCTTATGTAATTGATATATAAAAGTAAAGGTCATTGTAGTTTTATTTATGCAAATATGTGAGTTATATTTTGTGAATTGTAACACAGTGGTCAATTTCAGAGGTACAGATTTCATTGTCAGATTTTTTTTACCGTCGCTCAATACTGGAATTCATATGTTGTATGAATAGTTACAAAATTGCTGTGAAAGTGTGCAGATAAAACCTCGAGGCGGGCAATATATTCCAGAATTGAACAAGTGTGCCATGTTGAACCTCGTTTTTCACAAACGTGTTCTTCACAGGTTGTGAAAAACGCATTCTGTGAAAAATGAGGTTCAACATTAAACCTCATTTTTCACAACCTGTAAAATTACGCTCGTGTTTTTTTTCAACTTTTGTTAAAACCCGTTTTGTGATAAAACCCCTAATTGTAACAAAAGTTTATAATAAATCGGTTGGTAAGTTCAACCAAATAATAACTCTTTTTGCAATAGAATATGACAACTTGTTTTTCTGTAGAAATCTTCAAATTAACATTTCGAAATGTGAGTAATTTGTCTATTTGAACATTTATGTTTGCTTGTTAAAAAAAATATTTTCTTTCTTTGCCAATAATTTAAAATGTATTGTACTATATTTTATAATAAAATTAATACAACTAGCCATTTCATTACATTTCGGGTTTTTATTACAAAACGCGTTTGTATGTTCAATTACTTTTGTTATAACCTGTTTTGTAATAGTTTTTACAATTCGGGTTTTTATTTCAAAACAGGTTGTAACAAACTTTGAACCTCATTTTTCACAAAATTTGTCTTTGTAAAGGCTATGGTTTTTACACCCATTGGGTCGGGTGTTTATCTGTAAATACTCTTCATGTTGTTTTCATGTTTGTAATATTGTCATAACACATGTCACGAAAATAAATTACTCACTTACTTTCTTACAGCTGGCAATAAAAATCTACATGTGTGAAAAATGCGTTATTACCGAAAAACTCAAATATTTCAAACATTTTTTTCGCCAGATTTGATGTTGTGAAAAATGCGTTTCTATGCTCGTATGAAATTTGCATGAAAATTGTGAAAAATACGTACGCGTTTTTCACAAGTTGTGAAAAACACGGGTTGTGAAAAATGAGGTTCAACAGACGTCACGTGCTTGCTGGGTTGTATAATTATGGTCATGGTCAATTCGTTTTATGTTTGATGATACTAGTAAACACACCATGTATTCAACAACATGAGTTTGGATATTCTTATTCATTCTTAGCAGGGGCGGATCAAGGATTATTTTCTATGGGGTCCAAACTTTTTCTAGGGGGGTCTAAATTTTCGAACCACATCCACGTTATACACTGTTTGCAGAATAACACAACATATTCATAATAAATATTACATAATCATTTTATCTATGTTAAGCACAAAGGCGAGCGAAGCTAGCACGAAAAAAAATGCTCCAATTAAACTACTTAAAAATGGCTTACAGTAGAAAAATACACTCATGGACAGTACGTACATTTACTATTTCAGAAGATCTACAACGGTCGACCCACACAGGGATTTTATATAACAGGGGTTAAATGTAATAGATTTTCATCAAATTTCACTGTCGTCGCTATTATTTCGGCCCATACGGAAAACAAGTATAACAAGTTTAAATAAAGATATTCACATGAAATTTTGTACCAGTACCATTCACATTTACATTTATAAATGTTAGGAAAAATATGTTTCTAGATGATTTTGAGGTAAATTACGCTCACAGGCTGTTTCACAAAATAACCCATTTTCCCATTTCTAGCCCCATTTTACATACCTATTAAAGTCATATTTTTGGTCATAATTGCAACATTTTTTTGTCAAAAACTTTAGAAACATTCATAAGTTGCACGGAAGACACGTGAACAAAAATATAAATAAAGTTTTTAAACTCTGGAGTAGTTTGTACAGCCTGCTTCGACCAGTTATAGACAGTGACGACAGTGAAAATTCAAAAAAGCACTTCGTTACAAATCCCTGTTATATAGAATCCCTGACCCACATAAACAACATTTGTAAAAAAAAGCTAATTCTGCTGGCTTATGTATCACTTGTAAGATCAACCATTGAGTATGGCTACTCTATCTGGGATCCTTATTTGATAAAACTTGAAAAAATACATAGGCAAGCTGCAAGATTCATCAAAAGGACTACACGTCCCGTGAAAAGGGTTGCATCAATGATATGCTACAGCATCCAAAACATAAGGAAGCCAACCGTTTGACGTACATGTACAAGATAGTGGGGAGGGGGTATGGTACCGGCAATAGACACCAGTGATTACTTAGTTAGACTAAGACCAAAAATACAAATTAAACCTCGTAATTTTACTGACTTTGAATCCAAAACTTTGTAGAATCACAGGTCACTAATAATTGTCAATGTTTTAACATTCCTAAGTAGAATACTTCACTGTTTAAGAATTCATATTTTTGTAAAAACTACTATTCAGTGGAATCGTCTAGACGAATCAACAGTGACTTCTCCATCAATAGAATCAGACAAGACAGCACTCTGGACAGAAGTATAATTAGGCGCGCTAAAGTTATTAATGCCAGATTTGGTCACTAACTTTTAAAAAAATACAGATACAGATTTTGGAAATTTCAGAGGGGTACGCATCCCCGCTATGCTTAGTTTAATATGTCGTATATTCAAATATATATTATAATGCGAACCAAAGAGAAAAACTTATTTTACCAGGGGAGATCACTACTGCTAGGAGATATCGACTTTTTGGTACATCTTTTATCTTTGGGTTAGTAATAAACGGAAGTAACTGCCCACTAAGTTTTCGTCATAAATTTAAGTGAGTATTTTTGCTTTATTAATCGTTTCTGGATCAAATATTAAGTAAACATGACTTGTATGGATAGTTCTTTTTTAGTGTTTATGTTTTCCTCTAACACGTTTTATCAATGCACCTTGTAAATAACCCATAAACTCGGAAAATAAACTAACCGGGTGGACCGGAAGTATATTTCCAACTTGTCAATTTTCAATAATAATGTAAAATCTTATTAACATTTTTATATATTAAACTCTATCAAGTAGGTTATTTATTTTTTCGTGTTCAAGATGGTTTTGACTTGAGCATTTTTACTTTTTAACCTTGACTGGCTTGAGATTTAGATATTTTATTTGATCCTACTAGGATTCCTAGGTTATTTTTTCAAGGTCCACGCATCATCTCCTGCATGATCACGAGTGCATGTTCACACTTAGCTCTTGTTTATTTGTGCAGTATTGCAGTTCAATATTCTGTTACTAAATAACATTTTTAGCTCAACTATTCGGGGAATAGTGGGGCTAGCCTACTCATTTGTGCGGTGGCATTCGTGTAACACTTCTTGGGATAGAATCTAGTTTAGCGGACCCCGCTATTGCGCATGCTCGGATGTTGCGTTGTTTACAAATTTTGGACGCCATTTTGTTTTTACCGATGCAGTTTTTTATTCATTATTTAAATGAATTATATTTAATAACTTTTTAAAAATGCTTTTTTGTTATCCATTTTAAATATCGGCGGGGGTGTGGGGGCAGCAGCCCCCATAATAACAGAAAATTAGCCGCATTTATCTTCGCGCGTCTGCTCATAAAAACAGAACGCTGCGCACGCATATTTATATTTACTTCCGGGATCCGCTAAACTAGATGTGTCCCCACTTCTTGGTTAAGTTTTTGGCAGTGGCTAGAGTTACGGTACCATAACTCTAGACCCAGGTTCTAGAGATACGGAAGTTCCGTAACTGTAGACAACCCTGCAGGGGTTGGCTAGAGTTAGGCCTAAAAAAAAAATACTTTTGTTTCTGCTTACCCGACCGACCGTTACTTTTTACCGCCGACCGAAACTTTTTTACGGCCTTTGAAAAAAAAATCATTAATTTAAGCCGACTGGGACGAATCTGGATTGGTACGAACGCACTTCCAGGGCTCGACATTAACCATTGTCCGACTGTCCGGGACAAGTGAAACCAAGGTCCGGACAAGTACTTTATAGAGCCGGTTGTCCGACGGGACAAGTAGTTTGGGATATTAAAAAGCATGTCTTAACCCATTCTGTATGAATGTCTTACATAAGCGTAACTATTTTGCTGCTCTCTATTACGAGTGCCGCGAATATGCGTCCCCTAAACTTCAATCGATACGCCGACAGACTTGTATTAAACCTCTGATCGCCGCGTGACCCATATATCCGTCATGTGTATATGGAAACGATCTTAACACCGATAAGCGTAACGATAAGCACAGCGGGTGAAGATAGATTGGGCAAGTTATTAAATCAAGGTCACTGCCTGGAATTTAATTCGCGCTATTTTAAAAGTTAATTTATTCTGCACAAATATTATTTTAATTTCAAAATGTTTTTATTTTTATTTAATTTGTAACACTTTTCCATTCAAGTGCAATTGTTGGTAAATCAAATTTGACACATTGTAGCGTTTATTTTATTGAATGTTTCGTTGATAATTGTTATTATTTTTTGTATTATTAATATTTGTAACACCTATTATCTGTTGCAAAACGACATTTCCGTGAAAATAACTTTGTGCTGCCAAGTTTATAAATCTGGTTAAACTTCACAACACTTTAAAATAAAACTGTTACAAACAATATTTATTATGATAAGTCATTGATGCGACAATAACATGTGAAGAATGCAAATAAATCGCGACTTGAAAAAACACCGTTAAATTTTATTTAAAAAATAACTAATTAGTAATAGGCACAAACATGTTCTAATGAAACTATGATAACGAACAATTACGGTACGATGAACTTTATGTCCGAAGATTATTTATTGTTAATTAATTTATTAATGTACGCTGTTATAATATCAATGCGAGGAGAGATTAATGGGACATGTCAACACGGAAAGTTGTTGATACGTACCCTTCCTTAAATTAATTGCGCCCACGAATCAATTTTCTATCATACTTGAGGCCTAAATTAAAAATAAGTTTGTTTGTACTGCTCGACTGACCCGTCAAAAAGGCCCCGACTCAAAAAAATTTTCGAGTCATTCAGCTGACAATTTTTTTTTAATATTTTTTTTCAGATCGTTCTGTAGAAACTGTACTTTCCACTGTCTATTTCTTTTCGTTTTTTAAGCTTTCCGCATTACGCAGCATCCAAGAAAGAGGTCGTATTTTCTGTCACAATTAACATCGTTAATAATAAGGGTTTCCGCGGCAATTCGCCAATTCGGCAAATGGCGAATTTTTAAAAAAAAAATAAGCATATTTTTTCATATGAGACTAAAATATAGTACCCTTATTGACCTACGATTGTTAATCCAGATAAGAAATGTGCTAAGTAAGACTGTCCGCGGCAATTATACATGTCAATTACGCGTGAACACATGTCAATTAGACCTTATTGTTGGTCACACGCTGGGAGATTAACTCGCCGACAAAAGGTGTCAGAAAATCGATAAGGGAGTTGTCGATTTACTTAACACGCTCGATAACATTCATATATACCTAAGACTGGTTTATATAGAGAGTATTTTGATATAGGGGCCACCGAGGAATAACCAGTCAACTTATTTTCATACGATCATCAATATCGGGGGATTATTTTAAACACCGCGTGCGCGAAAAACAAATTATCTTTTCACGTAGTTGTTTCCTTAGGCATCGTTTGTTGAATCAGGATGAAAACATTGAAAACAATAAGCTTTTAATCTGTAAAAGACGTTTCATATGAAATTGCGATCTAGCGTGGGTCGCGAAAATGAATGTTATTACGCCGAAATGGTTCAATGCCATTTCATTCCATGTGATACAAAAATTAAATAAGTCACAATGAAGGAATTTAGAGATAAATTGTAACTTAATTGTTCGCTTTGACGGTTATTTACGTTTATTTTCGGGAAAATCCTCTTTGTTTTTCTTAACCGTTAAAATCGGGAAAAGTATGGTTGGTTAAAGGCCGAATTTTGCTCAGTTAAGATTTTATTTTAATCGGAAATGACGTCTCTGAAATGTCCAAAGATAATTGTATATTTTCACTGATAGATTTAAGACTAAGAAATAATTTTATTTTAAAATAAAAACGAACCTGTGAAGGTTATAATTATAGATCTAGAGTTGTTGAAAAATTAATTTAATTTAATGAGATGTGTATTATTTAAAATCATGCCAGAGCGAAAAGAAAGTATTTTGAAGGAAAATTAAATTAAGCAGGTCATATAGATCTACATTTGCTGATACTTATTTTTATTGTCTAAGTTAAACCTTAACTTGTTCTTTATTATGTCAAAACCAAGTAATTGATGCACTCTTTCATATTAAGAAATGGTCATTGTAATTGGAATTATTGTTGTTTGAAAATATTTTTTATTTAGATTATGAGTTAAGTCATACACATGTAGGTAAAAAGAAATAAACTATTCATCCATGGGCATTATATTTTATAAAAGTGTTGGAAAGAATTTGTCAGATTTGTCATTTGTATATGCTACAATGCAGTAAAATATTTATATTTATTTCAGCTCTAAATACCTTGCAAAATGAGTATTAAAGAATTAGAAATCAAATTTTTTCGACCCTCCCCAGTGGTGGATAAATAAAATTGGCCAGTGAGAACGGGAACAGGTCATTTCTCCACTAAGTCATCTCTCCCCTGGTCACTTCTCCCCTTTTAGTAGTCATTTCTCCACTCAGGTCATTTCTCCACTTTTATATATAATAGGTTTATTGTGTAAGGTGATAATTATCCATATTATTGGATTGTTATAATGAGACATTATATCAATTAAAAGTACAAACTGATATAATTTTTAGCATATTTATATTATATTTGAAATTGAAACTGAAACTGAAACTATTTATCAATTTAAGCATGTTTTTGTATAAATATTTTTTGTTTAATTGGTTTATCATTATGAAGTGTTATTGAATGTGATGTGTTTAATCAAATCATATGTTTTAAGTGAAAATGTTTCCTTTTATTTGCAATTGTTAAGTACAAATTTTATCTATTTTTTAATCAATTAACAATAGTAATTAATACGTTTTCCATAGTTCATAGTGAAATAATCCCAGCAATTTCATGTGAAGTGATTTATTCAGTTAATTCATTTGCATTGATACTATATCATTTTTTTAAGTATAACATTAATAAATGTAATTGTAATTTTATGAATATTTGAATGGATTTAGCTGTTTAATTTTTTTTATTGGAATGTTTGCTGTTCTTTGACGGTAAGATTATTTCATTATCATTTCTTTTTTATATTTTAGATATTTTATTTTTAGTCAGTACCAAAATTGTATCATAAGAAATATACTAAATAACATACATAATTGCAATTTAACTTACATTTGCATATAAATTAATTTTATCAAAATAATACAATTAATTATCATAATATACTAAATAAACATTCTACATTGTAATATGTAAGTTCAAAAATAAACATTATTCACGAAATTACCATCTACATAACTTAATAACATACATTTACCTTATATATAAAAAGTGGAGAAATGACCAGGGTAGAAAGTGGAGAAATGACCAGGGGAGAAATGACTTAGTGGAGAAATGACTGTAAGCCAGTGAGAACCCAGTAATAATCATATTAAGGCAGAGACATCCTGTGTGTTGAAAAATAGAATTAGGCAGTATAAGTGTTCTGACACATTGTTTGATGTTTTTGATATAATTACTGCCGATAAAGACGTCCCTAAGATATTTAGCTTCTTTCGAACCACTGAACCACAAACCTATATTAAATATTGATGACCTATCTATGACAGGTTAGTAAAATAGAATAATTCTGAAGTTATTAAAATACAAAAACAACAAAGAAACATAAGTTTTCTCATTTTTTCTATATTAAAAAAATGCATAGCAAAATATACAAAGTTCTAAATATCCCGGTATTCACTGAAAAATTCAACACCCAATGGCAAAAAAAAAAAAAAAAAAAATACCTACCTACCTTCCCACCCCAGAAATACAGGGTCGGAGCAGTACAAACAAACAATTTTTTAATGATGGCCTGAGGTCCCAAACTTTATCTTGTATAGCGGTGCGTTTTTGAAGTATTCAATATGGCACATGGCAAATACGTCATATGGAGCGGTGCTTCTCTGATCAAAAGAAAATCGCCGCCGCTTATCGTTGTTAGTAGATAGACAGGAAATCAATTGGAGAGGGGTGTATTAATTATCATGTTAGATAGCAATAAGTTGAAATTTAATTAAAATTAGGTGAGTTTGTCATGGGAAATGATGTCCGTGTTAAAAGTGTGAATTAACTTTAAAAGCATTAGGTAAAATCAGACTTTTACCTCGCATTACAAATACACATGTAACTTTTTTTCTGGTGCAAATATTTTAATTCCGTTTTCAACATAAGAAAATCAATTATTGCAAGCGCATTGTGTCCGTTTCCGATTTTGGTGTTGTCGATGATTTTTTTCAGAAAAAAATCGCCAAAAAAACGTCGGATTCTTTTTTGCAATAATTTAATTTCTAATTAGCAATGACCTTGCTAGCTATTCTATTGTAAAGGAAGATACAAAACTAAAAGTAACATCATTGGATGCATAATTTAATTTTCTTTCCAAAATGTTAACTTTTGTAAAATATCTGTTTTCCATAAACGATTAAATGTACCAAAAGTTATGACTTAACACCATCAAAACAATGTATACATGTTGTATGTTAATTGTTAGTTGTTTGTTGGTTGTTTATTCTCAGTTAAATAAATAGTTATGTTATTATGAGTAAATGTTTCTTTTTTTTAAATAGAACATACACAATTGTCATTACCCTTATTGAAACTATCTCAAATCCATCCAGTATGACTGAAGGTTAGGACTAGTTGGATTTTGTTCAGGACAAGTGGTTTTTAAAAGTACTTGTCCGACAGGACAAGTTAAAAAAAAGTTAATGTCGAGCCCTGGTAAAAAAAAAAAAATAATAAAAAAAAAAAATTCCCTACCTACCGACCCATCTTTTTTTTCAGCATGTAAGCAGAAACAAACATATTTTTTTTTTAGGCCTTACGGAAGTCTAATTGCATGCATATGTTTCAACTTTTAAACATCAGAAAACTTGTTTATATTTATTATTACTCGAAAATAAACAAATATTTACCGACGTGACTTATCCTATTGTTATTACACGCGCCATTTTGGATTTACTGATAAACTTACCGGATGTTTAATACACGGCGATATGACATTGTCGTATTCAAAGTGTCACATAATAAGTTTACTTGAGCGATAAGTTATACAGTTGGATTATGATTTGGACTGAATATGTATAATTTGGACAGAATTGAAATCTTTTTATTTAATAGACGATTTCTTTAGTATTTTTACAATGAAATATCTTTATTGTCCTGTAAGAAAAAACGGCGATTGTCGAATGCAAAATCAACCATTTTTTGGACAGAATCAAAAGCAAAATGTGTTAAATTTGATAATAATGTCGATAAATGATATAATTTTTACATTGTCACGTTTAAAAGTGGCGATTTTTACCTTAAACATTGACAATTCATTGAATTTAAAAATCTCGGCAATTTCCCCCAAGATTTGCATACTAAAGAACCATACGCTTTACATACATGTACATTGTTCCATAAGTATTCTGATTATTTTTTAGATAACTGCCGAGTTTTTAGTTGCTGACTTAACTTGGTTATAAATGGGTAATTTTTAACACGAGATTGTTAATATTCTCGTAAAAATTTAAAAGGTTCGGTGTGGAATGACAAGCTGGATTTTTTTCTCAAAAACATCGACTTTTTAACAATTCATTTAACGTTTTTCCCCAAGTACTTAGCTCTTTTTATCAAACTAAATTCCCACCTTTGTTTACGAAATTTAAGTCAATTTAACGAACGAAAATCGCCGACTTTCTTACTATAGACATTTGCAAATTATTCACAATTATAATTACTCTAGAAATCGTCTATTTTCTATAAATATTTGCTTATCGCTCAAGTAAACTTAGTATGTGACACTTGAAGACGACAACATCATTATGCCGTATATTAAACATCCGGTAAGTTTATTAGTAAATCCAAAATGGCGCGTGTAATAACAATAGGATAAGTCACGTTGGTAAATATTTGTTTATTTTTGAGTAATAATGAATATAAACAAGTTTTCTGATGTTTAAAAGTTGAAACATACGCATGCTATTAGATTTCCGTAACTCTAGCCAACCCCTGCAGGGTTGTCTACAGTTACGGAACTTCCTTAACTCTAGAACCTGGGTCTAGAGTTACGGTACCGTAACTCTAGCCACTGCCTAAGTTTTTAGGTGCAACATTTTAATATCTCATTTTAATAGCCTCAGAGTCTAGAGTTTTGGGCATTCCAATATCCTAAAAAACTCTCCTTGGCAAGACTAGAGTTACAAATGTATTGACTGTTGGTTGTCAATTAAATTAAATAATAAATTTCATGCTTTTTGTTATTTGTATATAAAAATGATTTTGTTTTTGATTTCAGGACCAGCTGGTGTTAAAAAATGACAGACTCCAAGTATTTCACGACCACCAAGAAAGGTTACAGAATTTAAATGAAGTTTTTAACTTGCTATTTTTCATTGAATTAATGTTTTATATAAATGACAATTGTATAAAATTCATTTATTATTATTTGATATAAGTGGTCAACTGGTGCAAATTGTAGTATTTCTCTGTTGTCTTTCTGTCTGAAGTCTTAAATTTTCACAAGCACTAGCCTGCTTGATCATATTTTAAAAGAATTTGTCAAATTAACAACTAGGCTTATCTTATGGAAATATATTTCACTAGTCTGAATCAATTTTCACTTGTCCCAGGCTGCTGAGGTGAGACAGTCACATTTATGAATTAATTAGAACCTACAATAAGTCAGGTTTCTTATTGTTTGAAAGCTAGTTGCACTGAAGTTAAGTTCTTTCTTGTAGTTTCAGTAAATTAACTTAAAAAAAATCATGTTTTATCTTCTTTTAGGTGAGATATTTGAGTTGAAGGCTGAATTAAACAGTGACAAGAAGGAGAAGAAGAAGGAAGCTGTGAAGAAAGTCATTGCTAGTATGACAGTTGGTAAAGATGTCAGGTAATTTATGTTTGTTAACATTTATTTCACCCATCAGATAAGGGTCAGAAAATTTGAATGCCCTTTGCAGACAGCAGGATAGATGAACAGGGAACTGTAATGTCTTCCATCTTAGTCATTCAGGTCTTTCTGTTATCTAAAATATATTGTTTTAGCTGACCTCCTATTGCTAGCTGGTCAACATAGTGTGTGACATGTCTACTCTGCATGGTTGAAAGTTTTTAGGACTGGTCCCACAGTGTAAGAGTTTTTGGACCTGAGAAAAATGTTCTTTTCCATTTTTCAAACCTTTTGGGAATCTAGAGATTTAAAAGAATTTGATTGTCGCCCATGATATTTCATCTTCGTATTTATTATATTATTTTTTTTCATGTTTACTATGTGTTTTTGTTACAGTGCATTGTTTCCTGATGTAGTTAACTGTATGCAGACAGATAATTTAGAATTAAAGAAACTTGTGTACCTGTATTTGATGAACTATGCTAAAAGTCAACCTGATATGGCCATCATGGCTGTGAATACATTTGTAAAGGTTAGTACATTATGACATTTACTGTGTTGTCTTACTAACCAATATTCAGGGTATTGGCTAGTTTTAGCCTGAGCCATCATTTAATTATTAGTTAATTTATATTTTTCTTGATAATAAAAAAATCAGTGTTAGCAGAGGCCCTGGACGTGTGAACCAAGATGGAAGACGTAGTAAATTTTTTCAATAAAAACAAAAGGAGCAGGGGTCTAGTGGAAGCAGTGGTCCAATAGAATGATGCATTCTTGCAGTTAGATAGTTACAGTTTCATATCCTATCTGAGTGACTTTGAGTCTCTATTAATCTTTAAAAATGTATCTTAATATTGCCATAAGCATGAAATTTTGTCTTGATTGCTTATTACTAAGGGATCAGTCAGTTTGCTGAAAACTGGATTTTGTAAACAAACTTACTTCACACTCTAGCTTTAGTTTTATATATAGTTTTTATATATAGTTATATAGTTTTATGTATTCATATCATACGGCCATGTATTATAGTTGAACATTTTATGTTTACAGGATTGTGAAGATTCTAATCCATTGATTCGTGCTCTTGCTGTGAGAACAATGGGTTGTATTAGAGTTGATAAAATTACTGAATATCTTTGTGAACCATTGAGGAAATGTTTGAAGGTAAATTTTGTTTGATATATATAACTTGAAACTTGACAAACTCAAATGTTTTTGGCAAAAATTTTTAATTGTGTAGTACAATAAATGGTCCTCTGTAGTTCAGAAGTTAAGCATTTTGGATTAAGAAACTTATAATGTAAATAGATAATGAAAATGGCCTAACTTTTCACACCTGCTAGTACAGCCTTTATAACTTAAAATGATCATCAACTTGGTTTTTGCTTCAATCCTATTGCTCAAAGTCAGAGACTAGAGAAAATTAATTTGGGCTTGTGAAAATAATTTATTTCATATAGTCATGCTATTAGATAATTCGTCTTTACTTTATTACATACTAAAGTGGTTTTTCAAAAATGAAGGCATTAAAATGATTCTATATTGACAAGTTTTTCAGATTGACCTTTTTCATCTGATTTTAATATTCTTTGTGTGCATTCCTTGATTATAAAGATATCATGTTTTGTATTTTAGGATGAAGATCCCTATGTAAGAAAGACGGCTGCTGTATGTGTTGCTAAGTTACATGATATAAATGCACAACTTGTTGAAGATCAAGGTTTTCTAGATTTACTTAGAGATCTATTATCTGACTCTAATCCTATGGTAAGAATTTTATATAAAATTACATTAATTTATATTATTTAATATTTACTTAGAAATGTTTTCTTTTGTATAGTTTTAAACTAGACTAAACCTCAGATTTTAGGCTTAACATGTGATACTTGTTCATAATTAGTGTTTATATTTAGCATCGTCTCTATCTCTGTAAACAGATATCCTGTAGAGCATTGTCGTACAGGATCTCTACTTTCTCAATGCAGGTCACGTCAAGATGACCTTTATGTCGACTAATCAATGCGTAGCTAGACGAAACACTATTAATAACATTTCGATTTCGTAATTTCTATTTTTAGACCAATGTTTGTGAGCTAATTTAACTGTGGTATTATTCACAGTCTGCCATTAGACGGCTCATTTTAAATTGCATGACGTAGACGTTGTAAACAAGTTACATATCATAACAATTTCGTCATCAATATTATAATGAGAAAAGGTCACCTGAACGTGACCCTCGTTTGAAAAAGGCCAGATCTAAATTAGCGAGTAGGCAAGTGGAAAATTTAAGATCGGGATTTAATCAAATTGGCATCGTCTTAGAATGGCATGACCTATATTGTAATAGTAATGATATAAATATATTATCTAGGTTGTAGCTAATGCTGTTGCTGCTATATCAGAGATCATGGATGCTTCACCTAATGCTGCCTCAGCTTTAGAGATGAATTCTGTTACAATTAACAAGTTATTGACTGCTCTAAATGAATGTACTGAGTAAGTAAAGTTTCTACTTTTGTTAGTTAATGTCATCAGCTTTCTTTGACACTTGTTTGTGTGGGATCAACCTTAATCTGTTGTATGTTTTTATACTGTTAAAACAGACTAGATGGTTCTGCATGATAAGATTATAAACTACTGCATTATATCAGATCTTTTAAACATTACCTTTATTAGGTTTGATGCCTTTGTTATGACTCTCAAGTCACAATTATTTTTACCCATGCAATCAGCTTACCCAAAATGTAATATTGTGAATGGTCTGTTGCGGATTGTCTGCCATAGACAGTCAAAAAACATTTCCTATGTAACTGTTGTACAAAATCTGAGAAACTTGACATAATTGATCTTGCATGAAGTCTTTATTTAATTTTGGTTTTGTTGAAAGTATTTTGAGTACAGAATGAGGTTCAAACATAGTTTAGTCTCAGACTCTATTATCTTGATTTTTTTCTTCGTTTTACGTTACATGTCTCGCTCAGTATTTTATCTTAAGTATTATGATCTTGACTCTACTCTTAAGCTATTATATGTGGATCACTCAATCATTTATATAATTTATATTTCTAGATGGGGTCAAGTATTTATATTAGATTCTATATCTAACTATACACCTAAAGATGATCGTGAAGCACAAAGTATCTGTGAGAGAGTTACACCAAGATTAGCTCATGCTAATGCTGCTGTTGTTTTGTCTGCTGTTAAGGTATGTCTGACATTTATATAGTAAATTGTATAGCTGGTTCACTTTGGACTGAGATGTTGTTACATTTATATCATAAATTGTATAACTGGTTAATTTTAGACTGAGATGTTGTTACATTTATATCATAGATTGTATAGTTGGTTCATTTTGGACTGAGATGTTGTTACATTTATATCATAAGTTGTATAGTTGGTTCATTTTGGACTGAGATGTTGTTACATTTAAATCATAAGTTGTATAGCTGGTTCATTTTGGACTGAGATGTTGTTACATTTAAATCATAAATTGTATAGCTGGTTCATTTTGGACTGAGATGTTGTTACATTTAAATCATAAATTGTATAGCTGGTTCACTTTGGACTGAGATGTTGTTACATTTATATCATAAATTGTATGACTGGTTCACTTTGGACTGAGATGTTGTTACATTTATATTATAAATTGTATAGCTGGTTCACTTTGGACTGAGATGTTGTTACATTTATATTATAAATTGTATAGCTGGTTCACTTTGGACTGAGATGTTGTTACATTTATATTATAAATTGTATAGCTGGTTCACTTTGGACTGAGATGTTGTTACATTTATATCATAAATTGTATAGCTGGTTCACTTTGGACTGAGATGTTGTTACATTTATATCATAAGTTGTATAGCTGGTTAATTTTAGACTGAGATGTTGTTACATTTATATTATAAATTGTATAGCTGGTTCACTTTGGACTGAGATGTTGTTACATTTATATTATAAATTGTATAGCTGGTTCACTTTGGACTGAGATGTTGTTACATTTATATTATAAATTGTATAGCTGGTTCACTTTGGACTGAGATGTTGTTACATTTATATTATAAATTGTATAGCTGGTTCACTTTGGACTGAGATGTTGTTACATTTATATTATAAATTGTATAGCTGGTTCACTTTGGACTGAGATGTTGTTACATTTATATTATAAATTGTATAGCTGGTTCACTTTGGACTGAGATGTTGTTACATTTATATTATAAATTGTATAGCTGGTTCACTTTGGACTGAGATGTTGTTACATTTATATTATAAATTGTATAGCTGGTTCACTTTGGACTGAGATGTTGTTACATTTATATCATAAATTGTATGACTGGTTCACTTTGGACTGAGATGTTGTTACATTTATATTATAAATTGTATAGCTGGTTCACTTTGGACTGAGATGTGTTACATTTATATCATAAATTGTATAGCTGGTTCACTTTGGACTGAGATGTTGTTACATTTATATAGTAAATTGTATAGCTGGTTCACTTTGGACTGAAATGTTGTTACATTTATATCATAAGTTGTATAGCTGGTTCACTTTGACAGAACTGAGATGTGTTACATTTATCATAAATTGTATAGCTGGTTAATTTTGAACTGAGATGTTGAATACAAATTTACTGATAATTATTAACACTATTTAACAACTTTGTAGTTATGGATACCTGTTATGTACAAATCATTGAAATCACTTTCAAGCAGGTGAGCCTCACAGTACCCATTCATATCTGGGTGGAGTGAAACAACTGTAGGTAAATTTCTTACTCATGGAAAGTAGCAATGTCCCTAGTGGGGTTCGAACCATGGGCCTCTTGATCTCAAGCGCCCATAGTACCACTAAACTACTAATCTTATATAGATCACAAAGCCTGCGTTCTACCTCTTAACTACTGACCCCTAATATCATACATTTCAATTTTCTTATTTTCCATAATAGGTTGTAATGAAGTTAATGGAGATGTTAGATACATCAGGTGACTATGTGACATCATTAGTTAAGAAGTTAGCACCTCCACTTGTTACCCTGCTATCAGCTGAACCAGAAATACAATATGTAGCACTTAGAAACATCAATCTTATTGTACAGAAAAGGTAAACAAATATTTTTTTTAATTTTGCTATTATTTTTATTCCTTACTTAATTGCTAAAGTGAATATGGATAGTAAGTGATTATTCTAAACAGAGTTGCAGGGCCTGCACTTAGCACTTTTTCTGTCCTCCCTATCCTTGTAACTCATTGTGAAAGTCAACAGTTCATTACAAGACAGTAGGTCCTGTGAAGATCAAACTTTGAAACACCAACCCTCTAATTCAACCTTCCCCTTTTTTCTGACTGATTTTCCTTTCCTTAACTTAAGAATGATCACTTGTAGAAATATAACGACAGTATTTATTGTTTGTGACTACATGCTAGTTGAAATAACAACAAATTTTTAATGGATGTAAGAGTTATTAAAATAAAATCTTATTCTGACCAAGTGAGACATGTAAAATTATCTTGCTCATGTTTACAATTTAAGGTGCAGTTTGTATACACTATGGCAAATTTATTTCTTGAAGAGATTATGTAAAAATATCTAAAATGAAAGATATTTGTGGTGACTAAATCTTACATGATTGATACAACTGTTAGAATCAACTGCTTTTCGTTGACACAATGATGAACTAATTATACCCCTGCTTCGAAGAAGAGGGGGGTATACTGTTTTACCCTTGTCTGGCCGTCCGTGCGTTACAAAATTTTTCTCAGCAACTATATCATGCAGCAGCCTAATACTTTGCATATTGCTTCATCCCATAGTCCCATGTGGTGTAAAGCGATTTCATCCTCCTTGTTTGTTTTGTACAAGTATTTTACATATATTATAAATCATGCTTATGTTAATATTTAGCCGGATTTTTCAACAAGGGGCGGGGGTGGGCTTTCGGTGTCATTAACCATTGCGTTAAAGTTTTCAATTTAGCATATATTTCTGCTATTTATTTCAGATCTTTACGAAACTTAATGATAACATACTATGTGATGAACAAAATTAGAAAGTAACCGCAACTCTATTTGGCTTTATTATGGATTATTTCCCTTTGAATTTTTTGCTTTAAAGTTTTTAAATCTGGCTTTAATGTGGTTTCCACATTACATTTCTTGTTTTATTTTATTACAGATCTGATATATTGAAGAATGAGATGAAAGTATTCTTTGTTAAATATAATGATCCTATCTATGTTAAACTAGAGAAATTAGATATTATGATTCGACTTACAAGTCAATCTAATATTGCACAAGTATTGGCTGAACTCAAAGAGTAAGTACATTAAACTTTGTTATAATCCTTGCCTTAGATTTTCACAATCTCTGGACTGATTTATTGTTTCATGGTAATGTCCAATGGACCAAATACTCTGCTAGCATGGTTATTTGAATTTAGTCATTTTCGCTGGCTTTAATCCATTTTTACTAGTTCTAGAATTGGAGGCTTGTGACTCAAGGCAAAGATTTGATGTAAGGAATAAAACATGTATATTCTTTATATTTTCTAGATTAGTTATAAATTTATGCCCACGATACAAGATGGAGAAACATAACTTAGCTTGAAATGAAAGGTTGTCCCTTTGCCACTGACAAACTATATTTTGGTTGGAGCAGCTTGTTGCTGCTAGTAAACATTTTGTTTGCACAAGTAAAATATATAGCCGATTGTCCAATCGGGCAGCTTAATTCAAAAAATGATGTCTAGCCTGTTATAATCATTATATTGTATACTTTCTAAACATAATATCATAGAATAAAAAATATTTGAACATGCCAAAATTTAATTCCTTATTAGATGCTTTATTTAATGATAATAAATCTCAGCCATATACATGAGTGAAAGTTTTCAGTTTAATACTGACTTCAGTATTTTGTGTATAAATTACTATATGTAATTTATATAAAATCTGTTAATTTCAGTATATTAAAAGTAGATTTTCAGTATTGGTAAAATCATAATTTCCATGCATATACATATATTTACTCTAGGTACGCCACAGAAGTTGACGTAGACTTTGTCCGTAAATCAGTACGTGCTATAGGTAGATGTGCTATCAAGGTAGAACCAGCTGCTGAAAGATGTGTTAGCACACTTCTAGATTTAATACAAACTAAAGTTAACTATGTTGTACAAGAAGCTATAGTTGTCATCAAGGTATGGGTTACATTGCTTATTAATCTGTTTATTCAAGGATTCTAGAGTGAACCTGTGTTTGTTTTCTGTTCTGAATTTATGTTGTTGCCAAAGCAGAACTAAGTTGTATTTCAAATGGAAACTAGTTGTTCATAACTAATAGACACAATCTTTTATCTACAGACTGGTTGGTAAAATTTGTTGAAATAAAGTATGAGCAACTTGCCAGCTTACTTAACCAGCAGTTGTAGGATAAAATCACGGGCTCTACCTACCTTAATGGAGTTTGGTCAAAGATTGCTTTCCATTGTCATTATTTGTCTTACCACTGTATCATGTTCATGTTGGGAAGTTGTCAGTCAATAGTGTAAGTACATGATTAGTACTGGTCAAGCTTTAATCAAGAGATGTAGTCCTATACAGAGACAGTAACCAAAAAATGATGAGCTGCATCATAAAGCAGCAAAAAAATGAAATGAAATCTACTTTTTTGCCCCTCCCCATGTTTGATTGGTTACTTTAAGGCATACTGCTATGCATCACACTGCCTCCTTTTTTGCTGCCTCTCTTTCCTTTTCGTTTCTGTGTTTAGCAACTATTACAATCCAACTAGTGTGGTTTAGAATATAAATATATATCTATTAAAATGTCATTGTTATTTATTTGTAGGATATATTCAGAAAGTACCCTAACAAGTATGAAAGTATCATCGCTACACTATGTGAAAACCTTGATACTCTAGATGAACCAGAAGCTCGTGCTTCTATGATCTGGATCATTGGAGAGTATGCTGAACGTATCGATAATGCCGATGAATTATTAGAGAGTTTCTTGGAAGGATTCCAGGATGAAAACACACAAGTACAGCTACAATTGTTGACTGCTATTGTGAAATTATTCTTGAAGAGACCAACAGATACACAGGAACTTGTACAACAAGTTCTAAGTTTGTCTACACAGGTTTGTGTCATTTTTTAGATTTTTAGTACAGACAAAGATTTTTGAAATTTGGATTATTTTTGTCTTGAAGATTTAACTAATGGTTATTATAAGTTTTTTTCTGCATGAGATTGGGTAACTGGTAAGAAAATCTTCCTGATAAGCTGGTTATAACTGTGTTGAGTTATGGCTAAAATACTGAATTAGTAAAAAAACCCTTTGGACTGTACCTAGACTAGTAGATATATGGAACACAACATACATGTCCACCCACTCTGGCAATGTGCTTACACCATTTAAAATCACTTAACCCAAATTGTTCATGTAAATGTTCACTTGAACCAGTGGAAATAAAACCTATAAATTTGCAATAAACATGAAGTCTCGGGCCCGTAGGAGCCACTGTGGACCCAATATTCTGGCAAGCAGTGGCAATGGGACTGCGAGTTAATTTTTCATGACACATATTAAATATATATTGAGGTCTAATACGAAGATTTGTTCTTAAACAGGGGGTACTGAAAGTGCTGAAAATCGAGTTTCAGAGGCTTACATTCACAAAATAAGTTAGACCATCGGGAGGGGTACAGACCCCATCTGTGGCTCCAATATTCAGGTCCTTCCTATACGTCTGAGTCTATTGTATATTTTTCCACTTACAGGACAGTGACAATCCAGATTTAAGAGATCGTGGTTATATATACTGGAGATTGTTATCTACTGACCCAGCGGCTGCTAAGGAAGTTGTTCTAGCAGAGAAACCATTGATATCTGAAGAGACTGATCTTATAGAACCAACCTTACTTGATGAGTTAATCTGTCATATATCTAGTCTTGCTTCAGTGTATCATAAACCTCCTAATGCCTTTGTTGAAGGTAGGGGAGGACAAAGAAGAGTGTTACCTGTTAAATCTCAGTCGTAAGTTGATAGTTTTCATTTAAGTTTATACCAAAATTATTTAAGGGCAATTGTTAAACAAGGATTTACCACTTGGATTAATCAGTTGAGTTTTCTCAAGTCCCCTGCCTGATTCTCCTGCTGAGCATGAAGGATAAAGTTCCTTTCACAAACCAGTCAAGGTAGCAATAAGATAGACTTTGTATGTGATTTCAATCAACCTTGAGCTGTTTATCCAATGATAGACAGTCCTTCATTATAAACTTTTGGCCACATCTTAAGACATTATTCTAAGTAGTTATTCATTCTCATTGTAGGTGAGCATGGTTTCAGTGTTGATCCTTTCACTCCATAATGTATTTTGCTTGGGAAATATTAAGCAGCATTAGCTTATAATTTGGATCAAGTCTAGTCATAACATAGTTCTGAAAATAATTTGATTACAGATTCTCAGCAACTATAACATGCAGCAGCCTAATACTTTGCATATTGCTTCATCCCATAGTCCCATGTGGTGTAAAGCGATTTCATGCTCCTTGCTCATCTACTTCCTGTTTGTCGCATATTTTTAGATTTCGTTAAATGAAAGTTACATTATGATAGTCATATTTCTCACTGCGGGGGTATCATTAGTGAGCATTAGCTCACAGATTTACTTGTTTTATTATGTTAAACCATTAATCTAAAAGGATAGATCATTCTTAACCCTCCTAATACAAATATATACTTATATAATTTAATATTTAATGTTATATCATTTCCAGTGAAGGAACTACAGAGGAACCAGCAGCCCCTGCTCCAGTTTCTCAACAAGCCCCACAACCTACTGTTATCCCAGGGGCTGATTCTCTGATCGGAGATCTATTAGACATAGATCTAGGACCTGGACCATCTATGATGCAACAACAAATGTATCCACCACAGGCAGCAGCACCTGTACAACCCTCTGGTAGCAGTGGAGGTATGGATATATTTGGAGAAGGTTTTGATAACTTGGTAAGTTAAAGTTAAAAAACTTAAAGCAATGTTTTTGAACTCTATTTCTAGTATCAGTATTACCAGTACTATTCTGTTGACTCTTTACATTAACTTCCCTGATCATTGTGTCACTCACCAACTGTTAACGTATGGGGCAGATTTCAGCCACAGCATACAGTGCATGAGTCATGACCCTAACAGGTACTCATTTACACCTGGGTGAAGTGAAGCAATCACAGTTTAATTTCTTGCTCAAGGAGACAAGCAGTGCCCTTAATGGGATTTGAACCTAGGACCTCTATATCCCTAAGCTTGTGTCCTACATCTGGACTATTGCTCCTACAGTTGCCAGCTGTCTATATGGTCCAGCTCTTTACTTAAGTTTTTACAGATTTATTTCGGTTTAAACAATATTTATTTTGTTTGTTGGGTTTAATGCAGTAGCAACACATTGTATTAGTCGATTAAAAAGCTCTTTAGAGCTTATTTTTTTGTTATCATATCTTGCCGACTGTAAATAAAATTTACTTACTTACTTAGTCATATCAGTCAGTCAACCTACTCACTGTTCCGAGAAAGGTTAAATTGCCAGATTTAACTGTTAACCAGTTACTTGATGCATACTTCTATCACTAATAAAATTTAAAATGCTGATTTTTGAATTTGCTATGGTGACTGTATGTTTCTTTTTTCATAGGTAAATGTGAATCAATCAGTTTACTGTGTATCTGGATAGATAGATTTATTTCAGCATATTATGCATACAATTGTAAAAGAAATTAAAACATATGAATTAAAAATTTCATAACATAGAATTCTTGTCCATGATATGCATACATAAATGGGACGTTGTTCTGTGATTCATTTTTCATAGGTATAGTCCAACAGAATTAACCTGAGCTTGAACTACCTAATTATAATAATTACACTCTTCACTTACATTAAATCGTGAGTTTCCTTACGTGTGTATACGGTTATACACGTGTTTATAACAACCCATGTGACCATAAACCAATTTTGTAAAATTGACGTGTTATTGTACTTTAAATTTAGGACACATTAGTTTTGGAGGAAACAAGTAAGTCCGCAATATTATGGCACAGTTTCTTAGTATTTATTCTTATGAAAACAACATTAATTGTTCAGTACGTTTATTTTGCCGAAAGCTTCCGATAAAGTGCAATTTACAAACGAAGACAAAAATAGACTGTAAATACTGAATTTAATATATTCTTGCATAAAGGTCAAGCTCAGGTTAATTCTGTTGGACTATAAATGTGAAACAGTTTAGCCTAATTCAGGAGTTGGATCATGGACTATTTGAGTGCACTGTATTAAATGTTGTATTTTTTTATATTGTAGCTTGGTGGTGGATCTTCAGGAGGAGATATGCTTGGTGGTCTTGGTGATATTTTTGGTATGCCTCAGTCACAATCCTATATTCCACCACAAGAAGTCTGGCTTCCAGCTACCAAGGGTAAAGGTTTAGAAATTACTGGAACCTTTGCTAGAAAATCTAATCAAATTAATATGGAACTTACTTTTACAAACAAAGCTATGCAACCTATGACTGGGTTTGCTATACAATTTAACAAAAACAGGTAAGACTTGTGAGTTTTGACAAAATTTTGTGTTTCTCTTGTCATTATTAGCAAAGAATGGGTTCTTTAGACCATCACCCTTGCTCTGTGTGATATGTTGTTCTTTAGATAGTTATTTCATCTAGAATTTCTATTTTATGTTTTGGTTTTGTTTATGTACAATTTCCTCCACATTGACTATCAAGGATTTTAACAAAATTCTAAATGATACCGTTGTAAATGAGTGGTTTTAGATGAGCTTAAAGGTGGCTATTAGTTCTTTAAAAAGTCTTTCATTACACAGTAAATGTCATACTGTTTGGTTTAACTTTTCATCATAAAATAAGTTAATTTCTGTTCTGAAATTCACCAAATACATTCGAATCCAAACCAAAGTAACCTCAGTTAGTCCATTATTAAAAGTACTATATGATCCATAAATAGAAAATGGCAATTCCTTGTCCCTGGACCAATTTCTATATGTCATTGTTATATAGAACTGCTTTGTTTAAATTATCGATTAAATAATAAAAAGGCATTTAAGTTTATACTTGATCTTGTATTATTTCTCTTTCTTTGTTAAATCACTGTACACTTAGTATATTCCTATCATGTGTAAATAAATATTAAATATTCTTGTTATTACAGTTTTGGATTAATGCCAGCCCAGGTATTAAATATTCGTACACCTTTACCACCCAACCAGAGTGCTAGTACATCATTACCTATGAATACATCTGGCCCTGTACAGAAAATGGAACCTTTAACTTTGTTACAAGTAAGTTGTATTGACTTGGAGTATGATCCATGGTACTGTATAGTTGTAATATCTGCTGGGCTAAATGTTGAGAGCAGGGCTTGACACTAACTTTTAAACAAGGTTGCTGGAATTGACAGCAAGACGTATTTTTAACTTGCCTGAACCAGATCATTAATTGCAGTAATAGGTTGCCCGAAACCAAATATAGGTCACCCGGAGCTATAGGACAAACCTTAAATGTTTGAGAGTATTGGATATAGCTGTAGTTATAACATTATTGCATGGGTGAAAGTTTTCAGGACTGATCCTGAAGTTCAGGATTTTTGGAACAGAGAAAGGGTTCTTTCCATATGATAATGTGACCTTAAAAACATGAAATTTGGAAATTTCAGGATTTTGAAAATGTTGAACTTTCACCCATGTTATTGGTTGTTACAAAATGATTGAGAAGTATGGTCTGCATTTATTTCCGTTATGAAAAACAAGCAAATTAGCTTAACTTCTTATAAAGTATATTTGAAATGTATGTACATTTATGCAAGAAAAAAATGCAATTTTTAGTGGAGATTTTGCAATGAGTTTTGCGTAGACAGGGCAGCAAATTATCATGAATGTTAAAATTAAGTATTAATGCAAGAAAGAACCGTAATGTTGTAGTTATATGAAAAATGTTGGTTGTAAGACTGTTGATTATGAAGGGCCCAAAAGTTAATTTATTTTAGATATTTATTTTTCAGCATGTTTTGATCTGTTTGAGTTCTCTGTGGGTCAGGGCAGCATTTTAAATAAAAATTCTTAGGATGATATACATGTAACAATATAATACACATGTAGTGCAATACTACAGTAAAAATCAGTTGTAAAACAGTTAACAGTGCAGGTTGTATCGAAGCTAATGTTACATGAGATATTTACTATACCATGTTGGTTATTTCAGATTGCTATAAAGAACAGTATTGATGTATTTTATATGTCAACACAAGTTCCTCTTCATGTTTTGTTTACTGAAGATGGAGAAATGGATAAAAAAGTATTCTTAAAAACATGGAAAGATATACCAGCACAAAATGAGGTCCAATATACCATAAATAATGTACAACATAACGCTGGTAGGTGTCTTACATCCATTGTCTTACTAATCTTTTTTTTATTTCTTAATGTGTAAGAAAAATAAGAGAAAGCTGGAATTTACTTTAAGGTCAATTTGGAAGTAGAGATCTGTTCTTATTAGTAAACTTAAAACTTTTTGATAACTATAAAATGGTGCTATTTAATTTTAGGGGATTTGTAAAAAATTAGTTGTCATTATTATATGTCAGATAAGCACTGCAGGAAGAGTGTCTGAATTAGAGGTATATCACAAGTTGGAACTCTGTATAGTTGTTCACTTCTTGATACTTCAGATAAACAAGTTAACTAGTGAAAATGTTCTTTATTTTATGTCTATTCAGAGTCAAATGGCTGATTTGGCCAACTTTTCAACATTTATTTGATTTGTATAGGTCTGTTTATAATGTTGTGTTTTATGTTTTCTTGTACTTGCTTACACTTCTGCAAGAAGCCAGCAACTTTTTTACCTTTTCAAAGTAATTGCTGATTTCTTCCTATATAGAAGGGCAACAACATTTTGTATGCACTAGTGTGACCTACAATTAATGTACAATGAGCTGAAAGTGAGTCCCTTTTACCAATTAATAAATCCAGTGTACTAACTGTAAGAACATGTTCTAAGTACATTTTGTCACAAGTTATGTACAGTGTATTAAAGTATTTGATAACATTTATTTCAGACACCGTTTCACAAAAGTTACGAAACAACAATATTTTCACTATTGCTAAAAGGAACGTTGAAGGACAAGATATGTTATATCAATCATTAAAATTAACCAATGGTATTTGGGTGTTAGCTGAACTTAAAATACAACCATCTAATCCTTCATTTGTGGTAAGTCTTAGCTTTACTTTCTGTTAAATCTAAAGCTGGATCTAGCTTGATAGCTAGGTAGTTTTAGAAAGGTTTACTTAAATAACTTAACACATGTGCTCAATGTGAGCTAAAATGTTGTGACTTGTCATCTTGATAACTGCATACAGCAGTACTGTATTGAAGGTACCAAAATTTGTAATGAAAACATCTATCTCTGGACAATTTGCTCACAGTTGTAAATAGAAATAGAAAACAATAAAATATTTAATTTTTTTCCTTTCAATTTGAATTTGCATTATATAAATAAAAAATGTGTTCCAGTTGAACATGATACAATGTATTGTAAAAATGCTTGACCTTCGAAGCTTATGACCAAATTATGAAATAGATATGTGATTTCTTTATGAAAGGCATTCAGATTATTTATGCATTATTTTTTTATTTCAGTTATCATTGAAGGCTCGTGCTGTAGATGTCTATGAAGCTATAAAAACAGTTTATGAAAACATACTTCATAATTAAACAAGTTTTTTAAAATACAAAATTAATGAAAACATTGAACATTCCATTGAAGTTAGTGAATAAAAAATATGCAGAAATTTGTATTGTACCGGTATATAAACTAGCATTTATCTCATCTGACAGCTGTATTTCAGTGAACTTTATTACTTGTTTATAAATACTCAATGTTTGCTTTTTTTACAACAGATACAAGTAGACTGAGATCAGATTTTGTATACATTGATGAAACACACTAGTACAGTTGTATATACATGTATGTTTGTGAAAATATTAGGGTTTAAAGTAAACTGTTCTTTTTCATCATCTTATTTAAATGTTTACAGGCCTCCTAGTGAAACCTTTAAAACCTTTAAAAACCTTTAAAAACCTTTAATTTCAGAGCAAACCTTTAAAACCTTTACATTTCCCCAGAAAACCTTTAAAACGCCAAAATAGCCTGTAATTCTCACTCAAAACCTTTATATTTGCTCTGGTTGCGGTGCTAGCTTAAAGCAAGTAATGGATTTTGTTCTGCATTTTCCTTTCACTGTAAAACAGGAGCTATGTATGATATAAATATGCAGAGAAAATAGGTATACACATAAAATAAGGTATGTATTATATTGCATAATTCAAACGGTATATAACATCAAAAAATGACTTTGGTATGACTGTGGGTTTAATAAAGAAATGAGAACTTTGACGAAAATAGCCTTTATTTACTCTTTATTTTTTCATATCTTACACTAAAAGGCCTTTATTTTCATACATTGGAGCCTTTATAAAAACCTTTATTTTTGTTTTGGCCTGCTAGGAGGCCTGTGTTTATTACCAATGAATATACATTCAATTGTTGTGAAATTTATTAACTAATTTGTGTGTTAAATTATGTTCAATTATTTTCATGCACTGATGTGCATCAACATGCATGTATGGATATACATGCTTATGTAAACAACTGCTTACTACAGTACATGTTGTTTTGCAGTGACTGGGTTTTCCTTTGATCATTTATAAAATTAGTCATCCATTTAAAGATAATTTTACCTTCACAAGTTCTGTAAAAACCTAGAGAAATCTGAATATTTGGTATTATATAAATGTTTTACAGACTTAAGGATATTTTTAAGATTGTTTAAGATTGAAAGGTCAAAAATGAGTTCAAGAGAATCATTCTAAATTCATATGACTCTTTATTTAAGTAAAACACTCTTATCTCACACAAGGCATATTTACATCATAATAAAATGTATACCCAGTGATTGACTTAATGATTCAAGACAAACATTAAAGCTCCTCAGAATATCAAGCTAAATGAGAAGAATTTTGTTAATTATTATGATGAAGTAATGTAAAGATCTTAAGGTGTTGCAGATTTTTTAGGTTAAGCTGTATATTCTTTCATAATGCTTATTAGAAGATTTGTAATATACGAATATCTCGTATAAAACATGTGACTAAGAAATGAACAAATTTGGCAAACCACACAGACTATTTGGAAATTGTTAGTTTAAATATTTTGTAATGTTGATTAGTAGACACTTATATTTATTGTCATAATGATTTTAAAGCTATATCTTACATAATTGTGGGTGTATATGTATTGTACGTGCAATAGTCAATAATAAAATATATATTAGATCACCATTATAAATGTTACTTTTTTTCTTTATCTTGTTCTCTGCAACAAACTACCATCCCCTGATAAGATTTTTTAAAGTCACTTATTCTTTGTGCTCACAGGCTGGTTTTGGCTATGGATATTTAGGCCTTAAAATTAACTTAAATTATTTTAGTTTGATTGTTAAACAAGTTCTCACAGCCTATGTTTGCTTCTTGGTTCCACTGATCAGTGCGGTTTGGATAAAGCTTCTTACTCAAAATACCTATGATAATTATTTTTGGATGTGATTCAACTTCATTCAAGCCAACTGGGAGTTGTCTCTCCTACAGTTCTAAGTGGTAACTTAATACTGGTGACCAGCATGGTCATGCTATGCTAAAGACATTTTATATTAGTGTACAGTACAGGTACAACAAACAAGGTGCAATTACAAAGAAAATGGTTGTTAACTCTAGATTTACATGTATTAACAAATTGCCACTTACAGTTTCATTAGCCTGAATTGTCTGAATATTTGTTATTTAATAAAGAATGTTTACAATAGGATAAGGCAATCATTTCAGTTCTGCAAAATTAGCATTATTGTACTTCATTGTGATTGATGCACCATGATCAAAATTCTGCATCATTTCTTTTATATGCGTACAGTAACACTTGTGTCTGGCACCTGTAATCTACGTTTGGACTTTTATATATAGATATATATAAATAAAATATGATTAAGATATTTAAATAGTAGTTTTAGTTTAGCATTTTACAGTTTGTTATGCAGTGAAATAACAATCATTAAATCAAAAGTGAATTCCATGTAGACGACTACAACGACATCTTTATTATTCATCTACATCTACATTAATACATTGAGCTGTCACAGATTGACATTTGTTCAATGGTGGGCAAGAGGAAAGTTGGAAAGGATAGTTGAAATAGAGACAATAGATCCACACAGATGAATGTATGCAATGTTATAGAAAAAGGCTGAAATAATAGAAAAGATGCTCCAATCATGTTTCGTCCATCAGGGTGAGACCAATTCATTGGGGCTCAAGGCTCACTGAAGCAGCTTGCGCCCTCTATTTGGATGTACTTAGTGACTGAAAGGAAACACCCCATTAGAAGGTTAGGTCTTTAAGACCGTCTTTAATGGATACCAAGGTAGGGGCCTCAGCCACAGCGGCATTCGAAACATCATCGGCCATTCGCTACGAATAATCTCGGACATACATGTATTTAGGCGCCTTTTTGAAACTATGTAAACAATTAGACATGGTTTAGGTGATGATTTAAGTTCCGTTTTTAATCCGTAAATTTAATATTACTCAGTTCAATGAGTTCAATGTCCGATGAACAATATTTGAATATTTGAAATATTTAAAACACATAAATATGTTTAAACAAAGATCTATGTGTATACTACAAGAACTATTTTGCGTAACCGTTACGTGCTTCGCCTCGCGTAGGTAGTAAAATCTCCGGTGAAGACCCCCATGAATCCTTCCGAGATTATTCATTCATGAAAGGTCGAGAGTGTTCCGAATGCCACAGCGGCTGGAAGTCTGTTCCAAACTGGGATGGTCCGTGAGAAAAAGCTGAAACGGTAGAAATCTGTAGATGAAGAGTAGTGTTGGTATTTTAAACAGTGTGATGCTCTAGTTCTACTGGGTTTGTACAGGAGTCAGTTAGAGAGAGCTGTCATTGTCAACAAGACCATGGATTATCTTGTACAGGACTGTAAGTTTAATTTTGGTGTCTCTGGATTCAAGAATTTTCCAGTTGGATCAACCCTCGTACGAGCAAAAATGGCCGCCTCATCCTGGTGTCGCAAGGTTTGCACGGTTTTTTGGTACCTGTATGTAGTTAGTTACTTGTTTAAACACATTTTCCCGATGCCCTACTTAGTTAGCAACCTATTTACACAAAAATGATACCTGCGCACCGAGATGCGCAGTGGCTACAGAGCCCCAAAGTCGCCCCTCATCCTGGTGTCGCAAGATTTGCATGGGTATTCTCGGTACCTGAACGTGGTGGGTTTTGTGTTTAAACACGTTTTTTCAGGTGCCCTAGATGTTTAGCAACCTAACTACAAAAATCACTTTAGCACACCGAGTTGCGCCATGGCAACATAGCCGCAAAATATACCGTGCAATATGGCTCTATATGGCTATAGAACAGCAAAAATGGACGCCTCATCCTGGTGTCGCAAGATTTGCACGTGTTTTTTGGTACCAGAATGTAGTAAGTTACTTGTTTAAACACATTTTCCCGATACCCTACGTAGTTAGCAACACATTTACACAAAAATCATACCTGCGCACTGAGATGCGCAGTGGCCATCATTCTTGGGGCGGTTTCGTGACGCTAAGTTTTTCGCTCAAAAACTGACATTTTCTGCATACGCCGCAAAGTTCAAAATTTCATGAAAATTTTTTTTCTCCAGTTTTTGCCTAAGAAGGTCAACGTGTGTCTGAATATAAGTTTCCTCAGCGTCTTACCTTGACCGACTTGACCCCCCCCCCCGAACAGACCCCATCATCCTTGGGGCGGTTTCGTGACGCTAAGTTTTTCGCTCAAAAACTGACATTTTCTGCATACGCGGACCTGTCGCAAAGTTAAAAATTTCACGAAAATTTTTTTTTTCCAGTTTTGGCCTAAGAAGGTCCCAGCGGGTCCGAATATAATTTTTCCAGCGTCCTAGGTGGACCTTAGCCCCAAAAACCTGTTTTAAGGGGGTCAGACAGCTCTGAAGGCAATAGTGCAGAATTTTCATATTTGGGACCCCTGAAACGCAAAATCGAGGCCCCCGCTATCCGCACCGCTTTAGGACCCCGGTTATGCGCTTTACCTTGACCGACTTGACCCCCCGAACAGACCCCATCATCCCTGGGGCGGTTTCGTGACGCTAAGTTTTTCGCTCAAAAACTGACATTTTCTGCATACGCTCACCTGTCCAACAAGTATAGTTTTAGGCCAGGCTTAAATAAAAAGCCTATGAAATCCCCACTTTTGGCCTGGATATGCCCCGGGATGACAATGACATTGACATCTCGGGGCATTTCCAGGCCGAAAGTGGGGATTTCATAGGCGGTTCCGATCCATCTCCACAGGATATTGCACACAAACGCATTCGTGGCTGGGCTTTCACACCTCTGAGATGAATAGAACTGAGTATCCCTGTTAATTACAGTAGGAAACCATTGAGAAACATAACCAGGCCTCACGCTTTACCGTTTAACTTGCGAACCCCGGTTATGCGCGTTACCTTGACCGATTTGACTTCACCGACCAACCCCACCCACCAACCGGCCCGTTTGGCGACTCTGAATCCTCTGCACCAAAATTTGCAATTTCTTGAATTTTCTGCATACGCGTCGCAAAGTTCAAAATTTCACGACAATTTTTTTCTCCAGTTTTGACCTAAAAAGGTCCCAGCGGGTCCGAATGTAAGTTTCCTCAGCGTCTTAGGTGGATCTAAGCCCCAAAATCCTGTTTGAAGGGGGTCAAACAGCTATGAAGGCAATAGTGCATTATTTTCATATTTGGGAGACCTGAAACGCAAAATAGAGGCCCCGCTTTCCGCGCCGCTTTAGGACCCCGGTTACGCGCTTTTCCTTGACTGACTTGACCCCCCGGACAGACCGAATCATCCTTGGGGCGGTTTCGTTACGCTAAGTTTTTTCGCAAAAAACTGACATTTTCTGCATACACAGACCTGTCGCAAAGTTCAAAATTTCACGAAAAAAATAATTTCTCCAGTTTTGGCCTAAGAAGGTCCCAGCGGGTCCGAATATAAGTTTCCTCAGCGTCTTAGGTGGACCTTAGCCCCAACAACCTGTTTTAAGGGGGTCAGACAGCTTTGAAGGCATTAGTGCAGTATTTTCATATTTGGGACCCCTTAAAACGCAAAATCAAGGCCCCCGCTATCCGCACCGCTTTAGGACCCCGGTTATGCGCTTGACAGACTTGACCCCCCGGACAGACCCCATCATCATTAGGGCGGTTTCGTGACACTAAGTTTTTTCGCAAATAAACTGACATTTTCTGCATACGCGTATCTGTTGCAAAGTTAAAAATTTCACGAATTTTTTTTCTCCAGTTTTGGCCTAAGAAGGTTCCAGCAGGTCCGAATATAAGTTTCCTCAGCGTCTTAGATGGGCCTTAGCCCCAAAAACCTGTTTTAAAGGGGTCAGACAGATCTGAAGGCAATAGTGCAGAATTTTCATATTTGGGACCCCTGAAACGCAAAATCGAGGCCCCCGCTATCCGCACCGCTTTAGGACCCCGGTTACGCGCTTTCCCTTGACTGACTTGACCCCCCGAACAGACCCCATCATCCTTGGGGCGGTTTCGCGACGCTAAGTTTTTCGCTCAAAACTGACAGTACAGTTTCTGCATACGCGCACCTGTCCAACAAGTACAGTTTTAGGCTAGGCTTAAATAAAAAGCCTTTGAAATCCCCACTTTTGGGCTGGAAATGCCTTGGGATGACAATGTCCCTTGAAATGCGCGGGGATGACAATGTCATTGTCTCCCGGGGCATTTCCAGGCCAAAAGTGGGGAATTCATAGGCGGTTCCGATCCACCTCCACAGGATATTGCACACAAACGCATTCGTGGCTTGGCTTTCACACCTCTGAGATGAATAGAACTGAGTATCCCTGTTAATTACAGTAGGAAAGCATTGAGAAACATTAACTGCATACGCGGACCTGTCGCAAAGTTCAAAATTTCACGAAAGAGTTTTTTCTCCAGATTTGGCTTAAAAAGGTCCCAGCGGGTCCGAATGTAAGTTTCCTCGGCGTCTTAGGTGGATCTAACTCCCAAAACCTGTTTTTAGGGGTTCAGACAGCTATGAAGGTAATAGTGCAGAATTTGCATATTTGGGACACCTGAAACGCAAAATCGAGGCCCCCGCTATCCGCCCCGCTTTAGGACCCCGGTTACGCGCTATACCTTGACCGACTTGACCCCCCGGACTGACCCCATAACCCTTGGGGCGGTTTCGTGACGCTAAGCTTTTTCGCACCAAACCCACCACGTTCAGGTATCGAGAAACCCCGTGCAAATCTCCTGACACTAGGAGGAGACGCGAATTTGGGGCTCTGTAGCCACAGCGCATCTCACAGCGCAGGTATGAGTTTTGTGTAAATAGGTTGCTAACTACGTAGGGCATCGGGAAAATGTGTTTAAACAAGTAAGTAACTACATTCAGGTACCAAAAAACGCGTGCAAACCTCGGGACACCAGGATGAGGGGCCTGTTTTTGCAGTTCTATAGCCATATATAGCCATATTGCACGGTATACTTTGCGGCTTTTTTGCCATTACGCACCCCGGTGTGCGAATGTGATTTTCTGCAGTTAGGTTGCTAACCATCTAGGGCACCTGATAAACGTGTTTAAACACCAAACCCACCACGTTTAGGTACCGAGAATACCCGTGCAAATCTCGGGACACCAGGATGAGGGGCGACTTTGGGGCTCAGTAGCCACTGCGCATTTCACTACGCAGGTATGATTTTTGTGTAAATAGATTGTTTACTACGTAGGGCATCGGGAAAATGTGTTTAAACAAGTAAGTAACTACATTAAGGTACAAAAAAACGCGTGCAAACCTCGGGACAACAGGAGGAGGGGCCTGTTTTTGCTGTTCTATAGCCATATATAGCCATATTGCACGGTATACTTTGCGGCTCTGTTGCCATGGCGCACCTCGGTGTGCGAATGTGATTTTTTGCAGTTAGGTTGCTAACCATCTAGGGCAACTGAAAAACGTGTTTAAAAACCAAACCCACCACGTTTAGGTACCGAGAATACCCGTGCAAATCTCGGGACACCAGGATGTGGGGCAATTTAGGGCTCTGTAGCCACTGCGCATCTCACTGCGCAGGTATGATTTTTGTGTAAATAGGTTGCTAACTACGTAGGGCATCGGGAAAATGTGTTTAAACAAGTAAGTAACTACATTCAGGTACCAAAAACGAGTGCAAACCTCGGGACACCAGGATGAGGGGCCTGTTTTGGCTTTTTGCTGTTTTATAGCCATATATAGCCATATTGCACGGTATACTTTGCGGCTCTGTTGCCATGGCGCATCTCGGTGTGCGAATGTGATTTTTTGCAGTTAGGTTGCTAACCATCTAGGGCACCTGAAAAACGTATTTAAACACCAAACCCACCACGTTTAGGTACCGAGAATACCCGTGCAAATCTCGGGACACCAGGATTAGGGGCGAATTTATGGCTCTGTAGCCACTGCGCATCTCACTGCGCAGGTATGATTTTTGTGCAAATGGGTTGCTAACTACGTAGGGCATCGAAAAAATGTGTTCAAACAAGTAACTTACTACATTAAGGTAGCAAAAAACGCGTGCAAACCTCGGGACACCAGGATGAGGCGGCCATTTTTGCTGTTCTATAGCCATATATAGCCATATTGCACGGTGTACTTTGCGGCTCTGTTGCCATGGCGCACCTTGGTGTGCGAATGTGATTTTTTGCAGTTAGGTTGCTAACCATCTAGGACACCTGAAAAACGTGTTTAAACACCAAACCCACCACGTTTAGGTACCGAGAATACCCGTGCAAATCTCGGGACACCAGGAGGAGGGGCGACTTTGTGGCTCTGTAGCCACTGCGCATCTCACTGCGCAGGTATGATTTTTGTGCAAATGGGTTGCTAACTACGTAGGGCATCGAAAAAATTGTTCAAACAAGTAACTAACTACATTAAGGTAGCAAAAAACGCGTGCAAACCTCGGGACACCAGGATGAGGCGGCCATTTTTGCTGTTCTATTGCCATATATAGCCATATTGCACGGTATACTTTGCGGCTCTGTTGCCATGGCGCACCTCGGTGTTCGAATGCAATTTTTTGCAGTTAGGTTACTAACCATCTAGGGCACCAGAAAAACGTGTTCAAACACCAAACCCACCACGTTTAGGTACCGAGAATACCCGTGCAAATCTCGGGACACCAGGATGAGGGGCGATTTTTGTTCGCTAGCCACTGCGCATCTCACTGCGCAGGTATGATTTTTGTGTAAATAGGTTGCTAACTACGTAGGGCATCGGGAAAATGTGTTTAAACAAGTAAGTAACTACATTCAGGTACCAAAAACTCGTGCAAACCTCCCGACACCAGGATGAGGCGGCCATTTTTGCAGTTCTATAGCCATATATAGCCATATTGCACGGTATACTTTGCGGCTCTGTTGCCATGGCGCACCTCGGTGTGCTAATGTGATTTTTTGCAGTTAGGTTGCTAACCATCTAGGGCACCTAAAACACGTGTTTAAACACCAAACGCACCATGTTTAGGTACCGAGAATACCCGTGCAAATCTCGGGACACCAGGATGAGGGGCGATTTTGTGGCTCTGTATCCAATGCGCATCTCACTGTGCAGGTATGATTTTTGTGCAAATGGGTTGCTAACTACATAGGGCATGGATAAAATGTGTTCAAACAAGTAACTAACTACATTAAGGTAGCAAAAAACGCGTGCAAACCTCCCGACACCAGGAGGCGACGCCTATTTTTGCTGTTCTAAAGCCCTACATAGCCATATTGCACGGTATACTTTGCGGCTCTGTTGCCATGGCGCAACTCTGTGTGCGAATGTGATTTTTTGCAGTTTGGTTGCTAACCATCTTGGGCACCTGAAAAACGTGTTTAAACACCAAACCCACCACGTTCAGGTACCGAGAAACCCCGTGCAAATCTCCCGACACTACAAGGCGACGCGACTTTGGGGCTCTGTAGCCCACGCGCATCTCACTGCGCAGGTATGATTTTTGTGCAAATGGGTTGCTAACTACGTAGGGCATCGAGAAAATGTGTTTAAACAAGCAACTAACTACATTCAGGTAGAAAAAAACGCGTGCAAACCTCCCGACACCAGGAGGCGACGCCTATTTTTGCTGTTCTAAAGCCCTATATAGCCATATTGCACGGTATACTTTGCGGATCTGTTGCCATGGCGCAACTCGGTGTGCGAATGTGATTTTTTGCAGTTTGGTTGCTAACCATCTAGGGCACCTGAAAAAAGTGTTTAAACACCAAACCCACCACGTTCAGGTACCGAGAAATCCCGTGCAAATCTCCCGACACTACAAGGCGACGCGACTTTGGGGCTCTGTAGCCCACGCGCATCTCACTGCGCAGGTATGATTTTTGTGTAAATGGGTTGCTAACTACGTAGGGCATCGAGAAAATGTGTTTAAACAAGCAACTAACTACATTCAGGTAGCAAAAAACGCGTGCAAACCTCCCGACACCAGGAGGCGACGCCTATTTTTGCTGTTCTAAAGCCCTATATAGCCATATTGCACGGTATACTATGCGGCTCTGTTGCCATGGCGCAACTCGGTGTGCGAATGTGATTTTTTGCAGTTTGGTTGCTAACCATCTAGGGCACCTGAAAAAACGTGTTTAAACACCAAACCCACCACGTTCAGGTACCGAGAAACCCCGTGAAAATCTCCCGACACTACAAGGCGACGCGATTTTTTGGGGCTCTATAGCCCACGCGCATCTCACTGCGCAGGTATGATTTTTGTGTAAATGGGTTGCTAACTACGTAGGGAATCGAGAAAATGTGTTTAAACAAGCAACTAACTACATTCATGTAGCACAAAACGCGTGCAAACCTCCTGACACCAGGAGGCGACGCCTATTTTTGCTGTTCTAAAGCCCTATATAGCCATATTGCACGGTATATTTGTGGCTTTGTTGCCATATCGCAACTCGGTGTGCGAATGTGATTTTTTGCAGTTTGGTTGCTAACCATCTAGGGCACCTGAAAAACGTGTTTAAACACCAAACCCACCACGTTCAAATACCGAGAAACCCCGTGCAAATCTCCCGACACTACAAGGCGACGCGACTTTGGGGCTCTGTAGCCCACGCGCATCTCACTGCGCAGGTATGATTTTTGTGTAAATGGGTTGCTAACTACGTAGGGCATCGAGAAAATGTGTTTAAACAAGCAACTAACTACATTCAGGTGGAAAAAAACGCGTGCAAACCTCCCGACACCAGGAGGCGACGCCTATTTTTGCTGTTCTAAAGCCCTATATAGCCATATTGCACGGTATATTTGCGGATCTGTTGCCATGGCGCAACTCGGTGTGCGAATGTGATTTTTTACAGTTTGGTTGCTAACCATCTAGAGCACCTGAAAAAAGTATTTAAACACCAAACCCACCACGTTCAGGTACCGAGAAACCCCGTGCAAATCTCCCGACACTACAAGGCGACGCGATTTGGGGCTCTGTAGCCCACGCGCATCTCACTGCGCAGGTATGATTTTTGTGTAAATGGGTTGCTAACTACGTAGGGCATCGAGAAAATGTGTTTAAACAAGCAACTAACTACATTCAGGTAGCAAAAAAACGCGTGCAAACCTCCCGACACCAGGAGGCGACGCCTATTTTTGCTGTTCTAAAGCCCTATATAGCCATATTGCACGGTATACTTTGCGGCTCTGTTGCCATGGCGCAACTCGGTGTGCGAATGTGATTTTTTGCAGTTTGGTTGCTAACCATCTAGGGCACCTGAAAAACGTGTTTAAACACCAAACCCACCACGTTCAGGTACCGAGAAACCCCGTGCAAATCTCCCGACACTACAAGGCGACGCGAGTTTTGGGGCTCTGTAGCCCACGCGCATCTCACTGCGCAGGTATGATTTTTGTGTAAATGGGTTGTCAACTACGTAGGGCATCGAGAAAATGTGTTTAAACAAGCAACTAACTACATTCAGGTAGCAAAAAAACGCGTGCAAACCTCCCGACACCAGGAGGCGACGCCTATTTTTGCTGTTCTAAAGCCCTATATAGCCATATTGCACGGTATACTTTGCGGCTCTGTTGCCATGGCGCAACTCGGTGTGCGAATGTGATTTTTTGCAGTTTGGTTGCTAACAAACTATGGCGCCTGAAAAACGTGTTTAAACACCAAACCCTCCACGTTCAGGTACCGAGAAACCCCGTGCAAATCTCCCGACACTACAAGGCGACGCGACTTTGGGGCTCTGTAGCCCACGCGCATCTCACTGCGCAGGTATGATTTTTGTGTAAATGGGTTGCTAACTACGTAGGGCATCGAGAAAATGTGTTTAAACAAGCAGCTAACTACATACAGGTAGCAAAAAACGCGTGCAAACCTCCCGACACCAGGAGGCGACGCCTATTTTTGCTGTTCTAAAGCCCTATATAGCCATATTGCACGGTATACTTTGCGGCTCTGTTACCATGGTGCAACTCGGTGTGCGAATGTGATTTTTTGCAGTTTGGTTGCTAACCATCTAGGGCACCTGAAAAACGAGTTTAAACACCAAACCCACCACGTTCAGGTACCGAGAAACCCCGTGCAAATCTCCCGACACTACAAGGCGACGCGAATTTGGGGCTCTGTAGCCCACGCGCATCTCACTGCGCAGGTATGATTTTTGTGTAAATGGGTTGCTAACTACGTAGAGCATCGAGAAAATGTGTTTAAACAAGCAACTAACTACATTCAGGTAGCAAAAAACGCGTGCAAACCTCCCGACACCAGGAGGCGACGACTAGTTTTGCTGTTCTAAAGCCCTATATAGCCATATTGCACGGTATACTTTGCGGCTCTGTTGCCATGGCGCAACTCGGTGTGCGAATGTGATTTTTTGCAGTTTGGTTGCTAACCATCTAGGGCACCTGAAAAACGTGTTTAAACACCAAACCCACCACGTTCAGGTACCGAGAAACCCCGTGCAAATCTCCCGACACTACAAGGAGACGCGACTTTGGGGCTCTGTAGCCCACGCGCATCTCACTGCGCAGGTATGATTTTTGTGTAAATGGGTTGCTAACTACGTAGGGCATCGAGAAAATGTGTTTTAACAAGCAGCTAACTACATACAGGTAGCAAAAAACGCGTGCAAACCTCCCGACACCAGGAGGCGACGCCTATTTTTGCTGTTCTAAAGCCCTATATAGCCATATTGCACGGTATACTTTGCGGCTCTGTTGCCATGGCGCAACTCGGTGTGCGAATGTGATTTTTGCAATTTGGTTGCTAACCATCTAGGGCACCTGAAAAACGTGTTTAAACACCAAACCCACCACGTT